>CAVLGL010000104.1:40380422-41862922 GCA_963668995.1 Parnassius mnemosyne | reverse complement strand
TGTGGATTTGAAACTGTTGATAGGTAGATTAACTGAATTGTTATTACAAATCTAGAAACTCTCAGATGAATAAAATCTTTAGGCCACTAGTAACTTTCAAATGATCTGCATTTATTAGAGGCAGAAGTATATTTATTACGATATTTTTTGAAAACCTAAGTGACTTTAAAATTCATGGGCACTGTAATAATCAAAAGGATTTTGAAAGTCTGATACGTGACTTTCAAAATCCTTTTCTTGTGCTAATCGTCCTTTGCACGTTTATTGTCTCCAGGATATAATTATCAAAATCATCTTCGCTGCTGTAATCCATTGCAATTATTCAAACAAAACCAATCAGCGTATCACAAATCAACAAACAAGCTATATACCCCATACCAGTTTGACATTTGCGTTGATTTGTCGCACTATGCGTAGCGTAAAGTAGCTAGCGAGCTACTTTATCTGTGCGTTCATTTTGATGAGCGCATAGTGTCGTCTAACACTCAAGTGACGTTTATGAAACAAAATTTCGTCTACTGTGCGTTAAAGCCTACTGTGCGCACGCATAGTATCGTTCTTGAATACGGGTGTAAGCAAGTCCTTTCATTTGATACCCATATTGTAGGAGTGCATTAAAAATAACTAGTCCGCCATCTTGGGTGTTCCGCTATGCTGGATATAGAATGACGTCACACAGCTAACCATGCATTGTCATCCAAACTTAACGTGTATAGAAAATTTCAGCTCAACCGATTGAAGATATCTGCTTCAAAATTGAGTTGCAAGATTCCACCCGAATAAACATAGTAACATTGCAAGTTTGTAATTAAATACACATTATTAAGGATAACTCAAAAACTACAAGTAAGATCTCGATCAAATTTGTGGGATCACAGGAGAAGCACCAGCTTTCAAATAAAAAAAGAATCATCAAACTCGGTTCACCTAGATAAAAGTTCTTAGGTAACACACATAAAAAAAAGAAAAAAGTATAGTCGAATTGAGAAACCCCTCCTTTTTTGAAGTCGATTGAAAAAGGAGAAGTGCCTGTACTTTTTTATATTCAGTTATTTTGATATTTACCTTATTCAATCATTAGTTACACTAAGGCCGGATCAAAATTACAAATCAGCAGAAGCAAATAAACTTCTCAATTACACTTCGCAAACACAAAGTTACAGAATTCAAAAGTTCCAAGTTTGTAATCACACTTGAAAAGTTCGTAGTAATGTGGTAAGTTGAATCTCAATATAATCTAACTCCCGCTTAAACTTATAAATAACAGACGAGACGTACCAGCTGGTTTGTTGTATTATGAGGTTGAAACTGCGTAACACTTGTTTTTCACACTTAATTTGTTTTCGTAGTTCATTCTTCAACGCAGTGTTATTAATAGTGGCTAATAATATTTTCTGCGCCAAATCTTAGCCTCTAATAATTCGAAATAAGCGAACGAAATATTTTTTAATTCTAAAATAAATTTAAAATGTAATGTATAAATGTCCAAATGAAAATATTTTTTTAGAACAGCATAAAAATACTAATGTTAGACTCAGGTCTGCTCTCAGCATGATGTCTATTTGCGATATTTGATTCATATCATTTGCATTTTGGAATGTTTATTGGCACCATAAAATGAATGGTGATATTTTTATACGATACACTCGATTTCGAAAGTTCATAAATGTAGTTTTGTGTTTTATGACGTACGTGAGAAGAACTATGTTCATGAACTGGATTAGAAATACGTTCGCCTTGTAGTGGTGGCAAAAGAGAATCCGCTACCCCATTTCTTCCCGTGGGTGTCGTAAGAGGCCAAAGAGAGAACCTGAAACCGAAGATGGGCAGCAGCATCTTCCTGATAACAGCTCAAAATAGTAAAAACTAAATGTGATGAGTTCTACTCATTGACGCTACCCTTAATATTTACGGTAGAATGAAAACAAAAAGGAAACGTATCTGAGAGTATGAATGAAATATAAACTGATAATGGGCATTTAAAAATTAAATTCAAATAATAATGTTGCACCCAAAATATTATTTTTAACCAACTTCAAAGAAGGAGGAGGTACCTACCACAGAACTTTTTAGGTGTTCTGATTTTGATGATTCTTTTTTCATATGTAAGCTGATGCTTCTCATGTGGTGGCATATAAATTTGATTAAAATCTGACTAGTGCTTTTTGAGTTATTCTTATTAATGCGTATTTAATTGACTTCGAATACATTGATGTTATTCTCGTTTTATTTATATTGAAGTCGGTTGTAATCTTTTTTTTAAATTTACCACTTGTTTATATATATATATATATATATATATATATATGTATATATATATATATATATAATAAGGGTTAGAAACGAACACATAGTCTACCTGATGATAAGTGGATTCTGTGGCCTTAGACATCTAATCCAATTAAAAGTTCTCTGCACTCATCATATGAAACACAGTAGCATTATGCTGCTATTTTACGTTGGTATGCTGCGAGATATCACTTTGTAAATTCGCTAAAATATCGTAAAAATTATTTTTGTCATTTTTTTACAGCGTAATGAAATAACATTCTTAGTGTATTTAAGAATAGATCCACAGACATGTGCATAAATATGATACATCATTATCATCATTACAGGCGTTCACAAGTCAACTGCTGAACATAAGCCTCCCCCAAGGAATGCCACAAAGCACGGTCCTGAGCCACCTGCATCCACCGACTTCCTGCATATCTTACCAGGTCGTCACTCCATCTAGTGGGTGGACGCCCTACATTTCGTCCGCTGGTACGAGGCCGCCACTCGAGAACCTTTTTTCCTCATCGGTTGTCGGTTCTTTCAGCTATATGGCCGGCCCATTGCCACTTCAGCTTGCTAATCCGTTGGGCTATGTCGGTCATTCTGGTTCTACTGCGGATATCCTCATTTCTAAGTTTATCACGCAGAGAAACTCCGAGCATAGCCCTCTCCATAGCTCGCTGAGCGACCTTGAGCTTCCTCATACGGCCAGCAGTGAAGAACCACGTCTCAGTTCCATAGGTCATCACTGGCAACACGCACTGGTTGTACAGTCTCGTTTTCAAGTTTTGGGGTATACCTGACGAGGTGTGCCGTAATTTCCCGAACGCTGCCCAACCGAGTTGAATCCGTCGATTGACCTCTCGGTCGAAGTTGGACTTACCTATTCGGACTATTTGTCCCAGGTAAACATACTCGTCGACAACTTCGAGCTTAGTGCTCCCAACAACTACTGGCATAGGTGTGATATGGACATTAAACATCTTTGTTTTGTCCATGTTCATCTTAAGACCTATCCGTTGGGAAACACTATTGAGGTCATTGAGCATAGTGCTTAGGTTCTCCAGCGATTTTGCCATAAGGACTATATCGTCGGCAAATCAAAGGTGAGTGATGTACTCGCCATTGATGTTAATACCGTATCCTTTCCATTCCAGAAGCTTGAAAACGTCTTCCAATGCAGCGGTGAAGAGTTTCGGGGATATAACGTCACCCTGTCTTACACCTTTCTGCAATTGGATAGGTTTCGTACTCTGGTTGGAAATAATAGTAAATATGATATAATAAACATATTTTACAACATAACCTATCAACGTATTATGAATTATGATATATTCCGTTGACTGCTATTTATTTATTTTTATTTTATCGACTTCATTTCGGACGCTATGATAACCCTGGTTTCTTAACCTGACTCTGAAGACAGTCAAGTGAAATGGACTAATGGATATGGATCTCTTACATCGCCATCATACGTGAAATAACTACTACACATTATTTAATTTAAAATTTGAATCGAAGAAATGAAAATACGTCGGACATAAACAATAAACCACATTGAATGTTCCGCAGTAAAAGCAATTAAAATTATGACCGGAGGGGATATTAAAATTCATTGAAACATTTACATATTAAAATTCGTCCAAAATAAATTAGTTTCAGTGTCATTACTATAATTTTAACACAGTAAATGCTCATGATATAAGAAAATGCATTTTTGTACAGATTATTAGTAATAACTTACGCAATTAAGTTGGCTTCTGTCACTTTAAAAGGCAGAAACAGAAACTTTTTTTATTAAATATAGATTATAAATAATACTTATTGAAAGTCACTCTTTTGTGTAATTACCACTGGTTCGAAAAAACAACCTTTGTCCTGGGAGGAACCTTTTAAATAACAGCTTACAATCATGTATGTTACACAAATTAACAACACAATAAATTAGAAATAGCTTGGTAGCGACCACCTCATTTCCATAAATCCTTTAATATTATAATAACCCTTTTTATACAAACTTCGTTTAATAAAGTTTTTGAACTTTGAGCAGCTCAAATTTTGTATATTTTCTGGAATTTTGTTGTAAAAGCGTATTCGAGTCGAGTAACTGGTACTACTAGCTTGTGTCTGTTCTGTTGTGGCTTTTTAGGGTTCCATACCCAAAGCGTTACAACAGGACCCTATTACTAAGCCTCCGCTGTCCGTCCGTCCATCCGTCCGTCCGTCCGACCGTCCGTCCGACCGTCCGTCTGTCTGACAGCGGGCTGTATCTCATGATCCGTAATAGGTAGACAGTTTTCACAGAATGTGTATTTCTGTTGTCGTTATAACAACAAATAATAAAAATAAAAATAAATTTTTAATTAAAATAGGCTCCCCTACTAGAAACGTGTATTACGATGGTACGGAACCCGTGCGCGAGTCCGACTCGCACTTGGCTGGTTATTTTAATTATTTTTTTATAAGCTTAAACCAAGAATAGTGGTTATTTACTAGCCTTATCTTTTCTAACTCTACTGAGGTGGAGCTAAAAAAGAAAGAAATATTATGGCTCGTATGTTCCATTTCTATGTCCGTCCGTAACTCTCAAGCTAGTTCTCGGATATTAGCAAGTGATATCTTATTCGTGTTTTCATAATTGTATATGTAATATAGACTTTACTGACGCCAGCATAAAATAAATGTACAATGTGTCTCTTCAAGTGCGGTTAAAGGAATTAAGAGTTCGTTGTTATTTAATAAAATTGACTTGATCACATAATATATTATATTTATAAAACTAAGACGGGTGCCTTATCAGCTTATCATCCTATAATAGAAACTTTCACTTGATATATGGTTGTCATCACCTTTCATAGTCCACTGCAGAACATATGCCTCCCCATAGATTGCCTCATATTTGCCACGCTTGGCAAGCAGGATGGCAAACACAGTTGTTTTTTTTCTTCTAGTTGTTATCAGGAAGACGCTGCCGCTCATCTGCTGGTTGTGTGTGTTACTTAACACTTTGACTGTCCCGTGACCCACATATGGTTCATTGCTATTGTCTTACTATTGTGTCTGGAAACCGGACAGTGAAAATATTAAGTAGCGTACTTCACGTTACTGTCAATTTTGTTTTATACTAGCTATAACCGGTTACGCTTTGTCGTGGCTAAAAACGTCTTTTCAAAAAGTATACCCGAAACACGCGCGTATTCGAATGCAACGTTGTGTTATTTTTCTTCCTTTAGAAATTTTAAAGTTCATAAAGTTGTTTTTATTGTACCACGTTTCTACGTTTTTATTGACTCGCTTTCGTGTGTTCTGTCTGATTTTAAACTTCCTGATGAGTTAGAGTTTTAGAATTTTGAACATAGTTTAGAATCGGATAACAATGTAAGAATATGAAAAAAAAACAAAGAGAAGTTTTAAAAACATGGTACCTATATTTAATTTAGTTACGACTGATAATTTACTATTAATTTAAATATTGACTTCTTAACATCATCTTCATTATTATACATTTGGCTTTAAGCATTCACTATTGGACAAAGGGCACTTTAGTGGAGGAAATTGACATAATCAGCACGCTTGGCAGAAGGGGTAGACTGCATCCTGGCATATTCTAGATATTATGAGTTTGTCTATATGCAATTCTGTTATAACCTGTTCTCAACAACCAGACAGGCATATATTTCTATTCGTTACTTTTTTAATATGATTTGCAGTGACCACTTTATTGTCATTTCATCAACATAATTGTCATCATTAATAAATTGGCATTAACGCAATCCTGAGTCGGTTGACTCTATCGAATTCTTGCATTTCTTATTATGTCGTTACTTTATCTAAATACAAAATGTTCTAACTACACATACATTTCTTTTGTAACGTTGTAAATAACGTTTAAGATAACGCAAATGTATGTTCGTTTTCCCGAAGTTCAGACAACCATAATGCCTCATATTTGACGTGATCTTAAGTAGTTTAGATTTATGCATCTATATTTCTCAGAAAAGATCGTGTTCTTGTTTGTTTTATGACGCTTCTTTAGTCAGTTTCCAATATTAAAGATATTGAGATTTAACATAAAGACTTCAAATAATCATAGTCATCATATCATTGCCCTGTTATAAGATATGACTATGGAAAATGATGGCGGTATAACCATGGCGGTATTACCCAGACCGGCAATGGAAAGCAACGTCAAAGGTGCAAGACTCCGACTCCGACTCCGACTTACAAACGTAACGATATTGGCAAATCCTTTATACTGCAGTACCCACCCTACAGATGATAAGTACGTTTGTCGCTTCAATTTTATTTAACAAAAAATCTCAAAAATGTACTTTGCCGAATTGATTATGAAATTTAACTAATGATGGAGGGCAATAGTGGTAGAAAACAACAAGTTTCGATAAGGACTATCGAGAGGTAAAATTTTAATATGTGTACCTTAATAAATGTTAAGTAAATGAAGTAATTATAAAAGTAAGACAGATTAGTATCTAAATAATTATGTTCTCTTTAGCATTAGCAAGCGATCGTTATATCCTTCAAGTCTGAAACAATATAGTTACAAATTACTTAAGTTTATTATTATTATAAGCACCTGTAAGAAAATCTGTATTGACCATGAAGACTCATTATTTCACTTTGGAGCTTCTTTAAATAATTTTTAACATTAAACAATATATGAATTTATGACAAAATGCAACATGTAGCTAATGTAGTATCGATACAGGTTTATGTTTGCAACAAATAGCGATGAATGGAAACATTACAACCGGATTACATCGATGTAAATGTGAAGTAGTTATATTGGAGAAAATTAACACCAAGCATTTACATCAAACAATACGATGACACGTATTGAGGATTAAGTGGCTTTATTGTATTAATTATTATCAAATACATTACTGGAGCGTTAATATAAAGACCTGTTTTATCATGAGAACACGTTTGATATTAATTTTGACAAGTCCAAATATCAAGAATCAAATTAAATTTTACATTTCCTCTTCATCTACTTCTTTATGGTGTAGATACCAAATATATATCGGGTATGTGCAGAAGTTAACTACCGCGCTCGACCAATGTTCGTACGCCCGTGCTGGAAATTGGCCTCAGAGAATTTGCTATAAATTCTCATGGTTGGCAGGCCGATTGAAGATCATAGTGACTTTACAGTCTGTTGCCGGTCTGGGTCTACGAAATAGTCATGTCGCCATATATTAAAGCTACTTGATTTTTAAGACCTTTCCCATTGTCACCCCTTACTTTATTCTTGGTTCTTAGTTGAACCACGGAACGCAATGAAGTGATATATTCTCTTAGATTACGTCGGGCTATGTTCCGCAACTCCCTAAAAAACTTATTGATGTTGTGAGCAACTTCGGGGAGTAATCCCGGCGTATCGAGATGTTTAGCACTGTATGCAGCGACCTCTGGATATGCCAGCAACTCTTGGGCCGCCGTTTCCTCCTCCCCATACATGCTCTGCACAGGGAACTATCTGTAACACCAATGGTAAATAAATATATTTGTTAAAATAGCCATGCCCTGTAATAGCACTTGTTGCTATCCTGATCTTCGGTTTGTTCAATCTCATTAAAACCTTGATTAAACGACTATTTATTTCTGGCAGGGCCTCTCTAGCTTGTCTACAGTCTACTAGATTTTTCCAAAGCTGAGCGTGTTGATTAATGAACTGTTTATGTACTAGTGAACGAATGTTACCAAAAGGGATCGGTATAATTGGTTCCGGTCCTATAGCGGCCAGAGCCGATCCTCTCCTAACCAGTTCGTCTGCTGCATCGTGACCCCTGGATCCTTTGTGTTCCTTGATCACAGAGTCACATTTTTGTGTTTACATACCTCATTTAATTGTTGATAGTATAAATATATTAGTCCAGAGTTCACCACATTGCAACTCAGAGCTTGTAGTACCGCCATTATGTCGGTCAGTATTCCGATGGGGAAGTCTTTTACCTTTGTGGAATCTATTGTTATGGCTGCTTGGATGATACGCAAACATTCTGCCTAAACTACTGTGTTGTGGGTACCCAGCGATGTACATATATGGATATTGAGGTCTTCCGAGAAATTTCCAGATCCTCTAGCTTCATTTGTTTTAGAACCATCCATTAAAACTTTATGTTCTTATGGGCTTATTCTCTCCGACTGGTTAGTTTTGTTTAATTGTATCATATATATTTTATCAAACACAAATTGTCTAGGGATCTTATCGTACTTGGCTTGTAAAATAGGAATTTTGGTATAATTTCTATCAATTACACCTGTATGAGGGGCTCTACTCTTACTCCATAGATTTAGAATCTGATAACAGATAAAGTCGCTTCTTCTTGTATGTATAGGTGAAGCACGGTTAGCTCCAGTATAGCCTCTAAGATTGCTGTCGGTGTAGTTCTTATGCAGCCTGTGGCAGTTATATGTATGGCTTAAGCTTTAGCGATACCAAATACTGGCATGTATCAGTATTTGGTATCACTGAAGCTTCTTAATATTGGTGACTTCATTGTTTTGGCCCACCATACCAGAGCGTCGTATGTGATCATGGGCTGAATCACGGTTTTGTATAGCCAGAGCATAATGTTTGCGTTCAGACCCCCATCGCTTGTCAATCACGTTTTTGCATTGCCAGAAATTTATACTAGCCTTGTAGATTTATGTTTTCTATTTCTATGTGTTTATTTCGGTTTAGTTTACTATCTAAATATTTTACCTCAGATGATAACTAGAGTTTTGTGGCGAAAAGACTTGGGAGGTTTTTTTTAATAGGATAAGGGTGACAAACGAGCACATAGTCCACCTGATGGTAAGTGGTTGCCGTGGACCATAGACATCTATATTTATCCTCAATTAAGCGTTGTCACCCGTGAAGACTAAGATGGAATGCTTCTTTTCCAGTAAAAAGAGCCGGCTCTGGGAGTGCCCTTCTTAATCTGAATCATTTGAGATTCACCAGCAATCTTTATTGTTCGTGTACTGAGCATGTTTACTATCCAGTCAATCAGTGGCGGTCCAACTCTATGCCTACTTATTGCAACTTTTATGCTGGAGAAGTTCGTTCTGTCAAATGCACCTTCTGTATCGTCTTCAATCTTTGTGATTACCTAGTGAAGTGCTAATTCTGTCGATTTACCTAAGCTGTAGGTATGTCGTTTGCCATGTAACGGTGAGTTCATTAACGCCGACTTCCTTAATTTCCTTTCATACATCCTCTCCATCGTCTTTAGGAGAAAGGATGTGAGGCTCCTTACAGTAGCCCCCCCCCCCTCCCACTGTAGGGGCGCCAGGAAAAAGCCGTTGTATCCCGCCGCCTTATAGGGAGGAAGCTATGAATGGCCCAATAGATTTTATCCGACGTTACCACACTCTGTGCTAAATTCCAATCTTCTTCTTCTTCTTAATAACTGGCTTTACGGCTCTGGGATCTAGCCCTTCTGAGCCTGAAGTTACAATATATTATAATAATTATTCTTCATAGTATACTGCTTCACAATATGTTGATGCGTCACATTGTGCAGCCCTTGGGATATTTTGACGGCAACTTGAGCAAGCAGACAGCTGACGGTTGGCGATGGTATCTCAAGGTGCCTAAGCAGACAGACACCTTATTTTGATAATCACATCACCATCAGAGCACTTGTTTCACAGTTTCCACTAATAGTTCACATGCGCAGACACTTAATACACAAAATCACACCACTTTTACATATCAAAGTCCACTTCAAACCATTATTTAAACAATAATACAGGAGCAGCAAACCGACGCTGGTCAAGTTCCCGCCAAAACTCCTCCAGTCTTCTGCTGTTGTTATCACCTATTTCGTATTGGCTCTTCCCCCTGAGTTACGCAGAACCTGGGAAATACGTTTCAATTAGGATGCGTTGGGTTTTATCCGGCGATATTTATTAACTTCCGTTGCTCAACATCATCGCATAAAAATAAATCCGTTTAGCTAAGATTTTCCTTATCCGATTTGTTTGTTCACATGTATCTATGTTACCACAGAATTCACGCCATCCTGTCAAACGTCGATACACGATACATTTTTTATACTAAGAAATACTTCGCAATTCGCAGAAATTCACTAGCCTTACGAGGTCATGAGGTTGAGGTGTATCTTCTACAGGCATGTACACCGAGGCAATGACTATTCTTTCCTCCAGTATATTTTGTATTGTCACGGCATATATGTCCCTGGAACAGAATCTATTAATAGCTGTGCTCAGATATTGTTAGTAGTGTAAGTACACGCTCTTGGCTTGTCGCACTCTTCGAGTGCTTAGAGTTGTAGAATAACTTACTTTTTAGGTTGTTTAGGCCTTTAATTTTACCAGCCCCAACCCACGGTTCCTGGATGAGGGCCATGGCCATCCGTTGCGTCTCCAACCACTTGCGTAACTGAGCCGATGCAGTTTCGCTGTGGTGGAGGTTGTCCTGCACGAGACTAGTTCTGGAGAAAGGGCACGCCATCATTGATCACGTCCTCCTCGTCACGCAGTGAACTACTGCTGAGATCGATCTCTACTGGCGGCTTCGGCTCAGTTGCGCAAGCCGTGCTGTCCCTGGACTTTGGATCTGCTTAATTATTAAAGTATTATTAAAGTAACTTGATAAGAAAAATCTCATCATTGCCACCAGGGGCGTCCAAAAAAAATTAATTATGATATTTTTACGAAGGCGATTTACATAAAAGCCTGAAAATTTCTACTATTAGATACTGTATTGTCTCCTGCTGGACATGTATACCTAGATATATACGCGTGATTATCTACTAATTGGCGGTAAACAGTTTATAGGCTGATAATACAACTTTTTTTAATAATTTCTTATATTTACGCGAAAACTACACATTGAATGAAATTATATTTACGGATTTTATCACGTTTAATTAACTTATTTTTAATTCTCGACGTTTCGGATGCTTTACGATGCCTGGCTTTCTTCGGTTTTTGAACATACATTTTTGGTTCGATCTATGCAGAATGAGCTTACAGTATCTTGAAGTTTTGCAGTGGTATGCTTTGGTTTGGATAAAATTTTGTTTATTACAGGATCCCAAGCAGATAGCAGCATCCATCTATCATCTCTATTGAAATTAGGATGTTTTTAATAGTGTTCACAAATCGGTAGCTCATCAGATAAACATTTAAAGGCCCTAGATTTTGATGTAATACTTAAATATTACAAGGCGTTACAAAATATAGATAGTAGTATATTGTATCAATTTAATAGGTACTTTATAATACACTATAGAATTTTGTGTCAATCGTGGGATAGAAAAATAATCTGGAATATATAATATAAACTAGAAATGAAGACAAAAACGACGTTAGCATAAAATAAAAATTCATTTTGCTTAATAATTTAATTTACAAATTTTAATTTTAATTTCTTATTATGATTTTCTTTAAATCCATATTGAACGTATTATGAAAGAGATACCTACATTTTACATTTTGTATGTGTATAGATTTTAGATTAAATCCATCCATTACAGCCTATAAAAGTTGACTGCTTAACATAAGCCTCCCTCATAGATTGCCTCATGGGGGATTTTGCAATAATTGTCACGCTTGGCAAGCGGGTTGGCAACCACAGTATTTGTTAATTATTTTGATTGTTTCCCTCTGTCGGCTCTTATGCTGGGGCCACAGTAATGAGAAACGTCAATGCCCAAAAACGCAACAATTATTGCCTTAATTTTAACGCGATAAACTGAGTGGCCACACTTGGGTAGGTCAACTTCAATGCCGTTGAACGGCGTTAAAGTAAACTGACCATTTATTTATTAACTCAAAACGGGACATGGGTTTATTTGTACTCCCCAGTTAGCAGGTTAACAATAAAAAAAAATTATGTTATTTATTTAATAACTGTAACTTTATACAATTAATGTTCACTATAATTATAATCGCATTAATTATAATTATTTTTATTTTAACAAATTATGAAAAATAAAATTAATCACCAGTTCACCAGCTTCATTAAAGCAAAGTTCCTCAGAGAGTAATTATTAAATGCCACTTATTTTTTAATTATATTTATATTTGTCAGTGGAATAAATTTGCTTTAATAAAGTTGGTGATAATTTTAAATAAGGGCCAGTTTTTTTTACATTGATTTTTGTTATCAACATCGCCTTTAGAACTGGAACCTGTAAGTGATTTTTTTTTCAGACGTCCACAATTTATTCATAATAGAAAAATACTTTTTCGACTGGAGCATTTGTACAAGGTATACATAAAATATATTCGATTAAAATGCAAGAGAATTTATGTTGAGAATGTTGGTGAGAAATGTTTGAATCTCCCAACGAATTTCTGCGAAAACTTTGAAATTATTCCATTCGGTTATTTTTTGGTCGGTCCCGCTCTCGCACAGTTCGTGTCTGACGAACTTCATAGTTTTAAATTTTCTCGCGGTTTAGGACAACGGGACTATTTTGCGTCCCGGAGATTTGTTTGGGGACAACGGGACAGGTGACCGAGAAAAGGGACAGTCCCCTTCAAAACGGGACGTATGGTCACTTTACGTTAATATTCCTTGAATTTCAAGCAAGATGAACGTTGACGCTGCTACACTATGTTTGATGAGTGTAAATTTTTATTATATGAATATATTTTACCATTGCCTAAGCATGGCTCTGTTTGCAGAATCTCAAGAAACGTAATAACTTTTTCATTATTCCACTCTATCGTACCCATACGTGCGAATCCGTTGCGCTCACCGTGCACAATGAGACAAACGTAGTGTGGCCGCTTCAACGCGTTAATTCGTGCGTTAATCTCTTTGATGTACCGACACTCGAGTTACCGTTCAACGGGAAACGGCATTGTTCTTGCCGTTGTAGAATTATCGCGTTAAGTGGTGACCACACCTACATTCAACGCCCATCAACGCGATAATCAACGGCATTTCTCGTTAGTGTAGCCCGGGCATTACGATACCCTCGATTAGATCTCACCCTTAGACTGAATGAAAGTATTTATTACGGATTTTACTGCGAGCGTTTCGAGTGCCTTGCGAGGCCCGTAATCTTTCGTGACCATTAATGTTGATTGTAACAAAACACGCAGAAATAAAAAGATACCTAAGGCTAAAAGCTTTGAAACATTGTTGTTTTAAAAAAGAGTAATTAATTTAAGTAAAAAAAATTATCAAATTTCTCTTTAGATGTGTACGATTAACGTCCACTTTTAGTTTGATATTCCAAGCGAAGAAATTTGAAATTAAAGCGAGAATCTTTGAAATAACTTTATGATTGCTTTAAGTCTTTTGCTTCATGACTCCCTTTTAAATGAGTTAAGGTTGTTCTTTCATTTAATTTCTATATATTTTGACATTTGTTATTGTATAAATTTACGCTTAGCAATTGATGTCGTAAGAAATTAAAATTTATGTCCACGAGCGTAAAAGCGTAACCCAAAGATATTTTATAGGTCCAGATACCGTGTACGCGCAACTACAACGCTTCCATTTCAAAGGCGCCAATCACAGAGTACATTATATATAGGCGCCAATATTGGCGTATTCGTTCGATCGTTCCGCCATTACGCCAGCGACGTTCGCTGTGAACATACGTCTCGCACCGGTGTTTTTAATTTCGCAAAATGACTGTTTGTGCTGTGAAATCATTTAAAAATTACTCTTGGAAAAAAGATAAGGATAAGAACATCACTTTTCATAAGTAACTATACAATTTTATGGTGTATTTCTTTGTAAAAGAATACGAAAGCTAAATGTCAATACAAGTAATAATACTGCGCAATAATATTCGAGTGTTGCCTAGTCTATGAAATGTTTTTACCATTTTTTAATGTCATGATCAACCACAAAGGTTATCTGTATAGGGGTTTTAAACAATCTAATTTTACAGATTTTACCCAACCTATAGAGTTAAACCGTTTTAAGGGTTAGGGTTGAACTACATCTGGCAGCATGAAATTGCACTTTCCTGTGCTTCTATCCTTTTTGGTCACTCAGAACCATTATAGTGTAACCGGTATAGTTCCACCCTCAAAAAGCCGATTGTAAACCGGTTTTAAAAGTTTATCTATCATTCTTGACAATTCATACTAATATAATATTATAAATGTGAAAAGTGTGATTTTTTTGTTTATTTGTTTTTGTCCTTCCTTCACGCAGCAACGGAACGGAGCAATTTAAAAAAAATAAACATTTTGCTATCTCTTGGCTGAAGTTTACGCTTAACCAAACTTACTTTTTTCGTCATTTTACTTAGGATTGAAAAATAATTTAATCTCTACGTAAAAAGTGTCAATATTTTGTGTTCTACAGTACAAAGGTGTAGTACTCTGTACATATTTAGTAATAATAGATTATAAATATATGTTACATACATAAATATCTACTGTGCTTTTTTATTTATTTTAACTGTTACGTTAAATATAGGTTTTTTTACATATCTTCAATATTTTAGTGCAATGTTCGTACCTACATAAAACACACATAAGCAATCATATCCCCATACACACACACATACAAATGCACACGCCACGCACACACATTTTATACTCTTTGAATCAATAGGTACGTCAATAGGAATGAAATATAAAATCTCCCACATTTTTTGGGTAATCGGTTCGCACTGTTATTACCGAAGTCACGCACATTAATGCAGCCATGGTGCGTAAGATATGCACGTCACGTGGTACTCACGTACACATGAATCAAAGACTGTCTTCATTATGTACGTTGCGGTGTGTTAGCAACACGGTATCTGGACCTATAAAACATCTTTGGCGTAACCCCATTTCGGAATTTCTAATACATTATTTGCATTTACATCTATAAATAGCCCGAGGAGGCTATTTATAGATATAAATGCATTCATGCATGCGAATGCATGCAATGCGTGAGAATGTAAAAGAAGACTATATTTATTAACTCTGAACAGGGAATTAAGAATGGGTCATAGAAATAATTGACGGTGCAGGGATTGAACCCACGAAATGGGATATTTTAGCTATATTATATTTTAGTTATTATATATGATACATAGGAAAGGAAATACAAGCGATTCTTGAAACATCCTCATATTAAAATGCGTAGTTATTTATGCTCTAACAGGAAATTGAATGAGAACCTTGTTCTTTCTTTCAAAATGGCTTTTATAGTAAATATAAAAAGGAGCATTTTTTTAAGAATCTGTTTTTTAAGATTAAAGAAAGAAGCTAAATTAAATAAGTCAGTAAATTAAGAAAAAATAATCTGGAAACGTATGTTAATAACGCTTCTGCAACGATTATCCATATTCAAAATGAGGTTATCAATATCTTTGTGGGATAAGGTCCCGGCTTCGACGAAGATTAAAAAGTTTACTTTCTCTCACCAGATTTATGAAAAATCTTCGTATACCTTTAACTTTAAGCATATCCCGCGCGTGCTCAATCGCATTTAAACCCGGAGATAGTGAGCGCTCCAGTCCAGAGTCGCAACATTACGTTGCTACAGCCATTGATTTACCACTCGAGGCGTAAGTGGGCGAGCATTATCATGCATAAGCATAAAATCTTATCTCATTTGCAATACGCGGTAGAGACATAATGCTATAGCTATATTATGGTTGAAGCAAGAATGTAATCACTCGACCGGATAAGGAGCTCGCTCTCACATTTTTTCTCGCTCTTGCATTTTGATTCTTAATTAAAGAGAGATGTAGATGTCTATGGGTCACAGCATCTACTTATCATCAGGTGGACTGTGTACTCGTTTGTCACTCTTATTCAATAAAAAAAAAACCAGTGTGCCCAAATAAAGATTCGAGCACCTCATCACGGTATTTTAAAACAGTTAGTTTGCTATTGTGGACCTTCTGGGGATTTTGCAGGCGGTTTTCATGTCCAGGTGTGTGAGCAATACGTATTCTTGGTAAACCTGGATGAAAGTCAAAACAATCGTCGTGGTGCTGGAATTTAAAGTGTTCAAAAGCCAAACGGTTGACTTTGTGTATTCTCCTCGTCATAGTTTGATCGCTCACCAAGACTATGTGTTCTGCAGATATAAAAAAAAAAGTGGTCTGACAGTGTCACCACCTCTGTCGCCACTCGCCATCCCAACAGCATTCGCATTGTAGGAAGATTTGCCCACGTAAGGTCTACAATGGACTCCCCCTGCCACCGCACACATGTACTCTCAGACCCCCACCACACATTTAATAGTCGGAGGTCCAGACCAGCCGCCTATTCCATTATGATCTCTCCCTTTGGATCGTCCCTAGAGTTGCCCCAAGCCCTGTTATGGGCGTTAAAATCTCCTAGGACGATTGACGGACGGAGTAAGCACCCGCGCACGCAATCCGCTACATCGTCCAGGTACTCCTCGTAGTCGGCTACGGTCCTGTTGGGTGAGACATAGCAGCCCACTATAGCCAGGGTGCCCCTTTGCACTGCAACAAAGGCACGCCCCCTTTGCAGGAGGACGCAAGGTGGAGCACCATCACCACCCCCCCGTAGATGACTACGGAGCCCGATTCGTCGCCAAACCAGCGAGGATGGTCGGGGATGGTATAGGGTTCCGCTACTACAAGGGAAACCCGCCACTCCACAATGGTCTGCATTAGCAGATATTGTGCATTGCGGCAGTGGTTCAGGTTACCCTGGAGAACTTTTAGGGGCGTGAATTCTACGTCAAAGCAACTTCCATTGCCGAGTCGGAGCTCGGTGTCGCAGCAGGTGCTGCTGTGACCGTCTCGCTGGAGGGGGTGAGAGAGGGCTTACTCTTCCTAACTCCCCGTTTTGCGGGTTGAGCGCATTTTCCCCCAACTTATGGTTGGAGGGGCGCCCGAGGTCGGAGCAAACGGCAAACAAAATAGCCAAAAGGTGAAGTGTGTCTTCTCGCCGTAATTTGTCAAAATCTGTCTTGTCTCATCAATACATGCCCAGTGTGTCGTTCAGATTTGTTGCCAGTGTCTCGGTAGCGACATTACAATCTTGATTATGAAGGTTTGATTGGTACCAATGGTACCAGTCACATTACTCTCAAATGCACCCGCTCCTTATATATATGCATATTGCTCTCAGCATCGTATCTCAGATTAAATGTCGGCCTTGAATGGAAAAAAACATTACTGAAAACAAAAAAAAAATCGTTTAAAAATTCAATTATACTCTCTTCGTCTTTTATTTAATTTAATTTAGAAAACAGAAAAAAACGTGTCGGTATCAGATAAATGACATTTATGCGACCTTTTGAAATGACCAGTACTTTTAAATTGATTCTAATAAACGTAAAATATCTGTAGACAGCGTTGAGTGCATTACAAAATAATCACAGAGACTGAAAAGTGTTAAGCTCTAAATTATATGCGCTTTCATATTATTCTATTGTAGTAATTTATTTTATTATTATATAATATAATATATAATATTATTTTATTGAGAACATCAACTATCAAAATTTTATAGGTGTATAGTGACGTTAAAACAATATTATTTTCGTCGGCGATAAGCGGCTATTAAACCTTAGATAGTGCACTAATTAAGCACATCTAAAGCTTTTATCAGTCTCCGAAATGTATACTATAAACTGATATCGACAGACTGGCAACTGTGCAAAAATAGGTCACCATAAAGTACAGTACTCCATGCATTCTCCCGATCTCGCTTTATGGAGGTCGAGCGTAAATCTGCATTACCACCTGTGGGCGACCCCCTAGAACCTGTGACACTCGACGAAGTCACAGAAGTAATTAAAAGCCTTAAAGAAATAAGAAGCCGGTCCTGATGGCATTAGCAAGATAGCATGCCTCTTAGTAGGCATATTCAACGCTCTTCTTTCCAGCTGCTCATTCCCGGATGCATGGAAAGAGGCAGACGCAATAGGAATGCCGAAACCGGGGAAACCGCGCAACTTAGCCTCTAGTTACAGACCAATAAATATCATCAGTACATTGGGAAATTATTACGAGTGTCTCATGTTGAATCGCCTTCGTAAATACGTATTTACCAACAAAATTCTTCCAGACGAGCAGTTCAGCTTCAGACCCGAACACTCGTGCACCGGCCAGTTACATCGCCTCACAGAATACATTCTGAAAGAATTTAACCTTCCACAAAGAAGTCACAGAACCACCATGACCGGTGCCCTTCTACGAAGTCGCAAAAGCGTTTGCAAAGTCTGGCACGACACACACACAACGTGCCTGATAGGCTCACCCACATCATCAGAGCCTTTCTTGCCAATCTCTACTTTCGCTATCGAATAGAGGGTACTCGCTCTACAAACCGTCCCTTTAAGACTGGCGTCCCACAAGGCTCCGTCCTCTACCCACTACTCTTCACACTGTTCACGATTGACATCCCGAAGAAGCCAGTAGTGAATACTGCTTTTTTCGCAGATGACACGGTACTTTTCGTCGCCCATCCCAATAAAAGATTCCTCACCAAGATGCTCCAAACAGCCGCCAACCGCCTAGGCGATTGGTTCCGCTTATGGAAAATCGAAGTGAATCCTGAGGAAAGTGTAGCAGTACACTTTCATAGGATCTCCACTTTCAATCGTCAAATCAGAAACCCGAAGAAATCGGTAGGTACGATCATCCTGTACGGCCGCCAGATCCCCTGGCAACAAACGGCTAAATATCTAGGGGTTACATTCGACCGAGGTATGACATTCGAGAATCATTCGCGATGTCCGAAACCGTGCAAAATTCGTCACTAGTCGCCTCCACCCGCTAGTTAACAGCAAGAGCAAACTGTCTTTAAGATACAAGCTCTATCTTTATAAAGCGTGCGTACGACCTATCATGTCTTACGCAAGCGTAGTCTTCGCGCACGTGAACCATAGTCACATGTACGACCTCTATGTCATCCAAAATAAATTCATTCATTCATTGAGCTCGGTGCTACCAGCGAAACTCCGACCTACATAGAGACTGTTAACTTCCAACGATCTCTGAATATTTCAAGGATATATGTCGGCGCTATTTCGAGAGGGCTGAGGTATACCTGGTAGAGCCATGCTGCAGCGATATTAGTAGTATATAGTTGTAGCACGAATGGGTCGGCTCGACCGGGGAAGGACCACGCTCTCACAGAATACCAACGTAAAATAGCAGCTTAACACTGCTGTGTTTCGTACGGTGAGTGTAGAAAACCGGATACCCTTTCTTAGTCCTCACGGGTGACAACGCATCTGCATTTTGATTCTTTATTGAGGACAGATGTAAATGTCTATGGGTCACAACAATCACTTACCATCAGGTGGACGTTTGTCACCCTCACATCTTATAAAAAAAGTCTTATTATAACATAAAAGAGAAAGAATAGTCCAAGCTTACAATTTTATTTATCGGAGAGAGGGCGTCCATCCAGTAAATGGACAAATTTTGCGACTAGAAGAAAATAAAGATACAAAGTAATCATTTCAGTATAACACATAACTAGCTATTTTTAATCAAGCGATGGACATATGGCGGCCTTTCCACTAATGTGCCAGCCGGCACGCGCATTGACAAGAGAAAGCTAGGAAATCACTAAACACCACATAACATACAGCGTAGTGGTGGTGTGAGAAAACCGACTACCCCATATCGTCCCGTGGGTGTCGAAAGAAGCAACGGAGGGAAACAAAATAGGTAATGAGCAGCAGAGTCTTCCTAATAACAACTATAAAATAAAATACTGCGGTTGCGAACCCGACCGAGTTCTAAGTGAATGGAGTTTTTTTGTTCAATTTTCTTAAAAATGTTGACTGCTTTAAGTGTCGAAAAGCTCTCAGATCTTGATGTCGCTTAAACCATTTTGCAGTACAGAACAGTAATATACATTTATCACTTTATATCAAAACCAATTTTTGTATCAGAAAAGCGAAAGGGAATAAAAGTTGTTTTAGTTGGGAATCGAGAAAAAGCAATAAACTAAAGGACGAAACTAGAAAAGTCCGTCTTTTATTGAACGGAGGGTGATCTTCTTTTATAAATATTTACAAATAAGAAAGGTTTATTTAAGATTATACTTTAGCTACAAGGGCATACATACCTTTATTAAACAAAAAAATACTCTCAAGAAATATTATATAATACTCTATCTATACTAATATTATTAATGTGAAATTACAATATTTGTCAATCAATTCCGAAAATAAATCCTAAACACTCAGTACTAAGAACCAAACAAGATAATTTCATCACAAGTTAAAATTTTTGACGCCCAGCAAAGTGGTCACAGGTCGTAGGTAGTATTGAATAAAAAAAATTTATTCTATTTTATTCTTCACCTGGTCATGAGGAAGCTAAAGGTTACTCAACGAACTATGGAGAGGACTGGGCTCAAAGTTGCCCTGCGTGATAGACTAAGAAATAAGAATAACCATAGTAGAACCAGAGTAACTCTCTCACTGCATGCAGTCTCCGAATGAGGCAATGCCAATCTCGTGAGATTCAACCTCTAAAATACAAGCGCGTCTTTTCACCGCTAAAAGGAGCCCGCTCACACTGGCTCCTACTTTCCGGAATGTGTCTTTGGAGTACACTGACCGCCTTCAGTCGTTAGAGGTTGAGATTTCTCCGAACCTCAACTATGGGTGGTTCATTGAGTCCAGGGCCAAAGCAGCCGCAAGAAAACTAGGTGTCCTTGCAAGGGTGCAACGGTACTTCACCTCGGGCAGCTTCTTACCTTATATAAAGCGCAAGTTCATTCGTGCATGGAGCACTGCTGTCACATATGGGCTGGAGCTGAAAAATGCCACCTAGCAGAGATGGACTCAGTGGAGAGACGTGCTAACAGGCTCATTGATTACCTTGATTTGGTTGAACCAATTTTATCAGCTTCGAGCACAGGCGCAGAGTAGCCAGCCCCTCGGTATTCTATAGGATGCCTTTCGGTGAGTGTGCGCAAGAAATACACGCTTTAACTCCTCCCTCTCCTTTCCACCTTCAGACGACCAGGCGGTCGGTGGATCTTCACCCCTTTGTTATCAATATTCCACGCATTAGAACCAAACGATTTGTTTCGACTTTTGTAATACGTACAGCAAAGGAGTCGAATAATTTGCCCGCGTCTATATTTCCGTCCGAATACAATCGGGGTGTCTTCAAGGCAATAGTGAGTAGACTTTTGTTACGCTAAGACAGTGCGATTTACAATCTAAGGCTGCATAACTATTTACCACCAGGTGGGGTTGCTTATAATAAGTTTATTTTGTATATAAAATGTGCGCGGGAATTACATGCTTTAATTCCTGCCTCTCCTTTCCACCTTCGTACAACCAGACGGTCAGCGGACTTCACTCCTTTGTTGTCGATATTACACGCATTAGAACCAAAAGGTTTGCTTCGACTTTTGTAATGCGTACAGTAAAGGAGTGAAATAATTTGCCAGCGTCTATCATTCCATCCGAATACAATCTGGGCGTTTTCAAGACGAGAGTGAATAGGATTTTGTTGGGCTAAGACAGTACGATTTACCATTTAGAGCTTCATCACTACTTAACACTAATTGGGATTGTGGATTCATCATCATCATCATCATTAGAGCCCTTCACAAGTCCAATGTTGACCAAAGGCCTCCCCAAGGAATACCACAAAGCACGGTCCTGAGCCACCTGCATCCATCGACTTCCTGCATATCTTACCAGGCCGTCACTCCACTCTCACTCACGTCACTCTAGTAGAGGGACGCCCTACACTTCGTCCGCCAGTACAAGGCCGCCACTCTAGAACCTTTTTCCCCCATCGGTTGTCGGTTCTTCGAGCTATATGGCCGGCCCATTGCCACTTCAGCTTATTAATCCGTTGGGCTACGTTGGTCACTCTGGTTCTACTGCGGATATCCTCATTTCTAAGTTTATTACGCAGAGAAACTCCGAGCATAGCCCTCCCCATAGCTCGCTGAACGACCTTGAGCTCCCTCATCCGGCCAGCAGTGAAGGACAAGGTCTCAGTTCCATAGATAATTACTGGCAACACCCACTGGTCGTACAGTCTCGTTTACAAGTTTTGAGGTATACCTGACGAGTAGATGTGCCGTAATTTCCCGAACGCTGCCCAACCGAGTTGAATCCGTCGATTGACCTCTCGGTCGCAGTTGGACTTACCTAGTCGGACTATTTGTCCCAGGTAAACATACTCATCAACAACTTCGAGCTTAGTGCTCCCAAAAACTACCGGCATAGGTATGACATGGACATTAAACATGATCTTTGTTTCGTCCATGATCATCTTAAGACGTATA
This sequence comes from Parnassius mnemosyne, assembly GCA_963668995.1. NCBI lineage: Eukaryota > Metazoa > Arthropoda > Insecta > Lepidoptera > Papilionidae > Parnassius > Parnassius mnemosyne. The sequence goes on along the minus strand of CAVLGL010000104.1, from coordinate 41,840,437 downwards.
CGTTGGGAAATACTATTGAGGTCATTAAGCATAGTGCTTAGATCCTTCAGCGATTCTGCGATAAGGACTATATCGCCGGCAAATCGAAGGTGAGTGATGTACTCGCCATTGATGTTAATACCGTATCCTTTCCAAACCAGAAGCTTGAAAACGTCTTCCGATGCAGCGGTGAAGAGTTTCGGGGATATAACGGCACCCTGTCTTACACCTCTCTGCAATTGGATAGGTTTCGTACTCTGGTTCTGTACTCGGATAGCCATCGTAGTTCTACTGTACAAACACTTCAACACTTCGATATACCGACGGTCAACTTGGCACCGCTGACGGGACTGCAGCACCGCCCAAATTTCGACGGAATCAAAGGCTTTCTCATAGTCCACATACGCCAGACATAGTGGCAAATTGTACTCTTCGGACTTATGTACAATTTGCCGAAAGGTATGTATGTGGTCTATGGTGCTAAAGCCCTTTCGGAAACCTGCCGTTTTTAAGGTGCTGGAGAGCCATTCTAATCTCGCTCAGACTGACGTCCGGGATATCATCGGAATAGTGTCGGATAAGACTCGCTCTTGGATCGTTACTTACCCTTCATGTGGCTCCAACGATTATGTGTACAGCTGCCCATAGAACCTCTCAATCTCACTCAAAATCTCAGGTGTCTCTCAAACGACGCTGCCACACTCGGTCTTCAGCTTCGACAGTTGGCTCTTTCTGGCAGACAGACCTATAGCAAAGACTTTGGAGCCTTGGTACCGCTCGATCGCTTCTTCAATACGAGCAGTATTAAAGTTGCGTAAGTGAGTGGAGATCTGTCTGTTCAGTTGCCTTTATGCAGTAAAATCTATTGAAGACTGTAGCTTCATCTCCCGTCTAACAGCCATGAGATTAAGAGTGTGATCGGAGAGTTTTTGTGTTCTTCTGCGGCGGATCTTGCGAAACTTAGCTCTGACCGCATGGACAGTTTCCACGAGTTTATCATTTATAACGTCCACTGCATTGCAATCTTCTAGGTACTGAAAACGGTTTCGTAACTCAAACTGAAAGGTGTCGGGTCTCTGGATTACAGCACGAGGGGGACGGAGCGTTGACTTCATAAGACGTGCCCTCTCCAACTTAACGTTTAGGTTCAATGTGCCTCTCACCATTCGGTGATCGCTGCCAGTTTTTACCCTCGCGATCACTGATACATCACTGAACAGTTGTCGTCTGGTCGTCATAATGTTTAAGTATATCTTAAGTCTATCATAAGTCAATCTCATTATTTGTCAAACCGTCGGGGCTCGACCAGGTCCACTTCCTGTGGGGCCGCATCATAAAGAAGAGTTTCGAAAGAGTTCATCATAAAGAGTCCCTCTTTCTCCATGAAGTCGGCCAGCTGTTGGCCCCTTGGATTCCGTTTCCCTATTCCGAATTTCCCTACTTACAGCTCACCGTTTTCCCCTGTGCCTAATTTTGCGTTGAAGTCTCCCATTAACACCGTATAGTTGGTGTTTAGGCTAAATATTAACAATTTTAAAACTTGCATTCCAAAACGCTCACCTCGGCGTGTCCTTCCGATGGAATTTAAAGGTCACCGCCTGGCACGCTGGCCCGCACGCGTCGCACCGGGTGACCGCGCCCTATAGTCTAGAAGCTACTCTCGTATAATTTGGTTGCGTGTCGACTGTCTCTGATAGCGTTGTCTTGTTCGTGCGTTTTTACGTGACAACGAGGCGTCTCGGGAGTTTTGAGTGATTAAACTTCTATTGCCATTAATTTGCATTGACGAGTTGTTTGTGTGTCATTTTAATATCGTAATAAGACATTTGCTTGTCGAGTGGAACGCTAAAACTTTATGACTCGAGAGGAGATCGCGTGTGCTCGTTAAATTTGAAGTTAATTAAATGTACAATAAAGTTGATAAACTAATATAGTGAAAATAAAAGCAGAAGGTTTCATTTGGTGAACGCCCACTGGAGGGATCGCACATTTGCAGAAAAGCAGCGCCTGTGGATCTGCTGTCCGACTACATCGGTGACGTCAGGCTACATTTATACACACTGTCGCACATTACTTACATACCTCACTTACCACCTGACTGATACCCTGTGGTCAACCCTACCTCCGGAACTTGGTAAGTTGTGCTTGCATATCAGACCTAAGTAAATACTGATCCATAGGCCATTGGGCCCGAACTCTCGGCTGCTCGTCGAGGAGGCTACTATGGGCCCTAGCCCAGTCGACTCTTGTCGGGGCAGCTGAGGGCCGTAACAATTTCTGGTAGCAGAGCGTGGTTGCGCCCGGCCGTAATATAAAAAAGGAAACAAATATTTTTTTTGTTTTTCTTTTTTTGTTTGTTAACGGATCGGTGGTTAGGAACCACGCCCGTTAGGCTGGGCAAGCAGGAGTGTAGTTTAGGGTTAGGTACCTACGCGTCGGGTAGGTAGATTAATTATCGTTATCATATAATTGTATCATTATCGTTATCGTATAATTATAGTAGATATTAATTGCCGAAGGGTTGGTCGCTTGAGCGTAGCATCTTTGCTGACCGACTGTAGTGTGTATTTGCCGCGTAGTGTAATTTGTATTTAATTTAATAAATAGTAATTTGTATTTGTAGTCTAACTTGTAGTTAATTTAATTTAATAGTAATTATAGTTAGTAGCGATGCCATCGCACAAGCTACCGGCGCTTCGCCTGCAGTCGGAGCTGCGCTGGGCCGCGAATGCCCATATTTTGATAGGGCGACCCGATCGGGTCCAAAGTTTAGCGAAGCGGCTCGAGCAGGTCGAGGCCCGAAGGGCCGTAGTGGAGGAGGCTTACACTGAGCTTGTGGCTTGGGATGTGGAACAGGGAGTCCTAGACTCCTGCCTCGCGGACTACGAGAAATTCTTTTCGCTCACGGACGACTTGATCGAGGCGGGGGCCAAGTATGATAATGAAGCGCGGGAAGCTCGGCTGAGTGGCCTGGCCGAGTTCCCTCGAAAGCAGCCCACTCAGCCGGAGCTGTTGGGACGACTCCCAACTCTGGACCTGCCAAGATTCTCCGGGGCCCTCTCCGACTGGCTGACCTTTGTGGGCCTTTTTGATAGCCTAGTGGACGCCCGGAGGGACTTGACACCAAGCCAGAAGATGGCGTACCTCCTAGCCTCACTGGAGGGGAAGGCCCTGGGCGTCGTCGGCCATTTGAGATTGTAGGACGACGCCTACCAGACTCCCCGGGACCTCTTCGCCGGAAGATATGCCAACGTCCGGCGAATTGCGGCCGAATACTAACGTAACGGCCGTCGTGTCGACGGTCGTTTTGTCACTCGCTTACCCTTTCTTGACTCACGGCACCCTTTGGGCCAATCTCGTACTCTGGCCGAAAAAAGGTTGCTTTCCATGGAGCGCCGTTTGCGGCGCGACCCAGCCTTTCGTGAGTTAACAGCAGCTTCTAAACCTCCCGCTGCTTAGGGACCGGGCCAGACTACGTCCGGACATCGAAAATCCAGTCGTGGTGGCCTGTAATTCCTTGAGGCGGCTGGATTTACCGGTGGACGAATGGTCCTTCTTATTGCTCCATATCGTGCTGTATCGCCTGCCTCTCGATCTTCGGATACATTTTGAGGTGAGGTACGGTGGGGACGGCGCCTCCTATATTCCGCCCTTCAAGGACCTGCTGCGGTTCTTGGAGGAGTAGTACCGGCAAATTGAGAACGCAGCGGGCACCGTCGACGACTTGCGGGTTGCCAACCGAGCCGTGCCCAGGAAGAGGCGGAATCCGCTGGGCAAGTCGGCGCCAACCCCCCTAAGACCGATCGGAGCTCCTGCGGGAGGGCGCCGCCCCCTACCATCTTACAGCGGTCTAGCGGCCAGGGAGGCGCCCCCCTGCTCCTATTGTCGAGCATCCGATCACAGGGTGACGTCGTGCCCGAAGTTATTGGGTAAGCTGGTTCCAGCGAGGCGAACTATCGCCAAGGAGCGCCGCTGGTGCTACTCGTGCTTGGAAAGGCACCTCCAACGAGACTGCCCGCACCAGCGGCCCTGCCCACACTGCCAGGGCAATCACCATGCCGTTTTGTGCCTGGGTGCGAACGGCATCTCCTCTCGGGGCTCTGCCGGGCCCTCGAACCCCACGGGCGGGGGCGCTCAGCCACGCCCTCTGTCGGGCGACGCTCGGCGCTCGCTTGCCGGCCACCATGCCCCTGGGTTTGAAAGGGGACCCTGGGTTTGACCGTCGTGTCGTCGGTCGTTTTGTCACTCGCTTACCCTTTCTTGACTCACGGCCCCTTTTGGGCCAATCTCGTACCCTGGCCGAAAAGAGGTTGCTTTCCATGGAGCGCCGTATCAGGCGCGTCCCAGCCTTTCGCGACAAATATGTCGAGTTCATGCGCGAGTATCAAGAGCTGGGTCACATGTTACCATCCAACTTCGACTGGCGGTCACAGGAGCACTACTTCCTCCCTCACCATGCGGTCTTGAGGACCCCTGGGAGTAAGATTCGGGTAGTTTTTAACGGCTCCGCTCCCTCGTCAAATGGTGTATCCCTGAACCAGTGTCTCCACTCTGGTCCTAAATTGATCAAGGACATATCCGACATTTTGGCCCACTTCCGTCGGCACCAAGTGGTTTTTGTAGCCGACATTTGGATGATGTTTCGACAATCAGTGGTCCATCGTAATGACCGTCGATATCAGCTGATATTGTGGCGCGAGAAGCCCAGCGATCCAATACAGGTGTTTGAGTTGAACACCACCACCTATGGACTCCGGTCCAGCCCATATTTTGCCATGCGACCCCTCTTTGAACTTGCTGAGAGAGAGCGTCTAAGATACGCTCGGGGTGCATCTAAATTGGAGACTTCGGTCTATGGACGACATTTGCACGGGCGCCTCCACCGTCGAGGAGGCTCTTGTATTGCGAGACGAATTGATTGCCATCCTGAAGTCCGGAGGTTATGCGCTGCGCAAATGGTTGTTGAACTCCCCTCATATTTTGAAGGACCACCCAGGAGAAGATCAACAAGACCCTCATCTATTCGAGCACACTGAAAATCCTAATTTGTTGACTGTGCTGGGCATTCAATATCAGCCTTTTCAGGATACTTTCACGTATCGAGTCAAACTCGATCCCCCTCCTAAAGCATGGACTAAGCGCTCCGTGCTGTCTACAGTAGCCCGCACCTTCAATCCTAGTGGATGGATCACTCCGGTCATTTTTTGGCTAAGTGCTTTCTTCAAAAGCTCTAGATATCCGGGTTGGGTTGGGACGAGCCTATTAGTGGTGCTCTCTTGTGAGAGTGGCGCTCCATTGTGTCCTCCCTTCCGGACATCAACCGAGTCTCCATGCCAAGGTGCTTCCTCCCTCCAGGGAAATGCAGGGCTAACCTGCATGGATTTTGCGACGCCTCTGAGAAAGGCTATGCTGCTGTCCTATATTTGCGAACTATGAGCTCTTCTGGCCATACTTCCGTCCATCAGGTACTTGCTAAAAGCAAGGTTGCTTCCATTAGGTCCCGCTTAACTATCCCTAAATTGAAACTATCCGGAACCGCACTTCTCACGCGACTCCTCAACCACGTTCACTCATCTTTGAAGTCTGTAATCGACATTACGGACGTCTACGCTTGGTCGGACAGTGAGATAGTACTTTGTTGGCTCAGAGCTGCACCTCACATCTTAAGGTCTTTGTGGCGAACCGCGTGTCTTAAATCCAGAATTCTGGGACGTCTCTAAACTTGCGACATGTCCCAAGGGAGTTGAATCCCGTAGACTGCGATTCTCGCGGCTGTGAAGCCCCCTCTTTGGTTGACCACCCGCTGTGGTGGGGTTCCAGTTGGTTAACTGAGTCTCAGTCATCCTGGCCCCAGAATTGCCTGGCCTACGAGCCCGAGTAGGAGTGGGCAAGGATAAGCCCACTAGGGGTTTCTCCCTGCTATAACGGTACAGCTCTCTCGATAAGCTCTTAGGAGTGACTGCTTGGTTGCGTCGATTTGTCCGCAACTCGACAGACCCAGCCAACCGAATCTTTGATTTCGTTTTGTGCCCTAGCGAGCGTCGCGAAACTCTGATGCATTGGACCCGTGTGGTCCAATCGGAGCATTTTGAGCCCGTGATTGAAACCTTGAAGCGGGGCTCCGTTGTCAAGGGCATTCAGGCCCGTCTGAACCTCTTCCTGGACGACTCTGGGATGCTGCGCGTTGGCGGACGTTTGAAAAATTCTCAACTGCCGTACGGGGCTCGACACCCGTTACTGCTCCCTAAGGACGGAGCCTTTGTGCGGTTGCTGGTAACTCACCATCATTTAAGTTAAGAATGCCCACGCGGGGTGTAACGCTCTCTCGGCTATTTTGCAGCGGGAGTTTTGGATTTTGGCTGGCCGACGCACCATTCGGAGCGTCCTCTTTAAGTGCATACCTTGTTATAAACTGAAGGCCACCATATCACAGCCTATGATGGGTGACTTACCACCCGACCGCGTCAGGGCCATCCGACCATTCGCTGGAGTCGGAACAGACTTTGCTGGCCCCTTCCTCGTCAAGTCCTCCAACCTTCGTAACGCGCGTTCACATAAAGCCTATCTGTGCGTTTTCGTGTGCCTCTCCACTAAGGCCGTTCACTTAGGACTTGTAAGTGCCCTCAGCACTGAAGCCTTTGTGGCCACACTGGGCCGCTTCATATCGCGTCGCGGTTTGCCGGACCTGATCCGGTCTGATTGCGGAACGAATTATAAGGGCACGGACAGATATTTGAAAGAGGTCATCGAATTTCTGTCCAGCAACAGGACTTAATTAGGTAATTTATGTCCGAGAAGGGCATCCAGTGGAAATTCGACCCTCCGGCTTGCCCACACTGGGGCGGCATTTGTGCGGCGGTGGTTAAGGTTGCAAAAACGCATCTCCGTCGCGTTATTGGCGAAACTATTTTGACATTTGAGGAGCTCGCCACTATATTCTGTAAAATAGAGGCGGTACTCAACTCTCGGCCTCTCTGTCCCCTCTCATCCGATCCGAATGATTTGGAGGTTCTAACCCTGGGCCACTTCCTGATTGGCCAGCCGCTTAACGCCCTGCCCGAGTACCCCTTCAGGGAATTAAATTCTTCGCGCTTGAGCAGATTTGACCTGCTGCAACAGATGACTCAGAGTTTTTGGCACCGATGGAGTACCTACATCTTTTGCAGCAGCGCGTTAAGTGGTCTGATAAGACGGATCCTCCTCGGATTGGAGACCTCGTGTTAGTTAAGGAACCCAACGCTTTGCCTTTGTATTGGCGCCGTGGGCGCATTGTTAAGTTGTCGTATGGATCGGATGGGGTCCTAGGGTGGCCGAGGTTTTGGTTGGAGAATCGGTCTTGCAACGTGCCGTCGCCCTATCCCGTTTGCCAATTTATTCGCGGACATAAGTCCTTATGCCCGGGACGGGGGTTTGTTTAGGCTAAATATTAACAATTTTAAAACTTACATTCCAAAACGCTCGCCTCGGCGTGTCCTTCCAATGGAATTTAAAAGTCACCGCCTGGCACGCTGGCCCGCGCGCGTCGCACCGGGCGACCGCGCCCTATAGTCTAGAAGCTACTCTCGTATAGTTTGGTCGCGTGTCGACTGCCTCTGATAGCGTTGTCTTGTTCGTGCGTTTTTACGTGACAACAAGGCGTCTCGGGAGTTTTGAGTGATTAAACTTCTATTGCCATTAATTTGCATTGACGAGTTGTTTGTGTGTTATTTTAATATCGTAATAAGACATTTGCTTGTCGAGTGGAAGGCTAAAACTTTGTGACTCGAGAGGAGATCGCGTGTGCTCGTTAAATTTGAAGTTAATTAAATGTACAATAAAGTTGATAAACTAATATAGTGAAAATAAAAGCAGAAGGTTTCAATTGGTGAACGCCCACTGGAGGGATCGAACATTTGCAGAAAAGCAGCGCCTGTGGATCTGCTGTCCGACTACATCGGTGACGTCAGGCTACATTTATACACACTGTCGCACACTACTTACATACACCTCACTTACCACCTGACTGATACCCTGTGGTCAACCCTACCTCCGGAACTTGGTAAGTTGTGCTTGCTTATCAGCCCTTAGTAAATACTGATCCATAGGCCATTGGGCCCGAACCTTCGGCTGCTCGTCGAGGAGGCTACTATGGGCGCTAGCCCAGTCGACTTTTGTCTGGGCAGCTGAGGGCCGTAACTTTGGGTTTTGGAGGAATGCATGGCGCTAGAGATATCCTCATGTATTTCCTCCACCTCCTCAACGAGGTGTGCCGAGGTTAGTGCGTAAACAACGTTAAGGAGGGACTCGTGGACAATAAATCCGACACCTCCTTGGGACAGATGGTCGCCCTCCCGGTGATAGAACAAGTTGCTGGATTCTAGGATTACCGTGTCCTCCCCCTCTCGTTGGACCTCGGATAATCCTATGATATTCCAGCGTAACTTGTCTATCTCTTCTTCCAGCTCCAGGATCTCCTCGTCAGTCCTCAGGATGCGTGCGTTATAAGTTGCCAGGTCGAGTCGTCGTAGGTGGCAACCGAACCGCCACCGGAGATTTTTAGCACCCCGTGCTCTGCCGTTACCATAGTCACCACCGTAGTCAGGAATAGCGGGGCCGCCAGGAACTCGGGGCCATCTCTTCTTTCCTATCGGGATGGGGGGGGGGGGTATATTGCAATTGTTGCCACGTTTAGCGAGCGGGTTAGCAAACGCAGTTTTTTTTATTGTTGTTTTGCTGTTATCAGAAAGATGCTGCTGCCCATCCTCTGCCTCAGTTTCCCTCTGTCGCCTCTTACACCCACGAGAAGATACGGGGTATTGAGTACTCTTACCCGCCACTACACAGGGGATTGTGGATTGTGGACTTATAATAAGTAAGGGAAAAAAACCCTTTAAGCAATAAATTTAAAATTTTAATAATTATAATCCTGTACCATACTTTATATCAGTTTGATTTTCTATGCATCAGATAAAAAATATTCAAAGAATAAAATACAACATAAGTAAAACAGCCGTGGTAGTTCAGTAAATTCACAGTATGCGAGCAACCCGGGTTCGATCCTCGCTGGCACCAATGAAATTGTTAGATAATTGCAGTTGATTTACTACGTACGGTGAAGAAAAACATCGTGAGGAAACCTGCGTGTCTGGGAAATAAGTAAAAATATATTTCGAAGACGTGAAGTTCGCCAACACGCATTAGGGCAGCGCGGCCGTCATTTCCTTGGCCTAAAACCCTCTCAGAAATGGGAGGAGGCCTGTGCCCAGTAGAGGGACGTATATAACTTTAACTTTTATAAGTAAAATAAAAATTTCAATTTCACGAATAAAACAGTTAATTTGTTGCAGTTTTATATCCAGGTTGTAATTTATTTGATGGTTAACCTTGATCTGACGACTGAAAAAGTCTGTCCTAAATGAAATAATCATAATAAAATATAAAGTTTTCCTTGACTAACTAAAATACTAAGCAATACTAAATTATTGATTCTCAATGAAATATGATTTTATCGTTATGCAATTTTTTACATTAATTTACATACCTCCTCGCTAATCATCAAATAAATTGTTTCCAAATTCAAAACAAAAAAGTCACGAACATTTTTTTTTATAGGATAAGGGTGACAAACGAGCACACAGTCCACCTGATGGTAATTGGTTGCTGCGGCCCATAGTCATCTACATCTATCCTCTATTACAAATCAAAATGCAGATGCGTTGTCACCCGTGAGGACTAAGATGGAATACCTCGTTTCCAGTAAAAAGGGCCTCCGGCCACCTGCACTCACCAAGCGAAACGCAGAGGTAAACCTCTACTTCACGCTGGTATTCTGTGAGGTCGTGGTACCACCCCGGTTCGAGCCGGTCCATCCGCGCAACAGCAACAGCTGCCGTGCAGAGCCGCACGGCAGCTGTTGCTGTAAAAATCAGTACGAGGATAAGTCAAAAACGTCAGGATTGAAATACAATTCAAGTGTACTACTGATGGCACGAAAATCTTTATTTAAATTATAATTGCGCAATACTGCCGACAGATTTATGATTTCACCGTACAGCCCTAACGTTATACCTATGTATATAAAAAGTACACCTTTTTATATTTAACCTAAATATGTTAAATTTTCTGTATACAAAATTGCTTTATTCTGAAAACCGATATTTCCGTGTTCGCGCTTTTGTACATAACTGCCGTTTCACGGTTAATGAATCAAGTTTAAAACAGGTTGTAGTGGCTTTTTATGGGAAAATATATTTTTAGTAAAATGTCACACAGGCGAATGCAGTACTTTTTTGCATAGTTTGTTACCCGTATGACGCCTAATCTGAAATTCTAAATTTAACTTTCATATTCAGTCCGTAACGGTTTTCTGCTGAAAAGCTTTAAAGCTATACCGATATACCGGTAAACGGAGTGTCGGACAGCCCCTCTCTACATACAATGATGACCTTGTAAAACATGCAGGATATCGATTATGGCATTCCTTGTTGGTGACCTATGATCAGCAATGTACTTGTGAATGGGTTGTGATGATAAATAATAATGGTTCGATAAAAAACATCTTAATTATTTCAGTTTTGATTGATGGCGCTATGACCAGCTTAAATAACGATAATTAATGTTTTATAATTATATATAATGGTAGTTTGACATCTATAATATCAAGAAGATTAATTTATATTTAAAGATAAGTAAGTAGATAAACGAAATCAAATCTCAATTATCGTTTTTTTTATCGTTATCGACTATTTATGTGACACCAAAACAAAGTGAGCTTTTACGGTATGCCGCTTGTGACAAGTGGAATCTATTATAAAAATAAACCTTCCTTTTTAAGGTTCGAAACCCAAAAGAAAATGGACCCTTATTATTGTCACTCTACTGATGAATATAATAAAAATATATTTTTGTTCTTTTTTATCTACAAAAATAAAGAAATAGGGGACCGTCAGGGTTGTCAGATTTAGACCGTTTTTGTGACATTATGTTATCTCAAAAACTAAACTATTTAGGAATTCTACCATTTACTTTATTTAAATAACAAATACTGAAAACATTGATTCATAATGTACTTTGTAAACTGTAACCAAAACAAAGCAACATTATTTAGGGTTACTTTTCTTTCACGATTACATTGTTGCGATGTCTAACTCGGAAACAATATTATATTTGATTGATCATAATATCTACGGAACCTTAATATAGCTCACAGTTGGCCAGGTTTTTGCTCTTCAGAAGACTCATAGAAAGCTTATATCGCGAATGCACACTAAGACAAGACAAAAATTCTAATAATCATTAATTTGGCTTCAGTATCCTTTATATAGATTCTCCTAGAACCTCCTTATTTTAGAAAATATTAAAATTATGGGTACAATTTTTCTACAGATTTATTATTATAATTTAGATTCCACGCCAGAAGCTTCTAACCATAATGTTTTTCCCTTCGTCGTTCATGTTCATTTACATTACTTACAAAATGAACACTCATTTAAAGAAAAGCGAGTTAGAAGCACAGACCACCGAGCCATAAATATGATAATAATATGTTATACATAGTCTATGACATTTATAGATTTTCCGTGTAGTAGCGGTGTAAGTATATCCACTACACTATATCGTACCCTTGGGTGTCGTAAGAGGCGACAGAGAGAAACTGAATTAGATAATGGGCAGCAGCATCTTTTTCATAACAACTCAAAATAAATTGGTGAATCCAATGGTGCATGCCTTAAGCGCATTAAATGAATTACGTATAACATGATTATACTTAGTTCTTATAAGGAGTTTAAATACACACAAGTTTTCTCTTATAAACTTATAAATATACTTCCAATTTTCTGATATCTATATGTCAAACTTATATTTTAAAAAAAGTTTGGAAAATCCATTTGGATACGACTCACAATTCCCAGTGATATTGAAAAAATTTTAATAAAAAAATTTAAAATTATAGTTCTATTCGTCAATGAGTTCCAGTAGCAGTCAACGAAGTACACCTTGAAGTCAGTCCACCAAGTTGGACGTAAGATCTATTCTATATACCTATTATATTATATAACTAACTAAACGAGGTTCAACTCGGCACATCTAGTTCTCCTCGTCAAGGAGTTCCAGTAGCAGTTATCAAAGTACACTTTCAAGTCACTCTATCAAGTCCGGAGGTAAGGTCTCATCATAACAAAAAAACAAGTCTAAACTAAGCACATCTAGTTCTCCCCGTCGAGGAGTTCCAGTAGCAGTCATCAAAGTACACTTTCGAGTCACTCTATCAAATCCGGTGGTAAGGTCTCATCATAACTAACAAAACGAGCCAAAACTCGGCACATCTATTTCTCCTCGTCGAGGAGTTCCAGTAGCAGTCATCAAAGTACACTTTCGAGTCACTCTATCAAATCCGGTGGTAAGGTCTCATCATAACTAACAAAACGGGGTCAAACTCGGCACATCTAGTTCTCCTCGTCGAGGAGTTCCAGTAGCCGTCATCAAAGTACACTTTCAAGTCACTCTATCTAGTGCGGTGGTATCGTCTCACCATAACTAACAAAACGAGCCAAAACTCGGCACATCTATTTCTACTCGTCGATGAGTTCCAGTAGCAGTCATCAAAGTACACTTTCAAGTCACTCTATCAAGTCCGGAGGTAAGGTCATCATTACTAACAAAACGGGGCCAAACTCGATAAATCTAGTTCTCCTTGTCGAGGAGTTCCAGTAACAGTCATCAAAGTACACTCTCAAGTCACTGTCATGTTCCGAGGTAAGGTCTCATCATAACTAACAAGACGAGGCTAAGCTCGGTACATCTGGTTCTCCTCGTCGAGGAGTTCCAGTAGCCGTCATCAAAGTACACTTTCGAGTCACTCTATCAAATCCGGTGGTAAGGTCTCATCATAACTAACAAAACGGGGTCAAACTCGGCACATCTAGTTCTCCTCGTCGAGGAGTTCCAGTAGCCGTCATCAAAGTACACTTTCAAGTCACTCTATCTAGTGCGGTGGTATCGTCTCACCATAACTAACAAAACGAGCCAAAACTCGGCACATCTATTTCTACTCGTCGATGAGTTCCAGTAGCAGTCATCAAAGTACACTTTCAAGTCACTCTATCAAGTCCGGAGGTAAGGTCATCATTACTAACAAAACGGGGCCAAACTCGATAAATCTAGTTCTCCTTGTCGAGGAGTTCCAGTAACAGTCATCAAAGTACACTCTCAAGTCACTGTCATGTTCCGAGGTAAGGTCTCATCATAACTAACAAGACGAGGCTAAGCTCGGTACATCTGGTTCTCCTCGTCGAGGAGTTCCAGTAGCCGTCATCAAAGTACACTTTCAAGTCACTCTATCAAGTCCGGAGGAAAGGTCATCATTACTAACAAAACGGGGCCAAACTCGATAAATCTAGTTCTCCTCGTCGAGGAGTTCCAGTAACAGTCATCAAAGTACACTCTCAAGTCACTGTCATGTTCCGAGATAAGGTCTCATCATAACTAACAAGACGAGGCTAAGCTCGGTACATCTGGTTCTCCTCGTCGAGGAGTTCCAGTAGCAGTCATCAAAGTACACTTTCGAGTCACTCTATCAAATCCGGTGGTAAGGTCTCATAATAACTAACAAAACGGGGTCAAACTCGGCACATCTAGTTCTCCTCGTCGAGGAGTTCCAGTAGCCGTCATCAAAGTACACTTTCAAGTCACTCTATCTAGTCCGGTGGTATCGTCTCACCATAACTAACAAACGATCCAAAACACGGCACATCTATTTCTGCTCGTCGATGAGTTCCAGTAGCAGTCATCAAAGTACACTTTCAAGTCACTCTATCAAGTCCGGAGGTAAGGTCTCATCATAACTAACAAAACTTAGCCAAACTCGGCACATCTAGTTCTCTTCGTCGAGGAGTTCCAGTAGCAATCATCAAAGTACACTTTCGAGTCACTCTATCAAATCCGGTGGTAAGGTCTCATCATAACTAACAAAACGAGCCAAAACTCGGCACATCTATTTCTCCTCGTCGAGGAGTTCCAGTAGCAGTCATCAAAGTACACTTTCGAGTTACTCTATCAAATCCGGTGGTAAGGTCTCATCATAACTAACAAAACGGAGCCAAACTCGGCACATCTAGTTCTCCTCGTCGAGGAGTTCCAGTAGCAGTCATCAAAGTACACTTTCAAGTCACTCTATCAAATCCGGAGGTAAGGTCTCATCATAACTGACAAAACGAGCCCAAACTCGGCACATCTAGTTCTTCTCGTCGAGGAGTTCCAGTAGCAGTCATCAAAATACACATTTAAGTCACTCTATCACGTCCGGAGGTAAGGTCTCCGTCTAACAAAACGAGCCCAAACTTGGCATATCTAGTTATCTTCGTCGACGAGTTCCAGTAGCAGATAACGACACACCTTCAGGTCTATAAAGTCCAAGACGTATAAGTATATTTGATTTTTGATAATCTATATTAAAATTTTATCTACAATAATAATAACTATGATATTAAAAAAAAAACTAAAACTAGAAACTTAATTATCATATAGTCCTACTCCCCGCGGTATCGTGCCAAGAACGCTGGCTGCGTTTCCCCGCTGAATGGCTATACTTAGCCTTTGAGCGAGGAAAGAACCAGCCCTCTTATCACTAGCAGCAACGACCAGCCGCGGATGTGTCCACCGCACGTGGACCCCACGGACCGACAGTCTCTACAGCAAATGGCACAAATATGTAGTCATCTCTCAGAGACTCATATTTGCGCCACTTACTCAGTTCAGCTGCCTCTGATGCCGCCCCGGCTCTAAACGAGGAACCCCTGAGTTGAGAGGCCGCCAGAGTGTCTACGCAAGTAGCATCCCACACTAGGGCTATACCTCTCTCCCAAGGGACCAATGTCATAATGTCGGGTCTCTTGCCATCGTCTCTAAATATTCCACAAGGCTCTAAAACCGAGGGAGCACTTATAGAGGCAAGAGCCCTTCGGATGATATCGTTCAAAGAACTGTGTCGTGAAAACCTACCAGCGCTTTTCTTACATGAAAGTCCGTGGAGCCCAAACTTGTCGACGCTGCTACCACAGGGGCACTGATGGGGTTGACAAATCGCCGCTCCTAGTCGGATTCCTACGGCAATGCGCAAGCTTTCCCTATCAAGTAATGTGCCGAGATTACTTGATGGTAAAGCGTGTAACCAGTGACTAGATTCCTTAGTCGAAACAGCTAGAAGGCGTGCCTTATCTTGGTCACTATGGAAATTATGAAACAAATCCTTCTGCACGCCCTGTACCAACAGAATATCCCACTGTTTTTGTTGGTTAACTTCCAGTGGAATATTTTCACCAGGACAGAGCGTTTGCCATGTCTGCCCTGCCTCCGTAGCAAAGCATAGGTCTACTTTATTATTTAAAATTATGTTACATAAGTCACTGACACTATGCACGGAAGCAAGGAAAGCAGGCAATGCAACGCTAGAAATATTTCTCACACCAATGCCACCAAATTTTATAGGTAAAGTAGCTTGAGTCCAGGCTGTTGTATTTAAAGTTAAATTTAGAATTTTTTCTATAGCTATTTTAAGATTATTATCAATATCTTGTAAAATATCCGAACATTTCCAGACTGGACTCGAGCGGAGTAAGTATGTAAATCTAGGTACAAGAAGACAACATTTTAAAATAGTAAGAGCTATGTGGGGGTTTAATTTATACAATTTATCAACGTGGTTTAAAAACTGATCAAATTTTGTTTTTAAAACAGGTTTAATACTATCGAAAAACAACGGGGCACCTAGCAGGTATAGTGATTCCGTATTGACAGTTTTTATTCCTGGACAAATATGATTAAAATTTTGAATTAAAGTGTCTCTATGAGAAGTAAATAAATTATTGGAAAAAAATATTTCACATTTATTGCTATTTGGTTCAAGGCCAATATTTTTAAAATTTCGAAAAATATGAGTAAGATCGCTGAGGACGTCATCTGCTCTACCTCCCAGTGTACCGTCGTCTAGATACCAGACATTCAGCTTGGATTTCAAATTTGAAATAATGGGTTAAATTCCCAAACTGAAAAGTGCTGGACCCAGTGGGTCACCCTGCTGAACACCAACAGCAGAATCGATAACATGGTTTTCGTAAAACAAGTTAGTATTTTGACTATAACATTGCCAAACGTAATGATAAATTTCGGGGGTATTGTTAGCCACTTCTTTCAGCAAGGTTACCCTATCGATAGAGTTAAAAGCATTCCTTAGGTCAACCAACCCAACACAAGCACATCTGCATCAGAGTTTGTTAAAAATGTACGCACTGAATGTACCACCGCCTCACAGCCACCTCTAGTGACAAAACCTTGTTGAGTAGGCTGAAATTTGATCTTAAGGTTAGAGATTATGTACCTGCAAGCTAATTTTGAAGTTAAGCGTCGAAATGTGGAACCAACGGCAATAGGACGGATACCGTTATCCTTTTTTTTGTAGGCACATAATCTTGCCCCATATAAGAATGGAATGAAATTTGGATTAACATTACCAGAAAGCATAAAGTTCATAATTTTTTAATGTCTTTAAGAAGTACTCCGCCGGCGTCACCGGCAGAAGCGCTTACAAGATCTTTAAGATGTTGAGGCGTAATTCCGTCAATGCCGCCAGCAGAGCCATTCGAAAATGACATAATTGCTTCTAAAGTGTCTTTTTCCGAAATTTGTAAAGGTTGCATAGAAGTCTTGGGAGGCAGCAGTAAACCCTGAGACGGTTTGACCGAAGGATGCTTTTGACGAAGGCTTTTAAGAGTTTCGACATTACGAGGAGCCAGGATGTCGTCTGAGAATAAAATACGGGATGCATTTTTTAAGTCGCCATCCATTACTTTCGACTCAACTACTTTTTTTAAATCCAATTTAGGACGTGGTCGAGATAAATGAGTGTTAATTGGGTAATCTAAATTTTGAAAAGATGTCTCTTTTAGTTGAGACGTAACTGATTTATTTATTGTTTTATCAAAATGAAAATGGGAATACGCGAAAGTAAATAATTTTTGCCAACTATTTTCACTATTAGTGAAACAATTTTGAATAGTGCATGACAATGCTTTAGCAAGCTGCATCCTCGCACCTCTAGGAATTCTTTTAACCACTGGTACATTACGATAATAATTGTAAATTTGCTCCGAAAAAAGGGAAACATTTGTGCCGAAATACTTTTACTATGGCGTCGTTTAATATGTATATTTAATCCCCTTTTACCTTTAAACAGCCTACCGTCAGCACAATTTTGACACTGTAGCAAGGGCGGATCCAGCTTTGGCGCCAGGAGGGGGTCAAGTCAAGAACTTATAATTTAATTTTGATAATAATAGATACAAGTAAGAAGTAGGTATTTTATTAATGTACGTAAGCACTGTACTTAAAAATATTTATTCTTTATTGTACACTTGAAACACTTAACACATAATAACTTGTACATATACACGTACATATTGCCATCTTCTCTTGAAGACATCCAGAGAAGCACTATCCTATCACGCACGGAATGAGGCAGCCTATTTATATTCCATAACCGTGGTGAATGATTTGTCATAACAGCTAGAGGTATGTCGAGGGGTATGACGCAAAACTCCGTAAAAGTGAAGAGGTGGTACGACAAGGGTTTCCAACAAGCAAAGTAGAAACAGACAAAATACATATATTTAAATAACAAAATCAATTATTCTTTTAAGTCTTCTCCTGAAACGAGTTATTACGTCATTTACCTCAATGGGTACGGTTTATTGAAGGTGGAGAAGTGCCAGTCCGGTTAGGCGATCTTCAACCATTGAAGATCTTAGCCACGATTTAACTCTGCGCAACGTAGAGAAAGGCCTTTCTGCTGCCGCTACACTGACAGGTAGTGTAGCCATAATACATTTTTTTTTTATATTAGGATACATATCGATGTCA
Source organism: Parnassius mnemosyne (assembly GCA_963668995.1). NCBI lineage: Eukaryota > Metazoa > Arthropoda > Insecta > Lepidoptera > Papilionidae > Parnassius > Parnassius mnemosyne. The sequence continues at coordinate 41,822,566 of CAVLGL010000104.1, read as the reverse complement.
CAATTTAAAATAAGATCAGAAATCGACTGCGGTATGTCCTGGCTCCGCATTTACAATGACAGAAACCGGAGTGTTATCTAGTAATAATGTATAGTCGGTAGCTAGTTGTTCACAGTTTCAATGTCTTCATTACTATATTCGCTTTTTGGTATGAAAACGCTTAGCTGAAACAAATTAAGTACATCAGGAGACAGGCGGTCCTGGAGATCACTTATTATTGAATCTAGAAGAGGGATGTAGCTCTGCGGAAATACTCTTCAGCAGATTGAGCAGGTTGGTTATTGGCCCTATGTATTTGTTTTGATACTATTCTGGGGCATTTAATTTCTACATCTAGCTGCTCAGCTACTTCTTTAGCCACTTCAAAAAGCTGTCGGTAGATTACGTCCACATTTTCTCTTAAAGTATCATTCAATACTTAAAGTATCATTAATAGCGTCCGTAGCTTTTTTTAAATCAATTGAGTTCGATTGCAGTATTCTGCTTAAAGATACAGTAGTACCTGAAAAATAAAAAGTAAGTGACTGTGACTGTAGTGCATAAACTAAAAATTTATAACTTAATATATATATATATATATATATAACGCAATACTTTGCATCAAAGTTTTCGCTAGGTGCTTTTAAAAATTTTATGCAAGATTATAAGTTTATGCATGCTATATTTATTCTGTTGGTTGCTCTCTTATTTTATTTTTAAAGAGCATTAAAATCAATGTGGTCACGACGATACACTTGATTTCAATTCCGATTGAGGTTAGGTCTAGCTAGACGTTACGTAGTCGACAAGCGCACGTAAGTGTGGCGCGGTAAAATTCAAATTTTCGATGCGTTCGTTCCCAAACGTTTGCAATCATACAAAGTTATTATATTATATTAAATTAATTAAATATTGAAGGTTACATAAAATCTGTATGGTGATAAAATATATAAATAAAATCATTATGTTCAATTAGTGGTCCACCTAAGTCCTGGAACCAGCTCAGGGGGGGGGTCATGACCCCCATGACCCCTCCCCCCCCCTTGGATCCGCCATTGCACTGTAGGAAATCCGGCTGTGAATGTAGCGGAGCAGAGATATTCATTAAAAAATCTAAACAGATCTCTACAACACTCAAAAGTCTTTATATTACATATTCATATTAACTTGAAATGTGCTGTATGCCGCATCTTTCCCTGAAACAATCATTTACGGCCTAAATAAAAGCACTTTACTCTATAAATGAAATATTATTACATTACTTCCCTGGATTTATTCCATATTGATAAACATTGTATGTATAGTCGTTACGCTTTGACAGTTTATTTTTGATTGTTGAACTTCTTTTTTTTTTTTAAATCGATTAATTACTATTTTTACGTAATAAAAGGGGTTTTAGTGACTTATGTTGTGGATTTATAAACACGATAAACTTGTAAGCACGATAACTTTTGAAAATATCAATTGTTCAACTCAATCTATTTTTAAAACTCTTCATCTGTCATGTGGGAAGCCATGGAATCTAAATGGCAGTTTAATTTTGTTTTGTTTAGTTATAACTTTTTTTTTCGGCTAAGAAATGGCGAAATTTTCGGTGGTTCGTTTATTATCGTTGTATTAATTTATTTTACTAAATAGGCCGCAACCGTACTCCGACTCACAGCCACACAGTACTCTATTTACTCCGGACTCAAAAGCTGTCGTGAGTGGTCGTTTGTTACAGCGGCTCGTGCAGAAAAATATCGATCGCCGCAGAAATACAAAATATTCCAAAAACCAAATTTGATACATACTTGACCAAGGTAATATATTATTATTTTTATAATCACAGATTTTTATTACAATATTTTGTTTCCCTAAAAGCGCACAATCATGTATCTTTCTGAAAATGTGCTTTTATATCATATATATGTATAATATGATTGCTTGATACGATTTCATACGACAAAACTTTGGAATCTTAACTTTTAGGTCCTAGCAGAATATACCTGCGCACTTCGCGCTTAAGGCATGCAATAATAAAAATCTGCGGTTGGCTACTCGCCTGCCAAGCGTGGCAACTATGGTAAAATTCCCCTTATCTATAGAGCAAGCCTATATTCAGCAACTTCGTGAACTTTCACAGGCTGTAATGGAAACACATAATATGTGTTACATGTTAGTATTCATTTTAATAACTACTATAACTACCTATTAGATCTATTAGGGTGAACCCTATTTGATACTTTAATTCAAAGTATCAAATATAATTATTTGATACTTTGGATTGAAATCCAAAGTAAACCCAATCCAATCCAATTGTAAAGCAATTAACACGCAATAAAGAATATATTAAGATCTTCTAGGATTGCATAGACATCTTTATTTGGGGATTTTTACTAATGTTTAAAATTATACTATTTACAAATTAAAAACACTATTTAAATTTATTCGTCTTTATTAGATTAAAAAAATCTTCTTGTAGTACTAATTTTATAGTTTTTACATATAGGATAAAACAGTCTATTTCATTGTGAATCAGTACACTCATAACAAAAAAATATCACGGAAAACTAAAATTAAATTTTCTGGTAAGGATAAATTCTGAGTACTGAGTACCAGTACAATAAAATGCATTATTATTATAATAGGTTCCAATGGTACCGATTGCTTTAAAACACGCTGGAAGAAAGATTAAGAGACATTATTTTTAATTTATAAAGTCGTCAGTGCAGTAAATCAATTATACAAGATCTATTATTTTCAGTAATTTTTTATTCACATTATATACACGCTCTCACATAATATAGCGTGAAATAGCAGCTTAATGCTGCTCTGTATCCTATGGTGAATGAGGCGAACCAGAGACCTTTTTTTACTGGAAGCGAGGCAACTTAGTCCTCAGAGTTGACCACGCACCTGCATTTTGATTTTTTATCTAGATGATGATGACATATCAATGTCAAAATATGGAATAATTGCTCGTTTGTCAGACTTATTCTATAAAAGGAATGTCATAAATAATTGAAATTTATTTATTTCATTGAACTACTTGGTTCGTGAAAACTGTAGAACAAGTTGTAGGGTAAATTGCAAATGTTTCTGCCTAATCGTTGCTTTATTTGTAACAGTCCGAGTACTTAACACGCGAACACAACTCATTGTTGGTATTTAAATAGTCTGCAATTTTGAAACAAAGCAGTTGAAAAGCCTACGATTTACATTGAAACATGTATTTCTCTACCAGTGCATTAATGCAAAGATTTTCAAGCACTGTAGCTCATATAATTTCTTTTGTATACAATTTTAAAGATTGTTAACAATAAATAAAAATGCTTCTCTATTGTAAAAGCAGTTTAAATAAAATTGAAAATAATGTACTCAATTTAATCTCTTTAAAACCGTAACAACATTTCAATATTTATTATTAATGCCTCTGGGCCTATTCCACCGCGATCATAATATAGTTGCATTAAAAACCTTCTCTCTTTTAGCTACGGCTTCCCACACCAGTGACATGCGACGTGTAAGTACAATATTATACTTATACAACAATCTAAAAAGTAACTTTGACACAAAATACCAAACATGAAAGAATATATAAATTAAACAGTTACTTAAGCGAACGCCATTCAGTTTTAGAAAAAATTTGGTAAAAAATAATACTTTACTTTAATTATTTAAAAATTAATTATAAATTAACTAATAACAATAGAGGTGGAGCAATTTCGGATTCTGCTGGAGCATTTAAGGAGCAATTAATTGGTATACAATTTAATTAAAAAAAATAATGTTCTACGCTAACTTCCTTCTGGTTATTTTTTTAAAAATTAATTATAAATTAACTAATAACAATAGAGGTGGAGCAATTTCGGTTCCTACTGGAACATTTAAGGAGCAATTAATTGGTATACAATATAATTTAAAAAAATAATGTTCTACGCTAACTTCCTTCTGTTTATTTTTTTAAAAATTAATTATAAATTAACTATTAGCAATAGAGGTGGAGCAATTTCAGATTCTGCTGGAGCATTTAAAGAGCAAATAATTGGCATACAGTTTATTTTTAAAAACTATATATTTTCTGTATATAGCAAAGTTAAATTTTCGATACTTAAATTTTTTAAAAACTATTTATAAATTAACTAATAGCAATAGAGGTGGAGCAAATTCGGATTCTGCTGGAGCATTTAAGGAGCAAATAATTGGCCTACAGTTTAATTTTAAAACGTAGATATTTTATGTTTTATAGCAAAATTGAATTGTCGATACTTAAATTTTTTAAAAATTAATTATAAATTAACTAATTACAATAGAGGTGGAACAATTTCGGATTCTGCTGGAGCATTTAAGGAGCAATTAATTGGCATACAGTTTAATTTAAAAAAAGTAGATATTTTATACTTTATAGCAAAATTAAATTTTTGATAGTTAATTTTTTTTAAATTAATTATAAAATAACTAATAACAATAGAGGTGGAGCGATTTCGGATTCTGCTGGAGCATTTATGGCGCAATTAATTGGCATACAGTTTAGTTAAAAAAAAGAATGTTCTACGCTAACTTCCATCTGGTAAAATAACCAGAAGGAAGTTAGCGTAGAACATTATTTTTTTAAATTAAATTGTATGCCAATTAATTGCTCCTTAAATGCTCCAGCAGAATCCGAAATTGCTCCACCTCTATTGCTATTAGTTAATTTATAATTAATTTTTAAGAAAAAATAAGTATCGAAAATTTAATTTTGCTATAAAACAGAAAATATCTACTTATTAAAATTAAACTGTACGCCAGTTATTTGCTCCTTAAATGCTCCAGCTGAATCCGTAATTGCTATACCTCTATTGCTATTAGTTAATATATAATTAATTAAAAAAAAAGTTAAGTATCGAAAATTTTATTTTGCTATATAACATAAAATATCTGCTTTTTAAAATTAAACTAAATGCCAATTAATTGCTCCTTAAATGCTCCAGCAGAATCCGAAATTGCTATACATCTATTGCTATTAGTTAATTTATAATTTATTTTAAAAAAAATTAAGTATCGAAAATTTTATTTTGCTATATAACATAAAATATCTAATTTTTAAAATTAAACTATATGCCAATTGATTGCGCCTTAAATGCTCCAACAGAATCCGAAATTGCTCCACCTCTATTGCTATTAGTTGATTTATAATTAATATAAGAAAAAAAAAGAATCGAAAATTTAATTTTGCTATAAAACTTAAAATATCTGCTTTTTAAAATTAAACTAAATGCCAATTAATTGCTCCTTAAATGCTCCAGTAGGAACCGAAATTGCTCCACCTCTATTGCTATTCGTTAATTTATAATTAATTTTGAGAAAGAGTGATCCCATTTGAGTAATAGCGCCATCATCAATAGAATGTAGTAACATTCTATAGTAAAAGTCATTTTATCGAATAAAAATTGATTGACTCTCAAAAGTGGTACGTATAATAGATGCTAAATGGCATAAACCCAAAAAAATAATATTGATGGGTGAGTTTTGAAATTATGAATTCTTAGGAATGGATTAGACAACCATCTTAATAATTTTTTGTGTTCGTGCCATCTAGCGTCTTTTCTACGTACCACCATGAGAGTTAACCAATTTTGATTTGATAAAATGACTACTTATAGAAAGAAAGAAATAGATGGTGCTATTAAAAAAATACGTATATAATAGATAGTAATTACCTAATTAACAAACAAAACAGATATGTCTCTTCTTAAGATCGAAGAAGATGATGCACTGTGACACATCTGTATATAATTTTATGTAAATAAATGAATGATACACACCATCTATGTTATTCAAAAGTCATTGATGAATAATTGAAATGTTTCCCTGTAATACAAAAGTTTCACTTCTGTCGTGTGTCTTCACGACACACACTGTTTTTTGTAACGCTTTTGTAATATATTTATATAAGTAACTAGCTGTGCCCCGCGGTTTCACCCGCGTCATCACATGTTGGAGGTGCGCGACATGACCTAGTTCAAGCATTTTATAATTGCAATTAAATATTTTATTTGATAGCAATGGATGGAAAATTTGGCATAATTAATGGAGTACTTTTATCTGTCGGCATATTATGTATGATGTAGAGCGAAGTTAAGTTTTATCCACTTTCCCTCCCCCTCCCGGTTGAGCAGTTCTCGCAGTTCTCACCGGGCGGCTAAGGTTTATGTGCCGTTCGCGCGCCCAGCCAAGTATTGAATTATTTTAATTTTACATTATCTCTTAAACTATAAGTCCAAATAACATGGTATAAAGAACAAGGTTTATATTCATAAAATTGTCTTGATGATGAAGTAACTTTCGTTCGTAAGGATAAATAAGACATGCCTAATAATAACGCTCATAAATCACTTTATTAATTTTAAATATTTTTTGTCATAAAACACCTAATTATGGTTTATGTATAAGAAATAGACATATGGTATCGCGGATTTTTTTTTAGACGGAGTAAAGATCTATATTTTTCTAGAACATTGTATTTACGTATCCCTAACGATAACACCAGCGTACGCGGATAAATCATTTCGAGAGTGCGTTTTCTTCTGACTTGCTTAACAAATATCCATATTTTAGGCTAGCTGAGTGATATAGCTTAATGTCAGATAGCCTATACTATTCCACATGAATCTGGCTATAATATACAAAAATAATTTTTTAAATCGGACTGGTAGTTCCGGAGATTAGCGCGTTTAAACAAACAAAAAACAAAAAAAACTCTTCCGCTTTATTATATTAAGTATAGATACATATAAATAACTTACATAACATATATATGAGCATTAATATAATTTATACTTTTTTTTAAATTTAACACTGAGAAAATTAATAAAAATATATAAATATAAAGCTAAGGTGGAAATTCGAATAAACGAATAGGCAACATGACAGCTAAGTAAGTGTACGAGACTATTTCTTAACACTGTAGTTGTCGCGCCTTATAAAAACAAGAAGTGGTCACATGGATTTCACATGTAGTCAAATCTAAAATAAGAAGAAAGCCGTAAAATATCAACTTTAACTAATACATACTCTATTTTAAATAAAACAAGGTAAAATTTAGTCAACGGTTAATTATATTAAATAAACAAAAACATTTATACCTCCTTTTTATACAAATAATAATAATGAAAGAACTTTTACATATTAATATATGAAAATGACACATTAATTTCAAAGTGAGATCACAAATTATTGTTTGCTGTGTATAATAATGTGATCGCTAGTGTTTCCTCTATTCGTTAATACATTCTTCGACCAGCAAGTTATTATTTAAAAATAAATCATAAATAAATGCACGTGCACGTGCTGCACTGAGCACGTCCTCCTACTTTTCAACTTTTAATACTTGACATGTCAAAAGATTCATTTTTAAGTGACTTTTCTGAAATTTTAAAAGTGGAATAATATTATAATCCAGCCGACCACTGTAGGGTTAACTTTTAGGTTTTTCCAAAATTGATTTGTAATGTGATTGCGGATCGATATCGATATTTTTTTTATTACTCATTGAAAAAGCATCAAAATTTAAGCACTCAACTAAAGAAGAATATTATTGAGTAGATTCTGTTACCTAGTATTAAAATAAAAATGTACATGAATAATTTCTATCCTTAGATAAAATAAATTCATAAAATATTTTATCTGTTAAGGAAATGATGCCCGCGACTTCGTCCACGTGGATTAAGGATTTTTAATTCTCGCGGGATTTATTTAATTTTCTGGGATGAAATGTAGGTGATAATAATATAATAAAGCGGAAGAGTTTTTTTGTTTTTTGTTTGTTTAAACGCGCTAATCTCTGGAACTACCAGTCCGATTTGAAAAATTATTTTTGTATATTATAGCCAGATTCATGTGGAATAGTATAGGCTATCTGACATTAAGCTATATCACTCAGCTAGCCTAAAATATGGATATTTGTTAAGCAAGTCAGAAGAAAACGCACTCTCGAAATGATTTATCCGCGTACGCTGGTGTTATCGTTAGGGATACGTAAATACAATGTTCTAGAAAAATATAGATCTTTACTCCGTTTAAAAAAAAATCCGCGATACCATATGTCTATTTCTTATACATAAGCCATAATTAGGTGTTTTATGACAAAAAATATTGAAAATTAATAAAGTGATTTATGAGCGTTATTATTAGGCATGGCCTATTTATCCTTACGAACGAAACTTACTTCATCATCAAGACAATTTTATGAATATAAACCTTGTTCTTTATACCATGTTATTTGGACTCATAGTTTAAGAGATAATGTAAAATTAAAATAATTCAATACTTGGCTGGGCGCGCGAACGGCACATAAACCTTAGCCGCCCGGTGAGAACTGCGAGAACTGCTCAACCGGGAGGGGGAGGGAAAGTGGATAAAACTTAACTTCGCTCTACATCATACATAATATGCCGACAGATAAAAGTACTCCATTAATTATGCCAAATTTTCCATCCATTGCTATCAAATAAAATATTTAATTGCAATTATAAAATGCTTGAACTAGGTCATGTCGCGCACCTCCAACATGTGATGACGGGGGTGAAACCGCGGGGCACAGCTAGTTACTTATATAAATATATTACAAAAGCGTTACAAAAAACAGTGTGTGTCGTGAAGACACACGACAGAAGTGAAACTTTTGTATTACAGGGAAACATTTCAATTATTCATCAATGACTTTTGAATAACATAGATGGTGTGTATCATTCATTTATTTACATAAAATTATATACAGATGTGTCACAGTGCATCGTCTTCTTCGATCTTAAGAAGAGACATATCTGTTTTGTTTGTTAATTAGGTAATTACTATCTATTATATATGTATTTTTTTTAATAGCACCATCTATTTCTTTCTTTCTATAAGTAGTCATTTTATCAAATCAAAATTGGTTAATTCTCATGGTGGTACGTAGAAAAGACGATAGATGGCACGAACACAAAAAATTATTAAGATGGTTGTCTAATCCATTCCTAAGAATTCATAATTTCAAAACTCACCCATCAATATTATTTTTTTGGGTTTATGCCATTTAGCATCTATTATACGTACCACTTTTGAGAGTCAATCAATTTTTATTCGATAAAATGACTTTTACTATAGAATGTTACTACATTCTATTGATGATGGCGCTATTACTCAAATGGGATCACTCTTTCTCAAAATTAATTATAAATTAACGAATAGCAATAGAGGTGGAGCAATTTCGGTTCCTACTGGAGCATTTAAGGAGCAATTAATTGGCATTTAGTTTAATTTTAAAAAGCAGATATTTTAAGTTTTATAGCAAAATTAAATTTTCGATTCTTTTTTTTTCTTATATTAATTATAAATCAACTAATAGCAATAGAGGTGGAGCAATTTCGGATTCTGTTGGAGCATTTAAGGCGCAATCAGTTGGCATATAGTTTAATTTTAAAAATTAGATATTTTATGTTATATAGCAAAATAAAATTTTCGATACTTAATTTTTTTTAAATTAATTATAAATTAACTAATAGCAATAGATATATAGCAATTTCGGATTCTGCTGGAGTATTTAAGGAGCAATTAATTGGCATTTAGTTTAATTTTAAAAAGCAGATATTTTATGTTATATAGCAAAATAAAATTTTCGATACTTAACTTTTTTTAATTAACTATATATTAACTAATAGCAATAGAGGTATAGCAATTACGGATTCAGCTGGAGCATTTAAGGAGCAAATAACTGGCGTACAGTTTAATTTTAATAAGTAGATATTTTCTGTTTTATAGCAAAATTAAATTTTCGATACTTATTTTTTCTTAAAAATTAATTATAAATTAACTAATAGCAATAGAGGTGGAGCAATTTCGGATTCTGCTGGAGCATTTAAGGAGCAATTAATTGGTATACAATTTAATTTAAAAAAATAATGTTCTACGCTAACTTCCTTCTAGTTATTTTTTTAAAAATTAATTATAAATTAACTAATAACAATAGAGGTGGAGCAATTTCGGTTCTTACTGGAGCATTTAAGGAGCAATTAATTGGTATACAATTTAATTAAAAAAAATAATGTTCTACGCTAACTTCCTTCTGGTTATTTTTTTAAAAATTAATTATAAATTAACTATTAGCAATAGAGGTGGAGCAATTTCGGATTCTGCTGGAGCATTTAAAGAGCAAATAATTGGCATAAAGTTTATTTTTAAAAACTATATATTTTCTGTTTTATAGCAAAATTAAATTTTCGATACTTAAATTTTTTAAAAATTATTTATAAATTAACTAATAGCAATAGAGGTGGAGCAAATTCGGATTCTGCTGGAGCATTTAAGGAGCAAATAATTGGCATACCGTTTAATTTTAAAACGTAGATATTTTATGTTTTATAGCAAAATTGAATTGTCAATACTTAAATTTTTTAAAAATTAATTATATATTAACTATTAGCAATAGAGGTGGAACAATTTCGGATTCTGCTGGAGCATTTAAAGAGCAAATAATTGGCATAAAGTTTATTTTTAAAAACTATATATTTTCTGTTTTATAGCAAAATTAAATTTTCGATACTTAAATTTTTTAAAAATTATTTATAAATTAACTAATAGCAATAGAGGTGGAGCAAATTCGGATTCTGCTGGAGCATTTAAGGAGCAAATAATTGGCATACCGCTTAATTTTAAAACGTAGATATTTTATGTTTTATAGCAAAATTGAATTGTCAATACTTAAATTTTTTAAAAATTAATTATAAATTAACTAATTACAATAGAGGTGGAGCAATTCCGGATTCTGGTGGAGCATTTAAGGAGCAATTAATTGGCATACAGTTTAATTTAAAAAAGTAGATATTTTATACTTTATAGCAAAATTAAATTTTTGATACTTAATTTTTTTTTAAATTAATTATAAAATTACTAATAACAATAGAGGTGAGAGCACGCCAAGCTTTTTAGAGGCCAATTTGGCCTTCTCTTCCAAGTGACCACGAAACTGCACGTCACTCGATATGTCGGCGCCGAGGATTCCGATACTGGCTGAGGCAACAAGGGGAGTACTTTGAAACTGAGGAGATACGACAAAGGGGTTCTTTTTAGCGATAAACGCGCAAACTTGTCTTCTGAGGATTAAACAATGAATGCTACCGGCTTGAAACATATCATTGGTATGCAGAAGAAACAGCGTTGGTATAGCACGCAGCCTTGTGGAACACCAGCGTTAATAGGCTTGTAGTCGCAGCATGCACCGTCTACAACGACCTTGATGCTCCGATCTGCAAGAAAGCTGGTGAGCCAATTGCACAATTTCTCGGGAAGCCCATAGGAAGGGAGCTTCGAAAGAAGCGCTTTGTGCCAAACCCGATCGAAGGCCTTCGCAATGTCCAAACTAACGGCCAATGCCTCCCCCTTGGACTCTACTGCCTCCGCCCATCTATGAGTCAGATAGACCAGAAGATCACCAGCTGATCGACCCCGACGAAAACCGTACTGGCGGTCACTTATCAGCTGGTGATCCTCAAGGTACCGCATGAGGTGGCAGTTTATAACGGATTCCATTATTTTGGAGAACAAGGGGGTGATGGCGACAGGCCTGTAGTTGGACGGGTCTGAGCGGTCGCCTTTTTTAGGGATCGGGTGGACAAAAGCTGTCTTCCATGATTTCGTGACTACGCCTAGGGAGTAGGAGTACCGGAAAAGACGCGTTAGAACCGATGCCAACTCCGGAGCACACGTCCTCAGCATAATTGGGGGGATTCCGTCAGGCCCACTCGACTTGTGGATGTCAAGGGAGAGGAGTGCTCTGCGAACCGAGCGCTGTGAGAACCGCACATCCGGCATGGAGCACTCACACCGCGGGATGGTCGGCGGTGTATTCCCCCCGTCATCAACAGTCGAGTTGGATGCAAAAAGGGAGCCTAAAAGGTCGGCTTTCTCTTTTGCGTCGTGGGCCAGTGAGTCGTACTCCCTGTGCAGAGATGGTAGTGATGGCTTACAGAAATTCCCTTGGACAGCCTTGGCGAGAGACCAGAATGCACGGGTTCCCGAAGGAAGGCGAACTAGTTTCTCGCCAATTCTGCCTATGTGCTCTGACTTTGCCTTGGCAATAACTCTTTTGAAGGACCTGGAGGCGAAGTTATACTTCTTTTTAAGTATGCTGGTGTTTACATCCCGAGTCGCCGAAGCCGCAGCCCAGGCTTGATAACACTCCTGTTTACTGCGTAAAGCAGTCTTACAGGAGCGACCAAACCAAGGCTGAGATCTGCCTCCGATGGGTACCACAGATGATGGAATAAATAGTTCCATTCCCTGTAGCACCACATCAGTGACAGAGTCAGCAACAGCGCTGGAATCATCAGGCGAGAAGCAAACCCGCCCCCATGGGTAGGAAGCAAAGAAAGACCGCATTCCGTCCCAATCCGCCGACCTGTAATGCCAAACACGGCGGCAACCTGCAGAACGCAACCGCGAGGGTAACGTGAGTGGCACCACACTCCGGATCAGACAATGGTCCGAAGACCCAAGAGGGGCATCGACGGAAACCTGATATCCGTCCGGATGAGAGGTCAGCAGAAGGTCCAACAGGGAAGGTGTATGATCCTCAACATCTGGAATCCGCGTAGGCGATGTAACCAGTTGTGTCAGACCATATGCCAAGGCAAAGTCATAAACAGATCTCCCCGCATGATCGGTTAAACGTGAACCGAGCCATTCGGCGTGGTGGCCGTTAAAATCGCCAAGGATTACAATCTCTGCGGATGGGACCTGTTGTAGCAAGGAATCTGAAGCCATTTGGATGTGGTCGATGAGTCGGTCTGTTTCGTCATTACCGCTATGGGACCTATAGAGGCACACGTAGACGCGCGGATGGTCGTCGCTGTTTACGCGTAGCCAAAGGATGGACAGGTCCGAACCTTCAAGACTGCCGAGGCGTCGAGAACAGATGTCCTCTCTGACATACACGCAAACTCCAGCCCGAGGCACAAAGGAGTGCTCCAATTTGTACCCCGGGCAGGAGAGATACGAAGTATCAGCCGGAGAGGACACCTGCGTCTCGGTCAGAAAGAGCAAGGCCGGCTTCGCCGTCACGAGATGGTAGTGGACGGCGTTTAGATTCGAGTGAAGTCCCCTGATGTTGCAGAAATTCACGGATAGCGTGGCAAGGGTCGGCTTGGTCTTGTTACTCAGTTTGCTCCGAGCAGTTATTGTGTTGAGCGGAATTTTGCCCCCCCCCCCCCAGAATACGCTGGGCAGTCTAAGCACCCACGCTCAGGAGTGGAATAGCATGGTCGTGGATGCTCATCGAGGGATTCTTCAGGGGTACTGGTACCCCTGGTCCTGGGGTAGTTTATGACGTAATTCCGCTACCATATTGATGGGGGGCGGGGGGAATTGGGCCTCCGGTCACCTGCACTCACCAGACGAAAAGGGGAAGCAGAGCTTCCTCTTCACGCTGGTGTTCTGTGAGGTCGTGGTACTAACCCGGCTCGAGCCGGCCCTTACGTGCAACAGCAAAAGCTGCTGCGTGGCTCTACCACTGTTGAGTTAATATATTAATTAATAGACGTATTATATTGTTGATTAACAAATACAAATAAATGAATTGTCAACGTCTATTAAAATAAAGTGTCAATTAAAATAATATTTCTTTCATGGCAAGATAAGAAAAATTGCTAAGGAGACGGATATTATTCCATCCCGCACGCACTATAGAAAGGGTCGTGACGGAAAAACTTTACACTTTTTCTCGGCTGGCCCTTATCCGCCAAATTAGTACCGTGCGATAAGGAACTTCGTTTCAAAAATCATGGCAAAACTTCCTATGAAGCAATCTATTGGGGAGACCTATAAACATTGGACTGGCATAACCTGTAATGGAAGATGGGAAAAGGAGGACTGAAACTTTTCACCACTCCGCTTTCCAATTACACCCAATCTTCCTAACTTTTCCCTTTCTGTGACTTACCTTTTTAATATATATTTCCCAAGAATAAATAGCATGATAATTTATATTAAGAACAAAGTTTAAAAATAATTTTAAAATGAAGAAAGAAAAACGATGCATCAGAATTCAATTTTCCATCTAAAAGATACACAGTGTAACGAAAAAGGCATTGACGTTAATGCTAGTGCTAGTGCTTTAATGAAGCACGCTCCACAAAGACTGGTTGAAAGAGATTGTGTGGAACAGTGACATACACACGTAGAAGTAAAGACACAAAATATAAACGTCCAACGATTGCAAAGGCACGTCTTGTGGATTAAGTGACTCGTTCATATTTATTGCGACAGTAAATATGACACGGTAACTGCTTGTTTTGCAGTATTAAATTTGCAATAAAAAGTATTTATTTTATCAGAAGAGTAAATAAAAGTGCTTTCATTAAATTATTCGAAGTTGATGACGAGTATGGGACAAAATATCCGATTAGGTTTATTTTTTATATTTTTTATAGGATAGGGTGACAACGAGCACACAGTCCACCTGATGGTAAGTGGTTGCAGTGGCCCATAGACATCTACATCTATCTTCGATTAAGAATCGAAATGCAGATGCGTTGTCACCCATGAGGACTAAGGTGGAATGCCTCGTTTCCAGTAAAAAGGGTCTCCGGTTCTCTACACTCACCATACGAAACACAGCAGCGTTAAGCTGCTATTTTACGCTGGTATTCTGTGAGAGCGTGGTCCTTCCCCGGTCGAGCCGACCCATTCATGCTACAACTATACTACTAATATAGCTACAGCATGGCTCTACCACGTGTAAAAATCATAATAAGTGATAAATCATAGAATAAGAGTGACAAACGAGCACATAGTTCACCCAGTGGCAAGTGGATGTTGTAGCCTATAGATATCTACATCTATTTTCAATCAAGAATAAAAATGCAGATGCGTTCCCACCCCTGAGGACCAAGATGGAATGCCTCGTTTCCAGTGAAATAAGTCGAGCCGACCCATTCGTATTACAACCACAATATAGTTGTAGTCTGGCTCTACCACGTGTAAAGTAAATCCACCTTGGACCAAGAGATCAACTTACGCATCAAACTCGGCTGGGCTGCATTCTGGAAACTAAGACAAATCTTCTTGTCCGTTATTCCTCATAATCTTAAGATGACAGTAAACAACCAGTGCGTTTTGGCAGTGATAACTTACGGAACCAAAACTGCTGGCCGTATGATGGCTCAGGGCCGTACTTTGTGGCAATGTGTGACCTTGTGATGGGCCATAGTTATATAGTGAACCGATTTAGAAATAACTGACCGAGGGAAAAATAATTAACATTTTTTTTATTCGTTTTGTATATCAATGTGATTAATTGAGCCTGACGGGTTTCCACAACTCAAAGACTAAGCACGTATTTAAGTGAAGAGCGGGAAAATGAAGTCTTTAAGGTCTATTTCCTTCATGGATATGAAACTTTAAACGACACATTGATGTTTATACATCGTCCCATTACTTACACTCGTATTGCCAGACGACATGATGTTGTAATTACTGTTACTGTTCCTGTTAAACATTATTCCATCTTACATTATCCGAAGAATTGAATGAAAGGCAAAAAAAAGAGGTATTTTTTTTTAAATAAGAGTGACAAACGAGCACACAGACCATAAATATATAACACGGCGAGTACTCCGAGTAATTGTTCAGATTAATTACAGCTGCTAGATTCCACCATCGTACACTGCGATAGAATTCCATATTCCATCCACATCACCTCGATGTATGACAGTCTACTACTATGCGTTTTACCATGAATTTTCTTCTACACCTGACCACATCGTAGAATTTACTATCCCCAGCGGTTTTTATGGACAGATGTGATGTTAGAGACCTTCAAAAAATTCTTTCTTTAAGGCTGGAAAGGCATCTGCCATTCCTGTGGTGTTACAGCAGCTTTGGAGATGACTGATAATTTCGAATATTTTTCCTTCGTGTGTTGAGAACACACTAGAGCCATTACTAACACCAGAGTCATGCCCATTACATAATTTCCAAACAATATTAACAGAAGTTTAAATTTCATGAATAAGCGACATCTCTCGGCATATAATAGAACTCGCAAGAGAACTGTGTTCCAAAATTCGTCCAAGGAAAACTAACCGCGAAAACCACTGACACAAACCAGCACACTACAGTCCATTCGTAAACGTCGCTTCACTCGCAGAAGTGAATGTTAAGTAATAACATACAGTTACAGTACTTGGGCAAGGTAAGTATATTCATTGCAGAGAAGGAATAATAGTAGGTACCTTTTATTTTATTATAAGCCTCTTGCATAGACACGGCCTAAGGAACAAGGAAATTAAAACGACAAATCTAGTTTTAGGTATAAATATTTCTCATTTAACACTGCGAATTAAATAATACTTACTTGTTGAAGGTAATTTTTAAATTACCACTAGTGCAATAACACTTACCTATGCCACATGTGCAAGTTTTTTTATTAGTCGATAATTACATGATAATTGATTAGGTACATGGTTAAAATTGAACATTTCAGTGGTTTTATTTTATACTACAGACAATGTAATTGGATATAAAATTTACCAAGTTACAAATCCAATATCAAGCAACGTGGAATGTAACAAATTTTCTTTTAAATCAATTGAAGAACGTTGTACATTCCTATAGGTAACTGCTAAGCTGTTCCTATAACTTGGCACTCGTTCAGATCCTAATTCTTTTATCGGCAAGCCGACGCAATCCCGAACGTCGTTAAACCGATCTTAGCCCACTTTTACACATTAATATATTTGGTCGGGTGTCATTATTTTTTGTAAATTTTTATCCTTAAATTAATCTAGGCAAATACATGAACTCCAAGGTTTTTTCTTACGTTAATGATTCACTTTTTTCTTTTTATAATTTAAACTTTAATAATCATGCATTACCCTGCGCTACCGTTACAGCCTATTATATTCCACAACTGAACACAGGCCTCCTATATAGATTGCCTCATAGGGGGATATTTGCTAGAATTGGCACGCTTGGCAAGCGGGTTGGCAATTGGGTTAATAATCATAATAAAGTTTAAATTAAAAAATATCAGTACTTGAATTGAAATTAACTCAACTACACCAAAATATCGTTTATTTGTTATTTTCAGACATTTTCCTTTGTATACGCCTAATGTTTTACCTCGATGCCAAATTCCAAGTTTCTTAGTCACAGCGGTCTAGGTTAATGATATCTAGAGTAGCAGAAGAACTTCAGTAATGTAATGCTTTATTTATTTATATTTCAAATACTGATATATTGAACAGATATTGGTGGTGTAACATTCCGTGGGTGCTACAATAGAGAGAAACAAACCTAGAGATGGGCAGTATCGGAAATTAAAAAACTATAGTTGCCAACCCTAGATGGGTGGCAATTATGGCAAATTTCCACCCTATGAGGTATTTTATGAGAAGGCCTATGTACAGCACGGGATTTGATAGGCTGTATTTAATGTATAAATTTATGAATGAGTAAGTGAAATAAAAATTGCACTTTTCAAATCTTAATAACTAAAAAACTATTATAGGTTTATTCATAAAATTTTTGATTCTAGGTATCAATATTGTGGCTTTACTAGACGTGGAAAATTGCACATTTTCTTGAATTTTGTTGCTTAAACAATTTGTATAATGCGGTGAATTAAATACAAACTCTGTAAAGTTATATTATAATTCGCACTTTTTATATAAATACTAAATTGGCATATTGTTAATAACTGAGCATATGTTCTGTTCATGGGGCAAATTGCGTGGAAAGACATAAATGAAATTTCAATTGATACACATTAGCGGAAGTCGACGAATAATAACGGAAATTGCTTCAAGAAGACATTATTATGTCACATATTTATTATGTGACATTATTGAATGTGTAAAATAATATGTATAGTCTCCATACGAACACTATTAAACTGTCTAAAGTCGTAAACATTTCATTTACTTCCGTGATTATAGCACATGGAATAAAACTAGTTTCATTTTAATTTATTTTTAAATTCCAACGTTTTGAGCGCTTAGCGACAAAATCTAGCATTGAGATTTTAACTGTCTTTTCTATATCTATACATATATAAATAAAATTAAAGTGTCTATCTATAATATCGAATTAGCTATTAAGCTCAGGGGGTTATTTTCATGCTATATAAACATGAATAACCATTTTTAGGGTTTCGTAGCCAAATGGCAAAAAACGGAACCCTTATGGATTTGTCATGCCTGTCTGTCTGTCTGTCCGTCCGTATGTCACAACCACTTTTTTCTGAAACTAAAAACTATGCTGTTGAAACTTGGTAAGTAGATGTAACTATTCTGTGAACCGCATTAAGATTTTCACACAAAAATAGAAAAAAAATAAATAAATTAACAGTGTATAATTTAATAATTTTTAACAGTGGTAGAGCCAAGCGGCGGCTTTTGCTGTCGCACGGATGGGCCGGCTCGAACCGGGGTGGTACCACGACCTCACAGAATACCAACGTGAAGTAGAGGTTTACCTCTGCGTTTCGCTTGGTGAGTGCAGGTGGCCGGAGGCCCTTTTTACTGGAAATGAGGCATTCCATCTTAGTCCTCACGGGTGACAACGCATCTGCATTTTGATTCGCAAACGAGGATAGATGTAGATGTCTATGGGCCGCAGCAATCACTTACCATCAGGTGGACTGTGTGCTCGTTTGTCACCCTTATCTTAAAAAAAAATTTTCGGGGTTCCCCATACTTAGAACTGAAACTCAAATAAAAAAATTTTCATCCAACCCATACGTGTGGGGTATCTATGGATAGGTCTTCAAAAATTTTACGGTGGTAGAGCCACGCAGCAGCTTTTGCTGTTGCACGTATGGGCCGGCTCGAGCCGGGTTAGTACCACGACCTCACAGAACACCAGCGTGAAGAGGAAGCTCTGCTTCCCCTTTTCGTCTGGTGAGTGCAGGTGACCGGAGGCCCAATTCCCCCCGCCCCCCATCAATATGGTAGCGGAATTACGTCATAAACTACCCCAGGAGGGTACCAGTACCCCTGAAGAATCCCTCGATGAGCATCCACGACCATGCTATTCCACTCCTGAGCGTGGGTGCTTAGACTGCCCAGCGTATTCTGGGGGGGGGGGGGGGGGCAAAATTCCGCTCAACACAATAACTGCTCTGAGCAAACTGAGTAACAAGACCAAGCCGACCCTTGCCACGCTATCCGTGAATTTCTGCAACATCAGGGGACTTCACTCGAACCTAAACGCCGTCCACTACCATCTCGTGACGGCGAAGCCGGCCTTGCTCTTTCTGACCGAGACGCAGGTGTCCTCTCCGGCTGATACTTCGTATCTCTCCTGCCCGGGGTACAAATTGGAGCACTCCTTTGTGCCTCGGGCTGGAGTTTGCGTGTATGTCAGAGAGGACATCTGTTCTCGACGCCTCGGCAGTCTTGAAGGTTCGAACCTGTCCATCCTTTGGCTACGCGTAGACAGCGACGACCATCCGCGCGTCTACGTGTGCCTCTATAGGTCCCATAGCGGTAATGCCGAATCAGACCGACTCATCGACCACGTCCAAATGGCTACAGATTCCTTGCTACAACAGGTCCCATCCGCAGAGATCGTGATCCTTGGCGATTTTAACGCCCACCACGCCGAATGGCTCAGTTCACGTTTAACCGATCATGCGGGGAGATCTGTTTATGACTTTGCCTTGGCATATAGTCTGACACAACTGGTTACATCGCCTACGTGGATTCCAGATGTTGAGGATCATACACCTTCCCTGTTGGACCTTCTGCTGACCTCTCATCCGGACGGATATCAGGTTTCCGTTGATGCCCCTCTTGGCTCTTCGGACCATTGTCTGATCCGGAGTGTGGTGCCACTCACGCTTCCCTCGCGGTTGCGTTCTGCAGGTTGCCGCAGTGTTTAGCATTACAGGTCGGCGGATTGGGCCGGAATGCGGTCTTTCTTTGCTTCCTACCCATGGGGGCGGGTTTGCTTCTCGTCGGATGATCACAGCGCTGTTGCTGACTCAGTCACTGATGTGGTGCTACAGGGAATGGAACTATTTATTCCATCATCTGTGGTACCCATCGGAGGCAGGTCTCAGCCTTGGTTTGGTCGCTCCTGTAAGACAACATTACGCAGTAAGCAGGAGTGTTATCAAGCCTGGGCTGCGTGACTCGGGATGTAAACACCAGCACACTTAAAAAGAAGTATAACTGCGCCTCCAGGTCCTACAAAAGAGTTATTGCCAAGGCATAGTCAGAGCACATAGGCAGAATTGGCGAGAAACTAGTTCGCCTTCCTTTGGGAACCCGTGCATTCTGGTCTCTCGCCAAGGCTGTCCAAGGGAATTTATGTAAGCCATCACTACCATCTCTGCACAGGGAGGACGACTCACTGGCCCACGACGCAAAAGAGAAGGCCGACTTTTTAGGCTCCCTTTTTGCGTCCAACTCGACTGTTGATGACGAGGAGAACACACCGCCGACCATCCCGCGGTGTGAATGCTTCATGCCGGATGTGCGGTTCTCACAGCGCTTGGTTCGCAGAGCACTCCTCTCCCTTGACATCCACAAGTCGAGTGGGCCTGACGGAATCCCCTCAATTGTGCTGAGGACGTGTGCTCCGGAGTTGGCACCGGTTCTAACGCGTCTTTTCCGGTACTCCTAGTCCCTAGTCCAACCGATCCCTAAAAAAGGCGACCGCTCAAACCCGTCCAACTACAGGCCTATCGCCATCACCCCCTTGTTCTCCAAAATAATGGAATCCGTTGTAAACTGCCACCTCATGCGGTACCTTGAGGATCACCAGCTGATTAGTGACCGCCAGTACGGTTTTCGTCGGGGTCGATCAGCTGGTGATCTTCTGGTCTACTTAACTCATAGATGGGCGTTGGCAGTACAGTCCAAGGGGGAGGCATTGGCCGTTAGTTTGGACATTGCGAAGGCCTTCGATCGGGTTTGGCACAAAGCGCTTCTTTCGAAGCTCCCTTCCTATGGGCTTCCCGAGAAATTATGCAATTGGATCACCAGCTTTCTTGCAGAACGGAGCATCAAGGTCGTTGTAGACGGTGCATGCTCCGACTACAAGCCTATTAACGCTGGTGTTCCACAAGGCTGCGTGCTATCACCAACGCTGTTTCTCCTGCATATCAATGATATGTTGCAATCCGGTAGCATTCATTGCTATGCGGATGACAGCACTGGTGATGCTCTATACATCGGCCGTGCCAATATTTCTCGGGAAAACGTCACCGAGTACCGGAACAAACTTGTGTCTGAAGTCGAGTCTTTGCTGGACAAAGTCTCGGATTGGGGGCGACTAAATCTAGTCCAGTTTAATCCTCAGAAGACACAAGTTTGCGCGTTTACCGCTAAAAAGAACCCCTTTGTCGTATCTCCTCAGTTTCAAGGTACTCCCCTTGTTGCCTCAGCCAGTATCGGAATCCTCGGCGTCGACATATCGAGTAGCGTGCAGTTGGAAGGTGGTCACTTGGAAGAGAAGGCCAAATTGGCCTCTAAAAAGCTTGGCGTGCTCAGTAGAGCGGGACAGTATTTCATGCCGGCTCAACGCCTGCAACATTACAAGGCGCAGGTTCGGTCTCACATGGAATACTGTTCCCATCTCTGGGCAGGGGCTCCCCAGTGCCAGCTCCTTCCACTTGACCGCATCCAGCGCAGAGCGGCTCGAATCGTCGACGACCGAGTCCTTTCCGATCGGCTCGACTCATTGGCACTGCGAAAAGATGTTGCATCTCTTAGCATTTTCTTTCGCATTTACCATGGGGAGTGCTCTGAGGAATTGTTCGGATTAATCCCAGCCGCCAAATTTCACGAACGCACATCGCGGCAGAACTCCCGATACCATCCACACCATCTGAATGATTGGCGGTCCACCACTGTGCGATTTAAAAGATGTTTTCTTCCTCGCACTACTTCCTTGTGAAATAGTTTACCACCAGCGATTTTTCCGGACCGATACGACTTAGGGACCTTCAAGAAAAGAGCCTACTCCTTTTTAAAAGGCCGGCAACGCATCTGCAATTCCCGCAGGTGAGCCGCATGCTCGTTTGCCCCCTCTCCTATAAAAAAAAATTATATTGAGGTTTCTTATATCATTTTTTCTAAACTGAATAGCTTGCGCAAGAGACACTTCCAAATTGATAAAATGTTTACGTGGTAGAGCCATGCTGCAGCTATATTAGTAGTGTAGTTGTAGCACGAATGGGTCGGCTCGACCGGGGAAGGACCACGCTCTCTCAGTATACCAGCGTCAAATAGCAGCTTAACCCTGCTGTGTTTCGTATGGTGAGTGTAGAGAACCGGAGACCCGTTTTACTGGAAAAGAGGCATTCCATCTTAGTCCTCACGGGTGACAACGCATCTGCATTTTGATTCGCAAACGAGGATAAATGTAGATGTCTATGGGCCACAGCAACCACTTACCATCAGATGGACTGTGTGCTCGTTTGTCAATCTATCCTATAAAAAAAATGTGTTCCCCCCCCCCCCCGTAACTTCTAAAATAAGAGAATGATAAAACTAAAAAAAATATATGATCTACATTACCATGTAAACTTCCACCGAAAATTGGTTCCCTTCATGGGCGGGTCCGACTCGCACTTGGCCACTTTTTTATTTCTTTTCTTGTCTCTCTGTATACATATGTTTTCCTGTCTGTCTTATGAATGGCTGAACCGATTGTGATAAAACTTCACGAACAGATAAAGAGCAATCCCAGGAGTAATCTAGACTTTATCCGAAAGACATGGGTTTTGTGAAATAAAAAAAATGGTTTTTGGTTATTATCTCTTAAATTATGAGAGATATAAATTGTAAAATAAATAAAAAATTGGTAAATCCAATTGGGCATGCCTTAAACGCATTAAAAATTACGTATAACATGATTATACGGAATTTTTTAAAGTAGTTTAAATACATTTCGACAGCACTATCGGCTTCAACACCCTCGAAAACCCTGAAAATGACACCCATGATTAAAAAATTGGTACCTACTTCAGCCGCCATCTTGGATTTATATTTCGACAGCACTATCAGCTTCAACACCCTCGATACCCATGATAATGACACCCATGATGAAAAAATTGATACCTATTGCAGCCGCCACCTTGGATTTACATTTCGACAGTACTATCGGCTTCAACACCCGCGAAAACCATGAGAATGACATCCATGATGAAAAAATTGATATCTATTGCAGCCGCCATCTTGGATTTACATTTCGACAATCCTATCGGTTTCAACACCCTCGAAAACCATAAAAATGTCACACAGGACAAAAAAATTGATACTACTTACTTTTAGTACGTACTACTATTATTTATTCTGTGCTTTTAAAATATTGTAATAAAAAATCTCTTATTATTATTATAATCAAGTATTTTAGAAATTTGGTTATTCGAATATTGTGTATTTGTACAGCGATCTTTTTGAACCGCTGCAAACAACCGAAACAATGTCCACTCACGACGGCGACTGACGCCGAACTTCCTTGGTTATAAAAAGATACTCTGTGGCCGAACTGAGTGAGTGATTAAAGTACTCTGTGGCTGTAGCTCCTTATTTACAGAAATAATTTACATATAAGGCTACCAAATCAACGTAAATTCGCCAGTTTGGAGCCGAAAAAAATTAATTATAGCTAAACAAAACAAAATTACACTTCCATTTACATTCAGTGGCTTCCCAAATGATAGATGAAGAGGTTAAAAAATAGATTGAGTTAAGCAATTGATATTTTCAAAAGTAATAAATCCACACCATAAGCCATTAAAATCCCTTTTTTTATTTAAAAATAGGAATTAATTGATTTAAAAAAATATTAATAAGTTCAACAATCATTTATCTTTCTAACAATGTGCTTTATATCATTTATATGTATAATATGATTGCTAGATACGATTTTATTCGATAAAACGTTGGAATCTTAATTTTTAGGCGTTACTAGAACATACCTTGCGCTTTCGCTTAAGGCATGCAATAAACTAGTGTTTTAATTTACAATTTAATACAAAAAGTTGACTTTTGTTACAAAATCGATTTTTAACATTTTGGTCCGATCTACGCAAATAATAATTATTTCTAGTTAACTATGACATCAGTACGTCAAACACCTCAGTCCCCCCCCCCCCTGTGACCGTGGATGCTGTAAAGTCCGAAACGTCGGGAATTAAAAAAGTTAAATTAAACGCAAAAAATGCGTAAAATTAGTTTTATTCCATGTGTAGTATTTACAACACTACACATGGAATACACTTTTAAAGAAATCATTAGTTAAAGTCATTTTTAAACAGAATAATAAATGTTAAAACAGTAATACACTTGTTTACCTAAAATTAACCATTTTCACATAGTTTTGTGCATAGTTTTCGAGATAATAGCAAAAAATGCGTTTTGGACCACTGTTATAGATCTGCAGTTTTTTTATTTAAGTTCAACGCGGACGAAGTCGCGGATAAAAGCTAGTTGTTAAATGTGATTATGGCAAGTTATCCCTACGACAGGAGAGCTGTCTTCTTCATATTGTAAAACAGTCCATTAAAGTCCACTGCTGAATTTGTACCCATTGTGTCACCCAATGTCTTGCAAAAGTCTTATAAGTTCTGTTAAAAAAGTAGAAGCATGGTATAATACCTAGGCAGCGTTTAAATTGAAATTAGGACGTTCTTTTATTTTAATATCCTCGTATATCGCGTACATTCTCTAAAGGAACCGTTGTTCCTTTGCGAGAATTTGTGATCTATCAAATTATCACTAATTTTTTTATATCACCCATCCTAAGATTAATCATAATAACCGACAAGGCCTAACAGAGTTAGCTGAAGTGACAATGAGCCAGCCATATTACTCGGAGAACCGACAACCGACAGAGAAGAAAGGTTCACAAGTAGCAGCATTGTACAGGTAATTCAAATGTAGGACGGCCCCCCAATAGATAGTGGTAACCTTGTAAGAGATACGGGAAGTCGATGTGACTCAGAAATGTACTTTGTGGAATTCTTTAAAGGCTTATGTTCAGCAGTAGACTTGTGAAAGGGTGTAGTGATGACGATGATGAAAACTTTTTTAATAAAATACCAATCCAGCGCAGAGCGGCTCGAATCGTCGACGACCGAGTCCTTTCCGATCGGCTCGACTCATTGGCACTGCGAAGAGATGTTGCATCTCTTAGCATTTTATTTCGCATTTACCATGGGGAGTGCTCTGAGGAATTGTTCGGATTAATCCCAGCCGCCAAATTTCACGAACGCACATCGCGGCAGAACTCCCGATACCATCCACACCATCTGGATGATTGGCGGTCCACCACTGTGCGATTTAGAAGATGTTTTCTTCCTTCAACTTCCTTGTGGAATAGTTTACCACCAGCGATTTTTCCGGGCCGATACGACTTAGGGACCTTCAAGAAAAGAGCCTACTCCTTTTTAAAAGGCCGGCAACGCATCTGCAATTCCCCTGGTGTTGCGGTTGTTCATGGGTGGCGGTAGTCACTTACCATCAGGTGAGCCGCATGCTCGTTTGCCCCCTCTCCTATAAAAAAAAATGTTATTAACACAACCAATTCTCTCGTTAACAACTCCAACATTACTTAAAATGAAATAAATCTTTTGCTAAAGACGATTCACAACAGTTGTCGAAAAACTAATTCGAACTCACGGCATTTTAGTTTTGTCCAACCTAAAATTAGGCTTCTGTGCCTTCCTACAAACAAACTACGAAATTGGAAGAGAAACAAGAGAATAATGCTTTACTGTAAATTTTGGGGAGCTGAAGTTAATATAACAAACAAAAACAGTTAGTGCTCTCCGGGAATCGATAGAGTAATATTATTTATCTACAAAGAATATAGGTATACATATAGCAGGATGTAAATTCTTTGGATGAGAGATTAAACGGCCAGAGTCAAACAATAAAACATAAATATTAGCATTATAATATTTTCAACACTTAATTCACTACAAGTAAAGAACTGCTTAAAAATATATTAAATTCGTTTTCCTTAGAACCATTACGAAGTTCAAACGTGTTAATTTTTTTTGCCAAATTACAATTTACGAAGCGAAATACTATTATTGGATAACTAGGTTAAGATTAAAGCACGTGCCGAAAAGATCACATCACTAGCATAATAGGGTTAATGGTCACCAATTTAGTAAATTAATCGACATGATTGCTAAGGTTATCTTCAGTAAGTGATTACAACAATACCATCATTAACAGAAAAAAAGCTACATAAAGATTTGTTATAGATTTTATGTAAAAACGTTTTAAATTCAAATTGTAAAAGTAACTTTAGATTAATGAAAAATGTTGCAGTTACGATACAAAATGAAATGTATGATACATAGGTTGAGAGCCTTGGTAGCATCATTCAAATAAATCGATATTACACAAGTAGGTATGTATGAAAATCCTTGGTTGTCTAGGTAACAATATATAAGTATTCTTTGTCTTATACCGCAACCCCGCTTATTGATTTAAGCAACTGTTGCAAATACTGACATAATAAAGCATAATAACGCTTTTTAATTGTATATTTTGATGAGAATTCCATTAACAAACCAACTTCGCAAATTAGTTTTGGCTGGGTATTTTTTTTCTATTGCAGACATTTCCATATCAGAAATCAGAAATTGCCGTAAAAGTTACAATCCAGACGATGTAATACTTAAAATAACTATATAAAAGGCTTCCCTTTGTATTCGCATTTTTAATGTTTTAATTATTATCATAAATACATTATAAATATTTCCAAAACCACTCCCAGAAATCAGAGGAGACCTGTGCTGAGCAGTAGGACGTATATAGGTTTTAGGTCTTGTAATCGCTTATCCGCCTGCCAAACCTGGTGATTGTACCGAATCCTTCCTACACAGAGTAGCCCATATTCAGCATTGAACTGTACGAGCAGCTAAAGATGATGATGGTAACGATTATGAGTTACAGCAATATGCAATATTAAGTTTCCCTATCCGCGAAATAGACACAATAGTTAAACAATCGAAATGTTCATATATGATTTATAGGACAGGGAAAGGGTTATAGTTCTTTAAATAACACAAAAGCTTGCATATTTATAAGTAAAATTCTATATAGTCAAATACATTTTAAATAAATTTTACTAAAATAAACAAATACAAAATAAAATATAACTAAATGCCGATAACCTACTCGGCTAACCATTTCCATAACAACTTAAAAATTTAACGTAGGAAAATCATCTTAGGCCATAAAATATATCGAAAGATTTCGAAGTTTTTAAAAATAGCGGTTATTTTATATAACCTAAACAAAGAAAATATATTTTAAGTTTTCTCATAAAATAAACAGTTTAATAATAATTTATAACAGGACAATGCAGTTGCCTAATACGTATAATTTTGGCATTAAAAAAAATACATTTCTTTAAGCTGAATTAGAGTAAAATATACTAACCACTGACTTCTATACATACAAGTACGCTTTCCATCCAATTTTATTTGCACAACATGCAAATAACAATGGGTTTTCCAAAACAAAAACTAAAACAAAAAATTGTTTAAAAAATGGAAATCGAAAGAAAGTGACAGACAAGGCATGAACCTTTTATAAAAACACTTTTAATAGATGTTAGGAATAATTTTCAGCATAGAGTTCATCTAGCTACCCTCTTACTTAAATAGCTTACAATGCTGCGTTTCGATCTGAGGTGTATAGAGTTAATATATATAGAGGCTACGAGGCATGTTAGTCCTCATTAGTGACAACACATCTGTTCGCATTCTTTGTATGAAGTTGGCTGCAGGTGTTCATGGACTGCAGTAGATACTATCATGTGGACTGAACGTTCGTTTGTCACCTTGACACAATTTTCAAAAATGTGTATCTACTGCCTAACTCTGTAGTATCAACATTAAATAATCCATTTTTCGGATCTTATGTGTCATCTCGTGAAAGGCACCTAAAGAAAATGTGTCCTTGTCTTGTAACCTCCCATAGCTGGTGGAATCGCTATCTCCATTTTTTTTATAGAATAAGGGTGACAAAACAGCACACAGTCCAACTATTAGTAAGTCGATGTTGAAGTCCATAGAGACCTACGTCTACGTCGTACGTTGTCACCCCAGAGGATTAAGATGTATCTTATTGCCAGTAAAAACAAAGGATCTTTGATCCTGTACACTCACCATACGAAACACAGCAGCATTAAGCTGCTATTTTACGCTGGTATTCCGTGAGAGCGCGATCATACCCTGATCGAGTCAACCTAGTAGTGAGACAATAAAAAATACAAATATATCTGCAGCGTGGTTCTCCCATTTCAATATATGCCAAATGTTAAATACTAATGTTAAATATAAATATATAAATAAAAATGTTAAATATGAATTTGAATACATATTTAACATTTGGCCGAAGATGAGGAGCAGAAACATTTGTGAGGCCGTTTACCAAGCATAGTGATTAAAGCTCCTTACTATGAAAGTGACCCAAAGCTAGCAATGGGCTGTTTTAGGCCGATAGAAACGTAGCCTCAACTCATTTGTGAAGTAAAACGAGGGAAATTCCTTTGAATCCCTTCGAATTCATATTCGTTAGACTGAACATATTACTTGGGGCATAGTATTTTACAAACGGATCGCTTGAAAGTTCAATTAAGGACTTTCCTACGTTTCCTTTTTTAAGCATTATTGCTTTTGCGTTTAGCTAGTGGTTTTTGTTACATAGTAATAATCATTGTTAGACAAAGAGACCTATATCTTACAATTGGCTTTGTCTTTTTAATTTGTGATGCACATTACAAATGTGTACATAGGCTGCAGTTATATTATGGTTGTAGCACGAATGGATCGGCTCGACCGGGGAAGGACCACGCTTGCACAGAATACCAGCGTTAAATAGCAGTTTAACGCTGCTGTGTTTCGTATGGTGAGTGTAGAGAGCCGGAGACCCTTTTTACTTTATACGAGGTATTCCATCTTAGTCCTCACGGGTGACAACGCATCTGCATTTTGATTCTTACGAGTTGGTAATCGAATGTAGAAGTAGATGTCTATGGGCACAGCAACTACTTACCATCAAGTGGACTGAGCGCTCGTTTGTCACCCTTATCCTATAAAAAATTGGCTTATAGTTTAAATATTTGCCATAGTTGAGACGCTTGGCAGGCGTGTTAGAAACTACTGTATTTTTTACTTTTGATTATTATTTTAGAGTTGTTATCAGGAAGATAGGCTATATAGATAGCTATCCTATCTCATTATCTTAATTTTATAACCTTTCTGGTTTTACCTCAACGCCCACAAAAAGAGATAGGATGGTGAATTTTCTTATGCCGCCACCATACCTGAAATCTGACTGCCCGTACTGTTACAATAATACAGTTTAGATAGTTCAAAACTGACACTGGTAAACGTTGCGGCCATAAAAACATTGTATAATCACAGATATGAATTACTTAGCAAAGCTCGTTCTTAAATTAGTCTTAATTATATTTTAAAAGGTTCTAAGCCAATATTTCCTACTATCCCACCATGTTGTAAATATTTTACATAAACTTTAATATTATTAAAAATGTATAATATATATAATGTTTAAAAACATGAAAATAATAGTAACAAACGGTACCCAGAAACGCTAAGAAAACAAATTACTCTTTTTATAATTTGAATATCATCATCATCATAACAGCCTTTCACAAGTCCACTGCTGACCATAGGCCTCCCCCAAGGAATGCCACAAAGAACGGTCCTGAGCCACCTGCATCCAACGACTTCCTGCATGTCTTACCAGGTCGTCACTCCATCTAGTGGGGGGACGCCCTACACTTTGTCCGCCGGTACGAGGCTGCCACTCGAGAACATTTTTTCCCCATCGGTTGTTGGTTCTTCGAGTTATATGGCCGGCCCGTTGCCACTTCAGCTTACTAATCTTTTGGGCTATGTCGGTAACTCTGGTTCTACTGCGGATATCCTCATTTCTAAGTTTATCACATAGAGAAACCCCTAGCATAGTTCTCTCCATAGCTCGCTGGGTGACCTTGAGATTCCTCATATGGCCAGCAGTGAAGGACCACGCTTCAATTCCATAGGTCATCACTGGCAACACGTACTGATTGTACAGTCGATATCAGATCAGCAGATATGCCGTAATTTCCGGAACGCTGCCTAGCTGCGTTGAATCCGTCGATCGACCTCTCGGTCGAAATTGGACTTACCTAGTCGGACTATTTGTCCCAGGTAAACATACTCGTCAACAACTTCGAGCTTAGTGTCATAGGTGTGACATGGATGTTACGCATGACTTTTGTTTTGTCGTTGTTCATCTTAAGACCTATTCGTTGGGAGACACTATTGAGGTCATTCAGTATAGTGCTTAGGTCTTTCAGCGATGCTGCCATAAGGACTATATCGTCGGCAAATCGAACGTGACTGATGTACTCGCCATTGATGTTAATACCGTATCCTTTCCAGTCCAGTAACTTAAAAACGTCTTCCAATGCAGCGGTGAAGAGTTTCAGGGAAATAACATCAACCTGTCTTACACCTCTCTGCAGTTGGATAGGTTTCGTACTCTGGTTCTGTACTTGGATAGCCATCGTAGCCCTACTGTACAAACACTTCGGCACTTCGATATGTTTGTACAGTAGGGCTATGTAGTATGCATTTTGATTCTTAATCGAAGATATATGTAGATGTCTATGGGCCACAGCAACCACTTACCATCAGGTGGACTGTGTGCTCGTTTGTCACCCTTATCCTTTAAAAAAAATATACCGACAGTCAACTTGGCACCGCTAAAGGAACTACAGCACCCTCCAAATTTCGACGAAATCAAAGGCTTTGTCATAGTCTACATACGACAGACATAGTGGCAAATTGTACTCCTTGGACTTCTGTACAATTTGCTGAAGGGTATTTATGTTGTCTATGGTGCAAAAGCCTTTTCGGAAACCGGCTTATTTGGGAGGCTGGAAGTCGTCAAGTCAGCGTGCGAAACGATTCGCAATCGGTCTGTCGTTCTTCAAGAGAGCGTTGTCGCCTATCTTGAAGAACAAAACCACCGCACTTCTGCTCCACGCCTCCACTGCAGTGCGACCATGGAGGACGGAATTAAAGAGCTTCTGAAGTATTTTAAGTACCGGTTTTCCACTTGTTTTCAGAAGCGCCGCTGTAATTCCATCATCGCCTGGGGCCTTGCCGTTTTTAAGGTACTGGAGAGCCATTCTAATCTCGCTCAGACTGACGTCCGGAATATCATCGGAATAGTGTCGGATAAGTCTTGCTCTTGGATCGCAACTCACACTTGCATGTGGCTCTAACGATGATGTGTACAGCTGCCCGTAGAACCTCTCAATCTCACTCAAAATCTCATGTCCCGAAAACGGTGCTACCACCCTCAGTCTTCATCTTGGGCATCTTGGTCTCTTTCTGGCAGACAGATCTCTGGCAAACATTTTGGGGCCCTGGTTCCGCTCGATCGCTTCTTCAATACGAGCTGTAATGAATTTGCGTAAGTTTCGTCGCATGCATTTGATCTGTCTGTTCAGTTGCCTGCATGCTGTCTACTGAAGACTGCAGTTTCGTTTCTCGTCTAACAGTTATGAAATTGAGAGTGTGATCAGAGAGTTTTTGTGTTCTTCTGCAGCGGGTCTTGCAACACTTAGCTCCGACCGCATGGACAGTTTCCACGAGTTTGTCGTTCATATCGTCCCTTCATCGCCATCTTCTAGGCACTGAAAACGATTTTGTAACTCGAGTTGAAAGTTTTCGGGACTTTGGATTAGAGCACTTCTTTGGACTTCATTAAACGAGACTTCTTCAACTTAACGTTTAGGTTCAGTGTGCCTCTAACCATTCGGTGATCGCTACCAGTTTTCACCCTCGCGATCACTGAGATATCACTGAACAGTTGCCGTCCGTCATAATGAAGTCAATCTCATTTTCTGTCGAACCGTCGGGGCTTGATCAGTTCCAATTCCTGTGGGGCCGCTTCTGAAAGAAAGAGTTCATCTAAAAGAATCCCTCTTTCTCCATAAAGTCGGCACGCTGCTGGCCCCTTGGGTACCGTTACCCTATTCCAAAATGCCCTACCTTCAGCTCATCGCTCTCCCATGTGTCTAGTTTTGCGTTAAAGTCTCCTATTAACACCTTATAGGGAGTTTTAAAGGAATGCGTGGCTCTAGCTATATCCTCATACATTTCCTCCACCTCCTCATCGGGATGTGCCGAGGTTGGTGCGTAAACCTGTATGACCTTCAGCGAATACCGTTTAGTGATTCTGAGTGTAAGGTACGCAACCCTCGTCGACACACTCTCATTCTTTACAACGTTGTTAACGAGAGACATGTGGACGATAAATCCGACGCCTCCTTGGAACAGATGGTCGCCCTCTCGGTGATAGAACAAGGTGCCGGATTCGAGGATTACCTTTTCCTCCCCACTCTTCGGACCTCGGATAATCCTATAATATTCCAGCGCAACTTGTCTATCTCTACTTCCAGTTCCAGGATCTTCTCGTCAGTCCTCAGGGTGCATGCGTTATATGTTGCCAGGTCGAGTCGTCTTAAGTGGCAACCGAATCTCCACCGGAGATTCTTAGCACACCCTGCCCCGCCGTTACCATGGTCTTGAATATCAATGGAATTCTAAAATACTATTTTATTATTATTGAAATGCATATTATTTTGGGTAAAAATGTTTAGTTTCAGGTGAGTTTATTTTTGTAAACTATTTAAATAAATGTGGAAGACAAGAAGAAATAAATTATTGCAGTTTTATGGCTACGACTAATAGTGTTCTGTGTTATATGGCTTGGAGTAATAATTATATTCCTGTATATTATGTAAGGAAAATCTTAAGGGACATAAAACGCAAATTTTATTACTTTTATAATACGTGCATAATTTTAGGTCTTGGCATTTTAAACGAAGCACCGCATCGTAGAGAAATGTTCTTTGCTACCTAACTTGTGTTTAGTTTTAGTGTAATGTAAATTATTAGCTGCGCAATAAGCAGACAAACGATCTAGATCACTTTGCAATTTGTTACAATCTTCAGTAGTCTTTATTTTCCGAAAAATTTTAAGGTCGTCAGCATATAACAGAAAATGGGTGTTTTTGAAGCAGGTTTTAAAGTCATTTATGAAGAGAACAAAAATCAATGGCCGCAAAATTGATCGCTGCGGTACTCCAGATGTCACATCAATCACATCTGAAGGTAAGCCATTGACCACAACCTTTTGGGTTCTATTTTTTTACATAAGCGTAACAAATTCCCACGTATACCATTAAGTTTGCGATTTTTCGTAGTAGTATAGTATGGTCCACCTTGACAAAGGCTTTACAGAAATCAGTGTAAATAGTGTCGCGTTAATAGTGTTATCCATATTTTCAAATAAGCGTATAGAACCAAATTACTTACTGTGGAGCGATTTCAGACAAAACCATGTGTTTAGGAATAATAATACTAGGCATTATTACAATATATATGTACTAGGCGTTGTGGACCAATCTCTCCAGCACTTTTGACAACGTGGACAAAATGGATATTGGACGATAGTTGGTGATGTCATTTTGTGGCCATATTTTTACACAGGTGTAATGTTTGCCGATTTCCATGACTGCGGTGCTGCTCCCTCCCTCAAATTGCGATTAAATAACATAACTTAACTAAACTTAACTAAAAAACCTTGAAAATAATTTACACACGTCCAGAGGATCGCTGGACTCTTCGTTACTGTAAATCATTGTATTAGATATACTAGTTTTATTTTTGCGATTATTTATAAAGCACCAAAATTGTTTTATGTCTTTTTTATTCCATCTTCAACAGACTGCATGTACTTATTAAAACATTCAGCCGATAGCGCCTTAAAACTTTTGCGATACAAAGAAAATTGTTCTTAGTCAGTCATGTTATGATAATTTTTCCATTAAACCACGCCTATTCTTTGTTTTTAGAAATATGTATTAAAGGACGGAAAAACCATATAGGATAATCATTGGATTTTATAGGTCGCTGCGGAACATGCATTTTAACAATTTCATATATCGTCTCATAGGAGCGCTGAGTAGAATCCAATGCAATATCATTCAAAATTGAAGCCCAGTCAACAGAATTAATATCAGAATACTTTGCTTCAGTAAAACGACATCTAGGTTGAGAAGATCGAGCCATGAGTTTATGTAGTAATCCAAAACAAACTAACGTGCTAAAAGGCGGATGATAACTATCTATCGGCAATAAAGGGTTAAGAGCTGGTTTACAGACACATATTGTGTCATTCGAAATTAATAAATCTAAAATACTGTCTATGTGATTTCTTATATTGTTATATTGTTTACAGTTTATTGTTAATAAAAAATTAACAAGAGGTTATCGAAAGAGCTATTATTATTGTGTACGCTTGGCACAAGTGCATACGCATCGTGTACAATCCATTCAACGTGTGGCGAATTAAAATCAACCTGGATATAAATATTACCCATAGCGTGACATATTATTTTCTGTTCAAGCAGATGAAACAAAATTTCATATGAAATAAGGGTCTCATTCGGTGGTACATATAAACCGCAAACGATGTCGTATTTATTGTTAGACTTAGAGTAATACTTTAAAAGTACGTAATCAATATTAGGTGGCATGACATAATGGCAGTTATCACAAAACACAAAACTTATCTCACAACGTATCGCATGAAGACCGCGGCGCACCGCGATTAGAACACCACCACCGTCAGATTTAATGCACAACACTCTGTTTCTGTCACAACGACATACTACGTACCGCGACTCAATGAATTCTTCATCAGCAGTGTTAAGTACCAAGAACGTTTCAGACAAAATAATTATATCATAGGACTCGGCTAGAATATTATTGTATGAGGTACCTACTTAATTTTGTTCTTACACCTCGGCAGTTTTGATAGTATATTGATAAATTACTAGTCTCTCTATCGAGTTGGAATGTTAATCCATGTTACTAATAGAAATATAAACTCGTTAGTCATCATACTTAGTACATAAATTATAATAATAATTATTAGGCCGGCACTTAAGTTCGATAAAATGAGCTTGAGAAAATTTATAAGTATTATAAACATAACCAACAAAACCAATCAATTGAATACTTTTAATATATGGAAAATAATTTTCATGGCCTTGAAATACACGTGGATTAAATATGTTGATAGTAAATATTATGATCATTATGGTAAAAATTTCGTAATAATGAGTGATCAACGCATACCTTGTCGTAAACACACAGAGTTGTGTACAGATCAGAGCCCGCATACAGAACGTCAGTAATGAGTTAAATTATTATAATGTACAGTGAAACCTGGATAACTGGGACCTTAAGGGACCTGCAAATTCAGACACTTAAAGAGGTTTCCACTTACCCAGTCTCTCAGATATCTAGGTCTAATGTGACAGTTAATTTTTATATATAAAGATTATCGTTTAGCGATATACGGTATAAGTTTCAAAATGTCCTTTTCTGAGCGAATTGCAATCGCAGGCGTGGCAACATCAGCTCGAGCAAATATAACTCCGTGCTTGATCCAAACGTCCATATTGTTTGGCAATATCCCGAACTTGTCGAAATAACTTCTTAGTTTGTAGTGTTAGATGCTCATTTATAAACTTTTTGAGGAGAACCTTGTATGTTAATCTGATCAGATGTGATACTTTATTTGAAACGCACTGCCGAGATGAAGTTATCTCTAGTAATTTGGCTTGGACAGGTAAGCAATACGTGGTTCATTTGTTTAGACGCTCTTTTCAATTATTTCTTCTCGGACCTTACATTCCTCCTCATTCAACCGCATGCGTACATTTTTCGAGACCATCGTATTTATCGCCAATATGGATGTCTTTACACTCGCAAACTTATTGAGCAATTTGGTAAATTTGTCATCTTGCTTAGTAAACCAGGTCTCCAGCATGGACATCATATTTTCTTGGAAGGTCTTAAAGTCATGGCAGAAATCGGTCTCTTGCCTAGATACTCCTTTACGAAACGTAATGTAGGGTGGCGGGGACTCCTTATCAATAAGCGATCCAGATGGATGTAGGATACACTCATTTCACGTGCCCTCAGTGTATGTTCCACCTCATGAATGAATGTACTGTTCGTAGTGTTCATCATAATGATCGCGCTCTCTGATTCACAAGCTACTCTGTGTACAATTCAACTCGCAATCGGACGCTTAGCGACAACACGTACAGTACGCCACACGCACACAAGTTAAGTTATTAGCGGAGTAAAAGAAAACAACCGGTTTGCACCAGTGCTCGACTTGGTATGGAATACCGCTTTGTGGTGAGCCTTGGCACAAAGGTGCACTGCGCCGGCATTTAAGTCTCCTCTGTGCTCAGATCCCGGACATCCTGCCCGCCACAGAATGGTGTAATATTGCGCTCCACCTCCTAAAAAAAACAAGGAAAAGAAGAAGAACAAGCAGACTCCATCTAAATTCATCAAGCCGATCGCAGCGGCATTTGTCCCTGCACCGATTTCTAAGTCGGCAATGAAGGTGGTGAAAAAAAACCGACCATACTCGCTGGTTCGGTGATGAATTGGGCTTTGTAGCCATCTACTGGTTGGGTGTTGAGGGTGTCCCACCCTGAACCTTATTGAGAAAGGGCAGGGCTTCGTTGCAGTGCCCCTGGTCACAGTGGGCTGCTGTGTCTCTCCCAAATCTCAATAGGTCCCTTGCTGACTAAGAGGCGTATCTAGACGAGGTGGCGATCTGTATTTAGGGATCGTCCATTAATCATTCTGGGAAATCTTAACGCTCTTGCCAGGGCCTGGTTCAACTCCAGAGAAGATCCGAAGGGCGAGATCGTGATGGAATGGACGGCTGCTCTGGACTTCCGATTAATGACTCAGGGGTCCGTTAGTACATATGTACAATGGCAGGGGGATTCCATTGTGGATCTTACATGCAATAATTCAAATGCTGTTGGGCTGGCGAGTGGATAAGGAGGCAGTCACGTTATCTGACAACTGTCACATCGTGTTTGATATCGCACTTCGCCTGCGCGACAGGACCAGTCACCGAGGGAGCAACCCACCACAGCGTTGGTGTCTCAAGAGAAAACCGAGACAAGCTCGAAGCCGCCGCAATCGTCGCGACCTGGCCAGAAAACGCCGAAGAGCTTCATTTCGATCCGGAAAGTGGAGCAAATTGATTTCAGGGTACGATGACGCAAATATGTGTCGTGTTGATGCCTAGAACCTTGTTGTCCTAAGTTCTTGGCGGTGCATTGATGGTTGGCGGAAATCACACGAGTCCGAGCAAATCGCTTACGGATGCGGCGCCAATACATCAGAGCCCGAGGAAAAAGAAAGTGAGCTCCACCTGAGGAGATAGCCCGACTCTACGCATACTGAGCGGCTACAAAGGCATTACAAATCGCCACTGTCAACGCCAGGTCTTTGTCCTGGAAATGGCTTATGGAGGGACTCAACGAAGATCCCTGAGGACGTCCATACAGAATGGTATTGGGTAAGCTACGACCGTGGACGCCCCCATTGCGTCCACGGTCGTAGCTTACCCAATACCAATAACTTTAATTAAATAAATTCTTACCTATATTCGAAATAAAAAAAATATTTAAATATCCACATAAGTTTTCGAAGAGATTAGACTACCGTGATACTTAAGACTGAAAACCTTGTTCATTAAAACGACAATTACAAATATAACTGTGGGTTTTGGAAGCTTCCATGAATATAATGTTAAAATCTGATGTATGTAGGCTGAGTGCTACAAATAATTATAGTCACTGCTTTCTGATACATTTAAATTAAAAAAAATCATTAATAAATTAGCTACTTTAGCTAACCCTAATTTTGCACTACTTTTTTACCCCTAAATACAATGATGGTGTCATCTACGAAGAAATAATGTAGATATTGTAGTTTATTTATGTATATTAAGAACAGATTCGAAACCAACACCCTTGAGTTACTACTCTATTTTTGACAATCACAGTTTCACTTACGACTGCACCAATTCTCACCGATTGTTTAATGTTTGTTAAAGTAGGTCACAAAGAGAAAAGGGGTGACATCCCTAACTCCGACATTTTTAATCTTTTGATAGATTAGAGACATACACTATGTCAAAGCCTCTTTTAAGTCTAGAAAACTACAATTTTTTGATATTTCTTTGATAAAATGAGTTGGGATCTGTAATAGCATTTTTAGTTGATAGATTGTTATGATGCTTTAGTAGTTTTTCCATATGTTTTTGATGTTGATATTAATATATATATATATATATATATATATATATATATATATATAAGATAATGATGGCCTATATAAGTGATAATAATGAGTGACGATGTCTCCACCTTTATTACACCTTATACACAGAGGTGATTCCAGATTTTAAAAGCCTTCGGAAACATATCCTCGGTATGTTCTATATATTATCTCGATTGTTATCTCAACCATTTGCGCTGTTTGAGTCTAAATTCAAAAGCATATTTTCATTTTTAACGGTGGTACAGCCACGCGGCAGTTTTTGCTGTTGCACGTATGGGCCGGCTCGAGCCGGGTTGTTACCACGACCTCACGGAATACCGGCGTGAAGTAGACGCTCTGCTTCTGCGTTACGTCTGGTGAGTGCAGGTGGCCGGAGGCCCAATTCCCCCCCCCCCCCCCGCATCAACATGGTAGCGGAATTATACCAAAGACTACCCCAGGAGGGTACCAGCACCCCTGGAGAATCCCTCGCTGAGCATCCACGACCATGTTATTCCACTCCTGAGCGTGGGTGCTCAGGCTGTCCCGCGTATTCTGGGGGCAGGGGGGGGGCAAATTTCCGCTCAATAACTGCTCGGGGCAAACTGAGCAACAATACCAAGGCGACACCTGCCACGCTATCCGTAAATTTCTGCAACATCAGGGGACTTCACTCGAACCTAAACAAGACGGCGAAGCCGGCCTTGCTCTTTCTGACCGAGACGCAGGTGTCCTCTCCGACTGATACTTCGTATCTCTCCTACCCGGAGTATAAATTGGAGCACTCCTTTGTGCCTTGGGCTGGAGTTTGTTTATACGTCAGAGAAGACATCTGTTCTCGATGCCTCCGCAGTCTTGAAGTCGGACCTGTCCATCCTTTGGTTACGCATAGACAACGACGACTATCTGCGCACAGGTGCCTCTATAGGTCCCACAGCGGTAATGCCGAAACAGACTGACTCATCGACCACGTCCAAATAGCTACAGATTCCTTGCTACAACAGATCCCATCCGCAGAGATATTGATACGCCGAATAGCTCGGTTCACGTTTAACCGATCATGCGGGGAGATCTGTTTATGACTTTGCTTTGGCATATGGTCTGACACAACTGGTTACTTCGCCTACTCGGATTCCAGATGTGGAGGATAATACACCTTCCCTGTTGGACCTTCTGCTGACTTCTCATCTGGACGGATGCCCCTCTCGGCTCTTCGGACCATTGTCTGGTCCGGAGTGTGGTTCCACCCACGCTTCCCTCGCGGTTGCGCTCTGCATGTTGCTGCCGTGTTTGGTATTACAGGTCGGCGGATTGGGACGGAATGCGGTCTTTATTTGCATCCTACCCATGGGGGCGGATTTGCTTCTCGCCGGATGATCCCAGCGCTGTGGCTGACTCTGTCACTGATGTTGTGCTACAGGGAATGGAACTATTTATTCCATCATCTGTGGTACCCATCGGAGGCAGATCTCAGCCTTGGTTTGTTCGCTCCAGTAAGACTGCATTACGCAGTAAGAAGGAGTGTTATCAAGCCTGGGCTGCGGCTTCGGCGACTCTGGATGTAAACACCAGCATGCTTAGATTAGTTTCGAGTCACTGGCCCACGCCGCAAAAGAGAAAGCCGACCTTTTAGGCTCCCTTTTTGCGTCCAACTCTACTCTTGATGACGGGGGGAACCTCCGCCGACCATCCCGCGGTGTGAGTGCTCCATGCTAGATGAGCGGTTCTCTCAGCGCTCGGTTCGCAAAGCACTCCTCTCCCTGGACATCGAGAAGTCGAGTGGGCCTGACGGAATCCCTCCAATTGTGCTGAGGAGCACACATTTCCGGAGTTGGCCCCGGTCCTAACGCGTCTTTTCCGGTACTCCTACTCCCTAGGCGTAGTCCCTAAAAATCCCTAAAAAAGGCAACCGCTTAGACCCATCCAACTACAGGCCTATCGCCATCACTTCCTTGTTCTCCAAAATAATGGAATCCATTATTAACTGTCAGCTCATGCAGTACCGTGAGGATCACCAGCTGATTAGTGAACGCCAATACGGTTTTCGTCGGGGTCGATCAGATGGTGATCTTCTGTCTACCTGACTCATAGATAGGCGGAGGCAGTAGAGTCCAAGGGGGAAGCGTTGGCCGTTAGTTTGGACATTGCGAAGGCCTTCGATCGGGTTTGACACAAAGCGCTTCTTTCGAAGCTCCCTTCCTATGGGCTTCCCGAGAAATTGTGCAATTGGATCACAAGCTTCCTTGCAGATCGGAGCATCAAGGTCGTTGTAGACAGCAGTGATACAACGCTGACTTAACGCTGGTGTTCCACAAGGCTGTGTGCTATCACCAACGCTGTTTCTTCTGCATATCAACGATATGTTGCTAACTGGTAACATTCATTGCTATGCGGATGACAGCACTGGTGATGCTCTATACACCGGCTATGCTAATATTTCTCGGGAAAATGTCGCCGAGTACCGAAACAAACTTGTGTTTGAAATAGAATCTTTGCTGAACAAAGTCTCGGATTGGGGTCGACTAAATCTAGTCCAGTTTAATCCTCAGAAGACACAAGTTTGCGCGTTTACCGCTAAAAAGAACCCCTTTGTCGTATCTCCTCAGTTTCAAGGCACTCCCCTTCTTGCCTCAGTCAGTATCGGAATCCTCGGAGTCGACATATCGAGTGACGTGCAGTTTCGTGGTCACTTGGAAGAGAAGGCCAAATTGGCCTCTAAAAAGCTTGGCGTGCTCAGCAGAGCGGGACACCACCTGCAACTTTACAAGGCGCAAGTTCGGCCTCACATGGAATACTGTTCCCATCTCTGGGCAGGGGCTCCCCAGTGCCAGCTTCTTCCACTTGACCGCATCCAGCGCAGAGCGGCTCGAATCGTCGACGACTGAGTCCTTTCCGATCGGCTCGATTCATTGGCACTGCGAAGAGATGTTGCATCCCTTTGCATTTTCTATCGCATTTACCACGGGGAGTGCTCTGAGTAATTGTTCGGATTAATCCCAGCCGCCAAATTTCACGAACGCACATCGTGGCAGATCTCCCGATACCATCCACAGCATCGGGATGATTGGCAGTCCACCACTGTACGATTTAGAAGATGTTTTCTTCCTCGCACAACTTCCTTGTGGAATCGATTACCATCAGCGATTTTTTCCGGACCGATACGACTTAGGAACCTTCAAGAAAAGAGCCTGCTCCTTTTTAAAAGGCCAGCAACGCATCTGCAATTCCCCTGGTTCCCCTGGTGTTGCAGTTGTACATGGGCGGCGGTAGTCACTTACCATTAGGTGAGTCGCAAGCTCGTTTTCCCCCTCTCCTATAAAAAAAAATTTCAGTGGGGTCAGCACTCAATAGGACTAAAGTATTTACATGTACATTTTTATACGTGGTAGAGCCATGCTGCAGCTATATTTCTGGTATAGTTGTAACACGAATGGGTCGGCTCGACCGGGGAAGGACCACGCTCTCACAGAATACCAGCGTAAAATAGCAGCTTAATGCTGCTATGTTTCGTATCGTGAGTGTAGAGAACCGGAGACCCTTTTTACTGGAAACGAGGCATTCCATCTTAGTCCTCACGGGTGACAACGCATCTGCATTTTGATTCGTAATCGAGGATAAATGTAGATGTCTATGGGCCACAGCAACTACTTACCATCAGGTGGACTGTGTGCTCGTTTGTCACCCTTATACTATAAAAAAAAATGTTGGACAGAATAAACGTTGTAATCAGGGACTTGTGTTTCTGCTATTTATATAAAGTTATAAGTTAGTTTATATAAAGTTTATTCCTGTCCACTCCTCTCCACCATTCTGGGTCTATGTCCAATTCTTTCACAGTTACTTCCATTACCCTCTGGAACAAATTGCCTGTTGACCTGCGAATAATATCTGCCAAAAATATTTTTAAAAATAAACTATATGAGCATATCCATAGCCAACAAAGTTGAGTCAATTTATTTTATATGTTTATATTTTTTTTTAAATATTAAAATAGTTATTTATATATACATTTTATATATATATATATATATATATATATATAAAATGTATATATATATATATATATATATATATATATACATAATTCATATACATATACATAAATATTCTCTATACATTTGAACTCAACACATCATGACAACTTAACTGCCCAAACTCACTCTCTGTTCTACCCAATGTTAGCTGGTAGGGAATGCCATATAGCATTCAGCTCGCCTTTTGTTGTGAATTTCTACGGCAGGCTGAGAAGCCGAAATACTTTTACTATGGCATCGTTTAATATGTATATTTAATCCCGTTTTACCTTTAAAAAGCCTACCGTCGGCACAATTTTGACACTGTAGGAAATCCGGCTGTGAATGTAGCGGATCAGTGATATTCATTAAAAAATCTAAACAGATCTCTACAGCACTCAAAAGTCTTTATATTAGATAGCTTGATATTAACTTGAAATGTGCTGTACCCCGCATCTTTCCCTGAAACACAATCATTTACGGTCTAAATAAAAGCACTTTACTCTATAAATTAAATATTATCACATTACTTCCCTGGATTTATTCCATATTGATAAAAATTGTATGCAGTCATTATTCTTTGACAGTTGACAACGACGCAGCAGAAATATGTTCCTTTATAAATGAGTATTGTGTCTGAAATAAAAAAAAATTAAAATTAAATTAAATAAACTAACGACGCGACAAAAAAAAACTAAAATTGGAGATGGATAACAGCATCTTCCTAACAGAAGCTAAATAAAAAAAATAAGCTGCGGTTGCTAACCCACTTGGCTAGCATGGCAACTATGCCAACTATCCCCCTATGAACCAATCTATAAGGGAGGCCTATATTCTGCGGTGGTGTTTTAATTGGCTGTAAACTCAAAGAATATTCTCATTCGTGACAAATTTAGACTTGTACAAGTGCTAAAACTGAGTGCAGACATATTTGCTGCAGTACCGGACAAGATTTGTAATCGCAACACTTGATTCGGGTATTATTGCCATTAACAATAGGAATAGATTTGCTCCTGAAGAGCAATACTGAAATCTATGCAAGGAAGCATCTCACGACAACCATTACGGTTGTCGTTTCATAGCGACTCAAAGTAGGATAAAACTGTTGACAACCAGTTTGGATAAATCAATCCTACATACGATTAGTAAATCCGATTGTTTGACTCAACACTATCAGAAAAAATAATAGAGGAAAAGAGTATTTTGATCAAAAAACATGCTAGACCCAGAAACCCACGTCTCCGCCGTCCGGCATTTAATCAATTTCTTTCCAGAGAAGCTTGGCTGGAAATTTTCGCGCCGCAGCTCAAAATCAAAACATACAGCAGGTAAATACATGTAGACTTACCCTTTTTATCCCTGATGGGTTGAAATAACAAACAATAATGTGGTACCTACTTGATTATGCAATACGATACAGTAATTTCATTTCATGCATCGAGGACTTAAAAGTAATAACAATGGCCTATAGTAATATATAACATCAACCTAAAATATAGGTAAAACATAAACATAACAACACTACTTAGCAAATTTTCTTCTTTGATGCGTACCTGTATCGGCAATACACTAAACGTCTCTTTGTATTTTGCAGGAACCTGGAGTACGTAGGATTTGAAGTTCGTTGACGTTTGAAGGACTCCAGGCGTTGCAAATGTAAAGAGATCGGCTCCTATATGCGGCATCGACTTCGTTCTTCCATGAAATGCAGGACATCTTCTCCCAACGTACTTTTGTCCAAATGAGAGATGTGGAGTTGTATGATAAGCTCCAAAACATGCAAAGTAGTTCTTGCGTTTAAATTTTTTTAAACATTTAATTAAAGTTAGATTAAACATTATACCATTCTGGCCTGTTATAAGTCAGTTTTCAATAACTAAAAATAAGTGTTATATACTAAAAATTCAGACATTCTTGATGCTATTAATAAATTAAAAACAATAGAAGCTATCTGTGCAAAGGGACAAAGAACCAATTCATATCTAAAAAATTTCTTACCGCAAGGATTAAAGGCAAGGTTTTATATTCAATTTAATCCCTTCAAGAAATTTATTAAATACGAGCTTATAAAAATGGAGGATAACCTATTCGGCATAAATTAATAGCAGGTGCCACCATCGACTTAAAAGTTGCATATTTTTTCTTTCTTATCCGGCTTTCTCGTTACAATGTCATCCTCATAAATGTATCTCCGGTAGTTGTTGGTCTTTATAACCTGTTCCTGTTATG
This sequence comes from Parnassius mnemosyne, assembly GCA_963668995.1. NCBI lineage: Eukaryota > Metazoa > Arthropoda > Insecta > Lepidoptera > Papilionidae > Parnassius > Parnassius mnemosyne. The sequence goes on along the minus strand of CAVLGL010000104.1, from coordinate 41,778,130 downwards.
CACAAACAAAACCCTAAATTTCCCCTAAGAGGTCACCAAAGCATAGCCAGTGGAGGGAGGCAACTGTGCCCACAAAAGGTTCATGTAAAGCCTTGTAAAACCTCCCGTGGAGCTCCTTCTTCTTCCATACGATCTCACGGTCGGAAATTCTCTGTACTGCCGGGTATTGCTATTGCTCGTTGGATAAGAACAAAGGGATAAGCCCTTTATCACACTAAATGACGTCTCACACTTCGCGACTATGCATGGTGGGAACGCTTAAAAAGCCGCGCCCACCATGTTTCCGCGGCAAGTACATCCTCATTACTGACGATCTCGGGTGATGTATCCTGTGGGATGTCATAACAGTGCGGCCTTTTCTATCCACGGCGTTAAGTTCTGTCTGAGTCCATCTGAGTATACCAAAGGTTAAATGAGAACGACCATAACCCAACAGTCATACGAGTATGCGCCTGCCTTATTCACGCCCGACAAGAGGCTGTTAAGCACTTTTGTCAAGCGTGCAAAAAACAGATCGCAAACTGATGTTTTCATGTCCGCCTCATCGATACCTATATTCTATGACATACCCAGGTATGAATATGTTTCAGCCTCGGAAAGGGTCCATATGTTGTTAGGCATAGCTAACCCTTCTTTAGCAAGATCTTTCGACATGGAGGACCGCACACTTATCCGTCCCCAGCTTCACTCTAATAGAATTGCTAAATTCACAAGTGATTTTGAGATGGGAGTGACTTGAGATCATCCATATAGAAAAGGTGGGTCACTTTTGTCCCTTCTTTCCGAATCTGAAATCCCCTCCCGGAAACTTCCAGTAAGGTGAACTGAGAGGCTTCAGAGAGAGGCAGAACCAGATTGGATTCAGACAATCGTCCTGGAAATTTCCACTTCTTATCCTTATGTGGTCCTCCGCAGCCGTCATCCGCTCGCTCAGGTGACAAAGGATCGTACTCTCCCATACACTGCCCGAGGAAGACTCTTTCTGTACAGTCTACATTGTACAATTCGAGGACCCTCTTCAGCCATATGATAGTATAAGGCACCAAGTCGAATGCTTTTCTATAGTCAATCCAAGCGGCGGACTTTTCCAATGACCGTGTCGATGAGGAGTGGTTCTTTGCTTCTACGACCACCGACCAGACATCTATTTTGAGTGTGCGACATCACCTGATTTGAGTCCAGGTGACGAGTGATCCTCTCGCTCAAAATGGATATTAGTGTCTTGTTTATAGTGGATAGATACGTTATGGGGCGGTATTTATTTAGGTCTGTGGTATCTTGGTCTTTAGAAACCAAATGAGTGATATGAGTAGTGAAGAGGCTCGAGAGCGACTTCCGGTCGGGAGCCACTTGAAATTTTCGGTGACACACCACGAACCCGTTCAGCCAGTAGTGATACAGCCCGTCGGGCCCCGGAATTTTCCAATTCGGGGCCCTTCAGACCGCCTCAGCTACGTCGTCCGGCGTTATGATGACGACGTCCATGGGCATAAAGTTTGCACACATTATTTATATTATTATTAAATTATTAGTCACATTTAACATTTGCAATATATACCAAATAATAAAACAAAAGGAAACCCAGGCCTGTCTTCATTAAACATCAAAGACGTCACCCCTCGTATCACACATATTTTCCTTATACCGTAACCACACCGAAACTAAGGAAGTAAATCTCAAATCGCGCTTCTAAAAAGAAAAAAAATTATTAAGACTTTCTTTAATAAGGTTTTTAATGAAATCTCAGATGATTCAGATGATTATAAATAACTAGTTAATAAAAAGAGTATAATTAATATAAGGTACTTATATTTTAATTCTTTCATATACGTATAATATATACATAACATAATACTTATTGACGATTTGTAGTGGTAAAAAATTGGTAAGCATATTGGTAGTTTCTGTGCATAATAACGATAAAAACTGTCATAAAATTTGGTTTACTACAGACGCAAGTATAGACAAATTTATAGCTACTATGAATCAACTTAATAAGCTTTATTAACAATCGAAGAGAGATTTAGCTAAAAGCTAGCCAATTTAATCTAATTTAGGTATGAGCCTGAAGCGGTCTCTAGGGAACGACCGCTTAAAGTCCATGGCTTCAGTGATCTATACACCGAAACCTCGATTGTTTTTGCAAAGCAGTAGAGGAACTAGACGGAACAGCACGCAAAAATGAAAGTTTTGTTCTTCCTCGGAATCTCTGTTGCAGTAATATTCAGTATTTTATGTAGTGGCGAACTACTAAAACAAGTGTCTTACGTTCGAATTGACTCAACAATGTCGGATTGGGCGGATTTTGTCTCTTTATCTCGCATGAAAAGGGAAGATTTATTTATAAACAACATTACAGGCGAAAGTAAGCACCCAATGAGTAACTTACTTGAGACGAAAAACACTTCCAATTTCAACGAAACGCTTGTAACGAAACATGCCGTTTTGATTGCTAAATTTAAAGAATCGTGGCCTATTTGGAGGTGGGGTAAATTCGGCTATTTCTCTGACGATTATTTGGAAGTAATAAATGAACACTGGCTACAATTTCCACCGCCTAACGAAGTGTGTCAAATAGCGTTAGCGAGTATGTACGTGTTGTTCTGCACAGTGGGCAGCTGGGGCAATATCATCGTTTTGTTGATGTACTTCAAGTAAGTTATACATCATTAAATATTTTACTTTTCTACAATATAAATTAATAAAATACTTGTTGTGTTTTTTATTGATAAATTTGGAGTTAAAATAAATCAAAACTCATTCTAGGCGTTCTTTAATTATAACTTCTAGTGGATAAAATGTGGTGCAAATTTAAATTTAAAACTGAAGTAATATATAATAGGCGCGGCAAAACAAATTACGATAAATTCGTCTTTCATTATCATTAAATTTGGCATTATCGAGTTATTTGGTAGGGACAGCTAGAATCTTTAAAAGCTAGAAAACGTGTAACATTGCGTTAAATGCGTTCAATTCTGTTGGTATGAATTGTATAATAATAATTCAAGAAGAGTCCCATCATTCAAGTTTTTGCGCATTCGTACATTGTTAATATCCACAGTTTTAGCTAATATGAAAAATGAGCAACTATGAAAAAAATTATAATTGCTAGATTGTATACAACCATAGCAAAATGGATTGTTAACACTATAACTAAAAATACTACATCTTATAATATGTATTTGCTACGTTTAGGAAAGCTTCAAAAAATCTGTTTTCCGTTTTAAGATATAGTAGATTTTTATTATTAAAAATATGCTGGTTTACTTGATAAGAAACCATGACGTCATGCCGCAGTTATGCTTGTTCGTATGGTGAGCGTAGAGAATCGGAGACCCATTTTACTGAATACGAGGCATACTAGTCCTCAAGGGTGACAACGCATCTGCATTTTGATTCTTTTTTTACGATAAGGGTAACAAGCGAGCACAAAGTCCACCTGATGGTACGTGGTTGCTGTGCCTCATATACATCTAATGTACATCTATCCTCGTTTGCGAATCAAAATGCAGATGCGTTGTTAACCGTGAGGACTAAGATGCAATGCCTCATTTCCAGTAAAATGGGTCTTCGATAATAAAGGCATAAGCAACAATAAACGTGGGCTAATAATTTTTATTTACTAAACAACTATTAAATTTGTATTTTAAAACCAAATATTATTAATATTTTGTGTTTATTTTTTAATCATACCGTTCTGGCGTACACCGAGAAACCAATTAACTGATTTCTCACACGGACTTGATTTTTACGTATGTACTGATTTCATGCTGAAAACAACTAACGGGTTCATGGCTTTGAATCCCGCACGGAACAAGTATTTGTAATTTGAATTACTTGTAGGCCACAAGTAATTGTTCCAATTTCGGATGTTTGCCCTTGTGCAATTTATTGTATAGCCTCCACGAAACATAAATACATACTTTTGTTGAATATAAAGACATAAAAACGGTTTTACTCTTTTATAATATTACCAGCGACCCGCCCTGACTTCGCACGGACGCAATTTAGCAAGAAAAATATGATAATATATTTTTTATGGTTACTGCCATTTTTTAAGGTTTACCTGAGGCTGTGAGATGTTTTTTTCTGTAATTTTCTCTTCTTTTAATCTTCAGTCTAAATTGATATCTTCTAAAGTATTCGTTAGAATGATATCATAGTATAAAAGATCGTTATAACCTACATTTAATACCCAAGGCTACTAATATATTGATCTGAATAAGGATTACTACGGAATAACAGCAAATAGTGGATCAAATAACATACATAATATTTTTTATAAAAATTTTAAAGAAAAATGGCTATTGTGAGTCAGCTGTATACCACCGCGAAGTATTCTCTAGGATTTTTGAAAAACTAGAATTTTCTAGTAAATCATTTTGATGTATCTCTTAAGGTACCTACGTATCCTACGTAAGCAACAACAATTGATTTTTTGGCAACTTGGTATACATTTTTTCTACTTACAAATAAGTTTTTCTGGTCACCGGTTATGAATATAATAGAATATTTTTTATTCAATATAGATTACAAGTGATTTTTATTGAAATTATTTTTTTTTATTTACAACTGGTTCGGTAAGAAACATCTATAATAAAAAACAAAATACGAGGACCTCTACGATGTTGGTGAAAGGTTCTTTTATCACACGAATCAGTGGGAAACGAAACCACCTACTTAGGACTGGTAGTAATCGATTCCTTATGGAAGCGATACATTTCATCATCAGTCCGTAAAAGTCTACTGCACAACATGGGCTTCTCCCATTTTTTTATAGAATGGGGGTGACAAACGAACACACAGTCCACCTGATGGTAAGTAGTTGCTGTGGTCTATAGACATCTACATCTATCCTCGTTTGCGAATAAAAATGCAGATGCGTTGTCACCCGTTAGGACTAAGATGGAATGCCTCTTTTCCATAAAAATGGGTCTCCGGTTCTTTACACTCCCCATACGAGATAGCAGTGTCAAGTTGCTATTTTACGCCGGTATTCTGTGAGAGCGTGGGTCTTCCTCGGTCGAACCGAACCATTCGTGCTACAACTATACTACTAATATAGCTGCAGCATGGCTTTACCACGTATGTACCATCTGCGCAGGACAGGATTATAGTGCCCAAATGTATGCGCAAGCACAAGTGCACTCCCTATTCCCTCACTATCACAGTCCGATGGGACGGTTATTTGATACGACCGAAGAGAGATCAGGTGCTGGACCAACGGCTTTACGTACTTTCCGTGGCACGGAGGTGAATAAATACCTCCAACTTCCCAACTCTAACTGCTACTAAGAATTTCTTGACAGAAAACTCAATATCTCATTTTTGGCCCGATCAGGGATTCGAAATTCGGAACCTCATGATCAGTCTCTTACTACAACCCCTTACGAAACGGGTTGATGGATTCAATTCATTGGCGCCGCTACTACACGTCAAACGTACTATGGTTCTCTCCTTATCATTGAAGCTTACAATACAATGCTGGCATCACCTCTTCCTGTGTTTCTTTTTCATATTTTCTTGGTGCATATCTACGTTGCTTAGTTTTAAAAAAAATTGGACGTAACGGCACCCTCGCTGTTTAAGTCGGCAAATGCACTTGAACGATTTTATGACGAAATTACTCTTTATAAGTATAAAATATCTACACTATTACCGTTTGAGTTCAAACTGTTGTGTAGTTTATAAAATAATCAATTAGACCCAAAGTAACAAAACTTCAAAATAAAGAAGTTTCTAATAAAGTTACTTTATATGCGAGCAAAGTCGCGGGCACAGCTAGTTAAAAATATACGGTACTCTACTTTTATATATTTTAACTTGAGTCTAGTTTTCAGTTAAATTGATAAAATACAACACAATATAATATTCTTTACGGCACACGAAACAAAAACAAGTCACATAAAAAATAAACAAACATAGGGAGAAAACAAAAGACGGTCTTATTGCTACATTTATTGCTACTGTTTCACACAATTTCTTCCAGACAAACCATAAGAAGAAAATAACAAAGGGAGAAAATTTTATGACTAAGGTGCAGTATGTTGATCTAAAATATGTACTACATAAATAGATAGGAAAAGATGAAAGATAAAGGGAGAAATTAGAGGGAAAGATAACGTTCCTTAACTTGTTGTTTTAAAGAACCTATTGCCTGAGCCCGGTCAATAGATACCGTAAAACCACCACTGTACTTTAAGTTCTATTGAGCACATGCTTCATTATAGGCTGTGTAAAAATGCAACATATAGATATATTACAATGATTATGCCCTCCTTTTGGGTTCAGCACATAATATAAATCATGATAGCCAGGAGGGGCGTGTAAGGGGGTGCAACCCTGTCGTGGAAGAAAATACGCAGGTAAACATAAAAAAATATTTTTATTATTAACGTCACGATATGAATAAAAGTTTATTGCGTCATGATTATGTAGAAACATTGTTCAAAACATTTCAGTGACTTCAGTGTAAAAATGTTGTGATCTGAAACGTCCAAAAATTTAAAACGTAAAAGGATAATTATTTAAAAACGTTAAAGTGAAAAAGTTATTAAGTTTTCACTACGTTCTCGTCGCAAGAAGGCATAATTTGATTTTAATCTAACCACGGTGACATTGATATATTATATATACACTGGCAGCGATCACCGAACGGTGAGAGACACATTGTACCTAAACGTTAAGTTAAAGCGGTCACGTCTAATGAAGTCAACGCTCTGTCTACCTTGAGCCCCAAAAGCCCCAAAAACTTTCAGCTCGAGTTACAAAACCATTTTCAGTGCCTAGAAGACTGCAACACAGTGGACGATATGAATGACAAGTTCGGGGAAACTGTCTTTGCGGAACGAGCTAAGTTCTGCAAGACCCGCCGCAGAAGAACACAAAAACTCTCTGATCATACTATTAATCTCATGGCTGTTGGACAGGAAATTAAGCTGCAGTCTTCAGCACATATGACCGCATATAGGCAACTGAACAGACAGATCTCTTACGCAACTTCATTATATGTCGTATTTAAGAAGCGATAGAACGAAACCAATGATCTAAAATCTTTGGTAGAGATCTATCCGCCAGAAAGAGCCAACTGTCGAAGCTGAACACTGAATGTATTAGCATCGTTTCCGGGACACCTAAGATTTTGAATGGGATTGCGAGGTTCTATGGGCAGCTGTAAACGTCATCGTTTGAGCCACGAGCAATAGTGAGTAACTGAATTCTGTAAGCGGGTGGAAAAACAGTAAGTACTTGAAGTCTTTCAGAAACTCTTTAATTCCGTCTTCAATGATGGCACTACTCCGGAGACGTGAAGCGAAGTGCGGTAGTCTTGTTCTTCAGGAAAAGTGACAACGCTTTATTGAAGAACTATCGACAGATTTAGCTTCTGAGCCGCGTCTACGTGCTGTTTTCGAGTCATATCGAATCGCCTTGCACGCAGACTCGGCGACTGCCAGGTTCCCGTACAAGCGGGTTCCGAAAAGGCTTTAGTACCGTAGACCATATAGATACCCGACAAATTGTACATAAGACAGAAGCGTACAATTGGCCACTTTGTCTTGCGTATGTGGACTATGATTTCTCTTACGGGTCTTGATTCCGTCGAAATTTGGGCGGTGCTACAGTGCTTTCAGCGGTGACAAGTTGATTGTTGGTATTTCCAAACGCAGAGAGGTGAAAGACAGAGTGACATTATATGCCCAAAACTCTTCACCGCTGCATTAGAAGACGTTTTCAAGCTACTGGACTGGAAAAGATACGTTATTAACATCAATAACGACATTACTCATTACTCACCTTCGATTTGCCAACGATATAGTCCTTATGGCAGAATTGCTGGAGGATCTAAGTACTATGCCCAATTACCTCAATAGTGTCTCCCAACGGATAGGTCTAAAACATTTCATGTACAAAAAAAAATCATGTGTAACGTCCTTGTCACACATATGCCGGTAGTTGTTGAGAGCACTACGCACAAAGTTGAGGAGGACTAGGTAAATCTTACTTCGACCGAGAGGTCTATCGACGGATTTAACTTGTCTGGGAAGCGTTCGGGAGATTACGACACATCTCGTCAGGTATACCTCAAAACTTGATTGTACAACCAGTGCGTGTTGCTAAAGATGACTTATGGATCTAAGACGTGGTATTTCACTACTGACCGTATAAGGAAGCTCAAGGTCGCTTAGCGAGTTATGAAGACGGCTATGCTCGGATATTTTCTGCGTGATAAACTTAGAAATGAGGATATTCGTAATAGAACCAGAGTAACCGACATAACCCAGTGGATTAGTAAGCTGAAGTAGCAATGGGCCGGGCATGTAGCTCGAAGAAACGACAACTTCGTCCATGAGGACTAATATGAAATGCCCCCACAGCTACTCATAACTACTGTGCTATATTATAATTATAATAATGTCCTCCAGATGGAATTTTGGCCTCGGGGTCCAGTCTCAACTGAAACTAGCAATTTGCATAGGACAGGATTATAGTGTACGAATATGTGCACTGCACAAGATGCCAAGCATGGACAAACTGGGAGTAATCTTTTAAAATTTTGCGTACTGGTTGATGCATTCTTAAAAAGTCCTGTACCTAATCAAGGGAATTAAAATTGTTAGGAAAATGTAAAGGTTAATGTTTCTTTATGAAGTATTAGTTACATTTTAGATGAAAAATTAATAAGCCGGAATGGATAAAACGGATATTTCTAAAAGCAAAATAATTAAAAAGAGACTTAAAAACATGCAAATATTTAAGAACAACCACTGACGCATTGTATTGTGTACGTAGGTACACACACTAAGAACCGGAAAGCTTTTATTTGAAACGGAACTTTTCACTCATAAAGTAACAAATAAGTTCACCTTTGTCTCGCTTTGTTTAGCTCTCATCAGGAAATGCTTGAAATTGAAAAAAAGTGCATTGTTACAAAGCTAATGGTGGATGGTTACAAAACGACGCTTATAACTTAATATAAGATAAAAATTTATACTAAATTGACGAACAATTTTAATGCTTTAAAAATTGTAAGCCAATATTGGATAGAAAGTAGCAACTTATAAATATCGCAGTTCTTAGGATAATTCTATCACTACTGGAAAATAAGTTTTAAAGGAAAGTCTACAATAAGTCAGCATAACCAACCAATCTCAAGCATACTACTCCATAACTTCAAGATACTATAAGCACGTTCATCGTAAATCCGATTAAAAATTAATGTTTAAAACGAATAGTTTTTACGGATTTTATCGCGTATATTAACTTATTTTATATTCAGTCAGCCACAGTTGAGCGTGCGCCTGCTGTACTGCCATATTTCAGAGGTGTCACTGACAGATATGCTACATCTTGAGGCATGCTTCCATTAAAAATTCAAGCCGCCAAAGAACATTAGTCAGTTTATATCATCAGTCAAATGTACTCATAATATCCCATGATGCAAGATGATTGTGAATGTGGTCTCTCTTACATAGGACAAACTAATAGCCCAATCAAAACCCGCGTTAAAGAACACACAGCTTATGTGAAGAATCGACGCTCCGGGAAGTCTGTGAACACGTACGGAGTCCAGAAATCAGAAGCCTCCGTCACTACACCAGATTTAATAGACCACAAATCCTCGCTAAAACACCGATTCCTTTCGAAGATGATTCGCGAGGCAATTCAAATCAAAAAACATCCTAATTTCAATACAGAAGATGGCTGAGTGCTGCCATCTGCTTGTGGTCCAATAATCAATAAAATTTAATTCTTACCCAATCATACAACTGCAAGAATTCAAGATACTATAAGTTCATACTGCTTAGATCAGAGTAAGTTAATATATGCGATAAAATCCGTAAAAACTAGTTTCATTTAAATGTTTAGTGTTCGCGTAAACATAAGAAATCTTTTATATTTAAAAGTTGAAGGTAGCCGTCGTTAATTATGACATTAGGACGAGAAACACTCAGTAAATCTCCTTCTCCCTCATTGACCAGTGCGTGCTGTAGTTTCTGAAACGTCGGCAATTAAAAAAGTTAAAATTTAACGTAATAAACTCTGTAAACTTGGTTCTATTACAATTAACCACTCCAACTAAGTTTAAAATACTTGTGCTGGTGGATTTAATTTCAATTTCATTGCAATGCTATTACGTATTAATGGACACACTCACACTTTCACAATACCTTCGAAATATTTGTAAATTTTCTGACGTGCGAATTTCCTCCGGAAGTTTTATTTCACCGCTGAGCACTTGAAAATCACTAAATAACATTTGGAAATCTGATTTTCTCGAATTCTAATTCAGGTAACTTCGCATTCTACGAAATTTAAGGTACTCCTAGAACTCTCATGGCTATTTCATTTAAATATATTCCATGTGAAAATAAAGAAACTTATAAAGCATTAAGAATTTACCTAATGATTTAGTTAAGAAAGTTATACAAAATTTTAACTCAATAAACTCAAAACAATTGTTTTAACGATTAATGCAAAGTTAGTTTCATTAAAGTGAAGTAATTCTACGAAAATGGAACAACAACAAACTTTTAGGTAAACGTTGAGATTATGTTTGTATAACTACATATTCATAGATCTTTATATCCGTCTTTAATGTGAAGTTCTTAAATAAATAAAAATATATTAAACGTACAAAAATAAATAAGATAGCAACCGGAGCTATCCTATTTAAATGAAAATGTAAGCGTAGGAAAACGTATCAGAGTATCGTGAGTCTGTGGCTATCTCGGTAACACTTTGTTTTGGAAAGCACCGCGAGCGGTTGTACTTGTGCTTTCCTCTCCGTTCCACTAAATTTAGCTTGCGAAACTAAAATAACATGTCGCTAATATTAAAAGTCGTGCTAATTATTATTCCTATAACCGTGCGATGCGTGAATATAAACACTAATCCTCGCGTGAAAGATAATAAAGAATTAAGCCGTGCGTACAATGTAAACAATTTAAGACACGCGATTTGTAATCAATTAATAAATTCGAAACCGCATAAGTGTCGCATTGATTTATTGTGGCGTTGCTTGGATAAATTGAAACAGTGGAAGAAACGAAGAAAAATAAAAAACGTGATCATTGTTCTGATAAAGGCAAATGTCAAAAATTTACGATTTAAAAGAAGTTTCGATGCCACAAATGAAACTTTCATTCTAAATTCGTCAAGTACGTCAGAGATATATACAGATAACACAAATAATTCATCATCCATAGTTGAAAAATTCAAAGAACAGTGGCCGGTACATTTTTGGCGGCGCTATGGATTGTTTACTGACGAATACCTGCTACTAATAAATCCGCATTGGCTGCAGTTTTCCCCACCTGCTCCAGTTATCCACTACACACTTGGAAGCATCTATATTACCATGTTAGCTGCAGGCTGTTCAGGGAATATGCTGGTGCTTTACATGTATTGTAGGTTAGTATAGATAAAATTTCATTAAAATCTAAGCCTAATGCGAAATATGTGTTTGAATTTATATTTAAAGCAATAGTAGGCACAGAACACAATTACTCTTTATATAGTAGGTATATGTCAGATTTGACGTTATCTTATTTTTGCATAGAACAGCATAAATTAAAAAAGGTGCGGGCAGGATAAAAATATTTATGTAATTTTCAGACAAAAATAACTCATTTATTTCCTGTAATAATAAAAGTAACATAACTGCCTTTAACCTTAACTCCTTTTATGTTCGGTACTCAAAAACTACAATTTTGAAAACAGTCTGTTTGTCTGTAACAGATGATTTTCTCAATGATATTTAATGTAGAAGTTTGAGTTTCGGTATAATCTTTACCGAAATACAAACGTGACGTTTTCAGTGTCAAAGGTGCGAGACGTCTGGAACCACAGTCCTCCTAAGTCCATTAAATCCTCCCCACAAAGAATACGGCACTATTAATTTATTATTACAAGTAGGTAAAAAATGCTTTAAAAGAAATATAATTATTATTATTATTCTAAACGTGTTTTGCTGAAACGAATATTTTTCGACCTAAAACAATGTAATAAATTAAACAAGCGTATTACGTAACGTTTTCAGAGCATTTGATTAATTTATCGTATATGATATTTCTCGAGTATCTCATACGTTTAACGTTCTAGTGTGAGATTGTAGCTTCTTTTTTATCAAATTTTCCGAAAATTCCAATATATATAGAAAGGTAGGAAGGATTATGTTAGCATCTATGTTAGTTCGGTCACATATACTTAGTAATAAATTATATACACAAGAATTATTAGACTTCATAAACACAATATTAATTTGAACATTTTGCAGTAAACGTCGTCCATAAAAATAAAATTACGTAATCGATAATTAATAGACACATAATTACTGTAATTACAAAGCATCTTAGTCAGAAGGCTGTTATTATTATTTGCTTATAATCATATTATGTTTTAACGACTTTTTTATTAATTTGATATTATTTAACAGAGTCGCTGGAAGACCTTAGCAATACTTTCCATAACCTAAGTATCGTAGAGCCTACTACGTCCCACTCCTGGGCACAGGCCTCCTCTTATTTCTGAGAAGGTTTTAGGGCTAGAAAAAGTCCGCCGCGCTCCCCAATGCGTGTTGGTGGACTTCACATGACTTCTATTTTTTTAATTTCTAAGACATGCATTTTTCCTCACGATGTTTTCCTTCATCGTAGAGCACGTGGTAAATCAGCACTTCAAATTATAATTAACAATTTCATTGGTGCCGGCGGGGTTCAAACCCGGGGTGCTAGCGTAGTGTGATATTTACAGCGAGCGCTTAGACCCCTTTTTTATACGTGGGGAAATTCTCATGGATACCCGTAAAAGTGACAGACAGGTTATACCGGACTCCTGTCGGCTAAAACCCTACGGTGTTCGTCGGAGCTACGGGAAGGGTTTCGCATACTACCGCAGCCCCGGCGGCTATAGAACTTACAAGGGCCGTCTAGATGACGGAGTAGAGCTGGAGTCCCCGACTCCTTCTTTATGTAGGGGCGCAAGGGAAACACCGTTATCGCCACCTTTATGCCTTACCTAAAAGCCGTCGGACAACCCCTCGTGTCCGCCTCCTGAGCCTTAGTTATGCAAGATTAGTTAGCCTCAACCTCCTTCCGCGGCATGAGTGCTTATCTAAACAACCTAAGTTGCGTCGCCAAAATGAACATTGTCAAGATGATTTGCATGTCTAACACCCATGTCACACCTAAATCAGTAGTTGATAGTAAAATTCATAAAAATCAAAGCTATGCTACGAAACTCTTCCTCTCTCTTCGCTTAATGACAATAGAAAAAGACAGTTATATAGATAATATATACTTACCAAAAACTTATCCTAAAAGAAAATATCGAGATCCTAGAAACAAACTAAATCAACAAAGACGGGAGCATCAATCATTTAAATCCAATCAGAAAAACCAAGTCAGAAATCAATAAACCCAATATTATCACAATCCAGTATGAGTAGGCGATATAAATCGTATATAGATACAATCTCTTTATATCGGGCGACAGACTAACTATTTAATAAATACCGCTGGAATACAAAATCACCTTACAGAACATCTAACGAACTCGATGAAATAATAATAACGTAAAATATTCATAATACACTGATTCGAAGTTCGAACGAACCATGCGAGATATTTGGTACCAGAGTATCATGGAACTATCCAATACATATTAATGTAACTACACAGATTTTACAATATATGTACCTATACCTACCTATACATATAATCACGCCTCTTTCCCGTAGGGGTAGGCAGAGACCACTTCTTTCCACTTGCTACGATCCTTACATACTTGTTTCGCTTCGTCCACTTTCATTATTCCCTTCATACGTGCTCTACGGTTTAGGGTACTCTTGACCTGGCCTTTTTTCAAGACGTCCCTGATTTGGTCTAGAAATGTCCGCCTAGGTCTACCCCTTCCAACACTTTCATTCACACTCGCCTTATACACTTTTTTCGTCAATCGTTCTTCATTCATTCTCTCGACATGGCCAAACCATCTCAGCACCTACCTATAATTCATTTTTTAGGTTTATGTTATTAATACTGTATATACTTTCATATGCATTTAGTAAAAAGCTGTAATTTTGACATTATAAACAGACACTTCAATTTTATTTATTTGTATAGATGCGGCAGTAGCGCGCCGGGTACCAGCTAGTCTAATATATAAAAATAATGTTTGTATGTTTACCATTCATCAGATTGCGGTAAAACCTTGTGAACTTATTGTTTAAACTTGAGCAAAGATTAAAAACATTGTACAATTAAGTTACAATAGGAAAGTTATATACCATTCAAATTTAATGAATGTATGATCATTCCTAATTAAACAATATACATAACTCTTCCAAATTTAAAGCGATATTTCCACAATTATTTCGTCTGCGGCTGCAACGCATCGGGTACCAGCTAGTTATCTTATAAAGATATATTAAAATGTTTCGAACAAAACTTTTTGATTTGCAATTATACACAATAAAGGCACTAACACTTTATCTGCTATCAAGTTTTAATGCAAAATCGATTCTTAAAAGCCGTTACAGGGTTAAATGATAATGATATCTATCCTACAGGAACCAATCTTTTTTCCTGGATGAAGGTGGTAGGGTCGTATGGCCGTCAGTCGTAGGTGGTTATTTGTGAAAACAGTTAAAAACAAAATTTCGTATAAAATTTTAGGCAGTCATGTTTTGGTGACGTTGATCATCCCAAAGGAATAACCAATATTTTCGGTTTAAAAATTAGCCATTGTGTAAAAACATTTCATTACTTTATTGTACAGGATATAACACACATCCATCCATCCAGCTATTCCGAATTTAATTTTTAGTTAAACCGTGAAGAAGTAACAAATATACACACCCACTCAGAAACTTTTGCATTTATAACATCAGTGTGAAGTTTATCACACATACGTAAAGATCTAATATTCATAAATATCATAATATGTATTACATTACATTACATTATTATGTAATACAGTATGATTATTATATTCTATAATATTACAACAGTGGCTTCTTGGAGCTTCTAACTAATATAAGAATAGAAATAACTGGCGGTATCGCTTGAAAGCTACCCACGTGACTAATTTATGTAGACCACATCTATGAAGTTTCAAACTCAACTCTGTATAATATTAACCAAAGTATTCTAATAACCAAGGCATGCTACATTTAGCAAATTCTGAGATTTTATTGTCATGAATACTTCAAGCGAAAATTATTAACATCTCTGTATTATTATATCTTCCTGTGCCATTTTGATCAGGACACTTAATTCTGGTTATAATCTGACTTCCCGCTTCGGTGTTTACCGTTCGTTCAGTTTTTTTTTTGGCGTGTACCAATGCAATGCAAGTCTTGCAAGACCTAATTTCTTTAGTTCAGTGCCGAAACCTACAACCCTACATCTTCAATAAATTACAAGAACTGCTGAGCTGTATTAGTATTTTCACTTCCATCTGGTCTTAGTAATTAGTTCCCCAGATAAATAATACTTACAATACGTGGCGCATTACGAAATCGCATTCACTTAGAATGTGCAAACATGTTTCTTTACTCAGGTGTCAAAATCTGCACACACTTGAATTGTTTAGTCCCAAAAACACGTGCTTTTTAAGCAACAATGTTCATTCAGGGTTCTTAACAAAATGGGTAGTTCGATCTGACTTAGTCTTAGGTCTTTTGAAGCGAGTTTACGATTTTAAGTTCCTACACCAGAATTCAAGTCTTGAAATGATTTAAGCCTGGTGTTTAGATAGCTTTAAGTGATTTTTCATGGTAAAGGATTTTGTAAGTCAATCCAATCAGACATTTAGAGATTCCACAAAACGGACCAGAGCGGTCCAAATTGTATTTCTCTTTAATCCCTCCCGTACCTATACGGGCCTTGTTCAAGAAAACTACACCAATCGCAGAAACTATCATCAATGCGTGTGCGTTGCCGACATCCTCGAAGATAGAAACTGAACCATTGTACAATTGATGTTAAATTAAGGCATTTCGTGATTGCTAACAAAATGTCATAGTCAAATAATTTAAAAGCATTACTGAAGTCTAAGATGTCCAAATTATTTATTATTTATATAGGTTATCAATAGCCTAGGAATGATATAAAGTGGTCGGAAGCCAAACTGTAAAGGATTTAAAAGTTGTTTATGTTTAAAAATTTTTTTTTTATAATAACTTTGTTTGATATATTATATTTTCAAGAAAAAGGAAAGAATAAATATTGGCTTACAATGGCTGAAGTTAGTAGGAGAGATTCAAATAAAACTTGTATTTACGGATTTATATTCCCGACGTTTCGAGCACTTTACAGCACCCATGGTCACAGGGGGGACTAAGGTGTTCGACGTCCCAATGACATAGTTAACCACGGCTACCTCCAGTTGAATTATAATTTTTTGGTACGATTTACGCAATATAAACTTATAGTATCTTCAAGTTTTTTACTTGCAGTAACTTGGTTACTTGGCAGTATACTTGGGTATATATGGACTGTCAACTGATGTTTCGTATTGGTGACGTTCATGTGCAATAGACTGTGCAAAATATCAAAGTTAAAATGCATAATTTATAAATACTTTATTATACACTGTTATTAATTATAGCTCATACCCCGTAGCCACATGTTGTGGTTTTACTATTAAATAAATAAAATAATAAACTCTTAAATGGCGGCGGGTCATGATTTCCGCAACGCAACACTACACTTTACACACAATTTATTTGACTATAGTATTATCGTGATTAATTTTTATATTGATATTGTTTTTAATATTTAATGCATATTTAAACGATTTTTTTTAATATGATAAGGTGACAAACGAGCACACAGTCCACGTGATGGTACGTGGCTACTGTGGCCCATAGACATCTACATCTATACTCGTTTGCGAATCAAAATGCAGATGCGTTGTCATCCTTGAGGACTAAGATGGAATGCCTCTTTTCCAGTAAAAAGGGTCTCCGGTTCTCTACACTCACCATACGAAACACAGTAGTGTTAAGCTGCTATTTTACGCTGGTATTCTGTGAGAACGTGGTCCTTTCCCGGTCGAGCCGACCCATTCGTGCTACAACTATACTACTAAACTTACTAAACTTACTACTACTTTATTGAAAAATTAACAATTTAGTACACTAAATAGTACATAAGAAGTTTTATTTTGACAGTACTACAATAAACAGTAGAAATTGACTTTGGCAGAAAACATTAATTACTTCTTGCCTTATGCGCTTAGTATTTTTTTATAGGAGAGGAGGCAGACGAGCATGCGGCTCACCTGATGGTAAATGACTACCTCGGCACATGAACAACTGCAACACCAGGAGAATTGCAGATGCGTTGTCGGCCTTTTAAAAAGTAGTAGAATCTGTTCTTAAAGGTCCCTAAGTCAAATCGGTCCGGAAAAATCGCTGGTGGTAATCGATTTCACAAGGAAGTTGTGCGAGGAAGAAAACTTCTTCTAAATCGCACAGTGGTGGACCGCCAATCATCCAGATGGTCTGGATGGTATCGCAAGTTTTGTCGCGATGTGCAATGGTGAAATTGAACGGTTGGATTTAGTCCGAACAAATTCCTCAGAGCACTCCTCGTGGGAGATGCGATAAAATACGCAAAGAGATGCAACATCTCTTCGCAGCACCAGTGAATCGAGCCGATCGGAAAGGACTCGGTGTCGACTATTCGAACCGCTCTGCGCTGGATGCGGTCAAGAGAAAGGAGTTGGCAATGGGGAGCCCCAGCCCAGAGATGGGAACAGTATTCCATGTGACGCCGAACCTGCGCCTTGTAAAGTTGCAGGCGGTGTGCCGGCATGAAATACTGTCCCGCTCTGCTGAGCACGCCAAGCTTTTTAGAGGCGAATTTGACCTTCCCTTCCAAGTGACCACGAAAGTGCACATCACTCGATATGTCGACGCCGAGGATTCCGATACTGGCTGAGGTAACTAGGGGAGTGCCTTGAAACTGAGGAGATATGACAAAGGGGTTCTTTTTAGCGGTAAACGCACAAACTTGTGTCTTCTGAGGATTAAACTAGACCATATTTAGTCGCCCCCAATCCCAGACTGTTCTGCAAAGACTCGAATTCAACACGAGTTTTTTCTGGTACTCGGCGACGTTTTCCCGAGAAATATTGGCACGGCCGGTGTATAGAGCATCACCAGTGATGTCATCCAAATAGCAATTAATATTACCTGCATGGTTTGCAACATATCATTGATATGCAGAAGAAACAGCGTTAGTAATAGCACGCAGCCTTGTGGAACACCAGCGTTAACAGACTTGTAATCGGAGCATGCACCGTCTGCTACGACCTGGATGCTCCGATCAGCCAGAAAACTGGTGATTCAATTGCACAATTTCTCGGGACTCCCATAGAAAGGAAGCTTCGAAAGAAGCGCTTTGTGCCAAACGATATCGAAGGCCTTCGCTATGTCCAAACTAACTATTAATCTAGTACTATTATTCGGTCCAATTACAAAAAGTAGTATACAACATGTAACAAAAACCTGTGGGTCCCGTTAAATACGTTATCAGGATCAGTATTCAAACCTATAGAAATAACTTTTTATTTTTAAAACGCGACCATATTTTTTTTTATTTAATTTAAAAAAAAATATTTTATGTGGTTTTATTACCTCTTACTGACACGAACCGATGCTAAAGCTAAGTAAAGCGGGGTCTTTGACAATCTTCTTACTCCCCAGAGAATGCAGAGGTAATAAAACCACATACAATTGGCATACAAGTATTTTTTTTAAATAAAATAAAAAAAAATATTGTTCGATTTATAAAAAAAAAAGTTATTGCTATATGTTTAAATAATGATCCTGATAACGTACTTAACGGGAACCACAGGGTTTTTGTTACATATTATATAATTAGTCCCAGGTTTAAACTAGAATCTGTTTCACAAAAGAAGTTCAAATATAAAGCAAGGAATTTCACGGTAAATACCAAATTTCGCGAAGACTGGCGCCGCGCCATGATGGTCATGAGACTATTTCGCAAGATAAACTAGTTACGATTCTATCAATGAACTACGTTTTATGTATATTATCTGTGACACTCTTGTGTCCATTCGACACTAAAAATTAATAATATGTAAAATCACTGTAGTAATACTCATGGATAAATTTAGAGGAACGCAAAGATGTGTCTTGAGAGAGATAGCGTTCCACTCTTCCTATAGGTAATGCGTTTTTAAGATCTCTCAAATTAGCAGGGGCTGGATTTTTTTTTCTGAATTTGTCTTTCAAGCTGCTCCATGGTGTTTATGTCGGGTGAGTGCGCTGGCCACCCCGTAACATTGATTTCAACGTCTCGAAGGTATTTGATAAATACGGCCGCAGTATAGAGGCGTAAATTATCATGCATTAAAACAAATCTATCTCCTATAAAAGGGGCAAATGGCACTACAATTTCTTTTAAAATCTGTTACATATCGTGTCGCTGTTAGTGACCAATTTTTAACATGCCGCCATACAAATTTTTTCAATGATGTTGTACTGAGCGTACCTCTCTCCTGGGTGTCTCCCCATTTTAAACCTTCCATCATCCTGCTCATTTGTGAATAGCACTTGACTCCAAGCTTCGTCATTCCAATTTTCGTGATTGCGAGCAAAATTGACTCGAGCTATTTAATGGTATGTGGCAAGAAGGGAAGTATAAATTTATTCCGGTCGATTTGAGTCTTTTTTTCACAGTTTTTATACTCACTGTAATCCCTCGAACTTCTTGAAGCTTCATTCTTAACTAAGGAGAAGTTCAGCACTCTGGTAACGATGAACCGGTCATCTTTTGCCACAGTTTTCCATTTACGTCCCTGTTCTGCAAGTTTCGTATACTGTTCGGTCTGCTGACAGCTCTTGACAACTCGGTATACCACAGATTTTGATACTCGTAATATTTGGGCCCCATGTTTGTAGGTGTTACTGTTACAGTATATTAAAGTTCACTGCTGAACATGGGCCTCCCTCATAGACTGCCTCATAGAGCGGGTTGGCAACCACAGTTTATTTTTTATTTTTAGTCGTTATTAGGGAGACGCTGCTGGGCAGCTCCTGATATGTTTCCCTCTGGCGCCTCTTACGACACCCACGTGACGATATGGGTTAGTAGATATTCTTACACCGCCACTGCACGGTAAGTTTGTAGGTGTTCCCAGTTTCAATTAAAGTAACAGCTCTAGCAACTTGACTAGCATTTATATTTGGCATTGTTAGTTTATTTGCAGGAATAATGCACACTTAACACGAAAAATAAAGCAGTCAAGGCAAAAATTTAAACAAAACTTAATTTAAGCAATAAAAGAACGCAGTTTTACTCAATAATTACATAAAAATAAATTAAATTCGAAAATAATTGTTCCAAAACTTTTTTAATAGTATCTACACATTTTGTGGCTATTCCACACGATAATTACAACAGGAGAAATTAAACCTTTTTTTTTTTTCATTCCTCTAAATTTTTCCAAGAGTGTATTATATAATGTAAATTTGAAATATTTATTATTAATGTACACGCGCTAAGCGCTCGCTGTAAAGGAGAATGCCAGATCTTGCACCAACTTGTACAAAAAAGGTAAAAATATGAAAAATAATCTTATGAATTTTGAAGTTTCTTGTGATAAATCGTTATTTTGTATAACTTGCGGTAAAATATTATTTAAAAAAAGGAATTCTACGATTAATATTTACATTTCCAGCCTTTTCTAATAACATCTGCGTTTATTTGTACGAATAAGTACATACGTACGCATAAAGTATCAAACAATACATGTTTCTATTGAAATATAAGTCTTTTTCATATAAAAATGTTACTTATTAATTTTTATTTTCAATTACTATTATAATTCGATAATAATCATGAATTGCATTAGATAATTACTGAATCACTGATTTTCGTGCATTTTGTGAAGTGATACACACACGTAATTGTGTCAATATCGTAAGTACATAATATGTCAAATTAATGTCGAATATTTTCACACATTGACTAATTTGTGCTTGTGAAATATGAATTATGATTATATCACATTTTTGCTTGTGCTGATTCCGGCTTTCTTTACCGTTGCACTTTTTCCTGCTTTTGCTTACGACTTATGCTTTTATTAATATACGGACTCGATCACGCCTACTTATTGACTTACTGCTAATTATAATGATTTCTTATATTTACGCGAACACTACACATTGAATAAAACTATTTTTACGGATTTTATCGCGTTTAATTAACTTATTTTATATTCCCGACGTTTCGGTTGCTTTCCAGCAACCGTGGTCACGGGGGACTGAGGTGATTGACGTCCCGATGTCAAAGTTAACCCGGAGTACCTTCAGCTTTTTAATTATTAATTTTGGTCCGATCTACGCAGAATGAACTGTGTCTTGAAGTCTTGCAGTGGTATGCTTGGGTTTAGTTTTAATTTTATGAATTACAGGATCCCAAGCAGGTGGTAGTACCCAGCCTCCCTCTCTATTGAAATTAGGATGTTTTTTTTTAATTTCAATAGCCTCACGTATCATCCTTGGCAGGAATCGATGTTCCTTCGCGAGGACTTGTGGTTTATCAAATCTAAAGTAATGGCGGGGGCCGTCTAGGATATGATCACAAACTGCAGACTTCCCGGAACGTTGGTGCTTCACGTCAGCTATGTGTTCTTTTACGCGGGTTTTTATTGATCGTTTTGTTTGCCCTATATATGAGAGACCACACTCACAATCAAGCTTGTATACTCCTGCATCTTGTAGAGGAATATTGCACTTGACGGATGGTAAGAACTGACTAATCTTCTTCGGCGGCTTGAAGAATGTTCTAATAGAAGCTCGAAGCTTTTTTCTATACACCCAAAGACCCATTCTTCTTTGATTTCAAATTATTGAAAATTTGAAAGGTGTTTGTATACAGTTTTATTTTTCGGTTTAAGAACGTAATACCTTTTATAAATTCATAAAATATTTATTACACTTTTTAATAATCACTCAGAAACATTAGGTACAATAGGTACCAGGAATTCTTAAAACTACATTAAAAACAAGGATTGTAAAAACAAAAGTTGAATAATATACTCGTACTGTAGATACTAGTCAACCCGGCAGTATTAAAGGTGTTATGGTTGTTAGCGACGCGCTTAAAAACTAGTTTGTCATTTTTCATTTACTAAAAACAATATATAAATAAATTTGTATTTAAAATTATTGCTATTAAAGTATATAAGGCATTCCAAATGCTAAGATAATCTACATTAAAAGTAAATAGAATCAATATAATTGTCAAACGAAAGTTCAGTTCATTCCCCGGTCGAAAGTTAATTCCACAAAAATTTGTTTATAGATTAATTTAGAGTCATGTGTAAATAGATAGAGATATAAGTATAGATGAAATAATGAAAGCAATGAAAAGTATGAAAGCAGGTAAGGCAGCCGGATATGATAGAGTATCTCTCGAAATGCTAAGGGCTGGAGAAGGAGTGGTGGCAGACCTGCTGTACACCTTGTTTAATTTATGTTGGGAACTTAAGCGGGTACCGGGAGACTGGTGCAAAGCCGTGATAGTCCCAATATATAAGGGAAAAGGATCACAGCAGGACTGTAAAACTACCGTGGTATCAGCCTTCTTAGCATTGTGGGAAAACTGTATGCTAAGGTACTAATTGAAAGAGTTATGAAAGAAACTGATGGAAAAATTTGGGATGTGCAAGCGGGATTTAGAAAGGGAATGGGATGTACGGATCAGGTCTTTTCCATGTGCATGATCGCGGAGAAGTTTTTGGCCAAAAACCAAAAAGTTTTTTGTGCGTTCATAGACTTGGAGAAGGCTTATGACAGAGTGGACAGGGATGTGTTATGGCAAACACTGAACTCATTTGGGTTGACCGCTGGTCTGATACAGGCATTGAAGTCTCTATATAGGGACTCTAGTGCTTGTGTCAGGATCAACGGGGCCTACTCGGACTGGTTTGGCATCCATAAAGGTGTCAGACAGGGCTGTGTGGCTTCCCCGTGGTTGTTCAACCTATTTATGGACAGTTGTTTGGAAAATTTGAAAGTAGAAGAATGCGGCTTAAGAATGGGTGAGTTAACCGTCAAATGCCTTTTGTACGCCGATGATCAAGTCATACTTGCATCGTTGGAAGCCGAGTTGCAAATGATGGTTACATTAATGAACAGGACATTAAAAGAAAAGGGAATGAAAGTGAACGCAAGTAAGACGAAAGTTATGGTTTTTGAAAGAGAAGAAAGTAAAATGATATGTGAAATAAGAATAGAAGGGGAGTTGGTAGAGCAAGTAGATGAGTTTGTATATTTGGGATGTGTGTTTAGCAGGGATGGTAGATATGATAAGGATATAGAACGACGAGTGAATGCAGGAAATAGAGTGAATGGGGCTCTACACTCTATTGTGAAAAGTCAGAATGTGTCCAAAAAGGCACGTATGGCAATTCACAATGCTGTGTTAGTACCTACTTTAATGTATGGTAGTGAAAGTTGGGTGTGGTAGAAGAAGCACGAGAGTAGAATAAATGCTGTAGAAATGCGGTCATTAAGGAGTATGTTAGGGATGAATCTGAATGACAGAGTGAGAAATTGTTTAATAAGAGAAGAGTGTGGTTTGCAAAATGATGTTGTGACCAGGATTAAGAAAGTAATGCTTCGGTGGCTTGGCCATGTAGAAAGAATGAATGAGGAAAGAGTGACAAAGCAAATTTATGTTGCAGAGGTGAACGGCATAGTCGGGAAGGGTCGCCCTAGGCGAAAGTTTATCGACCAAATTGGCGATATATTAAAAATGGGCCAAATCAAGAGTACCTTTAACCGACGAGCGTGTATGCGTAGGTATATGGATGTGGAGGAAGCGAGAGAGGTGTGTCAGGATCGTGCCAAATGGAAGTCCATAATCTCTGCCTACCCCTCTGGGTGACAGGCGTGAGTGTTTATGTTTATGGTTTTTATGTTTCATGTGTAAAAGTCTTTTATTAAATTAGATACTTATTTGAGATAAAAAAACACTTTAGTGTTATGATAAGAGATAAGATACATAATGGCTAGATAAGAATAGCATATGTAAACAAATAATGTTTTATAATGAACAGAGATGATTGCAATTTTGACAAAGAAAGCACTAGCCTCCTTTTTTTACGCCCAGAAGCAATGAAAAGAGCTACACTCCTGGAAGCGGGGGAGGGAGGTGGTGAATGCTCTAAGCATACCACGCAGCCGGCAGCGTGGTTATGTGGGATATATATATATATATCATCATCATCATCATTACAGCCCTTAACAAGTCCACTGCTGAACATAGGCCTCCCCAAAAGAATGCCACAAAGCACAATACACAATATATATATATATATATAATTGCTGTGAAACCTTAGTGCCTACCCACTAAACACTACCTGTGGGACTGGCATTGGCTTGCATGGCCTTTCTGCCGAATCGGAAGCGACCCCGTTTAGGGAAAAGGGGCACAACTAGCCTCCTACTGAGTCGATAAGGGTCGTGCAGAAATTGGTTGTTCAGTTTGTATGGGACCCAAACAGTGTATAAATGATGTACTAAAAGGATAAAAAATAAATTATTTGTTATACTTAACCAATTTGTGAAAATTTCAGTAATATGTGTAGAAACAAGTAATAAGTGTTTCAGAATTATTGTGTATAATAATAAGATAAGTGTTGTGTTAAAAGAGCGTATATATTTTTGCTTCAAATAGTGAAATAATAATAGATTTATATAAGAAAATTAAAGTCGAATTAAAGCGTATTAATGCCTTTAATTTGTGAATTAAACTATTGTATTAGTTAAGATATCCATTTTTTTTTATAGAATAGGGTGACAAACGAGCACACAGTCCACCTGATGGTAAGTGGTTGCTGTGACCCATAGACATCTACATCTATCCTCAATAAAGAATCAAAATGCACATGCGTCGTCACCCTTGAGGACTAAAATGGAATGCCTCTTTCCAGTAAAATGGGTTTCCGGTGTAGAGAACACTCACCATACGAAACACAGCAGTGTCAAGCTGCCATTTTACGCTGGTATTCTGTGAGAGCGTGGTCCTTCCTCGATCGAGCCGACCCATTCGTGCTACAACTATACTACTAATATAGCTGCAGCATGGCTCTACCACGTAAAAAAATTCACGTTTGTTAATTAAGATTGATGTATTGACCACGTGTATTAGATATTTAAGATTTATTACTTTGAAAATGTTCTGGAAAATAGGTGTATTTTGTTGAATATCTTAATATGTTTTTATGTGATAACGATGTAATGTATATATACATAATGATAAGACTTTGTATGTTTCTTATAAATATTTTTGAACGATTTTGAAAATAACGATTTCTATGAAATTTATAATATACAGGTTTACGAGAAAGATAGGTCTCGGTTCTGGGTTTTATCGTTTTCTCCGTGTTTTCGCACACAAAGGAACAAACTTGACTTGCCCGCGCAATGTGCTCAATGGCTAGAGCGTAGTTCTACCACGCCGACGCCCGCTTTCATAGATCACAGATTTCAGTTCGAATCATGCAATGTAGTAGGATTTTTTATTTTTTTATTTTTTGTCTATTAGTATTCTAACCCACACGGCCCCACAGCTGAGGTAAAATAAATTACTATAGACTATTAAAATGTTTTGTTTGCTACGTACGTTAATGCGCATATAAAATTGCGACCACAGCTAGTACTTTAGCATAATGTTTTTCTTTCTAAGAAAATATCGTGAGCTTTATATTTATTTATTTTTAAATACAAACAATGTTACAAAGGTAGTTAAAACAAATTAATCATGAGTTAATTACTCTACCGTGTGATGGCAATGTTAGAATATCGTCCCGCGGGTGTCGTAAGAGGGGTAGCGTAAGAGGGATATGAAACAGGAGACGGGCAGCAGCATCTCCCTGATAGCATCTCAAAATAATGTTAAAGTTTAAAGATTATTCGGTAAATATATTGTTACGAGCTTGGGGTTCGAGACAATTAAAAACTTCCAACTGAATTACCAAAAATTGACACTATAATTACAGAGCATTAATTACAACTTAAACCACCCTAATAATAAAACACAATTTTACTACTGATCACTAGTTCCCCATTGTATCGCTTCGAAGTATTCGCTTATATCGCCAATTCAATACTGTCTCGGTCGCGGTCTATACCGGCCTTATATAGGGCCTCAGGTAGTTTCCAGAACGTTCTACTATAGAAACATCTAGAATTTATTTTAATTTTTTTATTTTAAAACTGCGGTTGCCTACCCGCTTGCTAA
The DNA here is from genome assembly GCA_963668995.1 of Parnassius mnemosyne. NCBI lineage: Eukaryota > Metazoa > Arthropoda > Insecta > Lepidoptera > Papilionidae > Parnassius > Parnassius mnemosyne. The sequence goes on along the minus strand of CAVLGL010000104.1, from coordinate 41,751,842 downwards.
GGCAGGCAACTACGCCAAACGAGGCAATAATATGAGGCAATCTACGGGGGAGGCCTATGTTCAGCAGTGTCTTTTCATAGGTTGTAATGGTAATAGTAAATAACTCTACCAATGATCATGCAAATATTTTGTATTAAATAAAATTCTGTACGAAAAAGTAGAATCATTAAAAAGTTAGAAAAACACCGTATTAAAAGTACACTAATTACACAATTTAAAAGTTAAAGAAATGTATTTATTGTTGTTAATTTATTATATTTTTTAATTATGGCTTTTTCATACATGTTAAGTACAGTAAATAATAGCATTGCTTAACTTATTACGTACTGCTAAATATTTACCTTCTAAATTAAAGTTACTACATGGCAATAAATCCTGGTATGCAATATCCTCCACTGAGACCGTGCGATCGTGCGAAGCATATTAACTTTGAAAATATTGCAAAACTTAACATAATTTTGTTCAAACCTTCACTCAAGTACGCAGTTTTAAAAATTAAAAATCATTTTATTAATTTTTTGAAAGTTCTATTAAATCATTCTTACGTGGATTTAATTTTGGCTACGAAATTAGCTAGCTAGATATTTTTTGTGTACCTAAAACGTTTACATCAACAATTTTCTCAGCTTATAAAGATATCTGAAATATCATTTAAATTGTAATAAATGTAATTCATTGTTAAATATAAATATTTAATTAATTTGAGCTTAAGATTCACATTAAAAAGCTGGTCCCCTTCTACTATGTAAAATTATTTTCTGAAACTCGATTAAATCGAATTCTCTCACAATGATAAATAATGAAGTTAAAGTTTACGAAAATTGTGGTATACTTGTATCTTGAATGTCACCAGCAATAGTTTTTATTTTGATTTAATATTATCTTTTGTTATGAATTCGGGCGTTATATTATGTTGCCATGAAAAACAAACTTAGAGGAATCTTATTTGTTCTATAGACCCCTGGTGTGTCAAATTTACCCTTTGCGGGCAGCAAATTTACTGTCGTTATTTTATTCTTGGACATAAGAAATCAAAATTCCATTTATCAAACTTTAGCTTTTTTACTACCGTTTTAAAATAAGGTTCTCTGGTACGAGAGAAAAGAATCTTTGCAGTTCCCTTCATTTTTCTACCGACTTCAAAAAGGACACTGACTTGACTGTATGTTTTCTTTTTCTTTTTTCGTCCTGGTGCTTCTCATGTTGTCCCATATAAATTTGATCAAGGTCTGACCAATAGTTTTTGAGTCATTCTTAATAATTTATATTGAAGTCGGCTGTACAAAATTTTTAATTTTAATTATTATTGTCATTTCTATAAGACAACTAGCTAGTACCCGGCGCGTTACTATTGCAGAAGAAATAATTGAGAATAATTGGTTTTAAATTTGGAAGAGTTATATTGCTTAGTTAGGAATTCATTGAATGATATATAACTTTCAAATAAAGTCGGTACAATACGCGCGACACCTAGTGTACGTTAATTACTGTACTATGCCTATAACCTTCGCGCAAGTGCAAGCATGTATTGCCGTGTAGGGGCGGTTAAGAATATCCACTACCCCATATCTTCCCGTGGGTGTCGTAAGAGGCGATAGCGGGAAACAGGCAGGAGATGGGCAGCAGCATCTTCCTGATAACAACAAAATTACAATAAAAAACTGCGGTTGCCAACCCGCTCGCAAAGCGTGGCAACTATGGCAAATACCCCCCATAATGAAAGTAACAAAAAGACGGCACCCAGTTCCCGACGGCTCCGCTATTCCTGGCTACGGTGGCGACCATGGTAATGGCGGGGCAGGGGGTGCTAAGAATCTCCGGTGGAGTTTCGGTTGCCACCTAAGACGACTCGACCTGGCAACATACAACGCACGCACCCTGAGGACTGACGAGAAGATCGTAGAGCGGGAAGAAGATATAGACAAGTTACGCTGGCATATTATAGGTTCATCCGAGGTCCGAAGAGAGGGGGAGGACACGGTAATCCTCGAATCCGGCAACTTGCTCTATCACCGGGAGGGCGACCATCTGTCCCAAGGAGGTGTGGGATTTATCGTCTACAAGTCTCTCGTTAACAACGTTGTAAAGATTGAGAGTGTGTCGACGACGGTTGCGTACCTTATACTCAGAATCACCAAATGGTATCCGCTGAAGGTCATACAGGTTTACGCACCAACCTCGGCACATCCCAATGAGGAGGTGAAGGAAATGTATGAGGATATCTCTAGAGCCATGCATTCCTCCAAAACCCACTATACGGTGTTAACGGGAGACTTCAATGCAAAACAAGGCACAAGAGAGAACGGTGAGATGAAAGTAGGGAGATTTGGAATAGGGTAACGGAAACCAAGGGGCTTGCTGCTGGCCGATTTCATGGAGAAAGAGGGACTCTTTATGATGAACTCTTTCTTCTAAAAGCGGCCCCACAGAAAGTGGACCTGGTCGAGCCCCAATGGTTCGACAAAAAATTAGATTGACTTCATTATGACGACCAGACCACAACTGTTCAGTGATGTCTCCGTGATCGCGAGAGTGAAAACTGATAGCGATCACCGAATGGTTAGAGGAACACTGAACCTAAACGTTAAGTTGGAGAGGTCTTGTCTAATGAAGTCAACGCTCTGTCCCCCTCGTGCTCTATTGCAGAGACCCAAAACCTTTCAGCTTGAGTTACAAAACCGTTTTCAGTGCCTAGAAGACTGCAATGAAGTGAAGACGATATGAATGACAAGCTAGTGGAAACTGTCCATGCGGTTGGAGCTAAGTTCTGCAAGACCCGCCGCAGAAGAACACAAAAACTCTCTGATCACACTCTTAATCTCATGGCTGTTAGACGGGAGATTAAGAGTGATAATAACAATAATAATCACTTACCATCAGGTGGACTGTGTGCTCGTTTGACATCCCATCCTATAAAAAAAATCCACATTCTTCAACAGACTTGACAGCATACAGGCAACTGAACAGACAGATCTCCAAATGCATACGGCAGGACTTACGCAACTTCAATACAGCTTGTATTGAAGAAGCGATCGAGCGAAACCAAGGCTCCAAAGTCTTTGCCAGATTTAACAGTGGTAGAGCCAAGCGGTAGCTTTTGCTGTCGCACGGATGGGCCAGCTCGAACCGGGGTGGTACCACGACCTCACAGAATACCAGCGTGAAGTAGAGGTTTACCTCTGCGTTGCGCTTGGTGCAGTGCAGGTGGCCGGAGGCCCAATTCCCCCCCCCCCCCCCCCCCCCCCCATCAACATGGTAGTGGAATTAAATACAAGACTACCCCAGGAGGGTACCAGCACCCCTGGAGAATCCCTCGCTGAGTATCCACGAACAAACTACTTCACTCCTGAGCGTGGGTGCTCAGGCTGCCCCGCGTATTCTGGGGGGGGGGGCAAAATTCCGCTCGTGACTAATGCTGCTCGGGGCAAGCGGAGCAATACAACCAAGGCGACCCCTGTCACGCTATCCGTGAATTTTTGCAACATCAGGGGACTTCATTCCAACCTTAACGCTGTCCATTACCATCTAGAGACGGCGAAGCCGGCCTTGCTCTTTTTAACCGAGACTCAGGTGTCCTCTCCGGCTGATACTTCATATCTCTCCTACCCGGGATACAAATTGGAACACTCCTTTGTGCCCCGGGCTGGAGTTTGTGTATACGTCAGAGAGGACATCTGTTTTCGACACCTCGGCAGCCTTGAAGCTACGGACCTGTCCATCCTATGGCTGCGCGTAGACAGCGATGACCATGCCCGCGTCTACGGGTGCCTCTATAGGTCCCATAGCGGTAATAGCGACACAGACCGACTCATCGACCACGTCCGAATGGCTGCAGACTCCGTGCTACAACAGGTCCCATCCGAAGAGATCGTGATACTCGGTGATTTCAACGCCCACCACGCTGAATGGCTTGGTTCTCGTTTAACCGATCATGCGGGTAGATCTGTCTACGACTTTGCTTTGGCATATGGTCTAACACAACTGGTTACTTTGCCTACGCGGATCCCAGATGTGGAAGACCATGTACCTTCCCTGTTGGACCTTCTCCTGACCTCTCATCCGGACGGATATCAGGTCTCCGTCGATGCCCCTCTGGGCTCTTCGGACCATTGTCTGATCCGGAGCACGATGCCACTCACGCTCCAATCGCAGTTGCGATCTACAGCTTGCCGCCGTGTTTGGCACTATAGGTCAGCTGATTGGGACGGGATGCGGTCTTTTTTTGCATCCTACCCTTGGGGGCGGGTTTGCTTCTCGCCGGAAGATCCCAGCGTTGTTGCCGATTCTGTTGCTGATGTGGTACTTCAGGGTATGGAACTTTTTATTCCATCCTCTGTGGTGCCCATCGGAGGCAGATCCCAGCCATGGTTTGGTCGCTCCTGTAAAATAGCATCACGCTATAAGCAGGAGTGCTACCGGGCCTGGGCTGACGCATCAACGTCTCGGGAATCAAACACCAGCGCACTTAAAAAGAAGTATAATTTCGCCTCCAGGTCCTTCAAAAGTGTTATTGCCAAGGCAAGGTCTGAGCACATCGGCAGGATTGGCGAGAAGCTAGTTCGCCTTCCTTCGGGAACCCGTGCATTCTGGTCTCTCGCCAAGGCTGTCCAAGGGAACTTCTGTCAGCCATCCCTCCCATCTCTGCACAGAGAGGACGACTCACTGGCCCATGCCGCAAAAGAGAAAGCCGATCTGTTGTGCTCTCTTTTTGCGTCTAACTCGACTCTAGATGACGGGGGGAACACACCGCCGACCATCCCGCGATGTGAGTGCTCCATGCCGGATGTGCGATTTACACAGCGCTCGGTTCGCAAAGCACTCTTCTCCCTGGACGTCAGCAAGTCGAGTGGGCCCGATGGAGTCCCTCCCATTGTGCTGAAGACGTGTACTCCGGAGTTGGCACCGGTTTTAACGCGTCTTTTCCGGTACTCCTACTCCCAAGGCGTAGTCCCGAATTCATGGAAGACAGCTTTGGTCCACCCGATCCCTAAAAAAGGCGACCGCTCTGACCCGTCCAACTACAGGCCTATCGCCATCACCTCCTTGTTCTCCAAAATAATGGAATCCATTATAAACTGCCAGCTCATGAGGTACCTTGAGGATCACCAGTTGATCAGTGACCGTCAGTACGGTTTTCGTCGGGGTCGATCAGCAGGTGATCTTCTAATTTACTTAACTCATAGATGGGCGGAGGTAGTAGAGTCCAAGGGGGAGGCATTGGCCGTTAGTTTGGACATAGCGAAGGCCTTCGATCGGGTCTGGCACAAGGCGCTTCTTTCGAAGCTTCCTTCCTATGGGCTTCCCGAGAAATTGTGCAAATGGATCACCAGTTTCCTTGCTGATCGGAGCATCAAGGTCGTAGTAGACGGTGCATGCTCTGATTACAAGCCTATCAACGCTGGTGTTCCACAAGGCTGCGTGCTATCACCAACGCTGTTTCTCCTGCATATCAATGATATGTTGCTAACTGGTAGCATTCATTGCTATGCAGACGACAGCACTGGGGATGCCTTATATACCGGCCGTGCCAATATTTCTCGGGAAAACCTCGCCGAGTACCGAGACAAACTTGTGTCTGAAGTCGAGTCTTTGCTTAACAAAGTCTCGGATTGGGGCCGACTAAATCTAGTCCAGTTCAATCCCCAGAAGACACAAGTTTGCGCGTTTACCGCTAAAAAGAACCCCTTTGTCGTATCTCCTCAGTTTCATGGCACTCCCCTTGCTGCCTCAGCCAGTATCGGAATCCTTGGCGTCGACATATCAAATAGCATGCAGTTTCGTGGTCACTTGGAAGGGAAGGCCAAATTGGCATCTAAAAAGCTTGGCGTGCTCAGCAGAGCGAGACAGTATTTCATGCCGGCACATCGCTTGCAACTTTACAAAGCGCAAGTTCGGCCCCACATGGAATACTGTTCTCATCTCTGGGCCGGGGCACCCCAGTGGCAGCTCCTTCCACTTGACCGCATCCAGCGCAGAGCGATTCGAATCGTCGACGACCGAGTTCTTTCCGATCGGCTCGATACACTGGCACTGCGTAGAGATGTTGCATCTCTTTGCGTATTTTATCGCATCTATCACGGGGAGTGCTCTGAGGAATTGTTCGGACTAATTCCAGCCGCTCAATTTCACCATCGCACGTCGCGACAAAACTCGCGTTACCATCCATACCATCTGGATGATTGGCGGTCCACCACTGTGCGATTTAGAAGAAGTTTTCTCCCTCGCACAACTTCTTTGTGGAATCAATTAACACCAGCGAATTTTCCGAACCGATACGACTTAGGAACCTTCAAGAAAAGAGCTTACACCTTTCTAAAAGGCCGGCAACGCATCTGCAATTCCCCTGGTGTTGCGGTTGTTCATGGGCGGCGGTAGTCACTTACCATCAGGTGAGCCGCATGCTCGTTTGCCCCCTATTCTATAAAAAAAAAAGAGATCTAATTGCCAGAAAGAGCCAACAATCAAAGCTGAAGACCGAGTGTGGCAGCATCGTTTCCGGGACACCTGAGATTTTGAGTGAAATTGAGAGGTTCTATGCGCAGCTGTACACGCCATCGTTGGAACCACACGCAAGTGTGAGTAACGATCCAAGAGCGAGTCTTATCCGACACTATTTCGAAGATATCCCAGACGTCAGTCTGAGCGAGATTAGAATGGCTCTCGAGCACCTTAAAAACGGCAGGGCCCCAGGTGAGGATGGAATTACAACGGATCTTTTGAAAGCGGTTGGAAAACCAGTACTCGAAGTCCTTCACAAGCTCTTTAATTCCGTTCACCATTGTGGCACTACTCCGGAGGCGCGGAGCAGAAGTGCGGTGGTCTTGTTCTTCAAGAAAGATGACAATGCTCTTTTGAAGAACTATAGACCGATTTTATTTCTGAGCCGCGTCTACGTGCTGTTTTCGAGAGTCATTACGAATTGTTTCGCACGCAGACTTGATGACTTCGAGCCTCCCGAACAAGCCGGTTTCCGTAAAGGCTTTAGTACCATAGACCACATCCATACCCTTCGGCAAATTGTACAGAAGACAGAGAAGTATAATCTCCCACTTTGCCTTGCATATGTGGACTATGAGAAAGCCTTTGATTCCGTCGAAATTTGGGCGGTGCTGCAGTCCCTTCAGCGGTGTCAAGTTGACTGTCGGTATATCGAAGTGCTGAAGTGTTTGTACAATAGAGCTACGATGGCTATCCGAGTACAAAATCAGAGTACGAAACCTATCCAATTGCAGAGAGGTGTAAGACAGGGTGACGTTATATCCCCGAAACCCGAAAGTCTTCACCGCTGCATTGGAAGTCGTTTTCCAACCGCTGGACTGGAAAGGATGCGGTATCAACATCAATGGCGAGTACATCACTCACCTTCGATTTGCCGACGATATAGTCCTTATGGCAGAATCGCTGGAGGACCTAAGCACTATGCTTAATGACCTGAATAGTGTCTCCGAACGGATAAGTCTAAAAATATAACTTTAAAGATGAACATGGACAAAACAAAAATCATGTTTAACGTCTGTATCGGTAGTTGTTGGGAGCACTAAGCTCGAAGTTGTTGACGAGTATGTTTACCTGGGACAAATAGTCCGACTAGGTAAGTCCAACTTCGACCGAGAGGTCAATCGACGGATTCAACTCGGCTGGGCAGCGTTCGGGAAACTACGACACATCTTCTCGTTAGACATACCTCAAAACCTGAAAACGAAATTGTACAACCAATGCGTGTTGCCAGTGATAACTTACGGATCTGAGACGTGGTCCTTCACTGCTGGCCGTATGAGGAAGCTCAAAGTCACTCAGGGAGCTATGGAGTGGACTATGCTCGGGGTTTCTCTGCGTGATAAACTTAGAAATGAGGATATCCGCAGTAGAACCAGAGTAACCGACATAGCACAACGGATTAGTAAGCTGAAGTGGCAGTGGATCCGCCATATAGCTCGAAGAACCGACAACCGATGGGGAAGCAAGGTTCTCGAGTGGCAGCCTCATAACGGTAGGCGAAGCGTAGGGCGACCCCCCACTAGATGGAGTGACGACCAGTTAAGCATGCACGAAATCGATGGATGCAGGTGTCTCAGGACCGTGCTTTGTGGCATTCCTTGGGGGAGGCCTATGTTCAGCAGTGGACTTATGAACGGCTGTAATGATGATGAATGGTGAAGTGTAAGCATTAAGTTGACAAAGTTTCACCACAATCTGATGTATGATATGGCAGCGCATAAAATACGAATCAAAAATATATTTTCATATATATTATATATTACTAATAGCATACATTTTATATAAAAAACTGAAAAAGAAATTGACCGACTGGCAACGAATTATAAAAACAGAGTTCGTGGCCTACTGGCAACTAAAGAATATTATAAGATAAAAAACTTCCAATTGTAAAAAACTTGTAATGCTTGCACTGGGAATCCTGATACCCATCACTAGTCTGAGGATTTTAGATTTAAATGTTTTAGATAGATTTTCATTCTTCAGTATGTTCTAATTTTTCCTTGTTGAGGATAACCTTGATGATGATGACATAAAAATATAATTCCATAATGTAACAACCGTTAAAAATTTAATTGCTCCAGTTAAAAAACAAGTAACCAAAATACTTGTTTACGTAAAGCAACTATGTATGTTGTGTACCACACCACCAATACTAGTTTATACACAGATAGGGTTGCCATAACTCAGGATTTGTCCTGAGATTTCAGGATTTTTAGATTCTTCTCAGGATTGCGGCTGGATTTTGCAAATCTCATGAAATCTCAGGATTTTTAGAATATAATACAGCTTACATTTTAAAGATCTCTTTAATAAAAAGTTAAACAAACTAAAAATAATTTTCCTTTGGTAATAATTCCACAATTAAAATCAAAACTTATTTCTCCAAGTTGGACGATATGAATGACAAGCTCGTACCTTTTTAAGTAAGGTTTTCTTCTCAAACTGTAAAAAAATCTCAGGATTTTTAAATGGAAATCAGGCCTCTTCTCCGGACTTTTAATTTTTTCATCTGGTAACCCTATACACAGACAGCTTCATTAATGCCAAAAACAACGCATGGCTGATGCGAAATATCAATGGAGCACAAGATAAGACAAGAGAGGGCTAGCCCTTTCTTGCTACGTAACTGATATTAATGAAAGATAAACAACAAAACATTATTAATAACATATTACGTTCTCCAAATACAAAACGTTTCAATATTAAATGTATCTTTAATTAAGCAAAAGTCTACTTTGCTGTTGAGAGCGTAGCTTAATAATTTTGGAAATGTGGTCATATTTATTTCTACACATGTCCTACAGCACAAAATCCCAATAATGTGTGCAAGTACGTGTGCAGTGCGAAAGTACTATTGTCCTACTATGCCCTGGTCCGATTTAATTAAAGTTCTTTCCGCATTAATCTGTACTACAGCGATGCAATATCTACCTTGCCAAGGTTTTACCAATGTCGCTACAGCATAACTACAGCTCTTGATTTGTTGATATTACCTACTGCGCCATGCGACGCTCATTTTTAAACTTTAAAACATTAATATCTTAGTCAAGTTAAGACAAGGTTTTTTTCAGTTTTTAATTAGATTAAAAATGTCGTACGACTAAATGTCCATGCGATTTGATGATGCTAGCTTATATGTAAAAAACGCGTCATATTGTTATCGCGTCATGGCGTATGTTTTATTACGTGGTGAAGCCATGCTGCAGCTATATTAGTTGTATAGTTGTAGCACGAATTTTAGGTTTGTGTATTAAGCAAGCTGTTTTCACATTCAACTACACATTAATACATAAAACACAAACATCTAATATACGAAATATAAAATATACACTTTTTTGCGACCTGTATGACCATAGACTTTGTTAAAGGAAATATAAACGTTAACAAGCGACATAATTTGTCCAAGCGACAATTATGTGTTTAAGATTGGCAGCATAAACGTAAAACGTGTATGTTTTATTTGATATACTTTTAATATTCATTTATTATAAATTTTGGACTTCTGCATTCCTTCTCCATTTAAATTTGAACTATGCCAAATCACGCACTTCACTGTGCGATAATTTGGCCTAGGTAAAGTCATAAAAAACTTCGAGCGTAGTGCTACCAACAACTTTCGGCAAAGTTTTGACATCGTTGCACATGACCTTTGTTTTGCTCATGTTCATTTTAAGACACATCCATTGGGAGATACTATTGAGGTCATTAGGCATAGTACCGAGCTCCCCCAGCGTTTCTGCATTAATAATTATATCGTCGGTAAATCGGAGGTGAGTATGGCCCTCGAAAACAGCACGTACCATGCCGTCCTCATCATCTGGATGCTTAGCGGTCCACCACTGTGCATTTTACTAGGAGTTTTCTTCCTCGTACAACTTCTCTATGATAAATTGTTTACCACCGGCGATTTTTTCGGATCGATACGACTTAGGGACCTTCAGGAAAAGAGCTCACACCTTTCTAAAAGGCCGGCAACACACCTGTAATTCCCCTGGCGTTGTGGTTGTACATGGACGGCACTTACTATCAGATGAGCCGCATGCTCGTTTGCCCCCAGTTCTATAAAAAAAACGGAAACGTGGCTCAGAATGGAAATCAGTCTGTAGTTCTTCAATATTGTTGTTGCCTGTTTTTGAAGAACAAGACTACGGCACCACCGCACTTCTAATCCACGCCTCTAGAGTTGCTTAAAAATTTCAAGTACCGATTTTCCACCCGCTTTCAGAAATCTGCTGTAATTCGGTCCTCGCCTTGAGCCTTGCCTTGCTTGCTTAAAGCCATTTTAATCTCGCTCAGACTGAAGTCCAAAATATTATCAGAATATTGTCGGCTTTTAAATCGTTACTCATACGTAGAACTTCTCAATCTCTATCGAAATCTCAGGTGTCGCGGAAATGATACTAACACAGTCGGTCATCAATTTAGGTAGGTTTTTCCGGCAGACAGATCTCTGGCAAGCGCTTCTTCAATACGATTTGTATCAACATTTCTTACATCTCGTTGCATGCATTAGGATCTGTCTATTCAATTGCTTATATGCTGACATATCTGCTGAAGTCTACAGATTCATTCGTCGACTAACAGCCATAATATTAAGAGTGAAATAAAAGCTTTTAGGTTCTTCTGCGATGGGTCTTGCAGACCTGATTTCTTCCAGCTCCGACCTCATAAACAGTTTCCAAGAATTATATGTATGAATTTATATCGTCCACCTTATTGTTTTCTTCTTTGCACTGATAACGATCGCCCGAAATTAATATTCGATCTTAATCTATTGTAATGTCGGAACTCGGAAGGTGATGAATGAAGGAGACGTGTTGCTTGTACAAGAACTTTAATTATACTGTGTTCTATTCTATACTTAATACTAATTTTATAAATGTATATTGTCGGAGGTAAAGGGGAGTCTACAGGGCACTACACCTCCCACCGACCAAAAAATAAAAAAAAAATAATGATTACATTTTTTTTTTTATAAACTATAAAAAATATTTTCTTATATTTTGTTTTACATTTCAAGATACTTTTATTTAATTCACTTTTTTATTAACTTTATATATTTACTTTATTCTTCGGTAACTATTATTTATTTTTCATTTTACTGCATGGCATTAAATATCATTAATAATAATATTCATCAAATAATTGTGTCTTTTCTTTCACGTACACAGCTCGCGTATACATCATTAAGAACATGGCCAATGTATATAGTCCTTTCTATGATTCTCATTTCAGTTAATAAAATAGTTACGTACGAGTAACTTAACTTAGTCATAAAATTATATGTCATTTGAGAGACGAATTATTTCCTTTACATATACATATTTTTAAGAATCGAGGCTCACTATTTAATCATATATCATAAATAAACTATTTAAATCCTTTAAATGCTTTCCTAAAAGAATAATTTCAATATATTATAAATCTTATAATTTACTGAGGTCATTCAATTTAACCAAAAATTTAATTATTTCATTTCATATTAAGATGAACAGAACAAAGAAGTCAATGTTAAGCCACGTAATCATTTTCAATAACAATAACATAATCACATAACAAAAGACAGATCAAAATACAAATTGCGATCCCAGCTGCGTAAGCGATTTGTGACACTTTTGTTTTCAATTCCAAAGTACGTTTATGGGAAAGTTTGCGATTACATCGTATGATGTTATTATTACATACATATATGGATACGTGTAAAATAATAGATTTATTTTTATGATTCTTATTTATACATAATTTTAGATAGTTACTTTAATTTTACATCCATCAAAAAAAAATGCGTTATTTTTTTTTTTAATTACAATTTCTGGGAGTATGATATTTACTATATCGTTTACAGAAAATAATTGAATAATCACTGTAACACATATCAACTTTACACAACAAAACATTAAAATTTAAACATTCAAAAGAACAATTTTTGTTTTTAAGTAGGTTATTACATAAATTTAAGGTCCTTGCTTTTATAAAAGAAAAGAAAAGCTAACACTTATAATTAATACTTAATAGTTTTAACTCTTTTCAAATTGAATCTTACATTTAAATAAAATTTACTATAGGAAAAAAAAAAACATGTGATATAGAGATATAAGGAAATGTGTCAATGAGAAGGACACGTTTTGCTTACTCGGTTCAATAGTTTAGCTTAATAATTAGCTTTATTTTTTATTTTTACATTTAGTTAACTATTAGGTATTTATTTAACTTCTTTATCAGATATTCTTTATTACAAAATTTTACCATAACTTTCAAAATGTTTTATTATGAATACACTTAAAATGTATCTGAAAATTCTGGCATTAAACACCTTTTAATTTACGTATTAAATATTTTACATTGCATTGTGTCATAATAAATTTACATACATTGCCAAGTATTCATTATTATAAATGTTATTTATCATTAAAAGTCGTAAACGCATTAATACCTTTTTAAGATTACATGACTCCTAAGAAATGTGTTTATCTCATTTGAAATATAGATTTATGAAAACATAGGTTATTACACAAATATAAGTTTATATAGCAAAATATATGTTTGTATAGTATTTTTGGTATATAATAACATAATATTTGGTTTTATTGTCTATAAAAGAAAAAAATATTACATTATGAAACTTATATAAGTAATAGCGGATCGATACTGTTTCGACTTGATTTTAAAAACAATATATTAACCAAATTTAATTGAAAATTGTTCAACTTTTACATAAACAAAAAAACATAATATAAAATATAAAATTCAAGGTTAAATTATTATTTTAAGGAAAAAAAATCTTGTAAATTCATATAAAATATACGCGAAATATATGCGCGAAAATGTTTTTTTTTTCATATTTAATTATTGATGTTTTTGTGTACATGCGGTTGTGTGTCTATAATTACAACATGTTTAATTTGTGAGTATTAAATAATTGTTAGTTGGCTGAAATGTGCGCCATGCACTGTACTTTATTGTATAAATATAATATTTATACTCTACTCTGATTACGTTCGTATCTCTAATTTATTTCAACATCTCCTTCCTATTTTTTTTTATTATGTTGAATTTTGAACTTTGATTAATTGATTCTATATAATACGAAACAATCTTTTATAAGTATTCATTATTTTTATAACGTAATTATTATTATTACGTGTATAATATGTACCTATTGCAATAATAATTTATATTATGATTTTATTTTATTTTAAGCCCTATACTCTAAATTATTGCGATTATGGATAAAGTATATTATTTACTATATGATTATAACACGTGTATTATATTAGGTATTTATTTAATTATACATGCAGTTATGTGGATCGATCCTATAGGTACTACATGTGCAACTAGTAGGTAGCATTTTGGGTAGCATCCTAGTAAAGAAATGCAAATAACTACCTATCTCACTTTATAGATTTGGTCGGGGATCCCCTTAATACCTTGTATGTAACACATTTTATTTTTTGTCATGTCCTTTTATGATTTAAAATTTTCTCATTTCATTGTACTTAATTTCATACCAGTACGACTACTCCTATTTACTTTGTTCAAATTATTAGGCCTTAAGTTATACATATATGTATTTATATTTTCTTTTATAATTCTCGTATGTACATACTTTCTTTCCTTTCATAATAATTTATTCCTTTTGACCTTTTAGCTAGCTTAATTTGTTTTCGTAATTCTATTCACTTATATATTTATTTATTTATTAGATATCGGGAATCGGAGTATTAATTCACTTCATTTATATTTTATTTCGTGATATTTATCACGCGGGTACTTTATAAATATGGGCCCCCCATTTACTTGGGTATTATATTACATTTTCATAACATTCATTTCATTTTATTGGTACATTAACTTTTTTTTATCATACTATCTCAAGGTAGAACTGTACCTTGGGTTGTGCGCACAACCTTGAGGTCAACTTTTAAGTCATTTTAAAAGGACTCCAACAATTGTCACGGAGGAAAACTAAGTTCACACTATGATCCAATGAAGGATGTGACCCCTATGTACCATTATTAAGGGTAACAAATTTAAGACTTCTCTGGTCGCCAACAGTACTAATATGAGTAGACTCGTTCACATCTCACTTGTACTAAAGGTATTGTTCCCTAGTACCCGTTACTCCCGATTTTATCATCCAATCATGGAAACATACCCTGCTCGAGGACTATATGCTTTACCAGTGATGGACGTCCCCGTATCTCTCCTTTCCTTGTTTATCAAGGTCAACATATGTTTTATTTCTATTCTCTTAATAAATCTTATTTCCTTCTTTATTTATACATAACCGTGTTTTTTTTAACATGTTAATATCTATTTGAGTGTATCGGTTATGTTTTATTCACTTGCATGCTTCACTTCCTTATAATAACTTTTATTATTCTCACTCATAATGAATTTCATACCAGGAGTTTAAGCATTCATCAATATTTGGGTGATCAGTCCAATATTGAGGAAACTTAGCAACTCAATCATTCATATTCACACTTTCGAACATTCTTTTCTTCCATTCCTCATATCTTTTAATTACATACATTTTAATTTTTGTACAAGTGGGATAACATTTTTGTCAGTCAATTTTTTTGCCGTTTTTAACTCTGTTAAGGAACATTAGTATTAAACCCTCTCTTAATTATTTTATTTCTTACTTTACTATATTTTATTATTTTCATA
Source organism: Parnassius mnemosyne (assembly GCA_963668995.1). Lineage (NCBI taxonomy): Eukaryota > Metazoa > Arthropoda > Insecta > Lepidoptera > Papilionidae > Parnassius > Parnassius mnemosyne. The sequence goes on along the minus strand of CAVLGL010000104.1, from coordinate 41,736,668 downwards.
TTTATGTTAATACTATGACAGATCATTTCTTATTTATTTTCTGATATTATTATTTTCGTCTTTATTAGAATGTTGTTATGATTTATTTTTATGTACCTGTTCATATATCGCATTTAGCTCTCTATTGTTTTAAGATAAGCTCATTGCATAACATGTCATATTTATAGATATATCATTCATAAGAAAAGTTTAGCATACTTATTATATTCACTGTGTAAAGATTGTTACATTTGAATTTTGAATTGAAATTGAATTTAACTTATCTAGATTAGTTTGTGGTCGTTAAAAGAAAAAGTGTTATTTTACTATAAAATATGAAAAAAATTAATTTATGATGAACTATAGTAAATTTAAGGACATAAAAATGTAATAAATCACATTATTTCATTAATTTTTGCACGACACAGTTATAAAATAATATAAGACAATAACTGAAAAAAGTGAATATAAAATCGTCTTGTACCTTAATAAAACATGCCACAGAAGTGCATACATAACTTAATTTATAATTATTGCTTTTTAATTATTTTTTCAGATACAGTAATAAGATATTAAAAAAATCAATTGAATCGTAAATTATCTGATAATTACTTTCAATTTAAACATAGGTGTATTAAATATAGAATATTTAATACTTAAATTCATAAAATATAATAGCAAAAAGAACATAAAACAATCACAAATTGATAAATAAAGTTTTTGATGGAGATAAAATCACAAAGGTGGGAAGTTACCTCTTAATATCTTCTTTGTACTTTCTGACTCAAATTTCACATTCTTCTGGGCTAAGCTTCCTAGGGTACAACTGCTGTTCCTTTCTTCATTATACTTCTCATAATTATCAATATTAAGTATTTTATTCTTCATATTACCTTTGAAATTTTCATAAAGTTTATCTTTTTAAGTTGATCTTCATTAGTTTATTAAATACTTTCTGTAATTTTCTTTAAAAAAATAGTAATATCAGTCCTTTTCTTATATTCTTATTATTTTTCGTCACGTCCGGTATTGCCGTTAATATTTTTTCATAATTTAATTTAGATTTCTTATAATATTTTTTTTTCTTTTAAGTAATAGGCCGCGGCGGTGCGCGTGCATTGTCGCAGCGCACCGCCTGGCAGGGTCGCCATGTAATGTCGGAACTCGGAAGGTGATGAATGAAGGAGACGTGTTGCTTGTACAAGAACTTTAATTATACTGTGTTCTATTCTATACTTAATACTAATTTTATAAATGTATATTGTCGGAGGTAAAGGGGAGTCTACAGGGCACTACACTATTTTTAGCATTCGAAGATTGATAATTCAATCCATTTTATGGTTAGGCAGTGCCAATGATCAATCCAGAGATTAAAATTACTATCTGCAGAAGCAAGCTATCCTTGGGAGGTCAGATTACAGAAAAAGATACACCTCTGTGGGTGAATGACAGTTTGTGTGTATCAATAACCTATCTGTCAATTTTGACGTTTGGTTCGATCGGTGTAAACAATCCAAATTCGCAATCCGAGAAAAGTCTAGGATTAATCCTTCTAGTTCAAAACTCTTACGTGTTTTCTTTTATTTTACACAATATATTTGCTGTAAATATTTCTGTTCTTAAGTTGTTATTCGAAAAAAGGTTTAAATACGCCCAAAAATTAATAACAAATACACACGATCGAAGCTAAGCAGTGAAACTTGACAATGACCGTTCTTTTGACCGAGACCGACGCACTGACGCTACGGAGACGCTACTTACCGGCGACGTTCCGTTATGTAATTTTTGTTCTAACTATGGATTTACATTGATTTAATAAAAATATAATAATTTAAAAATTTTAGGGAGAAAACAGTAGCTAATGTAATTAACGTATAGTTAGTGTCAATAGTAATAAATTTTAAATATCATTTTATGTTATTATATTAATACAATTTTTACAATTCGAATGAAACAACAGTCGTTATGCATACAACCACGGAATATATTTTTTATATTCCGTGCATACAACGAAACAGTCGAGAGGAATCGGATAGAAGTTTGGATCGACGGCGATCGAAAATAAAAAGATTGGGCGTGTTAGCATATGTTATTGGGATGTGGATTTAGATCGATCTTTGGATAAGGTACAATCTCGGATTGTCTTTAATCTTAAAAAAGAGATACGTTATTAAGTTCGGGCGTTAGTGATGCAAGTTTTCGGAGCTTTTGATGAGAAGCATAAGGGGTACGGAGCGTTGATTTCATTAGATGTTAATGTTCATTGTGCTTTCACAATTCGTTGATCGCTACCAGTTTTCACTATAACAATCACTGTAACATCACTGAACAGGTGTCGCTTGGTCATCATAATGAAGTTAATCTCATTTTTCGTCAAGCCATCGGCGCTGGAGCAGGTCCAGTTTTAGTGGGGCTGCTTCTGAAAAAAGAATTTACCATAAAAGTACCTTCTTCTCTATAAAATCCGTCAGCTGTTGACCCCTTAGGTACTGGTTTTTGTTTTTTTTTTGTCAGTTTGCGTTGAAATGTCATATCAACCAGGTGTAGTAGGTCTTAAAAGAATGCATGTCTATAGGGATATCCTCATACAGAAGCATGAGGATATCCCTGCCTACTTCATCGAGATGTGTTTGTTGTTTCTGAGTATACGGTACGCAACCCTTGTCGTGTTTTAACCATGTTGTTAATGAGAGCTTTATGAATGATAAATTAGACCCTTCCTTGTGATAAACAGTCCCGGGGTAGAAAAAATTTAATCTAGAATTTAATTAAGAAGTTAAATCCAGGTTTATTGATTATCGTGTATTTCCTACCTCACATAATATTTTACTATTCAAGTGCAACTTGTCTATATCTTCTTCTAGCTCTGGACCGTCTTGTCAGAATGCATGCGTGCAATGTTGCCAAGTCGGGTTGTCAATGGTGGTTCCATTTCTTAACACTACCATGATCAACACCGTAGCCAGGAATAGCGGAGCCCTTAACCCCAACCCAAAACATTTCACCAGCGTTATCATCTTTACAGCCTGTCAAATTCCACTGCTAAGTATAGGCCTGCTCTATATATTGCCTCATAGAGGGGATATTAGCCATAGTTGTCATTTTTGGCAGACGGGATGGCCATCGCAGCTTTTTTATTATTTTGAGTTGTTTTAAAAAATATGCAGCTCACATCTCCTGTTTCAGTTTCCCTCCATCACTTTTTACGACACCCACGGGATGATATCGGGTAGTAGGTTCTATTACGCCATCAATACACGGTGATTTATAGACATTTGAAATACTTTAATAAAAGTAAAGTAAGGAAGAGTAGTATGGGGTGTATATTGACTACTCACATCCAAGAAGGAGACAACTGCAGTGCTCCAATGCGAGTGGCGGAGTTCACAATATGTTCTCGATAGTTTCTTGAAAATCGTGATGATATCCCTCACCACCGAGCAAATAATAAATCAGCACTTAAAATTGCAATTAAAAGTTTCAGTATTGCCGGCGATGATTTGCTCGCGTACTATATAATTTAATTTAGAGCGAGCGCCGTCCGTTGAGTAGATAACCACCCTGTTTGTATTTTTGCCATCAAATAGCCGTTGTTGGACTGCTGTGTACCGCTCTGAAGGGTATAAAGTGCCAGTATAAACACAAGCTGTGAGGCATTCCATCTTAGTCCTCAAAGGTTACAACGCATCTACCTTCCTTGTTTGAAATTGGTTGCCGATGTCCATAGACTGCAGTAACCACTAACCATTAGGTGAACTGTAAGTTCGTTTGTCTTTAACATGGGCCTGGTACTTGAAATAACAATATTATATCAATCATGTTTCATTCTCTGACCAAAATGTCCATACCAAAGCATATATAACAAAGCAATATATATTTATAGACAGTTTTGCATTTGAAGCAGTGTTTAGAACGACACCGCCTACACGTTGTGAGCAAATTCACGTCCAATAATTTAAGATATAAAAGTATAAGCAATAATACTACTCGTAAATCTTTGTAATCTGCTATGTGACTGCTTATAATCGTTTCAGATTTTCAGAATAAAATCGGTACTTTCTGTCCATTTTAATTTTTAAAATATCATTTACTGACAGTTAACAAATTACGAAATATACCACAAATGCAAATTTTTTAATTTTAATTATTTTTCTTTTATTATATAGGTCCAACTACAGGGTCAGAAACTACAGGCCGATCAATGAAAATTTTAAGAAAAGTTTCACCACAAAGGGTGAAAAAATAGGGATTTGAGTTGTATAGTGTAACTATTTAGACGACATTCTTGTTGTTTACCTTGAACTTATGATAATCCTTATTCTACACAAAACGGTAAACATATAATAAAATAATTTCACATAATAGCTTCTGAGGGCTTCAATTCTTCGATACACTTTGCATTAGCATCTTAGCACCACCAAGAAGCTATTTTATTTAATAAAAATATTTATAATTTATTGTGTGGTTTCTATAGCGAAATATATATATATATATATATATATATATATATATATATATATATATATAACTTGATCTGAGAAACAGCACAAATTTCAAGGTGATACACATAGAAATACCTCTTATCGTAAATTATTTTTCTCCTTCAGCCTTTCTTAATCCACTCCTGAAAAAGGGCCTATTATGAATGCGCTGACTGGCATACATAATTAGAAAGAACTACCTACCTCTTACGAAGATGCGTAGGCGGTAGGATCTGATTCTTTAAATGGAAGAGAGGGCTGTAATTAAATCATATATAATTCCTGCACACACTCCAAAATATATTCTGTAGTAAATTCTGTAGTAGTTTGGCTACACTGCACCAATGCTCGAACCTATTAATACATATTGTTTTTATACAAAAAGAGGTTACCAATAAGGTTCTTAGCCTATTGGCACTTCTGCTGAAATGGCTAGCAAAGGTGCAAGACGGTTTATTTTGTAGCATCTACCCATACGTCGCAGCAGAACCCCAAAAACAGTGTATAGCAAAATAAGCGCCGATCATAAAAACAGTAAAAATTCGCGTAAATATAAGAAAACATTAACAAAATAATTTCGATTCTGCAGATATTTTTTTTATTTTATTATTAGCGACCCGACCCGGCTACGCCTGGATAGGTTCTATTTATATGTTTTTTTTTTATAAGATAAGGGTGACAAACGAGCACACAGTCCACCTGATGGTAAGTGGTTGCTGCGGCCCATAGACATCTACATCTATCCTCTATCACAAATCAAAATGCAGATGCGTTGTCACCCGTGATCACTAAGATGGAATGCCTCATTTCCAGTAAAAAGGGTCACCGGTTCTCTACACTCACCATACGAAACACAGCAGCGTTAAGCTGCTATTTTACGCTGGCATTCTGTGAGAGTGTGGTCCTTCCCCGGTCGAGCCGACCCGTTCGTGCTACAACCATAATATAACTGCAGCCTATGTACACATTTATAATGTGCATCACAAATTAAAAAGACAAAACCAATTGTAAGATATAGGTCTCTTTGTCTAACAATGATTATTACTATGTAACAAAAACCACTAGCTAAACGCAAAAGCAATAATGCTTAAAAAAGGCAACGTAGGAAAGTCCTTAATTGAACTTTCAAGCGATCCGTTTGTAAAATACTATGCCCCAAGTAATATGTTCAGTCTAACGAATATGAATTTGAAGGGATTCAAAGGAATTTCCCTCGTTTTACTTCACAAATGAGTTGAGGCTACGTTTATATCGGCCTAAACCAGCCCATTGCTAGCTTTGGGTCACTTTCATAGTAAGGAGCTTTAATCACTATGCTTGGTAAACGGCCTCACAAATGTTTCTGCTCCTCATTTTCGGCCAAATGTTAAATATGTATTCAAATTCATATTTAACATTTGGCATATATTGAAATGGGAGAACCACGCTGCAGATATATTATGATTGTCTCACTACTAGGTTGACTCGTTCAGGGTATGATCGCGCTCTCACGGAATACCAGTGTAAAATAGCAGCTTAATGCTGCTGTGTTTCGTATGGTGAGTGTACGGGATCAAAGATCCTTACAACTGTACTACTAATATAGCTGCAGCATGGCTCTACCACGTATGAAACATAAATTTAAGATTATATAATCAATGAACATTTATTTTATCAATTTTTCGTTTTTTTCTTCAAATAATCATCACGTTTTTTGGTTAAAATATAGCTAGATCTCGTCTGGCATAACTGGTTGTAAAGTTACATCACAATAGGCAGACAGACAAAGACAGGCGGACATGATTTTACAAATGGTTATTTATGTCATAATAGCATGCAAAAGCACCCTAAGCTTAAGGCGCAGGTTGAGCAAAATGTCGCGCTAGTCGTTATTTGGGCGGTTTTTAGAAGCTATCTACTTTTTATTTAAAAGATATATCAACAAATAAAAAACACATTATATTTCTACATAATCTTGATTCCATAAAAGCTATATCCAATTTTTTTTAAAGGAATAAATATTAATATAATCTCCTTACAACGAAACCACATAAATGTGAAATTATTATTGATAACATGCATCTCCTCGTAAAGTAAGTATTATTTTATTTTGCGATTTACACCAATGGATAGGCAATTTATTAATGAACATTTCTATAGTAGATTTTTTTTCAAAAGACCAAAATTTGATTTTATTAAGAAATTATTTTAAAATCTGGGCATATTTACTGCTCACGGGCTTGGTGAAGTCAGTGAGCGCTGAGCTCTTCGACGCGAAGCCCGTGTTGTTAGAGCGTCGACCAACGCATACGCCACGTCATATGAGTCGATAATATTATTACTTATTAGGTTATTTATAGGTAGTATTATTTGTTTGTTTTGGGTATAATTTTTCTTATTGGTTATACATATATTTGTTGTGTTTTTTACTGCGCGATGAAGCTTTTTGCGTGTATTTTCTCTGAAGTAAATGCAAATAAAAAAATGAAGCACCATTAGCATGTAAGGTTCGAATCTATAATGAAAATTTCGACAAATATTATAATTTACACTATAAAAGGCTAATTCAATATTATCACCCAACCACAATATCTTATCAGGTATAGTACTGCCTCGTTGGTCTAGTGGTTGTAGTAGTGCGACTGCTGATCATGAGGTCCCGGGTTCGAATCCTGGGTCGGGCCAAAAAATCAGTTATGAGTTTTTCATTTATGTTCTAAGTTATAATTAGTATTACTAAGTTATAGTTTTTTGCTAAAATATAGTATATTATTTATTGCTTGTTTTTTCTTCTTTTTCAAAAAATAATTGAGTACATAAGGTGTTCTATACTTATAATTCGGTAAAAAGTACTAATATACCTACTTTTTACTATAAACTAAAAATTTTTAAAACTAAATTTAACTAAAAAGACTAAACTGACCATTTATTTTTTAACTCATAACAGGACATGGGTTTATTTATACTCTAAAAACTATAACTTTATACAATTAGTGTTCACTATAAAATTATATTCGGTATAGACGGTAATTATTAAATGCAACATATTTTTTTTAATTATTAATTACATTTGTCAGTGGATTAAATTTGCTTTAATAAAGTTGGTGATGATTTTAAATAAGAATAAAATTCTGCTCAAGTTTTTTATTGTTATCTTTGTTAACAACATCGCCTTTAGAACTCTGGAACCGTAAGTGTTTCTTTCAGACGTCCACAATTTATGCAAAATAAAAAAATACTCTTTCTACCGGAGCATTCGTACCAGGTAGACATAAAATATATTCGATTAAAAAAAATTATGTTGGAGATTGTTGACTTTGAATACTTCCATCCAACTAGTTACATGACAATTTTGTGTCCCGGAGCTTTGTTTGGGGACAATGGGACAGGAGACCGAGAAAAGGGACAGTCCCGTTCAAAACGGGACGTATGGTCACTTTAGCTATAACCCGGCGACCATGAAGCAAATACAAAGTTAGTCTTTGTATTAGCTTCATGGTGGCGCAGTGGCTTAGCAATCAGTTGTTGCGCTGGGGGCCGCGGGTTCGAATCCCGCATGGAACAAGTATTTGTATGGCCTACAAATAATTGTTCCGGGTCTGGATGTTTATCTTTGTGCAATTTATGTTTGTAAACTGCCTCCACGACACAGGAGAAAATCCTAGTGTGGGGGTAACGTTTTTTTACAACTGAAATTGAAAGATTGAACCCTTATACTTCTTGTTGATTTTTGTATTACCTTTATTAAAGTTACCCTTATGTATAAATAAATATAATTACGTATGTAGAAATAAAATTGATTTTCATTCTCATCAATCATTGGGGTGAGGATAATATCTGCCAGCATAAGTTCAAAAATTAGTAGGTAACTTTTCAATACGTGACACGTAAAAATTAACAATAATCAAAAACACATATGCGAAACATCCTATTTATTTATTTTTTATTGCACCAAATATTTGTACAAAAGCCGAGCTATCTATTTATTTACCTATAGTGAATAGGTATCTTTTAAACTCACAATTTTCAATGCTTCAGTTTTAATATATAATTAATTATAAAATTTCATAATTAGATAATATATGAAAATACATAATTCTAATATAATGCAACTAATATATACAGAATAAAAAAATTAAAATACATTTATCTTTGTACGCTATGTGTATTTCCATAAAATAGTTTATTGATGTTGAAAAAATAATACTACTTTCGTACAATAGGTGGCGTCCTTCATATTTCTTCCGGCGAGCCGCTCGCTACAATATATTAATATTGTAGCAAGCGGTCAAGGTCGTTCGCATGGAGTACACTTCAATTTTATATATATACTAGCCGTTCCCCGCGACTTCGCTCGCGTGTTATTTGGGGTTTTAATTTTTTTGCGCGAAACCCTAATTCTTTTTCTAAAATAAAAGTATCCTAAGTTACTCCTTGTGACATCAGCTATCTGCCAGTGAAAATTCCGTCAAAATCGGTCCAGCCGTTTCGGAGATTAGCCGGAACAAACAGACAGACAGACAGACAAAACCTTTAAAAATTGTATTTTTGTTATTAGTACCATATATAGTTTCATATGCATTTAGTAAAAAGCTGTAATTTTGATATTACAAACAGACACTTAAATTTTATTTATTTGTATAGATTATTATCGTTCAAATAAAATTAATGCAAAAAAAAAAATGTTTATTTATATAATAAACTGCACCGTAACCTTGAAAATTCTTTTTCGTTCGCAATTAACTTTCTTCTCTTTTAAATTTCATTGTAACTTGTTATTTTTGAAGTTTTAGTTGAACGATGTATAAAATATATATACTCGTAAACCTAATAATCAGAGCGCATGAAATTTTTTAAGCGGCAATATTCATTCATTGTTTTTGGCAATCTTACAAGCTTTACAACTATATTATTATATTGTTTACTTTTAAGCTGTATCATTATTGCTAATTGTTAAAAATATTATCGACTGTCTTTACAGCCCTTCACAAGTCCGCTCCTGAACAGCCTCCCCCAAAGGATGTCGCAAAGCACGGTCCTGAGCCACCTGCATCCACCAACTTCCTGCACGTCTTACCAGGCCGTCACTCCATCTAGTGGGAGGCCACTAGAGAACCTTGCTACTCTATCGTTTGTCGGCTCTTCGAGCTACATGGCCGGCCCATTGCCACTCCAGCTTTTAAATCCGTTGGGCTATGTCGGTTACTCTGGTTCTACTGCGGATATCCTCATTTCTAAGTTTATCACGCAGACAAACCCCGAACATAGCCCTCTCCATAGCTCACTGAGTGACCTTGAGCTTCTTCATACGGCCAGCTGTGAAGGACTACGTGTCAGGTCCATAAGTCATCACTAGCAATACGCACTGGTTGTACAGTCTCTCAGTTTTGAGTTATACTTATATACTTACTTTTATATAATCTGCCGAATGCTTCCATCCATCCATGATCATGAATCCATCGATTGACCTCTCGGTCGAAGTTGGGCTTACCTAGTCGGACTATTTGTCCCAGGTAAACATACTCGTCAATAATTTCGAGCTTGTGCTCTCAACAACTACCGGCATACGTGTGACATGGACGGTACACGTGATATTTGTTTTGTTAACGTTCATCTTAAGATCAATCCGTTGGGAGGCACTATTGAGGTCTTAGAACATGGTGCTTAGTTCTTCCAGTGATTATGCCGTAAGGACTATATTATCGGCAAATCGAAGGTGAGTGATGTACTCGCCTTTGATGTTAATACTGTATCCTTTCCAGTCCTGTAGCTTGAAAACGTCTTTTAATGTGGAGGTAAAGAGTTTCGGGGATATAACATCATCACCCTGTCTTACAACTCTCTGCAATTGGATAAGTTTCGTACTCCGGTTCTCTTCTCGGATAGCCATCGTAGCGCTACTGTACAACTTAGTACACCCTTTGATATACCAACAGTCAACTTGGCACCGCTGAAGGGACTGCAAATTTCGACGGAATCAAAGGTTTTCTTATAGTCCACATACGCAAAACAAAGTGGCAGATTGTACTCTTCGACCCTCTGTACAATTTGCTGAAGGGTATGTATGTGATCTATGATGCTAACCAGCTTTTTCGGAAGGCTGGAAGTCGTTGAGTCGGCGTGCTAAACGATCCGTTATGACTCTCAAAAACAGCACGTAGACGCAACTTAGAAGCGAAATCGGTCTGTAGTTCTTCAAGAGAGCGTTGTCGCCATTCTTAAAGAACAAGACCACCGCACTTCTGCTCCACGCCTCCGGAGTAATGCTACCATGGAGAACGGATTTAAAGAGTTTCTGAAAGACTTCAAGTTTTTCACCTACTTTCAGAAGCTCCGCTGCCGTTTTTAGAAGTACTGGAGAGCCATTCTATTCTCGTTTAGAATGACGTCTGGGATATCGTTGGAATAGTGTCGGATAAGACTTGCTCTTGAATCGTTACTCACACTTGACTGTGGCTCCAACGATGACGTGTACAGCTGCTCATAGAACCTCACAATCTTATTCACAATCTTAAGTGTCTTGGAAACAATGCTGCTACATTCGGGCTTCAGCTTCAACAGTTGGCTCTTTCTGGTAGACAGGTTTCTGGCAAAGTCTTTGGAGTCCTGTTTCTACTCGATCGCCAAATCGGGAAATCCCGTCGCATGCATTTGGAGATCTGTCTTTTCAGTTGCCTGTATGCTGTCAAATCTGCTGAAGACTGCAGCTTCATTTCCCGTCTAATAGCCAAAATATTAAGAGTGTAATCGGTGAGTTTTGGTATTTTTCTTGCTACGGGTCTTGCAGAAATTTGCTTTGACCGCATGGACAATTTCCACGAAGTAGTCATTCATATCATCTACTACATTGCAGTCTTCTAGGTACTGAATTTTTGTAATTCGAGCTGAAAATTTTCGGGGCTTTGGATTAGAGCACGAGGGGGACGGAGCGTTAACTTCATGAAACGAAACTTCTCCAACTTCGTTTTTTGTCGACCAGGTCCACTTACTGTAGAGCCACTTCTGGAAAAACGAGTTTATCATAAAGAATTCCTCTTTCTCCATGAAGTCGGCCAGCTGCTGAACCCTTGGGTTCCGTTGCCCTATCCCGAATGTCCTTACCTTCAGTTTACCGTTTTCTCTTATGCCTATTTTTGCGTTGAAGTCTCCCATTCACACCGTATAATTGTTGGTTTTGGAGGAATACATGGCTCTAGAGATATCCTCATACATTTCCTCCACCACCTCATGAGAATGTCCTGAAGTTGATGCATAACCCTGTATGACCTTCAGGGAATACCGTTTGGTGACTCTAAGTATAAGGTACGCAACCCTCGTCGACACACTTCTAATCATCACAAGGCTATTAACGAGAGACTTATGGACGAAAAACCTGACACCTCTTTGGGACAGGTGCCTTCCCGGTGATAGAACAAGTTGCCGGATTCGAGGATTACCATGTCTTTCCCCTCTCTTCGGACCTCAGATAATCCTATAATATCCAACTTTTCTGTCTCTTCTTCCAGTTCCAGGTTCTTATCGTCAATCCTGAGGGTGTGTGTGTTATATGTTGCCAGGTCGTACCCGTCTTAGGTTGCAACTGAACCTCCACCGCAGATTTTTGGCACCCCCTGCGCCGCTGATACCTTGGTCGCCACCATAGTCAGGAATAGTGGGGCCGCCGGGAACTGCGCGCCGTCTCTTTGTAACTCTCGCAATGGGCTTGCCATAATTGCCACGCTTGGCGAGAGGATTGGCAACCGAAATTTTTTTATTGTAATTTTGCTGTTATCTGAAAGATGCTCCTACCCATTTTCTGCCTCAGTCTGCCTCTGTCGCCTCTTACGACATCCAGGGGAAAATATGAGGTAGTGGATATCCACTACTAGAATATTCTTACCCGCCACTACACCGGCTTTTATCGACTAATATAATATTTATTTCTTTTTTATCATTTTGATAGAATATTTTTTACTTCACATCTTCACCCTAAACTAGCTGTGGTAACTTTATGTTATGGCATGCAAATTCGTAGTGAGTATTATCTGTCTATCTATTATCTGTCACTCTCACCCTCTCTCATTCTCACTCACAAATTCGAAGGAATATTATCTAGCTATCTAACTAGCTGTGGTAACTTTATGTTATGGTATGCAAATTCGTAGTGAGTATTATCTGTCTATCTATTATCTGTCACTCTCACCCTCTCTCATTCTCACTCACAAATTCGAAAGAATATTATCTAGCTATCTAACTAGCTGTGGTAACTTTATGTTATGGCATGCAAATTCGTAGTGAGTATTATCTGTCTATCTATTATCTGTCACTCTCACCCTCTCTCATTCTCACTCACAAATTCGAAGGGAATATTATCTAGCTATCTAACTAGCTGTGGTAACTTTATGTTATGGCATGCAAATTCGTAGTGAGTATTATCTGTCTATCTATTATCTGTCTATCTATTATCTGTCACTCTCACCCTCTCTCATTCTCACTCACAAATTCGAAGGGAATATTATCTCTGCCTCACTATGATAGGGAGTTGCGCCCCTTTGAAACAATCTATGAGGGAGGCCTTTGTTTAGTTGTGAACTTTTGTAATATTGTAATATTAGGTGTTCACAGAGCACGTTACGTTGATCCTCATCTTATATTTTTATCGTCGTGTGTATCTTCTGGCATGTTCAATAATCACATCTGATTTAATTTCTATTTTTTCTAGCACATTTAAACCTTTACAACAAAGTTACTTTTACTCTCGTACGATAATCACATGGCAAAAATTATAAGTGTATTTATTTTTCTTTTACGACATTATTTATTAAAATGAATAACAAATTTGTGTTAAAGACCCTGTTTTCTTTGTATTTCTTTTAAAACTTCCTCAATTAATATTATCTTCTATACAAATAAATAAAATTGAAGTGTCTGTTTGTAACATCAAAATTACAGTTTTTTACTAAATGCATATGAAAGTAAATACGGTACTTACAGCTAAAATACAATTTTTAAAATGTCTGTCTGTCTGTCTGTTTGTTTGTTCCGCACTGACAACAATAAGGTGCTTGAGCACCTTATTGTTGTCAGTGTTTACAGACCCCCATGTTCAAATTATGAGACCTTTGAAAAAATTATGGAAGAAGTTTTAGTTAAGCTTAATAAACAGAATAAATCTCTTGTAGTGTGTGGAGACTTTAATATCGGTCTCCTGGAAACTTCTTCCATCAGTATTAAATTTTGCTCTTTGTTCAAATCCTATAATCTTGATAATTTATTCTTTGAAGCTACACGTATTGCAGGGTGGAGTGAAACTTGTATTGATAATATTTTTACAGGTGTTGTACCAATCAACAAATCAATAATTCAAAAACTTAGTTCAGATCACTGTGGACAACTGGTTTTTTTACCTTATATGCACAAAAAACAGGAAATTGAGAAAATTGTGTTTGTTCCTATTAAGGCAAAACGCCTGGAAAGATTTAGAAGTAATATGGTAAAAAACCTTCCATCGCTTTCTTATAAGAACAATGCAAACTATTTATATGGAGAATTATTTACCCTTATAAGCAATGAATTTTAAAAAACATTTACTTGTAAAACATTCTCCAGAAACAGTCGCAAGGCATTTAATGAGTGGGCGACAGTAGGAATTCATAAAAGCAGACAAAGATTATATGACCTTTACCATGAAAGATCATATAATCCTTCCAATTTTTTTAAAGAATATGTCAAAAATTATTCTAAAATGTTTGCTCCACAGCCAAATCGTTATATATTAGCAATAAAATTAAGACGGCTAAGAATAAAATTAAAATGACGTGGAGTATAATTAACAGCGAAACCTGTAAAGAAAAACCTCGTAACTCAAACTATCAATTGAAAATTAACAATGAATTGACTAAATCAAATCAAGAAGTCGCAGCGGTGTTTGAGAAATATTTCACTGATATTCCTATCTTGACAACAGAGTCATTGAATACTTCTCCAACTGTCGCCGAGTCATTACTCAAACAGAATGTTAATACCTGTTTAAAAGAATTTCGATTTGAAAAAGTACTACCGCAAGATATTGTAAAATACTTCAAAACCATTGATGTAAAGAAAACCGCAGATTTGTGGGGGATTTACCCGTGACAGTTATTGCGTCCATAATAGATTTAATTGCACCTCATCTTGCTATTATTTTTAATACTTGTATCGATTCTGGTGTGTTTCCTGATTTAATGAAGTATAGTAAAGTAATACCTTTATTTAAATCTGGTAGTACATTGGACCCCGCTAATTTTAGACCTATTTCTGTACTACCAACTCTCAGTAAAATTTTTGAAAAAATAATTTTGGATTTGTTAATTTTTTTGAATACAAATAAATTACTTCATAAAAACCAATTTGGTTTTACAAGGAGTCACTCGACGTCTGACGCCGGTGTTGAGCTTATGAAATATATTTTAATGCCTGGGAGAATTCACAAGATGCCTTAGGTATTTTCTGTGATCTTTCCAAGGCTTTCAATTGTGTTCATCATGAGACATTAATCGGTAAACTACAACATTACGGTGTAAAAAATTTGGCGCTTAGACTTATTACTTCATATTTAAGTAACAGAACTCAAAAGGTCGTGATCAATGGTAAAGGTTCCTCCGGATCGGTAGTATCAATGGGCCTTCCTCAGGGCTCGATTCTTGGCCCATTCCTGTTTTTAATCTATATTAATGACTTACCTTATCTTGTAGGGGACAATCACGATATAGTGTTATTTGCTGACGATACCTCTTTAATTTTCAAACTCAAACGGCAGTTAATTAATTATGACGATGTAAATAATGCTCTATCGAAATTAGTACATTGGTTTAACGCCAACAATATGCTCTTAAACGGCAATAAGACAAAGTGTATTAAATTTACAATACCTAATGTAAAACATTCGAATACCAATGTGCTGTTAGATGGGGAGGAGTTGAGTCTTGTGGATACCACTGTTTTTCTCGGTATTACTATTGACGCGAAACTTCAATGGGGCCCCCATATATCTAAATTAGCAAGCAGACTTAGTTCTGCAGCATATGCTGTAAGAAAGATTAGAAGTCTCACAGATGTTGAGACAGCTAGATTAGAGCGATTTACAACCTAAATTGTAAAGAGTCCCTCAGAATAAAATTTAAAGTAATAAACATATTAACTTTGGCATCGCAATATATTTATGAAAATGTAATGTATGTACATAAAAACATAAATAGCTTTAATAAGAATAAGGATGTGCATACTTTAAACACTGGGAACAAACATAAGCTTGTAATACCAGTTACTAGACTCCACAGAATCAGTAATTCATTTATGGAGCAATGTATACGCTTTTACAACAAAATCCCAGAACATATTCAAAGTTTGTCAATAAACAAGTTTAAAAGTTTTATTAAAGAAAAACTGTACAAAAAGGGTTATTATAATATCAAGGAATACATGAATGAAAATAACCCCTGGGAATAAGGTGATCGCCACCATGCTGGTTCTATGAAAAATTATTTAAAAATTGTATAAACGAAATTATGTTTGAAAAAAAAGTCCCGCTGGGTTTCTTGCTGGTTCTTCCCAGGACAGAGGTATTTTCCGAACCAGTGGTAGATAAAAAATGACTTTCAATAAGAATTATGTAATAATCGATATTGAATAAAAAAATATTCTATTCTATTCTACAAACAAGTGATTGATGTTTTTTTTATTGCTGTGAGAAGCAAGCATCCAACTACATTATCTTCGCAATGTTGAGAAATAAAGAGAGCATGATTTTTTTAAACGTTACCCCCACACTAGGATTTTCTCCTGTGTCGTGGAGGCAGTTTACAAACATAAATTGCACAAGGACAAACATCCAGACCCGGAACAATTATTTGTACGCCATACAAATACTTGTTCCATGCAGGATTCAAACCCGCGGCCCCCAGCGCAACAACTGATTGCTAAGCCACTGCGCCACGGAGCCGTCAAAATTTATTTAGTCAAAAGATTTACTTATTAATACGTCAAAAATGAAGTCAATGATTTTTAAAGTTCGATAAACTCAACAATAACTTTATCAGGAAATGAAAGTAAACAGAATGTGACCTTACTAACTGATTCTTGCAGTTGATAAAATTAAAAATAAGCATTTTCGCTCTTCCGACCAAAACCATAGGTACACCGAAAATATGAAGTAATAAAATAAGACAGGATAGTGCCCATTTAGTACCGTTGTATATTAAGTAGTTAAACATACTGATATATAACATTGATATATATCTGCAATATAAACATAAGACAAATAACTATGTAATTTGTTAAAAAGAAACGTTCACGAATTCATATGTTATATACAATACGCCACTACAATAACTCATTTCCGATATCGAGCAAAAGATGAAAGAGATCATTATTTATGTTTCAGATGTCGTGCTCTGCGGACACCGGGCAACATCCTTGTCGCCAACCTTGCTCTCAGCGATTTCTTAATGCTTGCTAAAACGCCGATTTTTATTTTTAACTCTTTTAACCTCGGACCGGCATTGGGAAAAACGGGTAAGTTTCGCATAATCAAAAAGCACATTTTTATTGTTATTAAATAGGAGAAATCATGCTGTAAAATAGAACTTTTGAAAATTTGACATTCGTTTAATCTTACGACGACATTTTAAAAATCATGTTTGCCTATATTAAAATTATTTTCTATAAATTCTAATATTTTTTTTTTAATATACTTTAAAGAATTTAAGCTACGAAAGTATTTCTTTTACGCAGCCTTAGAACTATAAACAAATTTTACCGTAAATTAAATTCTTAAATTTAATTATTGTAGTAGCTCTTTTTAATGTTTCATTGTCTCACTTCTTTTTTAGGTTGCGTCGTCTACGGTTTTCTAGGCGGTCTAACGGGAACTACTTCCATCGCAACACTAACTGCAATAGCATTAGACCGATATTGGGCAGTTGTACGTCCATTAGAACCTCTCAGAGCCCTTACTGCTATTCGCGCTCGTTTGTTAGCGGTTGCAGCCTGGTTATACGCTGCATTATTTTCTGCAATACCAGCTTTAGATATTGGATATGGGCGTTACGTTCCAGAGGGTTATCTAACTAGTTGCAGCTTCGACTATCTAACTGAAGAAGTGGGAGCTCGTTATTTCATCTTCACGTTCTTTTGTGCCGCTTGGTTGGCGCCATTTTGCACAATTTCATTTTGTTATACAAGTATTCTTCAGGTGGTTGTTTGTCAACGAAATATTTCAACAACTGGAACCAACAATCATGATCAAAAACTTTCATCGAGACATGTCAAAGAACAGGTGAAACGCAAAGCAGAGATTAAACTTGCATTCCTAGTAATAATTGTAATAGCCCTATTTTTTATATCGTGGACACCGTACGCAATCGTGGCGCTTTTAGGTATATTTGGCCAAAAGAATCTCATAACTCCTATAGCTTCAATGGTACCGGCACTATTTTGTAAAACTGCTGCATGTATAAATCCCTTTATTTATATTATCACTCATCCCAAATTCCGTAAAGAATTACAAAAAATATTGTATAGAGATAAATCTAAACGTATGAGCGGCACGTTAAGAACTACTGGATATTACACTGATTCAAACAAGATGCACAGGCCTAGCAAAGACTTAAGCGATACGGATGTTGAAATTGTTGAAATGAAAGACATTCCCTACCAATCTGACTTGCCTAGAAAAACTAGTTCTAATTTAGATTCAATATCGTCAAGAGTATCTGAATGCGACGATTCACAAAGGAGCGTGAGTTTGAAAAGCTTCGATGAAAGTGTGGTGACGCCGCCTTCTCGTTACACTAAGCCACAGTTCAAGAAAAAAAAAAGTTTTCATCCAAGCTCGTCGAAACGATCCAGTCAGTAAATAAAATAAGAAAAGAGCTTGGGTAAGAGTAAGGTGTAAAACCTTAAAGGTATTTTTATTGAGTATTACAACTTCGTTGATTGTATTAATACGAAGGGCACTACAAAATTTATAAAGTAGATCAACTATTTATTTATATGCAGACTAATGTCTGTCTTTGGTTAAGTGAAACCTAGTCACAATAGTTAACAACTTTTAAAAATCTTAGACCGATTTTACAAAAATGGTAAAATGTTTGTAATTCAACTATAGTTGACTAAAAATAAGTAAACACTCAAAAGAGGTATTTAAATACTTAAATTAAAGAGCACAGTGTATTAAGTCTTAGCCGTTTGTGATTTCGTATCTGTAAAAAAACAAATAAATATTACACTTCTTATACATGTAAAATTAATAAATACTATCCAACATCGATGTTGCACCTATAATAAAATAATTAAAAAAGTTAAGCGTCTTATTTCGTATCGACCCTGAAATTTGGTTAACGTGAAACTTTTATTGTATTTTACGTTGAATTTATTTGTTATATTATTATCATTATTAATTATATTATTGTAGTTTACACCAAATCACTTTTGAAACCACGAAACATCTACAGTTAATCAGAGAATTCAAGTTCAGTAAGCCGAGCCCCATTAGTACTTCTCACATTTCTTTTTCTGCAAAACGTAATTGCAAATATCTATATTAAGCTATTTAGATATCAGTTACTCCCCTGTTCCAAGTTAAACAATCTAAGGTTTTAGTAAAGTATGGAGCCTTTTTACTTTTTTATAACATAAAGGGAGAATAAGCTATGATGATTCGCCACCACTTGATGTTGTTTGTATTGAGGATAAATTATATTTTCTGATCTGTCAAATTTAAGCCGTGGCAATCACTTCCAAATATTAAGAAAGTTACTAGCTGCGCAGGACTCATCCTAACTGTTACATACATTTTTTTTGTCTTAAAAAACGTTACCTCCACACTAGGTTTATCGCCTGTATCGTGGGGACAGTTTACATACATAAATTTCACAAGGACAAACAAACCCGGAACAATCATTTGTATTCCATACAAATACTTGTTCCGTACGGGATTCGAACCCGCGGCCCTTGGTGCTGCAACTTATTGCTAAGCCACTGCGCCAGGGAGCCGTATTACATCCTATCTATAACCATAGCCACCGTATAATGTATTATGGACTATAAACGTGTTAGAGCCATGCTACCGCTATATTAATTGTATAGTTGCAGCACGAATGGTTCGGCTCGACCGGGGAAGGACCACGCTCTCGCAGAATACCAGTATAAAATAGCAACTTAATACTGTTGCGTTTCGTATCCTTTTTACTGCAAAATAGGCATTCCATTTAAGTCTTCACGACTGATAACGCATTTGCATTTTGATTTGCAAACGAAAATAAATGTAGATGTCTATGGGCCACAGCAACCACTTACCGCTCGCTTATCACCCTATTCCAAGCGTGCTATACACAACTTATTCGAATCGGCATGTATAGTAACATTCAATCATATAATAGCAGTAATCGTCGACAAAAGGGCTGGCGCCACTGGGCCTATCCGTACGTAACACTCACTGCAGCACAACAACACAACTTTATGAAGTTGACTATCTGTTTATGTTCGATCAATACAATGATTCAACTATGGTTGTCACCTTTTTTATATAAAATACTAGCTGGTACCCGGCGCGTTGCAGCCGCAGAAGAAATAATTGTGGTAATATCGTTTTAAATTTGGTAGAGTTATATTATTAGGAAAGACAATGCATTCATTGATGTTGAATAATCTATAACTTACAAATGTGTTGGTGTCGGTACTATACGCGCGCCACCTACTGTAAGTTAATTGTACTATGCCCATAACAACCCATACATATGCCAACCAAAATATAGCTGGTTTGGCTCTACCAAGTCATCATCATTACAGCCCTTCACAAGTCCACTGCTGAACATAGGCCTCCCCCAAAGAATGCCACAAAGCACGGTCCTGAGCCACCTGCATCCATCGACTTCCTGCATGTCTTACCAGGTCGTCACTCCATCTCGTGGGGGGACGCCCTACACTTCGCCTACCGGTACGAGGCTGCCACTCGAGAACCTTTCTTCCCCATCGGTTGTCGGTTCTTCGAGCTATATGGCCGGCCCACTGCCACTTCAGCTTACTAATTCGTTGGGCTATGTCGGTTATTCTGGTTCTACTGCGGATATCCTCATTCCTAAGTTTATCACGCAGAGAAACTCCGAGCATAGCCCTCTCCATAGTTCGCTGAGCGACCTTGAGCTTCCTCATACATCGGTTGCCACCTTAGACGACTCGACCTGGCAACGTACAACGCACGCACCCTGAGGACTGACGAGAAGATCGTGGAGCTGGAAGAAGAGATAGACAAGTTGCGCTGGCATATTATAGGATTATCCGAAGTCCGAAGAGAGGGGGAGGACACGGTAATCCTCGAATCCGGCAACTTGCTCTATCACCGGGAGGGCGACCATCTGTCCCAAGGAGGTGTCGGATTTATCGTCCACAAGTCTCTCGTTAACAATGTTGTAAAGATCGGGAGTGTGTCGACGAGGGTTGCGTACCTTATACTCAGAATCACCAAACGGTATTCGCTGAAGGTCATACAGGTTTACGCACCAACCTCGGCACACCCCGATCAGGAGGTGGAGGAAATGTATGAGGATATCTCTAGAGCCATGCATTCCTCCAAAACCCAATATATGGTGTTAATGGGAGACTTCAATGCAAAACTAGGCACAAGAGAGAACGGTGAGCTGAAAGTAGGGAAATTTGGAATAGGGCAACGAAACCCAAGGGGCCAGCAGCTGGCCGACTTCATGGAGAAAGAGGGACTCTTTATGATGAACTCTTTCTTCCAGAAGCGGCCCCACAGGAAGTGGACCTGGTCGAGCCCCGACGGTTCGACAAAAAATGAGATTGACTTCATTATGACGACCAGACGACAACTGTTCAGTGATGTCTCCGTGATCGCAAGGGTGAAAACTGGTAGCGATCACCGAATGGTTAGAGGCACACTGAACCTAAACGTTAAGTTGGAGAGGTCTCCTCTAATGAAGTCAACGCTCCGTCCCCCTCGTGCTCTAATCCAAAGTCCCGAAACCTTTCAGCTCGAGTTACAAAACCGTTTTCAGTGCCTAGAAGACTGCAATGAAGTGGACGATATGAATGACAAGCTCGTGGAAACTGTCCATGCGGTCGGAGCTAAGTTCTGCAAGACCCGCCGCAGAAGAACACAAAAACTCTCCGATCACACTCTTAATCTCATGGCTGTTAGACGGGAGATGAAGCTACATTCTTCAACAGACTTGACAGCATACAGGCATCTGAACAGACAGATCTCAAAATGCATGCGGCGGGACTTACGCAACTTCAATACAGCTCGTATTGAAGAAGCGATAGAGCGGAACCAAGGCTCCAAAGTCTTTGCCAGAGATCTGTCTGCCAGAAAGAGCCAACTGTCAAAGCTGAAGACAGAATGTGGCAGCATCGTTTCCGGGACACCTGAGATTTTGAGTGAGATTGAGAGGTTCTATGGGCAGCTGTACACGTCATCGTTGGAGCCACACGCAAGTGTGAGTAACGATCCAAGAGCGAGTCTCATCCGACACTATTCCGAAGATATCCCGGACGTCAGTCTGAGCGAGATTAGAATGGCTCTCCAGCACCTTAAAAACGGTAAGGCCCCAGGCGAGGATGGAATTACAGCGGAGCTTCTGAAAGCGGGTGGAAGACCGGTACTTGAAGTCCTTCAGAGGCTCTTTAATTCCGTCCTCCATGGTGGCATTACACCGGAGGCGTGGAGCAGAAGTGCGGTGGTCTTGTTCTTCAAGAAAGGTGACAACGCTCTCTTGAAGAACTACAGACCGATTTCCCTTCTGAGCCGCGTCTACGTGCTGTTTTCGAGAGTCATTACGAATCGTCTCGCGCGCAGACTCGACGACTTCCAGCCTCCCGAACAAGCCGGTTTCCGAAAGGGCTTTAGCACCATAGACCACATACATACCCTTCGGCAAGTTGTACAGAAGTCCGAAGAGTACAATTTGCCACTATGTCTGGCGTATGTGGACTATGAGAAAGCCTTTGATTCCGTCGAAATTTGGGCGGTGCTGCAGTCCCTTCAGCGGTGCCAAGTTGACTGTCGGTATATCGAAGTGTTGAAGTGCTTGTACAGTAGGGCTACGATGGCTATCCGAGTACAGAACCAGAGTACGAAACCTATCCAATTGCAGAGAGGTGTAAGACAGGGTGACGTCATATCCCCGAAACTCTTCACCGCTGCATTGGAAGACGTTTTCAAGCTTCTGGACTGGAAAGGGTACGGTATCAACATCAATGGCGAGTACATCACTCACCTTCGATTTGCCGACGATATAGTCCTTATGGCAGAATCGCTGGAGGGCCTAAGCACTATGCTCAATGACCTCAATAGTGTTTCCCAACGGATAGGTCTTAAGATGAACATGGACAAAACAAAGATTATGTTTAATGTCCATGTCACACCTATGCCGGTAGTTGTTGGGAGCACTAAGCTCGAAGTTGTTGACGAGTATGTTTACCTGGGACAAATAGTCCGACTAGGTAAGTCCAACTTCGACCGAGAGGTCAATCGACGGATTCAACTCGGCTGGGCAGCGTTCGGGAAGCTACGACACATCTTCTCGTCAGACATACCTCAAAACCTTAAAACGAAATTGTACAACCAGTGCGTGTTGCCAGTGATGACTTACGGAACTGAGACGTGGTCCTTCACTGCTGGCCGTATGAGGAAGCTCTACCAAGTATAAAATAATAATAAACACGTATTGCCAGAAATTTGGGTATCTATGAAAACGTTAGTTAACACTTTCATTCAAAGTCAGATGTTCTGTGGGAAGAAGCCAACTACAGCCACTACAACCAAGCCCCAACGATGCTAATGTCACTCAATTGTTTTGCCTTCCCGGAACCCCTCCTCTAACACTTAAACTTTATGGTATGGTATTAAAGTTCAAATTGACTTTTAACTATTATTATGAATCTTTTGTGTGGGAATATAGAAGTATTGTTTTTAGACTTTTTCAGGCAATTTCTTTAAAGTTTTTTCTCCGTAAGAACCATCTACGTACTTCAAGGAATATTATAAAAAAAGAATTAGCGAAATCGGTTTAGCTGCTCTCGAGATTTGCGCTTAGCAACACATTCAGCGATTCATTTTTATATTATAGATTACTTATTTTTAGTACCCCTCAATCACTTTTATTACAAAAATATAAAATGTACATCTGCAATTTACATTTTTATTATATGTATAGATAGTATTTTCGAGGTTATTATCTATAAAATATAGTAGATGGCGAAAAATTAAAATACAGTATTTTTTACTTAAATGAATAATATTTTAGCTGCTTTGTGCCTTTATTAATAAGGCCTCAAGTCTAGAAATACAATAAGTAAGGATTTGTCTTGGCATTTTAGGACTTGAGCTCTTGTCGTGGTTGCAGTGGGATTTTTAAATATCAAGTTTTTCGATTTTTCAATAAAATACTTACTTACTTACTTACTTATCTTCACGCACAATCCCTGACGGGGTAGCCAGAGAGAACAGATCGCCAAGTGTCACGATCCTTACATATCTCTTTCGCTTCTTTCAGATTCATTATCTTCTTCATACATGCACGTCTAGGTATCCGAGTACTCTTGACCCTACCCTCTTCGAGCAATTTGCTCACATGGTCTTCGAAAGTTAGTCTCGGTCTACCTCGACACCTTTTAATATTAACTTTCGCGCTATATATTTTCTTCACCATTCGGTCTTCACTCATTCGCTCAACGTGCCCAAACCACCGAAGCACGCCCTTATCAATTTTTGTGATAATGTCATCTTTCAAACCTGCCATATTGCGAATCTCTTCGTTTCGCTTTCGGTCGGCCATAGTAACGCCGCACATTTTACGAAGAGATCGCATCTCCACTGCATTCAACTTACTTTTATGCTTCTTCTGGCATACCCAGGTTTCGCTGCCATATAACAAAGTCGGTACCAACACTGCGTTATGTATTGCAAGGCGTGCACTCTTCGCTACGCCTTGCCTTTTGACTAACGCAGTCAGGGCACCATTGACTTTGTTCCCGGCAGCGACACGCCTGTCCACATCTAAATCACATCTTCCATCCCGGCTAAAAGCACTCCCCAAGTATACAATTTCATTTACCTGTTCTAGACATTCCTGATTTACCCATATTTCACACTTCGTTCTCTCTTCGTCCCTTTCAAATACCAGAACCTTAGTTTTATTAGCATTCAAACGGAGACCTTTAATTTCACATTCCTCTTTCATACACGTGACTAACGCCGGCAGTTCTGCCTCTGATGGTGCAATAAGCACTGCATCATCAGCATACAGCAGACAATTTACTTTTATGTCATCCAATTTCACACCCAAACAGCTATCTTTCAGCTTCTGTAAACAGCTGTCGAGATACAGTATGAACAGCCAGGAAGACATGACACAACCCTGCTTTACGCCCGTTTGGACGTTAAACATGGGTGACAGGTCATGCCCTACCCGCACACAGGCTTTACAGTCACAGTAAAGAGACTGCACAGCCCTTAGCAATCGGCCATCCACACCATACCCCGGCAACAGTTCCCACATTTTCTTCCTTACAACCTTATCAAATGCTTTCTCAAGATCCACAAAAGCACAGAAAATCTTCTGGTTAACAGCCAGAAGCTTTTCCGTGATCATACGGAGAAAAAACATTTGATCCGTGCATCCTCTTCCAGGTCTAAATCCGCATTGTGCCTCCCATAGAAATCTTTCCGATTTCTCTTGCATCCTACGTGTCAAAACCTTCGAGTAAACTTTACTTGCTAAACTGGCCAAGCTGATCGCCCGATAGCACCCGCAGTCAAAATGTGAACCTTTACCTTTATATAAAGGCACAATGACTGCGGATCGCCAATCATCCGGGACATCCCCCGTCCGCCAGCACAAATTGCACAGCAGATGAAAGCTGTCCCAGACGCGAGGCCCACCATACTTGACCATTTCAGCAGTAACTCTGTCTAGTCCCGCAGCCTTACCACATTTCAAACTTCGAATCGCACGTTCAATCTCTTTCATACTGATGACCTCAGTGTCATCGAGGTCCGGGTCTGGCGTGCCAGTCACGGCGTCATCCCCGGATCCCTCACTAAGATCATCACACGCATACATTTCTCTATAAAATTCGCTCCATCGCTGCATGAATATTCAATAAAATACAGAGGGTTTTTACGAGAGGGGAGGGGTGGTATCTGCGACGTGGACGCTGAAGTCGCTGAAGTGCACAAAACCAATAATTGATTTACTTGTTAATTACGTTTGCAAAAAATCTGTCAGGACTTTTCCGTGGAAATCAGGTGATTTGTCATTTTCAATCTGATAGGTTTCTTGGTACAATTTTTACCAATGTGTAATAATTTGCTATATAGTATAATTCACTATATAGTATACAAATATAACATGAAACATGAAAAATAGCATCCATTGCAGTATAAAACAAAATGTGAAATTTAAATTTAAATATATATATATATATATATATATATACAGGTTGGTCCAAACAGTGAGGTTATAAACTTTTTTTTGATTCCTCACACCTAGGGTTATCCGAAAATACCCTATGTATATTCCGTGATTTTTTGTAGTTTTCGAGTTATGATTTTTTTTATCCTTTTTTTGAAAATGTTCACCCTAAACAGCCTAACATTAAAAAAAATGTCATTGTGAGATTTTTTCCAAGTTTTTTTGTTTGTAGCATGATCCTTATGTGTTGCCCTATTATGCATAAAATAATTAGCTTCCTAACATTCACCGTAGATACAATAATTTTAATCGAAACTTAAAAATTTTCTGTTAGGAGAATTTACTATCTTAGTTTAGCCCTAGAAATGATAAAAAGATTTTTTAAATCAAATTAACTATTCAGGTAGTTTCCTGCCTGAGTAACTTCAGAAGTCTGTAACAGAAAAACTGGCCTATTAAGTGTCATTTTTTTATGTTATTATGAAAGATTAAGGTACTGCCAAGTTTTTAAAAGTAATTAGAAAGTATGAAATCATTTATTACTATTTTTCATTTAATGTTGAAAATTCAAGCCCCACTCTCCTGACAGAAAATTTTTAAGTTTCGATTAAAATTATTGTATCTTCGGTGAATGTTAGGAAGCTAATTATTTTATGCATAATAGGGCAACTCATAAGGATCATGCTACAAACAAAAAACTTGAAAAAAATCTTACAATTACATTTTTTTAATGTTAGGCTGTTTAGGGTGAACATTTTCAAAAAAAGGATAAAAAAAATCTTACTAAATATTTTCGAATACCCCTAGGTGTGAGGAATCAAAAAAAATTTTATACTAAATAAAATTAATTTTATAACTAACTGTTTGGACCAACCTGTATATATTATGTAAAATGTACCTCTTTTGTATATGGTGCTAGTGTACGTGTGTGTGTGGATGTGTGTGTGTGTGTGTGTGTGTGTGTGTATGTGTGTGCATGTGTAAGAGGGTATGTACAAGGTGAAGAATACAGTTTAATGAATACCTTAAGTTACCTAACAATAGAAATTCTAGCACTGTCCATAATAACTTAGCGCTGCACTGTCAAAAGATCTTCCGTTTCATCATATCCTAGAGTCAGTAACCAAGCTGTTATTTTCTTTTTGCATTGCTTTATATGTAGGGAGTAAACTGGAATAATTTTATTAACTTTGTTATACACAAAAGGACCTAAAGCACAGTAAAATCTCCGAACAAATGAAGTATGAAACTGTTTTAGTTCACAAGGTCTGACTATTCTGGAGTTTATACATTTTTGAGGATCAAAAATCACTTCACTGTGTTGTTTCAAGATTATACCTAAAATAAACAGTTGTCTGACGGTAAGGACTTCACAATTTTCAAAGAGGAGTTTGGTTGGGAATAAGAAAGGTCGAAAAGTGCTTACTTTGAATACTGCACGCTGGGCAATTTCTAAGCACTTAATAGTAGAAGCTGGCGCTCCTCCCCAAGAAGTAATGCAGTACGATATCAGTGATTGGCAGAGTGCAAAGTAAATTTGCTTTATAAGTTTATAATCTGTGTCTACGTGTTTTAAATATTATCATTAATTTCCGCACTCTTTTGCTCAATAATTCAATATGCGTTTTAAAGTTTAAGTGACAATCTAACATTACCCCCAAGTATTTTATTTCATTAGCACGCTCTAATTTAGGACAGGAACATTTATGTTTATCTAAAAAATTGCAACTGTGAGCCACAAGATGCAATTTATCTCCAAGTCCTTTCAATTTCCGAATAGAAAAAGGAGTGTATTTTGTTTTATTAGGATTTAGTGCCAAAAGATTTTCACCCAGCCATCTAGAGACACTGTCAAAAGCATTCTGCGCAGCATCAAAAACTTTCTGCCAGGAAATGGCTGAAATTAATAGAACTGTATCATCAGCATAGAAGATCAGATCACCATTTAAAGGTTTAAATGAACTTAGTTCATTAATGTAAATCAGGAATAGAGTTGGTCCAAAAACGCTGCCCTGTGGAACTCCATAAGATATAGGTGCAGATGTGCTAATATATTCTCCAACTGCTGTAGCTTGAACACGATTTGCAAGGTAACTCTTAAAAAGATTCAACTGATTACCTCTTATGCCTATAGACTCAAGCTTATTTAGTAGAATAAGAATCGATACTGTATCAAACGCCTTTGCAATGTCTAGAAATATGGCTAAGCATTTATTATGTTTATCTAAATTTGTAGCAATAAAATTAGTCACTGCATGAACTGCATCTGAAGTAGACTTTGCCTGACGAAAACCAAATTGGTTATCAGAAAGTAACTTACGATTTTCCAAATAACTCACCAGTCTTATATTAATGAGTTTTTCCAAGATCTTAGATATAGCAGGAAGTAATGATATAGGCCTATAATTTGTGATAAGATCTTCATCACCACCTTTATGTATCGGAATAACTGTGGACTTTTTTAAATAATTAGGAAAGACCCCAACTTGTAAACAAAGATTAAAAATAAATGTAAGAGGCGGAACTAAGTAATTTCTGAATTTTTTTAGGAATATGTTTAAAATATTATCCCAACCTGCTGCACAATTATCTTTAAGATTCAGAATTAAACTATTAACTTCAGCAATGTCAGTCTCTAATAAAACAAAAGAATTAATGGAGCCGGAAGCAGGACCCTTAGAAGCGCTAGAAAAATTATGGTTTGGATTTTTCGCTATTGTTTCTGCTAAAGTTACACCAACACTAATAAAATACTCATTTATTTTATTGACGGACTTATACGGACAAGACTCATTCTTCAATAAATTCAATAAAGATTTTTTTGTTTTAGCTGTGTGTGTTATATTTTTAATTATATGCCATATTTTTTATTGTTATTTCCAGCTTCTTTTATTTGATCCTTTTCATAAGCTCTTTTTACCTTTTTTAGCAATGTGTTACAAAAATTTCTATAGCGAGTATAAGTAATTTTAATTATTTCATTATTTGGATATTTTCTTACTTTATAATGCAGTTTGTCTCTATTTTTCATGCAGCGTAAAAGACCTGGTGTGATCCAAGGCTTTATAATTTAAGAAAAAGAATAAAGAAAAAAAAGAACAAATCAAGAAATGTAGGCGAAACAGTTATCCCGTTCACATTTTGACGCTTCTCTCGGTGAGGGTACTTTAAATCTAGCTTTACCGGGATCTTTCTATTATCTGGCATTCCCCATAGTCACTTCTTACGTCACCCGCTAGATTGGACGAATGTTGTGAAGTATTACATTAATAATAATGTCCTCCAGACAGAAATTCGGTCACAGCGGAGAGTTTCAACGGAGACTAGCCATCTACGTGGGACACGATTGTAGTACCCGAGTATATGAGCAAGCACAGGTGGACTCTCTATTCCAATCAACGGCTTTTCGTGCTTTATGAGGCACAGGGGTGAAAAACGCCAACTTCCTGACTCTGGGCAACTACTGAAAATTTTTGACAGAAATACTCAATAACAAATTTTTTACCCGGACCCAGGATTCGAATCCGACCTCATAATCAGCAATCACGCTTACGACCACTAAACCAACGAGGCAATTATCATTAAATTATTGATTGATAGAAATACAACATATATATATATATATATATATATATTGATAAAGTCCTAGCGGGGTATAATACAGCTAAATAGCGCCAAAAGCGAAACACATCGAAGTCTAAATCACGCTACGAGTATCAAAGTTTCGAAGTGAAGCAGTATATTATATAGAATAGCTCCGAAACAACACACGGAGCGTTGGCCGCTCCCCAGGCAGAACACTTGCCCGGCAGGAGATCTCCCCTTTTACTTCCAACGGCCACAGTGGGTAACCCCAAAACCTTCGGGAACTACAACTTCAAGCCTTCGTCATTATCCTCAAGAAACCCTACAATTCACTCCTGATAATCGTCTTCTGCAGTCTTCAGTTCCTGCAAGCCAGTCCAACTTGTCTTCAATTCGACTTACCGCATATTTTATAAGGAAGATTTCTGGCACTTGCTCCGTCCCATCGTTCTTACCGGCATCACTTGCAAGTGCGTAGTACGGCATACAGTACACACTGGCATACTGGCGCGGCGTCACTTGACCTTATAGCCTCATTACACCTACCGAGTAGAGTGCGAGACAGTGCCCTCAGTCGAGCGCTCGGTATTTGTAAACACATAGCCGAGTCCTCCCCCGAACGCTCGGCCTAGCTACAGGCCGAGACAGCCACTCGGACCCCATCCTATTTACTAGGCCGAGTACCCACCCTCCCGCTTCTCCGCGCTGTCTTGCTCGCTCACTCGGTGAATCTGAACACCGGCAGCGTAGCTCAATAATGTATATATTTCAAATATTAAGTGGCTACATGAGATGGAGAAGGTTTTCGCACCTACTTTATTTTTGTTCAAATATTTACTAGCTACCTGAATGAAGCATTTATTAGTGACCCGCCTGCTGCGTTGAGGGGTGTGAATTCGATTTTCACGTAAGACAAAAATTTGAAAAAAAAAGTATATAAGTATTCTATTCCTTATCTGGTCTGGTACCTACCCATAGTACAATCTTTGGCTTAATTTGGGACAAGATGGCGCTGTGTAAATAAATGTCTATCAATATCTATTATACATTTATTTATTTAATATATATTACAATCATTTTAAAAGTAAATAAATTATGATATATGTCTTGCCATTAATAAACGGCCCCCAGTCCCCGGCGGCCCCGTTATTCCTGGCTACGGTGGCGACCATGGTAATGGCGGGGCGGGGGGTGCTAAGAATCTCCGGTGGAGGTTCGGTTGCCACCTACGACGATTCGACCTGGCAACTTCTAACGCACGAACCCTGAGGACTGACGAGAAGATCCTGGAGCTGGAAGAAGAGATAGACAAGTTGCGCTGGAATATAATAGGATTATCCGAGGTCCGAAGAGAGGGGGAGGACACGGTAATCCTCGAATCCGGCAACGTGTTCTATCACCAGGAGGGCGACCATCTTTCCCAAGGAGGTTTCGGATTTATCGTCCACAAGTCTCTCGTTAACAACGTTGTAAAGATTGGAAGTGTGTCGACGAGGGTTGCGCACCTTATACTCAGAATCACCAAACGGTATTCGCTGAAGGTCATACAGGTTTGCGCACCAACCTCGGCACACTCCGATGAGGAGGTGGAGGAAATGTATGAGGATATCTCTAGAGCCATGTATTCCTCCAAAACCCACTATACGGTGTTAATGGGAGACTTTAACGCAAAACTAGGCACAAGAGAGGACGGTGAGCTGAAAGTAGGGAAATTTGGAATAGGGCAATGGAACCAAAGGGGCCAGCAGCTTGCCGACTTCATGGAGAAAGAGGGACTCTTTATGATGAACTTTCTTCCAGAAGTGCCCCACAGGAAGTGGACCTGGTCGAGCCCCGACGGTTCGACAAAAAATGAGATTGACTTCATTATGACGACCAGACGACAACTGTTCACTGATGTCTCAGTGATCGCGAGGGTGAAAACCGGCAGCGATCACCGAATGATGAGAGGCACACTGAACCTAAACGTTGAGTTGGAGAGGTCACGTCTAATGAAGTCAACACTCCGTCCCCCTCGTGCTCTAATCCAAAGTCCCGAAACCTTTCAGCTCGAGCTACGAAACTGTTTTCAGTGCCTAGAAGATTGCAATGCAGTGGACGATATGAATGACAAGCTCGTGGAAACTGTCCATTCCGTCGAAGCTAAGTTTTGCAAGACCCACCGCAGAAGAACACAAAAACTCTCCAATCACACTCTTAATCTCATGGCTGTTAGACGGGATATGAAGCTGCAGTCTTCAGTAGATTTGACATCATACGGGCAACTGAACAGACAGATCTCCAAATGCATGCGGCGGGACTTACCTAACTTTAATACTGCTAGTATTAAAGAAGCGATTGAGCGGAACCACTGCTCCAAAGTCTTTCTCCTGCCTTTTTGTCTTGACAATTTTTCATTGATCTTCTTCCTATTTTTCGAGCCTTAAGGACGACATTTTTCACAGATATTTAGGATCAACTGAACTCCTCGGATTATTATTCTTGGCTTCGGCTTTATTCTTACGACACGCTCTTACCAGCAATAACTGGCATTTGAAATTTTCTTTGGCTTTTGATTCCTAAATCGATTTCACGTTGAAATTTTCGCCTAAAGTTTCCTTGGCAGTTTGTACATCGACTTTTATTTTGGCATATTCTGGAAGACGCTGCAACGCTTCTTGTCGGTTTGAAGGGTGAATCCCAGTTACTCTAAAACCACAAGGTTAGCTTTACACTGTGGAGCACCCAAATTGAGAGTTGTTTTGACGAGTGCCGTAAAGCAGTTTTTGGGTAGAACAACAGTTTTTCTTCCTATTGTAGTTTCTCTCCAATTAAGAAGGACGGTTCTCCAATTAGCTTTAATAGAGCTGAAATAGCCCATATTGAGGGGTTGTAGAATGTGGGTAGAGTTTGGTACTAAGCACACAAACTTTATGTTATTCTCGTGGCAGATTCTCAATGTGTTCTCAGAGATGTGAGAGCTCAGATTGTCGCATATCAGTATTTTCTTTCTTTCTTTTTTTGTAGCAAATGGAAGAAAATGATACTTAAACCAGTCGTCAAAACTCTCTAGATCCATCCAGCCACTTTTAGTCACAGCCAACCAAGCGTTTTTGACTTTAAAAATGAAGTAATGAAGTAATTTACGTGGTAGAGCCATGCTGCAGCTATATTAGTAGTATAGTTGTAGCACGAATGAGTCGGCTCGACCAGGGAAGGACCACGCTCTCACAGAAAACCAGCGTAAAATAGCAGCTTGACGCTGCTGTGTTTCGTATGGTGAGTGTAGAGAACCGGAAACCCCTTTTACTGGCAAAGACGCATTCCATCTTAGTCCTCACGGGTGACAACGCATCTGCATCTTGAGTTTTTGAGTATTGAGGATAGATGTAGATGTCTATGGGTCACAGTAACCACTTACCATCAGGTGGACTGTGTGCTCGTTTGTCACCCTATCCAAAAAAAAGAAAAAGTAAGGGGGAAGTATTTTTCCTGCAGCAGTCCCACAAAAGACGGCTGTATAACAGGATTTCGTGAAGTTACGAATTACTTATGGGTTCCGACATTTTCGTCTAAAAGCAGCTTTTTTCTTTTTAGGGTCGTCATGAAACCCTGTTTGATCGAAATTAAAGATGTTCTCAGGTGGAACATCCTGAATTTCTGACTCAAGGTTATCAAAGAATTCATTGATTTTATCTTCATTAACCTGAGCCCGGTTTTAACTAATATAATGTCACAACGTTGCCTTTAAATCTTAATGTCTCTCTAGAAAGTGCTTACCCTATTCCCAGCCTGGACGATTATTTTTAAAAACCTTAATTTTTTTTAGCTGAGATCAAGTATCTTCGTATTATAAGGGTAACGTCATCAATGCCTATTGGTATCCCTGAATCTGCCAACGTCATGACGTGCTGTTTAATAATATTTTCCTCTTCTTCAGGTAAAGCTGTGGGCCTTCCTACATTTTCCATGTGTCTATTTTTTATTTTATTTTAAATTGTATTAATTGGTATTTTATATTCTTTGGCAGCAGCATACGCACTTAGTGTACCAGATCTAACCCTTTAATTAAGCATTCTTCTAAAACTGCTAGGGTGTAATTGGATTTTGATCCATATCTTCGGGTGACAGGCTCTGGAACTTCGGTTTTTCTAGGCATCGTGTTCGTGGGTTATATGAGCTGAAAAATGATGAGTACGTCATTCATACATTATCTATGGTTCAAATATATTTACATAGTCAAGTGGATACGAGTATAATAAGTACGTCTATATATTTTTTATACATTACAGTTCTACGTCAAAGTTACCCATAATAAAAACCGAAGATAACAAAAAAAAACAGGGTAAAATTGATAAGCTACTAAGAATTTGTTCAAAATATGATAGACCGGAATTTTTAGTAATTATGATTAAGATGCAATGTAAAAACCACAAAAAGTATTTGTGTATCCAAAATTAGACATATTAAAGATTGTATATGTTTCTTACATACCTATTTAATATTTTCGAGTTATCTAAAAAGTTCACCACTGGAAAAAAGACAACAATTGCGCGCGGTACTTTTAGAAAAGTTTTTGACTTAACTTAGTTTGACGCTACTTTTTTTCAGAGAGTTCGTTTACGAAGTTTGTTAAGTACAGGAATTGTATTAATTTAATGTTATTCACGTAAAAAATAAAAAAGTATTTTGCGATTTGACTGTCAAAGTTGCCCTCGTTAATCAAAGTTACCCCGATTGACTGTATCTCATTATTTATATGTTTGAACCAAAGATGTTTTATAGGTCTTGAACTTAAATATAAAATTTGGATACTCTTTGAAAACCCTGTATATTCTTTGGTCTACTCATAAAAATTTAAGTTAATTTAAGTGATTAAAGTCGCTCTCTCTAAATGACAAGAAAAGGAGACAGAATATAGATATAATTAATAATAGGTATAATCTAAGAAATTGCCGTATTTTGTGAAATAAGTTTTTTCTATATTTTTATTACTATTAATCAAAGTAATCAGAATGCAATCAATGCATCTTTGCCAACGCAGTTTATTGATGCCCTTCTTGAAGAAATCAGCTGGACGGGAGGCAACAAATTCTTCAAAGGCATTTTATACTGCCTCTCGGGTATTGATTGTTTCCCGCCGAAAAGTTATCCAAATTCTGGAAAAAGTAATATTCTGTAGGTGCAAGGTCTGGTGAGCATGGCGGATGACTGAGAGCTTCGAACCCCAGCTCTTGTAACTTGAATACCATCTGTTGTGCAGTATGAGGTTGCGCGTTGTCGTGCAGGAACGAGTGATTGATCAAAGCTAGTTGGAGAGGGGCAAGCTTCTCCATTATTGTGTTCAGTTCTTCACAGTACCACATCTGCAGTCATGCTCATCCCGTTTGGTAAGAAGCTGTGATGAATCACACTGGCGCTAGCCCACCAAACTGTGACAATCACTTTTCTAGCGGGAAGTTTTCGTTTAGGGCATTGTTTAGGAGCTAAACCAGAATCCAACCAACTTTAGGGTGGATCCTGGTTCTGCGTAATGTGGGTATAGGATCTCAGTGACGGCACTAGATAGAACGATCGTGTTTGAACTCATTTGAAAGGCCTCATAAAGATCTAGGTGACTGTTATGACCTCACCTTTCTGATAGTGCAATCCGTAAGTGGGTATAGGATCTTAGTGGCGGCACTAGATAGAACGATCGTGTTTGAACCCATTTGAAAGGGCTCATAAAGACCTAGGTTACTGTGATGATATTAACTTCAATATAGTGGACTTAGAAGATGGGGTAAAAGATCTCAGTTATGCCACCACGAAACACCATCGTGTTTGGGCTCATTTGAAAGGGCTCAAGTAATCTAAGATGAATAATAATAATAATAAATATTTATTTCATTTCCAATTACACATGTTTACATACAGGAATAAATATGATTACAATTAAATAAAGTAACAATAAGTCTAACAAAAATAACATGCTATGATAAAATTAAAATTATGTGTAGCTTAATAATGTAGGATATACAAAAGAAAAATAAAAAAGTCAAGTTTATAATATTAGCTACCTGCCTGGACTAGGTTGAGTACCTGTGTTTCAGACATCACTTACACAATGGATTTACTAATGTAGGATACTAGATATTTAAATAATTAAACTATATTATATAATAATGAATGAGTAAATATGCCATGATTTTAAGAAGAAGTAACTTGTTAAAATACCCTTTTAGATTTATTGTGATTTGTAGCTTATTACCAGACTATGTAATAACGAAAGCAGTATTATTACTCACTGAATATATTATTATTCTTCTTCTTAATAACTAGATTTACGGCTCTGGGATCTAGCCCTTCTGAGCCTGAAGTTACAATATATTATAATTATCCTTCATAGTATACTGCTTCACAATATGTTGATGCGTCACATTGTGCAGCCCTTGGGAGATTTTGACGGCAACTTGAGCCAGCAGACAGCTGACGGTTGGCGATGGTATCTCAAGGCGCCTAAGCAGCCAGACACCTTATTTTGAGAATCACATCACCATCAGAGCACTTGTTTCACAGTTTCCACTAATAGTTCACATGCGCAGACACTTAATACACAAAATCGCACCACTTTTACATATCAAAGTCCTCTTCAAACCATTATTTAAACGATAATACAGGAGCAGCAAACCGCCGCCGGTCAAGTTCCCGCCAAAACTCCTATCTTTTCAGGCAATTAAAACACGGTATTTAGAATTCAATGATTTTTGACTGGAAGAAAGATTTTTAGAATTACCTACTTAGTAAATTAAACAAAATCGATTTTGATTTGAAATGGCCAGTACTGCAGAATGGCAATTTCATAGGTTAAAGAATAATAATAAAAGAATAATAAAAGATCTATTAGTTAAGTAAGCCATAACAATCAACGATTATAAGTTAAGCAGAAAAACGATAAAAAAAATATTTATTGCTACTACAATTATTATTAAGAAACATAACATGATCAACCGAGGCTTACTCATATTTCCCAGGGTCAATTGTTTTTCCGTCCCATTTAATTAACGAGATTCCGTACAATTAAAACATGAAAATTACAAATAGCGAAGTATCTTCTTTATCACCCAGTAGAAGTCCACCGCTGCACGTAGACATTTCCAATTGCCTTATTGAAGTAATCTGACGCTCATCAAGTGTCCCTAGTTAAGACTAGGGTGTACTTATTTTCACGCAGATAGTCACAGCGTCATCATCATTGAAAGGTTGATAGATCTAGTGTATATACACAAAACAATGCCTCAGTGCTGTGTTCGTTAAATTTTTTACATATTTTGACTTTTATTTATCAATTCTTCTACTTTTAGGAATATCCGTAGTCTGGTTTATATATAATAATAATATAAAATATAACTAATATTTCAGAAAAAAAAACATTATTAGAAAAGTGTAAAGACTAATGTCTTTACACTTTTCTAATAAATTTATACCCCCGCTATGAATTCTGTCAGATTCACCTCATTCCTAAGGCCGGCCACATACATACGGAATTCCGTTATGCCCGCAAAATTTCGAACGGAAAACTACCGCACGTGTGTGACGCGTCATAGATTTTATATGAACTTGCTGCGTTCGGAATCTCGAATAGGAATATCGAAACGGAATCCCGAAACGGAATTCCGTATGTATGTGGCCGGCCTAAGTGACGACGCGACGCCCTCGTGGCAGAAAAAGTGGTGGTTGTTCTAATTGTCACGCTTAGTAGGCAGATTGACGATCACAATACCAGACGTCTCGCACCTCTCTTTCTTTCCACATCTGACATAAGAAGCCGTAAGCCTACGTACAACGCTTAAAAAACGATTCGAGGTGGCATATTCTCTCACGCCGCCACAACACATATAATTAACATCGTCAATAACAAAATTATAAAGATACAGAATACTGCTTATTTTAATATCATCTTTCTTCTTCTTTTCAACTATAACTTTTAATACGTGGTAGAGCCATGCTGCAGCGATATTAGTAGTATATAGTTGTAGCACTAATGGGTCGGCTCGACCGGGGAAGGACCACGCTCTCACAGAATACCAGCGTATAATAGCAGCTTAACACTGCCGTGTTTCGTATGGTGAGTGTAGAGAACCGGAGACCCTTTTTACTGGAAACGAGGCATTCCATGTTAGTCCTCACTGGTGACAACGCATCTGCATTTTGATTCGCAAACGGGGATAGATGTCTATGGGCCACAGCAACCTAATAGTAAGCCATCAGGTGGACTGTGTGTTCGTTTGTCACCCTATCCTATAAAAAAACCCACTGGTTGATATAAGGTTTTTGTAGATTGCGCCAAGTGACAAGCATAACTCTTAGAAAAATTGCTCATGCTCACCACTCTGGATAAACGGATCGGTGATGTGATTCTTCCTCACATCGCTAATGCTGTGAATATCTGCCTCGCATCATCCAGACCGCACCATCCTCTCAGATCATCCAGACAGCGTCAAGACCGTATTGTAGGCTCTCAAATGTCTATTTAATAATATTTAATAACTTACTTTACTCAGAAATGTAGTGGTGTCATAAGAATATATACTACTCTACAACATCCCGTGGATGTCGAAAGATTCGACAAAGGCGAAAAAACAAGGTGAATAACAGCGTTTTTCTTACTAATAGTAATTAAAGTTAAAATATCCGGCCGAGTTTCGATTGCCGCTGAGGAAGATTCTGGAGCTGAAAGATATGATACACAAGTAGCGTTGGGATAGTATAGGATTATCCCAGATCCTAAGAGAAGGAGAAGACACGGCAATCTTCAAATCCGGCAACTTATTCTATCACCGGAGGAGGGGGGGGGGAGCGAACATTTATCCCAAAGAGGTGTCGGATTTATCGTCCATAATAAAGCTCTTAACAACTGATCATGATCGAGAGTGTGTCGACAAGGGCTGTGTTCCTTATACTCAGAATTCCCAAACGTAAAACGGTAATCGTTGAAGGTTATACAGGTTAACGCACCAACATCGGCACATCCCGATTTCAATGTTGTGCGAATTCCATGTCATCATTCATCATCATTACAGCCCTTCATAAGTCAACTGCTGTACATAGGCCTCCCCCAAGGAATGCCGCAGCGCAAGTTCCTGAGCCACCTGCATCAATCGACTTCCTGCATGTCATACCAGGTCATCACTCCATCTAGTGGGAGGTTGCCTTACACTTCGCCTACCAGTACGAGGCTGCCACTTGAGAACATTTTTTCCCCATCTGTTGTCGGTTTCCATTGCCACTTCAGCTTACTACCTCGTTGAGCTATGTCGGTCACTCTGGTTTTACTGCAGATATCCTCATTTCTAAGTTTATCACGCAGAGAAACCCCGAGCATAGCCATCTCCATAGCTCGTTGAGCGACCTTGAGCTTCCTCATACGGCCAGTAGTGAAGAACCACGTCTCAGATCCATAACTCATAAATGGCAACACGCATTGATTGTACAATCTCGTTTCCAAGTTTTGAAGTATACCTGACGTGAAGATGTGTCATAATTTCCCGAACGCTGCCCAGCCGAGTTGAATCCGTCGATTAACCTCGTGGTCGAAGTTGGACTTACCTAGTCGGACTATTTGTGCCAGGTAAACATACTCGTCAACAAATTCGAGCTTAGTGCTCCCAACAACTACCGACATAGGTGTGACACGGACATTTCACGTCCACATTCCATGTGGACTATGATAAAGCCTTTGATTTCGTCGAAACTCGGTCAATGCTGCAGACCCTTCAGCGGCGTCAGGTTGAATGTCAGTATATCAAAGTGCTAAAGTGTTTTTACAGTAGACTACGTTGTCTATCAGAGTTCAGAACACGAGTACGACACCTATATAACCACAGTGAGTTGTAAGAGAGAATTTAACATATAATACATTAATACTCGCTGTCCTGTCGACGAGTCAACGTTAAAAGTTAGGATTGATCGTGTGTAAAACGTGACATGACATGAAAAACTAACAATTTCAGTATTTCACAATTTTTTCGTTTGAGTTTGAGTTTGCTTCTCGCCGGAAGATCCCAGCGTTGTTACCTGATTCTGTTGCTGATGTGTTATTTCAGGGTATGGAAATTTTTATTCCATCCTCTATGGTGTCCATCGGAGGCAGATCCCAGCCATGGTTTTGTCGCTCCTCTAAAATAGCATCACGCTATAAGCAGTAGTGCTACCGGGCCTGGGCTGACGCATCAACAACTTGGGATGTAAGCAATAGCGCTCTTAAAAATAAGTATAATTCCGCCTCTAGGTTCTTCAAAGAGTCATTGCCAAGGCAAGGTCTAAGTACATCGACAGAATTGGCGAGAAGCTAGTTCACCTTCCTTCGGGAATCCGTGAATTCTGATCTCTCGCCAAGGCTGTCCAAGAGAACTTCTGTCAGTCATCTCTTCCATCTCTGCACAGAGAGGACGACTCACTGGCCCATGCCGCAAAGGAAGCCAATCTGTTAGGCTCTCTCTTTGCGTCCAACTCGACTCTTGATGACGGAGGGAACACACCGCCGACCATCCCGCGGTGTGAGTGCTCCATGCTGGATTTGCGGCTTACACAGCGCTAGGTTCGCAAAGTACTCATTTTCTTGAACGTCAGCAAGTCGAGTGAGCCTGATTCAGTCCCTCCCATTGTGCTGAAGACGTGTGCTCCGGGGGTGGTAACGGTTTTAACGAGTCTTTTCCGGTACTCCTACTCCTAACGCGTAGTCCCTAATTCATGGAAGACAGCTTTGGTCCACCCGATCTCTAAAAAAGGCGACCGTTCAGACCCGTCCAACTACAGGCCTATCGCCATCACCTCCTTGTTGTACAAAATAATGGAGTCCATTAAAACTGCCAGCTTGAGGTACCTAGAGGATCATCAGCTGATTATTGACCGCCAATACGGTTTTCGTTGGAGTCAATCAGCTGGTCTACCTGACTCATAGATAGGTGGAAGCGGTAGAGCCCAAAGGGGAAGCGTTGGGCGTTAGTTTGAACATAGCGAAGGCCTTCGATCGGGTCTGGCACAAAGCGCTTCTTTCGAAGCTCCCTTCCTATGGGCTTCCCGAGAAATTGGATCACCAGTTTCCTTGCTGATTGGAACATCAAGTTCGTAGTAGACGGTGCATGCTCTGATTACAATCCTAACAAGGCTACGTACTACCACCAACGCTGTTTCTTTTGCATATTAATGCAACATAGTAAACTGGTAACATTCATTGTTATGCAGATTGGTGATGTCTTATACACCGACAGTGCCAATATTTCTCGGGAAAACGTCACCGAGTACCGGGACAAACTTGTGTCTGAAGTCGAGTCTTTGCTGAACAAAGTCTCGGATTGGGGGCAACTAAATCTAGTCCAGTTCAATCCCCAGAAGACACAAGTTTGCCCGTTTACCGCTAAAAAGAACACCTTTGTCATATCAACTCAGTTTCAAGGCACTCCCCTTGCTATCTCAGCTAGCATCGGAATCCTCGGCGTCGACATATCGAACATTGTGTAGTTTCGTGGTCACACACACAATGCACATCGCTTGCAACTTTACAAAGCGCAAGTTCGGCTTCACATGGAATTGTTGTGAAATATTGTTCTCATCTCTGGGCCGGGGCACCCCAGTGCCAACTCCTTCCACTTAACCGCATCCAGCGCAGAGCGGTTCGAATTGTCGATGACCGAGTTCTTTCTGATCGGCTCGATTCAGTGGCGCTGCGTAGGGATGTTGCATTTCTTTGCATTTTCTATCGAATCTACCACAGGGAGTGCTCTGAGAAATTGTTCGGATTAATTCCAGCCGCCAAATTTCATGAACGCAGATCGCGTCAAAATTCACGATACCATCCTCACAATCTGATTGCTTGGCGTTCCACCACTGTGCGTTTTACTAGGATTTTTCTTCCACTAACAAATTCTCTATGGAATTGTTTATCACCGGCGATTTTACCGGACCTACACGACTTAGGGACCTTCGAGAAAACTTTACACCTTTCTAAAAGGCCGGTAACGCACCTGCAATTTCCCTGGTGTTGCGGTTGTTCATAGGTGACGGTAGTCACCATCAGGTGAACCGCATGCTCGTTTGCCCCCTCTTCTATAAAAAAGAACAGATGTGCAGTGATGAATGAAAAATAATTATAAGCAATATCCGTATAATTGAATAGCTAAATTAAAGTTAAACAATCTTGCACAAATTAATAAGAAGTACGTAAGTAGAAGTACTAGCATACAATCTAGCTATCAATTATACGGTCGTTTAACATCATTATGGATGTTTTGCATGCGTTACGTCACGCCAAGTATTATTTTTATTATTTCATTTTAAATTAAAACAAGGAATTTTTTTGTGTTTTCTCTATAGAAAATCTGTCATAATGCTTGCTATAGTCATTGCGGTAATATGTTACTACGTAACTAGAGTCGCTACTACCAACAAGCACTGCGTTGTACAAATTATTGGTGCACGCTCCTCAATAGGCCTCATTCGCTGTAATTTAGTGAGAGTGAGAGACCGAGATACACAGTGCAGAGATTACGTAAATAATTAATTATGCCGTATTGCGTACTTAGATACTGTAAAAATAGTTCTAGAAATGCATCCAAATCTGAAGGAGTAACATTTCATAGGTAAGTAATATTTTATTAAGTGAAATTCGTGTAATATAGGTAAATTTTTTGTGATTTGAAAAAAAAATTGCTCTCTCGCTTGCACGCGCTGCTAATACGGAAACGCGACAGAGATAAAAAAAGAACGAGCATGTATTAATGCTCCTATGGCGCAGAAGCGACAACTCTTTTTTAGTTAAGTCATAACCTATATTAATATTGTACTTTTTCTTTTATAATTTCTATTATAGTATTTACTATTTTATTATAAACACTCTTCTTTCATTTTTATAACGCAATAAAAAAGAACGTAAAATAAACATTCTACTACAATAATGTTTTATTTGTGTGTATATTTTTAAAAAAATTTTAAAGAGAGAAAATTGGATCAAATATGTACAAAAGGAACGCAGAGAGAATACGTGGCTGCCTACAGAACACTCTAGTCTCTAGTATTTATTCAGTTCATTTCAAAGATAGCGATATTTTTGGGATGTCAAAAATGAAGAAAATAATTACAAATAAAAATATTCTCCCACAAAAAGTGAAAAAACTTCAACGCCAGAATAAACAATTGAAGAAAAAATATTTCCCTATTAGCCCTTTTAAAATCTGCAAAACAAAAATATGGCCTGCATATGATAGCAGAAACCAATTTAAACATGAATGTGGAACTTGTAGAATTATATAAAAATATAATATTAAAAAGTAAGACACCCAAATCTAGTCTTACATATGCCCCTGTCTTACGAAAATTTGCTTTAACATTAAATTATTACTCACCGGCTGCCTACAAGTAAGTATGTTAGAGAACGCTATAATAAGGACCTTCCTCATCCTCGTACACTCTCCAGGTGGTACGGGTCAGTAAACGGTGAACCAGGTTTTACTAGCGAGTCATTCAAAATATTGAAACTTAAAGCTAATTCGAAGACAATCCTCTTTTATGTTCTGTAGTATTTGACGAAATGTCAATTCGTCAACAGAAGTTGTTCAGTGGACAAAGAAAATTAGGAGCAGTTGATTTCGGTACAGGGCCCATAGGTACGGTGAAGTTACTGAAAAAGTAGCATCACAGGCGTTAGTCTTTATGATAATATCATTAAACGAGAGCTGGAAAATACCAGTGCTGAAATGAAAAGTAACTTGGTAAGTACTTGTCTTTAAAAGTGCCACGGTGCAGGAGTAACGATCGTAAAACTTACTTTTAATGGATGCGCCGCAAATTTTTGTGCTATTGAAACATTGGGTTCCAAACCGACGGATATATCGAACATGCAAACTCATTTTCCACATCCATTTACTGGTGACAATGTTTGTGTATTTGTAGATCCGTGTCATGTAGTAAAGATGATAAGGAATGCTTGGGAAAACAAAAGATTATTTTTTGATAAATGGTTATTTTTGCACAGATTAAATGGCAATTACTAATTAATCTAGTTAAACTTCAGCAATCTGAAGGTTTGAAATTCGCAAATAAATTAACA
Source organism: Parnassius mnemosyne (assembly GCA_963668995.1). Classification (NCBI taxonomy): domain Eukaryota; kingdom Metazoa; phylum Arthropoda; class Insecta; order Lepidoptera; family Papilionidae; genus Parnassius; species Parnassius mnemosyne. Next base: position 41,693,127 of record CAVLGL010000104.1, on the reverse strand, counting down.
GTACGCCATATTCACCTTCGTAATCAGGTGATGAAAGTGAGACTAGCAGTTCAGTTGCTTAGCTTAAGCGTTGCCAATGCTTTGATCGCTTGTGATGAAGTGTTACATTCGTCGTCATTCTGTAACACCCGTGGCACAGTTAATTTTATAATTTTAATGAATAACTTTTTCGATATAATGAATTCGCAAAAGCGCCATTTTTACGGATACAAACGACTATTAGATTTAAAAACTAAGTCAGACATATATATAGATATTATTTATTATTTATTATTAGACATATATATTATATTAGACATATATATGTATACATTTTTATATAAATTTAAAGAATACATTCTGTCTCTTCAAATATATGTCAAAAAAAGGTGAGTTATTAAAAGGAAAAATAGGGAACCTCGAATAATTTGTACGCTTTTAAAAAGAAGAGTTATTGAAACTGCAAGCAAAACTAGATTCTTAGGAGCCATTATATGTATAGAAAGTCTTAAAATTAATAGTGTTATTGAAGAAAAACAGTTCTTGTCTTATTTATCCGTTTATAGGTTCTCACAAGATCATATAGAACTTTTGTCAGGGCCCCCGCTACCATATGTGCAAAGTGTGCAATGCACACGTGCGCCATACTTTAGCGGCGCCAAAACCTAGAGTCAAAAATTGCAAGAAATTCTTTTTTTTCTATCTGTCATAACAAAGGCTCTAGGAAGCACGTAAATATAGTCAAAGACCCTGTACGAGTTTAAAAAAGTTATTGATTTTTTATCCATAACTCGCTTAGTTTCTATGCTATCGATCTTTTTAAAAAACCATTTCGTAGGTTTTTAAGGGCTATAAGATCAAATTAGTTTAATACTTTTTCTGCCTTTATTTTTGAAAGGGATTAAGCTGAAAGTGCACGAACAAATTGCTTTTCACTTAAATATACAATATGCAAACTTGGTGCTTATTATTGTGATTTTTTTAGAAGTTAATTCCTAATTCCCATAAGTACTAATTATTTATTTGTTTTTTCAGGATAAAAGAAAGCGACCTTCAGGTGCGAAGTTTCGCGAGCAAAAGAAACTGAGACTACAAGAAAGGGAAAGAATGGCTGGATCTTTAAAGCACTTCTTGCAAAACAATGAAGATTTCCCAGAGACTATCGATGCGACCGAATCTCAAGATTCTAAATCCGTAATAGCAGTAACCGTGAGTGGACCATCTGAAATTTAAACAGAGGCGACTACGGTAACATTAGGTCCTGCAAGAAGTGGCGGCGGTTGTAGCAGCAAACCAGCTTCTACTCAGCAGAGCGGATGAAGCGATGACACCATCCTCGTCTACAGCACTTGAACAATCCACTTCAGGTAATTCAGCTTGTGTAAGAAGTTCGGTAATGTCAGCTACCGAAATACCTGCTGCAAGTGACACTTTCGATGAAGGCTTTAATAAGGATAGCGTCGATATAATTCCATCCGACCCCGGTTTGTGGCCCGAAATAATCACCAATGAGATAGCTAGAATATTGGTTAAACGTGGTCCGCCCTTAATAGACATCAGTTTTAGCTTTCCAAGATAAGAGAAAGTTTTCGTGCAAATACTTTGTAAGAAGTCAAGCAAATGGAGAAAAAGTCGAAAGGACTTGGCTTATTTACTCTATTTCTAAAGATACTGTATTTTGTTTTTGTTGTAAGTTGTTTTGTAAAATTCCTAACACTTTTTGTGATACATATGGAGTATCTGATTGGCAACACTTGTCTTTGCTAATAAATAGACACGAAACGTCAATTTTACACAATAGTTATATTAACACTTGGGTAAATTTTAAAAAAATGTTGGAGACATCTACGACTGTTAATGCTCAACACCTGCGGAGTTTAGAAACGGAAAAAATATATTGGCGTGACGTGTTGGAAAGAATTATTGCAATTTTTAAGTATTTATCTACACAATGCTTGGCATTTCAAGGTTCTTCGAAATAACTTTTCGAACATGATAATGGAAATTTTCTAAAAGCTGTTGAGATGATTGCCTCTTTTGATTCAGTGATGAGACAGCACGTTAGCCGAGTGTGTAACTCCCAAACAAAATCTGTTAAAATGACTCATTATGTAGGCGTGCAAATACAGAATTAAATAATTGAATTATTGTCGTCTTAAGTAAGAAATAATATTTTAGAAATGGTTCGCAGTTCAAGATATTTTTCAATAATATTAGATTGTACACCAGACACTAGTCATACTGAGCAAATTAGTTTTGTTCTGAGGTATATTGTCCTTAACACAACTTCAAAAAAGGTTGAAGTTAAGGAAAGTTTTATTGCGTTTAATCCAATACTGGACTCTACAGGGAATGGGGTTAGGGTTGCCAGATGGTCGGGATTCGTCTGGATTCTCCCGACATTTTAAATGATCTCCCGACTCCCGACAAAACTCAAAATTTCAAGACAAACAGCTCCTCGAAATGTTAATAATTTAAAATTGAAATGCAACCAAAACAAAATTATGAAATTTAAAAAAAATTATATCATTTATGTTGTCAATTCTTGTAAGCAATGCTTATTGTGAAAAGGTATTAAATTTACTAAATAATTTATATACTAAAGAGAGAAATCGTATGGCTATTGATTTAATAAAAGCTGGGTTACTAATTAGAATGAACTTTGAGGAAAATTGTTTAAATTTTAAATCTTTTCTGAATACCACTAAAGGATCCAAATTGGCGGATTCAGTAAAGTCCAATGCCAAATACCTGTGGCAAACTCAAAATTAAGTGTAGCTACATTAATTATCTGTCAACAATGTTAAGTATATTTGTATTGTAGCCCATTAATTTAAAAAATAATATTTTTGTTTTACATTTTTATTTTTAACATTTACAACATTTCATTAACAGTGGATTGCGGAAGCCCGTCTGGCTACATTGAATGTATGTGGAGGAATGAATGATAAGATGGATGAAGTATGCGATATGATGCATGATAGAGGAATAGACGTGTTATGGGTAAATGAGACGAAACGGAAGGGAAAGAATGCCACTACACATGGCATGTATACCGCGTACTGGTCTGGTGTAGACGAGACCAAGCGGGCATGCCAGGGAGTCGGTATCATCCTTTCAGAAAGAATGGGTCATTGTGTGAAAGAGTATGAATGTGTAAGCCCGAGACTGCTATGGATACAAATGAAAGTGGGCTTAAAGAAGTTGTTTGTTTTAGGGGTCTACGCCCCAGACATGTCTAAGCCCACTTATATCCGAGAGCAGTTTTAGGAGTTGGTAAGGATGGTGCTAATGAAATGCAAGGTTAATGAAAATATTGTGATATTAGGCGATTTTAATGGAAGGGTTGGGGTGAGGAGACTTGGTTATGAAAGGATATTGGGAACGTTTGGTGATGAAAGTATAAATGAGAATGGTGAAAGCCTTCTCGCCGTATGCGTGGAAAAGAATATTTTTGTGACGACCACTTTCTTTCGTCATAACAAAATTCACACGTATACATGGGACAGAGGTGATGATAGAAGTATGACAGATTTCATAATTGTTGATGAAAGAATGAGGAGCGCGGTGGTAGATACAAGGATTTACCGGGGCTCTAACGTAGGGACGGATCATTACTTGGTCTTATGCTGAATTAATGGTCTTTTCAGACGTTGGAGGCATCGGACATCTGTGTCTATCAACTGCGTTACAGCATATAAGAACAGAGAGGTTAAAAGAGAAGTTCAAATGTAGATTGAGAGAAAATATAAGTGGTATGGCTGAATTGTGTATAAATGATTTAGACTTGGAGACTGTGTGGTATAATGTCAAGAAAGGTTTAGTGGATGCAGCTACCGAAGTATGTGGTGTAAGTAAGAGAACGAATGAAAGGAAAAATAACACATTATGGTGGGATGATGAGGTACGGAAGGAAAATGAAGCAAAGAAGAAAGCATGGCTAGATTTACTAGCAACCAAGGCTAGTAATTCTAGCAATATGAATGATGATATTGAAAGGAAAAAGGCAGTCTTTAGACACCTAAATAAGAGATTTAAAGAAGTAGTGTAAAGGAAAAAGCAAGAAAGAACGGATAAGAATGATAGAAGAATATCGGATAACTTCCAGGCAAACATTAAAATGTTCTGGAAACTCGTAAGAACTACCAGGGGACATTCAAAACAGCATAGAATGAATGCTATACGAGACCAGAATGTCTGTATTCTGAATGACGAAGTTTTGAGTTTAAGGAGATGGAAGGAATACTTTGAAAGCGTGTTTATGAGTGATGAGACGTTTGAATTAAATGAAATAGAAATTCCGAAAGAAGAGGGAATAGATAGAGATATAAGTATAGATGAAATAATGAAAGCAATGAAAAGTATGCAAGCAGGTAAGGCAGTCGGTTATGATAGAGTATCTCTCGAAATGCTAAGGGCTGGAGAAGGAGTGATGGCAGACCTGCTGTACACCTTGTCAAATTTATGTTGGGAACTTAAGCGAGTACCGGGAGACTGGTGCAAAGCCGTGATAGTCCCAATATATGAAGGAAAAGGATCACAGCAGGACTGCCGTGGTATCAGCCTTCTTAGCATTGTGGGAAAACTGTATGCTAAGTTACTAATTGAAAGAGTTATGAAAGAAACTGATGGAAAAATTTGGGATGTGCAAGCGGGATTTAGAAAGGGAATGAGATGTACGGATCAGGTCTTTTCCATGCGCTTGATTGCGGAGAAGTTTTTGGCTAAAAACCTAAAAGTTTTTTGTGTGTTCATGGACTTGGAGAATGCTTATGACAGAGTGGACAGGGATGTGTTATGGCAAACACTGAACTCATTTGGGTTGAGCGCTGGCTTGATACAAGCATTGAAGTCTCTATATAGGGACTCTAGTGCTTGTGTCAGGATCAACGGGGCCTACTCGGACTGGTTTGGCATCCATAAATGTGTCAGACAGGGCTGTGTGGCTTCCCCGTGGCTGTTCAACCTATTTATGGATAGTTGTTTGGAAAATTTGATAGTAGAAGAATGCGGGTTAAGAATGGGTGAGTTAACCGTCAAATGCCTTTTGTACGCCGATGATCAAGTCATACTCGCGTCGTCGGCAGCCGAGAGAGCCAGCAAATGATGGTTACATTAATGAACAGGACACTTAAAGAAAAGGGAATGAAAGTGAACGCAAGTAAGACGAAAGTTATGGTTTTTGAAAGAGAAGAAAGTAAAACGATATGTGAAATAAGAATAGAAGGGGAGTTGGTAGAGCAAGTAGATGAGTTTGTGTATTTGGGATGTGTGTTTAGCAGGGATGGTAGATATGATAAGGATATAGAACGACGAGTGAATGCAGGAAATAGAGTGAATGGAGCTCTACACTCTATTGTGAAAAGTCAGAATGTGTCCAAAAAGGCACGTATGGCAATTCACAATGCTGTGTTAGTACCTACTTTAATGTATGGTAGGGAAAGTTGGTTGTGGCAGAAGAAGCAAGAGAGTAGAATAAATGCTGTAGAAATGCGGTCATTAAGGAGTATGTTATGGATGAATCTGAATGACAGAGTGAGAAATTATTTAATAAGAGAAGAGTGTGGTTTGCAAGATGATGTTGTAACCAGGATTAAGAAAGGAATGCTTCGGTGGTTTGGTCATGTAGAAAGAATGAATGAGGAAAGAGTGACAAAGCAAATTTATGTTGCAGAGGTGAACGGCAGAGTCGGGAAGGGTCGCCTTAGGCGAAAGTTTATCGACCAAATTGACGATATATTGAAAATGGGCCAAATCAAGAGTACCCTTAACCGACGAGCGTGTATGCGTAGGTATATGGATGTGGAGGAAGCGAGAGAGTTGTGTCAGGAGCGTGCCAAATGGAAGTCCATAGTCTCTGCCTACCCCTCTGGGTGACAGGCGTGAGTGTTTATTATGTTATGTTTTAACATTTATTTCTCCCGACAATAACCCCAAAATCCCGACATTTTCAAATTTTGTCCAGATATTTTGGTCTTCCGATCTGGCAACCCTAAATGGGGTATATACATTTGTGACAGAAATCTTGAAAAAATTAAATTTAGATATAAAAAATATTATGGGACAAGGTTTCGATAATGAGGCAAACATGAAGGGACAGCATGTTGGGCTTCAAAGACGCATTCTTGACGCGAATCCGAGAGCCCTTTTTGTAGCTTGTGCAGCTCATACTTTGAACTTAACAGTAAATGACGCTTCTAAAGTGTCAGATGCTACAATAAACTTTTTTAATCTTGTGCAAGAGTTATATAATTTTTTTTCGTCGTCCACAAAAAGGTGGGATATTCTGAGAAAAAAAGGAGGATTGTGTTACTCCACAGAAGAATTTTATAAAATATGCCTAAAGACTGACACATTAATTCGTATTTTAATGTGATAAAGCGGCCGTAGATTGTCCGAGAAGTATACTCTTCAGTACATAGTTACAAATACCATAAAATGTTTTGTTGATTCTGCTATTTTCGAATGTCTAAACGATCACTCCCTAGACCAACCTGGCACTTTTAATGATCGAGTTCATCTGATCAGGTCTATCATACAAAAATACGCCAAAATACGTCTTTATTATGAAGCGAAATCTGATCCATCAGTCAAATCAACTTCGAAAAGACAAAAATTAACGAAATTAATACTATTCGAAGGCAATTAACTAACGTGAAACTTTGTTATGAAACTTTCAATTTCTTATTTTATTTAAAAGTTATTTTTTTAGTAATTAAGATTTTTCATTTTATTATTTTTATGGGTTAAGTATACATATTTAGCAGTCAATATTTTGTAGGTGGATAATGAAAAAATAAATAAACATGCTTTTCAATACTTTGTTGTTTAATTTAACATTATGTAAAGTAAGAAATAGAAGATGTATAATATCACCTATATGATAATTAAGTTTCTAGTTTTAGTTTTTTTTTTTTAATTATTATTATAGTTATTAAAAAAGGTTGAAAATTACTAATGGCATGATTCAAATATCACCTCTATTTTATTAATCTATGACCGACGTCATCGAGAAGCGTAGTGGGGTGTAATCGGGACGCGAATTTACTGGGAAGCGGCGACTGTAGTTACGTTGTAACGTATAACTCAATGGCTATAGTATCATAATTCAGAGCTATGTAAATGAAATCTGGCCACAACGAAAAAATAAAAAGACTAATTTCCAGCGGTAAAATAAAGACTTCAAAAGTAGCTCCACTAGATTTTAACACGCTTTTATCCCTTTTGTACGGCTAAACTACATATTCAATATTTATTAAATTAAAAAAAAATTAAAAATAACTTATTTCAGAACTAGTCCATATCACACTTCATAAATAGACATCGAAATAAAATATTAAGTCTAAGTTAAGGCGTCAATTTTATATGAATAAAAAGAAAAAATCATTAATATTAAATTAATATTACAATTACTTAATTTCATATAAAATAGGGGGTGCTAAGAATCTCCGGTGGAGGTTCGGTTGCCACCTACGACGACTCGACCTGGCAACGTACAACGCACGCACCCTGAGGACTGACGAGAAGATCGTGGAGCTGGAAGAAGAGATAGACAAGTTGCGCTGGCATATTATAGGATTATCCGAAGTCCGAAGAGAGGGGGAGGACACGGTAATCCTCGAATCCGGCAACTTGCTCTATCACCGGGAGGGCGACCATCTGTCCCAAGGAGGTGTCGGATTTATCGTCCACAAGTCTCTCGTTAACAACGTTGTAAAGATCGGGAGTGTGTCGACGAGGGTTGCGTACCTTATACTCAGAATCACCAAACGGTATTCGCTGAAGGTCATACAGGTTTACGCACCAACCTCGGCACACACCGATGAGGAGGTGGAGGAAATGTATGAGGATATCTCTAGAGCCATGCATTCCTCCAAAACCCAATATACGGTGTTAATGGGAGACTTTAATGCAAAACTAGGCACAAGAGAGAACGGTGAGCTGAAAGTAGGGAAATTTGGAATAGGGCAACGGAACCCAAGGCGCCAGCAGCTGGCCGACTTCATGGAGAAAGAGGGACTCTTTATGATGAACTCTTTCTTCCAGAAGCGGCCCCACAGGAAGTGGACCTGGTCGAGCCCCGACGGTTCGACAAAAAATGAGATTGACTTCATTATGACGACCAGACGACAACTGTTCAGTGATGTCTCCGTGATCGCGAGGGTGAAAACTGGTAGCGATCACCGAATGGTTAGAGGCACACTGAACCTAAACGTTAAGTTGGAGAGGTCTCGTCTAATGAAGTCAACGCTCCGTCCCCCTCGTGCTTTGTTCCAAAGTCCCGAAACCTTTCAGCTCGAGTTACAAAACCGTTTTCAGTGCCTAGAAGACTGCAATGAAGTGGACGATATGAATGACAAGCTCGTGGAAACTGTCCATGCGGTCGGAGCTAAGTTCTGCAAGACCCGCCGCAGAAGAACACAAAAACTCTCCGATCACACTCTTAATCTCATGGCTGTTAGACGGGAGATGAAGCTACATTCTTCAACAGACTTGACAGCATACAGGCATCTGAACAGACAGATCTCCAAATGCATGCGGCTGGACTTACGCAACTTCAATACAGCTCGTATTGAAGAAGCGATCGAGCGGAACCAAGGCTCCAAAGTCATTACCAGAGATCTGTCTGCCAGAAAGAGCCAACTGTCAAAGCTGAAGACAGAATGTGGTAGCATCGTTTCCGGGACACCTGAGATTTTGAGTGAGATTGAGAGGTTCTATGGGCAGTTGTACACGTCATCGTTGGAGCCACACGCAAGTGTGAGTAACGATTCAAAAGCGAGTCTCATCCGACACTATTCCGAAGATATCCCGGACGTCAGTCTGAGCGAGATTAGAATGGCTCTCCAGCACCTTAAAAACGGTAAGGCCCCAGGCGAGGATGGAATTACAGCGGAGCTTCTGAAAGCGGGTGGAAAACCGGTACTTGAAGTCCTTCAGAAGCTCTTTAATTCCGTCCTCCATGGTGGCATTACACCGGAGGCGTGGAGCAGAAGTGCGGTGGTCTTGTTCTTCAAGAAAGGTGACAACGCTCTCTTGAAGAACTACAGGCCGATTTCCCTTCTGAGCCGCGTCTACGTGCTGTTTTCGAGAGTCATTACGAATCGTCTCGCGCGCAGACTTGACGACTTCCAGCCTCCCGAACAAGCCGGTTTCCGAAAGGGCTTTAGCACCATAGACCACATACATACCCTTCGGCAAATTGTACAGAAGTCCGAAGAGTACAATTTGCCACTATGTCTGGCGTATGTGGACTATGAGAAAGCCTTTGATTCCGTTGAAATTTGGGCGGTGCTGCAGTCCCTTCAGCGGTGCCAAGTTGACTGTCGGTATATCGAAGTGTTGAAGTGCTTGTACAGTGGGGCTACGATGGCTATCCGAGTACAGAACCAGAGTACGAAACCTATCCAATTGCAGAGAGGTGTAAGACAGGGTGACGTCATATCCCCGAAACTCTTCACCGCTGCATTGGAAGACGTTTTCAAGCTTCTGGACTGGAAAGGATACGGTATCAACATCAATGACGAGTACATCACTCACCTTCGATTTGCCGACGATATAGTCCTTATGGCAGAATCGCTGGAGGACCTAAGCACTATGCTCAATGACCTCAATAGTGTTTCCCAACGGATAGGTCTTAGGATGAACATGGACAAAACTAAGATCATGTTTAATGTCCATGTCACACCTATGCCGGTAGTTGTTGGGAACACTAAGCTCGAAGTTGTTGACGAGTATGTTTACCTGGGACAAATAGTCCGACTAGGTAAGTCCAACTTCGACCGAGAGGTCAATCGACGGATTCAACTCGGTTGGGCAGCGTTCGGGAAATTACGGCACATCTTCTCGTCAGGTATACCTCAAACCTTGAAAACGAGACTGTACACCCAGTGCGTGTTGCCAGTGATGACATACGGAACTGAGACGTGGTCCTTCACTGCTGGCCGGATGAGGAAGCTAAAGGTCGCTCAGCGAGCTATGGAGAGGGCTATGCTCGGAGTTTCTCTGCGTGATAAACTTAGGAATGAGGATATCCGCAGTAGAACCAGAGTAACCGACATAGCCCAACGGATTAGTAAGCTGAAGTGCCAATGGGCCGGCCATATAGCTCGAAGAACCGACAACCGATGGGGAAGAAAGGTTCTCGAGTGGCAGCCTCGTACCGGTAGACGAAGTGTAGGGCGTCCCCCCACGAGATGGAGTGACGACCTGGTAAGACATGCAGGAAGTCGATGGATGCAGGTGGCTCAGGACCGTGCTTTGTGGCATTCTTTGGGGGAGGCCTATGTTCAGCAGTGGACTTGTGAAGGGCTGTAATGATGATGATGATGATATAAAATACACAAACACAACAAAACAGATACACAGCTCTAACGTAATCTAAATTTAGGTTTAGAACCGGAGTGCTCTACATGCAGCCTGGTCCAGTGTCGCATTATAGGGCAATCCAGATTCATCCGCCAGGCACGGTCAACAGTTGCATGTAGCCATTTGAGCCGTCCCGTATGCGGCGCATCAGGGACGCAACTCGCTTCCGAATGATCGTTGCGAATCCGTCTATATTTGCATCCACAAACATTCCCGATGCGCTACAGTAGCGTGGCAGCTTCATCAGTGCTCTGAAGGCGTTATTGTATAGAATGCGTATTGTTGCGCGCCACTATTAATGTCTTGTACATGGCAACACTAGTTACACTAGTGCCCTCTAGTGTCGAGTAAATGAAAGCATTGCGCGCCACTATTAATGTCTTGTACATGGCAACACTGGTTACACTAGCGCCCTCTAGTGTCGACTAGCAGAACTAGGAGAGTCGAGATCCTTCCAGAAATTTCGGGACCGATATGTACTCGAACATTCTAGATGTCGCTACAGTAGAAGATTCTGGAAACTATCTGAGGCCCTATATAAGGCCGGTATAGACCACGACCGGGGCAGTATTGAATTGGCGATACAAGAGAATACTTCGAAGCGAAATAACGGCGAACTGTGGTTTATTATTAGTGTGATTTTAGATTGTAATTAGTGTTGTGTAATTAAAGTGTCAATTTTCGTAATTCAATCGGCAGTTTTTAATTGTCTCGAACCTCAAGCTCGTAACAATTGGTGTCAGAAGTGGGATCAAATATGCCGATTTTACCTAAAGACGACACCGAGGGTATCCGTACCCGAAGTCAACGCCAACAGGAGACGGACCAGAGACGATTTGGTGGTGCAACGTCACAGATGTCGGCAGGCCAGTTGCCGACCACGGAGTCCGGCCCGTCAGCAGCTCCTGTATTTGCAGCACCTGACTTAGGTACTCTGAAGATGATGCTGCAGGAACAAGCTCGCCGACAGGAGGAACAGGCCCGCCGACAGGAGGAACAGGCTTGTCGGTTGGAAGAGCAGCTGCAGCGCGGACAGGAGGAACAAGGCCGCCAACAGGAGGAACAGGGCTGTCGGTTGGAAGAGCAGCTCAAACGCGATAAGGAAGAGCAGATACTTCTCATGAAGGACCTTCACGCTACCTTCGGGAAAGAAATAAGTGAGATGAAGGATAAAGTTGCTCAATATGACAACCGCCTGTCGGTAGCTGAAACCCGAATCGACCAAGTGTACAATCGGGTTGACAACGTGATGGCTGACGTGAAGAAAACGCTGAACGACCTCAAAATTGGGGATGGAGTTACAGCTCCCGTGGTAGCTACAACACCTTCGCTACGTGGATTCAAAGTGCCACCGTTCGACGGGACTTCTTCCTGGTCGGCCTACAAAATCCAGTTCGAGGCTGTCATGAAAGCGAACGGCTGGAATGAAAGTCAGGCCATGACTGCTCTCACCCTAGGCCTACGCGACCAGGCATTAACTGTTCTGGAAGCTCTCGGTAAGGAAGTGACTTACGAGCAGCTCCGTGAGGCATTGGAGGCGAGATATGGCGATGCTCACCTGGAACACGTCTTTCGTGCGCAGCTCAAAGATCGCGTGCAGCGCAGTAATGAAAACCTGCAGCAGTGGGCCCTTGAGGTGGAGAAGCTGGTTCGAAAAGCGTACCAGTCTGTACCTGCGCTTATTGTAGGGAACTTGGTGCAGACATTCATCGACGGCATCCGCGACCTTGAAGTCAGAGCTGCTGTGAGGCTCGGGCACCACGAGACGCTTAAGGACGCCTTGACCCATGCACTGGAGGTGGAAGCCGTGCGGCAGGATCATCGTTCCCACCGCGTCAGGGAGGTTGCAGCAGCTACAGTTCAGGACCGCAATAAAAGCTACAGCCCTAGGTGCTACGGCTGTGGAGAAAGGGGTCATCTTCGATCCAGCTGCCCTAAGCGAACTATAGAAAGGGAAGGTGATCGATCTCGAGAGGGTAGTGCGGCTAACAGCACCGCCCAGCAGCAGCAGGGAAACTGGCGGGTGCTGGCTGATGTTAAAAAAGCCCCAAGGATTTCGATCTCACAAACCCGTGATGGAAACAGCCTGATCATCAAGGGCGAAGTCAACGGAACGCCGTGTAAACTGACCATAGACACTGGAGCCTCTCGCACGGTTGTCAGTTCCCAACTTATAAGTCGGTTCCTTGGGGACTCCGCATACAATCGAGAACGCATTAATTTGGTGACAGCCACTGGTCAGCGCATACCCGTCCGTGGAGAGAAGGAGATGGAGTTGAAGCTAGGCAACATGATCTACCTGCATAATGTCATCGTGGCTGATATAATGGACGACTGCATCCTGGGCCTAGACTTTATGAGGAAGAATTGTTGTGAGATCGACGTTAAGCAAGGTGTTTTGAAATGTGGACAAGAGGAACTTTTCATGGAAGGGGCGTTACCAGGGAATGTGTACAGCCTTAAGAAGATTGTTCTTCCGCCGAGATCGGAAACGATTGTGCCAGTTAGTCTTCCTCGGAGTCCTGGGCAAGCTCATCGTTGTGTACTCGTGGAAAGGGTAGACAATGACCTTCCATGGAAAGTGGCTCGAACCTTGGTCAGAACCACCGACATCTCAGGAGTACGTGTGTTGAACCTTTGTGATCAGGAACAGATTATAGAAAAAGGCACATTGGTCGGTACTAGTGAGGAAGTGGATTGGTTGCGTCGGTGCGAATATCTATCGACCGGGACCCCTAGCAAGGATGGACAAACGAGAGTGACCACACTTTTAGAAGACTGTCGCAGCGTTCTCTCCCCGAATGAAATGGTCAAGGCGAAGAAGTTGTTACTCAAGTACGCCAATGTTTTCTCGTCAAACGAAGCTGACATAGGAAAGACTGCCTTAGTTCAACACAAAATAAACACAGGACAAGAATTGCCTATTCGTCAGCGGCCAAGAAGATTGCCTGTAGCACGTGAAAAGGAAGTGGAAACCATGATTGAGGGAATGGTGAAGGATGGTGTTATTGAACCTTCATCTAGTCCATGGTGTTCACCTGTGGTGCTGGTAAAGAAGAAGGACGGCAGCATGCGGTTTTGTGTTGACTACCGCCGCCTGAACGACATTACGAAGAAGGACAGCTATCCCTTGCCTATAATTGATGACACGCTGGACATGCTCACAGGCGTAAAGTGGTTTAGTACGCTGGACCTGAAAAGTGGCTACTGGCAGGTTGAAATTGACCCTAAGGACAAGGAGAAAACTGCATTCTCCACAGGAAAGGGTCTGTGGCAATTTAAAGTCATGCCGTTTGGATTGTGCAATGCTCCAGCAACGTTTGAAAGGTTGATGGAGCTTGTACTTACCGGGCTAATTGGAGATGCCTGTCTGGTCTATTTGGATGACATCATCATCGTAGGCCGTACGTTTGAGGAACACCTTCAAAACCTGGAACGCGTGCTCATGAAGATCCAGAGTGCCAACCTCAAGTTGAGTCCAAAGAAGTGCTCACTATTCAAACGGCAAGTTAGTTTTTTGGGGTATGTAGTGTCGGAAGAAGGTATCCGCACGGATCCAGAGAAAATTGCTGCTGTTAAGGAGTGGCCGGTCCCAAAAGACAAGACACAGGTTAGAGCATTTTTGGGTTTGTGCTCTTATTATCGGCGATTTGTGAAGAACTTTGCAGATATAGCCAAACCTCTGCACAAGCTAACCGAGGAGAAGCGACAATTCTGCTGGGATGAAAGTTGCGATATTGCATTCCAGGAGCTCAAGAACCGTCTGTGCAAAACACCTATTTTGGGGTACCCTGATGCGGGCAAGGAATTCATAGTTGACACAGACGCAAGTGATATAGGACTTGGCGGTGTGTTGTCTCAACGGAATGGTGATCAAGAGATTGTGATAGCGTACTTCAGCAAGTCGTTGTCAAAGCCGGAAAGGAACTATTGTGTCACAAGACGGGAATTGCTCGCTGTGGTAAAGTCCTTGCAGCATTTTAGCAAATATCTTCTAGGGCGGAAATTCCACTTACGAACTGACCATGCTGCACTGAAATGGCTATTGCAGTTCAAAAATCCGGAAGGACAAGTTGCGAGATGGATTGAACTACTGCAGGAATACGACTTTGTGATCGAACATCGCAGCGGGAAATCTCATGGCAATGCAGATGCATTGTCAAGAAGACCTTGCCCTGAAGATTGCAAGCATTGTACTAGGCAAGAGGGTAAAGAAGTGGTATTTGCGAGGATATTCAGGACAGACCAGCTCAGCAATGAATGGAAGGACAGCCTACAACATGCACAGCAGGAAGATTCGGACATTAAGCCGATTCTGGAATGGATGAAGGCCAGTGCTCCTAAGCCCAAGTGGAGCGACGTCTCAGCAATGAGTTCGACCACGAAAAGGTATTGGGCCCAATGGGACAGCTTGCTGATTCAGGATGGAGTCCTGTGCCGCAAATGGGAAAATGGTCGGGGTGACAGATGTCATTTGCAAATGGTTGTCCCTAAGGCTAAAGTACCGGATGTTCTACAGCTGTACCATAGTGGTTGTTCAGGAGGCCACCTGGGAGTTAAACGAACTCTCCTGAAGATCCGAGAACGGTTTTACTGGGTCCACTGTCGTGACGATATCGAGGACTGGTGCCGCAAATGTACAAGTTGTGCGGCTGTAAAGGAACCTCAAATTCGTAGTAGAGGCGCATTGAAATTGTACAATGTTGGTGCACCATGGGAGAGGATAGCCATTGACGTTGCGGGGCCGTTTCCAGAAACTGAAAGTGGTAACAAGTATTTCATGGTTGTGATGGATTACTTCACTAAGTGGCCAGAAGTCTTCGCCATTCCAAATCAAGAAGCTTCAACAATTGCAGATAAACTAGTTCATGAAGTCTTCTGTCGTTTTGGAGTACCTTTAGAGATTCACAGCGATCAAGGAAGGAATTTCGAGTCTCAAATATTCCAGGAAACTTGCAGAGTTATGGGTACTCATAAAACACGAACAACTTCTTACCACCCACAATCTGATGGAATGGTAGAACGATTTAATCAGACATTGGAAAGGTACCTGGCAAAAGTTGTGGAAAAACGGCAACGAGACTGGGACAGGCACATACAACCGTTTTTGTTGTCATATCGAAGCGCTGTTCACGAAAGTACGTCAGTGACGCCAGCTTTCGCAAACTTTGGCAGAGAATTACGGCTGCCTGCAGACCTGATCACCGGAATACCACCTGATGCCCCACGCAGTATAACCGATTATGCAAATGACTTGCGGAACAAAATGAATGACATTTATGAGCACGTCAGACAGACGGGCCAGCAAATGTCTGAGAAGATGAAAACACGGTATGACCGCAAAATGAACAACAAGGGGTTTGATGAAGGTTCACTAGTGTGGTTACACAATCCAGTTAGCAGCAAAGGGAAATCTCCTAAGCTTCAAGCTAAATGGGACGGACCGTACCGGATTGTGACAAGGATCAATGATGTAACCTACCGGATACAGAAAGGTGCCAGAGGTACTCCTAAGATTGTCCATGTGGATCGACTGGCGCGTTATTATGGGGCCAATAATGCTCGGGACGAGCATGTCTTAGGAGGGGGCAGTGTTGCGCGCCACTATTAATGTCTTGTACATGGCAACACTAGTTACACTAGTGCACTCTAGTGTCGAGTAAATGAAAGCATTGCGCGCCACTATTAATGTCTTGTACATGGCAACACTGGTTACACTAGCGCCCTCTAGTGTCGACTAGCAGAACTAGGAGAGTCGAGATCCTTCCAGAAATTTCGGGACCGATATGTACTCGAACATTCTAGATGTCGCTACAGTAGAAGATTCTGGAAACTATCTGAGGCCCTATATAAGGCCGGTATAGACCACGACCGGGGCAGTATTGAATTGGCGATACAAGAGAATACTTCGAAGCGAAATAACGGCGAACTGTGGTTTATTATTAGTGTGATTTTAGATTGTAATTAGTGTTGTGTAATTAAAGTGTCAATTTTGGTAATTCAATCGGCAGTTTTTAATTGTCTCGAACCCCAAGCTCGTAACAGTATGTTACGGCCTACGGCTGCTCCCACAAAGGTTCAATCCTCCGGGGCCCATCAGCGGAGTATCAACGAACAGACGTAGGTCGGGCCTCAATATGGCCGCGTGGAACTTCCTATCACAATAAACTATATGGGAGAAAGCTAGTAACACATAGTAATTACCATTATCCGAAGCTAACTTCGCACCAAGGCTTGGGCAGGCCGTGAGTGTGTGTAATAGTGGATGGCGAGTAGTGTACAGTGAGGTGTAAATGTCTGCGACCTGAGCAAGCTTTGGCGACCAGCAGCGGCCGAGTTCCAGGCTGCCCCAAAATGCTGCATCGCTCCAGCAAGCTTCAGCGCCGGACCACTTCTTTCTTCACTGTCACTACTCAGTCTCTCAGCTTCATCGTACATTTAACTAACTTCAATTCGCCTAATTCCACACTCATCACAGAATCGAACACGTGATATCCGACATGGCAAGGACAGTAGCACAAAAATCGACATTGAATGTCCCAGATTTCCTTATCACAAATTATAAATTCGGCACCAGAATAACACGTCGCGCCAGAGTCAAAATACGCCTCGTTGACACGCAAATTAATCTAACTAGGCAACCAAAACACAAAAGGGGCACTAAACGCGCCGACACAATTATAATGATATCTTGACAATTAACCGGGAGAAGCTCTCAACTAGGAATACGCGGCTCGAATCCTAGACCGTATATCTACTAGACGCGCGTACACCATTCCGCACTCTCACCCGAGTTGAATATCGTACAATTCACATATCGACGTGACGAAGAAGCACGTACTTCATCTAGCTATCTAGATCCACGACGGGTCTTGAATTTCGCTAAGAGAGCCGCACGGGCTCCCTGCATCGTGTCTGGCGGGGCACCGACGTTTTGCCCACGCGTAGAGCGACTGCCCACGCGTCGAGCGAGCGACTCCCACGCGTAGAGCTCAGTCGCCCCACCTCGGCGCTTATCTCACCTACATACCATCGGGTGAGGCGCCAGCTTGAACGCAATTGGTTGGCGGTAAACATAACCAAATTTGGGCATAAACAGCGTAGGGCGTCGTAAGATTTTTTTGTGTACTTGACTCATAGGCTGCACGTGTAAAATGATTGGCAGAATGCTCTGAACAACGTAGCCTTTACTTCTGCAGTACAGCGCGCAAACCTACGTGCCAACATATTGGCCCGAAACCCGAACAGACAACGCCATACGCTCCCTATCTATATCAATATCGTCTGAAAGCGTCTCAGTGAGCCAGTGGCCCAACATGTGATATGATAATTTATATTTATGATTATCAGGAAACATCTATAAATATATAGCAAGGTATTCAATTTTCAAAGTTATCATATTATGTAATAATTATTACACACACGCGCACAGACATGAAATAACCTGTTTAATTTTACACGTCGAAAATTCATGAAATCGTTTTCTTATTTCCTTGGAAGAAAATTACTTATATTTAGTTTCATCAGATCATAATAAAAATATTATCATGTTATTTTTCATTAACGGAACAAAACGGGATATAATATGTAACCGCCCTTAAAAAACGATGTCACTTTGACAACTAACCTAAGTAAAAATTGCAAACATTGTAATATGTCAAATTGAAAACAAATATGATTTTAAAATTTTCTAACCTTTCTTTATTAACGAAATCTATTTCAAAAGATAACACACTATTTATTAGACATTCCAGTTTTAAAAACTCATATAATGTTTTATTTTTTGGCTCCGATAACATTGCTCTTGATAGTCTAAAAAGAGTGAACGAGTTTAGGTAGGTAAATTCAATCAGCTAGATCTTATAATTTACAACATAAAAGTTTATTTCTTTTACAGAAAAAAAGAAAAACTTATCGGACGGCTTGATCTCGTAACAGCAAATACTTCTAAAAATAAATACGCCATAGAAAAATATGCCACTTCAGAATCTTTAAACACTTTAGCATGGCCTCTGCAAAATATAGTTTCTGGCGAATACGACATTGGTTTAATAGTAGCCTTTGGTCACCTGATTAAGAATAACATCCTTGAAAAATTCCCTCTGTAAGTAAAATAATACTTCAAACTTGTTTTAATTGAATGTTTAAATTAATTGGTCTTTATTTATTCAGGGGAATGGTTAATATGCATCCAAGTTTACTTCCTCGATGGAGAGGTGCTGCACCTGTCATTTATACTCTCTTACATGGTGATCAAATATCTGGAGTCTCGCTCATGAAAATAAAACCAGATATTTTTGATGTAGGTGAGTATTGATTATTATTTATCATATAATATATTCTATCCATGATAAGCAGAATATCAATTTTCAAAATATTATACTGCCCATTGCATGTTGTCTGTTTTATTTTAAATCCTACTAATATTATAAATGTGAAAGTTTGTGAGGATGTATGGATGTTTGTTACTCTTTCACGAAAAACTACTGAATTTTAAGTAAAGTTTACAATAATATAGCTCATACATCAGAATAACACATCAGCTAAAATTCATAAAGATATTATGTAAATTGGTCAAAATATAGTGATAAATGTTAAGTAAGTCTGAAAAAATTATTTGCAAGCTCTTTCCCGTGACGTATAAAAACTGTACGAGTTACACAAATATAATTGTTTCTCCTAAATAGTTCTACAAAATTTTGTGACAGTATGTAACTACATTTTATGTGTAAGCCATTTTTACCAAAATAGTGAACCATAAATACAATAAAATTTGATACTGTATTTTTATTGCACATTGATACTGTATTTTGCAGTAACAAATTGATTTTTATCAAAATAAATGATATTCAAAGTAGATAAACTTTGTCTTTTAAACTATGTAATTTGGTCAAATATTTGAAATATTACGACGAAAAGTCTGGTGCGTGATGGGCTCACTGCGGGCGAGGGGATAACATTGCTCATCTATCTATCTATCTATTATACTATAATAAAAATCTAACGGCATCATAAATCACAGAACAACCTGTGAACCGATTTGGATGGGGCTTTCACTGGCAGGTAGCTGATGTT
Organism: Parnassius mnemosyne; assembly: GCA_963668995.1. Classification (NCBI taxonomy): domain Eukaryota; kingdom Metazoa; phylum Arthropoda; class Insecta; order Lepidoptera; family Papilionidae; genus Parnassius; species Parnassius mnemosyne. Next base: position 41,673,705 of record CAVLGL010000104.1, on the reverse strand, counting down.
ATAAGGAGTAACTTAGGCTACTTTTATTTTAAGGTTCCATGCAAAAAATTGCCATGTGGGAGAAGTCACAGTGAACAGCTAGTTATTTCATTAATTACATACTTCATATTTCTTATCGCCAGCAAAGTATATACTGAATTCTTTTTTAAATATACCTTAAATCCTTATAAGAATAAAATTGATGTATTTTGTATATTACTTTTAAACAAAAAAAAAGAAAGGGCATCTTTTTAAAAACAGACATTTGTAACATATTTTTTTATATATTAGATTATGTGTATATTATGGTTGTATATATGTTAATAAACCACAACGATAGCCCATGATTATAGTTGCATATTTTTGTAATTTTCAAGATCAAACGAGGTTGAGGCAAAAATCCTAAATTTGTAAAATTTCTTTCAGTCCTTGCCAAACATCCTTTACAAGTCAAGTGTGAACCTCTGACAAATTACAATTTTCATTTAAGGTTGTAAGTGCTTTATTTAATAATAATGTAATGTAGACTTCAAAGACAGCCCATAGATATAATTGCATATTATTGTAATCTGCACTAACTATACTATTATGACTCAAGAGATAGCTCAAACCATGTATCATGTGATGTGTGCACATCTATACATCTATACAAATAAATAAAATTGAAGTGTCTGTTTGTAATGTCAAAATTACAGTTTTTTACTAAATGCATATGAAAGTAAATACGATACCTATAACTAAAATACAATTTTTAAAATTTTTGTCTGTCTGTCTGTCTGTCTGTCTGTCTGTTTGTTCCGGGTAATCTCCGAAACGGCTGGACCGATTTGACGAGACTTTCACTGGCAGATAGCTGATTTCATAAGGAGTAACATAGGCTATTTTTATTTTAGAAGAAGAATCAGGGTTCCGCGCAGAAACATAAAAACCCTAACACGCGAACGAAGTCGCGGGGAACAGCTAGTAGATGCATAAATTCCTAAATTTGTTATTTCTTCCACTCCATTTAGCTTGTATATTGAGTAATGAGTCAAGTTTGTATATTAATAAATATACCTATTAACATTTAATCAGAATTACATCTAGAATTAACAAGATTATAATATATACAAAATTATCAAGGAAAAGTAACCAATACTTTTACATTCTCTGTCAATTGACCAAGATCAAATAAAATCAGTTTTATCATTTTTGTAGATCTTTCAATTCAGTTGATTATTTTAGTTGTGAAGTTAATATTGTGTTTGGCATCTACATGATCAAGTCTAAAATTCTGTGTATGTAGAATAGAATAGAATAGAATATTTTATTCAATAAATTTTTTATTCAATATCGATTATTACATAATTCTTATTGAAAGTCATTTTTTATCTACCACTGGTTCGGAAAATACCTCTGTCCTGGGAAGAACCAGCAAGAAACCCAGTGGGACTTTTTTTTCAAACATAAATTCGTTTATACAATTTTTAAATAAATGTTTATAATGAACATTATTTTCAGGTGAAATAATTAGTCAAAGAATAGTACCTGTTACAAAAGATATTAAGTTGCCTGAGTTAACGGAACAGTTATCAAGTGTTGGTGCTGAAATGCTAGTGGAATGCCTGAGAAATTTACCACAAAGCTTAGAAAACGCCCAGCCCCAAAGTAATGAAGGAGTAACATATGGTAAGATAAAAAACAGACATCTACTTTTTTCTATAAATGACAATGGCTCAATTTTACTTGAAAATGTAATATATTGAATTTTTTTTATAGTTAAACAGCACCACCATGTCCATAAGGAAAAAGATAGAAATATATTTTTTTCTCTTACATTTATTCTTGCACTTACCATGCAATGCACCTAATTTCCTTGATTTTGCAGTTTTTTATGGGCAGCAGACATTTCCCATCAGGTGAGTCTCATGCTCCTTCTTCACCCTGTCTTACACCTGTCTGCAGTTTGATAGATTTCATATTCTGGTTCTCTATTCAGATTGCCACCATAGCCCTCGTAGCCCTCCTGTATAAACAATTCAGCACTTTGATATACCAACACTCATCCTGGCACCACTAAAGAGTGCATTTCTGTCTTTATTTTTGGTACAAAACAAACAAATATATTGTAAAAAATAAGACTGAATATTGAGCAGGGGTTGAGAGGGTAACGTGGCGGCGGCTGTTGTGGCGCCATAATCGTAACGCATCGAAACCTAAATCGCGCTATCAAAGTTTCAAGCGCACTGTTATATATATAGAATAGCTTCGAACTACCATACGGTACATTTTTCGCAGTATGAAACCTCGCAATATTACGCAATAATTACATAGAACAAATGAAATTCGAAACAGAACTTTTCCAGAACTTTCTTTTTTTATACTTACTAATGTTTGTGGTCAGTACGCACGATAATAACAACATGAGAAATTAAACTTTTTTTTTTTGACTCTACTATTTTTGATTTCGACTCTACTTCTTAGGAGTAGTGCCATAGTGCCACCATGAAGGATAGAATTGAATGTCCGGTTTTTCCATCCGCTTTCGGAAGCCATCCTCAACCGTTAAAGGTGCTGGTGAGCCATTCTATATATCATATCATCGGAATAGTGTCGGATGAGACTTACTCTTGGGCCGTTACTCATCCACACATTTTCATATTAATCCATTTAATTCACCAAAAGACAACAAGATTTTTACATTTGTAGTATATTAATAATAATAGGTCGGGGAAAAAGTTTCTTCGTATCTTATATACAAATTAAAGACATTTTTTTAAGTTTAATCACATTTAATTGTAATATATGTGTGCCTTTTTGTTTGATAACTTGTTGCCATCTTGTAGGTATTGACATAAGTAGTAGAAATCTTTGGATTATTGATCAAAAAATTCGACAAGAAGTTTTGACAGTCCTCTCTTGATTTTAACCTAACACTACCCAAAGAATTCTGTCAGGACTATATGGTGGATGCATTAACACTTCTCAACCAAGCCTCTCAATGTTTTTTGAGTGGCCAAAGACGTGTGTGGTCTGGTGTTATCATGATATAAGACCACTCCTTTTCTGTTGATCAATGCCTGCCGTTTTTTCTCAATTTCTTGCTTGATTCTCTTTAGTTCCTGGCAATAGAGAACCGAATCGATGGTTTTTTGCCCAGCGGTAAAAGCTTGTAAATCCAGGTTTCGCTACAGTCTGTGGAGTTTGACTGCCCTTTGACCATGATCTTTTTCGCACGTTCTTGTCGTAGGTCATTCACTTTTCATCACCAGTGATCAATCTTTTTTAAAATGGTTCGGTTTGATAACGTTTCAAAAGAGAATTCCAAATGAGTACACGATTCATTAGGTTTCTTTGAGTGAGGTCGTGTGACCAGACTTTTTCAAATGGGTCAAAACTGTTTTGTGGTCAATCCTCCATTCCTCGGCTATGTCTTAACTACTAATATGCAGATCATGCTCCACTTTTTCAAAAATGGCATCCACTTTATCCGTATAAGAGCGGCCAGAGCGAACTGCAATTTTGGCAACAAAATTCCCGGACTGAAAACGCTTGAATCAACTTTGTCCTACTCTTACTGACACTGAATTAGATCCATAAACGTCACAGTTTTTTTTTGCGCCTTGAGTCACCTTTTCTTCCCTTTTATGTAATAAAACTCCAGAATGTATCAATTTTTCTTCGTTATATTCACTCATTTTGGTGGACAGAATAACAATTAAAAAATGGCGGGGAAAGTGGTTTTTTAATTTTTCTTAATGTCCTATATGTATTGATATTAAAACCAGCCAGATACAAACAGTACAACCAAAGATATTTTTCTTCAATTTTGTGCCACGTTGTGCCGAATTTAGCCATTGTTATTTACTTTATTACTTTAAAGACAATTTACATTTTAGATGAGTGAATTTGTGTATGAAGTAAAGATTAAATTTACTCTATATATTTATTTCTTCCAGCGAAAAAAATAAGTAAAAATATAAGTGAAGTGAGATGGACAGAAATGAATGCCGTAGATGTATACAATTTATACCGAGCAATCTATGGAATTTATCCTCTTAAAACGAAATATAAAGACAAAGAACTAAAACTTTTTAATGCATATCTGCACAATTTTGAAGAAGTTGAAAAGTCTAATAAACCCCCTGGTACTATAGAATATTGTAAGAAAACTAATGCCATAAGGATATTATGTAGAGACAGAAAATATATTTATTTTAAATCACTTAGAATAGTTGGAAAAAGAGAGATAACGGCTTTTGATTTTTATAATGGCTATATAAAAAATATACCATCACAGAAGAGACATTTAATGGTTTGTTAGTATTTAGTGAATTATTAAAATCGTTATTTATCTTTATGTATTTTTTGCCGCATGTTGGCGGCTCAGGAGAATTCATCACCCCATATCCTCCATGGGTAAGAGGTATCAATCGGAAATTAGGTATTTAATTTTTTTAGTCCTTAAACAATAAAAATAAAATGCCACAACGCATATGGTGCGTTTAGTAGCACAGGTGAAGTGAACGGTCTTGGATGGATCTCTGATGATCACATAAACAAATAATTTTGATAAAAAAAATATAAAAACTGTTCCTTCTTTATTTTACCTACCTGATCATTTACAATATTTCATTTAAACTTTGCAATAGTAATTTCAAAATAGTATTATGTATTACGATAATAGATTACAAAACATTTTTGGACGGTTCTTACTTATCGTGGAGACTAAGGAATATCACAATCCCAATGTCCTCTTATTAGTTACATTAAAAAAATATTCTCTGTTGTGTCACACTTAATATAGATATATCTAAATTATTCTAAAGCTGAATGCACATTTGTCAGCACCGTACGCGCCGAATTTTAGAAATTTGTATGAAATCTTATGAAACCTCGCACCTTACTTACCTAATTTTATAAAATGCCGTAGGTATATTAAAGAACACATGCTGATTACGTCATATAACGCGGCACGTTCGGCGCGTGCTGATACTTAATGTTGTCTAATGTTACCTATCGGATTTTCTACTAAAACTGGTGCTTTCGACTTACGTGATAATTTTTGTATTTTTATCACTTAATTAAATCATAATTAATTATACATAATTTGAAAAAAAATTTGGCATCGATTATCAATATGAATGCTTAGTGATATTTTTGTTTAAAAAACGTTACTCCCACCCTAGGATTTTCTCCTGTATCGTGGAGGCAGTTTACAAACACAAATTGCACAAGGACAAACATCCAGACCCGGAACAACAATTATAGGCCATACAAATACTTGTTCCGTGCGGGATTCGAACCCGAGGCCCCCAGCGCAGCAACTTATTGCTAAGCCACTGCGCCACGGAGCCGTCAAAATTATTTAAATACTAAACTAAAATACTCGTAATTGATAAATTTAATTTTAGTTCAATAACCCAAGTATACCTGATTACTTTATTATCAATAAAAATACTTACCTCAAACATACAAGTATTTTCTCTGGTTCAATTGGCCATCTAAATCTTGAGTTTTCCAAAGAAAGATATGGTTTTAGTATATCTAGCAATACTGGAAATTTCTTTTATGTTAAATGCAAATATCTTCAAAATCGTTCATCATCATCTAATAATTCTTTAAATAAAGTATATCCACTTCATATTCTCCATACAAATTGCCTTTTTAAATTAATATTATGAATCCAGAATCTTCTTTTTCTTCGAATTTTATTTTCTTCTTCCTCTGCCAATAAGCAGGCTATTACTATATTTCTTTCCATGGTGATTTCGAGCGATCAATTTCACTGTACCGTTTCACACCAGTGGTTAGAAAAAACTGCAAAAGTTGTTGGTAATACAAAAGATTACGGCGCGGACGGTTCGTACAGACAATTGTGTGAGGCCATCAGTAAAACTCGGCGCGTACGACGCGTACGGTGCGGACAAAAGTACGTTCAGCTATAGAATACTATAATACATACACATAGAATGGGGGAGTGGGCGGTGCCACTAACATGTCAACTCACACCTATAAATGTCAATACTTCTCTTGACGTCACAGTCAAGCTCTACAATCTTGGAAACCTGTGAAATGCTCTTATGCAAAATTAAGATGCACTTAGTAAACTATTTGAAACCATACCTGTTTACTACTTTTCATTTTAGTCGTATTATACAATCATATTATTCCAACTAACAATAATAGATGTCGCTACTACCAGTACGTAAATTATACATATTTTTATATAAAAAAATCGTTTCTATCGTATTTAGTATAAAAAAAAAACGTAACAGGTATGTTTACCTGGGACAAATAGTCCGACTAGGTAAGTCCAACTTCGACCGAGAGATCAATCGACGGATTCAACTCGACTGGGCAGCATTCGAGAAATTGCGGTACATCTTCTCGTCAGGTATACCTAAAAAAAAACGAGACTACAACCAGTGCGTGTTGCCACTTATGACCTATGGAACTGAGACGTGGTCCTTCACTGCTGGCCGTAGGAAGCTCAAGGTCGCTCAGCGAGCTATGGAGAGGACTATGCTTGGGGTTTCTCTGCGTGATAAACTTAGAAATAAGGATATCCACAGTAGAACCAGAGTAACCTACATAGCCCCACGGATTAGTAAGCTGAAGCAGGCCTCTGTCACTCTTGCGTGAAATGATTACCTACAATCGCGAGGCGCCCCCAGGGCAAAACGCACTCGGGGCTAGTGCGTTCTACGCGATTGAATGTTAAAGTTTTTTAACGCTGTTTACGTAAATTGTTTTTGTAAATTCTTGTTGAAATATCGAAATAGTTTTTGTTTAGTGTTTAATATATTTAATTGTAGGATAAAATAGTTGAATTTTTTTTAATGTAATTTAAGAATTATATATTATATGTATATTACCTATCTATTTCATAAATTATATTGACAAAACGTCGTTCCTAGTATAATTGTTGCGGGGATGGGGATGGATGCCTAATGAGCAAACAAACGGATTCAGCCTACATCATTTTTTAAGTTACCGAAGTATAACGAAAGGTGAATTTATTTCATTTCTTTGTTAGATAGGTACTTATAGAGAACAAAGAATTAAGTAATAATTTAACTACAGAAGTAATACCGAAGTACTTTATTACAAAACTTAGTTGAAATTTATTTTACTATCCAAGTACCTACTTACATATTATCTATACTTGTCTTTAGTAATTAAATACTGAAATTAAAACTTTGTTTACAAGATTTTTTACTAAGTAGGATACGATAACATTTCTGTTAGGAATCGTATTTCGGGTTTATTTGTTGTTTACTCTTATCTACCTATTTCTTCCGAGCCAAGCATCGTGATTCCCGACGAATGGCCTTGCAAGTTGCATGCGTTGGGTATCACAGAACTCACAATGTAGTTTTTTTACTATTTATCAGCCCTTAGTGACCACGGAAATTTCGTTGTGACGGAGGAAGGAAAAAAGATGCAAAGTAATACGGACACTCGCGCTCAGCGATAAAGTTTTATTTAGCTTGCGTGCGCCATTTATCTGATTAATAATAACTATGTAGGCTATTAAAACGTCGACAAGTAGTCAACATCAAAAGAGTGCAACTTCTGTAAGTAATACTATTATTTATTCTGTGGCTGAAGTGGCAAGGGCCGGCATAGCTTGAAGAACCGACAACCAATGGGGAAAAAGGATTCTCGAGTGGCGGCCTCTTACCGGCAGGCGAAATGTAGGGCGCTAGATGGAGTGACGACCTGGTAAGACATGCAGGAAGCGGATGGATACAGGTGGCTCAGGACCGTGCTTTGTAGTTTTGGGGGAGGCCTATGTTCAGCAGTGGACTTGTGAAGGGCTGTAATGATGAAGCGTAACAGGAATTAAGATATTTTCTTTTCTTTAAAGTTAATAAAAATTTTGAACATGTGGTTATAAATAAATACCGATTACACGTGCTTTCGTAGAAATATTCATTATAAAACCAATAGTTAGATTATTATTGGAATTTTTTTTTAAAACTCAATCTGGCAGCACAGCAACCTGCCATTATGTGAATTTATTCACGCTTCCCGTTCCCGCTATTTGTTTCTCGATGATGGAGTTGCTAATATTTTATGATATGTAATTCGTTTACGTAGTTTTGTGTCGGATTATTTACGTTGAATTGCGCTATCTATTATTCCTCCGGTAAATGATCACGTAAACCATTTTCAACGTTTTGGTTTTTGTGATATTTCTTCTCCATTGACAGAAAGAAAAATAATTTTAACCTACTGATAATAATATAAAATACTTCCCAAATGTGTTTGGAGGAACAGTTTGCGTTGTAAACCCGTACGCGATTGAAGGACGCATGCAGGAACCATATTTATAATATTGACTCATATTGAACTTGGAAAAGGAAATACGCGGGTCGGATAAGTTAGTACAACAGTGCAGAATTATTATTGTTCGCAAATTATTATAGAAGTAGAAAATCATCATGTATCGGATCTTCAAGGCTGTGAAACATCTGTAGCCTTTCTATATTTCAATTCGGATGCAGGTCCATGGGCTGCACCTGCAATAGTCATTTACCGTCAGTTGGGCTGTAAATTCATTTGTCACTTCTATTTTATAAAAAAATTACCTACGGTCTTATCAAATCTCGTTACATCAAACACGAGCCGATTAAATATCAATTTGTCTAATAGATATATAATTTTCGAAATTAATCGCAGACTTAAGATATTGGCCAAAAAGCTACCTACCTATCTAGTCAAAAAAAAAATTCAAGTCGACTAGAAGAATATTCATCTTTCAAGTTTTGGCGGGAACTTGAATGACGGCGGGTGCTGCTCCTGTATTATTGTATAATTAATGGTTTCAAGTAGATTTTGATACGTTAAAGTTATGCAATTTTGTGTATTTAGCACCTGCACATGTAACTATTGGAAATGGAAACGATGAAACAAGTGCTCCGATGGTACTTCTAATGTAAACCTCAAGTTATTGTCTACATAGGCGCCTTGATATACTACCGTAATCGACTGTCTGCTGGCTCAAGCTGCCGTCAACATCTCCCAAAAGCTTCGCTATGTGACGCATCAACGTATTGTAAAGAAGTCTTAAACAATTTACTTTAAAAGATAATTCTTATTACTTGACACTGGTAAAACTGCAACCGTACAGTTTCATTACCAAACATAGATGGGTGTAGATTTAATAACTTCAATGTATATTTCCAAATTTAATTTCTAAGGGAAAGATCTGTAACAATAATCTAATAAAATAACTTAGAAATTTTAAAACAAGTTTATTCTTGACGACAACACGCAAAATATATAAAAAAAACATCTAATAACAGCATTGTAACTCATATCATTAACAGGTATCCGTAGTATCCGTGGTATCAGCTAGAGGATTTCCTTTTTTGCTGCAGGAAAATTTGAAAGTAGCATTGGTAAACTTTGGCCGTTACACAATTCTTAACTTTAATTTTACTGTTAACCTACTTTATACATAATTAATTCATCGGTATCTCTCCAAAATGTTGTGTACTTAAATTTGTAAAAATAACTAACTTTTTTATATAATAAGGGTGACATACGAGCATACAGTCCACGAGTGGCGTGTAAGTGGATGATGTGGCCCATAGAAATCTGCTTTTCCTTCTACCCTCGATTAAGAATCAAAATGCAGATGTTTAGGAAAAGTCAGGGTTCTCAAAATACGATCTGAGAACAAACAAAACTATAGTTATATTTTTAACATTCCAAAGTAGGTGGGAGTAAAATAATATTATCCTGAAGGGTTTGTGGACGGTAATATTAATATTATCAACATAGCGCTTTATTTTAAGATAGCTATATTATTAAACAATAAAAACATTGATAAAACTATAGGCAGGAGACTTAAGGTTTCTTATCTACACTTCTACATCTACATCTACACTACTATTATAAAGAGGAAAGATTTGTTTGTTTGAATTGAATAGGCTCCGAAACTACTGGACCGATTTGAAAAATTATTTCACCATTAGAATCCTACATTATCCCGGATGAACATAGGCTATATAATATTTTCAAAAAAGTTAGGGATCCGTATGAAAACTTCGTTAATGTAACCCAAGGAGTGAAAAAAATAACAAAAAGAATCCTTATATCGCGTACGCTGCGGAAACTATTGATAATAGAGCAAAGTAATGTACGTCAGTTTTATAGAGGATATCAATATCTACAAAAAAAGTTTGCGATACCATATGTTTAACTATTACAGTTATGTCACAATAACTACTTTTTCATGTTAAAATGTGAAATAGTAACACCGGTACAAACCTTTATCATGCATAACCACCAATTACGTTAACCATGTAATTTCAGTAACATATTTCACTTTTTAAATCTTTGTTAATTCACCAACCGTCCGTCGTGATGTCTCTCTCGAAGTTCGCATGGCTAGGCGCAGACGCTTGATATACGCGGGTGAAACCGCGGGGCACAGCTAGTTTAAAATAATTTGTAAATAATTTAACAACTACAAACGCTAGTTAAATATTTTTTCTCTGGAAACAAAAATAGTATGTACGTAATTTATCTAAGTATTATTTTTATTTATTTTTTCGTTGCCATAATGATAAAGTTCAGTAACGATTTCGTATACATATTTATAAATAACGAAAATACACCTATAATTCTTATATTTACTGTCTTTGTATGTTTTCCCTATCATAATTCATTATTGACACGCAGTTAAATTCTTTTTAACATAATTATTAATCATTGACATAAGTGAGTGACAAATCGCGAAGCGCGATGCCACTCCACACTAATTATGCTAAGTATCAATAGTAACTAATTCAACAATAACAAATGATTGTTACAAACTGAACAATCTGCAACATAGGACATAGGTAAAGTGTAGGTACAACTACGTTAACTACACTACAACTATCATTTGATAGATATTTACACACTGTGCCCATGTATCAACAATGTTTCCATCGGACACAGGTTAACGCCCTTCATTTAAAATATAACGTGCATGTATAACAATCCTGTGCTACATTTTTCTAGCTTATTTGCATAAAAATAGTTATTACCCTACAGATATACATTAACAAAATAATAATCAGTTAAAAGATACATTACTTAAAATAACTTTGGTTATATTCTTGAACTGATAATGCATTCATATTCTACAACAAAATTTTATAAATATTACTTATATTTTGATGAATAAATCAAAGTGAAACTAAATATAACTATTCCTTGAATCCAGCTTTCACCCTGTAAAGAAAGCAAATAAATGAATAATTTATAATGTATATACATAAATTATTAATATATTAAAACATGTTTTGCTCTAATCTTATAAATTACCTCAGATGAAGTAAAAAAACTTTTTTTACTTCATCTGAGGTCAATTTTTCGATTTCATAAAAATATCTTCACATTTTTCGAATAAAATAGCTTAGAGATACCTCCTAGCATTGCTCTCTATGTGTTCATGAAATTTGATCACAATCGGTTCAACCATTCCAAAGATTAGCCCAGACATGCTAACAGATGGACAGACGGACAGACAAAACATTCCAAAATGTTTATTCATACCTTAACAGCATGCTAATAACCCCCCCTGCGCTATAGAACTTCCAGTTATTTCGATATTACAGACAGACACTTCAATTTTAATTATCTGTTATTTTTTAGTATTTGGACTAACTACATAATATATTTTTTTAAATATTTCGAAGACATGTGAAGTTCGCCAACACGCATTGGGGCAGCGCGGCGGACACTTTCTTGCCATAAAACCCTCTCAGAAATGAGAGGAGGCCTGCGCCCAGCAGTGGGTCGTACATAGGCTGAACCTTAATAACTACATAATATCGCTTATTTAAAGTAAAAAATATATTGTCTTTGTTTTAAGGATGACTAACTAGACAAAGTCAAAAAAAATCGTAATTATACGTATGAAAAAATAATTTTAAAACTAATATCTCAAAAACTAGCGTTTCCGCTGTACCTATATTATTTTACGATTAGACTAACAAAAACAAACTCATACATCCTAGTACCACTCCTCTCCACTGAGAGAAGCCCAAATCATGCAGTGCAATGATTTTAAATTTTGATTCTGATATTGATGATATTAATCTTAATGAAAAGTTTGTGTTAAAACTGTTATTAGTATGTGAAAGTGGGTACTTACCTATTGTTAATTACACGTTCTCAAAACGGGTGACTCTCGGAGATATTATCCCCTGATCAAATAAAGTCCTCTTTGGACTCCAAAGATTATTATTACCAATTGAAAATTATGGATTCGCTGACACACGGGCATGCATAAGCTGTCAACCCATTCAAATTTTCGAAATTTCTGGATTTTTTTTTCTTAATGTATTGTGTTTGTAGATTATTCAGAGACACTTAAAAGTAAATAAAATTGTACTTTTGATATTCCCAAATTACAAAAAAAATATCATAAATTGCTATATAAATCGAATCATGACAAAACGTTTACGTAACGGTACATATATGATTGTAATACAGTAACAAAAGCCTCTAAGTTCGTTCTTACTTCATATCAATTTTAGTAAATAAAGCAATGTGATTTTCTAACTATCCGTATCGTGAACAATTAAATATTTAAAAAAAAAAGCTAAAACCAACTTCAAAAACTAATAAAAAGATATTTAATTTCCACGTAGTTAATATTATCTGAAGTAGGGGATTTGCTTGGATACACTGTCTTAGCACTATATCTGTCTTCGATTCTTTTGTGTCGACTTCGCAGTACTACGAGATTTTTTTAAATTATTTATTCTTTATTGCATTCTTTAAACCAAAAGAATACAACGGGCTATAATATCAATGTAACAAATAGAATATCGTCTAAACAGTTAAGTAAATTAAAAAAAACCCTTTTCTTTTTTTTAATTTTAATAATTTAAGAAAATCTGGAGAATATTCAGCTTGATTTTATAAAGCTATCATATATATTTCATCATATATCATATATATACCCAAGTCATTCAATTTTAGGGGTTGAAGCTGCTCGCGTCCGTAAGAATTAATTGAATCCTGACTCCCTACACGTACCCCCTGGGTAGTACTAAACGAGCAGCACTACATACTGGTGGTAGGTTGGTCTTCTACTTGTGAGAGTCCCGACCGAGGGTTACTTGCCATCCATCTGGCAAAGACACCGCCAAATGATGCAAGTCGTGTTCCGGTATGATGTTAAGTGAAATCCATTTCTTAGGGAGAATGTGTTTGGTCATTAGCGGGTTTCGAAGCACGGTTGCACGGCTGGCCGACCGTAGATGGTTGAGGGCCCAAATAATGAGCCAGCCACTCATGAAAGGCTACCCCGTCATCTTAAGAAAAATCCTGGGATGGCTCCACCATGCCGGTTAGCGACCAGAGAGGGCCTGGTGGCGATTTCGGGGGTTCGGGCGTCCCCGCGATTTCCATGCTAGGTACCATCGATGCTGTGACTTTGTTTGCGTCCCTAGGTTATATGTGTGACGCCTCGTCCAACTGCTATTCTCTCAACCTATTCACTCCACCAATAATGACAAAATAAAAAAGAATAAGTTTGTACAGCGGTTGCACTTCCTCTCCATCAAAGTGCACCTCACAAACATTACCACCTTGAGACTGACAAGCCGCACTTACTCTTCTTGACTGAGACACAGATCAGATGTCCTCTAGATGCAGCGTACCTTGGCTACCCTGGGTACACATTGGAACATAATTTTCATCAGCGCGCCGGAGTCTGTTTTTACGTCCGCAACGACATCTGCTGTTAGCGTCTCCGTCACCTTGAAGACCCCACTTTCTCTATGATCTGGATATTGATAGACACAGGAACGGATAAAATTATTCTTGTGTACCGAACGCACAGCGGTGACCAGGAGACAAGTAGGCTGTTTGAACACCTCAGTGAAGCCTCTGATGTGGCTCTCAATGGGTACCCTAATGCACTGTTGGTTTTTTTGGGGTGGGGGACTTTAAAGCCTGTGATCAGGACTGGCCGTTCTCATACCATAAAACAGACCACGCTGGGGGAGATTCGTGGAATTTTGCCTTGTCGCTGGGGCTCTCCCAGATGGTACAACAAGAGTCTAGGATACCTAATGTGGATTAGTACACAGCCAACTACCTTCTGCTGACGAAGGATCCAGACAGGTATGATGTTCAGGTTACCTCACCCTTGGGAACTTCTGACAACTGTCTGGTGAAATCTGTCGTCATATTCCCCACCTAACAACGATTCCTACGGTGTGCGGCGAGTGTAGCGATACAAGTCAGCAGATTGGGATGGGATGCGGCATTTTTTGCATCTTATCCTTGGCGGCAGGTCTGCTTTTCGTCTGAAGATCCGTCGAGCTGCGCGGATGCCATAACCGATGTGATACGTCAAGCGATGGAGTATTTCATCCTCTTTGCTGATGTGCCCATTGGTGGTAAAGCTCATTCATGGTTCAACGCAGAGTGCGCTCCTGCTGAAAAGCACAAGCATATGGCGTTTTTATCCTGGGTCAATTCTCGAGACCGCAAAGCTCCGGATGTTAGCCTTAAGAAGAGAGACTTTAACCAAGCTACCAAGTCCTGCAAAAAGGCATTACTGCAAGCCAGTTCTGACTGCATTAAACGCATCGGTACAAAGCTCTCTGCCAAACCATCTGGCAGTAGAGCTTTTTGGCCTCTCACCAAAGCGGTCGAGACAAACTTTTGTCGGTCCACACTGCCTCCGCTGGTAAAACCAGATGGCTCACTGGCGCATGCGCCTAAGGCGAAAGCGGACTTATTTTGTTCTCTTTTTGCTTGCAATTCGCGTCTGGACAATAGCAACAGCGTACCATCTCAATTACCTCACTGCGGTACCTCTATGTCAGAGGTCCGTATCAGCAACAAGGAGGTTTTTAAAATCTTGCAGTCTAGCCGTGAACAAAGCTAGTGGACCTGATGGTATACCAGCTATAGTTCTATAGATCTGTGCACCTGAGTTGTCTCCTGTGTTAACGCGCTTGTTCCGCCTCTCATTTAGGACTGGAATAGTGCCCAAATCTTGGAAGCTGGCATTGGCCATTTGTTTTCACATTGGTGCAGCCTGTGCCTAATAAAGGTAGCCGTACCAACCCTGCCAACTATCGGCCAATTTCAATTCCGGAGAGGAAATTATATACCAATCAAGTGCCCGGCCAAATCGGGATCAAATCCAGTCCGAAAGAGAGGCTATGGTTGAGCGTGTAAATCTCACACTACAGGCAGTCTCTGAATAGGGCGATGCCAATCTCGTGGAATTCACCGCCTCCAAAACACAAGCGTGTCTTCAATGCTAAAAGGAGCCCACTCACCCTGCTTCCTACTTTCCGGAATGTATCCTTGGAGTGCATTGACCGCCTTCAGCTGTCAGGGGTTGAATTTTCACCGTATCTCAACTATGGGCGGTTCATTGAGTCCAGAGCCAAAGCAACCGCAAGGAAACTTGAAGTCCTTGCAATGCGTCGGCGGTACTTTATTATAATATTGTATAAAGCTAAGACTCTTTGCTATTATTTTTCAAAATAATAAGACATTATTGCATTGAATTATGCATTAGATAGTTTGTTTTATATTTAATTTTGATGCAACAATGATTTTTGTACAATTTTAAAAAACATTTAAATTGACGCAGAGACAGAAAGCCTAACAGATATAATAACAGCAATATCGATAATTATTTTTATGATATTACGGATCTAAATAAGGACTATAATACTTAAATTCATTTATTTACGTGTTATTTTGCTAAACACATCTACAACGAGTTGAATGTAAATTCAAGAAAAACAACTTCCTTCTGCGTGAATCCCATATCTCTGGTGCCCTTTGACCTACAGGACCCAAATTCAAACTCGACCGAGCTACTACCTCAAGGTATCCACATACCAAATTTAAAGTCAATCGGTCAAGTGGAACGGAAGTTATCGTGTCGGCATACAGACTAACAGACTGCCAGCTAAAACCATTAACTTCCTTTCAATGCTACGCAGAAGGAAGTTAATAAACTAGTTTTAAACACCGTATGAGTATTAAATGAGACTATCTAGGTAAGTATGCATTCAAATATTATTCACATTTGAAATTAACAGGCGGTATAACAACAACACGGCAATTACGGCATTCTCTAAACGTAATTAAATCAAATCATGAACATAATAATTGGTAATAACAATAAAAATATTCAACCAATAAATTATGTAAGTGCGTAAAAAGTATAAACCTAAACTTAATTAAAAACATATTATAACGAATAACGTTCTTATTTTTATACAAGTAGATAGATGTCATAACAACTTATGTCTATTAACAAAGTTTTTAGCATAGCGTCACGATTTTAGAAAATTTGATATCGCGCGTTTTTTTATTCAATTTTACTAAAAAGTAGTCTTTGTAGAAAAGTCGCCTTTTTAATTAGCAGGGCAGCAGGCTACTACGCCAAAAATATAATTGATATATTATTGATTAATCTATACATTTACAGTAAACGTTATTAACAAATTAATTTCCCCCACTATGAAAGCTGTCAAATATTTCACCTCATATTCCTAAGTAACGCCGCCCTATTGGCAGTAAAGTCGTGGATGCCACCTCGTTTGTGGCTTATTTTTTCTTTGAATTCCATGAAATGAAGTAAGTTACCTATGACCATAATTATCATGGTATAAATAAGTAGAGAAATTTCAAATTTTTACAACCTTTCATTGTAATAATAAATCATAAAAACATATATTTATAAGCTGAGCAAGGTTTTAGTGGATATAGAACAGTGCGTAGTGATAAGGCTTTTTGTTTGCTTGACGTTGGGTGCGATGAAAATAATATATACATTTTTTAACAAAAAGGACCAATTCATGCGGTAACAAGTCACCACATAACACACGCCAATTTTATTTAAAAAAAAAAACAAAGGACTGGCAGTTTTAAAACGAACAAGACGAAAATAACACAAGTGTTATGTAAAAATTTATTGTTAATTAGTACTGGTACAAAAATAAAAAAGTGACAATATTTACAACAACCAATTACAGTCAATGCCCTTCAAATTAACCACACCATACAAACAGTGACTAGATGAAAATATAATTCCAAAAAAAAATGACCTACACTTGGTTTGTGGTAAAAAATCCATTATGGCATAGATTAATTTATGAAATGCGACTTATGATGATAAAATTAACATTCAGAATCCTTAATAAGTAAGTTGTGGTGTCTTTCATATTGCATTCAATTTATATCAATAAATCACTCGTGCAGTGAAACGTGGTCGACGTGAAACAATCTGAACGAATCCTCACTCGGGTCACAGAGTGCATTTTGGCGCCGGCTGTTTCCTAGAATATTAGTGGAATGTGTTACTAAACTTGCGAAATAAAATGAATGATTATCTTTATACCAATGAGAAACCGCTACCGTGCAGAAAAAATGGAACCAGAAACTATATACCAGTACTCGCATCTCAAATATAAAAATAAATTATTAGACAGTCATTCAGTTTACAATTTTTTATTAATGTAATGTACAAAAACATGCAATTAGTATTTGAAACAGCGAGAAATATTGCTGGCTATTCAAAATGAATAAAGTGAAGATATATTAATGAGAATATATTATATTATCTGTGGGAATCATCCAGCATTATTTTCCACCATGTGAAAATTAAAACCAATTAATCATGATTATAATAAAGCACAAATTTGATGGCTTCGGTTATGATGAGGCAATTTAATAGATACTGATATTCTTCGGAGCAAATCTGGAATTATGAAAAGCGTGTGGTAAGCGATACAAGCTATGCATACACAAAACTTTCTTTAAAATTAATCAAGTCTGTTAAATATATTGTACAGGTTATTATCCTTTTTAATTATTTGTTAGTTCTTATAGACATAAAAATACCAGTAGGAAACACCAACACAATAAAAAGAGGTTGTTATTTTAATAGATCTTTTTAATGAATAAACAATGAATAAAACTATTAACTATAGGTAGGATTAAATAAAGATATTAGAGAAAATGTGCGCAAGGAAATATTATTATATAATAACCATGTGTACCGTATAACTATTTAACTGCATAATCGCCTGTTGGCGCCTACGTTAGGATTAACAACGATAATATTTCTTTATCTATGAGATACAACAACTTATAACAACATATTATATCTGTTATATTAGCTACCAATCAAAACGAGATAATGGATCCCCTACTACGCGAAATTATTACCACCACATTGGACAAGTTGATACTTGGATATAGATAAAAATAACTATTGATTATTTAATATTAGCAACAATATAAGCCGTTATCATAACAATAACAGGTGTCAGTATTTTACATAACGATGCTATATTATATACATGCTTAATTTACTCACTACAAATAACACAAATTAACACTTTGGACTAAACCACATAGGTACATTTTAATATATTAAGAATATTATTTTCCTATCCATTCTATTATTATCACTCGTGTAAAAAATACAATCCCATTTGCATTTAAGAACAAAGAAGTTTAGAAATAATCTCAACTACAAATACAATCAATGCATCCAACCTTACACATTCTACAGAACCGTTATATAAGTACTAGCACCCTGTGAAATATACATAAATATGTAGTACATATATAATAAACAATGTTATTTACATAAGTTATTTTGACTATTCTAAGTTATATAAATAGGCTCTATATTGTTCTAGAAGCTAGACAAAGGGAAGCAGTTAGTATTTGTTACTCTTACATGTGTTCCGGATGGCTGCGAATGCAGTCGATGAAGTCGCTAGGCTTTAAGTCCCCTCGGCAGATGCGGAATACGGCGGTGAACAACGGAAACCTGTAATTGAGAATAAGTTAGAAATGGCTTGATATAAAAAAAAATTAACACGGGCATAATTTTTTTATCCATTAATAGAAAACCTAAATCATGGTTTAAAAGATGGATAAATAAGTTACATATATATATAATTTCATGATAGTAATTTAATATTAATAATTAAGATGACAGTGTTCACGGAGTATGCTTTTCAGTAATTTTAGACGCTTCAAAAATTAGGCATCAGCCGCATATTTATGTATCGCATTAGCGACAGGCCCATCAATAATCCCTGTGTTGAAAACTAGAAAAAAAAGGGGCAACCCCATGCAGTTAGGACTAGACGGGCAGTGAATACAGTCGTCGAAGCCAGAATTCGGCGAAACCCTTTATGGAAACAAAGAACATTATATGGAAATGAAGATTTACTACGTCCAGGGAGGGACCACGCTCTCACAGAATACCAGCGTAAAATAGCAGCTCAATGCTGCTTGTGTTAGTGTTAGTTAGTGCTAGTGTTTCGTATGGTGAGTGTAGAGAACTGAAGACCCTTTTTACTGGAGGCATTCCATCTTAGTTCTGAGGGTTGACAACACGTTTGCATTTGGATTCTTAACCGAGGATAAAGATGTGATGGGTCACAGCAACCACTTAACATCAGGTGGACTGTGTGCTCGTTTGTCAATATTATTCTAATGTTTAAAAAAATGACCTGAACCACCTGTGCTCATAAAAATCATTTAATTTATTTCTTAAATTTTAATCATACTTGAAGTGCTTAAAGGGATTATTAATAATTATAATGACGTTACAAATATTTTTACTAAAAAAATCAATTTATTATATTTTATAAAGGCGTTTAACATACTCGTACATAAAGTCCACATGAACAAACATTCAGACCCAGAACAATTATTTATAGGCCTTACAAATACTTGCCCCGTGTGGAATTCGCGCCTGCTACCCACAGCGTCACACCGAACCACACTTAAATAAAAATACATTTCACGCTTTTACATAATATGATCACACAAGTCTTTTTGGACACCGATTGTTGTACGTCATAGACATACCATTCCCATGGTCGGTCATTGTTGCCAAAAGACGATATCTTTATAAGTATCGTATTTAAAATATTTTTCCACGTTAGAATATGTACATACATTTTTAATTTTTTTAATGTGTAATAGAAACTATCCTTTTCACTTGGGTGGCAGGCATCCATCAAATTACGGGCTTTAAAATGTGATAGAGGCATGCTGCAACTATATAATGGTTGCAGTACGAAAGGGTGAGTTTGTACCACGCTCTCACTCCTTCACAGCGTAGAACAGCAGAATAATACATCTATGTTTCATATGGTAAGTGTAGAGAACTGGAAACCCTTGTCCTTGTTGTCCTTTACTGATACGGAAACATCCCATCTGATCCCTTAGGGGTGACAACGTATCTGCATTATGATTCTTTTACACATCATACACTTACCATCTAGTGGACTGTGTGCTCGTTTGTCACACTTATTCAATAAAAAAGTACCTTTCCTAAAAACTGCCAGACCTCATTTATACACCAGTGACGCTCTTAATATTTTGAGAGAAGTCTTTGCTCAGTAGTCATTTATTACAGCCTATCAAATGTACACTGCTAAACATAGGGCTTCCCCCATAGATTATCCTATAGGAAATTTGCTATATTGTCCACTCTTGGCAGGCAGGCAGGTAGGTTGGCAACCGCAGTTTACTATTATTTTGAGTTGCTCAGTTGATTCCGTTTCAGGAATACGCAATCGCCCATCATTCATTTCAGTTCCCCTCTATCGCTCCTTATGACACCTACGGAATGATGTGGTGCAGTGTATTTTCTTACGTCGCCACTACACGGCACCTTCACTTTACAGACTTATAGATCTTATTGACATTACAGTATAGACAGGTACGTGCCCTAAAAAGTTCAGTGACTTATATTATATCTCTACGTATTCTTTGTTCAGCAAGCATGTATGAATATAAAATAATAAATTAAAATGATTCCTCAAATGTAATTTTATTAGGTAGAATTAAAAACTTGTATATTAGGAGCATGGCAGAATAAATAAACTATTAATACGTATACATAATATTTAAAAAAATATAAATAATAATTGATTTAAAAAGGTAATTAAACGCCAATTTCGTCTATTTTTGAACACAGTTTCCAACTTATATCTGAAACAGTTTAGGTTATAGAAGACCGGCGCGCTGTCTCAAATGCGTTTTGGCAGACTTCATTATATATCCCCAAATTTAATAAGACAGTAGTTTTTACGATGTTTTACCTCACAGCCGAACAGGTGGTAATCATAAAAATTATTATTACAATTAAAATTCAATTCCCGCCAGCACAAACCATGCAATAATGTTAACATTGGCCTCTAATTATACATGGATGAAAGCCAAGTACAACTATTTCAATCTGTGCCATTTTGTGACGTCACGCACGAATCGTACGCGAGGTTAACAATAATGTGTGAAGCGGCTGTGGTAGCTTGCTTATTACATACTCTAAGGTCTAAACAGATTTTTCAAAGCCTCATTATATCGAAACAATAATGTTAAGTTTTTCACAGCCCTTATCCAAGCCTTCTTTTTTGATGGATATATATAACAAACGGGTTTATATAACATGCAATACCTAAATGTTTTTCTGTATTTGCGTTTAGCCGGATTTTTTATATACACAATTGGATAGTAATATAGTTTTTCGTTCGTACAACATGCGCAGTGAGCTCAAAACATACCTTTTGTTTCTAACCTATTTTCAGTGCAATGTAACTACCTAGGCAAAGTCACTAGATTACTAGAATAAATAGTGTGTACAGCCCAGTTATTGTTAATAGCGAAGTGATATAACGCTTCTAATTCCTATCTACTAGTAACCGTATACAATGAGCATTAGAGCAGCACCACAGATATTGGATTTCATAAGAAGTAATAGTATATATTAACACATAATTAGTAAAATAATGTCGCATTACTTAATATTTTTCAGTTGTCAGAAACGACCTAGTCGTCGGCTTATATTTTCAATCCGCAATACTATCGTGTCTCAATATTTGGATAAATGTTTTAAAAAGAAAGTACCCATATCAAAAATAACTTTAATATAAATAATGAAGGGTCCAGGAATAAACAAGGCACATATACATTTAAGACATTATAATAACTGTAAATATAATAACTGTAGTAAATAATCATGAAGATTATTTTATGTAAATGTAATTATCAGACATTTCCATTCTAATTATTAAAAATTATCTTGTTTTAATTTAATTAGTTTGCACACTAGAAGTTAAATATGGCTGGATTTTGTTAAATTATTAAGATCTATTGTTGTAACCCATATATCCATGTAACCCATATAATGATTTTTTTTTTAATTTAAGATAAATTCATTATTCAAAACCCGTAAGTACGTTCATGAATAATAATTATAATATATAATTTTCATTATCCAGTATTACACAGTTATAACTTTTTGTAATTCAATTCAAAAAACATTAGCATAAATTGTTTACTTGGAACGTCGAAGGCCAACATTCTCATTACAAAATAACCTTCTAGCTTTTAAGTCCTCCTTTCTCGTCAAAACATTTTTAAATACTTACTTGTTTTCCATATTTTTATTTGCAAGCATGTGGTTGACCTCCTCCGCGGTGATGGGACCCTGTAACTTTTGTCCGTTCAACATTTCGTCCTCGAGCTCTTTAATAGACCGGCCCGTCTTCACGAAAGCCTCGGCGACTCGCCGGTTTCTACCACCTGCAAAATTATAACTTTTTTAACAAAATTAAAACGCCGCTACCCTTTGCTTCTAGACATATGTTATCATTGTCATCATTACAGCCTTTCACAATTCCACTGCTGAACATAGGTGTCGGCCAAGTAATGCTCCAAAACACGATCCTAAGTTATATCTACTTTCGGCATATCTTCCAGGTCAACAATCAAAAATCAAGAGTTTTGCCTCTTTTTGGTGGGCACTTAAACAATTTCACAAAAAACACGTTAAAATAAAGAAATAATCTACAGCCAAATTAACCACTTGGTTAATTTTAATGCGTACATTAAGTTTTGGCTTCAACGGCATCGCTTTTCAGCTTTCAGTATTGGGGCCTGGGAAATGTCCCTACATGCGCTAAATGAAAAATATAGTACATGCGTTATTTTCTTAACCCATCGACATTAAACAATTGCAAAGTAATCGTATATTATGTCAACATGCCAAACAAAAAAAAAGTAATTCTTTTATTCAACAGTGCATAAAGAATACATATTCTTCGTCGTTCTAATAAATTCACTGTTTTATTCACTTTCTAAAAACAATAGTTCGTTAAAACAAAAAAATGACAAACGTTCCGTATTCTAGAATGCATGACCTTTGTCGTTCCTAGATAATGAATATCAACAACGTCGACTGCTGACAAATTATTTAGGTCGTGCCCTATTTCGAAATTTTAAAACTGCCCTCTCTATCCCAGACATATATACCCATATACAGTCATCGATATGTATGTACTACGCACTAGATTTCGTATTCCGAACATTGACTATGTTCAACTCAACTGTACTGCAATTGAAGATTTGTGAATTCCATAGGATAATTATTATTACATTTCATTTAGAAATATGTTTATTTAGATTAAAATAAGATATTTTATATTAAATTCTTATATTTATTTTATATCAAATTAAGGTCTTCGCGCATGCGCAACTACTGCTCCCACGAATACGCGAAGACATGAGTAGGACACAGTTTTTGTTTGGAATGGCTTCTCTAGTACGTAGTACATATAACTCAATGTATACAGTGAAACCTGGTTATCTCGGATTGTCTTACTTATAGAGGGTCCTACAATACTTATAAACAAAGCAAGTATAGAAGAAAATAGTATATCGTAAACAAGCGTGTCATAATTTGTCTAAACCTGATAAATTGTCTCAGTTATACGGGTTGTAGAGCTGCGAAGTCCCAATTATAGAGGTAAACATCAAAAAAAATCTATGAAATCTAATCTCCGTTAACAAGGTTTGAAAATTCCCAGTAACAGAGGTATTCCAATGCAAAAGTGTCGGGACCTCATTGTAATTATCAATAACAGAGGTTTCTCACATATCCAGGGACCAGGGCCTACTTAACCAGGTTTCACTGTACGAGAATACGTTTGCCGTATGATCCACCTTTTTAAAAAATTAAGAAAGAAAATGTTATTTGGATTTAAACTCATAATATAGTATTTATAAATATCCCATACAAACGGTAAATTTAACTTTTTTTTAACCCCCGCACTCAAAGTGGCACGTTATGAACCATAATCTCTTCAAAATTCTATAATTAACATAAAAGCAAGTTGATGATTCATTAACGGCCGAGTGCAACAACAATTTTTTAAAGTTTGTTTGTTTTGTAATCGAATGCGGGGTAAGTACATTAAAATACATAAAAAAAGGATAAGGGATATAATTACAGTACATTAAAAAGGGATAACAATAACCATTAAAATTAAGTTCGCTTTTACACGAGCACAAAATAAAGAGAATAAAGTTCAGTGCAAGTTATCCTCATATCTTTAACTCTGAATTTCGGTCATGGCGTCCAGTCTCAACGGAGACTAGCCATCTGCGCAGTACAGGATTATAATGCACGAGGGTGTGCGCTGCGCGCTGCACGCAAGCACAGATATACTTTGTATTCCCCTGCTCTCATAGTCCGATGCGACTTTCCGAGGCAGGGTTTACGTGCTCCAGGGCACGGGGGTGCATGCAACACCGCCAACTTCCTGACTGGGAATTTCAATAATTTCTTCTAATTTTGGTCGACCCGGGATTCATACTTGGGACCCCATGATCGACAGTGGCGCTTACTACCACTAGACCCACGAGACAGAGGCATGTGAAAGATAATATTACATACACGATAAACATTTCATAAGAATATTTAATTAATCAACACATAATAAAAATTATTTCACCTTGTTTTTGTCTTGATTTAATTACTAGGTACATACATTACCGAATTAAACTGCATATCTAGCTGTTTTGCAATCGATAAAATATATTTTATTCACGCTCAACAACAACAGCTTGTATGATAAAGAACGTACATCAACCTTATCCAATGGACCTTGTCATGTTTACAAGTTTTTTAACAAACAAAAATATTTGCGCAATATTGCTTCGACAACGACTTTTGTATTCTTTGATACCTATTTCTTTATAGTGATAAAGTTAATTTTATGGTAACAATTTATAACGTCAGCAAATTTCACATACTATATTAGCTTTTGTTTCTTTTGTCGCCTGGTTAGAGTTCAACAACTCCTCTCGCACCGAGGGTGTTGTAAGGGAGGAAGTTGCTTGTAATGTAAAAACTCGTTGTCGAGGATTACACCAGTAAGACTGCGTTCTCAACTACAGCGGTAAGCTGTGGCACGGGTTATAGTACCTGTGCATAAACGTATATGGAGCTGCATGCTCGTTTGCCTCTTTTTATATAGAAAAAAACCCTACTCAAGTTCTCGACAACGGCTACAGAGAGGTCATGCGCTGAGCTGAGACCGACGGCGTTGCCACATCGCTACCTACCAACAATTATTTGACATTATGCGATTGTGTTCGGTGATCTGAAATTACGTGCGTATGTGAATCACATCATTATGCTATTGTTATGGCGAGCGGTATGCCCGTTGCCTCAAGAACAATTCATGGGCTATAGTACCTACCTAGCTTTTGCATCTCATGAACATTTACTGATTGGTGTAGATTCCTCGGCCACTTTACTTAGGTGCAACAAAACTTCAATACTATAAAACATTCAACTGCGATTACCGATAAATAAGTATGTCAAATATTTCAAGATTTCATCAAATTAGTATTTGATGCATTTTTACATAGGCCTGCAGTGTATATTTAATAGGTGGAATTTTAATGTAAAATAGAGGCGGCTACTCACTTGCCTGCCGCAGGGGCAATCTATGAATCTATGATGGGATGGCCCTTCATTGCTTACTTAATTGTGATGTGTGTATGCAAGCAGGAGCAATATCCTAAGTTGGCCCTGCGGCAGGGCGGCAGAGGCGCAAGACCTTCCCTGGATCATAGCTGCCGCTGCCACGTGTAGTGTAGCGCAATTGGGGCAATTTCAATTAGTTCGTTGGCGACTTCCGCGCGGAGCATTCGTGTGAGTACAATTCACAATGGATACCAATAAAGAGTGTGAAATTTGGACACTGATGATAGAAGTGTATAAAAAGGGGCTTCTTCACCAAGTATCTCCTTTTTGTCTCTTTTTACGGTAGCTCCGCAGCAAGAATGTTATTCGAAAGTGGTAATGTTTTCAAACGTGGTAGAACCATGCTGCAGCTTATAAGCATTATATTATGGTTGTAATTATTAATTAATTAGTTGTTTAATCGATAAATATGGGTGTCTATGGGCCACAGTATCCACTTACCATCAAGTGGACTGTGCTCATTTGTCACTGTTGTTCTATATAAAAAAGTGCCAAGGCTAGACATACTGATTCATTGATATTTCGATAAAACTGGCGCCATTCTCAACGCATGTGCCCAGCGAGACGTATACTCTCATACTGAACGGCAGGCATGTGTGTAGAGACAGTTCTGATATTGCCCTGATCGCTGTACACCCTAGATCGCCCCTGCGGCAGGCAAGTGAGTAGCCGCCTAGGCACTCGATCGGAATTTACTGTTGCCTATAAAAATGCCTCGGTGTCAGTAATGAAAAAAAAATCTTTAAATTTTTTCCTAACCAAATCCATCATCCAACCTACACAAATCCATTTTTCATAAAGCTAGAAATCTATTAAAAACTATTAATACACAAGCGTCCGTTTTGTCTCTCAAACTTTTAATTTGCTATATACGAACGCTAAATTCAACGATTTACTTTGATCATGGCTCATTTTAATAGGAAATATAATAAATATAACGTTTTCTATATTATATTTCCTATTAAATGTTTATAAGTAATAACAAGATACACAAGTTAGCAACGAATATGGCGCCATTATTTTTAGCAGAATTAAGCTTTGAGTAAAATCAATACTTTTACCGTTATCGGTTAGAGATAACCGATTATCTAAGTATATTATGTAGTATCTGCAGTAAAAAAAAGACCACTGTAACATATAACTATATAACTTTTGTATAAACGTACGTTTGAAATTCCGACAAGACCCTTTTTACTGGAAAAGACGCATTCCATCTTAGTCCTCAAGGCTGGCAACGCATCTGCATTTTGATTCGCAAACGAGGATAGATGTAGATGTCTATGGGCCACAGCAACCACTCACCATCAGGTGGACTGTGTGCTCGTTTGTCACCTTATTTCTATAAAAACAATGTGTTTTTAAATTTACTACCGCAATGCGTCGCTGTAAAAACATATTCTGTTGGACTATCAAGAACACTTATACTTATCCGCACACTTATTCTTAATTTTCAAAGTTCTTAAAATGACCAAGGAAGGATTCCTCCAAATGAAATTAAATTAAATGAAATACATTATTCCTTCGACGTAAGAAAATAAAATTTAGTTTGTAAAATGTATTTTTTTTTCAAATTTACTACCGTTTCGAAATGAGGTTATTCTGACCGGAGAAGAAACGATGAAACAAACTCTGCAGGTGTCCTCCTTTTTGTCATTTTTAAGTTAATATTATATACTAGCATTATAAAAAACAATAACATACCCATCGGTAACCAAAACAAGTTCTATAATGTATTTAAAAAAAAGAACGTTTAAAAATTTGGAGCTTATCAGTGCATGGCACAAACCAGAGCAGAACAGCCCCTGCAAGTAACACTCGTTCACAAGTATGACGCATGTGGCAGCCATCGACCACCTTAAAGAGCAATGGATAGCCCTTTACAAGGCGTCGCTGCAGGCAGATGTTTTTAAGCGAGCATTTCAACACAAGTAATGAAATACTACGTACCGTGTGTAGTATCTAGTAGCGAATATCCACTAGCCCATAACGTCCCGCAGGTGTTAAGAGGCGACAGAGGGAAACAAAGCAGGCAAAGGGTAGCCAACCCGCTTACCAATCGTGATAACTAAGGCAGTATCCCCCCTATAAAGCTATCTATGGGAAAGGTCTTTAATCAGCAGTGGACTTTTGATAGGTACCAAAGTGCTATTTTCGCCTAGCGCATCTATTAGTTTGATGGTGAATTTCAGTCATGAGATTCGTAGCCAACATGCGAAATTTGCTAGATTTTGAATACGCAGAATAATAAATACGTTACTCCTAAAGCATACGGCTTATATATGAAATGGCTATCACATTATGTATAGCAATTAAAGACAAATATTGTTCAAATCCACGTTCAAAGCCGAAATAAAAAATATAAAACAACTAATTACACTCTCTTATGAAACTCACTGTTTGAATAAAACTGATAATAATAAAAAGTTGCAAACGAACAAACTGCCAGGACCCGGGTTTTTTTTGTAGGCGTGACAAAGTGTCAAAGATTTGCTCTGAGCGACATTCGAAACCACGGCCTTAGGGAAGCGCAACTAAATGTTTAGCTACTGCACTACCTAGCCGTTAACGTTTATGTTGTATGATCATTAATGTCTTTCAAAATTCTACATTCTCTCTATGCAGTATAAGACGTATCAAGGTACTGAATACGCATGTATGTATACGGCATAAATATCAATGGCGAATACATCATTCGCTTTCAAATCCCTGACAATAATTTACAGCGGTCGGATCATTATAGCGGAATTACCGGAAGACCCTTAACACTATGATCACTGAGCTCAATAATATCTTGCAACGGGTATTTTAAAGGTCTTAAGGCTGTGTTATACTTTAACTTTTTTGCATCTATAAAACTAACTTAAATGTAATTATTGCGCAAAAACAAAATAATTTTATAAAAATTGAACATAATATTATGGAAAAGGGTTGTGTGACAGAATAATAATTGGTAATCATAAAGATAACGCAATTGCTTTTTAAACGTATACTATGTGTGTAATGAAACCATGTTTAACTTATATCAAATTAAAAGCCTTATTATGTTTAGGGAGCGTCGAGAACACATTTTAAAAATTTATTTTTATTTTTATCTTATGACAAAAAAAAAACAGAAGCCCCGCTTGCCGAGATATCTCGAGCGAGGTAAAGTTTTCATACCTACACACCTTACAACAAGAGGGCCTTAAGATAAACATAGACAGGGCAAAGATTATGTCTAAAGTTCATATCACAATACAGATTGTTGTTGGGGAAATGAGAAAACGACTCTCGAACTCTTTGATGTGATGTGCGTACTGTGTACTTGGGTTGACCACCTGATGAAAGCTTTGGGGTTGCTCAGTAATGGGTTTGTGATAAGCTGTAATTATGAATGACTTTCCGTAAGAAAATACACATACCACACAAGGGTACATATTATACACACACTGATAAACTAGTTACTATGAAGTAGTTACATCTTACCATAACATGTGGTAATAAGGTCGGCGACTCCGCAAGATTCAAAGAATGTACTAAGCTTGCTGCCAGGGTAGAACACGTCGACGAACTTGATCATTTCCATTAGACCCAGACGAATTACAGCCGCTTTTGTGTTGTCACCAAAGCCGAGACCGTCTACGAAGCCGGCGCCCACAGCTACTATATTCTGCACAAATATTGTAATTAATAGAACGGAATTTCACACTCGCTTCACGTTTTACTTTCAAGCTTATCGTACTTTCAGCTTTAATTTACCCCTTGTCAAACTCATAACGGCTAATCGATCAACACAAATGAAAACCTATACAATCATTATTTGTATTTTCTACAGACTTCAGAAAGGAGGAGGTACTCAATTCGACTGTATCTATTTTTAATGTGTGTTACCTCATAACTTTTTCTGGATGAAAGGATTTCGTCGATTCTTTTTTTATTTGAAAGCTGGTGCTCCTCGTGTCATCCCATAAAAAATGATCATGGTCTGACCAATAGTTTTTGAGTTCTTAATAATTTATATTGAAGTCGGTTGCACAAAATTTTTATTTGAAATTATTTATGATCAACACATCTATTATTACAATGGAACGAATAATTCAGAATCTCGTAAGAAATTGAAAAAGTTGTATCACGACTTTATTCATATTTCAGGTGACACAGTCATATTTAAACGAAACCAATAATAAAATACTTTGTTACAGAGTTATAGATTTATTTGATACAGAGTTATATATCTGAAGCTATAAGTGACATTTCCCATAGCCGCCTCTTACGACAAACACGGAACGAAATGGGGCGATGTATTCTCTGCTATACGCGGCAGTTTAAATAATTATTTTAGTATGAAATAAACAGTTTAATACAAGTATTGATTATGACAAAAAAACACGCTGTGCACCTAATAGCGAACGCTTACGCGTAGGTCATGGACACTTAAAACTATCCTCGATTAAGAATCAAAATACAAATGAGTTGTCACCCCTGAGGACTGAGATGGAATGCCTCGGTTTCCTATAAAAATGTTCTCCGGTTCTCTACACTTACCATACGAAACACAGGAGTAATAATAAATATAATAATATAATAACAAGCTGCTATTTTAAGCTGATATTTTGTTAGACCGTGGTTCTACCACGGTCGAGCTGACCCATTCGTGTTACAACCATAATAGGCTTCAGCATGGCTCTACCACGTAATAACTGTGGCCTCTTACGACAACCACGGGACGATATGTGGTAGGGAATATTCTTACACCGCCTATATAAACAGCCTAAATATTTGTTGCGCGTAGCATCTACGAATTTCATAGGTCTACACCTGTGTCAAATCCACTGAATTCTGCTAATATAAAGCGATAATCGGATTCATCCAACTTATCGAAGCAAATAAACTAACGTGTAAGAAGAACGAGAAATAGACACGTAATAAACAGAAAAATTATAAAAAGTTAACAAATATGAAATCAAAGATTGAATCTATGAAAAGGGATGTCACTATTTTCTACATAAAGTGACTTATAATATGCGGAAACCGCATTTTATCGCAATAATATTTTTAATCCACTGTAAAAAAACATCATCTTTGAAATCAAACGTAGCACAAATCATCGAAACATGAAAGTTTTTGTTATATTATATACTAGCTGTGCCCGCGGCGTAGCTCGCGTATACAGGTTTTACATAAAGAATTTATCGTTTAGGTAAGAGAATATTAAACGATTTATTTCATTACTGTATCAATAAGTGGTAACTAAATAAATCATTATCATCAAAGTTCTTAGTCGTTTATGATAGATAGAGCTTCTGTGTAAGCGACGTTAGAAGTAGGCTTAGCCGGGGTGTACACAAAAAGGTTACGGGGGCTACTAACGCGGGAAAAAGCAACATAGAGTTGGCCATGTGCAAAACAGTCAGTACTGAGGTACACTCCTACAACGCGTATAGTTTGACCTTGCGCTTTATTTACGGTCATCCCATAACACACGCTCACTGTAACTGGAAACTGAACGCGCTTAAAACTGAAAGGAAAATTACTTCTTAATAGAGGGTTTTTGGGCAGTGCTGCCAGATAAAAAAAAACTCATTCAGCTCTAGGACAACACAAAAAGCGCTAGATTTTATGAAAACAGCGCTTTAAAAAAGCCCTAGATTTCGCGCTAAATTAACTACAAACAAAGTTTGTGTTTTTTTATATAATCATGATAAAGAAAACAACATTAAGTTTTTTTTCTGGCAATATTTTTTTGATGTATCAATACTTCGCAGGACATCGACTTATAATTATGGCAATTGCTGTCAACAGTAGTTAGTACTGTACGAACAATAAAAATATCATTAATTGTTTTAAAGTGCAATGTATTTCGCAACTTAGTTTCAGATGTCAGCATCTGATTGCGGTTGCTACACAGTTTCTTTGTGTTATAACTTCTAAGTAACTTTTAACTTAGCTGTGCTCTAAGCAACTGACTGAAACTGAATAAAGCAAAATAAATGCGTTGCCAAAACCATGAACGAAAACTTTAATAAAGGGGATTTCCCCGCTTATAGTCGTCGGTAAAAAAATCAAGTTGATCATCCTAAAGGGGAAGCCAGGAGATCCATAGCACAGGGTATCCTAGTTTGTACTCGTCTCCCATGCTCTTTGTTTTGTGGAAAAAATATGTTTGAAAAAGATAAACTGCAATGTACTATTTGTGGGAAAAAATAATAAAGGTCATTATTATTATTATCGGTAATGTGGACTAACAGTGCTGCTATAAAAGAGTTAATAACCCGCTAGTCGCTAAAATATTGAAATGTGTGCTAATAAACCACCAAAAATAATACACCAAAAAGCGCTGGATTAAGCTAGGTGCTAAAATTTCGAAATGCGCGCTATACACTCCAAAAAAGCGCTAAATCTAGTTCCCAAAGCGCTAAAATGGCAGTACTGATTTTGCGTATATTATAAATACAATATCACGACATTTCGTTGCAAAATTTTTATTTTTGGTTGGGTTCCGTTGTATGGCTTCGATGGATACAAATTTCTTTAGTAAGTCTCAATACGATTCATCGGTGAAAAATCTCAACACAGCAATTCAGAAAAGTTTGTAATTTGTACAACTCCATCTATTACGTCCTTTGTGTGAGAAAACATCCTTTATAAATCTTTTTTTGTGTTTTAATTATAAATATATTAATTATTATGGAACGTTTTTTTTACACACAAATCTTTTTATTACTATTTCTGAGATTTTATGGCGCCATTGAACAAATTCGAACCTACATTTCAAAATAATAATCATTACTTTCGATAGAATTAACCAATTTTAATAAAACAAAGATTAAATGTAACTCGAAGATACGCTTTATGATTTTCTTAACGATTTCTTTGAAAATAAAAGATGTTTACTTTAGACGTGATGCGTTCATATAATAACAGACAAATAGACAGACAGACAATTCTAAAAATTATAAAATGTTCTTTTTTAATTATTTTCAGTTCCCCATAATGATTTTAGCCACCAAAATATATAATATACAATGTACAGAAAGAGACACAACATGTTATCATCATTTTTATTATATGTATATATTTAAAGAGAGATGGCGCTGCTAACATCAATTCTAAAAATAAAAGAGATTAATTGACGCGATTGATACATTATATAAAACGCAAGAGAACTTATAAATCAGTGCCTGCACAGTAAGCAAAAAATAAAGTTTGACTCTCGCCAAAACCAACGCAATTGTTAATAGCTCATTTAAAATTTGATTTACCACATAGAGTACTCGGCGGTAAAGAATAAATTGAGTTTGTCAACACGCAGTAGGGCAGCTAGTAATATAATAAAGATTAGCAGTAAATATGAAAACTCATCTACAGGAAAAAACCACATTGCAATTGCATTACATTTTCACAACACCACCATCTATCGAAGAAATGGGTTAACTATTGTGCTTCAGATTTAGTTAATAAGGTTAATATATTTTTGTATAATATATTTAATACGTTCTTTAATACTTTTGTTTACTGCGTTTTAGATATACATAATTATATCATTATTTTACATAATTTAACTATGATTTATGATATGATATTAGTTTAAAATGCACTTGATGACTCAACCAAAGCCACCGTTGAGCAAATTCGTACCTATACTTCCCTACCCATACTTAGAATATTTATCAAAACTTTTGATGGAATGAACTGATTTTAATGAAATAAAGACTAAATGTAACCCGAAGATACACTTTATAATTTCCTTAACAATTCTTATGATATAAATTAGTACTTTATACGTGATACGTTAACAAACAAACAGACACACAGACAGACAGACAGATGGACAGAAAATTCTAAAAATGGTAGAAATGTATTTAATTACTTATTTTTAGTACCCCTCAATCACTTTTATTACAAAAATATAAAATGTACAGACATCTGCTATTTACAGTTTTATTATATGTATAGATAACATATTTATGTTATGCAAGCGACCTCCACCGGCTTCGCCAGGGTAGGGTCTATTAATATGACGTTATTAAGTGGCGAAGCTTGCGAAGTCACTTATTGATTTCACGATGTCTGTCCGTCTGTCCGTCTGTCCCACGATTATCTCGAGAACGGTTTCGAATTTTCAAATTCTGTTTTCAGCAATCGATTTCTGATCACCCAGGCATAGACTTAAAATAAACCTAGCAAGCTAACAGCATAGCAAAGTGGCGAAGCAATCAGCTTTGTAGCGGTTTCTAACGGTTGCCGTTGAGCAATCAGTTTCAAAATAAGAGGTTCAGATGCCTGGGTGATCAGTAATCGATTGCTGAAAACAGAATTTGAAAATTCGAAACCGTTCTCGAGATAATCGTGGGACAGACGGACAGACGGACAGACGGACAGACATCGTGAAATCAATAAGTGACTTCGCAAGCTTCGCCACTTAATAATTAAAGAACATTTTGTTCAATGTTTAGCCTAGATCCCTCCCTGCATTGCTCTCTATCAGACAAACAAACATTTTTAAACTGGTTATCTATGCCTTAATAGCACGCAAATAACCCCCCGAGCTTAATAGAATTATGTACATAGATTATAGAAGTAACAAACCTTAAGAGCTCCGCATATCTCCACCGCGTCCTCATCATCGACCACGACCACTCGGAAGTACTCAGTTTGGATAATGTCACGCATCATTGGCGCCAGCATCACATCACGGCAGCCTATTGTTGTTTCGCAGAACTTCTCTTCCGCTACCTAGCAACAATGAAGTTTTTGTGATTTAAGTTTGGCGAATGAGCCACTTGAGGCATCAAAATAAAACAAAGTGCCTAGCGTTATAAGGTATTTTAGTAGACAGGCTGTACCCTATAATCATACTGGCTGTCTCACTTTCAAACCGAAACAGAATGCAGAACTTAACATCTAAACCGCATCAGGGTTAGGTTTCGCTGTCGGTCTCTTCGTAGAGAATGGGAGGGGGGAGCAATGGTAGCGGATGATTACCCCTTTAAGCCCCCTCCCCTTGTTTATGTAAATAAATCGTAACTTAAAAATTCTTAACAATTTTAAATTCTTGAAACTAGATTCTACTCGATTATATTTTATGCACTAATTCTACCGTTACCGTTTATTAACGTTATCTTTCATTGCCGTTAAAAGTGTTCATAACTAATTAGCTAAGTATTTAAATAACTAATTTATTGGTTATTAACTTGGTATTACATAACACTACACAATTTTGCTGCTAGAGAAAAATATATGGTAATTCTTTGAAAATTCGAAATGTTTCTTTTATAAAAACGATAAACGACCACACCAGTTCATTGACGGCATAACAATATACGCATAACTCTTAATAAGCTAACCTAAGGTAACAGTGCACATAAGGTATGGTCCGACTCCGACTTATTTTTTTTATATCAATGTGACAAGCGAGCTAGCAGAGACAGAGAGTCCATCTGAAATTAACTTCAAACAAAGCAGGCTACATATGTAGGTTTGCCTCAGTTTCTAGGTGATAAGAGTGCGTTTGGATAGGTACCAACCACCCTCTTGCCTATTTCTGCCGTCAAATAGCAGTGCTTGCATTATTGTGTACAAAGGCTGAAGGTTAGAGAATTAGTAAACTTATATGCCTCCATCTTAGTCCTCAAAGGCGAAAACGTACCTGTAGTCTTCTTTGAATGAAGATGTTCATGGACTGTAGATGGTAAACTGTTAGTTCGTTTGTCTCAGTTGTATATTATACACAGGTACATATATATAATTAATACTGATGAGAAGGCACTCCTGAGACCTTAATATAGAATTATAACCGTTACCGTTATAACTAATAACATAGGTTCAGCACTGGACTTTATTAGGATAGATACCCATAGATTGCCTCATAGGGGTGATATTTGCTATAGTTGCCACGTTTGGCTTGGTTTTTAATTTTTAGCCGTTATTAGGTAGACGCTACTGCCTATCTCCCGATTTGTTTCCCTCTGTCACCCCTTAGAGCATTGCTTTTCAAACTGAGGGGCGCGCCCCCCTAGTGGGGCGTGACAACATGTAAAGGGGGGCGCAGAGCCGCGGGACAAACGCATACCACCACCCCCGCCAGTTGGTCAGTATTGTTCGCCTTGTAAACATTACACGTGTTTTTTTGTCGCAAAAATAAAGTTAAGTTTATACCTTTTGTTTCGTCATGAGTTCGGCCAAAAAACGTAAATATAATGATGATTATATTAAATACGGTTTTGTTGTTATAAAAAAAGGTGATATCGATCATCCGCAGTGTGTTATTTGTTATGAGGTATTGAGCAATGACGCCATGAGACCCTCTCGTCTGGAACGACATTTGTCAACAAAACATAGCAGTTTAAAGGAAGTTTAGGCATCAAAATCTGCGAGCTTGAAACGTATGAAATTGGATAGTACTGGATCTTTTGCGAAATCGTCCGAGAAAATGCTTCAAGCTTCTTATGAACTATCGCTTATCATCGCAAAGGCAAAGAAAAGTCATACTATCGGAGAATCACTTATTAAACATTGCTTGTTAAAAGCAGCTGATATCATTCTGGGACCAGAAATTAAACAAAAATTTTCGCAGATACCCCTCTCTGACAATACTGTCAAACGTCGCATTGATGATATGGCTGAAGATATTAAAAAAACAAGTAGTAGAGGCCGTGAAAGAATCAACATTTTATGCAATACAGTTGGATGAGAGTACCGATATAGCACAATGTTGTCAACTTTTAGTTTTCGTTCGATACATGCAAAACGAAACAATAAAAGACGAATTGTCAACAGTTTCTGATTTTTTTGCGAAACACGAACTGTCGTGGCAAAAGTTAATGGGTGTTTGCACAGATGGTGCACCGACAATGCTTGGGTCTCGCTCAGGTTTCGTAAAATAGGTGAGAGAAAAAAATCCTAATGTTATTGCTATTCACTGTTTCATACACCGTCAAGCCCTGGCGGCCAAGACACTTTCAAATGAATTCAACGCTATTTTAACATTATGCATAAATTGTCAATTATGTTAAAAAGAGTGCTTTGAATACTAGACTTTTTAGGGCTCTTTGTGAAGATTTGGGTACAGAACATAAGACTATGTTATTTCATACTGAGGTGCGCTGGCTCTCAAAAGGAAATATGCTGACTAGGTTATATGAGCTTCGAGATGAAGTTATTCATTTCTTGGATAATCAAAAACAAAGTGAATTATTTGTAGAATTCAGAAAGCCAAAAGTTCAAGTGGTATTTGCTTATTTAACGGATATGTTCGATTCATTAAACTCATTAAACTTAAAACTGCAAGGAGGAGATTCAAATATAATTAATCACCGAGATGTTATCACAGCGTTTACTGAGAAGTTGCTATTGTGGAAACGTAAGATTTTAGCAGACAATTATTCGTGCTTTCCTAAATTATATGCAATCACAGAGGACAAATGTTTTATGGAGTTTTTTTGCGAAACCGACACTAAGACCGAAATATCCAACCACTTGCAGCACCTCAGTGATGAATTCAAGCGCTACTTCCCAAACTTGTGTGATGACAATATTTATCGATTGGCGACGGATCCTTTTCACGTTGACATAGACGTGCTGCCAGAGCTACTTCAAGAACAAGCTTTAGAAATGAAAAATGATTCAGCTGCCAAATATGATTTTGAGAAGATGGATAAGACATTATTTTGGGTAAAATATCTCAAAGTTTATCCCAATATAGCAAAAGAATCACTGAAACTGTTTTTACCATTTTCGAGTACTTATTTATGCGAAAGGGCATTTTCAGCAGTAGTGGTCATAAAAACCAAATACAGAAACAAACTCGATATCACTAGTGATCTACGTTGTGCTCTTTCTTCTATTCAACCCAGAATTGAAAACATTGTTAAAAATTTGCAAGCCCATCCATCTCACTGACCGTGACGATTATGTATTTCTTTGTTTTTCTTGTCACAACAATATTAATAAAAATATTTGATTATGGTTTTTTACCCCTGTTTATTATTCATTATCCTTTTACTTTAAAACTAGCCTTTTCCCGAGGCATTGCTCGCGTTAATATAGATTTTGTCAATCAATTTCTATCTTACGGGAACAATACTTTTTTTATATAAAAGGTACCTTATGCCCTATCCTATACCCCGAAATGTTGAGTAGTTAATGACAGTGTAAAAAACGACACAAACTCACTTTATTAGTTCGATTGGGATACTTAGCTAGCCCATTGATTTCCTCTTCCTTGCATCAAAGTGAAGGGGGGCGTGGGCATTTCTATTTTAGGCAGCAGGGTGGCGTGTAGAAAAATACTTTGGGAACACCTGCCTTAGAGTATCCACTACCCCATATCATTCCGTGGGTGTCATGATGATATGGGGTAGTGGATATTCTCACACCGCTTATATAGAATTATTATAATATATTAATCCGTAATTTAACGATTTTTTTAAAGTGCGTAATATTTTTTATAGAAAGCATGTGATTAACCGTTTACAGTAGTGCACTAGTTTGTTCACGGCTTATCGATATAAATAGATAGAACGGAATTAACTGTGAAGGTAACGTTGCATATAAGGTATAATCTGAGTGTTAGTTAATTTACAAAGATTATAGTTTGTTTAGATCGCCTCATCGTGAGGATTTTGCCATAGTTGCCACGCTTGGCATTCGTATTGGCAACCGCAGTTTTTTTATTATTTTGCGTTGTTATCATAAGTTATGGTCAACAGTGAATTTTTATAGGCGGCTTTAATGGATGAATGGATGACTGTTTAAAATAATGGTTATTTAACTAATTATAACCATAAGCTTTTTTGCTGATTATTCTAAAACAAAATAATGCATACCAGCAGATACATTTTCGGAAAGGCCTATTTCCAGCTGTGAATTCAAAAAGGTTGTGGATGTGCACAAACAATGGAACGATATAATAAAATGCATAGAAACGATTATATAGAAGAATTCCAAAGGTCTTGTCACAAATTATATTTTCATACAGATACAAAGAACGACACATTACACATACGACTTTACAATACTACTATTTATTGGTATAAGAAAGCCTAGAAAACAAACAAACATTTTACCGTGTAGTGGCGGTGTAAGAATATCCACTACCCCATATCATTCCGTGGGTGTCGTAAGAGGCGACAGGGGGAACAAATCAGTAGATGGGCAGCAGCGTCCTCCTAATAACGACTAAAAATAAAAAACTGCGGTTGCCAACCCGCTTGCCAAGCATGGCAACAATTGCAAATATCACCCCTATGAGGTAATCTATGGGGAGGCCTGTGTTCAGCAGTGGATTTTAATAGGATGTAACGGTCACGGTAACAGTACACAAATAGTAAATAGAAACCTACGCGAGCGCGCAAACAAGACTACACCGATAGATCGCATAACGTTACCGTTTCGGGTAGGAAAATAACCCGACCGGGAATGGGGAGCAGTACCAAACTTTATTTGTCACAGTATAAAGCGTGACGGTTAAGGTTAATTCTCCCTACAAAGGGAGAGGCCCAGCGTTGATTTACCACGTACTCAGCTATGAGGGAATAGATCGTGAGAATCGTAAAACCTGCATGTCTAAGGAATATTTATTTTGAGGATATGAGGAATCCACCAATACGTGCTGGAGAACCGCGGCGGTCTAATTTAAATTAAATTCCTACATAACCCTTCCAGAAATAAATGAAGGTGGTACCGTAAAACGGGGTGAATAGAAATCGCGGGGCGAATGGAGACACAACCAAGAAAGTTATTTTGCCTCGACTTCCAGTCTTTTGGAATAAAAACGTTACTAGATTTTTTTTAAACGATAACATTTTTTTTATAAGATGGCAATTGCAGTTCACCATGAAGTTAGGAGAAAGTTAAAAAAAAAAATACGTTGACGTGACAAATTTGCCTCCCATAAAGTTGGTGGTTTTATATATGAAATACGAGATATTGTGTGATATAAGTTATATAAAGTGTTCCTTAGTATACCAAGATCAAGTTATTTATACAAGTAAGTACAATTTTGATTTGAATTCATTGATATTAAAGAAAATTTTATTGTTGTTGGATTTTACTTAGGTTTTAGTTTAATAAAAACGGGAAAGGGGCGAATAGATACGTAGTATGGGTTCAATAGATACGACGAATGGGGTAAATAGACACGGGAAAGGGTTTAATGAAAACAAGAAAGGGGTGATTAGAAAAAGTCTTACAAGGGTTGTCACATTGCTTAATTCCTATTAACAATGAAGATACTTACATAGGTACCTTTATAAGATGCATAATTTATATTAAATTATTTTTTGTTATAGGTAGGTACAAAATGCCTCGTTTGTATAAGCCAGACCCAAAAGGAAAAAAATAGAAAAAGTATGATGAATCTATAATACAACAAGCCGTTGAAGAATATAGAAAATCGAAAATGTCAATAAAGATTGTAGCTGAAAAGTATAATATAGATAAGTCAGTCTTGTATAGGCATAGTACAAGGACAATGCGAAAACAAGGTGGACAAACCATTTTTTCGGAAGAGGAAGAAAAGGGTATGATAAAATATATAAATGTATGTGCAGAGTGGGGCTACCCTTTAGATTCTGTAGATTTAAGATACCTGGTGAAAAGTTACTTGGACAAACAAGGGAGGACTGTACTGAAATTTAAAAATAATTTCCCGGGACCAGATTTTGTTGCAAGCTTTCTTAGAAGACATAAGGATATAATCTCACAAAGAAATTGCCAGAACATTAAAAAAACAGGGCAGTTGTCTCACCGGAATCGATTAGAGCTTACTTTCGGGAGTTAGAAGTTTCATTGGCAAATATTGAGCCCTGTAATATAGTTAATTACGACGAGACCAATCTAAGCGACGATCCGTGTCGCAAGAAAATTCTAACAAAACGGGGAACAAAGTACCCTGAGAGAGTGATGAATCATTCAAAGGTATCAACTTCTGTGATGATAGCTGCTAGTGCAACCGGTGAATTGTTGCCACCATATGTAGTCTAC
Source organism: Parnassius mnemosyne (assembly GCA_963668995.1). Classification (NCBI taxonomy): domain Eukaryota; kingdom Metazoa; phylum Arthropoda; class Insecta; order Lepidoptera; family Papilionidae; genus Parnassius; species Parnassius mnemosyne. Next base: position 41,632,919 of record CAVLGL010000104.1, on the reverse strand, counting down.
AAGGCTCAAAACCTTTATGATACTTGGACCGAAAATGGGCCACCAGGAACACGATATAATCGGTCGGCAAGCGGATGGTTTGATGTAAATATTTTCGAGGATTGGATAAAATCAACCGCGTTACCTTATTTTAGAGCTAAAGAGGGGAAGAAGTGCCTCATAGGTGATAACCTACCCTCCCATCTGTCTTTAGATGTGATTAAATTGTGTCATGAAGAGAACATTACGTTTGTTTTTTTACCAGCAAATAGTACGCATCTGACACAACCATTAGATGTGGCCTTTTTCCGTCCGATGAAGATTGCGTGGCGCAACATTCTTTTAAAATGGAAGAAAACCGATGGAAAAACACAAGCATCGGTTCCAAAAGGATGCTTTCAAGCGGAACCAAAATGCCAAAGATAATATTTAAGCAGGTTTCAGAAAAACAGGCATATGGCCCATTAATGAAAATCAGGTTTTGGGTAGATTACCTGAGAAAAATAATAACGAAAACAAAGAAGATGCTGTGGAAAAATCTGTTCTTGATATTCTTAAAGAAATGAGATATGGTACGAGGGTGGATTGAAAAGTACTCGGCCTAACCAAGAAAATAAACACATACTAAATCAGTTATATTTTTATTTTTCTACATAATCACCATCAAGTTCAATACACTTTTGCCACCTCCCCTTCCAAGCATTTAGACCGTTGAAAAAAAATGATTCTTCCTTAGAGTCAAAATATGCGTCTACAGCTGCTTTGACCTCGTCGTTTGTCGAAAATCTTTGACCTCCCAAGTGCTTTTTTAGGTTAGGGAACAGAAAGAAGTCTGATGGTGCCAGATCAGGTGAATACGGCGGATGCGGTAACAGTTCAAAGCCACAGTTGTGAATTTCAGCCATTGACTGTACTGACGTGTGAACACGGGCGTTATCTTGATGAAACAGGACTTTTCTTCTGAGCATTCCTCGACGTTTTTCTTTTATTTCCTCTTGTAAACGACGTAGTAAGGTGCAGTAGTAATCAGAGTTTATATTCTGACCCCTTTCAAGATAATCAATCATAATCACACCTTTCGAGTCCCAGAATACTGAAGCCATCACCTTATTTGCCGACAAAATCGACTTAGCCTTTTTAGGGGGTGGTGAACCAGGTCTTCTCCACTGTTTTGATTGTTGTTTTGTTTCCGGTGTACAGTAATGAACCCATTTTCGTCCATAGTAACAAAACGATTCAAAAAATCATCTGCATCGGCTTCAAATAACTCCAAACAGTCGCGTGAAATAGTCAATCGCGTCCTTTTTTGTTCAACTGAAAGCAGTCGCGGAACCCACCTCGCAGACACCTTGTGGAAACCCAACTCGTTGACAATGATGTTTTGAGTTCGTTCATAAGAGATGCCTATAATCTCGGCTATCTCTCTAATTTTTAATCTGCGGTCTCCCATTATTAAATCAAGTACTTTTTTAATATTTTCGTCAGTAGTTGACGTCGAAGGCCTTCCAGAGCGGGGTTCATCTTTCACACTCTCTCTACCACGCTTAAATTCTGCTATCCATTTTTTGACGGATGAATATGACAGAGCACAATCGCCTAATGTACTGACTTGCTTTTGATGATAGCCCCTTCTTATGGAGGTACTTAATGACGGCACGCAGCTCGATTTGCTCCATTCGCGGAAATTATGTCCGATTACTTTGTTAATAAATTTATAAAATCACAACTAATTATCGCACACGTTTTGAACTTCACACAATGAACTAGTCTGAACTGAACTAAATAATGTGGGTAGATTTGATTTTTAGAATTGAATGGATCTGTGTTAGGCCGAGTACTTTTCAATCCACCCTCGTACTATGAATGTAACTGAATCAAAAAGAAAAAGAAAATTAGATGTAATTCCAGGAAGAAGTGTTGGCACTGAAACTGAAGAGTATGTGGACACAGAGGAGGATAATTTTGAAAATACCCGGAAAATAAAAACTGCAGAAACCACTACAGTACAATGTATAAAGACAAAGAAAGGCAAGGGAAGAGGAAAAAGAACTAAAAAACCAGACCAAGACCTAAATGGAACCGAAGAAGATAAAATAGAAGTTGCAGATACAGAAACAATACCTAGAATAGAAGTTGTAGATATAGAAACGATGCCCGTAATGTTTGAAGACATTACATTATTCGGGGAAGAAGTTGAGATTCCGCGAGACGACAATTCACAACAATTTGACGATTTATATTTCAGCGGGAACTTAAAATTGATTGACGATACCATACATGAAGAGAGGAGAAATAAAATAAAAATTATCGCCAACGAAAAATTATCGCAGGAGTATTTTATTACCATGAAAAATAAAATACCATTACCGTTGAAACCTGTTTCTAAAAATACTCCTTTAAACATTTTAAAGACTAAAATTGACCAACCAAGCACAAGTGGTTTGAAAGTGAAAACGATGTCGCGGAAACCATCTTATTACAAAAACGATTCAGAAATTCTTAAGGATTTAATGAATGATTCGGACTAATTGCATAAAAGGGCTCTTCTTGTCTAATTATTTATAAACATCCATTGAATTGTTCAGTTTGGATGTCAGACCCTTACTGTAATGCGTCTTCTTATATAACTAAATTGGCAAAAAATATGATTACTACATACTTATTACTTATAATTCTCATGTGCAATTAAAAGGCTGATTAGAAGTTAGAAAGTAAAATTTGTTTTAAATTTAATTATATTAATTAATTTTAAAACAATTAATATTATATAAATAATTAATTTAATTAAATTTAATATTAATTAATTTGTCTTAAAACATATATATATATATATATATATATTTTAAGCGCCTTCAAAAATCTATTAATCTACCTACATATAGAATAATTACTTTGAACGTGCTGTAATAATTTAATTGTTTAAAATGAGACAACCCTACATAATTTTTCTATTAACCCCATATATCGTATCTATTGACCCGGACTCCTGGGTAAATAGAGATAGCTAATATTTGTGCGTATTTCGTTCAAAATATACATTAAAAATAGCTTTTGAATATTATAAAGTTTAAAACCAACCTTCACTCATAATATAATTGCATTAAATACAAAGAAAACAATCGAAAACAAAATGAATGTCAATTTCAAAGTTCCAAACTGTGTCTATTCACCCCGTTTTACGGTATGTAGTTTTGATGTTACTTCACTTTTTTACTTTTATATGCCGTTCATTAATTTAACGTGCCGACGCGCTGCGATTAGTCATGGATCTACTCTTATTCTATATCAAATCGTATAGTATTGTATTTGAATATCTGATATTGAATCTATATATAATTTCAATATCTATATATCGGATGATATCTAAATATCTACGTGATTCTGTAACTCTGCAAAGAAGTCAGTATTTAATACTGCACGGTAATCTGGGATTTTCGACAGATTTGGTTGGTTGGTTACATTTATAGATATTATTGTGTTATCTAAGTATCCTACAACAGAGTCGGAGTAGGTATATTTGTTTTACTCTAATATACATAATAATCTATCTCGTATTCATTTGCGAGCTTATGGTTTGTTCCAATTTCAAATTGTGTATCATAGGTTATTATTATTTCTTCGAATACGGTGTTAGATGTTCTATAAAATGACTGTAGTAGAACGGTATCTAATACGTAATTAGTCTGTTGCGCGGCATACTGATATTTGATATTGTACTGACAAATAGATATTGTATCTATATACGACTTGTACCGCCCACTACTACTACAGTGAGTAGTGAGGAAAAATTCGCTGTGCTGCTCTAGTGCGTATTGGCGGACTTCACATGTGCTATAAATATTTTTAATTTCTCTGACATGTACGTTTACTCTCGATGTTTTCATTTGCCTGCGAGCACGTTGATAATTAACATTGAAAATTGTACAATTACTTCCATGATACTTCCGAACTCGGGTTACTGTAGTCTTTCGTATTAGGTATGAGGTAAACTACGACTATATGGTGAACACCTGGAATTTATACAATTCAATTCCTTTAAGATTAAAAGAATATCTTCAGAATTATCAGAACAACAATATAGTATAGATCATAAAATAAGGAAGAATACGGTGACCAGAATTGCGGTATTTTTTTCTGCCGACTTCCAAAAAGGAGACGGTACTCAATTCGACGCGTATGTTTTTTTTATGTGTGTTTTACTGGGTGGACCGATTTCGATGATTCTTTTTTTATATGAAAGCTGATACTTCTCGTGTGGTCCCATATGAATTTGATCAAGGTCAGACCAATAGTTTTTGAGTTATTTGTATTATTCTTAATAATTTATATTGAAGTCGGCTGTACAAAATTTTTAATTTTAAAGTATCATAGTTACGTTTTACTGTTTGACGGTTATCATTTCGTGCTGACTGTATTATCTAATGCGTCGCATCATCAAAAGTTTTATAAAAATTAGGACTAGAACATAAATAGAAGACGAAACAAGAATTATACTCGAAAATCTGCAAATAGCAGGTTTGTGCTATTTGAACATTTTCGAGTTAAAATAATCATCATTCTGCAGTCAATTGGAACGAAGTTTCTTATGGACGGTACGAATTTGGCGGATGGGGGCTAGGCGAGAATAAGTGTAAGATTTTCCGTCACGACCCCTTCTGACGTAGTGTAGACGGCCTTGGCGGCTATAAAGATGCAAGGTGGAATAATATCAATCTCACTCGCACTTTTTGTTATCTTGTCATAAAAGAAATATTATTTTATTTTTAACTAGCTGTTCCCCGCGACTTCGCCCGCGTGTTATTTGTGGTTTTAATTTTTTTGCGCGGAACCCTAATTCTTTTTCTAAAATAAAAGTAGCCTAAGTTACTCCTTATGACATCAGCTATCTGCCCGTGAAAATCCCGTGAAAATCCTGTTTCGGAGATTAGCCGGAACAAACAGACAGACAGACAGATGTCGTATATACTTTCATATGCATTTAGTAAAAAGCTGTAATTTTGACATTACAAACAGACACTACAATTTTATTGATTTGTATAGATGACGCTTCATTTTAAGGCGCAGGTTGAGCAAAATGTCGCGCTAGTCGTTATTTGTGCGGTTTTAAGGAGCTATCTACTTTTTATTTAAAAGATATATCAACTAATAAAAACACATTATATTTCTACATAATCTTGATTCCATAAAAGTCGTATCCAATTTTTTTTAAAGGAATAAATATTAAAGTAATCTCCTTACAACGAAACCACATAAATGTGAAATAATTATTGATAACATGCATCTCCTCGTAAAGTAGCATTATTTTATTTTGCGATGGACACTAATGGATAGGCAATTTATTAATGAACATTTCTATCATAAATTGTTTTCAAAAGACCAAAATTTGATTTTATTGAGAAATTATTTTAAGAACTGGGCGTATTCACTGACCACAGGGTTGCTGGAGTCAGTGAGCGCTGAGCTCTTGAAGGTGAAACCCGTGTCGTTAATCACAGCGTCTGCCAGCGTACACGTTCGCGTCATCTTATCAGTCGATAATGTTATTATTACTTATTAGGTTATTTATAGGTAGCATTATTTCTTTGTTTTGGGTATAATTTTTCGTATTATTTATACATATATTTGTTGTGTTTTTTACTGCGCCTAGAAGCTTTTTGCGTGTATTTTCTTTGAAGTAAATGCAAATATAAAAAATAAAAATTGAGCACCATTAGCATGTAAAGTTTGAATCCATAATTATTAACATTTCGACAAATATTATAATTTACACAATAAAAAGCTAATTCAATACTATCGGTATAATATACAGTTAAAAATAATCCTAATACCTAACCACAATATCTTAGTAGGTATAGTAATTCGGTAAAAAGTATCTAAGTAGGTATTAATATACCTACCCAGTATAACTAATCACAATAGGTACCTATGTAGGTATTATGATTAGATAAAAGGTACTTATCTAAATAGTTACCTACTTTTACTAAGTAAGTACTTATACCTACCCGGGCATCATTTAATTACAACCCAAAACCCCCTATAAACTAAAAATTTTTAAAATTAAATTTAACTAAAAAAACTAAACTGACAATTTATTTTTCAACTCAAAACAGGACATGGGTTTATTTATACTCTAAAAACTATAACTTTATACAATTAGTGTTCACTATAAAATTATATTCCGTATAGACGGTAATTATTAAATGTAACATATTTATTTAATTATTAATTACATTTGTCAGTGGATTAAATTTGCTTTAATAAAGTTGGTGATGATTTTAAATAAGAATAAAATTCTGGGCAAGTTTTTTTTATTGTTACCTTTGTTAACAACATCACCTTTAGAACTGGAACCGTAAGTGTTTTTTTCATACGTCCACAATTTATTCAAAATAGAAAAATACTCTTTCTACTGGAGCATTTGTACCAGGTAGACATAAAATATATTCGATTAAAAAAAATTATGTTGAAGATTGTTGGCTTTGAATACTTCCATCCAATCCAGTTACCATCCAGTTACGGGATAATGTTGTGTCCCGGAGCTTTGTTTGGGGACAATGGGACAGGTGACCGAGAAAAGGGACAGAACCGTTCAAAACGGGACGTATGGTCACTTTACCTATAATCCGGCGACGGCTCCGTGGCGCAGTGGCTTAGCAATCAGTTGTTGCGCTGGGGGCCGCGGGTTCAAATCCCACACGGAACAAGTATTTGTATGGCCTAAAAATAATTGTTCCGGGTCTGGATGTTTGTCCTTGTGCAATTTATGTTTGTAAACTGACTCCACGACACAGGAGAAAATCCTAGCGTGGGGGTAACGTTTTTTTAAAATTGAAATTGAAAGATTGAACCCTTATACTTCTTGTTGATTTTTGTATGACCTTTATTAATGTTACCCTTATGTATAAATTAATATAATTATTAATTACGTATGTAGAAATAAAATTTAATAAAAATAAAAACAAACATGTTTTTTTTCATCCTCATCAATCATTGGGGTGAGGATAGTGTCAGTCAGCATAAGTAATAAGCAGGCTAAGTTACAAGGTGCTCAGTTCAAAAATTAGTAGGTAGGTATGTTACTTTTCAATACGTGACACGTAAAAATTAGTAATAATCAAAAACACATCTGCTAAACATCCTATTTATTTATTTATTCTTTATTGCACCAAATATTTGTACAAAAGGCGAGCTAAATAGACAGTATTTACCTATAGTGAGTAGGTATCTTTTAAACTCACAATTTTCAATGCTTCATTTTTAATATATAATTAATTATAAAATTTCATAATTAGATAATATATGAGAATACATAATTCTAATATAATGCAACTAATATACCGAATAAAAAAATTAAAATACATTTATCATTGTACGCCGTGTGTATTTCCCTAAAATAGTTTATTGATGTTGAAAAAATAATACTACGTTCGTACAGTAGATGGCGTCTTGCATATTTCTTACGCGATATATTGTAGCGAGTCGGCGCGCGCCGGCCAAATGCTCAAGGTCGTTCGCATGGAGTAACCTCTTAATAGACGCTAGTAATTCATTTATTTGAATTTTTAATCAATAAAATAATACGTTTATCAATAATAATATACTATGAAGGGAACTTCGTTCCAACCGAGTGTTACACGACACTCACACATGGTTTTTTTTAAACATTTAACTGATTGCATAATTTTTATGGTTATAACAGAACAATTCATGGCGTTTTTGTGTGTAAATTATTATACTAAAAATAATTCAAAATACTTACTTCGGAAGCAATGTTGGCACCCATTAACACAGCACAAGGTATTTTTAAGCATCTTGTAATAATATGGGAGATAAGGTCAATGCCACCGCCTTCCGCTATATCGAAGCCCTGCCAAACAAGAGCTAAATTAATGAAAGTATTTTTATATGTACATACAAATAAATAAATGCGTCAATTACCTATATTAAATCAAACGTATTACCAAACATTAATGATAAATTACTACAATTTAGAACAAGTTCAAGTAAAAAAAAAAACCTTTATTAAGGAAAGTGCTGCTGCCGTTGGTTTTATTTTTCCAAGCAAAGTCGAGCATAACGTCCTCACGAACTGATGGGGTACAACGAAAATAAGAAGGTCTGCATCTTTAGCTGCTTCCACCACATCAGGAATGGCAACCTTAAAATATAGAAGGAAATTATAACTTAACTTAAAAATTGATGACATAAAACTTTTAGAATGGAGAAAAAATAATTCATTCAGTGTCAGTATCAACAAATTATACAGTGTAAAACTTCAAAAGAAGAGAAAGAAAATTGGGAAAACTAAGTAAATTATGGCTAAATCCTACACATTAATATTTAACGCAGGTATCCGAACTCCACAAATTATATAAAAATAATTAAACAACTTATTTATTTTTAATAAATCCAACGCGTTTAAGCATAGATTAACGTATTTACACTAAAAATATGCATTTTGAAAAATCTCACGTGAGATTTAACGCCAATATAATAAATGGATGTCCCCTAACTTATTAATTGATATATAATTTTGCTATTATATCCCCAACATAAGAACTATTAATTTATGTAGCCAAATGAACGCAATAAAATGTTTGAGTGTGAGTTTGAAAAGAGATTTCTGCATTGATCCTCTATGATCCTATGACTGTTAGAAGAGTCAAAGTAGTCTTCCGATTTTCATAATATAGTGGGTCTCTAATTAAATTTGAATCGAGATTTTGTTATTATTTCATCACATTGAAAAATTTATATTTCGGATATCATCGGAATCTATTCCTATAATATCCGGGGCGTCAGTCTAAGCCAGATAAGAATTACTCTTCAGCACATTAAAAACGGCAAGTCCCCGTCTGGGGATAGAATTACAGTAGAGCTTATGAAAGTGCTAACCGGGTTCGGTCCTCACCAGCAGAAATGAAATTGTTAATTGCAATTTTAAGTGCTGATTTACCTCGTGCTCGGCGGTGAAGGAAAACCTGCATGTCTGAGAAATAAAAAAAAATGCACAGACGTGAAGTTCGCCAACACGCATTGTGGTAGCGCGGCGGACATTTCCTTGCCTTAAAACCCCCTCAGGGATGAGGGGAGGCTTGTGCCCAGCAGTGGGACCTATATAGGCTGTAACTTTATTTTTATGAAAGTGTTTTTTTTTTTTGAAAATTATTTTCTACTTTTAGGTTCGGTTATCTACAAAGGCGTGTTTTTTTTAGTTCTTTTAAAGTATTATTTATTTTTTATTTTTAGTGCAGCTAACTACAAATGCGCGTTTTTTTTCTTTTGGATCGAAGTTCTTTTACGCGGCTTACAGTAGATTGAACTGGTAGAAATCATAGTTGTTTTATGAATTATTCGCAAACCCTGAGGATCCTGGCAAGGATAATGGGACGAACTATTTAAATTATTGCATTGTCATCGGTCCTTGACAAGTGTGCGAAGTTTTGTATCAATCCAATGTTTTGAAAAGGATGAAAATCACATACAAACATTCTGTTACATAGATACATATCAAGCTAAAAAAAGGGCGAGAACGCTCTATTGAAGAACTACAAACCAATTTTTCTTCTCAGCCGCTTCTATGTGCTGTGTTCGAGAGTAATTAATAATTATCTCATACGCGGAATTAATAACTTCCAGAGTATCGAGCAAGCCAGTTTTCGAAAAGTACATAGTAGTACTTGCGTATGTGGACTATCGAAATTGGGCGGTGCTACAGTACCTTCAGCTATGCCAAGTCGAATGTCAGTATATCGATGCTGAAATTTCCATACAGTAGAGCTACGATGGCGATGTGAGTACCAAACAAGAATACGAAGCCTATCCAACTGCAGAGAGTTGTAAGACAGGGGACGTTATATCCCCAAAACACTTCACTGCTGCATTGGAAGAAATTTTCAAGTTACTGGACTAAAAATGATATGATATTAACATCAATGGTAAAAGCTTTTTGATTTGCTGATGATATAGTCTTTATGAGAGAATTGCGAGAGGACCTAAACACTATTATTAATGATCTCAATAGTTTTTCCCAACACATTGGCCTTGAAAATTTTAAGGTTGATCAGCCTACTATGATGAGGCCTATGCTTGGAGTTTCTCTGGGAGACAGACTTTGTGATGAGGATATCCCAATATTATAACCAAAGTAACTGACGTAACCCATCGGTTAGGCTGAAGGCTGAACATATAGCAGGCACCGACAACCAATGGGGGGAAAAGGGTAACGAGTAGCAGCCTAGTATTGGAAATCGAAGTGTAGGTTGGCCCTCCACTAGATAGCATGGCGACCAGGTAAGAGATACAGAAAGCTGATGAATGCGGTTGGCTCAGGATCCTGTTGTGGCATTCATTGGGCTTTAATCAAGATGATAACAATGATGATATAAAAGGCTATGCGTGTAAAGAAAAGGGTCCGTCAATGTTTAATAGAAAAAACCAAAAACAAATAATAAACCAAATAACTCAAAAGAGTTGTGTAAATTCTATTCTTCTTTGCATTGCATTATTGTGGTAAAAAGTGAGATTATGTAAAGCAGTTTTGATTCAGATTTTGAAACTTTAAATATATTGTGTTTTTTTACTGCATGTTAATAAAACTGATAAGACATTGACTTTGTTTTAGTCTGATTACAGTTTGTGTCAAATTTTTTTAAAGGATAAAACTTTTCAGAGAAAACCAGTCACATTTTTATTTTTTTTTTGATTATTATGTGAAACGTACTACATTTTCTAAGTAAATAATAGTTGGTAATTCATGTTTCACAGATGGTGTAGTGTAATATAATATTCAAAAAGACCTTTAAACACAAAAAAAAACTGAATTTTAAGATTGTCAGGTAAACCAGTTAACTGCTTGACCTTTTGCACTTTTTTTTAATTTTCTATTGTTATGAAAGCACCTTTTTTCATTCAAATAGTTATTTGATTAATAATCAACTTATCATTGAACATTGTTATCAACATTGCACTGTGTCTGTAATGAGTTATAAATTTTCTAACTTCTGTAAGCAGTTTTCTCAATTTGGCAAAATTGACAGATTATTCAGTTAATATAATATAATATAATATATTATTTACAAGAATGAAAATTATATTCCAGATATTAAGTAACAATAATCCTATGACATAATTCAAAGATACAAAAGTTTTGCAATTTGTTATTTAAGCTATTTAATTATTTTTAACAGACAATTTAATATTTAGAAGCAAGTCTATATAAAATCTATGACCCACGTACGGTAGTTTTCCATTAGAAATTTTACGGGCAAAACGGGATTTCATATGTGTGTGGTTGACCCGTTAGGAATTCCGAAACGAAATCCCGAAATGGAATTCCGTATGTATGTGGCAGACCTTAAGCTTACAAAAGAGGTGGCATTATGTTATTCTAAATTAAGACCAAATTATAAAAGTTTGAATAAAATACTTACCACGTTTGGTGGAAGTTTGTGTCCAGGCAAATATTTTACATTTTCATGTGTTTCATTTATAATTTCAGTCAATTTTTTCCCTTCAATCATCTCCTCATACACCCACATTGTAACCCTATCCTCAAAATTTGAAAGTCTTGCTGCATTGCGTCCAACTATTTTAGCAATTGCTGAACCCCTGATAAAAAAAAAACATCGTAGCAGAACGACCAATTAAATAAGTTTCAGTTATTGTAAAAAGAAGTAACAATGATAATTTAAAATACCTAATATTAACAAAATATTTTTCGAAAGAAAATATTATATATGTAGTTCGAGAACAAGAAACTAGAAATAGTGTACATAAAAAAAAATATATTACACACAAAATAATCACTATAAATCTCTCTTATCTTGATACAGATAAAGGTACAGTGTAGTTATGTCATACTTCCGAACTAAGGTCACAGTCAACAAAATTTATCTCATTATATTATATTATGAAGGAAGAAACCTTACCAATTACCAGAACCAACTATGCAAACTCTGTTTTTTACTTGCTTGTCTGCCATTGTTCTATTTTTCAGTCTTACACAAGGTTATATTGAACAATTTATTTTAATCCTTCGTTTCTCGTGAACAGTACCCGATGGCACTATCGGGTTAAGTGAAGTGAGAAGAGGCCAACAAGGCCGAGACGTTTTAGGCAGACGTAACCTCAGAGACTAATGATATCACTTATCACTCAGACAACAGCCAGTCCTTATCATAGCAATTTTTCACATATTTATAAATAGTAAATACGTAGGTACATAAGATTAAGGATGGCGATCTAAGATCGATTAATCAAAGAATCGATTTGCAGGTCAATAAAATCGATCTTTTTATCGCTCCCATTAAATTGATCAATGATGTGAATCGATCACAGACACTTAAAAATTGAGGCAATTTTTCTGTTTTGGTATGAATACAACCATGTTCATAAACATAATTAAAATTAATTGAATACCCAATCCCGAAGCAGACCGTGTAATGGAATTATAAGATTATCACAAAGATTTATATCTTTGGATTATTAACCACCACATATTGTCCAGTAGGTGTCGTAAGAGGCGACAGAGACAAACAAACCAGGAGATGGGCAGTAGCATCTTACAAATAATAACTAAAAAAAAATTCGGTTTCCAATCCACCTGCTAATTGTAGCAACTGTGGAAAATATATTTCTTATGAGTCAATATCTATGGCGCTTATGTTCAGCAGTAGCCTTTTGATATGCTGTAACAGTAACTGAAATCCAAACACATTTAGTATGTACAACTTTTTGTTCCTCAAACGCTTGAACCAGAAATAAAAAATTATAACTATTTTATTTGTTACTCTCACAGACTAATATGATGCTTACGCATGTTGTTCTTGACGCAAAATTACATTGTGGCCACATTGATATATGAAAAATAGTTTTCTACCGACTTCAAAAAGGAGACGGTACTCAATTCGACTATATGTTTTTTATGTGTGTTACCTCATAACTTTTTACTGGGTAAACCGATTTCGATGATTATTGATTTATTTGAAAGCTGGTGCTTCACATGTGGTCACATATAAATTCGATCAAGGCTAGATTAATAGTTTTCGAGGTATTCTTAATAATTTATATTAAAGTCGGTTATACAAATTTTTTTGTTTTAAATTATTATTGTATATCAATGTGTGGCCACCATATATCCAACATAACAAGCAGACTATGCTAATCTCAAGACAGCTAGATTTGCTTAATAAGGTCATTTACATGAATATGGACAGATTACAGTGATGACATGTACCCGTTTTAAAACGTGTTCGCCCCATAATTTGTGACGTGGAATCCACCGGAGGAGAATTTATAGAAAATATAAGATAATTGTTATGGACGACTATGAAAGAGACATTTATTTTGAATGCATAATAGAAAAACAAATAATAATTAATGTAACCAACGATGATGATGATTACAGCTCAACTAGCTGTAGTAAAAATTATTAAATAATCTACTCCAGTCTTTAATTTATATAACTTTATTACCACTAATCAGCAGGAAGCAATAAATATGAAAAAGAAACTGATAAATGTTGTGTTTTGAGTTCCCTGTTTCCACTTTATTCTAGTATTAATCAAGGTAAAACTGTAAATGATTACTAACTCTAAAGAATTGATATCGATGTTTCATAAGAATCGAATATTTTGTAGGTACCGATTTTTCAGTTGGAATGCCTAGTGCAATAAATGTGACAGCTGTCAACATAGATAGATAAAAGCTAATTCTCAAAAGATATTTTTTAGATTTGATTTTGTACCTACCTATATAGCACTATCTTCTTTTATTTTTAATATTTTTGGCTATACCTCAGAACAGCTTTTAGATATTGTACTGAGGGCTATATTATGTAAATTTTTAAACTGTTCCACTTCTTTCTGTTGATATGAAATAACAGCTCCAACAACCTGTTCCAAAATAACAGGCTGTTATCTCTCATTTAGCTTCGGTATAACGCCCGCCACATACATACGGAATTCCGTTTCGGGATTCCGTTTCGATATTCCTATTTGTAATTCCGAACGCAGCAAATCCATATAAAATCTATGACCCGCCACACACGTACGGTAGTTTTCCGTTCGAAAGGAGCCGTGGTAGCTCAGATGGTTAGCGCTCGTTGTAAGTTTCACAGTATGCGAGCAACCGAGGTTTGAACCCCGCCGACACCAATGAAATTTTTAATTGCAATTTTAAGTGCTGATTTACCACGTGCTCGGCGGTGAAGGAAAACATCGTGAGGAAACCTGCATGTCTGAGAAATAAGAAGAAAAAAAAGGAAGCGCGGGGGACATTTTCTTGCCCTAAAACCCTCTCATTTATTTATTTATTTCAACTAACACCTATCATAACAGGAAGAAAACCTAATGCGACAGTGTAGTACTTATCATGCATAACAAAAATGTGGTCATTAACTGTAACATATTGTAAACAATCCTACCCTAGTAAATTCACTCAAGGTACAATAGACTAGGTCAATGCCTTCAGCCATTCTATTAAGAATGCGTAACGTTCGCGTTAAAGGCGCCTTATCGAGTAAATTGGTACGGGCTCGCGGTACAGACAGCAGCCGCGGCCGCCGCCGTTTAAATGAGAGGCAGCCTGTGCCCAGCAGTGGGACGTATATAGACTGTAACTTTACTTTACTTTACATCTCCTACCTCAGATCAATAATTAAAGATATTGTTCTAACGTACGAGCAGTCATTAAACTGTGCCAGTCTGTTACATTTGTTCTGTTACTGTTGCTACGGAATTGCAAAGTTACATCATAAAGTTTTTAACGGTTGTTATCGGTGATATTTTTACTTAGCATAAATATATATTGTATCAGTTATTATTTGTATAATTTGTTTGAGTTTTGCAATTTAATGGTAAGATTTAGATCACGGGTGATAATCTCTAATTAAAAATTAATCTAATTAAAAAAATTAAATATTCCTAGCTTTATGTCTATGGCCGTAGAGCGTAGATAGAGGATATCTATGCCGTAAAGGGAGTATGTTATTCTCTCTCTACGGTCTATGGCCCTCAAGAATTATTGTTGTTGTTTTTATTATTCCCTCGAGAGAGCAGGCAAAGGAACTATGCCATACAGCCTTGTCTTTATGTATAATTATCCGTCATAGTTCACAATATGTTGATGCGTCACATTGTGCAGCCCTTGGGAGATTTTGACGGCAACTTAAGCCAGCAGGTAGCTGACAGTTGGCGATGGTATCTCAAGGCACCTAAGCAGACAGACACCTTATTTTGAGAATCACATCACCATCAGAGCACTTGTTTCACAGTTTCCACTAATAGTTCACATGCGCAGACACTTAATACATAAAATCGCACCACTTTTACATATCAAAATCCACTCCAAACTATTATTTAAACTATAATACAGGAGCAGCAAACCACCGCCGATCAAGTTCACGCCAAAACTCCCCCTCAAGAATTGATTTTGACAGCTATTGAATAAATGACTGATTTTGACGTTTCTGTTCACCCACTTGACACGGCAAGCGCTGACGCCATTATTAAACTACTAATTTATTATTAATAATCAAAGACATTTAAGTAGTAGTTAGTGTATATACAGGGTGTCCAGTGGCAGATTTCAAAGTTTGAAAAATTATAAAAAAAAGAACGACACGTTTTATGCAAAGTATTTCTATTAAAATATAAAGAACATAAAGGCGGATTTTATTTTTTGAAAACAACGTTTTCTAAATGGCGGCCATCGACCCTAACACACTCCTCGAGTCTGG
Organism: Parnassius mnemosyne; assembly: GCA_963668995.1. NCBI lineage: Eukaryota > Metazoa > Arthropoda > Insecta > Lepidoptera > Papilionidae > Parnassius > Parnassius mnemosyne. Next base: position 41,617,201 of record CAVLGL010000104.1, on the reverse strand, counting down.
AACGCATGTTTTCGAAAACTCTTTTACAAAGCAACTGGGGAATCTTGCTGATTTCTGCTCGAATGTTTTCTTTCAGCTGTGTCACAGTGGTCGGATTTGTTTTGTAAACGATAGATTTTAAGTATCCCCATAAGAAAAAGTCACACGGACTTAGGTCTGGTGACCTGGGAGGCCACGGTATGGTGCCGTTCCGGGATATGATTTTTTCGGGAAACAACTCTCGCACTGCACTCATGGCCACATTAGCAGTGTGAGCTGTGGCCCCATCTTGCTGGAACCACGTATTCCGGTTACAGTATGGACTATTCTGTAATTCTAGTCTAAAAAAATAACTGATCATCTCAGCATATCTCTCGGAATTTACTGTTACAGTTTGGCCACGTTCATTTTCAAAGAAATAAGGCCCTATTATGGCAGACGCAGATATTGCACACCATACTGTGACTTTTGGTTTGTGTAAAGGCTCTTCATGCAATTTTCTTGGGTTGGAAATATCCCAATAACGAAAATTTTGTTTATTTACATATCCTCCGATATGGAAATGGGCTTCGTCACTGAAGAATTTGTTACCCATCCGAGTAGCAGTTTTAAATCTCAACAACATCGTCTCTGCGTAAGTTTTCCTTAATTCAAAGTCAGATTCGAGTAAATTTTGGACGATTTGGATCTTATAAGGATGTAATTTAAGTTTTTTTCGCATTATTACCTGTAAAGTTGATTTACTAATACCCAAAATCGATGAACGAAGTGATAAACGAGGATTTTCAATCACAGAAGCCATAACATGTTCGACATTTTCGTCCGGGGCTACCGTTGGTGTTGGTCCTGGTCTGGGTCTATTTATTGTTGATTCCGTTGCTCTAGACCTTGCTACCCAAGACTGAATCAGGTTGATTGATGGTCCATCACGAACTCGACGAATACCGTAGTGATTATTAAATCGACGACGGGCTTCAGACAGCGAAAATCCACTCGAAAAGTACACCTCGACGACAAAAGCGCGGTGCTCTCCACTCCACGGATCCATGGCTACTAAAAAATCCGCATCGCTTGCACGTCGAATAACCGCCTCCGCGCTGTTCTCCTACGTTGCGTTCGAAAATTAAGTCTGTTCAAAGTTTGAAATCTGCCACTGGACAGCCTGTATATTTTAAATCTCTTTGTTAATAATTAATATTATTTAAAGAATATGTTTTCAAGAACTTATATAATAGTTGCACAAAACCCTGAGCGGCGATTCGTTGTCTCGAATACATCTCGTAGTCACCAGGATGCATATGCCACATTGTTTACGAAAGAAAATATCACGACTGGCATTCCATTAACTAGTACTCATGCATCGGCCGTATCCAAATCATAGATAAATAAATATGTAGCAAGCTATCCAAATGGAGAATTACTTCTCAAAGTTATAAACCCCGCCAAAGGGTATGTAACAATTATAAGGGACCCCTTAGAACAACAGATAAGAGTATTCAGAACTTAGAATACAAATAAGCAAGATATAGAGCGCGCGTATCGCTCAATGCCCATTATGCCAAGCAAAAATTGTATCTGTACAAATTATGTATACCCACCATATGTATGGTCGAAAATGAACAGGTCTTGAGAAGTCTTTTCGTATTAAATTCTACATAAAAATAAAATCTATTTTACATGCTATCTTTTAAGTTTATTTATTTTTTCGAAATTTCAACGAAGCTAAATACAATCATAAAAGTACAAGAAGTATTCAAATAAAAAATTATGGGTTTTAATTAAAAGCAATAATAGTGATTATATTCTCTTTGCCACTACCAACTTAGATCTATGGTCAAGCCAACGAGTATAGTAGGTCAGGCCAAAGACATTTTTTTAAATGAAGGTAAATATGACTTAGAGTCATTACTAAGTATTTATCCAAAAATAAAAAATTATCAACAATTAAAATATCACATTATTTGTATAAAAGTCAATTGAGCGCTAGAGAAACGACGATTGCAAGACCTTGCCCATAGATAAAATGTTTTGAGAAGTTACCAATTACCGTGTAATGGCGATGTATGAATATCCATACCATCCCGTGGGTCTCGTAAGAGGGGACTAGACTTGGGATTATTTTTAAATAACCGTGACCGTCGTTCCGGTTACCAAAAATCATCGTGACTTTGTCACGTTGATAAAGTTGGATAACTACTTGGAACATTAGAACGACTTATAACGTGACTTTGTATATGCATTTTAGAATTAGGTTTTATTTCAGTATTCGATTTTTATTACCTTTTTTCGTTAGGGTCGTCAGTAAAATGTTGCTTAATTGTTTCTTCATCGTGAGGTGTAAAACGTCGTGGTCTGCCAGTATCCACTTGATTTTTGTGCATAGTGCCGCTTTCACTTAATCGTCGATAGGTATCTCCGAATACAGAAACGTGGGGAAGCTTGCGATTAGGAAAGCAACGTTGGTATCCTCTTCGAGCCCCAGCAACGTTGCCGTCAGCAAAACCATAACAGTACATGATGTCGGCATATTTTTTATTAGAATATGACGCCATTTTAACTTCGACGCTACAAAACCAGTAACAAGGAACGGTCAGTAACAGATAACGGTAACAGCAATAATAGCAATAAAGACTGAAAACAATAACAAATGAATTAACGCGATGAGAGTTTATTAGAAGAAAGCTTAAACACGTACTTGCGCAGCGATAGTAGAAACTAACTAAAGAGCGTTGCTACGATTCAATTTAAAATGGCCGTCTGCTTTCTGAATAGTTGTCAACAACCAATCAGCGCCAAGTGACTAAAAGTGTGCAAGTTCATTCCTAAGAGCAATCAATCTTTACCGTTCTCTATCTGCGTTTAGTAAAAGACCCTTTCATTGTTATAATTCATTGATTTCACAGGGATGTTATTACCTTTTTGGATAGCTGATTAAATGGGCATATTTTTAAAATATTTTTATGTTTCATGTCATAGTATTTTTTATAAGTACGTCACATTTTATTATACATAGTGTAAAAATAGATTTTTTATAATTAAAACTCATAAATTTTTATTTGAATACTTTTTGTACTTTTATGATTGTGTTTCGCTTCGTTGAAGCTCCAAGAAAATAAATAAACTTAAAAGAAAGCATGTAAAAAAAGATTTTATTTTTATTTAGAATTTAATACGAAAAGACTTCTCAAGACCTGTTCATTTTCGACCATACATATGGTGGGTCAAATTTGTATCATTTTCACTCCCTTATCATGCTCTGCCAGGAAGTTGTCGAGTTCCCACTAACCTTGGATAATATTCTTTTTTTTTGGGGGGGGGAGGGGGAGTAAATAAATTAGATTTTTGTGTTTGCTTAATAAACATCGTTTCATTAATTCGCACCTATGTTTTATTGAGCTAAAACATATCTTATAATTATCGCTTACCTAATATTTACAAATACATAATCAAATTAATAACTTAAGGCCTTAACAGTCGTTGAAATGCCTAAATCGTGGATATTTAAGTAAAAAAATCTCAATAACTGTTCATTTAATCCACAAAGAAAAAATACAGGGTAACAGAAGAGGATTTGGTAAATGTTTTTAATTTAACATAATTGTATTTTTGTCAACCCCTTATTAGAAAAAAAATCCCCAAAGAGTACCTATCTTTGTCATATTTTGCAAAATTTCTCCAAAACGGCACAAGCTTTTTAAATAGTTCTTACACTAAAAAAAAGGTCTTAAAAATATTATTTTTTTTAATTGAGAGTTTTATTTTTATTCCCCGTTTTATAAGAGAATATATCATTTTTCCCTGAAATTGAATATATTTACGCGAGCGCGCATGCTCCGTCGCCATGTAAGCTCTGTCACAGTCCGTTTTCGGACATCGTCGAGGGTGGACCGCACGTCGGTGTTGGAGCGACTTCGTTCAAATATATATTAGTTTTTTAAAAGTTTATACTCAATTATAAATATTTTTATGACCAGAAATACTTAATTTAGTTAATATCTGTACACTGGTAACTGTAAATATCATTTTCTAAATAAATGAATTTTTAAAGTGCCCAAAGAAGAAGAAATTTTCGCAGCGACGTTGATTAGTCAAATTGAAAAATGAATTTTTATATAATTTAGATGTGGAACGACGAACATGGCCTCGTTACTTAGATTTCGATAGTTTTTAATACCTATGTAATTTTATTGTTGCATATTTTTATCAATTAGTTGATACTGAGTTTTATAATTATGTATTACAATAAAACGCTGTTTTTATGAGTATGACTTTATAAAATATTATTGGGGAGGGAAATAAAGATACAGATACTTACATTTAGGTACGCTGTTATCAAATTAAATCAAACAATTTAAATAAATAAAAGAATGGTGCTTACCTAAGTATAAATAACTATATAAAGACATTCTTGGGTTTATGGATTTTTTTTTATGTTAGACAAACTATCATCTAAAAAATGTAAAAATTTTAATTTGGAGAGGGGTTTCTCTACGTGATAAAGTTAGAACACACAAACACACACACACACACACACACACACACACACACACACACACACACACACACACATACACACAAATAGGTCGCTAATAATACTTACCTAGTACTATTAGGCAAGAGTGAATAGGTTTTTGTTAAGTCAGTGCAATTCACCATCTTAGACTACATAACCACTTACCGATGGGATTGTAGTTGCTTTACTACTTGCTGGGTAAAAATAGTAAAAAAAAAATTTACCCTGTGAAAGTTTGCATTTAGATATAATTTTTCTAACCAACCATAAAAATATGATGAGAATATGTATATAAGTATAAAGGTTGCCTCACACGGAACAGTAATAATATAATATTATATCTTCCATTATCTCTGAAATCCGAGGTATGTTCATATTAAGAGGCTGAATAGAGCCACATTGAAATGCATGGGGATGGTTTTCTAATTTCACGTCATTATCGAAAAAAAATTGTACGTATTTCAGGTGGCGGTTTGCAAAACACGATTCCACAAAAATTAACTCAATAGAAAATAATTGCAAAGTTGCTTCTAAAAATACATAAATTTTCAACGTCAATTTTTTTTTACGTGGTAGAGCCATGCTACAGCTATATTTATTAGGTATAGTTGTAGCACGAATGGGTCGGCTCGACCGGGGAAGGGCCACGCTCTCACGGAAAAACATGTAAAATAGCAGTTTAACCCTGCTGTGTTTCGTATGGTGAGTGTAGAGAACCGGAGGACTTTTTTACTGGAAACGAGGCATTACATCTTAGTCCTAACGGGAGACAACGCCTCTACATTTTGATACGTAATCGAGGATAGATGTAGATGTGTATGGGCCGTAGCAACCACTTACCATCAGGTGGACTGTGTGCTCGTTTGTCACCCTTATTCTATTTAAAAAAAACTTTCTAAGATTTCAGTAAAATAATGTTAAGTATTGTAAGCACTCGTACAATTATGTCTCATGTTAATAAAGCTATTGGGCTATTTTGATTTGTAATAAAGTGATTTTACTTTATAGGTTAAATAATTTATTTACCTTTCTATATCAAGAACCGTTTTTCTGTCACTCCTATTGAATTTGACAGTGCTTGCTGAAATTTAGCATCTTTAGATGGATCAGAATCGCCCGCTGATCCGGCTGTTAGATATTGCAAAAATAATCGAAAATATTTATTTTTACTTTCATTCCCAAGACTACCTTGTTTTATTTTATTACGGTCAAATAATATTTATAAGGTTATAAAGCAAGTATTTTTGTAAATGTTTTGTATGTATTTTGTTATTCTATTGTTTACAGTTATTATCACGTCTTAGCTTTATACCAAGAATTACATTACAAATTCTTGATGGGATGCGATGTAACGCGCATACATTATTTTCATCAAGAACTATAATATATATATATATATATATATATATATATATATATATATATATATATATATATATATATATATATATATATTTGTTTTTTTTTTACCAGTAGAGTTTTAACAAAATCTTAAAAAAGTTCAATGAATTAAAAAAATTCCAATAATTATATAATTTCAAGTCAGTGTTTTACATTTAAAGATCAGTTATAAAAAGCCAATGTTATTATTTTCATTTTGATTAATTTAATTCGAGACTAAAATAAATGTGAAAGGGCTTTTATCTGCAATAATAATTTTCATCAAAAATAACATAGACTTATAAAAGTCATATACACGGTCAATCATATTGTAGATTATCAATTGTACTACAAAATATTTAAAAGACTATTTCCAGTATAAGGACCCGAATATCATCATTAATGTTTGACTGGCACACTTAAAAGTTTTATCACATGGCTAAATGATTGACTTTTATATTATGATAAGGTCATGCTTTTCTATAAAAAGTTGCAAGAAATTTTAATTCCCGGCCCTATTGGTTTGTTTTACTTTTTACTTAATTAGTGAAAAACAAAATGGACTGATCTAAAAGTTTACTTTCTTGTGTAAAAAGTGCTATTTAGAATTTTATGCAAATGATAATTAAAGTTTCTATGTAAATAAGTGTAACATAGCGGGAATTATATTCAATGGTAGTAGCCATCCGTATTTGCAAAGCCAGCATCATTTTCTGTACAGAAACCGGCAAAGTGTTGCTCAAGGCACTATAAACAAAGCAGCTGATAAAATGTTACACTCATAACTGTTAACAAAAACTGTTTTCCCAAATGGTCTTATAGATAATAATATCTATTCCGCCGTGTTAGGTGCAGGAGCTATTATTAGAAGGAGAAGAGGTAAAATTTTGTTTTAGAAATGCGCAATCAATATTGTTTTGTCTGCAATTGAGCATAAAATAAAAAATAACTTCAGCCAAAGAGCATAACTGGCATTATACTCAGGCCCATCAATTGGTATGGAAAAAAGTAATTTTACCAGGTTTCAAAATATCAATCAAAATTCAAAAAACATAAATATTAAAATCAAAAAATGTACATATGTATATCTATACATACAAATAATGATTTATGGCCGCTTAGTAACTGACGGTGACTCACTATAACATCCTACAGTCACGCCGAAACTAATAGGAGAGAATCACCGTAGAAAAGGTAATAATTTATTGCGGAAATTTTGTGATAAAATTAAAAAAGATATAAACTTATCCAAGTTAATCTAACTTAGTCTAATTTATCCTTATGCGTACAAAAAAAAACCAAATAATAAAATAGTGAGATGGCGTCAGTTTTTAAGAAGATATAACAAAAATAAATAAAAAAATAAATTTCAATAAAGTTCAGTATTTAATTGATTATATACCGCTGACACTTAATCACGCTTTTCGAAACCACGCCAGTTGTAAACAATACTTGTGTGAAAAGACAAAATCTTCTTTTCAAATTTCCGCCGAGTTGTCAGTAGAAGGCCAAATAGGTCACGTGTCAATTTTAATTAAATATATTTTAAATGAAGTGATCTTGACTACGTTTCATCAATTAACCATTGGTAAAAATTAAAACAGGAATTTTACGATTGTGTTTACAAAAAACATTATTAGTTGAACCTTGCAGCTTGTTCATTATTTTTATTATAAATACCTATAAATGTATATATTATTAATAAATAGTTCCCATAATATATTGGATTATTTTTTATTTTGCCCTATCTGTAATGTTCTACGCTCTATAGAAAATGTGGCGTATGACATGACTGACAATCTTTCGAACGCTTTATCTAGGTACAAAGATGTTTTACGTTTTCGTCGCCTCCACATGATATTTTTGTCAGCATAAGGTACCCTTCTATATCTGAAACGAATATAAATATTGCTACAAAGTAAAGTAATAGGCTATACAAGTCCCTCTACTGGGCACAGGACTCTTTTTTTATTTCTGAGAGGGTTTTAGGGCAAGGAAATGCCCGCCGTGCTTCCCCAATGCGTGTTGACGAAAATTGCAATTACAAATTTAATTCGTGCTGTCGGGGATCAAACCCGGGAAAATTTACAGCGAACGCTTTGACGATATATTTTTAATACGACACAAATAAATACGATTTAACATATATAATAAAAATTCTTACGTACTTGAAACTTGAACACTTGATAGCTCGTGATGCCTACCAGACAAAGCTACAGCACCACACCGTGCAATGTAATTGAAGATGCGTAACCGCGACATAATTCTCAGTGATGCGCAAGCATAACAGACAGTATGTCACTTATATAATTGTCATCTCTGCAGTCTATTAATCTTTGCACTTTTATAAGTAATACAGAACGTAGTTGCTAGACGGTGTTGACATCGGCTAAAATCTCTGCGATCGCCGTTTCGTCAAGGTCATTCAGGCTAGTTAAAGCCTTAAGTACAATAACGCATAGGTGTCAATTTTCGCTTGGCTTAATGGGCATTGAGCGATCCGCGCGCTCTATATTTTCTATATTCCGGGGCTTATACCTTTGATAAGTAATTCTCCATTTTGATACGGCCGACGTTTGAGTAGTTAAATACTTTCGCCAAATAGTTATGACAAAACAAAAAAAAATACACAGAGTTAGGCCTGAAATCATAATTTTATGCCTATCTCGCTCTCAAAAATACACCATGACTTTATTGTGTTTAGGGTAAGAAAATTAAATGGGATAGTATCCATATAATAAACCTTAACAAAGCTTAAGTATTGCTTTTAGTGGTTTTGTTTCTACTGTTAACAAAACTTGTAATTCATCATGATCATGATAATCATTACAGCCCTTTACAAATCAACTGCTGAACATAGGCCTCGCCCAATGAATGCTACATAGGACAGTCCTGAGCCACCTGCAATCATCGACTTCCTTCATATCTTACCAAGTCGTCTTTCCATCTAGTGGGGAGCTGCTCTATACTTTGCCTACCGGCAGAAGGCTACCACTCAAGAACTTTTCTTCTTTATCGGTTGTCGGTTCTTCAAGCTATATGGCCAGCCCATTGCCACTTCAGATTACTAATCCGCAGTCTCTTACTCTGTTTGTACTGCAGGTACATTCATTTCTAACTTTATCATGTAGAAAAAACCTGAGCTCAGCTCGCTGAGTGACCTTGAACTTCCTTATATGACCAGCAGTAAAGGACTACATCTCAGATCCATATGTCATCATTGGAAACACACGGGTTGTATAGTTTGTACTTGTAATTAGTAAATGCAATATGTTACAAAACCCACTATTGTAATGTCCTACATTATAATGTCATTTTTATTTATACGTATTAAGATGCCCATGATGCAACCTAATTTTCAAAATATTGAAATGACGGAGGTTGACTCTGAGTGACACTCGATAAATTTTGAGAGAAGGTAAGTCATAGATATGTTTATTTGACTGAATGTTTTTTGTGTTACACTCAATGACTTTTATTAGAGACAGATGTAGTCTATTTAAGTAAATGATACATTTGCTAACCATGCACTTACAAAATAATTTTACAACGTATAAAGTAATAAATTGTTTTATTGCACTTGACACAACTAGTAGCAGTGGTACTGAATGATGTGTGACTAACTTTACGATACTACTGAGAATTGTTTTTCAAATGCGTGACCACTTAAGGCGCATATAATGCATATACAAAGTGAGATTTTTTAGTCAGAATAGTATATTACCGCATACCAAATTCATGCAAATCTGATGGTAATAAAAAAAAGAGTATTTATATTGAATCTTTTTTCAATATCTCTAATAATAATAAATATTTTCATACATGCAGAAGTCCTCATGCTATCTACTTCTGAAACTGTTTAAAATAAGGAGTTCGACACAGAATGCATATCAATATGGAGAATTATGCATTTAAATAATTATACTTCTCTCACATCTTTTTCTTAATATACATATAAACAAGCAACAAGCAAACAAGGTTGTGTTACCCTATCTATATCCTGTGTTGTAATAGTATAATAAAGATTATAGGAAATTATGGATGTTCGGCAGATTGCAAGATATCTGTAAATACTCGTATAGCCATATCTAATGTCTAAACTGGCAATAAAAAAATAGAATGTGAATGCCAATCTGCCAAGTTTATCAGTAAATTGTCTACAAGCTAATGTGAAGTCAAACAATTGAACTATTTTATTCAACTGTAACCCATTTGTTTATATTGTATTTTATTTTAAATAACATTAATAACTTTTTACTGGAAAAGAGGCATTCTATCTAGTATACAGTTATCTGTGCATTCTATCTTAGTCCTCACGGCTGACAACACATCTGCATTTTAATTCGCAAACGAAGATAGATGTAGATGTCCATGGGCCGCAGCAACCACTTACCATCAGGTGGACTGTGTGTTCGTTTGTCATCCTTATTCTATAAAAAAAAACTTTTATGTCACCATTGAAAAATTAGCCCTTAGTGACTTTGCTTGAATCTAAAAAGGAATTTTGCTATACTAAGTTTTAAAGTATTACTAAGTTTGTCAACTCATTAATACTTTTTTAAACCATTTTTATTTATATTTCAGGTTAAAAACTGCCTAAGAAATCTCAGCTTTTTAGTCGCACAAGCTTTGAACTTTGCTGCAATTTTTTGTAAGTTTAACATGTAATATAAATTATTTTCGTTTGACATTAAGTATGTTGTAATTATTAATGAGTTTAAAATATATTTTTTAGCTTGTGGTGTTCATGGTAATGAGGTGAGCCAGACATTGAGGAACACTGCATCAACTGTTCTCCTGTTCGATAAGTTATTTGATTTGGTAAATGAGGCAAGAAGCACAAAACACAAAAGCTATAAGGGGAAAAATGTAAAAAAAGTCGTTACATCAACATTAGTTGAATTGCATTGAATATTTATACTTTTGTGGCAAAGAATCATAAGTTACTTCGATAAAAAAAATATTGGATTGTAACTATAAGAGTTTTCAAAGGAAATTTTCAATTAAAGAAGTAAAGAATTTTCCGATAACAAAAAAGCACATGCACTTGTAAATTTACACCGAAATATAAAAATAAAAGACTTAATAAAGTTTTTTATTTCTTTATACCTGAATGAAAATTATTAATGGTTTAAATTTATGTATATGTTCACATTGTGAACACGTACATAAATTTAAGCCAATAACGATCAAAGTTCTAAGAGGATCGTATTTCTGCTATGGGCTGAAGGAAATATAGTATATACTAGAGATAGATGCGCGACTCAAACTTAATTTTCTTTAGTGTCGTTCTTTGCATAACAGACGGCGCTTACAAAAGAAGGAACTTGAAAAAAAGAGAAAAAATAAACATCTGCTGGACGCGATTCGGGGTCTTTAAATTTCGGGACCGCCCGATTATACCTGAGCTATTATAACCTTGTGCGTTGTGGCGAAATTTACCTTCGTATTGTAATAATATTTTTGCAGTTTGTCATTGTCTGAAAACACAGATAAAATGGCATTTTCTAAAAATAAATAATGTTCAATCAATATTAATAACAATTTAAGCGTAACCAGTGACCGCTACTAACTGCGTAGTGCCCGTGGATTATTGCGTATGCATAGACTTAATATATAAGTGCCCTCTAGTGAGATTAAAATAAGTCTAGCCTAGCGCTTCGGAATGTAGATCGAAGCACATAAAACGTATCATTTTGTTCGTAAAATAAAGTTGCATGCCCATGGGAAGACGGTCATCTGTGCGCTAGTACCTACTTCTTATTAGTTTGTGATTTAGATATTAGAATATTCATATGTACCTACCTATCCTGATATGAAAATAGGCATTTTACGAGAATAAATGTTATAAATGTTATCTCTTTTTCTCTTAGATAACCTCCCTAAGCAAGAATACAGAAGAGCTTGTTCCTATAATGTTTTCGAACCCTGATCGCTCGTGAAACAGGAATATTTAGGTTTAGACACAACCGTTCTAGCCTGTTATTTTTTCCTGATGTAATCTTCTACGGTTACTAATACATATCATGTCACTCACTCCCAAAGAGTATAGTAACTATAATTATTATAGTAACTGTCCCACAGAACACAATTACTCTACCGATAAACTTTCCTTTTAAACCCTTCCAGAATGGGTTTTAAACCCTTCCAGCGTAGATACATGGTACGGTGTGAATATAGCTTAGTAGATGGATGGAAGTGTGCCTGAGTTAAAAAATTAATATTTTTAAAGACTAGTTATTTTTCATGTCAAATATTTTCAAACGATTTATGATTTATTCTAATATTTCTTTCATCCAAAAATCTACAGTTGTGAAATATTTTTTTCATCAAATTCAAAATGATGAGAAAAAATGTTACCTAACGTAATTAATTTAAAATTTTAAAATACTGCACCTTGCTTGAATGTGATTGCACCATCGTAAAAATGCATTAAATGCAATGATAAACACAAAAAGTTGATAAAACCAAATTTCTCAAGTGAGCCAGATACAGCTCACCGCAAACCACAGAATAAATAATAGTATCATCAAGACGTTCCGATTTATTAAATTTTAATCTAATCTATCAGAAATAACATTAACATATTTTTCGACATTGCAACAATACATTTGGTATATACACAAAGTTAGAAAATTTTGGATAATAATTTACAAACTACTAAAATTAATCATTTCCTTTTTGCATTACACGCAAACTATTCTTCAATCAAGATAATTATTGAACATTTTGCAGTTTGAAAACCCGAGCTTTAGAGTTTTTATTACTAATTAATTATTTCATACATCATACATCCTTTTGCCATATTTTAGAACGATTTTTAATTAATTATGCTTTTTAAAATGGGCAACGTCTTCATTATTGCGTAAAATGAACCGCTTTGTAGAATTTTCTGGAAAGAACATATTTCGCGAATCGCGATCGACTCGTGAATGACGACAGCAGTGAACTGAGGAACTCTTGAATTTCGATTTTCGATCCAGTCCAGTCTAAACGTCATTTGACTACCGTGTGTGAAGCTCATTTCTATTGTCTTACGTACAAAAATCGCTGTTTCGCTGTTTCTGGAAGTTTACGTGGTTTTGTGCAAGTGATTATAAATAAGGTAAAAAGTTGTTACATGCTTTTAATTCACCAATCATGCAGTAATAATAAAATTTTATTTGACAACTCAATTAATTTTAGGCTTACCTCCTTGCTGTCATTTAGAGATTCTATGGTTTCTAGACTTGCCTTTATTCTATGCTGAAATTAGGTTATGAACTAAAGTAAGATCAATGTATGCACTTGAGTTGTATCATAATTTGTATAAACTCCGTTTTACGTGACATTTACTTGGTTCCTTTTTAAATTTGAAGTGAAAAACGAACATCCAGTTTATCTGATGGCGAGTATCTACTGCCGCACATGAACACTTGCAATCAACTTTAAACAAAGAATGATATAGATTCGTTGACCCTCTATATCCTTTAGATCAGGACACGAGCTCACGCACTGCCGCTTGTCCTTTGATTATTATTTCAGTTCTAATTAACACACACAGAAGATTTTTTCCAGTGTATTCTATTTGTAAGGCGTTCACTGTAGTAGCATTACTTATATTTTCCAGTAGTTTGTTCCAATTGGTGACAACATGACATATTTAATGTTTAGTGGTGGTGCAATATATACATATATATATATATCATGTCGATATCATAAGAGGCGATAGAGGGCCACAAATCAAGAGATGGGCAACAGCATCTTCCTAATAACAACTAAAAATAAAAAAACTGTGGTTACCAACTCGCTTGCCAAGCTTGGAAACTATGGTAAATATCCCCCTATGAGGCAATCTATGGGGAAGGCCTATGTTCAGCAGTAGACTTAAATAGGCTGTAAAAGTGACAACTTGTTCTGAAATGAAATGTTTCATGGGATTTCAGGAGTTTGTTGATATTATTGTTATGTTAGGGATAACATGAGTTTGCTATTTGATCTCACTTGTTATGATCATTGTAATGCCAAGGTCTTTTTATGATTTCACAGAAGAATAGCTGATCATCTATAATAGCTATAACAGCTAATATGTGATATGACTAATAAATTTTGTTCTATCTCTATACCTTATTATGTTATGTATTAATCTATACAGGATTGAAAATGGTGAAAGAAACTACATATTACGACATACTGGGAGTGAAACCTAATTGTACTACGGATGAACTTAAAAAAGCATATAGAAAATTGGCACTCAAATACCATCCTGATAAGAATCCAAATGAAGGAGAACGTTTTAAGCAGATATCTCAGGCATATGAAGTACTGTCTAATCCTGATAAACGGCGAATTTACGATCAAGGTGTGTTTACTTTTAATAATTATTATTTGTCCTCTATGGTAACAAATAAACAGTAATAGTTTATTATGATTAATGTAGAGCATTTACTATGTAATGATTTTGCATTGGGTGGGTCCACACCAGGTGCACGGGATCATTTGGGCGCATGTTGCCTTGGGTCTTGGGACTGAGCCGTAGACTCTTGGTAAACGTGAAGTGCTCAAGGGGGCCTCAGTGTATGCTGTTTGTTCGATGTGGATGGTGGTTTTGGCTTGTGAGGCTATTCTGCAGATGTATTGTGGGAAAGTTTCATCATCGTGGACACTCAAGAGCAGTTGATTCATCTTATTCAATTATACAGTACATACAAGATGTTTTGGGATCCCTAAAATCTTAGAATCATTAAACAAATCTCAGCACGAAAACAGTTGAAGACAACAAAAACTCCATTTTGGCTGCTCGAGGGCTTCTAATGGCTTGACCGGCCTCGCGAGGCTTGCCTCTAAAATACTGAAGCTGCTGAGTGAGTCTGTGCGCCCAGTGTGGACCCACCCATTTTGATGTGAAATGTTATGTTTGTGTATATGAAATATTATAGTTTTTGAGAGCTGTAAATCTTGTCTTGAGCCAATAATATAATTTGGAACAGAATTGAATTTGTATTATTAACAAATTAATTTTTAGGAGGTGAACAAGCTTTAAAAGAAGGTGGAGGTGGCAGTGGCTTCTCTTCACCTATGGACTTGTTTGACATGTTCTTTGGAGGTGGTTTTAGTCGACATGGTCGCCAGGGCAGAGAACGCAAAGGAAAGGATGTTATACATCAGCTTTCAGTAACATTAGAAGAGTTATACCGTGGTGCTGTTAGAAAACTGGCTCTACAAAAGAATGTTATTTGTGAAAAATGTGAAGGACGGGGTGGCAAAAAAGTAAGTTAAATTATAAAAATATTATGTTTTAATTTACTTTTTCTTGCACATAATGTAATATATATATATATATATATATATATATATATACTAGACATTATATAAAATTATTTAGCAATGTAATAAAAATATTTATAAAAGTAACAGTAAATATTCATAAGTTGTTAGCCTTGCTGTTTGTTATAAAATTTTTTTTTCTCTAGGGTGCTGTTCAAACTTGCCCAACTTGCCGAGGCACTGGTATGCAGGTTCAAATTCAGCAACTTGCACCTGGTATGATTCAACAAATACAGACAGTATGTTCTGAATGCCGTGGTCAGAGGGAAATTATTAATCCTAAGGACCGCTGCAAAGTCTGCCAGGTAAGCTACTCTGCAATTTAGGGGTTAGGGTGAACTTTGTGACTTTAAAAAAGAAAAAGACATTAATTCATCAATTACACACTGGTAAGTATTTCTTAGTACCTTGTTGTGTGAAGTGGGAAGAAAGGTACTTCTTCTTTTCTTTCTGCTTCCAGGCAATGGCTTGGACAAACATAGAATAACCTTCACATATAACATATATTAACCCCTGGGAAGGGGTTGATGCAGAAACATTATTTTAAGAATTTTTTATTTAAATTGTTTGGTGACATTAAGAAAGACAACATACAACAAACTTCAACATCATTCTGGATATATCAATGTTATTTTTGTATTTATTACAACATCCCTATTCGAATTGTACTATGTGGGCCAACACCGTGTTTGTAAACATTGTATTATTAAAAGCATATGTCTCTAGGGAAATTATGTTTTATATGATTTTAATACCTAAATTTGTTGGCCTGCCTCAATTGTGACACATATCAAATTAGACTAATTATTGCCAACATTGGCATTTTGAATTGAAAATTATGCAATGAACTAGCAACTGGATAATAATAATTGTTAGAAAGGCTAATTAAAATTGTATTTTCATGAAATTTGAATGCAAATTAAACACGCAAATGCAAAGTTAATCCTATTGTTGTACAAGTAAATTTACAATGCTACTATAATTTCAGGGACGAAAGACTGTTCGGGATCGCAAAATTCTTGAAGTTCATGTGGACAAGGGTATGACTGATGGACAGAAGATTGTGTTCAGTGGAGAGGGTGATCAAGAACCTGACTTGGAACCAGGAGATCTTATTATTGTTTTAGATGAAAAAGAACATGAGGTAATAATTTAGCAGTTTTTTTTTGGCCCCTTTCTTAATTTTTCTATTATGTCTAATGTTTCTTCTAACATGTGACATTCCTTTAGTTGCTTCTAACATGTGACATCCACTACATGACTAAACATATTAATAATTTAATCTATAATTAGAATTGAAAACCACCTCATATTTTATAGATATTGCTGCTTTGTATGCTCTAAATCAAACTTGCCTTATTTTTATCATTAACTTATGAACATATTTTGAATACATGAGTAATATATAAATGAATATATTGTTTTTGTGGTGTACAATAAAGTATTACTATTGACCCTAAAATTATGTTAATATATTCAATTTCATTTACAGGTCTTCAAACGTTCTGGTAATGACCTCATTATCCGTTTAAATATAGAACTGGTTGAATCACTGTGTGGTTTCCAGAAAGTAATCAGAACCCTAGATGATAGAGATATTGTGATAACTGTTTTACCTGGTGAGGTCACTAAGCATGGAGAAGTGAAATGTGTGCAGAATGAAGGTTTGTAAACATATTATTTTAACAAACACAATATAAAGTTGATGAATTAAAGATTTTACATCTAATTTTATGAATAGTATTATAAGATTATGTGGTGCATGCTATAGCACAAAGCTACAAAGGTTTTGTTCTTATTTATTTAGTAATATAGAGACAAACAAAGCTTGTTAACTGCAACAACAACTACAACAAAATACTGTGGTGGCAACCCACCTAGCAAGAATGGCAACTATGGCAGACATCCCATATGAGACAATCTATGGGTGAAGCCTGTTTCACTGCAGACTGTTTTATAGGCTGTAATGAATTAAAATTAAATAAAGCCACAAAATGTAAATGAATGTATGGTGGTCATTTAATGGAATACAAATTAGACATGGGATGAGTACTCTGTTTGGATTTGGTACTCGGCGGATTCGGCCTTTTTTTAGGGTTCGGCCAAGCACCGAGTATTAATGGCCGAGTACTGAGTACTCGGCCTTAATTATAATTCAGAGAAAAAGACAAAAAGTCAATTTGTATCATTATTATTATATTAGACACATTAAAACATCTGGAACATGAGAAGAAGTAGAAATATTTAGAACATACATAAGAATCTATTTTTTTTTTATAGGAGAGGGGGCAAATGAGCATGCGGCTCACCTGATGGTAAGTGATTACCACCGCCCATGAACAACCGCAACACTAGGGGAATTGTAGATGCGTTGCCGGCCTTTTAAAAAGGAGTAGGCTCTTTTCTTGAAGGTCCCTAAGTCGTATTGGTCCGGAAAACTCGCTGATGGTAATCGATTCCAGAAGGAAGTTGTGCGAGGAAGAAAACATCTTCTAAATCGCAGTGGTGGACTGCCAATCATCCAGATGGTGTGGATGGTATCGGGAGTTCTGCCGCGATGTACGTTCGTGAAATTTGGCGGCTGGGATTAATCCGAACAATTCCTCAGAGCACTCCCCATGGTAGATGCGAAAGAAAATGCAAAGGGATGCAACATCTCTTAGCAGCGCCAATGAACCGAGCCGATCGGAAAGGACTCGGTCGTCGACGATTCGAGCCGCTCTGCGCTGGATGCGGTCAAGTGGAAGGAACTGGCACTGGGGTGCCTCGGCCCAGAGATGGGAACAGTATTCCATGTGAGGCCGAACCTGCGCCTTGTAAAGTTGCAGGCGTTGTACCGGCATGAAATACTGTCCCGTTCTGCTGAGCACGCCAAGCTGATAATAGAAATTATTATTACTAATATTTAAAATTTAAAAGAGGAAGATTGTAATGCAAAAACACTAGTTTTTGGGCCCTATTTGGGTCTAGTTTGTAAGGGAAATAACCGCACGCCGCCCGCTACCGCGTTTTTTTAAAGCCGTGTATTCGGCAGAATACTCGGCCCAATCTAGGCTGAGTACTCGGCGAATCACTACTCGTTCCATGTCTAATACAAATGTAAATCATCATCATCATCATCATTACAACCCATCACAAGCTTACTGCTGACTTTAGGCCTCCCCCAAGGAATGTCATAAAGCATGGTTCAAGCCACCTACATCACTTGACTTCCTTTCATATGTACATAATATAACAAAACTCCTGCTCATTGGTTCATGTCACATTTTAAATTATATCTATTAATGTTATGATTTATCCTAAGACTTTATACAGCTTATGAAATACAATGTAAAGAAATTTGCCGTACATGAAAGTAGCCAATAACTTTTAGTTTCCCCGTGGCCACGGGCGCTGTAAAGCACCCGAAATGTCGGGAATTAAAAAGTTAAATTAAACGCGATAAAATCCGTAAAAATTAGTTTCATTAAATGAGTGGTCTTCGCGTAAATATAAGAAATCATTACAATAACTTTTATTTTCATTTCAGGTATGCCTATGTACAAAAATCCATTTGAAAAGGGACAGCTTATTATTCAGTTCTTAGTTAATTTCCCTGAACGCATTCCACCTGAAGTCATTCCTGCATTGGAGAACTGCTTGCCGCCTAGACCGAGGGTAAGAAGCTTTACTTTATCATATTGATAATACTTCCTTCCAACTTGAATTCAGACAATTTGACCATAGCTTTATTAACCCTTTTTATTCACCCCTTAATATAGGAATGCAATTTTAATGCTCATGACAAATATCCAATCTGCTAAAAACATTAAAAACATTATTTTTCAATGTGTGTGAGCAGCTAGTCAGTTCTTACAAGACTAGTTTCACTGCAACCAGTATGAACTATTCTAATTACTTACGGCTTAGATTAATAATTCAGATTTAATGATTGAAGGATTTGCTTAGCTGTGAGTGAGGTCTATTACTTCCTCTCGGCGGTCAGGAATTACGTAAAAAAGACGGGGCGGGTATACTATTCCATAAAAAAGATGGGGCGGGTACTTACAAGCCAGGGCCGCATAGGCAGATATTTCCCGATAATTGTAAAGAGAAATGTTTAATAAAAGAGCAGTGTACTATTATGGCACTAGTAATCAGTTTTATTTGATGTGTGTTTGTCTGAGTAAGTTTTTGGATATGTTGATGTTAATAGTAGGTAGAACTTCACTGGCTGTCCTACATCCACTGGTTAACCCTGAATTGTGTATGTTGATTGATATATAGTATGATTGCATGCTACTTATCTTTAAATACCCAAAAGGGAGTACAATAATGGATTCAGCTGTTTCTATTCATCGGCGGCATTAGGCCCCTAGATCCACTGTGATATTTAATCCATTAAAGGGTTGTCATTGAAACTTCTAACTTCATTAAAGCACTGGGAGCATTCAAACAATTAAATATTTATGTGGTAGAGCCATGCTGCAGCTATATCATAGTTGTAGCACAATTGGGTTGGCTTGACTGGGTAAGGACCACACTCACAGAATACCATCGTAAATTAGCAGCTCAATCCTGCTGTGTTTCGTATGGTGAGTGTAGAGAACTGGAAACCCATTTTACAGGAAATAAAGCATTCCATCTTAGTCCTCAGAGGTGGCAATGCATCTGCATTTTGATTCTTAATCGAGGATAGTATATAAATGTTTACGGGGAACAGCATCCACTTAACATCAGGAGGACTGTGTGTTTGTTTGTAACTCTTAAAAAAGAAAAGTAAAAATCTGAAGGCAACATTTACACACTAGGGCTTTTACGGATAATAAGTCTTTAAGTCCATTCAGCGTTGGACAATAGTGTAATTAATAATTTTGCTTTTACAAAACAGAAGCAGCTCTGTAACTTAAATAGCAAGCAATTTTTGTTTTTCATTAAAGTATAACCGTTTTTATCTAAAGGTTGATATACCTGAATTGGCTGAAGAGTGCCAGTTAATGGACTTGGATCCCGAACGAGAAAGTCGTAGACGGCGAGCTCACCACGCCAGTGCTTACGATGAGGATGACGAGCAACCTGGCATGAATAGAGTGCAGTGTGCCACTAGCTAAAGCTGTATATTACTTAACTGCAAGGCACCTTTGATGGACCTAATAAGTCTTCGTATGAAATCAGAAACGGGCTTAGAGATGTTCCAATATGATAATGAAGAGGGTAGATAGCTTCATGGTTCACATTTAGCATTATATTAATAGTTGTAATTTATGTATAATTCTGGTTTATTATTAATGTAGACTTGTAATGGTGTATGGCTTGTTCAATTTTTATTACTAAACACATGTTACACACAGTTCAAGAACCAAATTAAATAATATAGGCATTTACTTATTTCAGTTTACAAAATATAGATATCAAATGTTTACAAAGTGTACCAAACTGTTGACCTTCACTTATGATGTTTTAGGAGAATACAATCCAGATCGTTATTTGTTCAATAGTCTTCGGTTCAGAAATGTCTCTGAAAGAAAAACTAACCACACCCAATTGTCTAAAATCTCATACATAGTATGTAGGAATTATTTGGAAACATCCCTAAGCATTGTTTATGTCACTATAGTATAGTGATATTTACTTTATATAATGTAATATTTACCACTGACTGAAGTATGATTTATTATTCAGAGAATGCCTCTGAAGTAATTATTCTTATAACTACTAACTTTTCATATCCACTAGAAGCATTATTAATTTTAAATGTCCATTCGTTTGTTTTTCTTATACACACTTAGTTCTCTCGAAAATATTTTCTAGCAATAATTAATTAACTATGTATTGAAATAACACTGATTTTAATTCTCTAGATGCAAAACTTGATTCTTTAATTAAGGTTAATAATAATACAGGATAATAATAAAGGAGTAAAAAAAACTACAATAAATAATAATACAATAAATTTAGTAACCCATATAATGTTGGTAAATATTCAATTTCAAATAGTAGTAGGTCCATTACTATAAGGTGCGTGCAATGCAGTAGCATGTGTTAGCAACATTCAATTTATTACACTGTGATTTTATTGTCCGAGGGGCTTGTTTCACTTACTACCGATGCATTGAGTAAGTGATATTTATGTTATTTGTACTCTTAGCAGTTTTTGTTGATGGGTAGTTAATTCAGAAGTAGTGAAACTGGCTCTAACACTTAAATTTATTTATATGGTAGTAAGTTATGGTGTCGTCGATTAATTCGTATTGAATTTGTTTGTATCGTATGTAATAGCTAAATACATAGCATTTGTGGTTATACACAATTTCGTTGGAACAAGGTATAATGCGATATAACGCTGCTAAATGTGACACAAGGTGCCCTGTATGACTATTTCTGTAGAAAAATAAACAGCTTAAATTTTGTCGTAAAATAATATACATTGAAATAAACTTTTGTCTCACAACTCTGGTTTTATTTTCACTGTAGTTATCTTTATATATAAAAATTACGTGTCACGTTGTTTGTCCGCGATGAACTCCTAAACTACTAACTGATTTCAATGAAATTTTGCACACTGTGCAGTTTGGTCTAACTTGAGAGATAGGATAGTTTTTATCCTGATAAGTGACACTCAATATTTTTTTATTACGAATTTAAGGATATTTTATATGAATGGTCGTCGAAAAGGGCAGAACAACGTCTGCCTGGCCAGCTAGTTGTAATATAAAGATTTTAATACGCATTTCATTCATTCATTTACAAATATTTAATCGCGCATTTGGTTTTAAATCACACTTATCAACTTATCATTCCTAACGTTAAAATGATGAGAATGTGTGCACATGTCTGTGAAATCCGCATATAAAACAATACCACCGCAAAATATTTGCTCATGGAGTGTTTTTTTTTGCGCCTAGAAGAAATTGAAACGGCTACCCTCCGGAAAGCGAGGAAGGGGGGGTGGTGAATGCTCTAAGCATACCACGACAGCCGGCTGTCGTGGGTATGTGGGACTCACTGCGACTAACCTAACCTAAGTGCCTATCTACTAAACACCATCTGTGAGACTGACATTGGCTTTTGAGGTCTTTATGCCGAATCGGAAGCGACCCTCTTTAGGGAAAGGGGGGCGCAGGCGGTGACAAGCCGCTGAGGGGGAGCCTAACTAAGGCAAATTAAGAAGAGGCGGCCTGAGCCGCCAGGAGGCAGTTCAGGTTGGCCGAAAGCTTGTTTGGCGGGTCCGAGAGAGAGTTTCTCGGTCTTCGGACTTGATAGCGAGAGGGGAGTGGGGCTGCATGGGAAGCTGCCTCACGAATGAAGTGATTCGAGTGAGACTGAGGCTTTGAGGAAGTTCTCAGAGTGTTTTTAGAAATTGTTGGATTGTGGGGAGCTCTAAGTCTCGATGGAGGTCGGCGTTACGGACGTACCAGGGTGCGTTCACAGCTCGACGACAGAAGAGGTTTTGAACTATTTGGAGTTCATTAATGTTTTGGGATTAGCGTGGGCAAATATGTGGCCCGCGTAAGTCATGACTGGTCGTATACAGACCTTATAAAAGGTTCGCTTGTTGCGGAGGAACATTTTACTGTGTCTGTCCAGCATACTGTTGAGCCTATTCAGGTAAAAACGTGCGTTGCGGGTTACTCTTTTGACATGGGGCCCGAAGGTAAGCCTCGTGTCAAGGGTGACACCTAAATATTTGGCAGTCATATGCCTGGGGACAGGGGTCCCTAGCATACGGATTGGTGGAATGGTAGTGAGGCGGCGTCGTTTATGATCGAAGTGAAGGGCGGAGCTTTTCTCCGGGTTCACATCGATGCGCCATTTTTGGAACCAAGCTCCTAAGTCATCAACTGACTTTTGGATCTTGTTCCGTATGAAAGGTAGTAGATATCTTTACAGTAGAGTGCAGTGTCGTCTGCAAAGAGTGAGAGCTGAATACCTTTCGACGGGATGGGAATGTTGTTGGTGTACAGGATGTGCAGCAGGGGGGCAAGCACTGAGCCCTGAGGGACACCTGCTTTGATAGGGCGTTGAGATGAGAGCGTACCTTCGTGTCTAAAACGAAAGGTACGATCCTTCATGTAAGAGGCTACGAGACGAACAAGACGATCAGGGAGACCTATTTTGTAAAGTTTATATATAAGGCCTTCGTGCCAGACTATCGAATGCCTTTGCTATGTCGAAAGAGACCGCGATGGTCTTATGACGACGTGGATAGAAATCGCTGAGGATATATTCCACAATACGGTGAACTTGTTGGGGGCAAGAATGTTTCGCTCGGAAACCAAATTGGTGGGGGATGACTAGAGGGCTACTACTACTACGCCGTGTAGTGGCGGTTAAGAATATATATATACCCCACATCTTCCCGTGGGTATCGTAAAAGGCGACAATGGGAAACAGGCAGGAGATGGGCAGCAGCATCTTCGTGATAACAACGATATCCCAATAAAAAAAAACTGCGGTTGCCAACCCGCTCTCCAAGCGTGGCAACTATGGCAATATACCCCCCAATGAAAAAAATTATGAAAAGACGGCCCCCAGGCCCCGGTGGCCCCGCTATTCTTGGGTACGGTGGCGACCATGGTAACGACGGGGCAGGGGGTGCTAAGAATCTCCGGTGGAGGTTCGGTTGCCACCTACGACGACTCGACCTGGCAACTTATAACGCACGCACCCTGAGGACTGACGAGAAGATCGTGAAGCTGGAAGAAGAGATAGACAAGTTGCGCTGGAATATTATAGGATTATCCGAGGTCCGAAGAGAGAGGGAGGACACGGTAATCCTCGAATCCGGCAACTTGTTCTATCACCGGGAGGGCGACCATCTGTCCCAAGGAGGTGTCGGATTTATCGTCTCTCGTTAACAACGTTGTAAAGATTGGGAGTGTGTCGACGAGGGTTGCGTATTTGATACTCGGAATCACCAAACGGTATTCGCTGAAGGTCATACAGGTTTACGCACCAACCTCGGCACACACCGATGAGGAGGTGGAGGAAATGTATGAGGATATCTCTAGAGCCATGCATTCCTCCAAAGCCCACTATACGGTGTTAATGGGAGACTTCAATGCAAAACTAGGCACAAGAGAGAACGGTGAGCTGAAAGTAGGGAAATTCGAAATAGGGCAACGGAACCCAAGGGACCAGCAGCTCTTTCTTCCAGAAGCGGCCCCACAGGAAGTGGACCTGGTCGAGCCCCGACGGTTCGACAAAAAATGAGATTGACTTCATTATGACGACCAGACGACAACTGCTCAGTGATGTCTCCGTGATCGCGAGGGTGAAAACTGGTAGCGATCACCGAATGGTTAGAGGCACACTGAACCTAAACATTAAGTTGGAGAGGTCTCGTCTAATGAAGTCAACGCTCCGTCCTCCTCGTGCTCTGTTCCAAAGTCCCGAAACCTTTCAGCTCGAGTTACAAAACCGTTTTCAGTGCCTAGAAGACTGCAATGAAATGGTCGATATGAATGATAAGTTCGTGGAAATTGTCCATGCGGTCAGAGCTAAGTTCTGCAAGACCCGTCGCAGTAGAACACAAAAACTCTCCGATCACACTCTTAATGTCATGGCTGTTAGACGGGAGATGAAGCTACATTCTACAACAGATTTGACAGCATACAGGCAACTGAACAGACAGATCTCCAAATGCATGCGGCGGGACTTATGCAACTTCAATACAGCTTGTATTGAAGAAGCGATCGAGAGGAACCAAGGCTCAAAAGTCTTTGCCAGAGATCTGTCTGCCAGAAAGAGCCAACTGTCAAAGCTGAAGACCGATTGTGGCAGCATCGTTTCCGGGACACCTGAGATTTTGAGTGAGATTGAGAGGTTCTATGGGCAGCTGTACACGTCATCGTTGGAGCCACACGCAAGTGTGAGTAACGATCCAAGAGCGAGCCTTATCCGACACTATTCCGATGATATCCCGGACGTCAGTCTAAGCGAGATTAGAATGGCTCTCCAGCACCTTAAAATCGGCAAGTCCCCGGGCGAGGATGAAATTACAGCGGAGCTTCTAAAAGCGGGTGGAAAACCGGTACTTGAAGTCCTTCAGAAGCTCTTTAATTCCGTCCTCCATGGTGGTA
Organism: Parnassius mnemosyne; assembly: GCA_963668995.1. NCBI lineage: Eukaryota > Metazoa > Arthropoda > Insecta > Lepidoptera > Papilionidae > Parnassius > Parnassius mnemosyne. The sequence continues at coordinate 41,591,962 of CAVLGL010000104.1, read as the reverse complement.
CTACTCCGGAGGCGCGGGGCAGAAGTGCGGTGGTCTTGTTCTTCAAGAAAGGCGATAACGCTCTCTTGAAGAACTATAGACCGATTTCCCTTCTGAGCCGCGTCTACCTGCTGTTTTCGAGAGTCATTACGAATCGTCTCGCGCGCAGACTCGACGACTTCCAGCCTCCCGAACAAGCCGGTTTCCGAAAGGCTTTAGTACCATAGACCACATACACACCCTTCGGCAAATTGTACAGAAGACAGAAGAGTACAATCTGCCACTTTGCCTTGCGTATGTGGACTATGAGAAAGCCTTTGATTCCGTCGAAATTTGGGCGGTGCTACAGTCCCTTCAGCGGTGCCAAGTTGACATTCGATATATCGAAGTGCTGAAGTGTTTGTACAGTAGGGCTGCGATGGCTATCCGAGTACAGAACCAGAGTACGAAACCTATCCAACTGCAGAGAGGTGTAAGACAGGGCGACGTTATATCCCCGAAACTCTTCACTAGTGCGTTGGAAGACGTTGTCAAGCTACTGGACTGGAACGGATACGGTATCAACATCAATGGCGAGTACATCACTCACCTTCGTTTCGCCGACGATATAGTCCTTATGGCAAAATCGCTGGAGGACCTAAGCACTATGCTCAATGACCTCAATAGTGTCTCCTAACGGATAGGTCTTAAGATGAACATGGACAAAACAGGGAGCACTAAGCTCGAAGTTGTTGACGAGTATGTTTACCTGGGACAAATGGTCCGACTAGGTAAGTCCAACTTCGGCCGAGAGGTCAATCGACGGATTCAACTCAGTTGGGCAGCGTTCGGGAAATTACGGCACATCTTCTCGTCAGGTATACCTCAAAACTTGAAAACGAGACTATACAATCAGTGCGTGTTGCCAGTTATGACCTATGGAACTGAGACGTGGTCTTTCACTGCTGGCCGGATGAGGAAGCTCAAGGTTGCTCAGCGAGCTATGGAGAAGGCTATGCTCGGAGTTTCTCTGCGTGATAAACGTAGAAATGAGGATATCCGCCGTAGAACCAGAGTGACCGACATAGCCCAACAGATTAGTAAGCTAAAGTGGCAATGGGCCGGCCATATAGCTCGAAGAACCGACAACCGATGGGGAAAAAAGGTTCACGAGTGGCGGCCTCGTACCAGCGTACGAAGTGTTGAGCGTCCCCCCACTAGATGGAGTGACGACCTGGTAAGATATACAGGAAGTCGATGGATGCAGGTGGTTCAGAATCGTGTTTTGTGGCATTCCTTAGGAGAGGCCTATGTTCAGCAGTGAACTTGTGAAGGGCTGTAATGATGATGATGATGACTATAGGGTCGCCGTCTGCGGGAAAGAGATGGAGCATCATGCGAGTAAGGATGACTTGTTCGAAGAGTTTGCCCATGGCCTTGAGGAAGCTGATGGGACGATGACTGGAGGGGAGGTTGAGAGGCTTTCCTGGCTTAGGGATACCGATGACAGTTACCTATTTCCACGTGGTGGGAAAGTATCTAAGGTTGAAGCAGGCGTTGAAGATAATAGCTAAAAGGGTTAACACCTGCCCAGGGAATTGTTTAAGGGCTTGGTTGGAAATGCCATCCGCGCCAGGAGCCTTTTTGGGCTTCAGTCCTTTGATGATGGATGAGATCTCATCATTGGACACAGTGAGGGTCAGAGGCAGTGGGGGGTGAGTTCTGGCGGCGGACCTCATCATCCACTGTCTGGGTGTGGGAGGGGTCGGTGGGTTGAGAGCTAGGAGAGCATTGTGTGCAATGCTGTCTGCAAAGCACTCAGCCTTTTCCTCGTCCTCGAAGACAATCGTACCGTCAGGACGAGAAAGGGGGGAAGTGTGGGTGATAGCGTCTATGCGGAGGGCTATCGCCATCTGATAGTACGCTGTATGAGAGGGAGAGATATTCTCCATGAGATTACTCTTTTCGAGGTCACGAAGTTCGGAGTGGCGGAAACGGACTTCTCATTGAAGACGATTGGCCGTACGCCTATAGTCGGGGGTGGGATAGATAGCAGCTCTCTTGGCTTTCATTAGGTTGCTAATATGTAGGTGAATACCATCATTATTAGCAACCGGGGCAAACCTTTCATTCTCCTTAAGGGAGAATTTTATAAGGGTGGAGAGAGAATCGACCGCGGTGTCGATTTTTTCGGGACTGTCGAAGTTCGACGAGAGGGAGATGGGGGAGTCCTGTGAGTCCATAGCTATAGCTAGGGACTCCTTGAAGCCCTTCCAGTTAGTGAAGGTTTTCGTGAAGGGGGTTGAGGGAGGTGGCTGATGGTCAAGAATGAGGGAGACCGATCGTAGGTCGGATCCTAGATCGTCTAGAGTCTTGATTGCCCCGAGGTTGAGGAAAACTCCTTTAACTAGCGCAAAGTCAAGAGCGTGGTCGGTGTTGTCGGGATAGTGAGTGACACCGAGGGGACTATGGACGGTAAGGTCAAGAGACTGCGTGATATCAAGCAGTTTCTTGCCACTTTGAGAAGTAGAAAGGCAGGTCCATTAAGTATGCTTGGAGTTAAAATCTCCAAACATAATGACTAAGTTGCTTAATGATAGGATAGCCTCAAAATCTTATTTGATCTTATTTTTCAAGATCTTATTGGGTTCCAATAGGAATGTAGCAGAAGGCTATGACGATGGACTGATGTCCAGTCAAGGCTAGCCTGCATACCGTTGCTTCCATGTTGGTAAGCTGCGGAGTAGGGATGTGAGAGCAATGAAGTGTATTTTTGTAGTAAATGGCAGAACCGCCGCCTTTGCGGTCGGGTCTGTCGTTACGAAGAAGAGAATACTTTTGGATGGAAAGGCCTTTGGTGTCCTTAGTTTTAAGATTGGTTTCCTGGAGGAGGAGTACGGCTTCTCAATCTCGAAGAAAGGGCTTAAGCTCGGGGAGGTTATTTCGCAACCCGCGAATATTAAAAGACACAAGCGATAAACCCTTAGGCTTAATACGACCGTGAGACTTTGGGAGAGCAGAGTGCTCTGTAATTGTAAAGTTAAGTTAAATTAAATTAACTTAATTTACAATGAGCACAAGAGATTGTGATGCTCAGCAAGAGCAAGGAGACGGTCCTGAGGGGACAGAGTAGCTCGCAGTTTGCGCGCTCACATGGCTATCTCGCCAATGTCGATGCTCCGAATAGCGGCAAACACAACACAGGCACAACCATCAACCATTGAGGGTTATGCTTGTTGTGAGGCGGAGGATGTCCGCGGAGAGTCGGCCTTTATAGAGCCCCCGGGGAAAACTGGAGGCTGAGAAAGCCCGGAGGGGGCCAAAGAGGGCCTTGGGGGGACCTTCAGAGGGCAGAGAGGGGGCAGCTCCCTGAAGGGGCTGGGAAAGGCCCTGACGGGCATTCTTGAAGGGAGGGCCGGGAATGACCTGTCATTGACCGGCGGTGGAGCTCGTCTGCTGGGACAGGACGCACGCGGGTTTCACAAGGGATTCAGCGTTTTGTGGCCGAGAACACTCTTTCGAGTTATGCGGATCTTAGGCACTTAACGCACCTGGGTGGGGTAGAGCAGTTGGCCGCCGCATGCCCATAAAGATCGTAGCGGTGGCACTGTGTCGGGAAAACCGCGCCTAAGTGGGGGCTCAACCCTCACTCTCGATAGGCCGCACACTGTGCGTACCTGCCGGAAGATGGCTATTGCCTCCGGCACGTTGGTGAGGATTACAAGGGCAAGCGGGTACATCTTGCCTTTCTTGCTGTGTACCTTATGCACAGCCTCAACTGGAAATCCTTGGGACTTAAGATCCTCAAGGATGTCCTCATTGGCGAGTTCAAATGGAACACCGCGGATTACGGTCCTGACTTTACGCTCTTCCGGAAGAGCGTACGTGTGGTAGGACACACGCTCGGCTGTGAAAAACCTGGTAAGGCGGGCGAAAGTCGTCGATCGACTGAGGGATGATCTTAATGGCCTCACCGAGGATGGTGACCTGATCGTAATTGATACCTGCGTCTTAGCAGGTTTTAGAGAGGCGGGTGAATTGCGCCTTGTCTCTGAGAAAGACAGGGGGCGGGACCTGTTTTTTAGTCAGGGTGGGAGCGCAGCGAGAGTCTGGCTTGGACAGCGGGGAGATGTCTAGTGACATTAGGGGGACCTCGGCAGCGGCGGGGGCTGCGGGGTTGGAGACGGCAGCGGGGTTTAAGGGAGGCAGGGGCCGCCGAAACGGGAGGAGTGCGATTTGTGTGCATGTTGGGGCGTGGGGCAACGTTCTAAGAAACAGTAATGGGGGTATCAGGGGGCTTGTTCTGAGAAGAACAAGAGACGTTTCCAAGAAACAGTATACACGAAATAACAATATAGCAATAACAATAAAGAAACAAACAAAACAGAAAAATAACAATAAAAAGTAACAGAAATATAACAACAAAGTAAAATAAAGAGTGGTCAAACCAGGAGGCAGGGGGGCAAGAATGGTTAGTAAAGGCGAAAAATTCACCAACGGCAACGGCCCTGCGAGCGTGAGCAGGAGAGCGGAGGCGCGAGAGCGAGAGGGCACTCGACGTACGGGGACGAGAGCGCGGTCAACTTACACGTCCGCTCGAGAGCGGAATGCAAACGGTAAATGTATGGAGTGTTTTTTTTTGTGCCCAGAAGCAATTGAAAAGGGCTACCCTCTAGAAAGCGAGGAAGGGAGGTGTTGAATGCTCTAAGCATACCACGATAGCCGGTTGTCGTGGTTATGTGCGACTCACTGCGACTAACCTTTTTTTTATATGGGGAAATGCCTACGTATACCCGCCTCGCGGGGGCAAGGATGGGTTATGTCGGATTCACACCGACTAAAACTCCATGGTGTTCCACCTTCGTCGCATATTGGCAGGGCCACGGGAACGCTTTCGCACACATCCGCGGCCCCACTTGCGCTGGCCGCCCCATGGCGGCCTCTCCTCGGGAGAGGACTACTCCTCCCCCATCTCCTTCTCACGTAAGGCGCACCAGAATACATGGCGCGCCCTCCTTCTCGGCCTCCAATTTCCAATGTGCAACAGACGCCCCCGTGTCCGATGCGCGAAAACCATGGGGCCAGGAAAAACTAGCACTCAGAAGCGCTGGCCTACCTGACCTCAGCGGCGGATCTGGTCTATGGCTCCGCTGCCAACCAAGATTCGGCTGCGGAGGGTAGGGCGAGCAGCGCCTCGCAATACCGACACTCCTCTCCCCCCGCAGTCCCACCACCACCGCATCAATTAACGGTGCGGCCCCGTCTGAGTCGCAGAGGATAGGGCGAGTGGCGCATCGCCATACCAACACTCCTCTTCCTCCGCAACTCCACCTCGGCTGCAGCGGTAGAGAGAGCGGACACGCCTCTCACCGCAGCCCACCGACACACATCCGAAGTGGGCTCGTCAAGCCCATCCGGAGCGGCCACCTCGGGCCAGCCAAGGGTTTCCTCTTCGTTCACCGTGGGCTACTAAGCCCCTCCGCCACGACAAGGCGTGAACCCGTTCGGGGGAGACTGCGACTAACCTAACCTAACATAAGTGCCTACATACTAAACACCAGCTGTGAGACTGGCATTGGCTTATGAGGCCTTTCTGCCGAATTGTAAGCGACACTCTTTAGGGGCGCAGGATGGAGTGTTCATAGTGGATCTTTACGAGTATATACTCATCGTAGGCCAACACGGACCACCGGCGTATCGGAGGGGATTAGCCATAGCGTTTTTTCTCAGTCATTGTTTCCGATACAGAACTGTGTCATTTTTTGCGATGGTAAATCTGCGTACACAATAACAATAGTCTGTTACTACGAAACTCACACAACAATTAAAACAATATACTCACAATTTCATACACACATAGATAGATACATTATAAGGTGCCCATAACACATTAAGTTTTGCCGTCAGTTTTACAACAGTCACGGTTGTGATTGACGAATAACCTACCGTGTAATGCGGTGATGATTAATGCTTGCATGAAACTGATTGACAAATATCATCAGTCACGAATTTTTATTTGAGACAACTCTGATCAGTCACTCGACCAATTCGTTTGCATGTTGTATGAGGCTGGCGCGGTCGCAGCCTGAAATTTTGAAGGGGGCACTAAAATGAAATATGTTGAGTAAATCAGACTTTATTGCACAATACACAATTTTATAGCACACATTATAAAACAAAAGTAGGTAGGTCTTTTTATTGGCAAATCAGGTGATAATATTTGAGACGTCTGGGGCTATGAATGAATATGTAGAAGAACTAAACCTGTCAGCCTCTGGCTGGAGGCCCAATTCTCCCCCCCCCCCCATCAACATGGTAGCGGAATTAAACGAAAGAGTACCCCAGGAGGGTAAAAGCACCCCTGGAGAATCCCGGAATCCATCTCCGGAGCACACGTCTTCAGCACAATGGGAGGGACTCCATCAGTCCCACTCGATTTGTTGACGTCGATGGAGAAGAATTCTTTGCTAACGGAGCGCTGTGTAAACCACTCATCAGGCATGGAGCACTCACACCGCGGGATGGTCGGTGGTGTGTTCCCCCCGTCATTTAGAGTCGAGTTTCTCCTCGGCTTTCTCCTTTGCGGCATAGGCCAGGGAATCGTCCTCTCTGTGCAGAGATGGAAGAGATGACTGACAGAAGTTCTCTTGGACAGCCTTAGCGGGATACCATAATGCACGGGTTCATAGTGGTCAACGAGATGGAGTGACGACCTGGTAAGACATGCAGGAAGTCGATGGATGCAGGTGGCTCAGGACCGTGCTTTGTAGCATTCTTTGGGGGAGGCCTATGTTCAGCAGTGGACTTGTGAAGGGCTGTAATGAATGAATGAATGAAACGGGTTCCCGAAGGAAGGTGAACTAGCTTCTGCCCAATTCTGCCGATGTGCTCAGATCTAGTCTTGGCAATGACTCTTTTGAATGACCTGGAGGCGGAATTAGACTTCTTTTTAAGAGCGCTGGTGTTTACATCCTGAGACGTTGATGCGTCAGCCCAGGCCCGGTAGCACTCCTGCTTATAGCGTGATGCTATTTTACAGGAGCGACCAAACCATGGCTGAGATCTCCTTCCGATGGGCACAACAGAGGATGGAACAAAAAGGTCCACACCCTGAAGTACCACATCAGCAACAGAATCAACAACAACGCTGGAATCTTCCGGCGAGAAGCAAGCCCGCCCCCAAGGGTAGAATGCAAAAAAAGACCACATCCTATCCCAATCGGCCGATCTATAGTGCCAAACACGGCGGCAGCCTGCAGAATGCAACCGTGACGTTAGTGTGAGTGGCACCACACTCTGGACAAGACAATGGTCTGACGAGCCTAAAGGAGCGTCGACGGAAACCTGATATCCGTCCGGATGAGAGGTCAGCAGAAGGTCCAACAGGGAAGGTGCATGATCTTCCACGTCTGGAATCCACGTAGGTGAAGTGAGTTGCTGTGTAAGAACATATGCCAAAGCAAAGTCATAAACAGATCTCTCCGCATGATCGGTTGAACGTGAACAAAGCTATTAGGTGTGGTGGGCGTTAAAATCGCCAAGGATCACGATCTCTGTGGATGGGATCTGCTGTAACAAGGAATCTGTAGCCATTTGGACGTGGTCGATGAATCGGTCTGTTTCGACATTACCGCTCTGGGACCTATAGAGGCACCCGTAGACGCGGGGATGATCGTCGTTGTCTACGCGCAGCCATAGGATGGACAGGTCCATACCTTCAAAACTGCCGAGGCGTCGAAAACAGATGTCCTCTTTGACGTGTACGCAAACTCCAGCCCGGAGCACAAAGGAGTGTTGTAATTTGTACCCCGGGTAGCAGAGATATGAAGTATCACCCGGAGAGGACATCTGAGTCTCGGTTAAAAAGAGCAAGGCCGGCTTCGCAGTCTCTAGATGGTTGTGGACAGCGTTAAGGTTCTAATTCACGGATAGCATGACAGGGGTCGCCTTGGTCTTATTGCTCCGCTTGCCCCGAGCAGTATTAGTCGCGAGCGGAATTTTGCCCCCTCCCCCCAATTTGTGGGGCAGCTTGAGCACTCACGCTCAGTAGTAGAGTAGCTTGGTCGTGGATGCTCGGCAAGGGATTCTCCATTACCGGGATGCTGGTACCCTCCTGGGATAGTATTACATTTAATTCCGTTACCACCCCGGCTTGAGCCGGCCCATACGTGCATCAGTCGAAGTTGCTGCCATTGTTAACACACGCAACAATACACGTTCACTCGGTGAAATATTGGACTAGACTGAGTGAGCGACGAGCGTGGCGAGGCGACAAGGCAAACTAATACGGTTGGGCCACGCGTGTGAGCGGGAAAGGAAGTTGCGACTCGTCGCGACGGCGCGCCGCGTTCTTCACGTGGTGGCGACGTGTCGACGTGACAGGGAACTTTTGACAGGCTAAGTAAGCCCATTGTCTGGCGTGTTAAATGGATTTTGATACAATCTTGACTATACTATTAGGTAATATTTTAAATGTAACTGTAATAACTAATGGCACCCACTTACCATCAAGTGGACTGTATCGTCACCCTTATTCCTTAAAAAAAAACAAGAATTGCTTATTTTAGCTACATTTTTTATATATAATAAAAGTGACAAACGAGCACATAGTCCACCTGATGGTAAATGGATATTGCGGCTCATAGACATCTACATCTATCCTCGATTAAGGATCAAAATACAGATGCGTAAGGACTAATATGGAATGCCTAGTTTCCAGTAAAAAAGTTTATTCGGTTCTCTACATCACCATACGAAACACAGCAGCATTAAGCTGCTATTTTACGTTGTTATTCTGTGAGAGCATGGTCCCACTCCGGTCGAGCTGACCCATTCGTGTTACGACCATAATTTAGCTGCAACGTTGAGTATATTTTTGAAAAAATTATTCTTGATCAAATGTTAAATTTCTTTAATATAAATAATTTACTTCATAAAAATCAATTTGGTTTCACAAGGGGGAACATCATGTTCCTGACAACAGTTCAAAATAATAAATGCTGCGGATGCCAACCTGCCTGCCAAGCGTGGCAACTATAGCAAATATCCAGCCTATTTGACAAGTTATGGGGGAGACCTATGTTCAGTTCAGTGGACTTTTGATAAGTTGTAATGATAACGGTGATGAGTTCTATTGTTTCGAATCTTTGCTACCGTGTGTAAACAAAAACGTAACATCTCCGAAAATATAAATGATATAAAAACAGCTTAATTTCCCCATTAAAACTAATAAAAGTAGCGATCTACATACATGTCACTACTGGGCACAGGCCACAGAGCTTTTGGCCAAAAAAAGTGCCAACGCTGGATCACCTCAGCTGGGGAACTTCTCAGATAATCAGGTTTTCTTTCACCGCCGAGAACGTGGTAAATCGAGACTTCAAATTGCATTTAACATATATGTAAAAATATATAATAATGCTTGTGTACTATGAAATTTACCTTTGCCTTTGACAAGTAAAATAAAATATATCTTTGTTTAAGTAAAATCTGCAATCTTCGATATTTAAAGTATTTTTTCGCAACAGCCTGTTCATTTCCATATCTAATGTGAGCTATGAAACCACTACTGTCACAAAAATCTTGATTTGTCTGATAATATGAAAACTCAAAAATACAAAAATCCAACAAACTGATTTATAAGTCTCATTAAAGGTATAAAAACTAAAGTAGCAGCTTACATACGTCTCACTACTGTGCACACGGCTCCCGATTACCTGTAGTGTTTGTGAGCAGAAAAGAGTATGCCGCAATCCTTCAACTACTACTCCGACATTTAGGTTTGCCCACGAAGTTTTTCTTCACCACTTCACTGGGTACCTATGTAGTAAGTCAGTACGTAAAATTTTCCATAACAGATTCATTTGTCCTCAAAGGACGGCGGCACGCCGGCGCGGCGCTCATACCTAATATATACTGATTTAACTTCGGAACTTTGTTAGCGCGATTTAGGCTTCGATGTGTTTCGCTTGTGGCGCGACGACAGCACCGCCACATCAACCCCCTGCTCAAACCGGAGTTCGATAGTGCAGTCCGATTGCCGGTGCGTCCTTAATGCCGGTGGGGAATGCATGCTGTGTGCGTAAGAGCAAGTGACGCCGGTGCGAACGATATACCGGTGTGTAATGCATGCCGTACTACGCACTTGCAAGTGATGACGGTGAGAACGATGAGCCGGAGCAATTGCCAGAGATTGCCTTGTAGTCTGCGGTGAGTCGAGAAGAACGCAAGTAATCTGCGAGAGTGCCGTGAAGCAGAGGCGAGCAGTAAGGCTCAGAGCCGTACCGAACACTATAGTGCAGAGAGTATCTTTAAGGAACAGGAAGCATTATTGTGCCAATGCTGCGATGAACCTTTGTAAAACTAGATGGCTTGCAGAATGTGAAGACTGCAGACAATATCTGCTCGGAAGCGAATGAATGGTAGAGGTTCTCTTGAGGATAATGACGAAGGCTTGAGATGTTGTAGTTTTCTGAAGGTTGTTGTTTGCGTGTTCAAATCACGTCGGCTGGACATCAATTTGGCTGTGGTAGGAAAAGGGGAGATCTCCCGCCGTGCAAGGTGTTCTGCCCGGGGAGCGGCCAAAGCTCCGAGTAGTAGTTCGGAGCTATTCTATATATACTGATTAAACTACGGAACATTGTTAGCGCGATTTAGGCTTCAATGTGTTTCGTTTGTGGCGCGACGACAGCATCGCCACACTGTTCTCATCTCTGGGCCGGGGCAGCATCCAACGCAGAGCGGTTCGAATCATTGACGACCGAGTTCTTTCTGATCGGCTCGATACACTGGCGCTGCGTAGGAATGTTGCATCCCTTTGCATTTTCTATCGAATCTACTACGGGGAGTGCTCTGAGGAATTGTTCGGATTAATTCCAGCCCCCAATTTTCACAAACGCACATCGCGTCAAAATTCACAATACCATCCTCACCATCTGGATGCTTGGCGGTCCACGACTGTGCGTTTTACTAGGAGTTTTCTTCCTCCTACAACTTCTCTGTGGAATCGTTTACCACCGGCGATTTTTCCGGACCAATACGACTTAGGGATCTTCAAGAAAAGAGCTAACACCTTTGGTTTTAGCTCTTTTCTTGAAGATTTGGCTGGCATCGCGTCTGCCATTCCCCTGGTGTTGCGGTTGTTCATGGGCGGCGGTAGTGACTTACCATCAGGTGAGCCGCATGCAAAAAGTAGTTGCTGTTGCCTATAGATATCTACCTCTATGCTCATTTGCGAATAAAATGCGGATATATTGTCAGCCGTGAGGTCTCAGATGGAATGCCTCTTTTCCAGTAAAAAGGGTATGCGGTTCTCTACACTGACCAAACGCAACACAGCAGCATTAAGCTGCTATTTTACGCTGGTATCTCTGAAAGCGTGGTCCTACCCGTCGAACCGACCCAATCGTGCTACAAATATACTATTAATATAGCTGTAGCATGGCTCAGGTACGTATAATTTTTATATTTATATTTGGGTAGAGATCATCGTCGTAAATATCGATTGAAGAAACCACACCAACAAATTTTGTATCAGTATTGTCTTAGAGCCAGTCGAGAATGGCACCAGGAAAACATTATGATACTTTCTTCCCATTAAGAATATCTTCTATATATTCAGATTTTGGGATAAAAATGCCTAATCCGAACATACGTATCGTATCCGCATAACATAGGAAAACTCAAGAAATGGGAATAACATTATGATACTTTCTTCCCATTAAGAATATCTTCTATATATTCAGATTTTGGGATAAAAATGCCTAATCCGAACATACGTATCGTATCCGCAGTAAGTCGGTCCTGTAAGTTAGTCATTATGCTATCTATCAGTGGAATATAAATAGTCGTCCGTCGAAAATATTCCTCGTCATTTCCTTTATAATTATCGCTAAGAGTCTGTCAGTAGTTTTTAGAAGATTTTGCAATTTGACGTGTACGATTTGGGGGGGGGGGTCATGTCCCCTGTGACCCTCCCCTTCGAACCGCGCCTGGTATGAGGGCGAACGGCCTATGTTGGTAAACAAATCCGAAACAACACGATCATTATTGTTGAAATTTTTAGGTTTAAAAATTACTCACATAGGAAAGGTAATGCCATCTTTTTGTAAACATTGACTTTGCTTTGGCATATGGTCTAACACAACTGGTTACTTCGCCTTTTACTTTGGAAGACCATGTACCTTCCCTGTTGGACCTTCTGCTGACCTCTCATCCGGAAGGATATCAGGTGTCCGTCGATGCCCCTCTGGGCTCTTCGGACCATTGTCTGATCCGGAGTACGGTGCCACTCACGCTCCAATCGCAGTTGCGATCTGCAGCTTGCCGCCGTGTTTGGCACTATAGGTCCGCCGATTGAGACGGGATGCGGTCTTTTTTTGGGGGCGGGTTTGCTTCTCCCCGGAAGATCCCAGCGTTGTTGCCGATTCTGTTGCTGATGTGGTGTTTCAGGGTATGGAACTTTTTATTCCATCGTCTGTGGTTCCCATCGGAGGCAGATCCCAGCCATGGTTTGGTCGCTCCTGTAAAATAGCATCACGCTATAAGCAGGAGTGCTACCGACGCATCTACGTCTCGGGATGCAAATACTAGCGCACTTAAAAAGAAGTATAATTCCGCCTCCAGGTCCTTCAAAAGCGTCATTGCCAAGGCAAGGTCTGAGCACATCGGCAGAATTGGCGAGAAGCTAGTTCGCCTTCCTTCGGGAACTCGTGCATTCTGGTCTCTCGCCAAGGCTGTCCAAGAGAACGTCTGTCAGCCATCTCTTCCATCTCTGCACAGAGAGGACGACTCACTGGCCCATGCCGCAAAGAAGAAAGCCGATCTATTGAGCTCTCTCTTTGCGTCCAACTCGACTCTAGATGACGGGGGGAACACACCGCCGGCCATCCCGCGATGTGAGTGCTCCATGCCGGATATGCGGTTTACACAGCGCTCGGTTCGCAAAGCACTCTTCTCCCTAGACGTCAGCAAGTCGAGTGGGCCCGATGGAGTCCCTCCCATTGTGCTGAAAACGTGTGCTCCGCAGTTGGCACCGGTTTTAAAGCGTCTTTTCCGGTACTCCTACTCCCAAGGCGTAGTCCCGAATTCATGGAAGACAGCTTTGGTTAACCTGATCCCTAAAAAAGGCGACCGCTCAGACCCGTCCAACTACAGGCCTATCGCCATCTCCTCCTTGTTCTCCAAAATAATGGAATCCATTATAAACTGCCAGCTCATGAGGTACCTTGAGGATCACCAGCTGATTAGTGACCGCCAGTACGGTTTTCGTCGGGTTCGATCAGCTGGTGATCTTCTAGTCTATTTGAATAATAGATGGGCGGAGGCAGTAGAGTCCAAGGGGGAGGCATTGGCCGTTAGTTTGGACATAGCGAAGGCCTTCGATCGGGTCTGGCACAAAGCGCTTCTTTCAAAGCTTCCTTCCTATGGGCTTCCCGAGAAATTGTGCAAATGGATCACCAGTTTCCTTGCTGATCGGAGCATCAAGGTCGTAGTAGACTGATTTCAAGCCTATCAACGCTGGTGTTCCACAAGGCTGCGTGCTATCACCAACGCTGTTTCTCCTGCATATCAATGATATGTTGCTAACTGGTAGCATTCATTGCTATGTGGACGACAGCACTGGTGATGCCTTATATACCGGCCGTGCTAATATTTCTCGGGAAAACGTCGCCGAGTACCGGGTCAAACTTGTGACTGAAGTCGAGTCTTTGCTTAACAAAATCTCGGATTGGGGGCGACTAAATCTAGTTCAGTTCAATCCCCAGAAGACACAAGTTTGCGCGTTTACCGCTAAAAAGAACCCCTTTGTCGTATCTCCTCAGTTTCAAGGCACTCCCCTTGCTGCCTCAGCTAGCATCGGAATCCTTGGCGTCGACATATCGAATAGTGTGCAGTTTCATGGTCACTTGGAAGGGAAGGCCAAATTGGCCTCTAAAAAGCTTGGCGTGCTCAGCAGAGCGAGACAGTATTTCATGCCGGCACATCGCATGCAACTTTACAAAGCGGAAGTTCGGCCCCACATGGAATACTGTTCTCATCTCTGGGCCGGGGCACCCCAGTGCCAGCTCCTTCCACTTGACCGCATCCAGCGCAGAGCGGTTCGAATCGTCGACGACCGAGTTCTTTCTGATCGGCTTGATACACTGGCACTGGGTAGAGATGTTGCATCTCTTTGCGTATTTTATCGCATCTATCACGGGGAGTGCTCTGAGGAATTGTTCGGACTAATTCCAGTCGATCAATTTCACCATCGCACATCGCGACAAAACTAGCGTTACCATCCATACCATCTGGATGATTGGCGATCCACCACTGTGCGATTTAGAAGATGTTTTCTCACTCCCACAACTTCCTTGTGGAATACCACCAGCGAATTTTCCGGACCGATACGACTTAGGAACCTTCAAGAAAAGAGCTTACACCTTTCTAAAAGGCCGGCAACGCATCTGCAATTCCCCTGGTGTTGCGGTTGTTCATGGGCGGCGATAGTCACTTACCATCAGGTGTGCCACAAGCTCGTTTGCCCCCTCTTCTATAAAAAAAAAATACATAGATGATACACTATCTAGTGAGCATTGCGACTGCAACTAGTTTTATTGTACGTGTAAAATTGGAATGAGATGCTTGGAGTCAAGTTCTATTCACAGATGCAGTGGTGTAGCTAGGCGTGGGCGAAGTGGGCCCCCTCCCACGGCCTCGCACTTAGGCAATGCAAAACCGGCCCAAATTAAAACCCGGTTTTTTTCGGATTTCTTATTATAAAAACCCCGTTTTCGGTGAAACCGGTTTGAAAATAAGATTTTCTATTCTTTGTATACATTATATTGTTAAACTGCATATGAAATTTAGGCTTATCTTTTCAAGGCTTTTCTTTAGAGGCAGATTTTCTAAAAATTTTCACAATCCGTCTAACTTTTTGAATAAAGTCCTTATAGTATTGATAAGAAAACTGAAACTGGATCTTTGTCTATTTTCTGTCTCAACTGATACACCGTCTTCTTCATCATCACTATCAGAGTCAGATAGATTATCATTTTCTGCTAGAGCATCGTACTTTGTTACACTAGTGTTTTTTGTAGAGTACATCCATTACTGTCAAATTGTATGCCCTGCGAATAACACAGTTGATGATATACGCGTAAACATTTTCTCATCTTCACCATGAGGTATTTGTATGGGGGCACGTATGGAACTCGCGTCATTGGGAATGGGTCACTAACAGCGGCACAATATGTAACTGAGATTTTGGAAGAAATTGTAGTGCCTTTTGTCTTTATTATAGGAGATAGATTTGTTTTTATGTATGATAATGCACGCTCCCATACTGCGGCTGTAGTTGTCCAATACTTTCGAGACGTTGAAATCAATGTTATGTGGTGGCCAGCGCGATCGCCTGACTTAAACCCCATAGAGCGTATATAAGAGATAAGCTTGGAAGACAAATTAAGACAAGAAATATTGCCCCCGCTAATTTGAGAGATCTTAAAAACGCATTAAAGTAAAGGAAGTGTAGGGACCCCACTAGATTGAGTGACGACGTGGTTAGAGATGCAAGTCGTTTGGTGTAGTTGGTTAAAAACAGTATTTGTGTATTTCTCGGGGAAGACCTATCTCTGTTCAGCAGTGGACCTGTGAAGTGCTGTAATGTGTACGTTGATAAATAATACCATTATTAATAACGTATATGTTGGTTGGATAAACTGACATCATCATTAACAGATACATTAATGGTATTTCCATAAATCGCCTGGAGTGACGTATTCCTGTTTCCTAGTGATGCTACCCATAGAGCAACAGGGGTCACAGGCGGAACGGAGGGGAGTAGACGTCATAAAAAAATTCCGAATTGTTCAGTTTCTTTTACTACAAATAGAGATCT
This sequence comes from Parnassius mnemosyne, assembly GCA_963668995.1. NCBI lineage: Eukaryota > Metazoa > Arthropoda > Insecta > Lepidoptera > Papilionidae > Parnassius > Parnassius mnemosyne. The sequence continues at coordinate 41,576,124 of CAVLGL010000104.1, read as the reverse complement.
GCCACGTCACATTTACACAAAAATGGCGTTACCTTTTATATGTTAGTAATCTTTAATCACATTATTGCTATTTACTTCTTTTTTCGTTTTAAGTTTAAACTTACAATAACGGTCGTGTTGTTTCGGATTTGTGTACCAACACAGGCCGCTCGCCCTCCAAAATATGCGCATCAGTCGAGCGACTGATCCGAGTTATCGCTGTCAACGAGCGATAGTTTTATAATGTATCTGTGTGTGTGTGAAATTGTTGTGTGAGTTTCGTAGTGACGACAACGGATAGATCGTAAACATGGACAAAACAAAGATTATGTGCAATGTCGATGTCACAACCATGCGTAGTATCCTCTTAGTAGTCTGTGGTCACACCTATGCCGGTAGTTGTTGGGAGCACTAAGCACGAAGTTGTTCACGAGTATGCTTACCTGGGACAAATAGTCCGACTATATAAGTCCAACTTCGACCGAGAGGTCAATCGACGGATTCAACTCGGCTGGGCAGCGTTCGGGAAATTACGAGACATCTTCTCGTCAAATATACCTCAAAACCTTCACTGGTGGTCGTATAAGGACGCTCAAGGTCGATTAGCGAACTATGGAGAGGGCTATGCTCGGGGTTTCTTTGCGTGATAAACTTAGAAATGAGGATATCCACAGTAGAAACTGAGCGACCGACATAGTCCAACGGATTAGTAAGCTAAAGCAGCAATGGGCCGGTCATATAGCTTAAAGAACTAACAACTGATGAGGAAAAAGTTCTCGAGTGGCAGCCTCGTATTGGTAGGAGAAGTGTAACCTAGTAACTGGTGTGACGACCTGGTAAGACATGCAAGAAGTCGATGGATGCAGGTGGCTCAGGGCAATCCTTTTTGGCATTCCTTGGGAGAGGCCTATGTTCAGCAGTGGATTTATGAAGGGCTGTAATGATGATGATTAGACATCGGATTTTATGTATTTGTGGTGGTCAACAGGGGTAGAGTCACGCAGCAGCTTTTGCTGTTGCACGTGTGGGCCGGCTCAAGCCGGGCTAGTACCACGACCTCACAGAATACCAGCGCGAAGTGGAAGCTCTGCTTCTGCGTTTCGTCTGGTGAGTGCAGGTGACTAGAGGCCCGATCCCCCCCCCCCCCCCCCCCCGTCAACATGGTAGCGGAATTACATCATAAACTACCCCAGGAGGGTACCAGTACCCCTGGAGAATCCCTCGCTGAGCATCCACGACCATGCTATTCCACTCCTAAGCGTGGGTGCTCAAGCTGCCCCGCGTATTCTGGGGGGGGGGCAAAATTCCGCTCAACACAATAACTGCTCGGGGCAAACTGAGCAACAAGACCAAGGCGACCCCTGCTACGCTATCCGTGAATTTCTGCAACATCAGGGGACTTTACTCGAACCTAAACGCCGTTCACTACCATCTCGAGACGACGAAGCCGGGCTTGCTCTTTCTGACCGAGACGCAGGTGTCCTCACCGGCTGATACTTCGTATCTCTCCTGCCCAGGGTACAAATTGGAGCACTCCTTTGCGCCTCGGGCTGGAGTTTGCGTGTATGTCAGAGAGGACATCTGTTCTCGACGCCTCGGCAGTCTTGAAGGTTCGGACCTGTCCATCCTTTGGCTACGCGTAGACAGCGACGACCATCCGCGCGTCTACGTGTGCCTCTATAGGTCCCATAGCGGTAATGCCGAAACAGACCGACTCATCAACCACGTCCAAATGGCTACAGACTCCTTGCTACAACAGGTCCCATCCGCAGAGTTCGTGATCCTTGGCGATTTTAACGCCCACCACGCCGAATGGCTCGGTTCATGTTTAACCGACCATACGAGGAGATCTGTTTATGACTTTGCCTTGGCATATGGTCTGACACAACTGGTTACATCGCCTACGCGGATTTCAGATGTTGAGGATCATACACCTTCCCTGTTGGACTTTCTGCTGACCTCTCATCCGGACGGATATCAGGTTTCCGTCGATGCCCCTCTCGGCTCTTCGGACCATTGTCTGATCCGGAGTGTAGTGCCACTTATGCTCCCCTCGCGGTTGCGTTCTGCAGGTTGCCGCCGTATTTGGCATTACAGGTCGGCGGATTGGGACGGAATGCGGTCTTTCTTTGCTTCCTACCCATGGGGGCGGGTTTGCTTCTCGCCGGATGATCCCAGCGCTGTTGCTGACTCTGTCACTGATGTGGTGCTACAGGGAATGGAACTATTTATTCCATCATCTATGGTACCCATCGGAGGCAGATCTCAGCCTTGGTTTGGTCGCTCCTGTAAGACTGCTTTACGCAGTAAGCAGGAGTGTTATCAAGCCTGGGCTGCGGCTTCGGCGACTCGGGATGTAAACACCAGCATACTTAAAAAGAAGTATAACTTCGCCTCCAGGTCCTTCAAAAGAGTTATTGCCAAGGCAAAGTCAGAGCACATAGGCAGAATTGGCGAGAAACTAGTTCGCCTTCCTTCACGAACCTGTGCATTCTGGTCTCTCGCCAAGGCTGTCCAAGGGATTTTCTGTAAGCCATCACTACCATCTCTGCACAGGGAGGACGACTCACTGGCCCACGGCGCAAAAGAGAAAGCCGACCTTTTAGGCTCCCTTTTTGCGTCCAACTCGACTGTTGATGACAGGGGGAACACACCGCCGACCATCCCGCGGTGTGTGCTCCATGCCGGATGTGCGATTCTCACAGCGGTCGGTTCGCAGAGCACTCCTCTCCCTTGACATCCACAAGTCGAGTGGGCCTGACGGAATCCCCCCAATTGTGCTGAGGACGTGTGCTCCGGAGTTGGCACCGGTTCTAACGCGTCTTTTCCGGTACTCCTACTCCCTAGGCGTAGTCCCGAAATCATGGAAGACAGCTTTTGTCCACCCGATCCCTAAAAAACGCGACCGCTCAGACTCGTCCAACTACAGGCCTATCGCCATCACCCCCTTGTTCTCCAAAATAATGCAATCCGTTATAAACTGCCACCTCATGCGGTACCTGGAGGATCACCAGCTGATTAGTGACCGCCAATACGGTTTTACGGCTGACTGCACTGACTGCCCAAATTCGAGAGATCGTTTTCGGCTTTTCGGCGCACAAATTAATACTGGGTGACAAAAGTCACAAATTTGCGTTCAAAAATTTGGAAAATAATTGTATATTGTCATAAAAACTAAGCACAATTTTAAGAACATTTCGCTTTTTTTGTACCGTCTTTAATTAAAGTATAATAAAACAAAAACGGTTTTTTGATTTTGCATAGTCCATATTTTGGGCATATCAACAGTTTTAAGGGCATATTTCGGCCTTTTTAGTGCATATTTGCATGTATATTTTGCAAAGACATTTAAGTAGTAGTAGTAATAGACGGGACATCAGCAACAATATTGTCACCTCTTACTTATGTCCTATAGGATATATTTCGGATTTGTGTCATTTATAGCTTGCTACATATATATTTATCTATGATTTATAGTGACATCGTCAAAAGCTGAAAACGCATTCCCTTCCCAAATTAAAAAAAATATTTTTAAAGAAAATATGCCCTATAGTGCATATAGGTATTGTAAGTCCCGATATGTAGCAATAACTGAATGTGATTTCGGTTTACTATCGCAAGTATAATGTATATGTAATGTACCTACCACATAAATTCAATCAAAGACAACTCGGTCGTCGACGTCGAGCCGCTCTGTTCTCTATGCGGTCAAGCTCAAGTTGAAGGAGCTCACCATGAAGCAAATACAAACTTTGTATTTGCTTCATAATAAGTTTATATGATTTTTTTGGTGTGATAGGATTCATAATAAATAGATTTGTACAATAAAAAAGCATGCATATTCCCTATTATTATATCGTAAAACATTACAAACTAAGTAGGTAACCTTCAACAAGATTATCGATACTTTGATGCCGAAACGGTAACATTCCTAAAACGGGTTACCTTATATTATTACCTACTGGGGAATAGCTGAAATGTTTTCCTAATAAATATGCTGCGTAGTTTTGCTATGTTTAGCTAGAGAGCGTCGTGCGAGCTCAACATTTTTGTATGCAAATGTTCACAATGTCCGCTCTATAGCATACCTATACATTTAAATCTCTGATATTTGGCACGTATAATCCGATGTCTAATGATGATATATTATAAGTGTTAAATATTTGAATTGCAAATCTTTAAAGTTTTTTATTGAAGTTTTCATAGGGAATGTAAGAATTTGGTCATTGTTTTTCTTCATGTGCCTGCAATATCAAATGTCGCATTCAATAAGAAAGCAAATCTGTTTCTACTCACTTTACCTCTAAAGATATCTATCCCTGGCCCATCCGTTGCGCATAAATCAAATGTATTTCAACAACCAGAATGCACCAAATCTGATAAACCAAGTGATTCCACTTCTTTTTTTGTAGTCTGAAGGTGTTTGATCACTAGTGCAAATTAGTATTATGTCAATCATATCATAAAATACTCAAAATACTGAAGATGTGACATTTCTTTCCAAACTGTTTTCACATACAAAATTTGTATATTCTGAATAACAATCGTCTTCTTCTAAGTGCTTTTTACATTGGTTTCATTTATTTCAGACATTTTTCAATATAATACATTAATTATCAAACAAAATGATCTAAAATTCTAAAAAAACCTATTTAAATATGCACCATACAAAGTGCAATTAAGACTGATTTAACAGCACTAGTTAGAGCAGCAATATTGCATCACCAGCTACTAAGAAGACAAACTGCTGCACTTTTTTCGTTAGTTTTTATTTACAACGGGAATGTTATACTCTATCTAGTGCATAGGACAACTGATCTTTCGCTCTAGAACTATAGCTATTTTTTATTTTCTTGTTAAAATAAATTATATTTATTAACACGTTAATTGCCAATCACGCGACGTCGCGTGTTCCCAGTACTCTTCAATTTGGCCCTTCACGCGACGTCGCGTGAAGTGTCCGACGAGTTTTGTATGAAGCGTATTGCCTGGGCCGAAGCGTTATCGCAACGGGGTTTTTTATGGGCCTCTAGAGTAAGGACTGAGCTATAGTAAAGTGGGCGTGGCCATCCGAATCATGCGATAGTTTTAGTGCTACGTAATTGGTTAGTTCGCTTAGCGTCGAGGCTCGAGCCGGACTTTTTTCTTGTTTGTTTTTAGTTAGTTGTGAATAAATAATACGTATTTTTTGTAGTATAAAGTGATAATAATTATAATAAAACAAAATTTATAATGAGTAATCATCAACCTGGTACCTCTAGGGGTACGAAACGATCAAACGAGATACCTTTGCGAGCGCAATCAAAACGTGTTTTGTTGCACGAATCGGATATTCTTGAAGCTTTAGGAAACTCTGATGAGGATGATTTTGTGGGAAGTGATGAAGACGAAGATTTTTTATTGGGTGATGATGATGGAGACAGCTCAACCCTGGAGTCGGAAGAAGATGAGGAAGAAGTTATATCACCGCTACCGCCTAGTGAAATTCGATTTTCATCTGCAGAAAGGGAGGAAATGAATGAAACGATTGAAGAGTCAGCTATGCCACATGAGTCTCCTGAACCTGCCACCGAAGGATCAACCTCACACTGGAGTACTTCTTGCTCGTCTATGAAACAAATACCATTCGTTCGAGAGTCAAAGCTGTATGTAGAACCGCCATCACATCCAATAGATTATTTTTGTTTATTTTTCAATGAAGAATATTTGAGAATGATCGTGGAGTGCACAAACAGATACGCCGAACGTATGAAAAGCTCCAGTGAACATCATCATGCACGTATTTCAAGATGGAAAGAGTTGACCGTTGAAGAGTTCAAAACATTTCTGGGCCTTCTGTTACATACTGGCACTGCAAAAATGAACCGATTGACAGATTATTGGAAGGGTCACTGGTTATATAAATCATGCTTTTCGAAATACATGTCAAGAAACAGATTTTTTATTATTTTACGTTGTATACATTTTACTCTCCCTGATGAAGAAGAAGACGCCACTGCTAGGCGTCTAAATAAATGTCAAAAAATAGTCGACAATTTCAATAATACAATGAATAATATGTATTATCCAGGCCAGAACATATCTTTAGACGAGTCGATGGTTTTATGGCGTGGCCGCCTATTTTTCCGACAATACATCAAAGGAAAACGCCACAAGTATGGCATCAAACTGTACGTGCTCGCAGAACCGGATGGCTTGATTTTAAATTTCCACGTGTTTGCTAGCACAGAAGATGAAACAGCCGGAAAGGGCCACACCGAAAAAATTGTTGAAAAATTGATGCAAATAAATTGGACGCTGGCCACTCCATCTATATGGATAATTTTTATAATTCATATACCTTAGCTAGTAAACTGTTGAGTCGACTTACTTATTGTACCGGCACTCTCAACAAGAAACGTAAAGATAATCCACGCGTTATAACTGCGAAAAAATTAAAAAAAGGCGAAAATATCTCGCGGTATAGAAATGGAGTCCATATTGGTAAATGGAAAGATAAAAGAGAAATCCGTTATATATCGACAGAGTTCGCTGACGAGATGCAAGAAGTTACCAGTAAACGTGGTATTACAACACTGAAGCCATTGGCTATAGTACGTTATAACGAAAGCATGTCAGGAGTTGATCTTCAAGATCAAATGATTTCATATTACCCATGCGAAAGAAAAACTTTACGCTGGTACTTAAAAATTTTTATACATACGATGATGATGAGTTTGGTAAATTCTCGTTTATTATATAACAAGTTCTCTGGAAAACCTAAGCTTTCATTATACGACTTTAGGGAGAAAATCATTGAAATTTTTTTACCTGAAAATCCACTAATACCTGAATCCTCATCGGGAAATCGAAGTCAACAAAGTCATAAGTTGACGAAAATATTCAAAACGACGGAACGGATAATAAAAACGGGGCCAGAAAGAAAAGTGCAAGCAGTTGCAAGAAAAGATTGCCGAAATTGCTACAAAAATAAAAAACGAGTGCAGACTACGATGGAATGTAAGGATTGTCCTGATAGTCCGCCTATGTGCATGGACTGTTTTTTTATGTTACATACTTGTACCAAAAACTAAATTACCAAATATTATTTGTTTTGATAAATCTTTAGATCTGATTTATTTACTAAGACTGATTAGAAATATATGTTCCTGATTGTTATCCTAATATAGTAAAGTTATTATAGTAGTTCTTTCCTAAAGTTCGGTGTCTAAAATATTTAGATATTTTTATGTTGCATGTTTCTTTGATATTTTGTTATTTTTTATGTTATATAATTCAAATAAAAATTATTGATACTAAAAATATTTAATTTTATACATTTGAACTCATAATTGGACAAAAGTGCTAAGGTATCCCAAAACTCGACGTCGCGTGATGGGGCCCCTTAGGATAAATGTACACTCCACATGGCCCATCACGCGACGTCGAGTGATATATAACTATATTATATAAAATATTAAATATATATACTAAAACCATAAAAACACCCGCAAATAGTATTTGCTGTACTTAAGAGTTATTTCATAAAAAAAAAGTTTTGGGCCACCAGCACAAAACTCAAATTTTAGCTTTGGCAATGAACGTGTTAATCACTTATTTTTTTCTTTCATATTCATAACTAGCTTATGCTAAGACAAGAATAATTATTAAATAAATAAAAGAAATTAATGTGAATGTGAAGACGCAAAAGGCATGGGCAATTAGTAAGAACATAAAATTATTAAATGAAATAAAAGACCAGAGTTTATAACCAAAATTAGTAATTTTTATAATGTTTCAATCGGTACAAATAAGCACATCCTTTATTATTGCTTAAAGCCATATAACCGCTATTTGGAGAAAAGCTTACAGTTTCTACTTGATACAAGTTTTCTTGTTGAGGAAAATTGTAAAATACATGGTAAGATGGTAAATGTACAAGTTTTATGGCATTAGGATAGTAACCTGAGGACAATGCTAGTATTTCAGATGTGGCATTAAACCTTATATTTGTGATTTTAGTTATCAAGTTTGAGATTGTTTTAATTGGAATAGGATCTGAAGCATTTAATGTTGCCATTTCATAAACATTAACAATACCTTCCCCGCTACCTGTGGCTAGTAATCTTCCACATGAACTAGTTGTTATCTCTGAAGCTGTTACACAACCTTGGTCATAAAATTTGTTTAAAACTTTATATGTTGACATGTCCCATACTGTAATTTCACCTTGTATGCCATAACAAAATAACTTGTCACTTTTTGCACTAAATGCAGCTGACTCAACTTTGGTGTTATGCTTCAGTGATCGCAAAAGCTCCTTGGACTTAGCACATATAATATACACTTCATCTAGACCATCACTAGCAGCAATAAATTTGCCATCAGAAGATAATTTAAAAATTTTGGGCCTCTTTACAATTTTTGGTAACTGTGTCAATTTAGGTTCTGCCTTTACCAAATCATAGACACAATAACTGTGGTTGATTTTGGAGGCAATGAAAGCTTCTGACCCATCAGGAGTAAACTGAGCAGCAGTGACATTCCATTTCTTTAACTTGAAACTGTGCAGTTTATTGTTAACATCACCACCTATACCGAACAATGAAACTACACCAGATTGACCAGCCACAAGTGCAACACTAAGTTTAGGATGAAACTCTAAACATGAAATAATGGGTCCTTCGTTTCCTGTTTCAGCATTAATTTTTGGGAACTTCTTAAATTCTAAAAAATCTTTTCGAAGGCTAGTCAACTTTTGTTTCTGTAAATGACCAACAGTTCTTAATAATTCATTGTCATCCTCTTCTTCTTGCTTCTCTTTTTTATTCAGGCTTGCCCAAGTTGGTGTGCCCATTAATATTTCATATTTCTGCTTAAGTTTATTTGTATATGAATTTTGTTTTTTTGAAGTAAGTTTATCAGTTGCCACAAACTGTTCGTCATCTTCATCAATCCAAGCAGGCTTGCGTTCTTCATACTTAAATGAATCTGTCTGAGTTGAAAGCTGTTCAGTAAATTTTTTGGCTTTGTTGAAAAGCAATGACGATAACCTAAAAGGATAGATATATTAATATTAAAATGGATAATACATAAATTATTTTCAGGTTTCTTTCTTTATCGACAGAATTTCGTAAATGATAAAATAAATACATACGTTATAAATAATGTAAGCAATAATTTAATATATAGAAAAAAATGACATACCTCGATTCTTGTTCCTCAATATCGGAATTTTTTCTTTTCATTTCTGTTTTCATAAAATTCCCAAAAGTTAGATAGGTGCCTATATAAAGTATTTACTTCTTAGTAAAAAGTGCTCTGTGATTATTTTGCCTTATTTGAGTTATAAAAGTAAAAACTAAAATTGTACTTGTAGAATATACATACAGAGGTTATTATATTTTTTTATAATTGGCTTTACGGCTCTGGGTTCTAGCCCTCTAGCCCTTCTGAGCCTGAAGTTACAATGTAATTATCGTTCATAGTACACTACACTGCTACACTGCTTCACAATACTGTATCATATACACACAAAACTGCCATCGAGCACTATTAGCATCGATAAAAGATTAACAAAACATTATTTGTAAAAGAATCAATGATTATAGAGTAGTATTCTTTGGGTCCACAAACTATAAAGAAGTGCTAATTCGGGTCACTCTTCCCGCTAAATTTTCCGGAAATATCATTATCGTGTGCCAAGGTATAGAAAAATAAGTAACGACTTTCCATTGACGTCCGTCGAGTTGGGGGTTGATATTTTTTTTTTACAGAAAGGTTACATTATTATAGGCACACACGCAAAGTTTCAATATACGAATATGCGTAATTATTTGAGAAAAAAAAATTGAAAATCAATTATTTTTGCAATATTTATGCCAATCACTAATTCCATTATTAAAGAAAGGTTCCATTATTATAAGCACACGCACAAAGTTTCAACATTCGGGGACACGTATTTTTTGAGAAAAAAAATATTGAAATTCAACTATTTATTTGCAATATTTATGTCAATTGCTACCGAAAAACTGACGCTATTTTGTATTGTTGTTGTCAGTAAGGATGTCGATTCTTTCCGAAAAAGTTCGATTTTTTTAAATCGATTTGAATTGTAAGCTGATGTATCAATTTACAAAAAATCGATTTCTAAATATCTATACTTTTTTATGTTTGCATTTATAATGTAAATATAAATCCATTTTATGAGAAAAAATCCCCTTCATCATAAAAAAATAGGGGGACTGATTCAGAAGAATTTCTGTATCTATTTTGAGACTGCTACGTCTCCGACGCTACGGGAAGAGCAGCCTCTACGCCTTTGCGTAACAAATCGCAGGCATCGGACGAGCCGTAGCGGCTGTGGCTGGTCGCCGAAGGCGACCAACAAGCTGAAGCTGCGAAGGCGAAAGCAGAGGCAGGCGGAGGCTGCTCCCCCTACGCGCCTCTGGCTTTATAAAACCACTCTAGGGGTAGGACAGACTCGTACCAGGTGGAGTCGGGGTCAATCAATTCGGTTCTTTGACATAAGTTGAACCTAACCTATTTTATTTGTTATCTGCCCTGATAGGTACTGTTAAAATAAAACAAATTTTAATAAGAGATCATTTGTTGTGGTATCTTTCTTGTTTTTCATAAAATGGATTTATATTAACATTATAAATGCAAACATGAAAAAATATGGATATTTTAGAAATCGATTTTTTGTGAATCGATACATCAGCTTACGGTTCGAATTGATTTAAAAATCGATCTTTTTCGGAAAGAATCAACATCCCTACTGACGATGACAATGACAATACAAAATAGCGTCAGTTTTACGGTAGGAATTGACATAAATATTGCAAAAATATTTGATTTTCAATAAATTTTTTTCTCAAAAATTATCCGTTTCCGTTGCCTATGTGCTTATAATAATGTATCCTTTTTGTAAAAAAAAATATCAAAATCCAACTCGACGGACGTCAATGGAAAGCTAAGCCAAAAATAATTTAAGTTATCTATTAGACTCATAGATTTAGGATAGTAATAGACTGACATAGTGTGCAAGTAAGAAGAAAATTCCTTATGGCAATATAGCATGAAAGAAAAGGTTAGTAAATCTCATGACTTTGTAACCGATATTTAATGACAGGTTGGCATAATTGGGCACGCAAGAAATAAGCTCCTAGATTTTTGTAATTGTTAGAGTATTATACTATTATATTTATTAAGTAATTATTATTTTCCAAAGTGGTTACTTGTCATGTGAGTGACTGTGGTGTTAATAAAAGTTGTCAATAATAAGACGCGTCTATTTCTGGTTAAAATGTATATTATGTACTGTTTAAAATATGGAATTTAATTACTATTTTGTTAATTATGATATTTTGCAAAGAAAAAATTCACATTGTTGATAATTTGCATGAATTTAGTAAATTTATTTTTACAAAAATTTTTACACGCTAAGGCTTAACTCAACTATTTCAAAATTATTGTCGATATTTATCTTGAATGTTTCTAATGAATCGATAGACTTGCCCACACAACAAGAAGAGGAATGAAAATAAATGCCATAGATAAATATATATATAGATAAATGCTCAGTTTGCGTTTTAAAAAAGTAATTTTATTTTGCTGTTTGTCAAACATATTCCCTCCGGATTCTGTAATTAGAAAAAAAAAATGGTTAATTGGGCTGGTTGGTTGGAATCCAAAGAAGAGCTCAATAATTTGCAGCAAACTTTTTCTTGAGAAATATAAAAGAAAATGTATAATAAATACATTTTTTAAAGGAGCCATTTCTTTATTATTGGTACCAGTAACTATAATATTATTATAATAAGACTTCAAAAAGGTAAGTTCAAAATCTTTAGATAAAAATAGCGATAGATTTTTATATATTACAAAACTGTTGTACATTTAAGAAAAAATCTTGAGATTATCCTATTTAAGCCATTATGAATCCAACTATCTAATTGTAAGTATCTATTTAACAACCGAAAAAATTTATAAGCTTACTCCACTACCCGCACCATAGTACAATATTTATAGCGACACGCTACTTTTCTCAAGGGGTTGAGCGCAGCTTCGGATTATATTCTCAAGTCACAATGATAAAACTTAGCGTAGTTAGGTGCTCCTGAATTGCCGCTAGACACCCGCATATGAGACAACCGGTTCAGTGTGCCAGAATAATAAAAATTCAATAGTATTTGATACTCACAAAGCTGGATGCCTGACGACAGTTTGCCGACGGTTTGATAGCGTGGTTCATCACCTATAGCGTTAGTTGCAGAGAAGAGGAACTCGTTGCTAAGTAGTAGCTGCGCGGATCAATAAATCTGCGAGATTAAGCTGCACTCACCGCACTTGGTGAACTTTAATATCTCCTGCGTATTTGGCTTGTCTCTGTTAAGATCATTATGTTTTTAAAACTCATGCAGCTAAAATGATAATAAGTTTATTATTACTTTATATTTTTCAGGTACAGATGAAAGAGAGTAGCCTCATCGAATATCAATCGTGACATAATCCCTCCACCTTTGAAATCATATATATATATTTATAAGGTATATATTTATAATTTGTTTATATATATATAATCATCATTATCATTACAGCCTTTCATAAGTCCACTGCTGAACATAGGCCTCCCCCAAGGAATGCCACAAAGCACGGTCCTGAGCCACCTGCATCCATCGACTTCCTGCATGTCTTACCAGGTCATCACTCCATCTAGTGGGGGGTCGCCCTACACTTCGCCTACCGGTACGAGGCTGCCACTCGAGAACCTTTCTTCTCTATCGGTTGTCGGTTCTTCGAGCTATATGGTCGGCACACTGCCACTTCAGCTTACTAATTCATTAGGCTATGTCGGTTACTCTGGTTCTACTGCGGATATCCTCATTTCTAAGCTTATCACGCAGAGGAAACCCGAGCATAGCCCTCTCCATAGCTCGCTGAGCGACCTTGAGCTTCCTCATACGGCTAGCAGTGAAGGACCACGTCTCAGATCCGTAAGTCATGACTGGCAACACGCACTGGTTGTACAATTTCGTTTTCAGGTTTTGAGGTATGTCTAACGAGAAGATGTGTCGTAGTTTCCCGAACGCTACCCAGCCGAGTTGAATCCGTCGATTGACCTCTCGGTCGAAGTTGGACTTACCTAGTCGTACTATTTGTCCCAGGTAAACATACTCGTCAACAACTTCGAGCTTATTTAGTGCTCCCAACAACTACCGGCATAGGTGTGACATGGACGTTAAACATGATTTTTGTTTTGTCCGTGTTCATCTTAAGACCTATCCGTTGGGAGACACTATTGAGGTCATTGAGCATAGCGCTTAGGTCCTCCAGCGATTCTGCCATTAGGATAATATCGTCGGCAAAGCGAAGGTGAGTGATGTACTCGCCATTGATGTTAATACCGCATCCTTTCCAGTCCAGTCCTTCCTTAAATATTATTTTCTTATATTTAGGCGAATACTACACATTAAATGAAACTAATTTTACGGATCTTATTTAAACGATTCCTGCAAGTTTCCTTACCTAAATTATTAAGTTTAATATGTATATATACATAAGTAAATAATATATATGTATGTATATATATATCTTATATGTTTATATATATATATATATATATATACATATATATATATATATATATATATATTTATATATATATATAAAGGTAACGTAATATATCATTCTACCTGACTATCTCTCCTGATATGTAAATTTATGACCACCTTCATTACATTGAATTGCTTATAATTTATCTATTAGATTGTTCTTTTTTCTTTTCTTCTAACAACAATACACCTACCATCAAACAATATAAGGGAAACCTGTTATTGGCCATACTTTAAGTTTGTTACATTAATGTTAATATTTTCTATATACGCTGTTGGTTTTCTAAATAAATAAATAAATAAATAAATAAATATTTAAGTCGAAAATAAAATAAAACTACTACTACTACTAAAATAAACTTCTCTAATATAATTAATTATTAAACGTTTGTAATTATTAAAAGTAATATTTATATGAAATATAAAGCAGCTATTTTTTACTCCGTGTCCCCGATTTTATTTCAACAGCGAAACATTTTATAAAATATATGAAATATAAATAGGTATTTACTTAATTAGTTATCTACCTATATTTATATTTGATTAATATTATGTTAAAAAAGAAATTCCCGGGTCTGTTCATGGCAGTAAATATTTTTTCTAAAGGTCCAGCTCGAAAATACAATTTTTCGGTCTGATTCTTAGGGAAAATTGCATAAGTTTATTCGGTAGAATCACCTCTTCGAAGATTATTGAGGATTTTGTACATTTTGAATTAAAATTCAACAAAACATAGGTAGGTGCTGCGTATTTTCGGGAACATGTTACATAAATATTATTTTTTATTATTTTAAAATATCATGTTTAAAATTCAGTTAATTTTTAATGTTATTCAGTTTCGTGCACCAAAGTATTTTTTTAATCAATTTATTGCTTTCTTAACAATCGTTTTTCGATAGTCTTTGAAAGTAGAATGTACATCACTAGCTAACGCACACAATGACAAATCAAAATTTGTCACGCGTTTTCGGGCAGTCAGATCGTCTATATGCCAATATATTCTAAGTCTATAATTAGATTACTTACAGTGATCCCAGTGCCGTAATGGCTAGCAACAAACTGTTACTCATATTTTCATTACTTTTTGTGATACGATCTACAATAGAATCAATGACTAAGGTCCTTCCAACAACAAACAACTTCCTTGTGGAATCGATTACCATCAGCGATATTTCCGGATCGATACGACTTGGGGACCTTCAAGAAAAGAGCCTATTCCTTTGTAAAAGTCTGGCAACGCATCTGCAATTCCCCTGGTTCCCCTGATGTTGCAGTTGTTCGTGGGCGGTGGTAGTCACTTACCATCAGGTGAGCCGCATGCTCGTTTGCCTACTCTCCTATAAAAAAAATGATCGATTCAAAGGAAACTTTACTTATAACCCAAAATAAAATGTCCAAGAGCCATTACATTTTTAATAATTCGTTACACAACAAATCAATACCTTACTTCATTTTATTTTTAGAAGTACTCATTTTTATGTTCAGTCATCCCCGTTACATCTCAGCAACCACTAAACTAGACCTCTACTAACACCACACGTGTACCGCATTCACTCTTTAAGCTACGGCTACAGTATGGCTTACATAGTCAAAACACAAAATAAAATGAAGTAAGAAACTCTCCAATTTAACGGGGTCGCTAACCAACCAATAGACTTAGGTTAGTCAATTGAAATAAGTTTGGCTTTCATACATTTCTCTCAACCAATTAAAAAGTTAACCACTTGCTACTACAAATTATTTTTTAAAGTAAAATTTATTTAATATTTATTTTCTTCACGTATCAAATCATGGTCAATAGCAGCGGCAAAAAATCTGTCCGCTGCGTCTTACGTTGACAGCATGCTTCCATTCAATAACGAGCGGCACAACACCACGTGGCACCACGCCTTCTACTAAACCCTCAACATCAAACACCAATTTTGTCGATTACATAATATTAAAAGTAACCTGTAACACTTACCAACACATTTGAATACAAAAAGGCCATCCATTCCCTTCAACTCATAGCATTTTAAATTTAAAACATTTCTCCGGTACATCGTTAAAGTTTACCCCAAGTATGTCATATTTCGCATGAACTAACAAACTATAACATATCTGAATGAAAAACTGTAAGTCATCTAGGTACCTTCAATGTTTCTTTCAACATTTGTTAACATATTTGGGTACCTTAAGAAATTATAAAAGTAATTGCGGGTACTTTTACTATATGAAGGATAATTATACATTGTAACTTCAGGCTGAGAAGGGCTACCCAGAGCCGTAAAGCCAGTTATAAAAAATATTTTTGACAGAGGTCAAATTTCCGATTGACATAATTATTATTTCATATTTCTTATTTTAGTAATTTTAAAAATTGTTAAAAATTTAAAAAAATAGACAACTGAAAAGTATTAAAGTATAAAGCATTTTCCGAAAATATTAGAGGGTTTTATTGCTTCAAAGCAAGATTTAAATAGAAAATCTGAAAACGATGGACGCTCGTGCAATGTTACATCAGTCAGTCGGATGGGACACAAATAACAGGCAGTAACTGTTATAAATATCGGTTACAAAGAAGCCTTAATTAAAATAATTTTAATCGATTTAGCAACACTGGCAGCGCTGGCTCCGTCCGCCAGCCTGGCCTGTTAGTACGAGTGCGACAGCCTTGTATGCGATATGCGTCACGTCCCGAGTGACTTGAATTATAACCTCAAGCTACTTTGTTGTTCTTTTGTTTTGTTGCGTCATTATTTTATTTTTGTTAAGTTTTTAATGTTGAATTTTAGTTTTCGTTTTGAACTTTTGTTAATCATGCCTAAAAGGGTGAAAAAAACTGTGCTTAACAGTGAAACGTATGTGTTTGTAATTCGTTTACGCGATTATTTTGAACATGAGTGTCAAAATGGCGGACCATTATTGCCATGGTCTCAAGTGCGGCAATGTGTAGCTGACGCTTTGGGAATTGGATTAGCTACTGTAATACGTATATCGACCGAAAAATTCAGCAAAGAAGGGGATGAGGAGCGTAAGCTCCTAATAATAAACGAAGACGTGTCCTAAAGTTTTAAATAGATACCTCGCGTACATCCGCTCGATAAAATAAAATGATGTGTCTTGCCTAGTTTGAAGAGCACCTCCCGCCCCCCCCCTTAATTGCGTGCACTATCCCCGTCACCACTAATCTCAGCACCACTACTCCCAACATCACTACACTAGGAAAGACACACCACTGATGACAATACGACACGTGTTTCGCCTCTACACGAGGCATCTTCAGGTGATGTAGACTCTGCGGTGGCTGACCGCTAAGAAGGCGTATCCAACCTACAGTCGATATTGACGATTTTCAATGTGCGGTTATATGAAACCACACTTACGTGTATTATTCAAGGAAAAAATTACCCACACTTGATAAGTTGCTGGGAACATTAAGAGAAGCTGGTTTTATGACGGTGGTCGAACCTCGCTTTCAATACTATTAAATAAAATTTGTTATCATTACCAAAAATCAAACAACCACAACATCCTTAAGGAAAGGAACGACTTAGGACTCAAAAGATTTGATTTTTAAGAAAAGTTAAAAATGTTTCTGATTGGGAGAAGGTTGTGTTTTTAGACGGCAAAGACGACAAACCACAAAGAATCACACTGTGAAAAAAACATGGAACGATGATACAGCCCAATCATCCACAAAAGTACCAGAAGGAAAGGGGAAGAGGCTAATAATTTGTCACGCAGGTACTGCCAACGGCTTTGTGTCAAACTATTTACTGGCATTTAAATCCAAAAAAACTAATGAATACCACGAAGAGATGAACTTTGAAACTTTTTCAAAATGGTTCTATAAAATGATGGACAACCTGGGCGGTCCTCATGTATTAATAATGGATAATGCATCATACCATTCCATGCAGCTTGACAAGGCTCGGAAGATGGCAAACAAAAAAAACGTGGCCACACAGTTATATGATTGCCACCCTATCACTGTGAATATAATGCCATAGAACTTATATGGGCACAAATTAGGGGTCGGTGAAAATGCGTAAATATTCCTTTTTTTCTCGATGAATATTATAACATATTTGCATTAAATAATTTTTTTTTTCATAAATACTATAACATATATTGCATTAAATAGTATTACTTTATTCATCACTTATTTCGTTTACAGGACATGCAACACGCAACTACACATCTCCTCCCTTCACCGCAAACAAAATGCTCCGTTTGTTGGAAGAAGCTTGTGGTCAGGTGACCGCTGAAAACTGGGCGAAGGTTGTTCGATACGTGAGAGAAGAAGTATCGTCTGACTGTATGCGCGATGTGCACTTCGACAATTTCGTTGAAAACTAATTAATAATTCAAGTTGGAGATGATGACACAAGTTCCTATGACAACTAAGACGATGAAAATCTTGGTTGTCATTCTCTTTCCGATTAAAAACTATGTTTTAAAGAGAAAATTTTATTTTAGTTTTCAACCTTGATTTCAACTCAATATTACATGAATAATATAACCCATCGTCGCTTACCTACCCAATGTTTTTATATGTCTAGTGCAATAAAGTTGATTGATGAATGAATTAATTTATTTTGAATAGTTTAAAACGTACATACAGTCACACTAGTTACAAGTACCTATATAAAAACGTTATTTTTTGCAATACTAGATATTTTCTGTTCCCCATCACTAGACCCATCTCTCAAAAAAGATCTAGCTATTTTGTACATATGGAGTGTAGAGTACAAGGAGAACCATCTTATAAGGGGCGAAAGTTGAAAAGTGTCCTACTATCTACTGAACTTAGAGGTTCCAAAACCTAGCACAATAGCGCTGGCGTCTGAAAAACTACAATATGAAGATAGCTGTTGTGAACGGAGTGAAGTCAGCTGAATTCAAATATTTAAAAAATGTTATGATTAGAGTAGTTAGTAAAATGCCAGTATACAAAATCTCAACTATTTACGTAGTACAAAACCAAGCGGATTGGTCGGTCCTTGTTTATTTCTCAATCTTATTCTAATTACTATTGGCGCTTTTTTTATAATCTATCCTATGCTACTGCAGCGCCACCCTTATTGGACACGTTTTTTGGGATACTTTTCAATTTTCTTATATAGAGATACAGTAGTAAAATAGTACTAAAATAGAAACAAAATTCTTATAGCTGAACTCTTTATACATATGATGTTTAACGTGGTACAAAATAAGATAGCTATATTATTCTCACCTTCTTTTTTTTTTGGAGTTTATGGCCTGGTATCTAGACCTTTAGGCCAAGTCTTAAGTATTTTTATTCGGTTTATTGTAATTTCCCCACTCCTTCATAGTATACTGCTTCACAATATGTTGATGCGTCACATTGTGCAGTTCTTGGGAGATTTTGGCGGTAACTTGATCCAGCAGACAGCTGATAGTTGGCGATGGTATCTAAAGGTGCCTATGCAAACAAACAGCTTATCTTGAGAATCCATCACCATCAGAGCACTTGTTTCACTGTTTCCACTAATAGTTCACATGCGTAGACACTTAATACACAAAATCGCAACACTTTTACATATCAAAGTCCACTTCAAACCATTATTTAAACAATAATACAGGAGCAGCAAACCGCCGCCGCTCAATTTCCCGCCAAAAACTCTCTCACCTTCTTTCTTTGTTACAGTGTTGCCGTTTTTTTTCATTCCATAGACACCTCTATTGATGTGCCATTAGCGAAACAAAAAACGTTGTCGATAAATGTATTTAGTCTATGACTTAGTAAAATTAGGGATTTTTACTAGTCCAGTTCGTAATACTTATTTTTATCAATGAAAGTTTATGGAAACTGCATCTGATATCTTGTAACAAAAACGTAGTAGAATAATAATGGAGAGGGAGAATAATGGACTTAATATATACTATTGTTGTATAATTTAAAATATATCGTGAAAAGGTCACTATGAAATCTACTTAAATTCAGGCAGTATATTTCCACCAAATTATCCTTAGACTTATAATGGGTTTCACAGGGAATATTAACTGTGTTTGCTTAATCGACACTTGGTTTGCTTCACTGAACGTACACAGAGGGCACTGCTATGATAGTACAACAACAGCGGCACGACCGCGATCTGCCTTCTCTTTTGTCGCTAGATCACAACTACCAATAAATCGAACACGAACGTATTACTCGTTTTCCTCTCTGCTCTTTCAAGATATTATCCATTATTAATTCATTAATTAAAGCCTATCAAAATCAATTGAAACTGTAAGTTTTACAGATTACAGTTTTAACTTTAAAACTGTTAAACTTAAAAAGTTGATAAAACCAAGTTTATTAAGTGTCGAATGCACCCAATCGACATTTAACAAATTTGGTTTTAGTGAAGTTGTGAGCTTATCATTGCATTTAATGCATTTTTAACGATGTTGCAATTATATTCAAGCAAGGTGCAGTTTTTCTATACTTTAAAAAGTACCCAATTCTAATTATTTGATGTAATATCGACGTTATAAGGTGAACGATTTTTAACTATTTTTTATTTCTAAATTACATGGGTGCAGTTTAAATAGTTAATACATTTGAGATGTGCTATTTAAAATACTCCAAATTTACAGGCTGGGCGGGGGGGGAGGTCTAGCGCACTATAGACTATTTTTAGGCTTGTAAAGTAATGTCATATACGTAGAGAGAGAATGAACTACATATTGTATATACTCCCTCTACGGTCACATATAATACTAATACAATAGGGACGTAATTTTTCTAGTAAATCAGAAGATACGAATGTACTTACTCTCATATTTGGCATAGTATAAAGTTCCTGTATATAGTTATTATACTCTTTGGTATAAAGAGACCAAAGATGACCACTTGACATTTATATTTCCACGTATAAATTACACGCACGATCTTTCAACAGATGTCTTTTTTTGTCTTACTTGAAAATTAAATTAGAAAAAGCGAGACAAGTATATTGACTCAATTTATGTAGGTTCTCTCTATGCGTACGTGTGTACCTATGTAATTACTTAAGAGCGTAGAAGTGTAGTC
This sequence comes from Parnassius mnemosyne, assembly GCA_963668995.1. Classification (NCBI taxonomy): domain Eukaryota; kingdom Metazoa; phylum Arthropoda; class Insecta; order Lepidoptera; family Papilionidae; genus Parnassius; species Parnassius mnemosyne. Next base: position 41,555,526 of record CAVLGL010000104.1, on the reverse strand, counting down.
GGTAAAGTAGTTTTTAAGTCAAGTAGTTCTTAAAAAGTCACTAGGTGGTGTTGTTAAAAATAATATGCGTTCGTTGTTGCGTAGTTGAATATTATGTATTCTTGTCTCTTTCCTTTCTAAGCTTCTTGGCAGTAATTGTATTTTGATTCGAAAATTAACCCTACGGAGCTGTAGGTAGGTAGTTTATCCCAAAGATATCAATTGTGGCCAATCACGTATAAATTCGTCGAGAGGTCGAACGACTTTATTGGTCATTTTTGCAATTTAAGCTAGCCATAACCTACATTATAATCCTACCAATCGTAAAGTGTATATTTGAATGTTATAAAGAAATAAGTGTAGCTGACTATATTTATTAGTCGTATTTTATATCTCAGGCTCTTTCGTTCGTTGTTCTTGTTTGTTCGTATTCGTAAAGTTCGTTCGTTGTGTGTCACAGTAAGCATCATTTACGATCAGAAGAAAATAAAAAGTTTTTACTAAAATAATCTTAGATAATATGATAGTGCTTTAATTTAAGATTTAAGCAAGTGATGTTTTAATCAAGTTATTTATCTAGTAAAATCAGTGTTTTATAATGAATGTTCTGTTTTTACTTTGACCTTTTTACATTTTGAAGTGTCAATATGGATTCTAAGCTAATGAAAAATACAGTAGCATAATGATTCTGGCTACCTGTTTTACTGAGCGGTTTCGGAATGGGGCCGAAAAGGGCTCCGCCATAAAATTATTTAGACTTTTATGTGTATAGCCCGTCATAAAGTCATTATCGTTACTATTCATGACACTTCTACTTAGAAAGTGTTTAGTTGAGGATGGTGAAATGTTTAGAGATCGCAGTGAGGCCGCGGAGCAATGATCGAAGGGTGGATAGAGATGCGAGGTGGAGTTTCATCGCCACCATCGGTGGATCATCGTTGGTTGCCTTCAGTTAGTGAGCAGCTGGCGTATGCGGAGTGTGATGAGTGTGCAAGATGTCAGGCAAGCCCGCGAGTGTGGCCGCGTCGCGGGCGGGCGTGGCGAGTGTGGCGGGCGTGGCGGGAGCGCCGCGCGTGCTGCTGTACGTGGCGGAGCGCCAGCTAGAGCCCGCCGCCGCGGGTCCCGACCAACCGCCCGCTGCCGCGCCGTTTGACGCGCTCTACGTCCACGAGAACATACCGCACCAAGTCCCTTTGCCTCGGAATACACTGTATAGAACCCAACCGGAACAGAATGATCAGAGGAACAGCTCTGGTAACATGTTCTACAAGCATCTAAATGATAATGAGGGTAAATTGAGTGCATATGAAGCAACAGAGAACATTGTAACCCATAGAAGTGATTTTTTCCCTGTTTCACAACAGTTTTTAAAAGAGCCTCCTTTAAAAGTTGAAGATAGTAAGAATATTGACAGGCCAAACAACATTAATATAAAAAGAGATTGTACTAATTATTTGTCAACAGAGTACAGCAGTGTAGAGACATTCCAAGCACGGGTTCCTGTAGAGACTGGGGAGACCACAACATATCAGAGATGTCCTGTTAGTTCAGATAATATGCCCTCAATGGTTCCAGTGGGGCTTCGTCACACTCATAATCAATTTAATGAAAGTAGTGCAGTGCAAGGTGAAAGTGAAGGCACAAACAGCAGTGAGAGGGAGGTCTCTATGAATAAGGGTTATGTGAACTATCAGTTTTTAGAACAAAGTGCAACACATCAGTCTATTGTGAATCAAAGTATAAATATACTAAATCAGCAAGTTGGAGTGAATAGGACTATTGGTAGTGAAGGGGATAGTGGTAGTGCTCCACAGCTTGTACGTACTGCGGATGGTGTGGTTTTAGCTGTGTTACCATCACCTGCCTTACCACATTCTACTGAAACATCAGAGCTTAGAACTGCACAGAGTGAGTTTCCACAAACAATAACTGTGCCATTAGGGTGGCGGAGGATTGTGACTGGTACTTCTGTGTTATACATTAGGTATGTATTAAAATTCTATAAACATTTATTATATATCTATACTTTGAGAAATGTACTGTAGTAAGTAACTTGGATAATGGACATGGATTATTTAATTTTCTCTTAAGAATTATGTGATTTCTGTAGTTCCATAACTATAATTAAAATTATTATCAATTATTGGATAATCTAAAAGAAATATAAACCAACTGAAAATATTACCAGATTTGACTGAAATTTATATGGTATCACTGTCAAAATATACTCTATCTATACATCTATACAAATAACTAAAGTTGAAGTGTCTGTTTGTAATGTCAAAATAACAGCTTTTTACTAAATGCATGTCAAAGTACATAAGTCTGTCTATCTGTCTGTTTGTTCCGGATAATCTCCGAAACAGCTGAACCCATTTCGACGGGACTTTCACTGTCACATAGCTGATGTTATAAGGAGTAACTTAGGCTACTTATATTTTAGAAAAAGAATTAAGGTTCCGTGCAACATAATTAAAACCCTAATTTACATGCGGACAAAGTTGCGGGGACCAGCTAGTTGATTAATAAAATCAGCTAAATAGGTTTCACCATTATCAACATCATTACACCCCTTCACAAGTACACTGCTGGTAAGACATGCAGGAAGTTGATGGATGCTGGTAGCTCAGGACCGTGCTTTATGGCATTCCTTGGGAGAGGCCTATGTTTAGCAGTGGACTTGTGAAATAAAAAATACATAAAATAAAAATAAAACAGTCAAATTGGTAACCTTTTCCGTTATTGAAGTCAGGTGAAAAAAAATTAAATGGTCTTATAAAATCAGATAATATTATGGTACAATCTGATTAATTCTCACAGTTTGTGTCAAAGTAGAAAATCTATAACAATTGTATGGGTGTTCCTAAATCAATATCAAGTATTTATGAAAACTTATTGGCAGCTTTTATTATGAACACTACAAATGATGAAGATAAATGACTACTTAATGTGTCTGGAAATAATTCTATGATGCATGTTATTAAATAAGTTAAATCATAGCTATTACTTAATTCTTTTCTTTTTTGATATTCTCCTGTATTTTGTAAACAATCACATTAATATTAAAGCTTAAAAATTTAAACAACCCTCATAGGTCATAAATGTCGTGATATCTCTGCAATTTTTTCATATTATTCAGATGTAAATACATACATACGTACACACAAGTCAAAATTTTGTAGTATGCATTCTAAATTTGGTCTGATATTCAACTAAAATTGTTAATTATTGCTTTAACTGCTCATTTATCACATACACAGGGATGTAGAAAAATATTGCAGGGAATAATTGATAGAATCAAGAGTTACTTTGTGGAAATCCATTATAATGGGGTTGTTATAAATTAATTTGCTTAATTCCGTGTAGAAAAAGGAAATGATGTGTCCTGCCCAGTTTTAAGAGGACCTCCCACCCTCCTTTAATCGCGTGTACTATACCCGTTGCCGTCAATTTCAGCACTACCATCCCCAGCACCTCCACACTAGGCACGACACACTACTCTTGAAAATATGACACGTGTTTTGCCTCTGTTAAGCAAATTAATTTATAACAACCTTATTGTAGGGAATCTTCCAAGAATATTGATATTTCAATAAACAAGTGAATTTGCACTGGAATTGCTCCCTGCGATTGGTTATATTTTTCTGATCTGGCATATTACTTCTTGATTATTTTTAAAATACGAGACCAGTGCCAATTTGCACTGAAATTGTGAAACCTATCAAAAAGTTTTTTTATATGATATGGGTGACAAACGAGCATACAGTCCAGCTGATGGTAAGTGGTTGCTGTGGCCCATAGACATCTGCAACTATTCTTGATTACGAAATAAAATGCAGATGCATTGTCACCCGTGAGGACTAAGATGGATTACCTCACTGCCTCATTTCCAGTAAAAAGGGTCTCTGGTTCTCTACACTCACCATACGAAACACAACAACGTTGATCTGCTATTTTACGATGGTATTCTGTGAGTGCATGGTCCTTCCCCGGTCTAGCCGACCCATTCGTGCTACAACTATACTACTAATATAGCTGCAGCATGGCTCTACCACATAAGAAAGGTTTAAGTTTAGAAATTATGACAAATACCTAACCTTCTAAAACAAAACTTGAGCATTTTCATTATAGTATCAGATGTATTGTTACTTAATTACAATTTACCCTGTGACTGGTCTAAATTTTTCATTTATGTGTCATAATGTTTTTTAATTATCTTTCATATCGGAGAAATGGTTACTAAGACGGCATACCACTGACTAGACTATCGGGCTACTATGTTCTAGTCCAGCCAATACCAACCAACCAACACATAGCTATATCCTTGACTCTTGATCATATAACATAAGTGTTACATCATTCAGGTAGGCTGGAATGAGTAAGTGCCTAGTGCAGGGGTTCCCAAAAGTTACAAAAAACTCCGTTAGACGCTCTTATTTACCATCCACCGGAAACTAAACTTATTTATTCGTGGGCACAAAATAAATTGGATTTTCAGCTATAGCCTGTAACAAAGACCAAATATCGCTCAAAAATCAATGTGAAGCAAGAAATGAGGGTAGCAGTGTCATGCCTTATCCCATGCTTTGGAAAAATGTGTGGAGATCGCCAAGCTCACAAGTCATATTGTCTAAGTTGCCATTGTATTTTATTTCCTATTTTTCGAACTGAAAAAGTTTGGGAACCCCTGGTGTAGTGTATACTTATGAAACTGTAATATTGGTTCAACATTTACTCCTTATATTTACAAACATCCAATTCAATTTTGTATAATCCTCATGCTAAATTACAATTAATTTATTAGCCCATGTCGTTTTGCTCTATTGGTTTTCGTTTCTTTTCATTAATTAGTATTAAATTATTAAAACAAAAAGAAAGAATGTAATGGATTACAATTACATTTATCATACCGGTACATAATTTTTATACTCTTTGCTATCAACATCTTTTAGGAAATCCAAAAGCCGTGTGAGTTATGACATTACCTGTGTAGTGATTAAGGTACCCAATTTTTGGATTGGTGAGCTTGGACTGGAATCTCGGTCGAGTACATTTCTTATTTTATTCAATAAACAAATTTGCTCTTATTATAATTGGATGTCACATCAATGATGGATGGTTGATTGCTTGTTTACAAGTATATTTACCTAGGATAAATTGCTAAAATAAGTAAGTTCAACTTCTACTAAGAGAGCTTAAAATATGTTAACATTGTGACTTGTGACATAGTTAAAAATACGTGGATGATCTAACTTGAATATTTTTGAAACAGTGCCTTCTATTATTAAACAAAAAAAGTTGATGTTTTTTCTTCAGCTACGAATAAATTACTTCATTAACATATGTAGCCCATCACAAGTCAAATCCTGTATATAGGTTTCCCACAACAAAAAACGCCACAAAGCACAGTACTGAGTTACTTAATACTTATATGCTTTTCAAATTTTGACTTTCATTATTTAAATCATGTTATTATTTGAATAGATAATAGAATGTCTATCAAAATTGCAAAATTGTGATTGGTGTATTCCACAATGGTACATTTTGGAAAGAAAGCCTAAGGGTGCTGTGGCTCTTTATTGCCCTGAAGCATGTGTTTTGAAGGAATTGAATTTCTTTAGAGTGGCATCTCCCCATTTGGAGACTTTATGCAGTGAGAGATTCACAAGTCACATGCTCAACCATAGCTTCTCTTTAGGCTGGATTTGGTCTGGCCAAAGACCTCGCCTGGTATCTCTCCACAACTGTGCAATCATCTGCATACTATAAGTATCAATCATAGCTCGAAAGAGCAGCCTTCAGCTGTCCTTCACATAGTCGATCAGGCCAGGGAATAAGCCATACGCTGAAAGCTTACCTAAAAAGCTAGTGCCAGACCTTGTCAAATGTATTTGAAACCTCTAGGAAAATGGCATATTATGTCATAAGATGGGCATTCAATATACATGCTCCATAAACTTGTAGAGTATGGAGGTGATTGAGATTAGCCAATAATTGGGAGTATCAGCATCCTTAGCTTTCAGCATATGGGCCCTTTCCCAGTTATATGAGAGGCGGAACAAGCATTTCAACACATGAGACAACTGGGGTGCACAAGCCTATAGAACTAAAGCGGGTATACCATTAGGTTTGTATACGTCTAATCCCTGCAAGGTTTTAAGATGTCGATGTAAGATCCATGTGTATGTATGTGATGTGGATATCCGACATAGATGTAGTTGCGGTGTGACCTTGCTGTCACGGTCTATAAGTAAATTATGGACAAAAAGAGACACAAACAAGTCCGCTTTTGTTTTACCCATATGCACTAGTGGGCCATCTGGTTTTAACCAACAGAAGTTTGTCTCGACCGCTTTGGCGACAGACTAAAAAGTGCAAATATGTTAATACGGTCGACACTGGCTTTTCGTAACGCTTTTTTGTAGGACGTGGCGGTTTTCTTTATAGCCCTCTTTGAGTCCGGTGTTTTGCGGTCTGGCATGTCAATCAATAAATCTTTTAAATATCTATTTTTTGTGTAGACTTTGTATGGAATAGTAATGGATTCTTTTTGATAAATTGCAATTTATAAAGTGAGACGATTTTTTAAATTCCAATTTGAATTTCAGACTGATAAAATGTTAATAAAAAAAATTAAAAATTAATTAATACTATAACATAACATAATATTGGTTTGTATACACAATTTTTTTTTATAATAAGGACATAAATGTCACTTGTTGTAAAAGCAAAAATTTCTTTGTGGTTTTTACGGTTCTTTAACACGTTATTATTTTCATTGACTTTCTACAATTGTGAACGCTAATCGAAAACTATAAAAATGAATGGGTATGAGTTCACATTATCTCGACGTTAAGTCAATTCACCTAACCTTGATTTTATTTATTTTCATAGTTTTCTTACTTTAACGATTTTAGAAACTCAACTGCTTGCCAAGTGTGACGATTAATTCTAAAATCCTACCTACGTGTACACGCGGGAGACCCATGTCCAACAACGGACTTTACGGCCTGATCAAGAAGAAGAAACAAAAGCGTTACTCGAGTTAACAAAACCTACGTATGTTCTTCCCTTTAAGACATAGGTATATTATACAAATCATTTGCCACTCGTTAAAAGCGCAACATGTTCTAAAGAAGCTTTATATAATCTCTTAAGCATAAGGCCGCCACAAACCTTCAATTCACCTTCAATTTACTTGTTCTTGTATTTAATTTAATTTAATATAAAATTAAGTTATCATAAGTACCCGGTACATTATTTTAATGCGTTATTTTTCTTAACGGATAACTAGCGCTTTTTAATTATATTTAATGGTAACTTAATAAGCAGAAATCAGTATAGTTAATCGATAATAAAGTACTGAGAGAGCATGAAGCCGAAACAACAGCGCGGATCGTGCGTTTACGTTAAATCAATCCGGCAAGTGGACAAACCAGTCCGGCAGCTGTTCGGACGTGGTTACTTACAGGCGCAAGTGACGAGAGATACATGTATTTGTAAGAAATATGTATCTCTAAATACCTCTCCTTATTTGTATATTATTGCCATCTAGCAACATGTCAGTTATCATAAATTATACTTTATTGCATTTAATTATACTATACTATAATGGTAATTATGCATTTAAAAAAAAAACAATATTATTGTGGAGAGAATAAAATTCGTTTAATTTACGTATATAAAATATCTACCGATGTGAATGCAAGGACAGCCACAGTAACTGTTAAGAAAATTTCTGGGCATTTCTTGAGTTACTCTTGTGACCGAAGTTAGTGGAGACTACGTCACAAAATCTATGCAACCTTAAGCAGCAATTAAATATGCAATCTTTTTGCAAATACTTAAGTTATCGTGTTCTTACGTCCGACATGAGAAGAACGGCAGGTGGCGCTATCGCAAACCTGTAGTCGCGCAGGAAATAGCTGGTACATGCATTCCGATAAAGAGAGAAACCATATAAATGTTATTAAATGTTCTAAATAATACTTATGGTAAAATGTTTTAAAGTGTACGTAACAGACATGTTAAGACTTAAATGGCTCGAGAAATATTACAAAAATGTATTACTAATGTTTGAATGCAAGAACATCGCCGTTACAAAATTTGTGTCTAGGCACAGAATACCTAATAGAACGTATTGTATGCAATGTTATTATCGGATTTAATTTTAACTTTACAGTTGTCATAGAGAGTCATGGTTGCTCAGAGAGATGAGTTCGAACCTCGGTATTGGCACTAACGTAATTGCTAACGGATGTAACGAGATATAAAGATAGACATGTCACTACAATTTCGCCTCTTTAAAATAATTCAGTCATAGCAAAGTAAATAGGAAAACCGTTAAAGAATTCCAACGGTAATAATAAACACTTTAGCACGTCTCGGTTATCAGTTGTAAAGTAGATTATTATATACAATAAACAATAGCAGCGGCCTCGTTCAATTTCCGCATATCGGAGTCGGTAATCGTTCAATCTGCGCATTTGTACTACCGGGATACGACACGGTATGTTATGCACGATAATTCTATCGGCCATCGAATGCCCGCTTTTATATTTCTCGAGATTTGTATCGAATGAGCTCGACTAGTTTCCTTTTTAAACAATAAAAATTACTTTTAATAAAAAATAAAAGTATTCTAATTAAGAGTTCTTTTTACCCTTTTGAATGAGAGTGGACTAGAGAATATCACAATTTCAATACATTTATTGTTTAAATAGTTTACATTAAAACTTCGTCCCCTATTTTGTTACCCCTAATAGTTGGAATTTGTTCACGATATTTATATGGAACTACCGCTGAATTATAATCAATTTAATAAAATAAAATATAACAATGAATCATCAAAATCGGATTACAATTTACGCGTAACATACGCACAAAAAATACATTCGATTTCGAAACCTACTTTTCTGAACGTGGCTAAAAGGAAGGCGTTCACGGAAATTATAAGATTTTAATAAATTATTATGACTTTTAAATGTCAGTTCAACGTATTACAAATTGTTTTCTCTTTTACAATATAGTCATTTTAACCCAGTTTCAAAATTTGTGTTTATAATATTTTTGTTTCGTGTAATAAATGGTTAATTTGTTTGTGTAGTGTGCAAAGCTGTTCGTTAACACTACAAGAGTGAATGTGTAATAAGTTTATTAAATTTGTTAAAATTGTTCTAAATTAAATTTGTTTTTCAAGTTATAATGGTATTTTGAGAATAAATTCAATTCTTCTTAATATATGTACTCGAACTTGTTAATTAGAAAAATAAATTTTACCTTGAATGTATTATGGAAAGAAGTGAGAAACATTTTTATTTGTAACTAGCTGTTCCTCGCGACTTCGCCCGCGTGTTAGGGTTTTTGTTTTCCCGCGCAAACCTAATTTTTTTTCTAAAATAAAAGTAGCGTAAGTTACTCCTTATGAAATCAGCTATCTGCCAGTGAAAGTCCCGTCAAAATCGGTCAAGCCGTTTCGGCGATTAGCCGGAACAAACAGACAGACAGACAAATATTTTAAAAATTGTATTTTAGTCATAAGTACCGTATTTACTTTCATATGCATTTAGTAAAAAAAACTGTAATTTTGACATTACAAACAGACACTTCAATTTTATTTATTTATATAGACTAGCTGTTCCCCGCGACTTCGCCCGCGTGTTATTTAGGGTTTTAATTCTTTTGCGCGGAACTCTAATTCTTTTTCTAAAACAAAAGTAGCTAAGTTACTCCTTATGACATTAGATCTGCTAGTGAAAGTCCCATCAAAATAGGTCCAGCCGTTTCGGAGATTAGCCGGAACAAACAGACAGACAGACAAAAATTTTAAAAATTGTGATTTTGTTATAAGTACCGTATATACTTTCATATGCATTTAGTGAAAAGCTGTTATTTTGACATTACAAACGGACACTTCAATTTTATTTATTTGTATAGATGTACGTTGTACGTACGTAATTTTAATTAAGCCTAATCATCTTTTAGTTTTCTTCTTTTTAATCACTCCTTAACAGTCCAATGTTGGACATGGCCTCTCCTATTGTTAGAAGTATTTGTATATAACAATAGGAACTTGGTCAAATATAATAGGCCTATATTTGATCAAGATCCCACCTGATATTGATTGCTAGTAGAGTACTGGGTTACTATCTGATACCCTATCACCACGTTAGCTGTGATTATTTAACTTGATAATATAATAATTACTTAAGTCTTGTAATAGGCTACATAGTTTAAATTATTCTCTATGATATGACAATAAGCTGGTATATTAATTAGGAAAAGAACTAAAAACAACAAAAATGAAAGACCATTGACAAAATGAATCAACCTTAACTTGCATTTCAAATACATTTTGATATACATATGACACACATATGATATAGCTTGAGTTCTATAACGTTATAATATACCTATTAAAATAATTCCTACATTGCATTATTAACAGAAAAATCGAAACAAAAAGTGAAAAACAAAATATTTGAAAGAGTTTAAATATCCGTACACTAATTAAATCGAAAATATTTGTGTAGAAAGTTTGTAGAAAGAATCGTTTACTGGACGTAGGCGTAACTGACAGATATTTGAACATTCATGAATGTTCTAGCTAATATACATATATAAAATATTAACTAGTACGTGGAATGACTATTCGTCATTAATTATTTAAAACTTCCTTTCGGTATTACTTATTTTATCGTTAAACCATAAGTGCAACTTGCAACTTTACAAGGCGCAAGTTCGGCCTCACATGGAATACTGTCTTTATCTCTGGGCCGCGGCACCGCAGTGCCAGCTCCTTCCACTTGCTCACCAGCTCAGAAGGGCTCGAAGTTCTTTCTGATCGTTTTGACTCACTGGCGCTGCGAAGAGATGTTGCATCTCTGCGTATTCTATCGCAGCTACCGCGGGGAGTGCTTAGAGGAATTATTGTTCGGATTAATTCCAGCCGCTCAATTTCACCCTTGCACATCGCGACGAAATTCGCGATACCATCCATACCATCTGGATGATCGACGGTCAACCACTGTGATGATTTAATATAATGGATTTCCCCAAAGTAACGCTTGATTCTGTTAACGCATTAACTTAGAGCCTTCTTCGTTTGACATTAGTTACAGGTGTTCATAAGCAGCAGTAGAAACTTGTCACCCTAATATTAAATAACTGCCTAATTGTTCTCGTGGTGGTAAACGTCATGAGTTCCTGGTTTCGAATTCCGGATCAGACCAAATTCGGTTATTGGGTTTTTTTTGTGAAGTAACTCTTAGTAGCAAGCAACCCGGAGTTAGGAAGTTGTCAGTGTTTCGCTCCCGTGCCTCGGAAAGCACGTAAAGCTGTAAGGTTCTGCGCCTGATCTCACTCCGGTCGTGTCGGATTACCGTCCCATCGGACTATGAGAGTGAGAGAATAGAGAGTGCACCTGTGTTTGCGCATACACTTGGGCACTGTAATCCTGTCCTGCGCAGATGGCTAGTCTGCGTTGAGACTGGCCGCCGTGACCGAAATTAGGTCTGGAGAACCTTATTATTATTAATTAAGAGTATTATCAATGTTCAAATGCAACCTAAATTATGAAATCATATTCGGAGAATACAATATTACGTTTAACAAATATTCGTTACTACAAATAGAGTTCGATGGATCGTATGGATCTCAAATCAATCTTATCTTTTATGTATATAATGTATAGAAGTTATTTTTTAACTTAATCGCATATTATACTTCGATAGTCAAACAGCTCTGCTAGCACGGTCGAAATTTGTGACCTCAAAACTAGTAGGAAAATGTGTGAATCCTCAAAACACCCGAATATGCAACAATCGTGTTGAGATGGGTTCCGGGACATGCGAGAATTGTGTTGACTCTGACTTGACCCGTTCGGTCGAGCACGAACTACATCACACTGCAACATTTGAACCAGAATCTTTAAAAGCCTGGCTTTACCATGAGATATATAAATGGCTCCAGAAGTATTAAGTAAGACCAAACTTCGTATTTTGGTAAGAGCTCTGACTGGATATCGCTGTTCAAAAAGCACATGTCTATTTAGAGGAACCTAATAATTTAAAGCTATTCAAGTGTAATACAATGTCCTGAGAAGCGGCCGCTTTTTAGTTGTACGGGAAATGCGCATCCATGCTAATGCCTCCACTTTCAACCATCGTCACTCAAACCCAAAAAATACAAAAGCCTTTTTTTTTTAAAAACGTTACTCACACTAGGATTTTCTCCTGTATCATGGAGGCAGTTTACAAACATAGATTTCACGAGAACAAACAATTATTTGCAGGCGATACAAATTCTTATTCCGTGCGGGATTCGAACCCGCGGCCCAAAGCGCAACAATTCATTGCTAAGCCGCTGCGCCACGGAGCCGTCAAAATTTGTTTGTAATATATACTAAACGTCCCGTCTCGCTGCAATTACGTCACTATGTCTCTATACCTAGACTTACCTACTGCTTCTAACATAACCGAGGTTGAAATAGCAATGGTCTGGTCGTATTTATCCTCATAGTTGGTAATATTTATAGAGTAAGCATAGTCATAGGATTTAAAGCGCGATTAGCTTAGCAATGCTGGTGGGAGCACGTTGTCTCCCGGGAGGCGTCCATTGTTGTTTGCTTGTTCATTACGCGTCTCTTATCTGTCATTGGCAGCACAATGAGCTCCAAACAATACTGTTACTTACGCATCCTAGCAGCCATTTAATGGACACATTACTAACTCTATTATACCTCTATTATATTTCTATATTCTGTTATGTTCAATGCTATTTTATTTTATGCATTAATGGTGTTTTAAGATCCACCTAAGTAATTAAGCGTGCGCAGTTATTTCTTTTTTATATGATAAGGGTGACAAACGAGCACACAGCCCACCTGATGGTAAGTGGTTGCTGCGGCCCATAGACATCTACATCTATCCTCTGTTACAAATCAAAATGCAGATGCGTTGTCTCCCGTGAGGACTAAGATGGAATGCCTCATTTCCAGTAAAAAGGGCCTCCGGCCACCTGTAATCACCAAGCGAAACGCAGAGGTAAACCTCTACTTCACACTGGTATTCTGTGAGGTCGTGGTACCACCCCGGCTCGAGCCGGCCCATCCGTGCGACAGCAAAAGCTGCCGCGTGGCTCTACCACTGTTAAATGTTATTGTAGTTATTGCTCTTTAAGGTATTTTAATCACATGAATAAATAAAATTTTAATGGAAGAAAAGTTGACCAACGAGCACGAGGGATGCTACATGGTAAACTCGCAACAGATTACACAGTCGTCTCTGAGAACCAGGATGGATTGCCTCGTTACCAATAAAAGGACCCCAGATTCTGGTCAGAGAGTTAGATTTGTTCTTCCCCGGACGAGTCGACTGATTCTTAATTTTGCTTGCATAGAGTGATTAAGTGGTTCTATCAATATATATATAAATGATATCTCAAATTGTTTTGTCATGGTAAGTTTTTAAAAGAAAAATAATACAGCACCAAATGTAAAAATTATGCTCTATTATAAAAACAAAAAAAAAACAGTGTACGCCAATCGCTGACGAAATTGTTATTTATTTAAAACGGTAATTTTATAATGTCTTTGTCGCATCATTGCACAGCTGACCCACAGACAAAGGAAAAGCCGACTGTCGCTCGACCTTCTTACTGACCATTGCCTAACTGATTTACGACTTTCGACGCAAAAAGCAGAGCCTGCGTGTATTCTTTCGAAAGCCGGATAAAGAAACTGTGGAATTTATTTAGCCGCCTTTGTGATGCGTTGCATAATGTTTGGGATCGACTGTATTGAATACGCATACAGGCTTGTAAATTGTTTTTACAGATAGAATGGGCGTCGAACACTGCAGTGATCCGATTTACGATTCGTTCCGACTTTCTTTACAAGCTTAACAATGACTACTTATATACCTAACCCATTGTGTTAGGTCGCTACCCGTGGTGCGAAATTCTTTAAAATGCTCCTTTTTAAATGCTTGAAATCACGTATCCTTTTATCCTATTACTAGCTTTTACCTAGTCTGCTGTTTTAGAATAATGGTCTTTGTGCAAGTAGTTCAATAATCGAAAAATCACAACTCAATTTTTTTTTATTTCCATAACTATGTGCGATATACATATAATTGTGGGAAGAGTTTAATATTGAAAATCTATTAATTTTACGTAATATATGTTCTTTCACCGTACCCATAAACAATCAGTTTTATTGTATTATAACGGAGTTGAAGCAAATAAAAAAATTTTGAAAATCGATTTTACATTAAAACTAAGAGATAGAAGACCTTTTTTCAACCTTATAGTTTCAGAGATAACATCAAAAACGATTTATTTTTCGGATAAATTATAGTTTAGATCACTAAACGTTTTAGCCATGCTGAAGATTAGACAGGACAGAAAGACAAACTGTTTAAAAATGGTTATTCTTGTCTTAAAAGCATCCAAATAACCTCGTAAGCTACAGTAAATAGAAGGCAGTCATTTCGATATTACAGACGAGCACTTCAATTTTACATTATTGTATGGATATATACATAGATGTACAAAAAATGGTATAGATTTAAATTCGTATGTTCGACTTCAAAATGTTAAGAGCGACGCAACTCTATTATAAGTTTTAATAACTAAAAGAAATGGCTTTTACAATTTGTCATATTGGCTTTTAACATTTGTATGCTAAAAAAATTAGAATATATAAATACCTGTAAATTTTATGTACATTTAAGTTTGAATATTGCGTGTCGTTTCTTTTGGCAAGTTATTCAACTAAAGAGAAATATGAGCTCTACCTGAGGTTGGAAGTCCGTAAAACTTTACAATGTCTCTAATTTGAGATTTATTGTCGGTTCGAGTGATGAATGGCGATTGTGAAATACAATATCGGGTGTAAAACAAAGAATGTGTACTCGTAATTCATTTAAATAAGTTTGCTCCGTTTTCATTACCTACTTTCAAATCGAAGTAATATCTCAAATTCACTTGTTTTTTACAAGTGGATTTGAGATAGCAGAATTATAAAAGTGTTTTACATACCTGTCTTTAAAATCCTTCAACGATTTCATGTCAATAATTTTTAAGTTAAATCTGTTCTGACCAACACGACAGTATTCCATTCCGTAAGCTAATGTTTTGTTAAACGTAATATAACGACAAATTATGTTTATTACGTTTTGTGATATGATATTATGTATATTAAAGTTAGGCTTAATTTTAATTCTTCTTTCTTTTTCCACTTTTATTCCTGGTTAGAGTTAATTTTTATTTATGTTTACGTTCACGTTTTCCTTACAGTGGCTCTTCAGTTAGCTTTTATGAGTCAGTCGAAAGGATCGGTCTCGGGTAACGATTAAACTTAAACCTTTCGCCTTTGCTACTTTTTATACACAAAAACTCGTCCTTTCTCTCATTAGTCCTTTAAAAATTTATAATTTGTCTAGAACGGAATAAGGCGCGATTTTTATTTTATTTAGTACCATATTCATTTCTTCTTCATAAATAAAATATTAGTAAATGGAGAACTTTAACTCTTTATCTTTTTCTTTTGCCTTTACTCCGACCTACTTAAAAGTAAAGAAATAACCTTTATACGTTCCTCTCAGTTCAGGTCTCCTCTCATTTCTGTCCGGCAATTAGGGCAAGGAAGACTCCGCTACATTACTCCAATGCGTTTTGGCGGACATATATTTTTTTACCCGAAATATTTTTTTTTTAAATATTTCCGGACATGCAGGTTTCCCAGACATGCAGGTCAAGCACGTGGCAAATGAGCACTTGTGATTAACAATTTCACTAGTGTTGGCGGACGGTTTGCTCGCTATGAAATTTTAGTGCGAGTGCATGTCCCCTGAGCTACCACGCTCCGAGTCGTATAAAATTATCCATTGTCTCATTAACCATAATAACAGAAATGACGATGCTACTTAAGTTATTTATTTATTTATTCCGTAGATCATACCGCAGTCAGTAACGTCGTTCTTGCACATCAGTAGGCATGAAAGTTTCAACTTGTTAGTTCTTTGTACCGTCGTGCGTCAAATATTTACTATAAAATATCATAAATATTATAATAACTGTCAATTACAAGTCAATTGCTGAACCACCTTAGCCAACTAGAATAATAAAAATTGGATGATATAGAGTAGTAGAGATATCGTTTGTCAATCATCGTTAAAGCCCAGCAAAAGTCCACTGCTGAACATTATCCTCCCCCTCCCCCAGAGACTGCCACAAAACATGATCTTGCACATCTGTTTGATATCGTCATTGTATTTAGTAAGCACCATTCTATACTAAGTACTATTTGATTATAGAGAATAGTACTTAATACGAAAGTAAATCATATTTACTTATATTATGTTTAATTTAACAAACAGAAAAGCTTTTAAGATTGAATTTAGCTTGATATTAAATTACGGTTTTTGTTCTTAATTAAATTGTGAGTTGTGACTAGTTTCTGTTCTTAAAATCGTCGCTCTGCTAAGTGTAGTATTATAGTAGTGTATAGGTATTATAGTAAATCTTTAAATATAACAAGTTTATCGTCGCAAGATAAAATCACACGCGCGTTGACCTGCGCAGCCGTCCCGATGCGGAAATAATACGGATTACGTAAGCGCAGTCGAAGATTTTTTATTGCTCCATTAAATGAGGCACACCGCCCACACCGGGTGGTGAGTCTCGACGGCAAATAAACGAGTCGCGTTTATGTTACGGACCTTTGTCTTTTGTTAATTGCGAAATTTAAAGTGCGAGAGCTATCGCTGAGCATTTCGTAAGCGACGAGTGCCTTTGAATGCGCTCGCGAGAAAACAGCACTAAATACACATACACTTTCGTATAACGCAATTGCAAAGCTGAATATTGAGGGAAATGTTACTGGTTCGAAATAAAACTCCTTTTTCTCTTTTTAAACCGAGTATCGTTTAGAATTTAAGCGGCACGTTACCGTTTACCATTAGGCACTTACTTGCACTTGTTAAAACGAAGTTTTCGTTTTGCTCGCAGTTAAGCTTGTAGAAAGCGGTATTGGCTTTTTTTTTATTCAAATGTGTTTCAAAACTAGTAACATTAATCTTTTGAATTTTAAAAGTATTGCAAGCGCATTCTTTGGAAATATATCAGAAATCAGAATTTTTACTTGCGTAAGAACATGGTATATAAAGGTGCACATGGCTCGCTATTACAAATAGCATGCAAAATTTACTTTATTATCATTCAATTATAAACATAAAAATAATATCACAAAGTTTAAATCTCATTACAATAAATTACATTGAATTAAAGATAAACTAAAATATGTCATATAAAATTAATAGTATTAGGATTTGATGTGAATAAAGTCTTTATTTTCATATATTTTTCTATTAATGAGCCACTTAAATAATTTTGATTTAAATTGATTAATATTTAAATTTTTGATGTCATTATGAACTATATTATATATTTTTAAACACATTTTAGGCAACTTTTACGGTATTTAGCTGACCTTGGGATAGCGTCTAACACAAGTCTATTAGGAGTTCGCTTCAGTCTTGTGTTCATGTGACTTGCTTTCATAAACAAATTGATATTTCTCTTCACGAAACAGCTTATTTCAAAACTATGTAGTGCCGGGAGCGGAAGTATGTTTAGATTTGCAAAAGCTGTTCCACAGGATATGTCAGGCGGTATTCCCCAGATAGCTTGAATACACTTTTTTGAGCTCTAAACGCCTTTTGTATATTTGTGCTATTATTATCCCGTAGCGCAAAATGGAAGCTATATACGCGTGGTATGTAATAAGAGCCATTTGTAACTTTGTCACTTTTCTCGTTTTGTTGAGGGCATAGACAAAGCTATTAATACGATTACACAAAGACTCCATAGGTAATTTCCAGTTTAAGTCCTGGTCTATGACTGCTCCCAGAAACTTGGTAGACGGCTTCTATCGAAGCTGCCTTCCTATGAGCTTCCCGAGAAATTGTGCAATTGGATCACCAGTTTTCTGGCTGATCGGAGCATCAAGGTCGTAGTAGACGGTGCATGCTCCGATTACAAGCCCATTAACGCTGGTGTTCCACAAGGCTGCGTGCTATCTATCACCAACGCTGTTTCTTCTGCATATCAATGATATGTTGCAAACCAGTAACATTCATTGCTATGCGGACGACAGCACTGGTGATGCTTTATACACCGGCCGTGCCAATATGTCTCGGGAAAACGTCGCCGAGTAACGAAACAAACTTGTGTCTGAAGTCGAGACTTTGTTGAACAAAGTCTCAGACTGGGGGCGACTAAATCTAGTCCAGTTCAATCCCCAGAAGACACAATTTTGCGCATTTACCGCTAAAAATAATCTCTTTGTCGTATCTCCTCAGTTTCAAGGCACTCCCCTTGTTGCCTCAGCCAGTATCGGTATCCTCGGTGTCGACATATCGAGTGACGTGCAGTTTCGTAGTCACTTGGAAGAGAAGGCCAAATTGGCCTCTAAAAGCGTGCTCAGCAGAGCGGGACAGAATTTCATGCGGGCACACCGCTTGCAACTTTACAAGGCGCAGGTTCGGCCTCACATGGGATACTGTTCCCATCTCTCGGCAGGGGCTCCCCAGTGCCAGCTCCTTCCACTTGACCGCATCCAGCGCAGAGTGGTTCGAATCGTCGACGACCGAGTTCTTTCCGATCGGCTTGACTCACTGGCACTGCGTAGAGATGTTGCATGTCTTTGCGTATTTTATCGCATCTACCACGGGGAGTGCTCTGAGGAATTGTCCGGACTAATTCCAGCCGCTCAATTTCACCATCGCACATCGCGGCAAAACTCGCGATACCATCCATATCATCTGGATGATTGGCGGTCCACCACTGTGCGATTTAGAAGAAGTTTTCTCCCTCGCACAACTTCCTTGTGGAATCGATTACCACCAGGCCGGCACCGCATCTGCGATTCCCCTGATGTTGCGGTTGTTCATGGGCGGCGATAGTCACTTACCATCAGGTGAGCCGCATGCTCGTTTGCCCCCTCTCCTATATAAAAAAAACGTTATTTGCTTTATTTTATTAATAGTTAGCTTAAAATTTAATTGTTTATGTTTGGACTGATTAAATTGGATAAAATGTGATTTATTTAGATTTAGTTTTAAATTCTTTACGTCTAGCCGTTTAATGACGTTGTCAATTGTTTTATTTATGTCAATTTCGTGATCATGTATAGAGTTTTTATCAGTTGTCACAATAATAGATAGATCATCGGCGAAAAAAATATATTTATGATTTGTCACTACCGTTAATATATAAAATAAACATTAGAGGCCTTAGCACACTTCCTTGGGGGATACCACACTCAACAATTTTTGATTCAGAATCGTAAGATATAACTTCGCCGCCTACTAACTTGCTGACTACTACGCGTTGACTTCGTTTGTTTAAGTAGGATTTTAGTCACCGATGAGTGAGTCCTAATTTATTTAATAAAAGATTGTGATCAACAAAATCAAAAGCCTTTGATATGTCAAAAAATAGTCCTGTGGTCAAAATATCTGTCATTAAAATTATTTAATATTGTTTTAACTAAAGTGAAGATTGCTAATGTTGTGGACTTTTTCTTTAGAACATAACAATAGATTGCTTCAGTAACTCAGGAAAAGTACCCATTGAGAATGAGAGGTTTATAAGGTGTTAAGATAAAGGCACAAGCTCTTTAGTTTTTTAACTTCTTTTCATTCATTGGAAGAAGAAATATTGAATTTGGCATAATCTTGGTATTTTGATTTCGTTGTATTAGTCATTGTCGCGTCTTTAAAATTAGTCAGTTCAATGAAATAATTATTGAAAGCCGCAGCTATTTCAGAAGGATTGGTCAAAATTTATTTCAGAATTGTTATCATCTACTTTGGAATAACAGATTTAATTTTTAATTATTGTCCATGTCGCTTTACATTTATTTTTACTATTATTAATAAATTTCATATTAGAATTCTTTTTTGAATTATCAATGCATTTTCTTAGAATTTTGGAGTACCTTAAATATTAGTTTTTATTTTATTCCGTTTTAATTTTATAGTATCGTAAACGTAATAACCGTTTTGTTTTACAGTTAGTTTTTAGCCCGTTGCTTATCCATTTTGGTTTATGTGTACTAGAATTATTGATCCAAATTTTTTCGATTGGGAAACAGGTTGTAGAATAGACAAAGTTCATCATGAAAGTCTGCGAATGCCGTGTTGAGATCAGTGTTCGCGTATATTTTGCTCCAAGTCATACTCTATAGACACTGCCTGAATTTGCGGATGTTTTCACAACTGTAATCCTTTCTTATTATATTAAATGACCTTGGTTTAAAAGATTGACGAACTAGAAACCTAAAAGGTGTGCGGTGTCATGATCCGATAGATGGGAATCACTTTGGCAGTAGCATCTTTGATATTGCTAAGGTAATGGTCAATATATGAATTTTTGCGAGTTGGTACATTAATATGTATTTTCAGATTATAATTACGACATAAATCACTAAAAATTTTGCAATATTACGTTTTTTAACGTGATGATGTTAAAGTCACCAGTCAAGACAATTTTGGTATCATGCTTATGCTTTCTTGATAGGTTAAATTATTATTTTTTGGTCTAGTTTATGTAGGAAGACTTTTGGGTCTAATTTGGGTGTGCGATAGACATTAGGTACCCACGATATAGGATTACCTAGTGTGGGTACCAACGGATACTTCAATGAGTTGTAGTTGTTTTCTGTAAAATAAACATTTTTCATTTTTTTTTCACATATATGTAACTATTAATTTATGCAGAGGTATTTCAATTCCATAAACCTCGAAAGTTTTTTGGGTAGCATACTGGGTTGTAAAATGACTACGTAACAATTATATGTCGTAGATTTTTTCAATAATTTCGTTTAGGATCTCTAGGAACAACGTCCCTGGAAATGCTATGGAGCTTCTCACCTGTTCAGATCTCAAGTCTCAACTAACTCCGTTACGTTATCTAAAACGTCGTTTTTATCGAACTGAGCAGGAAATAATCGTTGACACGGGACAAAAACGTTTTCGAGTGGCAGTCTCCTACTAGCATGTGTAGAGCCGGGCGACCATCTCGTTGAAGTATCGACCTGATGAAATATGCAGGTAGTCGTTGGATGGTGGATGAGTATCGTACCTTGTCACAATCTATTGGGGACATATTATATTGGGAAAACATAGGCTGTTCAACAGTGAACTTGTAAAAGGCAGTAATGATAATGATTGAATTTTTTACTGTTAAATTTAATTATTTAAAACATGCAATTAATAATTAATGAAAGATGATGATGATCTTTGATCTTACCTCGAAAATTGTCGGAGAAAAAATTGAAAACTAATGTGTTTTTAAGTAAATTTTAATATTAATTTTTCTTTTAAATTTAAGTTTATATTCTTTGTAAATTACGTGGACCTTGTTTTTTAAATACATTGTTCTGGTGAACAAACGTGCGTTTAAAGTTGGTACTTATGTATATTCTTTAAACTTTTTTCCCCCAACCTTCAATGTACTATTACTAAAATCTTTTCACGATTATTGTTGTCTTCTACAGAAGTATTTGATAAAAATTTACAATTTTTTCTGAGATAATGCTATAGTTTACTTTAAATTGAACTATACGAACTACGGACAGAATTTTATCTTTTATGTTAATTTCTAATATGTCAAAAAATGACAAACCATTATCTGACAAAATTTCATGACGGATATACTTTATTTATCACAGAAATACTGTTCTTTTTATTGCTATATTATTATAATAATAAAAAAAAAAACAAGAATAATATCCTTGGTCACCCTACTAGTGTTAGAAGCAATAATAAAATTGATCGTTGCATTTTATTCAAGCAATTGATCCACAAACGAATGACAATGTACAATAAACCTGATTAATGATTCACACACAGAGCAATCGTTCTAAATTCAACAACAGTTAAACATGTTTCGAAGAATAAGTCATTAGGTATTTAATTGACGCCATTGTTCCTACGCAAGGTTTTCGTCACTACGATCAAAATTGTCAAATATTAATAAGGCGCGCTTGTTAACTTTATTGAGGTTCAAACAGGCAAACGGCGATTTATAAAACTGTCAAGGTCCACGGAGTTGTTTGACGCAAATTACAAAAACATTATGTAAAACTGGGGACCAGTTGTGTCTTGGTGCGTGCAACGCAATCGTTAATCTTTATGTTTTAACAAAGGCTGATAAATAAACACTCAAATTTCGATGTCAAGTTGCGTGTACTTAGGGCTTCCAACTGTGAAATTAGTCTTATATATCTCCTACATTCCTTCAGGAACGTCCAAGTACTTAGCACACTATAAAAGACCCGTTCTCAAGTGTAATTCCGCCTTTACAACCTTGAGGTCGTTACAAGATCATTATCTTTTTTTACTTTTTGATTTATTATAATATTTTTTTAGGTTTGTTACTAAGAGTTCAATATTAAATTACTTTATTACGCAATTCAATTCGTTTGAGGTGATTTAATTTTAGCGTGTTTTATTGATGATTCGAATTATTAGTGTGTATTTTACTCGAACATACAAACCAAGAAAATAAATTAAAATTTTCAGTTAAAAATCAACTGTATAGGCTGTTATATGGTTTGGACACGAATTTTGACAAAATATATTATTTTTTCAAACTTTCAAATTAGGTAGTAGTTTTTACTTATTATAAGCCAGTGCTTGGCTAGAGTCCCACCTGGTGGCAAGTGGTGATGAAGCCCTAGATGATAAATCGCACTGTCACACATAAGACACCCAGATTGTAAAAGTTACGAAAGACGAAGCCAACTGGTTGGTTCGAATTCGTGTATTGACAACAAACCTGGTTGACCGATGGTGGAAAGGGCCTTCCCATTGAGGAAGTACGGCATGTATTTTCTGCGCACACTCCAAAATGCATCCTATAGAAAACCGAAAGGTAGACTAGTATGCGCCTATGCCTGAAGTTAACAAGATTGATTTCTTGCAAATCTAGGACACCAATAAGCCACTTACCACTTCTCTCCACGAAGACCAATAGTGCTGTAAAAAGACTCCTAGTTGTAGTTATGTATTCTACTACTATGCTATTCAGCGGGATCGAACTCAACGAACAGACAATTATTAAATGAAATTTAAAAAGATGATTGGTGTGCTTAGCAAGTAAATTATTATTGAAATTATTAATAAGTAATAATATATCCTCCTCTACTCCCTAGTCCTCTGCTGAACATAGGCCAAAAGCAAAATAGATACGATCTTGAGCCACTTGCATCCATCGACAACCTGTGTGTTTCACCGTCATAATTCAAACGTTGGTGATTATTGTGTCACACAATGTCTTGCAAATAAATGACGATATACAGAATGAAATACCTGTCCATTAAAATCCATTGGTTTGGTATCCCTACATCGGGTGCATAGTCGAGCGGATGTAGCACGTCTGCTCAACTCATATGGGCTCCAGACGCGAGAGCGGGGCGAAGCGAAACGCCCGCTCTCGACCGTTCCCACAGTTGCCAGGGGGAGCCAGTCAAGGTTGCGAATCTGACAAAAAGTCTTAAGTATATTTAAGCAAACTTTACAAACCTGATTGAGATAATTTCTGCTATAACTTCATATGTGTGTGTACGTATGTGTCTTGTATGGTATACAGGAAGTGTAGTTAGAGAAAGCATTTGATTTCGTCCGTATATAATTTAGACATCTAATAAAGTTGTTTTATTCTATTACAACCTGTTCAAATTTTTACATATTTTGCTTAAAAAAAGACCCTACTACCAAAAAAAAATAATGTTAAGGATAGCAATATCTAATGGTAGCATTGAAAGTTTTTAAAATATCTAAAAATGGTTTAAAGTTTATATTGTTAATAAATGTTTTTCTCGTTTTTCGAGTAAGTTCTTATTTATTTCATTACAATTGCTGTAGTCAAATAATTTTAACAGAGTATTGGCGATGTAAAAATATCCACTACCACATATCGTGCCGTGGGGAGCCGTGGGGTGTCGTAAGAGGCAACAGAGGGAAACTGAAACATGAAATGCGTAGCAGTATCTTCTTGTCAACAAAAAAAAAAACTGCGGTTGCCAACCCACCTGCCAAGCGAAGCAAGTATGGTAAAATCCCCACAATGAAGCCCTCTTAGGGGGATGTTCAGCAGTGGCAGCAGCTTTGACAGGCTGTAATGGATGATGCTTAGTCAAATATTTGACTGTTCCTCTATAACAATATATTTAATTCTTAGCGTTGAGTCACCTCATTCGTTATTTCTAGCATGTCGTGATACCAATACAAGTGACGGTATTTATGATCGATATTTATGCCTAGGAGTCCATCTGGGAAAGTTCTACTCTTTTACCTATTTCTGTCTCCTAGCGTGTTTCATTCCGAAGGGTATAGAAAGTCAGTATAACTATAGTCTGGAATGCATTTAGATGCAGAACGAATAGATCGACCGAGGAAGGTCCACGCTCTCACAGAACACAATCGTAAAATTACAGCGTAATGCTGCTATGTTTCCTATAGTAAATGTAGAGGACCAGTGTAAAGTGCCTTTTACTGGCGATGAAGCATTTGATTTTGGTCCTCAGGGTTGACAACGCATCTGTTTTTGATTCTTAATCGGATTGGTACAGGTGTCTATGGGCCACAGAATCCTTAGTTGGACTATGTGCTCGTTAGTCACCCTTATTCTATAAAATGAATAAAATTTTAGTCGTCAGCGGCACCGAACCTATCCTTTTTTTTTTAAAATTGGTTGCAGATGTACACGGGCTGCTAACCTAACATTAGGTGGCCTGTTAGTAGTTCGCTTGGCACCTCAATTTTATAAAATAAATGAAAATTTGTTAACTTTATCACGGTATGGGGCTTCAATATGGATCGCCAATCGAAGTCTATCGTAATATTAACTTTGCTACTGAACTTACCCGTTCCGTGCGGGAATCTAACGGGTTTTTCAACATGAACTTTGTTTTTCAATTGGGGCAACACCAAAAACATGACAGTTTTGACATTTAGTTTTTTGACCTATTCGTAGTAGATGCTTTGGCAATTGTTACAATGAATTCAATTTCGCTCGAAAATCGCATTAAAATAATTAAAATCCACTATGAAAATGGTGGTTCTGTTAAAGTTACGTTTCGTAAAATTCGTGATATTTTCGGACAACATAATCGTCCTTCTGAGACCGCTATTAAGAATTTGGTCGCTAAATTTGAATCGACAGGCTCGGTACAAAATGCGCCAACACCAACGCGTGTTCGACCGGGTCGTTCAACCGAAGACATCGCAGCCGTGAGCCACAGTGTTGAAGAAGATCCAAATTTGTCAATTCCTCGACGTTCTCAACAATTGGGGTTATCCAAAACCACCACATGGCGAATTTTGCGTAAGGATTTGGCTTTGAAGCCTTACAAGGATCAACTGGTGCAGGAATTGAAGCTGACCGACCATTCACATCGCCGTAGATTCGCTCAATTCATACAGGAACAGCCTGGTTTTTCTGAAAAAATCATTTTTTAGACGAAGCCCATTTTCACTTGTAAGGGTACGTCAACAAGCAAAATTGCCGCATTTGGGCTTCTGAAAATCCTAAAGCGATTATTGAGAAGCCTTTGCATGCTCAACGTGTCACTGTATGGTGCGCTATGTGGTCTGGAGGCGTGATTGGGCCGTTTTTTTTCGAAGATGAGGCTGGAAATGCGGTAACGGTCAATGAATCACGCTATCGCGAGATGTTAACATCTCAATTTTGGCCTATTGTTGATGACATCGATATCACAAACATGTGGTTTCAACAGGACGGTGCCACATGTCACACAGCCAACGAAACGATCAATTTATTGCAAACCAAATTTCCCGATCGCATAATTTCACGAAATTCAGCTGTTAAATGGCCAGCCAGATCGTGTGATTTAACACCACTGGATTATTTTTTGTGGGGCTATGTTAAGGACAGAGTCTATACGGAGCCAATCGAATCGATCGCGGCCTTAAAACTCAAAATCCATGACGTGATTAACGAAATAGACCCGCCATTTTGCCAAAAAGTGATTAAAAACTTTGATGAAAGAATCGACATCTGTCAGCGTGGTCGTGGTGGACATTTGCCAGATATCATTTTTCATTCATAATTGCCAAACTTTTCTCTTCCTAATACAATAAAAATTTAAATCATTTTCATGTAAACTCTTTGTTTTATTTTGTTTTAGAAAACAAAGTTCTTGTTGAAAAACCCATTGCTTAGCAAAGCTCGTTAGTTCACTGTCCACATCACTACAGTCTAACGCTTATTAGGCTTTGCGACGTATTAGATGGGAATTTAAAAAAATTAAAAGAATAGAAATTCCAGGCATGGTAATATATATGTAATGATTGCTTGGTGACAGATGTGTTTGGCATAAAATTAAATATAGCTGCCGATGAGATCTAAATTAATAGTTACTCGAATGTTAACTTCGTTAAGCACAAATGCGTAATCAATACTTTTCATTTATGGAAACATGTGAGCTGTTTGTTGATTATTTTATTTGTACGGCCTTTTCTTTATATCTCAATAAAAGTTTATGTTTTTTTTTTAATTATTGCATACATGGGTTTTTAAATGCTTTTTTTTTCAACTGCTTTATAATACACATTTTTTTAAAAATTCGAATGTTTTTTACAACAATAAATACTTTCACAATTACGTCATCGTATTCAGACATAATATATTATGTAATTAAAAAGATTGTACAATCTACGGAATATTAAAAAGTGTTACTATTTAAAACTCTATTTATAACTCTTTTTAGATTGCGTATCGTAACAAAATCGCGTAATCAAACACACATTTAAAATAGATTTCAGTGCCTGTTTTATTTTTAATATTTTTTTGTTTTGGATTAAGTATTGTGACTAAATTGCCTAAAGTAAATTTGATTACACAAAACGTCAGTATTGTCTTCGAAAAAATAAATTGTATATGTAGTTATATTCGTAAATATAAGAATAACAAAAATTGTGCCACTCATTCTGAAGATTAGACATGCATGTTCATTATCGCGGTTGATCACAAGTACCCTACCAGAAACCGCGGTTTTATTAGGATATAACTATGTGAGATGCTTCTTTTACTATATATTAGATATATAAAAGAGGATGTCCCGAATGACTGACTCATTTATCGACGCACACACTACACCTCTAGACGGACTAATTTGGACAGTAGCTGCTTTTATGACGTAGGCATCCACTAAGAGAGGGTTTTTGAAAATTAAACCCCTAAGAGAGTGAAATAAAGTGTTACAGCTCATATGAATCTTTTATTTTACGGGACATTGATCATTATCATTTCTTAGCTTGAGCTCTCCGTATTATAGGATTTCATAATAAGCATGGGTCATGGATGCCTAGTGGTTACAATTTGGGCGCAGGAAACACCACGGTACAAAAACCTAATAGTATCAAATATACAAAAAATTCTCGGTTAATATGCACGCTAAGCTAAGTTAAATGAAAAATATTACTTAAATATTCAGATCCCTCTAACCATAAATTGGACAGCTTAAGGCTGTAACCCGATTGCAAATGTTTTACAATACCCTATATAACTCTGTTACGCATGTGGGATGTGCTCAATAAGAACTTAAACTCGATTTGGCAACATTTTGTTTCCTTTTGTCCTTTTAACTATTTAATGTTTTCGGGTGGAAAACCGGTACTTAAAGTCCTTTAGAAGCCCTTTAATTCCGCCCTTCATGGAGGCACTACTCCGGAGGCGTGGAGCAGAAGTGTGATGGTCTGGTTCTTCAAGAAAGGCGACAATGCTCTCTTGAAAAACTACAGACCAATTTCCCTTCTAAGCCTCGTCTACGTGTTGTTTTCGAGAGTCATTACGAAGCCGGTTTCCGAAAAGGCCTTAGCACCATATACCACATACATACCCTTCGGCAAATTGTACAGAAGTCCGAGGAGTACAATTTGCCACTATGTCTGGCGTATGTAGACTATGAGAAAGCCTTTGATTCCGTCGAAATTTGGGCGGTGCTGCAGTCCCTTCAGCGGTGCCAAGTTGACTGTCAGTATATCGAAGTGCTGAAGTGTTTGTACAGTAGGGCTACGATGGCTATCCGAGTACAGAACCACAGTACGAAACCTATCCAACTGCAGAGAAGTATAAGACAGGGTGACGTAATATCCCCGAAGCTCTTCACCGCTGCATTGGAAGACATTTTCAAGCTACTGGACTGGAAAGAATACGGTATTAACGTCAATGGCGAGTTCATCACTCACCTACGATTTGCCGACGATATAGTCCTTATGGGGCAGAATCGGTAGAGGACCTAAGCACTATGCTCTATGACCTCAATAGTGTCGCCCAACGGATAAGTCTTAAGATGAATGGACAAAATAAAAATCATGTTTAACGTTCACCTATATGTCAGTAGTTGTTGAGAGCACTACGCACTTGTCGAGGAAATAGTACGACTATGTAAATCTTACTTCGACCGAGAGGTCAATCGACGGATTCAACTCAGCTGGGCAGCGTTCGGGAGATTACGACACATCTCGTTAGACATACCTCATAACTTCAAAACTAGATTGTTCAACCAGTGCGTGTTGCCAGTGATGACCTATTTTTTTTCAAAATTTACTATTATGATTTAAAAAAATACTAGTATTACTATTAAACATTACTAATATTCCCTTTAATCCAGAAGTGATAAGCTAAAATGCTTGTGCTAGAAGCGGTTCATGACAGTAGTCGAATGGCGGATCACGACCTTCGAGTTCGTGGTCCGTGCCCTGTCATTACTGCCATACTGATGCTGACGCTATGGATCTGAGACGTGGTCCTTCACTGCTGGCCGTATGAGGAAGCTCAAAGTCGCTCAGCGAGCTATGGAGAGGGCTATGCTCGGGGTTTCTCTGCGTGATAAACTTAAAAACGAGGATATTCGCAGTAGAACCAGAGTAACCGATATAGCCCAGAGAAATAGTATGCTAAAGTGGCAATGGGCCGGCCATATAGCTCGAAGAACCGACAACCGATGGGAAAAAAAACTATAATCTTTTAATTGTAGTATCAGGCTACGATTTAGGTGTAGGCGTCGTAATCGTAGACCAGATCCGCCGCTGGGGTCGGGAAAGCCTAAGCGCTCGATTTTCCTGGCCCCATGGTCTCCGCGTATCGGGCTCCGGGGGGGGGGGGGGCGGGGGGTTCTGATACACATGTGAAATTGGAGGCCGAGGAGGAGGGCGCGCCATGTGTTCTGGTGCGCCTTACCTGAGAAGGAGATGGGGGAGGAGTAGTCCTCTCCCGAGGAGAGGTCGCCATGGGGCGGCCAGCGTACGTGGGGCCGCGGATGTGTGCGAAAGCGTTCCCGTGGCCCTGCCAATACTGCGACGAAGGTGGAACACCATGGGTTTTAGTCGGTGCGAGTCCGATATAACCCGTCCTTGCCCCCGCGAAGCGGGTATGCGTAGGCATTTCCCAATGTAAAAAAAAAGACCTCGTAATCATGTTACCGTACAAGTGGATATATGCTCATCTAAACTAACAAAGCCCTATTAAGATAATTGCCCCAAATGTCTGACTGACTAAAATTATTTGAACTGGCAATTAATATATCCTTCCTAATAATTTTAAATCGAAGCGTCTTCATCGTTTCTAGGCATTGGCCCCTCTAATTGGGTTAATTACCCGCGGCTACACGTTACATTGACATTTTTGACGTTCGTTTTGAGTTCGTTCGTTCGAGAGAGCTAACAATGCAGCATACTTTGTCCATTTAGGTGTCGTTTTTAGGGTTTTTAGGGACCCTATTACTAAGCCTCCGCTGTTCGTCCACCACTCTGTCTGTCTGTCTGTCAGCGGGCTGTATCTCATGAACCGAATCTCATTTTCACAGAATGTGTATTTCTGTTGCCACTATAGGAACAAATAATAATTAATTTTTTTTATAGGGTAGGGTGATAAACGAGCACACCGTCCACCTGATGGTAAGTGGTTGCTGTGGCCCATAGACCTCTACATTTATCTTCGTTTGCGAATCAAAATGCAGATGCGTTGTCACCCGTGAGGACTAAGACAGAATGCCTCTTATTCCAGTAAAAAGGGTCTCCGATTCTCTACACTCACCATACGAAACACAGCAGCATGAAGCTGCTATTTGACGCTGGTGTTCTGTGAATTGAAAAATTTTTGTACAATCGACTTCAATATAAATTATTAAGAATAACTCAAAAACTATTAGTCAGACCTTGATCAAATTTATGTGGGACCACATGAGAAGCACCAGCTTTCAAATAAAAAAAGAATCATCGAAATCACTTTACCCAGAAACAAGTTATGAGGTAACACACATAAAAAACACAGTATCTCCTCCTTTTTGATGTCGGTAGAAAATTAAAAGGGGCTCCCCTACTAGAAACGTGTATTACAATGGTACGGAACCCTTCATGCGCGAGTCCGACTAGCACTTATCCAGTTAGTAAAGGTTCACAAAAGTATAATAAAGCGCTCATAATGTAGCTACATTTACATGTTAGTGGCAACACTATTACTTATTGCTGTTGTTTATCTTCACAACAGTTATGCGACTGGTTATGAATAAAACTTAAACACGAAAAAAGAGCTTTGTGCATTATTTTTATTTATTTTTTTATCTATAAAAACGTATATTATATTATAGCTCCGAACCACACAAGACACCTATTTATATCGACGACGCTACAAACACATACTGGAAGCTAATATTCCTTTCTTCGTTGTTTTCATTACTTGTTTACATCGTGCAGCCGATCTAAAAGAATGATTATATTGACGAACTATAAAAAGAAGATATTATAAAAATTGATGGAAATATGGTTATGAGATTAGTGTTAATATAGACAAAAAATGTAAAAAGTAAAGTTACACTCTATATTGGTTCCACTGCTGGGCACAGGCCTCACTTCTGAGAGGGTTTTAGGGCAAGGAAATGCCCGCCGCACTTCCCTAATGCATGTTGGCGAAATACACTGTACAATATATATACACAATATATTTTTTTTCTTATTTATCGGAAATGCTGTTTTCCTCACGATGTTTTCCTTCACTGCCGAGTACGTGGTAAATGAGCGCTTAAAAACATAATTAACAATTTCATTGGTGCCGGCGGGGATCGAACCCAGGTTGCTCGCGTACTGTGAAAATTAACAGCGAGCGCTTAGCCCCTGTGCTACCACAGCTCTAGACAATACTTTAATTGAAGTTGAATGATATATAACTTTAAATAAATTTATCGGTACGATACGCGCTCCAGCTACTGGAAGTTAATTGTACCATGCCTATAACCGTAATAAGCAGGCAATAAGTTGACAAAGTTTTATCGCAATCTGATGAACGGTATGGCAGCGCATAAAATACGAACAAATAAAAATTTACTTCTATATATTACATATGTTACAGCCAAAACTCTTTCCCTCTCAATGCTACTTTTACCAACTTAAATAGTCTAAAATATACTGAACGGTGACGCGACGGGAAGCAGTGTGAAGTAGGTAGGCGCTAATTGAGTGACTTGTTCTTAGTATATATACCAAGTTTCAGCCTAATCGGGTCATTAGCTTTTGAGTTATCAACGAGTAAACAAGTCAATCGGGAAGAAACAAGCCACCATGGAGAACATTGAATATTGCGCCGACATTAAGTGTCTCACCTAACAAGGAAAGACACCTCAAATCATTTTTCAAGAGATGTCAGCTGTTTGTGGGGACTCCGCTCCAGGGAAAACCAAGATTTATACAAGGGACTCCATTGAAGACGACCCCCGACCTGAACGGCTGATTGAGGCTACAACGCCAGAAATAATCAAAAAATTTGAATAACTTTTATCGGAAGATGCCCGGCTGAAGAGAAAATAACTTGCAGCATTAGTTGCAGTTGGAGCAACCATTTTAAACATTGTACATCAACACCTTGGCATAACTAAAGTCTGTGCAAGATGGGTTCCGAGAATGCTTTCTGCGCATCAAAAACGCGAGCGCGTCGCAAGTTGTCGCGAGTTTTTGGACCGCCGCGGAGAGCAAAGGGTGGAAATTATGACCCGAATTGTAACTGGCGATGAAACTTGGGTTCACCATTATAAACCTGAGTCAAACCAAGAGTCGATGCTGTGGCATAAAAAAGGCACACCTCTCCTAAGATATAAGGTGTCTCAATCGGCCGGAAAGATCACGGCGACGATCTTTTGGGATTCAGCAGGTATCCTTTTGATTGTTTATAAGGAACGCGGTGTTTCCATAACGGGAGAAGACTACGCTTCTTTACTAGATCAATTAAAAGAAGCTATTAAAGAAAAAAGGCGAGGAAAGCTTACAAAAGGCGTGCTCCTTTTGCACGACAATGCGCTTGTGCACACAAGCCATGTTGCAACGGCTGCCATTCACCGGTGCGGTTTTGAACAACTGCACCACCACCCACACTACAGCCCAGACCTAAAGCCCCAAGCCAAGACTATTATTTGTTTCCAAAAATGAAGAAAGAACTGCGTGGGAAAAAATTGGCGACGATAATGAAATGAAGTCTGCAATTTCGGCCTATTTTGACATCCAAGACAAATATTTTTTTTAGACGGTATTAATAAGTTATTTGACAGATCTAATAAATGTATTAGGGCTAAGGGAGAAAACATTGAAAAGGAAAAATAGTTTAATGTTTCATTTCATTGTCCTTCCTTGTCATTATGCGAACTTTTTGACCTCCCCTCGTCATAGCTGCCACGCTTGGCTGGATTTTTTTGGTTTGGTTTGGTTGGATACCGCAGCTTTGTTGTTATTTATTAAGTTGTTATTAGGACCAGTCTGTTGCTCATCTCCTGTTATCATTTCTCTCTGTCGCCTCATATGATACCCATTGAATGATTTAGGGTAGTGGGTATTCTTACTCCGTCAGTACTTAGCATGATAATGTCGTGTTACCTTTAAAAATAAAAAGCATACATTAACTAACGTTTTTTGTTTAAATTGTGTTATCTATCCACAAAAAAAAAAATAGTTACATTCATATATTGCATTAATAATACAATTGAAAGTATATTTGTTTGAAATTCGAATTAATATATTTGACACTAGCTTTTAACCGTGAATTCTACCGCGTAGAACATTTGAACATCTATAATAGTGGTGTTAGGGCAAGTAGTAACTTATCGAAAAACCATTTAAAACTCGGTTTATTTTTTTTTATAATTTCTTGATATATATTCAAATAAATAAAATTGCGGTGTCTGTTTGTAATTTCAAAATAACAGCTATAGTACTAAATTTATATGAAAGTATATGCGGCACTTATAAAAAAACAATTTTTGAAGTTTTTGTCTGTTTGTTCTGGCTTATATCCGAAATAGCTAGACTGATTTTGTCGGGATTTTCACTGGCAGATAGAAGATGTTATAAGAAGTAACTTATGCTACAATTATTTTAGAAAAAGTATAAGGGTTCCGCGCAAAATAATAAAACCTATGAAATCCAATTGTAATAAATGCCACGCGGACGAAGTCGCAGGGAACATCTAGTATCAAATAAAATAGAATAGCAGATCACATACAATGGTGTTTCAAGTAAAAAATATCCCCGTAGGTTATGAGATAATCATCTAAAACCATTGTTTATTAGTTTTTTGATTTCACAAAAAAGTTTTTGCGTGTTTTTCGGATAAAACATAGTCTAGACCACCTGGCTTTGCTCTCAATCTGTTTGAAGTTTTATCACAATCGGTTTAGCCATTCTGAAGATTAGCCCGGACAGATAGATAGACTTTTTTATAGAATAAGGTTGACAAACGAGCACACAGTCCACCACATGGTAAGTGGATGCTGTGACCCATAAAAATTTACATTTATCCTCGATTAAGAATCAAAATGTATATGCGTTGTCACCCCTGAGGACTCTGAAGAAATGGCTCATTTCCAGTGAAAATAGTTTCCGGTTCTCTACACTCACCGTACGAAACACAGCAGCATTAAGCTGCTATTTTACGCTGGTATTCTGTGAGAGCGTGGTCTTACTCCAGTTGAGCAGATCCAATCTTGCTACAACCATAATATAGCTGCAGCGTAGCTCTACCATGTATAGACAGACAAAAATTAAAAAAATGCATATTTATAATTACTTATTAGCATGCAAATAACCCCCTAAGTTTAATAGTTATTTCGATTACTTACAAGCTATTTCGATATTAAAGACAGACACTTTAATTTTATTTATATTATGCATAGATTACGTACTGGCTGGTACCTAATAAATTTTATTATAGAAGGCTTCATCTCAAGTTTTACCTTGTCATTCTTGTTTGTTGAATGTAGTGGTTACTTTTTATTCTTTGTTGTTTTTGAAACACCATAACAATTGTAATTATCGTATTTGAGGTTTATTTATATCTTACAACACTGCGTCATGAAAAAAAAATGTTTATTCTTTTAGGACGATGTGGTAGGCATATAATTATTCAGATGTTAATCTTTATAACGTGTTTGGATCCCGGTCGCGGTAACGATAGCAGATCATTAAGAAGTACTGCTGTATTTAATGTGCTTTTTTATATTAATATAGAAGGCATGAAATATAAATTATTTAAAGAATTAATTATGACGTTAATATATAAGAGGCTTCTCCAATAGAGAACCTGATTGTGGTAATTTATTGTACCGGCTCTTTAACTTGTTATATCTATGTGCAAATAAATAAAATTGGAGTGTCTGTTTGTAATGTCAGAATAGCAGCCTTTTACTAAATGCATATGAAAGTATATACGGTAGGTACTTATAACAAAAACATTATTTTTAAAAATTTTGTCTGTCTGTCTGTTTCTTCCGGCTAATCTCCGGAATAACTGGACCGATTTTGACGGGACTTTCACTGGCAGATAGCTAATGTTATAAGGAATACCTTGGCTATTTTAGAAAAAGAATTAGGTGTCATGCAAAAAAAATTAAACCCATGAAATCTAATCGTAATAAATTATATGCGGGCGAAGTCGCAGAGAACAGCTAGTTTTATATATATTTTACCACCAGATTAAAAATTACCCAAATATTTATATGTAATGTAATTTTGTTTTTATTTTGCTCAATGTTCTGAATAAAATGTTCGAAGTTTACCGATAAGTTAAACCATTATGAATAACCTGCGAGTAGTTATTTGCAAATCGGCGACCGCAATGCAATGTAGTTAACGTGCTTCGGTACGGCCGTTCACCTGCCCCGTGCTCGCACTGCTATCTGAGGCCCGGGCAGGGCTGCCATATTACTACTTCCTTTGTTTATATTCTATTATTAAATTCATTTTTAATTAGCGTAATAAAGGAAGAGTTTATTTGTGATATAGTTAATCTTAACTGTGATTATATGCGTGTTTCAGTCAAGAATCTTTTAACAAGTCGATCCAAGTGCCAGACGTGACGCACCTTTGTGCGCATATAGACGAGCACATGGTCCACCTGATGGTAAGTAGTTGCTGTGGCCCATAGACATATGCATCCAATCTCAACTGCGTCCTCAACTACATTTAAATTTAGAACATATTTTAAATCGGTAGCCGAAGGGAGAAATAATGTAATAACGCTAATGATCTTAAGATGAAAAGAATTGTGAAGCGTAGAAACCATTAATAGTAATAAGAAAAGGGACAACAAAATACCTTTATCCTATGTTACCTGCATCAAATTGAAATTTGATCTTGCGCGGATTAAAAAAAAGATTCGAAACTGAAGTGATTTGCAGCCCTAAACTTAAATATTTTTAAAAGTACGCTTCTCGCCAATGAATAGAAGCAACATGGACCATATGTGTAATTATACCTTTTTATTGCAGCTATTTTATACGAAACAACTCTTTTCACATAAAAATTACATACTATTCACGATTGGATTCCGATTTACATGGATCGGCACAGACCACTAAAATTTAATTCGATTGTTAAATTGTTTTCGGAATTAAACACTAAACTCTAAAGTATTTCAAGTTTTTAAATTAACTTTTATAAAATAGTTATATATATTTATAATATACATATAATGTTAATATAATAAACAACTTTACAAGGCGCAGGTTCGGCCTCACATGGAATACTGTTCCCATCTCTGGGCTGGGGCTCCCCAGTGCCAGCTCCTTCCACTTGATCGCATCCAGCGCAGAGCGGCTCGAATCGTCGACGACCGAGTTCTTTCCGATCGGCCCGACTCATTGGCACTGCGAAGAGATGTTGCATCTCTTTCCATTTTCTTTCGCATTTACCATGGGGAGTGTTCTGAGGAATTGTTCAGATTAATCCCAGCCGCCAAATTTCACGAACGCACATCGCGGCAGAACTCCCGATACCATCCACACCATCTGGATGATTGGCGGTCCACCACTGTGCGATTTAGAAGATGTTTTCTTCCTCGCACAACTTCCTTGTGGAATAGTTTACCACCAGCGATTTTTCCGGACCGATACGACTTAGGGACCTTCAAGAAAAGAGCCTACTCCTTTTTAAAAGGCCGGCAATGCATCTGCAATTCCCCTGGTGTTGCGGTTGTTCATGGGCGGCGGTAGTCACTTACCATCAGGTGAGCCGCATGCTCGATGCTCGTTTGCCCCCTTTCCTATAAAAAAAAGAAAAAAAAACAATAAAATAAATATATAATATGAAATTAAAATCGAATTAATAATAAAATTACCTACACATTTTTTTTTGTATTTCTATAATATTCTATCAGTTAAAAATTGTTTTAATACAAGGAATACAAGTTTTTGTACGTATGTGTATTTTATGATTCGTTCACTTATCGTTGCTAATGAATCCTAGTAATAAGGTATGAAAAGATTATGGAAAGATTTGTAAGTAGGTACATATAAATTTTGATTTTTTCAATGTTACAACGATATCGTGAATGTTAGAGTTTTGGTTAAATTTTCTGTAATTTTTTTACCAATTGATCAGACAGACGACAAACAGAGTTTATATAATAATTGCTTAATCTTGTAATCTTGTCACATGAGGGAAAAAACTATTCCCTTAAAGACCCTTGTTGTAAAGTGTACGGTGGCGGTCGCTTATCATTAGGTGAACCGAATTTTCTTTTGCCAACCGCGTTCCTTCTTTTTCTTAAACAAAAATATTAAGATAATATCACATAGAAGTATTGTTATGAAATTGTGTTGTACCAACATTTTACATTATAATGTGATTTTACTCTACGATTAATAAGGTTTATGTTTATTTTTAACTAAAAATAACGTTGCTTACTCAATACTCGTACCGATGATATAAGATAATATACGAGTATATATATAATCGATGATACAATAGTTTAAATTATATTGAACTCTTGATATCGATTTCAGTCATTAGTATGCTCATTTTATTTCAAGGCCATAAGAACTAGTTTACGGCGTGAGGATTGTAGGTGATCGAATTTTTTTCCCTCTTGCTTATATTGTAACACAATAGAGATTATGTACAATTACATCTGATTTTGAAAAATCGCAGTATATATTAAATGTATATATATATATATATATATATATATATATATATATATATATATATATATGTAAAAGATATTCAAAATGTTAATGCTGGGCCGTGAAAACAATTAATTTTGAGCCAGTTAATTTTAATTTAAAAGCAAATAATATCCAGTTTGTCGCTGGTGGCGTCATAAGATGATACCCCATCACTCCATTTTGGTTTGTAGGTGTCGTAAGAGGCAACTATGAAAAATGTTAGAAATTATTTTTACTTTCAATAGATGGCGGCGTAACGAATTTTTTTACGCCAGATGTAAAACATTCGGCGCGGTCCGGCGCGACGACGGGCTA
This sequence comes from Parnassius mnemosyne, assembly GCA_963668995.1. Classification (NCBI taxonomy): domain Eukaryota; kingdom Metazoa; phylum Arthropoda; class Insecta; order Lepidoptera; family Papilionidae; genus Parnassius; species Parnassius mnemosyne. The sequence goes on along the minus strand of CAVLGL010000104.1, from coordinate 41,517,716 downwards.
AAGCGTCAAAGATGCGATACGTGTGGTTCACATGCAAATCGTCAACCCGCCTGCCTAATATGACGATTAAGACAAATTCTCCCTATAATGAGAGAAGCCCATGTCCAATAATGGACTCTTTCGAGAAAAAGATAAAGAAGATTATTGAGATCATTTTCTTAGTACCGTTCTCTCAAATTTACTTTTATTCTGTCTAACCTTTTGTTTATCTGCTTTGCTCCGTTGCTAATGATATAGCATTATTACAAGCTACATAGTTTATTAGTCTTCGGGCTGGCAACGCATCTGTAACCAGCCATCTTTGTTCAAAATTGTCTGCAAGTGTAAATGGGTTACAGTAACCTTTTATTTTAGATCTTAAACTGTTAATCAAAAACAAGAAAGATAACTATGCACTATAAATGTAAATATAATTTTAAAAGACCATCATCTATCTATACAAATAAATAAAATTAGAGTGTCTTGTCTCTTGTACCGGGAGAGATCTAGGCTATATTCTATCCGGACAATTAGAAGATATTATTAATACGAAAAATTTATAAAATAAATGGTCTTCGATCATCTTAAATCTGAATAACGCCAAATTTATAGATCTTTTCCAGGCAAAGTTGGGGCGGGGTAGTTATAAATAAATAAAAAATGCATATCGTGAGACACTAAACCTGACACATTTATTTGCACGGTGATAGGTTTTGTACGTGGTAGAGCCATGCTGCAGCTATAATAATAGTATAGTTGTAGCACAAATGGGTCGGCTCGACCGGGGAAGGACCACGCTCTCACAGAATACCAGCGTAAAATAGCAGCTTAATGCTGCTGTGTTTCGTATGGTGAGTGTAGAGAACCGGAGACCCGTTTTTACTGAAAACGAGGCATTCCATCTTAGTCCTCAAGGGTGACAACGCATCTGCATTTTGATTCGTAATGGAGGATAGATGTAGATGTCTATGAGCCACAGCAACTACTTACCATCAGGTGGACTGTGTGCTCATTTGTCACCCTCATTCTATAAAAAAAACCACAAATATTTTTCTCCATTACTTAATACATATTTTATAATGATTAGTGGGTGATAAATTACTGGTGTCCTTAATATATACGTGTTCGCATTATTATTAAAATCCGCTTAAGCAACGGTAATTGCAACACCTAATATGTAATTCGGTCAAGATAACGACGTTAATAAATTCGGACTAAAAATTCAACGTCTGATTGCAAGACATTTTAAGACCGAGATTCGAATGCGAAACAAATTTAAACATGGCTATAACTAGAAACCGACTTTTTATAGTCGCTTCGATGTGTAAGCGTTACCGCTGATAAACTTAACAAACCGAGGGGAATGTCAACCTATCAGTCAATAATCACCTTTATTGAGTCAACATTGATATATAGAGTAAACAGAGCATTAATATTGGATTATTCAGTCCCTCGACAGTTGACCCTATCATCGTACTTCCTCCATTCACTCGTACTGTTCATTGTTCAATGTTGACAGTGGCATGGAGGTATGAGTTTCTTAAATAGAGTTTGACATTAAACGTAATAAAATGTGACAAAATATCGATAAATATTTATTGGCATTCAAAATTTATATTTTTGTTAAAATAATGTGTATATTATAACTAGTATACTCTTGTATAGGCAAAAATATTAATGACATTTACATTTTAAATACCAGCATTTCTTTTTTCTCATTTTACTTTACGTTAATCGGCCTAGGACTTAAAAAGTAGAATAGGCATGTTGAGGTTAGGTTAATGTCATTAAGCAAAAAAAAAAAGGAAATTGATTTTTTCTATTATTAGAGTGACGAACGAACTAACAGTCCACCTTTTTTATAAGATAAGGGTGAAAAACAAACACACAGTCCACCTGATGGTAAGTGACTGCTGTGGCCCCTAGACATCTGCATCTATCTTCGATTACGAATCAAAATGCAGATGCGTCGTCACCCGTGAGGACCAAGTTGGAATGCCTCGTTTTCAGTATAAAGGGTATCCGGTTTTCTACACAGCATACGAAACACAGCAGCATTAAGCTGCTATTTTACGCTGGTTTTCTATGAGAGCGTGGTCCTACCCCGGTCGAGCCGACTCATTCGTGCTATAACTATACTAATAATAGCTGCAGCATGGCTCTACCACGTATACCTCATCTGGAAAGAGGCTGGCTACTGCAGCCTACGCACGCGGCCAACCAATGATAAACACAAAGAAGGGCACAGATGCGTTTAAATGAAACTAGTTTTTAGGGACTTAATCGCGTACATTAAATTATTTTCTAACTTATCACCGGGGGGACTTCGCGTTATTTTGTTTTTATTTAATAAGAGTGACAAACGAGTCGACAATCCACCCGATGATAAGTGATAGCTGTGGCCCATAGATGTCTACAATCTACATCTATCCTTCACTAAGAATCAAAATGTAGATGCGTTGTCACCAGTAAAAGGGTCTACAGTTTTCTACACTAACGATACGAAACACAGCAGCAATATGCTACTATTTAACTTCCCCACGTGACCATGGGTGCTGTAAAGTACTTGAAACGTCGGGAAAATAAAAGAAGTAAAGACTAGTTTCATTTAAATATGTAGTATTCGTGTTTACGCGGAAAATCATTACGCAGATGCGTTGTCACTTGAGGGATGACTTTACGGTCTGTAATAATGCTTATTTTTACCTTAAACCAAAACAAACTTTATATAATATTGTCTAATTATTAAATATGTTTATAATTAGTTCTCGCTCTCAATAATCTATTAATACATAATTACCGGCTGTGATTATATTATTGTTTCATTTTTGTTGCTATTTTTCATTCATAGTATTTTAATAATTCATGTGAAGTATTTTATATTCTTGAATTAAAATGAGAATTGCTTATAGGGTTTACCGGATTCCATATATTTCACTTGGGCAGGATGTTGTATTAATAATGATACGAGACTTTTAGAACCAGTAATCAATTCAAAATTTAATAACGTGCTCACGTAGTTACTGCGATGTGTGTAAGTGTAGTTTTCTGTTTTGAAAATGTATGGTTTAGTCACGCCGCAACGCCTGAAATAATGCGTTGATTTTTTATCCGGTAGAATACATATAAATTTAAGCGTTCCAATTAGCAGTTTATCAAAGACAAAAACAGATCTTTTGAATTGTGACATGTTCAAACTAAAAATGTTTAAATCAGCGTTTTGATGTCTTTATCTCTTCAACATTTCGACACATTCCGTGTGGTTCATGCACATATAACCGAATTAAAGAAAGACGTGTTGTTTCTGTAAAATATCAAGGCGAATTCGACCTCGATAAACAATGCACGAGAATGATTTTGTGAAGGTGAACAATAAGTTCAGAATATTATTGTCTACGTTTATCTAATTTAAAGTGACTCACTCTTATTATATGATGGTAAACGACGGAATAATCCATGTTTACGACATACATCTTTGAACTCGTTTAAAACCATATGTACATCGTATTAGGGTGACCCCACTACCGAGGCATATTCAAGGATAGGTTCCTTGACAGTATAAAAAACATGCTACCTGGGCGACCGAGTTTTTTTCGGCGTAGTTAAATATATTTTTTTAGGCATAACACCTATCCAGTAAAACTTCTAAAGTAACACATTGTGTTAGTACAAAATTCCATCTAAATCGTCAGAACCGTTTCCGAGTAACCAGTTACCTATAAATATAATATATTTTTGAAGTCAGAATTTCTTTAGAATTGTGATTTGAAACTCGATGAAACGAAAAAGCGACAGCAAAAAGAGACCAAAAAGAGACAAATCTATACATTTATAGGAGAGAATGAGAAAGAATACAGTGTAGACTGCGAACTCAAAAGGTTGTGGGTTCGAATCTGCCAAACGACTACTGTCTTTTTTAGAAAAAATACTATTGCTAGTATTTTTTTTTAATATAGTGTTTCCACCTATCTTGGTTTCCTTTTTGTGCGGTACTTTAAAGATGGTTAATATAAATTTTAACTGCTAAAATAAACAATATGATAAATAACAAATTTATTATAAATTTTAACTGGTAAAATAAACAACATGAAAAATAACAGATTTATTTTTTATTTATTAATTACTTAGCCATATTGAATAAAATAATTATCTTAATATAGCAATCCATTGTAATGCCTACGCTTTTATAACTTAAGGTCATCTAGCGTCTATTTTACGTACCACCTTGAGAGTCAATCAATTTTTGTTCGATGAAATGACTTATAGAATGAAGTAGATGACGCTATTACAAAGCAATTTTACAGGAAAGAAAATATGTTTTTGATTTATTACACTAAAATGTCTAAAAATAAGGAAGGTAACATTAGTTTGCTATAAAATTAAACTTTTATCTTATATGTTGTGCCCCACTTGTGGTTGAAAATGATCATATTAACTTGCCGTGAAATATTTCACTTCTACCGCGTGTGCGTTATTTTTTTTTTTTATTCAAAAAAATATAATATTAAAATATATATATATATATATATATATATATATATATATATATATATATATAATGTCATAAAAATATGATCAGCGTGCAGCGAGGCTGAGCGTTTTGCGTGCATGAACCATACGATTTTGTGTTATAGTTGCCTGAGCGGTGGCCGCTCGAAATGTATAGCAAATAAATACGCCGCTATACGAATTTTTGCTGTATGCTTTTTAAACTCAGGACCAACGACTTCTCAGATAAATACATTGATCTGACTTTCGAGTTATGCAGTCTTTCCAGTTAATTTTTTACCGGTAATTCGAACTAATTCAAGTGGCTGTGTTTGTTCAACTTCCTATTTGTAACGTCCGATACAAAGAGGAACTTGAACAAACATAGCCACTTGATATAGGTTAATTTAAAAAAAAAAGCGCTAATAGTTCACACGTTTTACCGGGTGTTTATTGACAGGGGATTTTGTCTCGCACTAGACTGGCAGACTAAATGGTGTACACAGTGCGTGTGGCTCGATACAATAATATTGTTACACATTGTACGCAAACAAAATTACGGTTAAGTAACTGTGTGGTTGTGTGTTTCGAAAACACCGTGGTGATAATTTAAATAGACGCTCATTTTGTGTTTGAAAACATAATTGACTCAATTTGTATGTTACAGTATACACTAGCTTTTTTTATAATTAAGAGATAAATTTTACTAAGTATATTTTTAATTTGAGTAAGATTATAATTCCTAGGTGGTAAGACACTTCTGCCTAAAAGTTACCTAATTTTGGACCTAATTCTGCCGCTAAAAAGTAGTGCTGGCACTGCTGTGTACCGACCTAAAAGGTATCGAGAGCCAGTATAGGTAAACAGGCTGTGATTCATTCTTAGTCCTCAGAGGTGACAACGCATAATGTAGCCTTCTTTGTTTGAAGTTGGCTGCAGGTATACATGTACTACAGTAGCCACTTACCATCAAGTGGATGGATTGTATGTAAAAAGAGGTTAACACAGCCGAGCACTGGAATTGTATAAATCTGGTGGATACATTTACATAATACGATGAAACCAGACGATAAACGTCAAAACGAAGCCAACCTCGATCTTCATTAGAGTTACGTAATTGCACTTCAGGAGCACAGCCCACCTGATGACTTAATTAGTGTTGCCGACCATTCATGAGTCACACACAGCCAGTAGTACATAATCACAGTGCGTATATCATTCTATTTCTTCAGCTTAGCACCTAAGCTTTTGAGTGCCCTTAGTGAGTCAACTAGGGGGAATGTCAGAAAGATCTTATGTGTCAGTTTTAAAATAGCAAATTAATAGCAGCGTCAAAGATACGAGACATCGTGTCCTTCTTTTTATATTTGCTAAGCGTGACGGCTGACGGCATACCCTCCTTATAATGGAGTACATGACCAGCCATGGCTGTGTATTTAAAAGTATTTACTAAGTGAATAAGCAATTTAAGCTATTCTTTTTTAATAGTTTTTTTATAACTTAGTCAAAGGCTTAGAATGTTTTCAACTTACTTTTTGTCAACCTGTACCCATATTTTCGTAGAGAATAAACCTCACTCAACGTCACGACCTTGGAAATAGAGCTGAAGCTTGTATACGCACGTTGTACAGATCCTTTAATTTTTTTAACATTATAGTAACAAGCTAAAAGTAAGTAGCTACTACATACCTACCATGGACACTGGACTCTAACCTAAAATAACAGGGCAATATTACTAATAAACAATAATAATACTCGCTTTACATACGAGTACCCTTTAGACCAGATTTTGTTTTACTTTAGCAGCACTGCAGAGAATGCACTGCTGCTTGACTGGAAAGAGGGAAGTACCCATCCCCATAGACTAGCCAACACTCATAGGCAAAAAAGTGGTACTCCAAGTCAATTGTGACTAAAATTAAAAGCAAGTTTCGTTTTTGTTTTGGTCTCTTATACGTTATTCTCTAATTATAGGTGTAAGATAAATATAAAGGCAAAAAAAAATACAAAAAATTGTGTCATATCATTATTGTAAAATCTTTTTATTTATATATTATCCACTATATTTAAAATTACAAAACTAAAACGACACTTTTGGTAACGTTAAACGACGTCATGAAGTAGTCCTGGTAATTTAAACCATTTGCACCTAAGCGCGTCTAATATTTAAAATGGCCGCCGTTTCGCATGAGTGAAAATAACAATATGAATAGGGCTATTATCGATGTCGCGGTGCGATAACGAATCGAGTCACGAAAGGGTTTCCCTTAATGAGTCACTCGAGGTCCGAGTAATCCTACCGCAAACAAATGCTATACATATTTGTGTTGAACTAAAATTCTACGGTTTCATTCATTTCAAAACGGCACTGTTGCTAGCAATGCTGGAAACGTGTCTAGTCGGTGTTATTTTTTTTTTTATAACAACGTGGCAAATGAGCCAAAGTCTAATTTAAAATTGCACTCTTATGATAGAAAATGAAATAAAAATCAAATCTCTTTTCACTGGCCTTATTCTGGACGTTTATTTTACTCTTATTGATTCAATTTTCTTACCCCAAAATAAATAGCCCAATTGGCAAAAACGAATTTCTAAATGAATCGTAACTTCGAGTTTAGATTACTCTCCACGTTCTCAATAATATATGTTTCAATAATGTTAATATTGTTCAAACACAAGTAAGACGGCTTCAAAAGCCTAGATTTTTATCAATTTTATTAAAATATATCACATTCAAAGCATAATGATTTCTTATATTTACGCGAACACTACACATTTAAATAAAATTAATTTTACGGATTTTATCGCGTATATTATCTTATTTTATATTCCCGACGTTTCGAACACTTTACAGCACCCATGGTCACGGAGGGACTGATGTGTATGACGTCCCAATGTCATAGTTAACCACGGCTAACTCCAGATTATAAATTATTAATTTTTGTTCCGATCTACGCAATACTGCGTAGATTATTCAACGCATTTATTCCGATATAACATCAAAATGACAGTTAATGAACTTCACATTATTAGTACAATTCCTGTCAGATATGGAAAATAGTTACTAATATCCGTATTAAAAAGTTTATGTTAAGCAAAACTCTAATAGCCTTTTCTACGGTAGTTTAAATTGACCGCACCAATAACTTTATCAAAATTTAATTCCCATAGTTTAATTTAAAAAGAGAAATCAGTGAAACGTAAACGCACAAAAAAGCCTTTGAAGTTCATGTGTTTATTGTTTATTGAGATCAATCGATGGATCAAACTTTTTTTATAAAATTTATGATCTCCAACCATAAACATAAATATGAAAAGGAGACCAAGTCCGCTACGAACACCGTTCGAGGTTGTCGGCTTTGTCGATAAAAGTTGAGATCTAAGCGGGTGCTAAATTCCATAGTAGTTCCAAGAACGTTGTACATTCTAAAAGATCCTTTTATTTAATTAAATGCTATGGAGAGATATGAAATTAAGATTTGCAATCGTAGTGAAAGGATTTGCCAATCAATTATGTAATGGATTGGTAAAGACGTCTATAAAGCTGGAATGGTAATTCGGCAAAATCACTAAAATTTTTGCTAAATATTAAGTGTTCATTTAGTACTAATTTAGTGCTGCAAAATTAAATTTCACGCCAAAATAGCTTGATCAAAAATTAGAAAACTGCTAGCTTTTAATTAAGCTAGAAATGTTCTACTAATTGATATACCTACTTTACTCAATTTATAGATATATCATATTTTATTAATATTCATGGAATATGTCAATAAAAAATTAGATTGAAACTATTATGAAGAGTCAAAAAATAAAGAAATATAATTTTGAACATTTTCGTTTTTTAAGAAATTTCTTTCGTTTTTATGGTATGGTATTGTATTTTTTTTAAATAATTTTACGTACGTATATCGACAGCACTTAATTATGATCCTATATCACTAGGTGATAACCCACCTGGATGTCAATTTGGGATCACATACTTTGCTGAACCTGTCAAAGTGGCAGTTTACGGTATATGAAAATAAAATTTTGTTTAACGCTTATTTCTCGTATGTGCTTGCAGCACTAACTGACCACTTAATTATTATCTTATATAAGTAGGTGATAGCCCACTTGGATGTCAATGTTTCATCACATACTCTGCTAAAGATGTCAGAGTAGCAGTTTATGATATATTTTACCAAACTTTTTTGCATATATCGACAGCACTAAATTATTGATGCTTCTATTTGGTGCTGTATTAAGCGGTTATCGTTTTAGTGGGTAGAACACTGCTAGCTTTTAATTAAAAGCTAGCAGTTTTCTAATTTTTGATCAAGCTATTTTGGTGTGAAATTTAATTTAGCAGCACTAAATTAGCACTAAATGAGCACTTAATATTTAGCGAAAATTTCAGTGATTTTGCCCAAATGACTATTCCAGCTTTATAGACGTTTGGTAAAGCGAGTTTGTCCTTAACCATGTTCATACCGTTCGCCCCAGGGTACGCCTGAAGTAGATAGATGCTTTAATAAGTCACTGGCGGAGGCTCTTTCCGTTCACGTTAATCGTCATAATGGCGGGCTAAGAAGTTGCGTAAGTAATAAGTAAACTATATAATACTGCGATAAAACATAAAATGATTCGAACTTTTTTCAGGATTGTGTTTTATAAGCCTGATCTTTTTACTGACGCTAAGTATGTAGAGTATTAAATGTTTCAATCCAGTTTTCGTACTTTGAAATGTCCTACTATTTGTATAGCAATAAACAATTATTTTACAAATGTCTGCGGTCCCTTGCAGGTTTAAAAAAGTTAAGATTCTAAGTCAACCCAATTAAAAACCATCAAAAATGCCATTTAAATGTCACACATTATGATACCCGCGAACACCCTTATTAAATTCTATAGGGTAATTCCCGTGGACCTTGGATCATGAAATTTGCAAGAAGCAAGGCACACAAGTAAAAGCACACAAAGAAAAAATCTAAAATCTTCAACTAGTACGACTGTAATGTAGATAGCTAATGTATGGGAACATTTTTTCCACTGCAAGTTAAGTCTTTTAATCCGACTTAACATTTCGTTAAAGTACTTTTCCGTGCTTACCTTACCTATAGTTTGTAAATTTGATTAATTTGATTATTTTGATGAATATAGAAAAGTATAATATAGATATGATGTATAAAAAAGGATAAGATAGATATAAACATACAAGTAATGTAATAAAATTAATTTATTATTGCTTTTGTCCCATGTTGATCTGAGACTTACAAAACAAAATGTGCCAACCACGTTAATTGCTTAGCTGGTCGTTAAGGCGACTAATGGGATATCAGGTTATATTGTTATATTGGGTTTGTAATTTTGTAGGCGATGTGCTATAGCCCCACCTATAACTTCTTTCACAATTTCTTATCCCTTATTTATTCTGGTTAAACATGGCCTGAGTGCCTCACTACTCTTTGGTCTGTGCTTACCTCTTAGGGGATTATAGGCTTGATTTGTATGTATTTAAAAGCGTGTGATGCGTTGTTGCGGCGGCGGTTTTATGTAAAAATCCATGACACAGTGCGGTGATTGACGGCATGCACCCAATGTGGCGAAATAGCATCGCGTTGCTTTGCTCTTTTCGACGTTACATTGATAACACTGCCCAATTTCTCGTGTATCACCTGTTTTTGCTATTCTTTTCGGAAGTAAAAAAGATTTACAGTTGGCATTTTGTCCTCGTAATGGATCGTCATGGATCGTCGCGGTTGAAGTAGGTCTAGCCAAAATAAAATGCTTACACTGAGGCTTATATTTTTTTTTAAATTAAAAATGCAATTTTAATCACCACCCGTGATCAAACAAACTGGCAACGGTCTCTACAACACATTGTATTTATTATTTCCTTTGTACAACATATTAAAGGTTTTTTGTCAAGGCATTAAAACGTACTAAGTAATAAAATTACAAAGTGTAATATAAAATGTGTATTCATTGTTAAAATTTTCGTAAGCAATTGATTACTTAAGAACCATGATAAAGAAATCAAGAAGAAAAGCGAATGACCTATTAATAATGACTAATAAGGAACGTAATTTCCTACTAAATATTAAACAGCATTCATAATAAAGGCAACGCTGTCCCCACTCAATTCAATAAAGGGCCCGAACAAGAGCGGGCAGCTTTTGTATGCGATTGGTTTTAACATAACTCGTTGACAGCACGACCATTTTAAATGTACACTTATGAGACTAATATAATTGTGCTAGGGTTGGCTCCATTCAGTCATCCATATTTTTTTTAACCTGTATTTATTAGGTACAGTGAAATGAAATCATTACGTATTTGTAATTATTTGAGTATGACTAAACAATATTTTTTATTCTAACTAAACTTAAGAATACTTATTTCTTAGAATTACGTGAATATTACACTAAATAAAACTAATTTTATAGGTTTTATCGCGTTTGATTTTCACTTTTTAATTCCCAACGTTTCGGGTGCTTTACAGCACCCATGGTCACTCTTTGACGTCCCAATGTTCAGTTTTTGAATACAATTTTTAGTCCGATCTACGCAGAACGAAGTATCTTGAAGTCTTGCGTTGGTATGCTTGCTTTTGGATTTAATTTTACTAATTAAATCCAAACGCGACATGCCAGGGTTACGCTTCAGACGCTTCCTGTCTTATCGTAACCCTGGCATAACTCCGAACCGTATTTATTGTAGAGTCGAGAGGGAATCGGGGAAGTTCATTTTAGAACGGAGACGTTTATATCGATGCGTCGGTTAAACGCGCGAGCAACAAATTGAGCTTTTATTTATTCATGCGAGGGGAGGTTGATATGGGTCGGGGTCGCTCGATAAAGGACAATGTTGGGCCGCCGCTCGTCAAAAGATTCATGGACCCATGTTTGCTACTCCTGAGCAAAGTATCAATTGACTGAATGTGTAAAACTGAACGCTCATGTAGACCTTAAGAACAATATTTACTATATTCTATGTTATTTTATAGTCGCTGATTTTGTGCAAGTCCAAGCAATAATACGTCATTTTTTTTACTAAGATAATGTGTTATTTAATGGAGAATAAAAAGTAGACGACATTTAATTATAGTCGTCTTTGGTAGAGTCATTTCATTTTTTAAATATTTATTTGTTGTAATAACTTAGTTTTCTGAATTCGGAACACATCCCATAGTATTTAACTATTAAAGAATAATTGATCTTGCGTTAAACTCATAATTCAGTCAAGGTTATAAATTTTGTAATCGGAAGATGAAATGAATGAGAAGTCGTTCACAATAATTGTGTCTCTATACAAGTATTGTGAATAACTTATACTATTACTAAGTAGTAGGTACCGTTAGTTCGTGTTCACTTAAATGTGATTATATTGACTATTCCAACAATATAGATAATTGTGTAGATAACGAGTGACCCTTTAATGGTAACTAGTAATGAGGCATTCTATCTTAGTCCTTAGAGGTGACAAGGATACTACATTTTTATTTTTTATTCCTAATCGATGACGAAGATAAATGTCTATTGGCTGTGTGTCACAGCATCAACTTACCATTATTTTTATATATAATATAACGAACGAACGAACTTCTAGTACTACTTAGGTATTTCTATTTTCTTTTGTATAAGGTTTAGAAACTGAACGCGTGACTTGGGGTATAGTAAAATTTTTTGGATAATAATTTCCGAAATTATTATCTTATTTTTGTATAAAATAAAAACCCTAATTTTGTTTAAACCATGACACATGTTGAATAACTAATTTAATATATTTATTTAATTAGATAGGTACACAAAGCAAAAGCATCCTAACTTAAAATACTACATGAATGTAATAAGGACTAAATTACGATCTGAATTTTAAACTTGATTTGGAATACCCAAATTAAGTGTATACAGCATGATTAAGGATAAATAATAATGTCCTCTAAACCGAATTTCGGTCATGGAGGCCAGTCTTAAAGGAGATGCACGTGTGTGTGCGCTAACACAAGTGCCCTCTCTATTCCTTCAGAGGTATTTTCCAAACCGGTGGTAAAAAATGACTTACAATAAGTATTATGTAATAAGCTATATTGAATAAAAGTTATTCTATTCACCCTCATGGTCCGATGGGAAGGGACATCGTGTAGTACTATTGGAAAAGATTAGACAGAGGAAAACGATTTAACTTAATAATAAATGAACTAATTTTTAGAAATTATCATTTATCATATTTAGCTAATATTTCCATCAGTTACATATAAGAACTGTTGCTTACTTTTAGGAAGGTGAATTGTGAAATCTTCATATTTGTCATAAAAATAAAAACATAATTAACTTGCGACTTATCGTTACGATATACAACAAAATACCATAGTATTCCAATTCGATTCGATTTTGAACTCGTTGATAGAGAAAACAATCGCCATCTCGCATAGTCTGCGCTGGCGGAAAGCCAAAGTATTTCACCCATTACACAATGGCCGCTCGCGATCACAGGAAACGAGATCAATCACTGTACGCTCGCCGATATTACCTGTCGCTAAATACACCCCAAGTTATTTATACGCTGTGGTCTCCAGCTCGAAACATATTATCATTAATGTGAGTACTGACATGTTTGTGTTCGGTTTGAACATTCGCGGATTGTTTCACTGATTGTTTTAAATTTAGATAGTGTTTATTTATCACCTAACTTGTTTTTATATTAAACTAGCTGGTACCAGGCGCGTTGCAGCCGCAGAAGAAATGTTTCAATTTGGAAGAATTATATTCTTTCATTGGGAATGATAATACATTCATTGAAGTTAAATGAAATATTAACGTAACTCAAATAAATTTGTCGGTACGATACGCGCGCCACCTACTGTAATTTAATTATACTATACCTATAATCTTCGCGCAAGTGCAAGCAATAAGTTGACAAAAATTTAGCGCAATCTGATGATATGACAGCGCATTAAATACGAACAAACAAAAATTAATTTTTATGCATATTATATTAACGTATATAATAATAAATTAAAATTAATTTCGTAAGCAACGACAAACTGACGTATCTAAGATAAAAAATGAGGTGGGCTTGTCTAATTCTTGAATTCTTTAAAATTTCCTTTTGAGTTTGATTACGTAGGAAAAAGAAGTTATCATATTATATTTTGAATGTTATTTTACTAAAGTACACATTTTATGATAGGTTAATGCCATTTTGTAAGTAGGTTCGTATATTTTTAAGTTAAGTCACTAGGTAATGTAGTTTGTTAATAATGCATATTTTACACAACTTACATAAACAAGGAAAAAGTTTCACTTTATTACTCAATGCTACAAGAACGTGAATGAGTAGGTACAGATTGTACCAGCCTGTGCGTTTCTTGAGACTCATGGAATCGCTAAAGTGACTCACAATTCTTAATAGTATTATAGCTTCTACATTCGTCATGCAACATTGAGATATGTGACAAATACATTCGACAGAAAAAAATTCAATGACTCAGAGTCTGTTCTCAGATGATGTTGCCGTAAAAGTTTTGACTTAAATCTATCAGAGGTGGATTTAGGCTTTACCCTGGCCGGATTAAATTCGAAAATGCAGTTCTTTTTTATGATTCCGAACCAATGTAAGATGTATGAACTGTTTTAACCGCTTAGTATAACGCGGACGGTTAATTCGATTTACCTTTTTATTTCTTCTTCTTTATTAGCTCGTAAACAGTCTACTGCTAGGTTTTGGTCTTTGCAATAGAAGGGATTTAGTTCTCAATATTTATTTTAAAGAGAACTTTCGGTTGAATTTTTAGCCCCTTGGACGTTACTGTCCGTGACCATTAGGATATTTTACATTCGGCACTGATACTTGATAGTTTCCATAGTCGATTCCTAGGTCACCCTCTAAACAAGGCGAGTAATGAATTCTCTTGATCCCCCACCAGAACACCTGTTTTTAGTGTCCTTAATTTACACGTAATAGGTAATCTGAAGATGAACTTAATAATTAGTATCATTAGTAGCAGCAGATGTGGGATTCGTATCCGCTATTTAGTATGTCTGAAAATTCAAGAAAGAACAGTTAATGATTAAGTATGTAATGAAGATTCTAGCTAGTTTGTTGAAATTTGTAATAATGTTTCCCTTTATCGTAACATTGGTCTAGCACTTGTTGAGATTTGCTTTGCCCGTCATTTATATCGCATATGTTATAAGCTTATAAGCAACATGCGGCAGGAGCTAGCAAAGATCAAAGCGATTTGACGACAGAACTAATTCGCTGTTAGGACTATTGAACTAGCCAGTTGTTTTGTAGCAACAGCATATATATATATATATATATATATATATATATATATATATATATATATAATTGTATAATTTTGGTAGTAGTTTGAACGGTTTTTGTTTTGACTGTTGCTAATCATCCGAAAATCGGACGAATAAAAATAAACCCATATAATAGTAATTTTATAAATTGTCTCGTTTTTGAAGAGTAGTTTTGTTTCAAACCATGTGATTGAGCATTGCTGTAACTGTATTAATCCTGCAATTCGGAAGGGTCGGCTCGGTCTGCGAAGAGCCACGCTCGCACAGAATACCAGCTTGAAATAGCATCATAATGCTGCTGTGTTCCGTTTGGTGAGAGGCAAGAACTGGAGATTTTTCTGGTAACGGGGCGTTCCATCTTTATACTCGAGGATGAAAGCGTATTTGCATTAGATTATTAATAGATGATAAATTTAGAGGGTGTCTGTGAGCCACAACATTTACATACCATGACTTGGACTGTGTGCTGGTTTGTCATCCTTACTTATAAAGAAAAAAATTTAAGTTGACTCAACAAGAGAACGCTTGGAAGGCCGTAAACTCTCAAAAGCTTTGGGAAGCTAAAAAGTTCTATGGATAAAGTTTTATTTATTAAATCTTTTCAAATCTCTCCGCCTTAATCTTATTAATCCTATTTTCAAAACACTGTCCAGTCAGTCGTCGGAGACCTCTTCTAAAGCATCTTTTGGCGATGAAAACTATCCTTTTCAGCAGATTTTTTACTTTAGGGAATAAGAAGTCGTACGGTGCCAAATCAAGACCGACACAAGGGTGACCCAAAATTTAACCTGTGTGTTGTCCAGGAAGTCCCTCCTTTTGAGAAATGAGTGCGTGCGTGGGCATGGTGAAGGAGTTGCCCGCGGAGCTCTGTGTTCGGTCGCTTGTTGTTTACAGCAGTGAACACTTCTAAAACAATTGGAAATTTGGAATCGACACCACACACTCGTCAAAGTAAAAAAACTAACGATCAAAATCTTCCTTGCGCTTGTCGCTCACTACACTTTGGAGCCAAACCGTCTGGATCGTATTGATAAATCCAAGATTCATCACCTGAAATAATGTCGTAAAACCGTCAAGACAAGAGACCATTCTACGCGGGCCTGTTTTTGAGTATTGGTAACATTTGCGGCACCCAACACGAAACTACCTTCCCCACGCCTTTTGTACGTGGTAGAGCCATGCTACAGCTATATTAATAGTATAGTTGTAACACGAATGGGTTGGCTCGACAGGGGATGTACCACGTTCTCACAGAATACCGGCGTAAAATAGCAGCTTAATGCAGCTGTGTTTTGTATTGTGAGCGTAACGTACCGGAGACCCTTTTTATTAGAAAAGAGGCATTCCATCTTAGTCCTCACGGCTGACAACGCATCTGCATTTGATTCGCAAACGAGGATAGATGTAGATGTGTACGGGCCACAGCAACCACTTACCATCAGGTGAACTGTGTGCTCGCTTGTCATCATTATCTTATAAAAAATACGCGTAGGTGTTCGTGTAAAATCTCGTGAATGCTTTCCGATCCAATCTACAATATGTGCTGAATTGAAATTTTTTTACTGAAATGAATTCCTTTGTCTCTCAAAGATAGTCGCCTTGCTGAAATCAGTTATACCAACAGTACACGGTCCTTTAGAACTTCAACCGATTTGTCCGGTTTTAGGCGATATTTAAAATCGTATTTCCGATGCAAATCCATTTTTTAATGAAATATGATATTCCAATTTAGCTCGTAAATAATGTGGAGGAAAATTTTGTAATTCGTACTTTCAAATTATATTTTATCTGGTGAATGTCTCATACCTAAAAAACTTTTCAAATCGCAAAACTATGTGCGTGACCTACAATCGTAACAATTTGTATCGTGTATTTGGGTGAAAGATATATTTTACAAGAAGACTTAGTTCTGTCAACTCTCACTGGAGTATTGCGGCGAACTCTACGATATATAAATATTATATGACATACCCTCTCAAAAATTTAAAAATTTAAGCTGTGGGACGTCTTTGGGCAAACTGCTATTAGTACATTTCTTAATTCATGTACATTTTCGTACCATTTCGTTAAATAAATATTATTATACTCACTTTTTGGTAATGACTAATGACATCAAATTAACTTATTAAACACGTTATGTATTGTTTGTTTTAAACTTATTTATTGAATTTACGGTGTAATTAAGCGTTGTCAGTAATGAATAACTAAATGGGAAGTAGCTGGATAGTAGGAGTGCAAGGTGCGAAACGGTTCGCGTGCTAAATAATTGATGTCGGCAGCTGCCATCGCTCAGGCCCCTCTAAAACTTGCATGTGATTGTAAAAGGCGAAAATTTTCTGGCGCTGTTCAAACACCCCGCAGTGGTCAAAGCCACAGAAGTCCTCAGTACGAATAAAGGCAAACAAAAAAATGTGGTTGCGGTTTACCTTTGCCGGGTGCGGGAACGAGACTGTGAACCATCACCACAAATCATCATGTGGAGCGTTTATGAAAGAGGCGTTTTGTAAAGCGAATCGAGGAGTAATAATGTCAGCGCCGTATAAGCGGGCAGCTTTTTAATAGAGACATAAGACATTTTGTGTGAATATTATCTCGCTTTACAATTATGCAAACCGCTGCAACGTTGCAAAATATCGTCATCGCGTTTATTCCCTTCACAGTACAAATATTGCGTGTTGCAATTGAATAATCAATAAGGCCACCGATGGTCTTTACTAATATATAATGCGTATGCACGGTTTTCGTTTATGAATTCAGCCACGCATTGGAACAGCGCGGTGTGTGCTATAAAATTAAAAAGCCCTCTCAGAAATAAGTGCGGGTCTTTTCCCAACAGTGTAACTCATATTCTCTGTCGCTTTCCTTATATCTATACACAAAAATAATCTATCTGTAATATCGAAATAACTGCCTTCTATTAAGGTGAAAGCTCCAAGGTGGCCCTCGAAATTCAAATTTTCTTATGGGTTTCTCAGGGTCAGGTTGTATGTTTAATAAAATATGATTCGCGACCGCAACGAGTACGTATTTACAGAATTATAATCGTTATAATCATCGATACAACCCTCTAAGTTCGTATAACCCCATTCTATGGCTATTTCCAGAAAAACTAATTCAAAAGGATTATATGAACTTGGAGGGTTGTATTGGTGATTATAACGATTATAATTCTGTAAATACGTACTCGTTGCGGTCGCGAATCATATTTTATTAAACAT
Source organism: Parnassius mnemosyne (assembly GCA_963668995.1). Lineage (NCBI taxonomy): Eukaryota > Metazoa > Arthropoda > Insecta > Lepidoptera > Papilionidae > Parnassius > Parnassius mnemosyne. The sequence continues at coordinate 41,499,739 of CAVLGL010000104.1, read as the reverse complement.
ACAACCTGACACTGACCTGCAAATTGCAAAAAACTTAAGAAAATTTGAATTTCGCGGGTTAGCCTGGCGCTTCCACCTTAAGCACAGGGAGTTATTTGCAATTGCACTAAAATCAAAAAAGACGTTTTTTTTTTATTTCTCTGTGTGTTTTTCTCTCTGTCTTCTAGTCTGATTGTAATGAACAGAAGGAAACTCATGTAGTTTATATTAAGTACTCAATCCCAAATGCTCAATGTTTTGTTAGCACAAACAGATCTAATTTTATTTTATTGTTCCCTAGTCCAAGGACACTTACAATTTTGCGTAGTTCGCCTGTCCATACAGGCGAGACACTATGTATGTAACTAGAGTTTTTGTCTTAATTAGATAAAAATATTGACCACAATTCTAAAATAAGAAAATACTACAAATATTATTTTACGCACTTCCCTTGTATGCTACTAAGTAAACAGGAGATGCAATAGTTTTTTCATATTGAAGGTTAAAAATAATTATGAAATTTGCTTTTCGAAATATCATGCTTCAAAGGAGCCTGCATAACGTCCCCTTCTTTAACGTTTTATGGCGTTAAAGACCGTCAACAAGGATCATTGGGCTTTTTGAACTCAGCACCAAACAATAGCTAATATGATATGCCGTAATAGAATGTATCAACTATACCTATTACATAGTTACTTGCTACGAAAGAATTTATTATAGATTTAATTAATTATTAGGCTACCAGGGATAAGCGCACACTTGTATCGGACATAATATGTTTGTTAATAGATATGTGTTTTACGACATATTTTAAATATAGGGAGAACAATGTAACTGTACTTGATGGTAAGTGGTGATGTAGTTAAAGATGAACTTAGTTTAACAAAAGCCTGCTCACTCTTGCCTCGAAAATGGGTGATATTGTGATCGGTTAAAAAGACCGGTGGTGGCTAATTATTCCACTCTATTGCTGATTACAAAAAACACTCATTACAAAAGCTGAAGCGAACCGTATGCTTTCAATGTGTGGTATGTCGACAAAAAATAGGTCGGTGGCGGAGACTTACTGGCCGAACGTTTGGTCATCCGAATGTGAAAGGGAGAGAGCGAGGAATTAAGTCGGGCAATTCCTCTGAAATGTATCCTGTGGAACACCGAGAGGATGACTATTTTGCGGCTGTGCCCCCAGACTGGCTATGTAACCAGGCTGAGGTCACCAATAATACTCATTACACGCCTTTCCGTTAAGACGAAAGTTGCTAGGTGACATATAATTCGTCGTAGATGCCGCAAAGGGGCGAACCTCAATTTTTCAAAAAATCATGGTCATGGGAGAGCAAGAAAACATTTATTATTACCCGATTACTACGTTTTTTTTTTTCATAAGAAAATTAAATACGACTTAATGGAAAACTACAAATAAGATTAATTTTCTGATGGAAAAAAGCTAGTAATCGGGTAATAATAAATGTTTTCTTGCTCTCCTGTAATTTTTTGAAAAATTGATGTTCGCCCAACGTATTATTAACGTAATATATTCGCATCAACGATGAATTCTACCACCAGACTACATGGCAGCATCCATGCATTATACCGTACCTTATAGTATTATTGATCCGACCCTATAGCACATGAGTAAAGAATTGATTTGTGATTGTTTCAACCCTACCGAAATATGTAAAAAAAAATACTTTTTTTTTAAAATATTTCGGTAGGGTTGGCACAGGAGGATAAGACTAAATAAACAAAACGTTTATCAGCATTCTAATAGATACTTAAGATATAATATTTTTTTATAAATTACGTATTCTAAATGTTTTACTTTTATCATTATTGTTCTTCAACAATTAGTTGTGGCTTTTAATTAAATGGTAAATTCTAAATTTAATGTAATTTTTTTTAATTAATCTATTGGAAAGCACTCGCACTTCATACCAAAAATAAAATCTTGCACACATTTTAATATTTTACTACCCATATTTACAATGTTTCTTTCGACGTCAATTTCGCGAAATTTCGCTCAAGCAATTTAACAAACGCGATAAAATGTCAGAATATTATTAAAAACCCCAATTGAGCACTATCTGTATTAAAATCCTTGTAATGGCTGGAAATAGAATATTTTCCCATATTTATAGGTTGTTCAGATCTATTAACGTACAATTTTATTTTCTCACATTTGTGGTGTTCTAGACAAGATTTTCTATACAAATATCCCGACACGTAGACAAAACCATTTTTTTCTGGTAAATCAAATAGATAATCAATTGTTCCTACTGTTAACACAGGGGCAGTAATAGGTTGCGGTGATGGTGTATTAAAATACGACAATCGTCTTGTTTCATAAGTAACATATCTTGTTTCATAAGTAACAGATAGATGACATGTTGTTCCTGGCAGTTACCACCCAAAAGTCAGACACTTTTCCAAATAAATTTTCGAGACAATTTTTTAGACGTCTCGTAAATATAAATTAATTTAATTTCTTCTGATTTTATTTCTTCGTGAAGTTTTATTAAAGATTTTATAGGCACTTGAAATCCGTGAATGAAATTCATGCTATTTGTAACGTCTTTCTGTCTATCACTTTTTATTGATTTTAGTTTCCTGAAAAATTTAGCATTTCTTCTAAAAACTCAATTTGATAACTATCACATCGAAAAGATTTTATTTACAAAATCAGCGGTAACTTCAAAAAGATTTAAATCTACGTAAACCACATTTACATTTATTAATTTTTAATTTGATATTAATTATTCTTTAAAAAACAAAATTTGACACTTATTTTTTTTTGACATAACCCTGAGTTTGAGCACTGGCTGAGCCGGTTTAAAGCAGGTTCTCTCTGTACGTGACGAGCCGCCAGTGCTCACGCAAACACGTGCCTCAAGCTTGTAGTAGTGTATCTATCACAAGGCGGTAGTATGAAGCTGTCCCTGTGTACGGTACGATTTCTTTACTCATGTGCCTATAGTGTTATTTATCCTGTTAGGTTACATAGACGTTTTTAAAACTACAAATCATCCTTAGTATATAGCATATTTCCAACGCGGTTTCGACCATCGTTGGTCTAGTGCTAGTAAACGCGATTGAGATCGTCCCGGGATCGAAACCCAGGTCCAGCCCGGAGTTAGGAAGTTGGCGGTGTTTCACCCCCCGTCCCTCAGAAAGCACGTTCAGATGATGGTCCTGCGCCTGATTTCTCCGGTCGTGTCGGATTGCCGTCCCATCGGACTATGAGAGTGAAGGAATAGAGAGTGCACCTGTGCTTGCGCATACACTCGGACACCATAATCCTGTCCTGCGCCGATGGCTAGTTACCAGTACGGACTAGCCACCGTGACTAAAATTCAGTCTGGAGGACATTATTATTTATAAAAACTAGAATGTAATTCTTACCAACATAAAATGAAGTTAAATACCACTACAATATATTGATGTCTATCTGAATTGGTTAATTATTATTTTGTTATTAAGATTTTGTTTGTTGTGTGAAGTTTGGTATTGTTGCAAATACCCGTATTATCCAAGTTCAACTTGTTAATATTAACCAATTTGATATTTGGCTACTCAAGTTAAAGCATTTTAGAAGTTTACGTCCTTTGTGACAAGTGCTTAAAATTTTGCCTTTTACTGGTGGAGTGACAATGCTTCTATATTTTGATTCTTGTGTGATCCATGTGGGCCACAGTATCCACATACCAGGTACGCTTGTTAGTTACCCTTACTTCTTTAAAAACATTATCTGCAAGATTATGTAAATATGTTTAAGAATAGAAAAACAGCTAATAACTATTACGAGCAGCGAGTAAAGTCAATAATGGCGCATAGAAATGAAATATTGATTGATCGGCAGTCAGTTGCAGTGATTAACCCGAGTCAGATGGGAGAGGTTGCACGCTTGACTAGAAGCTTTTGCGCTGATCGCCTCTCACCGAACATGCCTGGTAACGTTCACACGAATCAATGCACAGCTCCCCTGTCAGTGAACACTGTTAAATAGAGTCTGGCCCGGCTGTTTATTGCTTACGAAATATGCACACCTGTTATGTAATTGCGATGCTATTTGTTCTTAATAACCGTGAATCGTTGATAAGTTTCGTGTAATTTGTATTTGATGGTTATATAAAATATTCTAATTTAAAGTAGGTATCGTTTGAAATTTAATAAATACTAGCTGTTTCACGCGACTATTTAGGTTTCGCTATAATTTAGGCTTTTTCTTTTTTTTTGTTTCGCTATATTCTCGCCCGCGTATAATTTAGGTTTATAATTTTTGCGCGGAACCCTAATTCTTTTTCTCAAATAAAAGTAGCCAAAGTTACTCCTTATAACATCAGCTGTCTGCCAGTGAAAGTCCCATCAAAATAGGTCCAGCCGTTTCGGAGGTTAGCCGGAACAAACAGACTGACAAAAATTTTACCATTTATTATTTTAAAAATTAGTACCGTGTATACTTACTTTCATATGTATTTAGTGAAAAGCTGTTATTTTGACATTACAAACAGATACTACAATTTTATTTATTTGCATATATTGACAAGCCGTATCTTGATTAGTAGCAAAATGTGGTAAATCAACAAATAATGATTTACCATGTTCTCGGTTTTATGGGCGGATATTTACATCGTGAGCATTTCATCTTGTCCTGTGACAGCGCATTTACAATCAATTTGACTGTGAGCTCCTTTGGTGAATGAAATGAAATAAGTGTTTAGGTAAATACCGCTAATTCTTACTAGAATAATGTGAAAACAAAAATTGACAGAAAACAGAAGGCATGTTTGCGTTCTGTTTTCTGTCAATTTCTTAAAAAAATGAGAAGAAGTCAATGCTCCAATAAGAGTCAAACGTTCATCGGCCAACCTTATTTTGTAGCTTGATAAACATTTTTTTTTACTTTAGCGTAATTAACGTTGTAGTTGTGTTATAATGTACATGATTTGGTCGTGTCATATAACTGTTGTCGAGTGGTGAAATGAAATATATTTATTTCTTCAAGCGAATCTAGGAGGACTGGACAGGCCTATATCAAGCAGTGTACTTTTGCGGGTGATGAAGATACATTTGACTAAATTACAATATTTATATTTGATACAAACACAAGTAACGCATGTGTAATGTGTGTAGTTTTGCACTGTCTATATATTATAGAAATTATATATTGTGAATGTTATGTCTGGTATCTATACGCGTTAATTCAGCTTAATGTGATGCCCTATATTTAATGTACGGAAGTTGGCAACTATGTAGGAGATAATATAATAGGACTAGCGTACGCGCAATCACAGACGCACTCATTCAACCAAGCTTTCCAGTAACCAAAAAACTTAATTAATAAGATTGGAGGCTGGGTCCTTTATTGTGTCACACGTAGTACGTGGTAGAGCCATTCTAGAGCATATTATGGCTGCAATATAAATGGGTCGGCTCGACTGGGGTCGCTGGCACCGAACACCAGCGTAAAATAGCAGCAGAATACTGCTGTGTTTTGTAGGCTTGTGGCGAGAATCGGAAAGCCTATTTCACTGGTAAAGAGCCATTTCGTCTTAGTCCTCAGAGGTGATAACGCATCTGTATTTTGAACGAAACTTTGTATTAATTGATTTAAAATGTAAATTTGCTACTTTACTTGAAAAATGTTATGCTAATTTGATTATCTTTGTTGCAGTCCTAGCGGTACTGCGCTCAGCAATCTACCTCAACTCCGGGAGTATCTACAAACAACCGGGACGTGCAAGTGCGGTCTGCCTTGTCCTTTACGGCCAGAAACGGCATTCAGTTTCGATCCTAAGGTAAACATATAATTATTTCGTTGACGTACGCATAGTTCATAATACGAGTATATGCCTAAAAATATATGTTTGATTTCCTACAATCTCTGCTATAATATGGGGTACAAGAAATTTTAAGAATAGGTTTTTACCGACGATCTATTGTTGTCGCGTTGTGATTTTAGTAGCTTTAGAAAGTATGTAGTTTTTAAAATAATTAGTTTATAAATAAAAACCATACAGGAATATGGTAGTGGTAGATCTAAATTGTATCGTAAAAAAATAATTGGCTCTAGTGCCATTTTGCTGGGAGAAAACAAATTAATACGTTTGTAAGGGCTAATCGCCCCCCGATATCCTCGTACATACACACATGTGAATTTTTTGATTTTCATTAAAAAGAATTGTAGCTATTACGATATGTTTTGTCTGTATACGATTAGCCTATTCTAGTATTATTTATTAAAATACGTTTCCGCATACTAAGAATTTTCTGTAGAGGCAACATAAATAGCTCATAAGCAACCTTCCAGAACCGGAAATATAATTTATGTTGTTCTTACAAATAATTGTTCCGTATAGGATTTAAACCCACGAATCCGGTCTTCTGGCACAAAAGCACCAAACGCTACATAGACGTCATGTGACGTTATGATTGTTCTAATATATTTATTACTATCGATGGTTTCAAGAAACGAGAAGGTTCTACATTCGACGCGTATATTTTTATGTGTGGAAGTGGCTGAACCGAGTTAAAGAATTCATCATCATCATCATCATTACAATCCATCACAAGTCCACTTCTGAAAGTAGGCCTCTCCCAAGGAATGCCACAAAGCACGGTCCTGAGCCACCTGCATCGATCGACTTCCTGCGTGTCTTACCAGGTCGTCACTCCATCTAGTGGGGGTACGCCCTACACTTCGTCCTCCGGTACGAGGCCGCCACTCGAGAACCTTTTTTCCTCATCGGTTGTCGGTTCTTCGAGCTATATGGCCGGTCCACTGCCACTTCAGCTTACTAATCCGTTAGACTATGTCAGTTACTCTGGTTCTACTGCGGATATCCTCATTTCTAAGTTTATCACGCAGAGAAACCCCGAGCATATGTCTCTCCATAGCTCGCTGAGCGACCTTGAGCTCCCTCATATGGCCAGCAGTGAAGGATCACGTCTCAATTCCATAGGTCATCACTGGCAACACGCACTGGTTATACGGTCTCGATTTCAAGTTTTGAGGTATACCTGACAAAAAGATCGTAATTTCCCTAACGCTGCCCAGCAGAGTTGAATCCTTCGATTGACCTCTCGGTCGAAGTTGGACTTACCTAGTCGGACACTTTGTCCCAGGTAAACATACTCGTCAACAACTTCGACCTTAGTACTCCCAACAAATAATGGCATAGGTGTGACATGGACGTTATACATGATCTTCGTTTTGTCCATATTCATCTTAAGACTTATCCGTTAGCAGGCACTATCGAGGTCATTGGTGCTTAGGTCCTCTAACGATTCTGCCGAATATCATCGAAATAGTGTCGGAAAGACTTGCTCTTGGATCGTTACTCACACTTGCGTATGGCTCCAACGATGATGTGTGCAGTTGCCCATAGAACCTCTCAATCTCACTCAAAATCTCAGGAGTCCCGGAAACGATGCTGCCACACTCGGTCTTCAACTTCGACAGTTGGTTCTTTCTGGCAGAAAGACTGGAGCCCTGGTTTCGCTCGATCGCTTCTTCAATACGATCTGTATTGAATATGCGTAATTCTCGCCGCATGCATTTGGAGATCTGTCTGTTCAGTTGCCTGTATGCTGTCAAATCTGCTGAAGCTTCATTTTCCGTTTAACAGCCATGAGATTGAGAGTGTGATCGGAGAGTGTTTGTGTTCTTCTGCGGCGGGTCTTGCAAAACTTAGCTTCGACCGCATGAACAGTTTCCACGAGCTCGTCGTTCATATCGTCCACTTCATCACAATCTTCTAGGCACTGAAAACGATTTTGTAACTCGAGCTGAACGAATATTTTTAAGCTCAAATGTACTTATTTTTAATACGTGTTTATAAATGTTCGTCAATTCTTTACTAAAAAGAAACATCATTAATAAGATAATGTCGTTTGGGAAATTATAAATTTACTGACCATTTTCGATTAAAATATGACTGCGGGAATACATATTTATGAAACTATGTATTCAGAGAGCCTGTTTCTCAAGTCCTACAGATAATAAATATAAGATGAGACATGTAAAAGAAAAGATAACGTGAAGTTTGCGAAGATATCTTTTGATCGACGAAGCAATAATTGCTTTTAAAATGTATATTTATTCATAATTCTTTTGCGCTTTTTCGTTATGTCTTGCGGAATTCAAGTGAAGTTGTACAGATATTAAATGTTAACCAATTTTAATCTTGAGTGTATGTTTGGCTCTAATAACGAAAACGCTCATGAGCGAAAAACATAATAAGCGTGCGTTATATGCTCTTTATATAACCCGATACGCGATATTTATGACGGGTTGTTAAAATTTTATAGTATACGAGCAAACTAAGTTCGATTTCCTCCGGCATTGATGAAATTGTTGATTTGAATTTTATCTGCTGATGTACCTAACATGTACTCGGCGGTGAAGGAAAACATCATGGGAAAATCTGCAATCTGCTGTCTTAGAAATTAAAAATATTTCAAGTATATGTGAAGTCCGTCAACACGATGACGGCGGCTTCTTGCTTGTTTCAAAACTCTCTAGAATGTGAGGAAGCTTCAAATAGTAACGACGCGTTGCGTGCGATATGTAGTGTATGTGCTACACTACGATAATATAACAGAGTTAATTGTAGAATAAGATTAGTCCAATTAAAGACCTAGTACAAGTCACAGGTCTTGGCAGGGTCGCCATGTAACGTTGGAAAGGTGTCAATAAGAAGGAGACGTTGATCTGATCTGGACTTTAATTGGACTAATTTTATTCTAAACTTAACTCAGATATATATTATCGTGGGGGCTACACTACACTATAGGTATGAGGTATTTTTATTTCTTACATAGAGTAATTATGAATAAAATTGTGTACTCTTGAAGTTTAATTTTGATAATGAACACATTTTTTTTTTTCTATAAAATGCATATTTTTCGACAAACACTATCGATATCGAAATTTCTAGAAAATTTTGTAAAACTTATATTGTTCAGCGTTAAATAAAATTACGAAAATAGAGCCTATATAAGAACCTATATTGTAAAGATACGAAACACTGTGCGTATAGTGGTTAAATGCCGTGAAAACCATGGCACGTATTTCGCTTTGTGGGAGTTCGTCACGTCGCAATGTGAATGTGTTTACAAGTGTCACAATATAAATATCACGTTGAAATGATTTAAATGGACCAAAACGCGTTGTGGTTGTTTTTTAGCTTCTTTATTTAAGACTTTGTTTCGCGAGTGCGTAACATATATGGTACATTGTTGATAAGTATTTTATCGTAATTCTCATTTGATGGGGGTAGCTTGTATTTATCTGATTTTGTAACTGCTGCTTCACAACTGCACTGATGTGGTATTTGGAAAGGATGATGGCCATCCTACCTATACAAATTAATAATAGACTTTACTTGATAGGTTTTTATAGAATAGGGAAGACAAACGAGCACACAGTACACCAATGTGGTAAGTTGATGGTTCATAGACATCTACATCTATCCTCAATTAAGAATCATGCAAAATGCCACGTTTTCAGTAAAAAGGGCCTCCGGTTTTCTATATACACCATACGAAACATTTCCGGTCAAGCCGACCCATTCGTGTATAACCATAATATAGCTGCAGCTTGGCTCTACCACGTAGAACGTTTTTATTGTATAGTTTAAGGTTTTTATCATATTCAAGTTCGAAGATCAAAAGTGTTGAAATTCATATTAAAAATGTCATCAGGATCCTACCAAAGACATTTAAATACACTTAGTGGAATAAATCGAATGATAAATAGCCACGAACGTAATTTTCCTTGTAAATATGCAATCTTTTGTTAGAAAACTTGACAACTAGCTAATGGTGATCATTAACCCACAAGCTGTAACCAATAAGTGAAGGGCTATTAGATAGTAGTGTAGGAACAGTGGTTTGGCCACCTACGTATTTATATCGATGCTGACAAGTTTGCACGGTTGGATAATGTCCTTATAGGGCTGGAATAAAGTCAGTTCACGTAACCTGTTCACAGGTAACATGCGTTCTTGTTCACGTAACGTTTTCGACCGGCTAGTTTTCAATCCACGTGATTGAAAACTAGCCGGTCGAAAACTTGTACGAATCTAATAAAATAAGTCTGATATTTAGAGCCATACGACATCGAAATGCCAGCGCGTCAGATAAAGCAACGAGCATCCATGCCAGTTTCAGTTCGTTCTCTTTGACAGGTTGCACGACGTGGAAGGGATTGCATTTATTATGTTTTATGCATATGTAGAAGGGTTAAAGCGAACAAGAAAAAGATACTGTATTACATCTTGTATTTACAACTTATGTGAGATGACCGTGGCCGTGTAGAGGCGGTGTAAGAATATTCACTACCCCATATCATTCCGTGGGTGTCGTAAGAGGCGACAGGGGGAAACAAATCAGTAGATGAGCAGCAGCGTCTTCCTAATAACGACTTAAAATGAAAAACTGCTGTTGCCAACCCGCTTGCCAAGCGTGGCAACTATGGCGATTATCTCCCCTATGAGGCAATCTATAGGGGAGGTTTATGTTCAGTTCAGTTCAGTTGACTTTAATAGTCTGTAAATGCAACGATAACAGTATGTCAAATGTGCCGAACAACATCGTGATGGTAGAAGCCAAGTGATGTTTCATAGCTATATGAAGATTTTAAAAATATACTATTATAAATACAAGAACAACAGCATTCGATACTGTGAAATGTGTACTTGCTTGTCACCCTAACTTGAAAAAGAAACTCCAGACTTGTACCGAGTTTGGACATTGGTAATGGGTAGCTTCCAATTAGGCGACGACGTCGCAAAAATGTCACTACTTAAGTTAGCTGACATTCATTTGCATATGAATCGTTTGGTGATGTTACCAGCAACGTGACTATCGCGTCTTTGTGAAGCACAGTTCTTAACGTATACAAATGAATACCTACTGCATATTAACTTATTAACTCATCAAAATATCACTCCGTGCTTGTAGACTTTAACTTCTTCTTATTTATTACTACTGCTTGTTTACTGCTGATCATAGATCGCTTCCTACATTATAAACCTATCTACGTAATATTTATCACATCATCTAACAATATGAGAATCAATATCATCATCATTACAGGCCATCATATGCTCATAGAATGTCACAAAACACGCTCCTGAGCCACCTTACTGCATCTCGTACCAGGTCGTCACTCCATCTAGTGGGGGAGGGGGGGGGGGGCTACACTTCGCTAATCGGTACGAGGCTTCCACTCCAGAAAATTTCTTCCCCATCAGTTATTAATAACTATTGTAATTAATATTATACGTTCTCATATTCGACCCCAATCAAGGACAAGTTTTTTTTTTAGTCTATCTTCGTGTTGTATGCACGAGGCCACGTGTCGTCGATAACAAGAGGAGCGTTGTACGGACGCTGCGACAGAGCTTAGCTTCTATGGCCCTCACTTAGGGCCTTAGTGGTAACCAAATATAAGACAAATTTTCACGGATTGTTTTTAGTATCGTAAAATGTAACGATTTATAATTTTATTAATCTTGATTGGTACAGCTTGCTGTTTTACCCTGAGGATATTTGGTGCACAAACTACTACTACTACTATACTCGTGTAAAAAGAGTTTAATTTATTGTAGTTACATTGTATTTGCTTTTGTAATATTTTTAGAGTGAAAGACAGTTTTTATTTTGAATTGTACTGGAAAATAGCAGACGTATAAATAGTACAGGTAAAAATACTATAGGAAAATAGCAGTGAGTGTAGAGAACCGGAGGCCCCTTTTACTGGAAACGAGGCATTCCATCTTAGTCCTCACGGGTGACAACGCATCTGCATTTCGATTCGTAGTTGAGGATGGATGTAGATGTGTATTGTGGCCCATGCAACTACTTACCATCAGGTGGACTGTGTGCTCGTTTGTCACCCTTACCCTATAAAAAAAAATAAAAAAAAATATTTTAATCCAGCTAGTGGTTTCGATTCAAAGGAAGATTCTTTTATAAGTACCTAATCCTTTAAAACTATATGAAAGTAAATTTTAAAACAGTACAAATATATTTTTATTGTTTTTCTATCCAGTCATTACTTTCAAAATACCGCTCCTTTATAATAAAACTAATATTCTATTTAACGATATATAATATTAATGACGCGTAATTTTTGTGTCCTGTTATTCTTGTTTGCAGTTTGGCGCGCCTTGCGTTACATAGTTATTCAGTACAGACGAGCATTGCCTAACAAGTGAATCGTTATAGTGTGCCCCACTTTACTTTAGCCTATGTTTACAATGATCTCACTGTGCAACCCGTCGGTTAGCGCGTTTTATTTATTCGCTTTAGTTACTCTAATCTTGTTTGCAATTTAAAGACGATTTTGGAATTATTCAGCCATTCCTATTAATATTACACTATGATATTATACTTTGAGTATATCTTATAATTTTATTATAACTAAGCTGTTTTTGTACGGCTTCGTAGTTCATATCGTGTAACATGTTTTTATCAGATGTATTTTATTCTCTTGAAGTTTTTATAAAGTTGAAAATAGTTTCTTTATGTGTGACGCCAATGTCTGGTAAACATATTTGCGTTGTTTTTCTGTTTTAATGAGTTGACTAACTACAATCTCATCAGTTCTCGATCAAGTGTAATAATTTGTGTTTAGAATGAAATGAATTGTATGATATATTGATTTTATACAATTTGTACCTATTGCTTTAGTTTACAGCTTTGCTTTAAATACAAAGCTAGTAATGATCGTCATAAGCAAGTCATATAGAATCACATAAAAGCACTGGAGATGCACACTTCAGAATTGCAACCACAAAGCGTTGAAATATGCCTTTTAATGCAGCTCTATCCGTCTGTGTAATTCAATAAAGGTGAGACTCGTCGGGTAACAGTTGTGCGACGGACAAGTTAATTCTGTCAAAGCTCACAGCGACCTCGCCTTGCCTTTGTGCGCACTTGAAATGTACAAATTGCATCGCGGCCCGCTTGGGGGAGGTCGGTGCACTCGTCTCCTGTACTCCCCTCTCTTCCCCTCCCATCGATTCTTCTTTGTCCCGAGCATTCGTCTTGAGATGTACTCGGCAAGATCTCGAATTCACATTCAGTCGGAGCATTGCATCGATCCACTCGTATCTCCACTGTTGTCGACGATGGATGAGATTCCATAGACGTAACTAGTTCTCGAGCATCGCCGTGATATGAGACGGGACTTGAATAAGAAATAATGTTATTCGCTCGCGTCGCCGTTTCATTATGATGTATTTATAAACTCTATTGTTGGGAAGTACAAAATGAAAGTGAACATTTTTTTTAACAAGTATTTTTTATTTTGACTCGTACTATAAAGGAAAGATTGTTGAAGCAATGCGGACATTTCTAGTGACACAAAAACCATGCTCAACTTCTTGACACGCAATCACGCACACATCTTTCCTTTTTCTATCTTGAACAGCCCGTAAAAGTTCACTGCTAGACGCACGCACCTAAAACCATGTTGTCAATTCATCTCTAACGCTGCATAGCATAGGGGCGAACCTCAATTTTTCAAAAAATTACAGGAGAGCAAAAATACATTTATTATTCCCCGATTACTTTCATCAGAAAATTAATCTTATTTGTAGTTTTCCATTAAGTCTAATATATTTAATTTTCTTCGTTTCTTTGAGGTTCGCCCCTTTGCGGCGTCAACGACGAATTGCAAATGTTTTTAGATGTAATATACTCGTTATGTGTACGTGAGTGTGAGTACTTATAATAGTTGCGCATAACACCATGATTGGTTTTTGCGTCACTCGAATTGTACGCAGGAAAATGTTTGAGTGTCTGATTACATTCATTTTTGACTGGTTTACTAATTTTATTCGGTTAGGTTATTAAAGGAACTTGACTTACCAAAATTACCAGCTTTCTGCTTACTAATGTATTCTTAATAATGAGCTTAAGGAAAACCATTTTTGTACAGATTCTGTTTATCTAACTTTAATTAAATTTATTTGTTTTCTCACTATTATTTTGTTTGTATTTTTTTTTATAGAAGAGAGGGCAAACGAGCATGTGGCTCATCTGATGGCAAGTTGTGTTAAATAAGTTATAAAATAATACGTTAATTTTAATATAAAATGCGTATTATGTTTATACGTATTTTATTTTTTAATAAAATAAGATTAGCAAAAGAGCACACAGTCCACCTGGTCATAGGTGAATGCTGTGACCCCATGATAATTCTCTATTAACTCGATTAAGAATCGAAATGCAGATGCGTTGCCACCTGTGATGACTAGGATGAAATGCCTTATTAACAGTAAATAGGCCTTCGGTTCTCGGCATTCACAATACATTATATGCCGCTGTTATGTTGCTATTTTACGCTAATATTCTGTGCAAGCATGGTCCTTCTCCGGTCGAGCCGACTAATTCTTTCTGCAGTTAATACGCTGCAACGTTCTTTCGACAAAAACGTTTACCACTGAGAAACAATAGGTACATAAACAATAAAAAAACCTTTAGCAATTATTATAAAATATTTCAAAATATAAACAAACTTTATTAACACCACTTCCTCAACATTTATATTTTTCTCCACTTTTCATAAGTTTTTGTAGATATGATTTCGAGTACAATATTTGGACGTTTCGAACTTTAAAACGTTCAATATTTTCGTATATTCAGCATTAAACCGATCGTTTATAAGTAGAAAACTAGTTTCACGCTCATCAAGGTTAACAAAATAGACGGGCTCTTGGGACGTGAGCATGGTACTACTTTTTGCCCGCAGATTCGCCGTTGTGGAATGGTATTACTGTCAGGTGGCTTGCGCAACTGTGTTTTCACTCGCTCACAGTATATTTATAGGATATAATATAAGGATAAAAGGATAAACAGTCATCCCATAGCTTTATTTTGTTGCTTTTTGATACGCTTTTAATAGCTTGACCTGTATGTATGTATGAATGTATGTAGCAGAATTTTGTAATTCACTTTTCACTTAATTCCAGACGTCTGAATAAACTGAAAATTTTCAGACGTATTATGACATATTATGACAATGCAATAATTTCATGATTATGGCCTAGTTATTCTTACCACCAGAATCATAAAAAACTCATCATCAATGCATTTTATTAATTTTTTAACCCTTATAATATTATCAAAAGATTTTTGAATGCTATTCACTTGTTAGACTTTCACTTGTCACTTCATATGTAGTAGTACGAAGTAGTCTAATTTTGCCTGTAATTATAATAAATTAAAAATAACGCCAATATTTTTCAATCCATTCAATTTAATATCATATCAAATAACAACGTATCTGCATTTTGATTTTTAATCGACAACAGATGGAGGTATATTATGATCTGGCCCATGCCTTTCGTATATGCCATTTCGGTAGCGTAATCGTTATTTTGATTTGATTTTAAAAAGCGTGAATGCGTAAATGTCGACAGTCCATTATCCATTTCCTTTACAGCCTATAAAAGTCTACTGCTGAACATAGGCCTGCCTCATAGATTGCTTCATTTGGGGGATTTTGATTTTTTATTATATAGAGTTATTATCAGGAAAATGCTGCTGCCCATCTCCTGTTCGTTTCCCTTTGTCGCCTTTTATGACACCCACGAGATGATGTGGGCTACCTGTGCATGCTCATCCCTACGAGCGATTTTTTCTCTCTGTTCGTCCCATGGAAAATCTTAAAAACAATTATGAAATGTATAAAAATAACATATAATTAAGTGATCAAAGTAACTTACCTGTAAGTGAACTTCGATCATAATTATATGAAGTTAACGCCTCGTCTGTGTTTACTATGTAGTCGCGTCTTGACGTGGCCCATTCACGAGTGTTTAAAGCTCATAAAACAAAAAAGTTTCTTGAGCATACCATAGCTGGCAGCACTATCTCTAGTCATTGAGTTCAAAGAATAAAAACAAAATAATTAAACATAGCAATTAATGGGTGGGGCTATATATTCACATTATATAGGGAAGGGTTGTACACAGACGAGGCGTTAACTTCATATAATTATGATCGAAGTTCACTTACAGGTAAGTTACTTTGATCACTTAATTATATTCGTTAACGCCTCGTCTGTGTTTACTATGTAGATGTTTAAAGAATGAGATTGCGGTAATTTGTTTAATTATTTAATGAAATATAACAGACAAAACAAAAAATCAGTGTTGATAAAACTAAGGTTTAAAGTAACATTTTACTTATTTATACTAGCTAGTATACAATTACTAAAATTATTTTGATCAATTATAGGCTTATTATAAAATTTTGCAAATGTGCTAGATCTATTAGTCCAACCGGCAGTTTTTCTGATATGGTCAATATTAATACCACTGCGATTTGCTAAAGATGTTGAGGCATGTCTAGTACTATGAGCGGTAAATAATGAGGTATCTATGCCAGATTTTGACAAAATATCCTTGATCCATCTAGCTAAAGTATGTGTTGATGCTGAATTGTGAGGTTTTTTAAAATTTATAAACAAGTTTTGAACATACTGACGAAGTTCAATCGTTCTTTGTAAATAGTCTATTAAAGTTTGTGCTGGACATATACATACATTATCTTTGAAAAAAGGTATATGGAGTAATGGTTGAAATTTATTTTTTCTTGACGTTTTAGTCAAATCTGGGATTCTAATTTTTACAGCGGATGATTCAATTTTGATATTTTTTATTTTAATTAAAACCATAGTTTGCAGTCTCTGAGCAGTAACTAACATTAATAACATGACCAACTTCTTTGTTAATACTTCTAAAGATAAATTAATATTGGGATAAAAATTGCCTAAATATTCTAAGACTTGGGCTGGATCCCACGTTTCTTCATATTTTGGTTTGTTTGGTCTTATTTTGTATAATCCAGCAAAAAACCTCTTTATGTCTTTATGATTACCCAAATCACAATTAAATAACAGTGATAATGCGGATCTAACAGAATTAATGGTACCATAAGCACTTCCACTTTCAAATTTTTCAGTAAGAAACAATAAAATACTTGGTATATCCTTTTGATCTTTAATATTATTTTGGCAAAAATTCCACCACTGTCTTAGAGAGGAATCATATTGTTTTAAAGTGTTTTTAGATAAGGAACTTATTATAATAGAAATAGTCTTTTCAGAATAGCCTTTCTTTAAATACATGTTTTTGATACAATGGCTGCAACTAATGTAAGGGTCTGGTGAAGTGGATGACAGCTCCTGAAAGGAGATAATAATAAATATTTGTGAGGATGAAAAAAGATCATTTCTGATTTAACCATGGATTTAAACAATGGAAACCAAGGTTGCGATGGCCAGTTCGGAACCACTATGATTCCTATTGCATTGTCATCTTCTATTTTTCTTAAGCATTTTAATATGAGAGAAAAAGGTGGAAATGCATAAAAATATAGATTTTTCCATGAAATGGTAAATGCATCAACAGTCCAACAGTTTGGTTCCATATGCCATGACACAAACAATTTACATTTTGTATTTATTCTTGATGCAAAAAGATCTATACACGGAGAACCTAGTCTAGCAATAATTTCTTTATATGCATGGGCATGAAGTTCCCATTCGGTGCTTTCATTTATTTTCCTAGATTCTCTATCTGCAAGATAATTTTCTGTGGAAGTGATATATGATGCAAAAATGAATATATTTTTATCTTCACAAAACTGCCAAATTTTTCTAGCTAAGTTATTTAAATGTGGGTATTGTATCCCACCCATTCGATTTATATAAGAAATTGCTGTGGTGTTATCACAGCGTAACAAAATTTGACAATTTCTTAGGTCTTTACACAAACACTGTAAGGCAAAATATATAGCTTTAAGCTCTAAATAGTTTATATGATGCTTTTTATCCTTGTTATTCCAATAACCATGAAGCTTTTCATTATTGCAGACCACCCCCCATCCTGTTAAGGAGGCATCGGTAAATATTTCCTTTTTATACTTAGCCTCTCTAATGGGATTTGTGGATATGTGTATATGATTTTTCCACCAAGTAAAATCTTCTATGATGTCACTTTGTAAAACCAATTTGCTATCATAATTTCCCTTATTTGCCTGAAGGGCCAAAAATTTAAAACGTTCTAGTCTTTTTGTGTACAACATGCCATAAGGAATGGCAGGACACACTGCAATTAAGCTACCTATCAAAGAAGCAAAACAGCGTATAGTACATGTCTTAGCTTTACAAAATGTATTTAGTTTTTTATAAAGATCATTTCTTTTGTCTTCTGGTATACCCAACACATAGTTTTCTGAATCTAGTATAAAGCCAAGGAATTTGCAATTTTTCTCTGGTATGAGTTTACTTTTATTATAATTAATAATAAAACCTAAAGATTCCAGTAATTTACAGGTGGCTTTGACATTTTGTTCACACTTCTCAAATGAATTTTCAATACATAAAAAATCATCTAAATAATTAACCGATGAAAAACCTTGTTTTCTTAGGTATGTAACAATGGGTTTTATTAATTTGGTAAAAACATAAGGAGCTGACGACAGTCCAAAAGGAAGCACTTGAAATTCATATAATTTGTTGTTAAAATAAAACCTCAAGAACTTACAAGAAGTGCTGTGTATTGGTAAACAAAAATATGCATCTTTCAAATCAATATTTGCCATATAAGAATTGTGTGAAATTAATTTTAAGGCAGTTCTTATGTCCTCTAATTTAAAATGTTGAGTTTCAACATGTTTATTAAAAGATTTCAGATTTAAAATAAAACGATAAGATCCATCTGGTTTAGAAACTACAAAGATTTTTGAAAGATATTGTTCTTTAATAGGAGTGCATATTTTTACAGCACCTATATTCATCAAATGTTTTATACATTTTTTAATAATAGTAATTTCTGACCTATTAAAGGAGTTATTTAAGGGAGGGTTAGATTGAGTTACATGATGTAATAGAGGTATTTTATAACCATCTTTAACCCACCTTAAAATGGTATTGCTTTTGCAAATACTTAGCCAATTATTAAAAAACAATGGTAACTTTGCTGCACTGCATACCTCTAATCTTTTTTCCTGTTCCACTGCCTTGGTTTGCCTCGCATTGGCCGGTTTCGAGCTTGTGTCATTGCAGAGTGATGAACTCTCTGAGAAGAATGGTGAGGATGGTAATGCTGGTATTGCCCGCCCTGATGTGGTTTCCTCTTCGATGATGTGGACGGGCCCCAGGAGTTTAAAGGATTGTTAATAGGGGCATTAGGCTTTTCTGAAGCTTTCTTCAATCCTCTTGAAGAGCGTTCAATACTTTTACTTTCTTTTATAGTTTCAGAAAGATTTTTACCAAAGAGCAAACCATCTGATGCTTTACATTTTTCCAAGCTGTTTTTAATACTTTTATTGAGCCCTGGTAATATCACAGCCCTTCGGGTTTCTGACTCCATGAATTGAAGGTCACAAAGGAGACGGAGGCTATCACTAATTTTTTCTATTTCTTCTTTGTTAGAATCATTTTTGACAAGCAATGATTTTAAGACACAGTTCAAATTTGCTATAATGTAACCAATTTGATTCTGTTTTTCCCTAAGTCTCTCATCTCTAGTTTTTGCACTGGCTGATAACGTTGCCAAGATTTCCGAGTTAAGATTTGGTGCGGTTACATCACAGTTTTTTAGGGTAGGTATCTTTTTATTAATTTTGTCTTTACTTTCTTTATCTAAGCCATTAGTGACAATGTTATTCCAAATGTTTGCGACATCTATATGGATTTCCAAGATATTTTCATATTTTGGTTTTTCCCCTAAGAGTTGCAGAACATTTGAGGACATGCTTTCATTATTTTCTTCCTCACTATCACTTGGTACAATTATTCTTTTTCTCTTCGTTTGGCTTTCGTTTTCAGTGTCAGAGTCAATGTCGATCCCCCGTCTTTTCCGTGGTTTGTCAACTGAAAAGTTGTGATGTTGTGAGAAAAGGACTTATGACAGGCTATATTAAAAAACATCTTTTCCTTAACTAAAATTAAGTACAAATTTTAATGTTCTTCTGCAAAAGAAAGGCCCCTTATATTTTAGGAATATTCTCGTGTACCCGCTCGTGGCACCGCAAGAAAATTAGTTTTTTACTGTGTTTATGTATAGACGCTCGTTCTATCGCAAAACACAAAACAGGGGTTATATTATGTGATCTCATAAATTGTCGACATTGTTGGTACCATGTTTATGTATAGACGCTCGTTCTATCGCCAAACACTGGTAAATATGACAACAATTAAATAACTCGTGTACCCGCTCGTGGTACCGCAAGTTTCAT
Organism: Parnassius mnemosyne; assembly: GCA_963668995.1. Lineage (NCBI taxonomy): Eukaryota > Metazoa > Arthropoda > Insecta > Lepidoptera > Papilionidae > Parnassius > Parnassius mnemosyne. The sequence continues at coordinate 41,479,501 of CAVLGL010000104.1, read as the reverse complement.
CGAGATTTATTTTCCGATAGTCATAAAACTTTTGATGACGCTTTTAGCCTTTTAGTGAAAACGGTAAAAACAAAACAGTCTGGAAAAATAAGAAATGTAAAGTATATTACCTTCGTCCGAATCTCCCAAAAGATTAATGAGCTTTTCCAACAATATTCTTTTCTTTGCCATTGTGTATAACAGAGTTTTTAACTATTTTTAGTTAACGCAAAATGGCGGAATACTACTCGTCGTTGTGGCACGAAAAAACACAATGACTAGAGATAGTGCTGCCAGCTATGGTATGCTCAAGAAACTTTTTTGTTTTATGAGCTTTAAACACTCGTGAATTGGCCACGTCAAGACGCGACTACATAGTAAACACAGACGAGGCGTTAACGAATATAATATGTAATTATAATGGGGTTGCCTCGGTATTGTAGCGCCTCTGGCATGTTTGCAGAGGCTCATGTTGATGGGTTTGAAGCCATAATGCACAAAAGATGTGCCTCCGTGCTGAATCGCATGCTAACGAGCGCCAACATCATTCTCAGTGTTCTAGGGGACAGATGGGATTCACCAATGTTAGGGCGTTGGATAAATCTGCATACTGTAAATTAGACACGCCACGAACTTTATTTATTAATTTTAATTTTCTTTAATAGCTATAATAGTTATATTTGTAATTTCTTTAATAGGTATAATTTTAGGTATAATATATAGGTATAATTTTATAGGTATTTCGATTTTTTTTAACAAATTAGGATAATTGGTCTGAAATAAAATAAATGAATTATTATTATTATAACTACTTAATGTATAAATAAAATAAAACATTGTCTCATTTAACAATGTTTTAAGTTATAACTTCCCTTTTAAAACTTAGCCTATAATAATATTATTGAAAATACTTATAATGGTACATATGTCTAAATGCTATCATGCCCAGTAATTCAACGACTGTATTGCGTATTATTAACGACTTACTGCGGCAAACCTAATGTATAAGTAACCAGTTGTGTGAGTTTTAAAGTGATTAATTACCATTGATTTAATTAAAGCCGATCTTTTGTTATTTTTCAAGCTAGATATAGGCGGTTAGAATGGATTTATTAAAATTCTAATGAATTTATAGCCTTAACTTATTTATTCAGGCGAAACAAGTATTTTCAAGGTAATTTGCATAGAAATCGAAGTACAACAACGTGACAATTAAATTGTATATCAATTAGTCTGCCCGCCTTCTGAGTAATATTATCTTTGAATGCAATCCATTGTTTACATTTTCGAAAAACAAACATGTTTTATTTAGACCTTAATATTACACGACTTCTGCATCTTTAGCACTTCAATCAAACTTCATTCTGAACTTGCTTTTTGTTCAAAAAGTAGTAGCACAGGTCGTAGGTCAGGGCTTAGAAAGAGTTAACGATTACTGGTAGATTAGAGTTATCCTCAAGCCCTCTCCGTAAGAGTGACGAGCGCTACGAAACCAATTAATACACCAGAAAGCGAATGGACGAATCAAACATTTGAAGGTTAGAACGGATGACATAAATAAATTACAAATCTAATATGTTCTATGTTGTTGACATTTTCTGCTTGTTTATACAAAAGATGGCATATATTATAAGTCAAATATGACATTTGCAATATCTAACTTAATAAGTTTTACGTCTTTACTAAATAAATAGTGCATTTAATCAATTGAGGTGTAAATCAACCACAGGTATTTTAAAAGAAACCACACTTACACAAAACAGCACGAAGTTGAATAATTGCGGTCGTTGGAATTGTTTTCGCGATGCAAAAGGATTCGTAACGGTGCATTGCAGCGGCAGCGAAGTCGTAATATGTTAAATGTGGCTTTATAACTTATTATTTCCTTCGGTAAATAATCATTATTATAATAATATACTTTCGCGCCTACCACTAATAATACACTAGTGGATAATGTAAAGTAGATCGTCGATTAAATGGGGCAAAACATAATAAGTGTTTAGATTTATATAAGATTTAGTGACACATGATTACTTTAAATTGATATTTGAGTCTCCTTTTCAAGTATTTAACAATTTAAATGTTCGATTGGTAGCCTTTAATATTATAGGATGCGAGCAGTACGAGGTATAGTTCGATTCCACAGATTTTTTTAAATATCAGTGATACCGCCCGATAAACGGTATTGTTTTTGAAGTCCTCAATCCATATTACAGTAGCGCTTTCTCTTTTCTCTTTTCGCTCCGATGAGTGAACATGAAATGTACATGAGATTTAAAAAGCAAGTCCGTACTTATGTACAAATTATAATTAATACGTATGCTACATTACTTCACCACTGTTTGGAGTTTATTTATAACCGACTTCAAAAAGGAGGAGGTTCTCATTTCGAGTGTATGTTTTATTTTTTGTATGTACGAGGGTGCGTTTTTAAGTTCGCGGAATGGGGGTAGGTAGAGGTAATAAGTGGGGAGGTCGCTGATTACGTGCTAATTGAGCAACTCATTATTAGTATAAATACCGGGTTTTATTGTAATTAGATCTGTTTGAGTTATCGTCAACCAAACAAGTCAATCGGGAAGAAATCGTGAAAAATGGAGAAAATCGAGTTCCGTGCCGTTATAATGTTTCTTACCAAGCGCGAAAAATCAGTTCAGACTATACTGAAAGAGATGTCATCCATTTACGGAGACTCGTGTCCAAGTAAAACTATGGTTTACAAGTGGCATACCCCTTTTAAACAAGGCAGAGAGTCACTTGAAGACGACCCACGGCCAGGAAGGCCGATCGAGGTGACCATTTTGGAAATTATTCAAAAAGTCGAAAAATTAGTATTAGAAGATGCCTGCCTAAAGAAAAAACAGCTCGCAGAAATGGTTGGAATATTAAATACAATTTTTTTCAAAATTCTTCATGACCATCTTGGCATGACTAAAGTCAGCGCAAGATGGGTGCCTAGAATTGTTCACGCCGCCTCAAAAGCACACAGCGCGTGGAGTGTTCTCGTGCATTTTTGGACCTCTGTATGGAAGACAAAGATGGAGTGTTGGCTCGAATTGTTACTGGTGACGAAACTTGGGTTCACCATTATGAACCTGAGTCCAAACAGGACTTTATGCAATGGCATAAAAAAGGCACACCACCACCCAAGATATTTAAAGTGGCACAACCGGCTGGAAAAATCATGGCGACAGTCTTTTGGGACTCAGAAGGAATCCTATTGATTCATTATAAAGATAAAAGTGTCTCCATAACCGGAAATTACTACGCTTCCATCTTAGAACAATTGAAGGAAGCCTTAAAAGAGAAAAGAAGGTGGAAATTGACCAAAGGAATCCTTCTTCTGTATGACAACGCGCCAGTTCACAAATGCCATGTTGCGATGGCTGCCCTGCAGAAGATGGACTTCGAAATTTTGCCACACCCAGCCTATAATCCTGACCTGGCCTCCAGTGATTATTATTTATTTCCAAACTTAACAAAAGAACTTCTTGGGAAAAAGTTTTTAAGCGATGAAGAACTGAAGGAAGCAGTTTCGGCGTATTTTTAGACAATGACAAATCATTTTTTTTTTGAGAGTATACATAAGTTAGTTGAAAGATCCGAAAAATGTATTAGGGTAGCAGGTGAATATATTGAAAAGGAAAAATAAATTTGGATTTTTATTTCCACTCCTTACCCCCCATTCCGCGAACTTAAAAACGCACCCTCGTATGTTATGCAATATCTTCGCAGATTGTGAAATTGTGAACCTTTTTTATTAATATATATTGCTGAGAGTATATATAGCCGGTTTTCACTTTTTGTTAAAAGTTATAATTATTATTTCCTTTATCTGATTTGAGAAATAAATTTTCGTCTAGCTGTACAGAAAAGGTTATGTAATATGTCTGTATTTTTTAGACACATGATGTGCATTACTTTGTAGCAAAATTGTACGTACGTAACAGCGAGGTCGTCAGCCAAGCAGAACTAATTGATCGCTACAATAAATAATAAAAAATAGCGGCCTACATGCGTTGGATTCCACTGTTAGCTTCCTCTTGTTATGAGACAGACTCTAAAAATGTATAATATGAGAAATCCATTAATATTTCTATCATTTTTAATGTTGGAGCATTTGCTAGTCAGCATATAGGGTTAAGAATGTTGTAAAAACTTATGAGACTTAGCTGCACGTGGTGCACCCTGTTAGTTTACGAGCAATTGTTGGGATCGCATATTGGTTTCGGCATTTTATAATAGATACATAGGCTGAACTAAAAGTATCGGGAATGGAATATTTCCACTGTTCCTGTCATATTAAAATCTTTTTAATTGAAAACTCCTTGGTTTTAAAAATCGAATACCATTTATGTATTTAAAAAAAGATTCTCGGTCTTGTCACAAGGTTTTGTCAAACCAAACTTGTTTAGTCGTTGAGAAAATGGAATTGACTTGAGAAAATTCAAGAGCGATGATTTATTATGACTTTCGAAGTGGTTTAACACAAAAACAACACAACACACTGGTTGACGGGATGATTTCTGCATTTGGTGATGAAGCCCCATCCAAAACCACAATTTATCGCTGGTTTGCTGAATTTCAACGTGGACGTGTCAAGCTCAGTGATGATCCCCGTCAAGGTCGTCCAAAAACTGCAGTCACCCAAGAAAACGTTGATGCTGTGCGTGAGCTGATTGAGGAAGATCGACATGTTACATACCGCGAAATTCAGGCAACTTTAGACATTGGCATGAGTCAAATACAAATAATCTTGCATGAACAATTAGGTGTAAAAAAGTTGTTTTCCCGATGGATACCGCATTCGCTCTGTGAAGAGCAAAAAGCGGCTAGCGTTACTTGGTGCGTCAGAACTCTCGAAAGATTCCACGCAGAATCCTCAAACGCTGTATACAATATCGTATCAGGTGACGAATCCTGGATATACGCGTACGAACCCGAAACAAAGAACCAGTCACGAGTTTGGGTGTTCGAAAATGAGTAAAAGCCAACAAAAATTGTTCGTTCACGGAGTGTTGCAAAAAAATGGTGGCCACGTTTGTCTCCAAAACCGGCCATGTTACGACTATTCCTTTTGAGGGACAAGGAACGGTTAATGCAGAATGGTATGTTAGCATTTGTTTGCCACAGGTCGTTTCTGAACTCCGTAAAGAGAACTGCAACCGCCGCATCATCCTCCATCACGACAATGCGAGTTCTCACACCGCACACAGAACAAAAGAGTTTTTAGAGCAAGAAAACATAGAATTATTAGACCATCCGCCGTACAGTCCCGACCTAAGCCCTAATGATTTCTATACTTTCCCTAAAATAAAGAATAAATTGCGTGGACAGAGATTTTCATCACCTGAAGAAGCTGTGGACGCCTACAAAACGGCCATTTTGGAGACCCCAACTTCCGAATGGAATGGTTGCTTCAATGATTGGTTCCATCGTGTGGAAAAATGTGTCAAATTTTGCGGAGAATACTTCGAAAAGCAATAAATACCTTTTTAAATAGTAATGTTGTGTCACTTCCTTGATTCCCGAAATTTTCAGTGCCGCCCTCGTATTATATAGTATAAACCCTCTCAGAAATGAGAGGAGGCCTGTTCTTTTTTTTTTTATATTCTACTAAGCCAGCGCTTATCTACGATCCCACCTGATGGTAAGTGGTGATGTAGCCTAAGATGGTGAAGCACACTGACTTCAAAAGCCTATTCACTCTTGCCTTGAAGACACCCACACTGTAATCGGATGGAAAGACAGATGCTGGCAACTTATTCCACTCCTTTGCTGTACGCATGATGAACGACGTGGCGAACCGTTTGGTCCGAATGCGTGGTAAGTCAACAACGAAAGGGTGGAGACTGGCCGAACGTCTGGTTGTCCGATGGTGAAAGGAAGAGGGTATAATTAAATTATGTAATTCCTGCGCACACTCTCCGAAATGCATCCTGTAGAAAACGAAAGGCTGGCTGCTTTACGTCTGTGTTCGAGGCTGGTAAGATTGGTTTTAACCAAATTCAGGACACCAATAAGCCTCTTAGCACGCCTTTCAATTGAGTCCAAAGCTGCTAGGTGGTATTTTGCAGCACCAGCCCCTTATATGGCAGCAATACTCCATGCACGACTGGACTTGCGCTTTATATAAAGTAAGCAGCTGTCCCGGCGTGAAGTATCGCCGCACCTTTGCAAGGTCTCCCAGCTTCCTTGCAGCTGCTTTGGCCTTGGACTCAGTGAACCGCCCGAAGTTCAAATTTGAGGATATTTCAAACCCTGACAACTGAAGGCAGTCGCTATATTTCAGTGATACATTTCGGAAAGAAGGAGCCAAGGTGAGCTAGCTCCTTGTTGCAGTGAAGAGACACGCTTGTGTTTTGGAGGCGTTTAACTTCACAAGATTGGCATCGCCCCAATCGGAGACTGCCTGTAATGTGAGATTCACACGCTCTACCATAGCTTCTCTTTCGGAGTGGATTTGATCCCGACTGGCCCGAGGACTTGGTTGGTATCTCTCAACAACTGTGCTATCGTCTGCATTCCCATAGATACCGGGCATAAGCAGATCATTAATATGCAGCAGGAAGAGAGTTGCGGAGAGAACGGACCCCTGAGGATCACCGGTATTGGTCGCCATAGGATCGGATGAGCAGCCATTGACGACGACCCGGAGAGACCGTTCACTCAGAAAGTCCTTTACCCATTCAATCAGACCAGGGGATAAGCCGTACTCTGGAAGCTTACCCAAAAGGCTAGTGTGCCAAACTCTGTCAAAGGCCTTCGAGACATCGAGGGAAACAGCAAATGCTTCCACACTGTTCTCGAGTGCCTCGCCCCATACGTGTGTGGCATACGCTAGAAGGTCCCCAGCTGACCGATTTCGGCGAAACCCATATTGCCGGTCACTAAGGAGGTCATTCTGTTCTAGGTATGGCACTGAGCGGGCATTCAATATACGCTCCATAATCTTGCAGAGTATGGAGGTAATTGAGATTGGACGATAATTGGCAGGGTCGGCGCGGCTGCCTTTTTTTGGAACAGGCTGCACGTTAGCCAGCTTCCAGGATTTTGGCACTATTCCAGTACTAAATGAGAGGCGGAACAAGCGTGTCAACATAGGAGACAACTCAGGTGCACAAGCTTTTATGACTATAGCTGGTATACCATCTGGTCCACTAGCTTTATTCACGTCTAGACACCGCAAGGTTTTAAGAACCTCTTTATTCGTTATATGAATCTCCGACATAGAGGTCCCGCAGTGAGGTAATTTTGGTGGAACGTTGTTGCCATTGTCCAGACGTGAATTGTAGGCAAAGAGAGACGCGAACAAGTCCGCTTTCTCCTTAGCCGTATGAGCCAGTGTGCCATCCGGTTTTACCAACAGAGGCAGTGTAGGCCGACAGAAGTTTGTCTCGACCGCTTTGGCGAGAGACCAAAAAGCTCTAGTGCCGGATGGTCTGGCAGAGAGTTTTGCACCAATATGTTTAATGTGATCGAAACTAGCTTTCCGTAATGCTTTTTTGAAGGACTTGGCGGTCTGGTTGAAAGTTCTCTTCTTGGAGCTAATATCCGGAGCTTTGCGGTTTCGAGCTTTAACCCAGGATAGGTAAGCTAAATGCTTGCGCTTTTCAGCTTGGGCGCATTCAGCGTTAAACCATGGGCGAGCTTTGCTACCGGTGGGAGCGTCAGAGAAGGGGATAAAGTACTCCATAGCTTGACGCAACACATCCGTTATCGCAACCGCGCAGCTCGACGGAACCGCAGAAGAGAAACAAACCTCCCGCCAAGGATAAGATGCAAAAAAGTGTCGCATCTCATCCCAATCAGCTGACTTATACCGCCATATTCGTCGAACACCTTGGGACTCGTAATCAGGCGGAGAATATGACGATACAGATTTCACCAGACAGTGGTCAGATGTACCCAAAGGAGAAGTAACCTGTACTTCATATCTGTCTGGTTCGGTAGTCAGCAGAAGGTCCAAGCAATTTGCTGTGTGACCGTCTACATCGGGTACCCTAGTCGCCACCTTTACCATCTGAGAAAGACCTAGCGTCAAAGCAAAATTCCACGCTTCTCTTCCAGCATGATCGGTCTTTTGGTATGGGAACAGCCAGTCTTGGTGACAAGCGTTAAAGTCCCCCAGAAAGACCAACTGTGCAGTAGGATACCGATTTAGGGCTACGTCAGCAGCCTCACTAAGGTGATCAAATAATCGTGTTGTCTCCTGGTCACAGCTGTGCGATCGATAGACACAGGTATAAAGGATTTTATAAATACCTGTATCTACCATCACCCAGATTGTCGAAAAAGTGGGGTTTTCAAGGTGACAGAGACGCTGGAAGCAGATGTCATTGCGGACGTACACACATACTCCGGCACGTGGATGGAATTTGTGCTCCAGGGAGAATCCAGGATAGTCAAGGTACGCCGCACTCAATGAACATCCAATTTGCGTCTCTGTCAAGAAAAGTAGGTGCAGCTTTTCAGTCTCAAGATCGTGATGGACTGCGCTGAGATTAGAGTGCAATCCTCGAATATTAGTGAGGTGCACTTTTAGTGTTCCCAGCAGTAGAACGTGTATATAGGCTGTAACTTTAACTTTTATTATATTATAGTGCAAAATGCAACATCGTCGGGCTCCCACTCAGGATAATAACATAAGATTTGTGAATACAAATAAGTTATGGAGTAATGAAGAAGCCTATGGACATCAGCTTTTTAGAAACGCTAAATGCAAGAAATCGATTTGATTAAAGAAAATCTTTTCATGATATGATATGAATATTTCCCTTAAATGTGCACTAGTTGCGTTAGTCGTGACAGCTATAGTACATATACAGTAGACACCGTGTCGTGGCCGTAAGTCGTGAGCTAGTCGCCCCTCCGTCGCCGACCACGATATCATCGCGGCCACACTTTCAACTGCCGCACGGACGTTTATACACCATTACAGGACTATTTACGACTTTGACGGATCTCAGCAGTGGTTTGCATCCAAAAGCCTTTGAGGGTTTTTGTTATTTGAAGTTGATTCAAACGAATTGTTTGATTTGAGCATTGCCAGTATATATGTTCGAGTATATCGTCCATAGTTAAAGTTTTCTTGAGTGGTAGTTTGTCTTTACTTTTAACAGACATTTACATATATTGTTCCTAATAACTTCTCGTTTGGAACTCATACGTTTTGACATCACATAGGTACATATTTCACGTACATATTTTGAAAAGAAATGATGATCGAATAGAACCCAATTTCATTCGACATGCAATTAAAATACATAAAAACACCTGTTTAAGTTTTGATTAAATCGATTCAGTAGTTTTAGGGTTCCGTATCTCAAAGGGAAAAACCTTTACAGAATAACTTTCTTTAATTGTTGTATACATTAGCAGCATTGATCAACCGATGTTTGGGAGAACGTTTTTTTCACTGCAAAGTTAAGTTTGTTTTATATTACTTAAGTACTATTAAACCCTCGTTAGACCGCAATATCACGCGATGAAGAGTGAAGTTAGCGCCGAAGACGTAGCACACCGGTCTTGTAAATGTCTACTCACTCCCACTTTAAAAGGACCAATATTGTAATATTGTCAAGTCCGATGACTAAACTCCGCATTTCTTTGTAATTTGAAGTGAAATATCAGAATGTATTTCTTAATTTCTATCATAAATGTAAAATAAGAGTTACAGATTATCTACGTCTCTATGATGGGTACGGGCCTCCTCTCATTTCTGAAAGAGTTATGAAGCGATTAGTCTGTCGAACTGCTCTAGTGCGTGATAGCGAATTTTATATGTGTTCGAAATATTTTTTTCCTTATTATATGCAGATTCCGTCGTGATGATTTCTTTCACCGCCGAGTACGTGGCAAATAAGCACATCGAACCCAGGTTGCTCGCGTACTGTAAAATTTACCACGGCTCTAATTTCTATATTACTTGCATTGTATTTATTACTATTTTTTAAAACTTAAATGACGCTGAGCGCATCGGATCGCATGATAGTACCACGCCCACTGATCTTTAATCTTTGATTTACAATATCATGCCGTATTCTGAATGACGAAGTTTTGAGTTTAAGAAGAAGGAAGGAATACTTTGAAAGCGTGTTTATGAGTGATGAGACGTCTGAACTAAATGAAATAGAAATTCCGAAAGAAGAGGAAATATATAGAGATTTAAGTATAGATGAAATAATGAAAGCAATGAAAAGTATGAAAGCAGGTAAGGCAGCCGGATATGATAGAGTATCTCTCTAAATGCTAGAGGATGAAGAAGGAGTGGTGGCAGACCTGCTGTACACCTTGTTTAATTTATGTTGAGAACTTAAACGGGTACCGGGAAACTGGTGCAAAGTCGTGATAGTCCCAATATATAAAGGAAAAGAATCACAGCAGGACTGTAAAAGCTACCGTGATATCAGCCTTCTTAGCATTATGGGAAAGCTGTATGCTAAGGTACTAATTGAAAGAGTTATGAAAGAAACTGATGCAAAATTTGGGATGTGCAAGCGGGATTTAGAAAGGGAATGGGATGTACGGATCAGATCTTTTCCATGCGCATGATCGCGGAGAAGTTTTTGGCCAAAAACCAAAAAGATTTTTGTGCGTTCATGGACTTGGAGAAGGCTTATGACAGAGTGGATAGGGATGTGTTATGGCAAACATTGAACTCATTTGGGTTGAGCGCTGGGTTGATACAGGCATTGAAGTCTCTGTATAGGGACTCTAGTGCTTGTGTCAGGATCAACCTACTCGGACTAGTTTGGCATCCATAAAGGTGTCAGACAGGACTGTGTGGCTTACTACGGGTAACCTGTTCAACCTATTTATGGACAGTTGTTTGGAAAATTTGAAAGTAGAAGAATGCGGGTTAAGAATGGGTGAGTTAACCGTCAAATGTTTTTGTACGCCGATAATCAAGTCATACTTGCGTCGTCGGCGGCCGAGTTGCAAATGATGAATGAACAGGACGTTAAAAGAAAAGGGAATGAAAGTGAACGCAAGTAAGACGAAAGTTATGGTTTGTGAAAGAGAAGAAAGTAAAACGACATGTGAAATAAGAATAGAAGGGGAGTTGGTCGAGCAAGTAGATGAGTTTGTGTATTTGGGATGTGTGTTTAGCAGGGATGGTAGATATGATAAGGATATAGAACGACGAGTGAATGCAGGAAATAGAGTGAATAGGGCTCTACACCCTATTGTGAAAAGTCAGAATGTGTCCAAAAAGGCACGTATGGCAATTCACAATGCTTTGTTAGTACCTACTTTAATGTATGATAGTGAAAGTTGGGTGTGGCAGAAGAAGCACGAGAGTAGAATAAATGCTGTAGAAATGCGGTCATTAAGGAGTATGTTAGGGATGAATCTGAATGACAGAGTGAGAAATTGTTTGATAAGAGAAGAGTGTGGTTTGCAAGATGATGTTGTGACCAGGATTAAGAAAGGAGTGCTTCGGTGGTTTGGTCATGTAGAAAGAATGAATGAGGAAAGAGTGACAAAGCAAATTTATGTTGCAGAGGTGAACGGCAGAGTCGGGAAGGGTCGCCCTAGGCGAAAGTTTATCGACCAAATTGGCGATATATTGAAAATGGGCCAAATCAAGAGTACCTTTAACCGATGAGCGTGTATGCGTAGGTATATGGATGTGGAGGAAGCGAGAGAGGTGTGTCAGGATCGTGCCAAATGGAAGTCCATAGTCTCTGCCTACCCCTCTGGGTGACAGGCGTGAGTGTATATGTATTAACAATATCAATCAGCCCTCAATAACGACTTTAAAGAGTAATAATAATCGGTGATGCTAATTAGTATAGCGTAACATAATTCCAAAATGAATAAAATGAAATTACACAAACAATTTAAATTTAAAATTAAAACATTTTCGAAAGTCTCGTAACCATATCTTACTATTATCTGTGTCAAAAACAGGCAAAAATAGTCGACACTTGAGTCCCGGGGTGGATTAACTCTTTACATACATACATAACTAAGTTTATATGGAGCCCTCATGGCGCGAGTCTTACTCGCACCTGACCAGTTTTTTTAGATTTATATAAACTTATAATAGGTCTTTAAAGTTTATGCGTGTTGTACAAACAACACGAAGCGGGGTGGTGGATTCTTTTTGCTTTCCTTTTTCTTAGAAATGGGAAACTTGTGCACATTTAGGGATGCTTTATAGCTTCTTGTAGCTCATTTGTGCGTAAGCAATACAAAATTAAATCTTCTTCTCCATCGGCCTTTTTAAGTTTTTGTGTAGTAACTTATAGTGTTTTAAAAATAGGGACACATTTTTTGAAAGATAGCATGAACTCACTTACCTAGCTAGGTTTAGGGCGGTTTAGTTAGTGAAGTGCTATAATATGGCATTAAGTATTATTGGTCATTACTTCGTCCCGTATAACCGCGCAGAGTGGCATTGTAAGGACATCCTATACATGGGGTATAGGATATTCCTATATCATCCCATAGGTGTCGTAAGAGACGACAAAGGAAGGTGAACTAGGTGGTGGCCAGCAGAATCTTCCTGATACAGCTAAATAAAAATTAACTATAGTTGCCCACTTGCATCGTGGCAGCTTTGGCTAATATTTCCTTTATAAGGCAATCTACTGGGGAGACTGTATGTTCAGCGGTCTCAACGACACAATAATGATCATTTTCATTTTAAATTCCTTAAAACATTCATTTTAGTTATTTCATTTCATTTCACCTTAATAAGTATTGGCTATTTCAAGTGAAAAGCAACATCTTATAGGTTTTGCGCTTTAAATATTAACACGATAGCCTACAAACTGTTCCCTTTTCGTTTATGTAAATTAAGTATTTAATTATTTCATATCTATGTCCTGGCTCTTATTTAACACGGTAATGTGGATAACTTTTAATTTATTCACCGCTACAATATAAACATACGAATGTTAGTTGTAAGCCGTAATTAACTTAAATAAAGAACGTACCAAATCGTGGCGTGTGTTACTTGTCACGCGTCAGTTATGTTGAAGTGAATTTTTAATGCTATTAATGTAAAATATGGCAAGTAACAGCTGTACTAGGGAGTATTGTACTGGGTGTTGGTATTGTTTTATAATAATTGTTGTGTGTAAATTTATGTACGTGAAATATTCTTATATCCGTATATTTTTATCTTATCTCGGTTAATAATTTAATATTAATGATTTAAATTTTGAAATAGTAAGTAATGGATTATTTAAAAACATTTTTTTGTGATATCTCCCAAGTCCTAACATTGTACCACGTTTCAAAGTTTTTAAACTTATTGGAACTGTTACTTATATGTCTTCTGTTTTGTGTCTGTTGCTTTCGTGTAATTAGCCCTGTTTTTGTACATTATTTTACTTGATCGTTTTCTGTTGAATGTTTTTAACTAAAATACCTACTATCTATTAACGTACAATGTAGAGGTAGAATGTAGTAAGCACAAGAAAAAAGGTTTTCACTCTCGTCTCGAGGGTGTTAACTAATAAATGACACTATAACTACTTGTAAATGTAGCCGATTGACCGTGTAGTGACGGTTTAAGAATATCCACTACCCCATATCGTCCCCGTGTTGTAAAAGGCGATAGAGGGAAACAAACTAGGAGATTGCTAGCAGCGTCTTCCTGATAACAACTGAAAAATACAAAACATGTTCCCAAACCGGCTGCCAAGCGTGGTAAATATGGCAAATATTATATAAATAGTTGTCTAGATGTAATATTAAAAGTTGTACTAAAGTTGATTATCAATGTGATGGCACCGATAATAATTCTATGTTCAAACCACAAATGTTTTCTGTTTATATAGCTTAGGTCAAACCTTGGTTAACTACTAGTACTTATTGAACAGAATAATAAATACAGCAAACATGTTTAATTTCCTCAAAGACTTATTAATAATTGCTATTTAATATTTATAAAATGATAATTCGACCTCGAGATGTTAAAATACGATGTGAATCAATGCGAAAGGTTCTTTCATTGTTGCCATGGGATTTCATTGTCTTAATTCTGCAGAACATAGGTGCGGCTCTTCCGCGTAGCAACGTTGTAAGTGACATTTTAACGCACCCAAGACCTCGATCTTCGATTATCTTAAAATCGATCAGCACGTTTATTTCCCTATGTTCGAGGTCGAATGACAGATGAAAGAATAAACGGAAATATTGTATAAGTTCTTCAATTATACTCTACATTTTAAATACTTTCTCATTGTGAATCTTTTTATATCACATACTATTTGTTTAATTCAATGAATTGAATGTATGATTATAAAGAATTAAGATACAACGAATGTTACATCCAGTTTTAAGTGATTTCCACAAGTTTATAAGATAATATTCTAGTTTCCCGCAAATCTTTTCATTCTTATCGTTATTTTTATTCAATCAATTATTTTGAAGTTTGTTTTGAATTATTAATTTTAAAGGTAACACAAACCAGTTGGCCACCAACAAATGTGTTGTGAAATGAGCGCCGAGGCGATTTCTAACCGCTGGCAACTTTCTCAGCGCGCGGTGAAAGTGGCGACCGCCCGGAGCCGTACGTAACATTCCAGCCTGATAGGAGCCTCGCTTAGAATATAATGTATAAGATTATTGTGTACTTCGCCATAAATCACGGCCCTTTTACATTCCTTTCCCGGAATACATAACAATAAAGCATCGCTTTAGGAACCATACGACTGTATTGTGCTTAACTCGATACGATCTTAAATTTCCCAGCTGCTTATTCAGCCTCTTTGTCTATTTTAATTCGTAATGTTACGCTCGTATTAATTCTCAACGAGCACTATATCGACTCTTATGTCGACTGTATACATTATAACGCATTTCTTGCCTATTGTTTCGCCAGTGGAAATTTTCGTTCCTCTCGCTTAAATTTAACATGCCTGTGCGGTTGTTATCAATTTTTAAAAAAAACAACTTCGTATCTCATAACTTATATGAATAGGTCGCTAACCAGAATGACGTACGACGGTACGCAACAGAATACACAATTTTTGACATAGAGCAATTATTTATGATTCGTAGAAAATAGGACGGAATTCGTAGAAATAGAATAGAACGGGAACCTATATACAAAACAACTCTAGTTTACGCTATATTGTCAAGTAAATAAAATAAATACGATCCCAGACACTTTATATTACTATTTAGATAATGTGGGCTCCGATGAACATAATAATATGATTGAGAATGTCTTTAATAACATCTTTTATTAGTTTTTGAATAAAATTCAAACGTCACCTTCACATAGCAGGCTCTGAATAAAGACGTAATATGATCTATAAAAACACTATTAATATATTATCCGGACATTGTAAAAATATCTTTCGAAACTAAATGTTACTTCAGGTAGTGACCCTGAACCTGATAGAATATAGCTTATATGTCTGAAGCGCGGTTATAATTAATTGGCTATTCCTATTTGCTTTCTTATTAAGATGTTTTTTTTATAAATTAAATAACGAATCTTATGTAAATGTTCTTTAGTTGTACCCATTTTCAAAAGTGATTATAAGCATAACAATTATTACTTAGACTGATATTGCATTACAGAATATGAACAACGGCTTTCAAGTAGATGTACACAGATTTCTCAAAAGCTTATTTCTCTTGTGTTACTAATCATTAAACTACAGCAAATCGGTATACACGGAGATCTCCTAAGGCATTAGGTAAACATTCTTCCCTATTTCTTCTGGTGCTCCTCAAGGCGCTCATCTTGATCCATTATTATTTAATTTATTCATTAAGGATGTGTTACAGTGTTTCCCACATTCTAATATACTTTTGTATGCACGTGATCAATTTTTTTTAATGCTGTAGGGTGTAAGTAAGACTAATAATTAACAAGATGATCTGGGCAGATTAAATGATTGTTGTTTAATTAATAAACTTCATCTCTTACCATTCGTTTATTGCCGTTGTCATAAAAAAAAACTTTAATTAAATATTACATTAAATTAACTTGAAATTGAAGTCACTCTGTAATATAACTATTATTACCCAATCTATTTTCAAATGTTCACTCAACGTAAAATATGTTAGGTACCTACTTGTTTGTGAAAACTGTTTTTGGCTTATGATGTGTTTGTATTGTATATGAATTTTCACATTTTAACAAGTAATATTATGTTTGTTTCCCGAATAAAGTAAAAAAGAAAGTAAATTTACACTTTCTTTTCGTTCTAATTGTAAGTTTCTTGGCACGTGTAGGCGGCCACATGATTTTTTCACCGCCCTGATCTTCCTCATGGGTGTCATTATTGCACTCGTATTTGTACGATTATTTTTGTAACATTATCTGTTATAAATACCTAGTTCGTTAGCTCGTTTGTAAATAGTGTAAATTAAATAATTTTGTTAGTTCTATTTGCGCGTTAATGGATCTGTATACTAAACCTTGACAATTACTTCGATTTTTGTAAAAATAAAATGAAAAATTTAATATTATATCTTAAAATGTAACATTATAAAACATCATCCTCCGGCTCTGTAGTAAAAACTTCAGAGAAATAGACACGTTCCTACTTTTGAAATATGTTTACGCGTTCGATTCGTATGTACAAAAAAGGATTACTTTAATCTTCGATCGAGATCGAAGACTTTAATACTAATTAATGATACTCGAAATGTTTATAGAGAGCGTTAGTGTCATCTTTATATATAAAAAGCAGCAAAGTGCGGGTCGGACTCGCGCACCAAGGGTTCGGAACAAAACCGTTAGGTATATACAGTTTAAAATTAATAAAAATATTTTTATTATATGATGTAACTAAAAATTTATGCTTTTCCCAGTTTTTCCTCTATCTGTGCTATAATACGTTGATTCGTACCAAATTTTAAGATTCTGAGTTCACGGCAAGTACCCTGTAGGTTTTGATTCCCTTGCGAATGTCGAAAATTTGCGGCATAAACGGCTGTATCTTTTGATTGCGTTGGCTTCGAAGTTTTTTTTTCACAGGTCCAATAGACAGTAGACTTGAGTATTTGATATGAATTTCAGCTTGATACCTCCACGCGTTCCTGAGAAAAAGGGTCTTGACAGACAGACAGACGGGCAACAAAGTGATCCTATAAGGGTTCCGTTTTTTTCCTTTTGAGGTACGGAATCCTAAAAATTTCGTGTTACATTGTTTGTCCGCGATGAACTCCTAAACTACTGAACTGATTTCAATGAAATGTTTCACAATGTGTGCAGTTTGGTCCAACTTGAGAGATAGGATAGTTTTTATCCCGATCATTTTTTGACCCTCAATTTTGAGACCCTCAATTTTTTTATTGTGAATTTAATGATTTTTTTAGGACACATGGTCGTCGGACAGGGCAGAACAACGTCAGCATGGCGAGCTAGTTATCTATAAAAATAAATAAAATTGAAGTCTTTAAGAAGTACTTTGTAATGTCAAAATAACAGCTTAGTATTAAATGCATATGAAAGTATATACTATATACCTACGGTACCTATAATAAAAACAATTTTTAATTTTTTTGTCTGTCTATCTGTTTGTTACGGCTAATCTCCGAAACTACTGGACCGATTTTGTCGGGATTTTCACTGACTTCACTGAATTAACTGATGTTATAAGAAAAAAACTTAGGCTAGTTTTATTTTAGAAAAATAATTAGGATTCCGCGCAAAATAACCCCACGAAATTATCAACAAAATCCAATTTAAATAGGCAAGATAGTGAAGAATAATATTAATTATCAAATATTATTTTGTGCGAACGAAGAACGAACTGTCGCAGGCAAAATAGTATTTGAATAAATATCGCACTCCTATTTATAACACATGTTTATTACCAACACTCGAAACATAATTTGCACATTTGGTTCTTAACGATGCCGACACAAAGTTAAGTGGCTGAAGATAAAAATGGGACACTAGAGATGAATTCAGGTACGTCTGGTGTGGAACATCGGTTTTTAAATGGACGTTTAAAATGTTTATGGGCTTCGGGTTAGAGGGAAATGATTGATTACATTGTAAATGCTTTACATATGAATGGTTTATAGGTTTTAATTCATGGAAAACGCCAGATATATCCTGTCGCTAGCTAGTCGTCACTTATTTCTTCATAACTAGTTTAATATAAATGTTATACATTTTCGTATGGGTATCAGAGGAAAGAACAAACCGTTAACTTTACTAAAGACTACAGCAATTACATTCACGTTTACTTTTTCGTTTTAACAAACACTATCTTTACCGGTAGTATACGACTGCTTTATACAGTGTACGTTCCCGTTTCCCGTAATGATAATATTTGTAAGCTGCTAAGTTATGTATTAATTATTATCAATCTGCAAAAATACCAGTATCGATGCATTTTCAAAATGGTGGTTTTTTTTCTATCCTTAGGGAAATCAGGAATGTGGCCATTTTAAAATATTATGTAATTTGCATTTATTAGGTTTCTTTTTGCTCACATAGCGCTTTTGAAGGTTATTTTTGGGCCTGAGAGAATAGCACTATGTTTTAACTTAAATACGAATTAGAGAAGTCTGTGTTATTATTTTATTCAGGTTTATGTTCTGTATCGAAAACTTAAAGTTGTGACTTTATAATAGGACCAAAACACATTATAAACAACGCTCCCGTTTGGGGGAGCGCAACCGCCAGAAATTAATCGATGAACTCTCATTAAAATGCTTTTAATGAAGTCTTTGTTGTTAAGGGGTGAAACTATGTTAAAATTGAATTTACCATTGACATAAAATGAAAGTTTAAATACATGTATTTATTGTTAGAGGCTGCACGTCTTAGGAATAAGAGGGCATGTGAAGTCGACCACACGCTGTCTTGTGTGTGGTCGACTTCACATGTCGCAACGTGGTAAAGTAATTGCTCCATAAGTTCTTAACCGTAACCCTTTCAGAAATGAGAGGCCTTGTGCCCAGTAGTAGAACCTATATAGGCTGTAACTATGTTACTTACTATAAGCAAAGTAATAAGTGTTAAAAGTTAGAGCAATACAAATTATTTCTGCACAAACGTTATTTTTTTAAATTCTACAATCATTTAAGGGACATTTACCGGTAAGCGTATGTCAGTCCCATCATACCTTAACATATAACGTTAGTTATTATACTACGTAGGCCATGGATTCAAACAGAACTTTCGCATCGTCACCATTTGCTTGGGATAAAATATTATGAAATGTACATACGTCAGTTCTGTTCAAATTCAAGACCCTTATTAAATTACTTCTAACAGACTCAAATCGAAAACATTCCATCAATAAATATATTCTTCTATAACTCCACAGTCTTCACAGTTGGGCGAAGTTGTTTTTCTCATCAAGAATACAAATTTTTTAGATGGAACGTGTCCAGATCTAAGTCTATGGGCAGTAGTAACTAATTTCCTAATTAAACTAGTATTCATGAACCAGGACATATGAAGAGGCTGACACTGTATGCTTTTGTTTCACATTCCTTTTTCTAGTGACCGCTTCTTGAAGTATTCCTTCCACATTCCATAGCGTATATTTTTGAATTTAGGTAATTGTTTTTTTTTTATAGGATAAGGGTGACAAACGAGCACACAGTCCACCTGATGGTAAGTGGTTGCTGCGGCCCATAGACATCTACATCTATCCTCTGTTACAAACCAAAATGTAGATGCGTTGTCACCCGTGAGGACTAAGATGGAATGCCTCATTTCCAGTAAAAGGGCCTCCGGCCACCTGCACTCACCAAGCGAAACGCAGAGGTAAACCTCTACTTCACGCTGGTTTTCTGTGAGGTCGTGGTACTACCCCGGTTCGAGCCGGTCCATCCGTGCGACAGCAAAAGCTGCCGCGTGGCTCTACCACTGTTGGATTTTGTATCTAGTTGTTGTAATCAATTAGTCATACAGCCATTGATATTATTGCACATATGAGCATAGAGTACGGGTAGGTATAAGTAGGACAAATAAGTGCCTCAAAACCTTTTTTTTTACACAACTTTCACAGTTTTCATTACAAGTTTGAATAGGCAAAATATCCCATGTCAGATAGCATCTTCCTACTCTCATTTCTAAGAAGTAATAATATGTATCCCCATCAAATGTCCTTGAAATATTTTTATTTCCTTAACGTGCAGTTTTTTTTGCTTTTATTCTTCAAGAATCAAACTCCCACGTTTGACACATCCATTTTATCCATTCTATAGTAAAAGTTTTAGTTCTAACTGACTGACGTGCATCGCAACCCGATGTTGCAATACATGGCTGGTGGCTAGGTTTCCTTATCTGACATCTGTAGGCTTTGTTTACTGACTATTGTGATGCCTGAGATCGAACTCGGTCGAGAATAGAGTCAGATACTATCACATACTCTGTGTGTCTTCGGCCAAGTGGTATGGCTTTGTAGTGCTTGTTTTCTTTGTTTATTGACTTTTACACATTGTGGAATATAGACTTGTCATCACTATTGTAAAAAGATCTTGTTATTTTTTATATATTTGTAGGTATGTAATAAACTAATCAAGAGTTTATTTTAAAGTTTCGCTAATTTTTATTTTTATTCGCCGCCTTTGACGTTTTCATAGGTATCTTAAGAGTGAGTAAGTGGATTTACTGAGTAAGAATTGCAAATTGGTATGGTATATATTGTACATATTCGATTTTTCATGTGTATTCCGGTCCCGGTGTCTCTGACAAAGCGGACTTATACCTTATACGATACGAAGCCTCGGCCAACCTCTATGTCAAAGCGGTACATTAGGGTTAGTATGATAAATCGGTGCTCGCCTTAAATTTTATACTATGCAAGCAATCCGAGTTCGATCCTTGGCGGTAACATTGAAATTGTGAAGAAAGAAAACCGTAAAATCTTTGGTAAATCTACTAGTGTTTCAAAGGGAGGTTCTTCGTAGAGGAAACGGCGGAAGAAACACCGTAGTACGCAGTGTAATTATGTGTGAATGAATAATTAACATACTCATATAACAACAGTGGAGATGTGTGTTATCTTGTCAATTGCTGTCCGTTAGTCTCGTAAAACTCGAAAATGGCTGAACCGATGTTGATGAAATTTTTTGTGTGTTTGTGTGGTTCTCTGGATGATCTAAACGATTCACAATTGGATGCGATAGGTGGCGCTGTTGTCAATCAGAAATCCAAAAAATGACCCGTGTGAAGCTGGGCCGGACCGCTAGTAATACAATAAAAAACGTTGACCCATTTGGTAACTTGCATGTTCTATGATTAGAACAATCTGGAGGAAAGTTAGTAGTTCATCAGTGCTTAGCAAATCCGAACTCAGAAAAGCTGCCCCGGTTTACAAGTGTGACGCATATAGTAACCATCCCCTATCTTGACCATATTAATGGGAATTAAAATCCGTTACTCAACATCGCTACAAGCACATGCCCAATTTTATCAGCCTAATTTGTGAATCACATTATTCAGAACTTTACACCCTTATTATTTGGGATCTCATTCAGCTGTGGACCTATTAATGATAAAAGTAAATATGATGAAGGTGTTATATCGATTTTTTTTCAAACATTAAAACGTATGAAAACATTAAAAAGTTGTGGTTGTCTGGTAGAAATCGCTTGTAAGCGATA
This sequence comes from Parnassius mnemosyne, assembly GCA_963668995.1. Classification (NCBI taxonomy): domain Eukaryota; kingdom Metazoa; phylum Arthropoda; class Insecta; order Lepidoptera; family Papilionidae; genus Parnassius; species Parnassius mnemosyne. The sequence goes on along the minus strand of CAVLGL010000104.1, from coordinate 41,457,967 downwards.
AGGCCGCCAATTATTGTACCTTTGTTTTTTTAAATTTATATTTTTTTTTTCTCTTATTTATCGGTGTACAATAAAGTATATTTTATTTATTCATTCAAATATACTTTATTAGTCTGCTTTGTTTTTATTTTGCCTTGTCGTAAAGCTTTCATTTAAATACATTTATTTTAGTGACCTGCGCGTGTCTTTTCACCGTTCACTGGCACAAGTCGATTCGATAATTCAACGATCACATTTAAAATGGACGCCGACAACAACTTCGAACAAAATACATTGCATATCACGCCAAAGTTATGGGGAAAGAGGGGTGGGGGCAGGTGGATTGCATAGGAAGGTTTGGAAGCAAATGTCCACGTTAATTAGTGGCAAGAGAGCGACACTCCGGCGACAAATTGCGCTACATTCATTGCCGTACGCAAATAAAACGATATTGCGCCCTCGTCTTTACAAATTGATACACGCTAACGATACCGGGCTTTATTGCTTCGTCGCCTGTCTCGAATGCTACATTTACACTGGTCATTTATAACTTAATAATATCATTTTAATGTATATATATTAATAAGTTTATATCTAAAATAGATTGTTCTTTTTATTTACTAGATAGGTTGGATGAATGAGTACTTATAAACTTCTGTTCCCATTAACGAAAGGAAGCATTACCGCTACCTACCTATTATTTAAAACCTAATCCTAATGATTACTTTTGGTCTTCATCATCATCATTACAGCCTTTCATAAGTCCACTGTTGAACATAGGCCTCCCCCAAGGAATGCCACAAAGCACGGTCCTGAGCCACCTGCATCCATCGACTTCCTGCATGTCTTACCAGGTCGTCACTCCAACTTGTGGCGGGTCGCCCTACACTTCGCCTACCGGTACGAGGCTGCCACTCAAAAACCTTTCTACCCCATCGGTTATCGGTTCTTCGAGCTATATGACCGGCCCACTGCCACTTCAGCTTACTAATCCGTTGGGCTATGTCGGTTACTCTGGTTCTACTGCGGATATCCTCATTCCTAAGTTTATCACGCAGAGAAACTCCGAACATAGCCCTCTCCATAGCTCGCTGAGCGACCTTGAGCTTCCTCATACGGCCAGCAGTGAAGGACCACGTTTCAGTTCCGTAAGTCATCACTGGCAACACGCACTGGTTGTACAATTTCGTTTTAAGGTTTTGAGGTATGTCTGACGAGAAGATGTGTCGTAGCTTCCCGAACGCTGCCCAGCCGAGTTGAATCCGTCGATTGACCTCTCGGTCGAAGTTGGACTTACCTAGTCGGACTATTTGTCCCAGGTAAACATACTCGTCAACAACTTCGAGCTTAGTGTTCCCAACAACTACCGGCATAGGTGTGACATGGACATTAAACATGATCTTTGTTTTGTCCATGTTCATTTTAAGACCTATCCGTTGGGAAACACTATTGAGGTCATTGAGCATAGTGCTTAGGTCCTCCAGCGATTCTGCCATAAGGACTATATCGTCGGCAAATCGAAGGTGAGTGATGTACTCGCCATTGATGTTAATACCGAATCCTCTCCAGTCCAGAAGCTTGAAAACGTCTTCCAATGCAGCGGTGAAGAGTTTCGAGGATATAACGTCACCCTGTCTTACACCTCTCTGCAATTGGATAGGTTTCGTACTCTGGTTCTGTACTCGGATAGCCATCGTAGCTCTACTGTACAAGCACTTCAGCACTTCGATATACCGACAGTCAACTTGGCACCGCTGAAGGGACTGCAGCACCGGGCGGTGTTTTCGACGGAATCAAAGGCTTTCTCATAGTCTCATAACTTGCCGAAGGGTATGTATGTGGTCTATGGTGCTAAAGCCCTTTCGGAAACCGGCTTGTTCGGGAGGCTGGAAGTCTTCAAGTCTGCGTACGAGACGATTCGTAATGACTCTCGAAAACAGCACGTAGACGCGGCTCAGAAGGAAAATCGGTCTGTAGTTCTTCAAGAGAGCATTGTCACCTTTCTTTAAGAACAAGACCACCGCACTTCTGCTCCACGCCTTAGGTGTAATGCCACCACGGAGGACGGAATTAAAGAGCCTCTGAAGGACTTCTAGTACCGGTTTTCCACCCGCTTTCAGAAGCTCCGCTGTAATGCTATCCTCGCCTGGGGCCTTGCCGTTTTTAAGATGCTGGAGAGCCATTCCAATCTCGCTCAGACTGAAGTCCGGGATTTCTTCGGAATAGTATCGGCTAAGACTCGCTCTTGGATCGTTACTTACACTTACGTGTGACTCCAACGATGACGTGTACAGCTGCCCATAGAACCTCTCAATCTCACTCAAAATCTCAGGTGCCCCGGAAACGATGCTGCCACATTCTGTCTTCAGCTTTGACAGTTTGCTCTTTCTGGCAGACAGATCTCCATGGCAAAGACTTTGGAGCCTTGGTTCCGCTCGATCGCTTCTTCAATACTAGCTGTATTGAAGTTGCGTAAGTCCCGCCGCATGCATTTGGAGATATGTCTGTTCAGTTGCCTGTATGCTGTCAAATCTGTTGAAGAATGTAGCTTCATCTCCCGTCTAACAACCATGAGATTAAGAGTGTGATCGGAGAGTTTTTGTGTTCTCCTGCGGCGGGTCTTGCAGAACTTAGCTCCGACCGCATGGACAGTTTCCACGAGCTTGTCATTCATATCATCCACTTCATTGCAGTCGTCTAGGCACTGAAAACGGTTTTGTAACTCGAGCTGAAAGGTTTCGGGACTTTGGATTAGAGCACGAGGGGGACGGAGCGTTAATTTCATTAGACGAGACCTCTCCAACTTAACGTTTAGGTTCAGTGTGCCTCTAACCATTCGGTGATCGCTGCCGGTTTTCACTCTCGCGATCACTGAGACATCACTGAACAGTTGTCGTCTAGTCGTCATAATGAAGTCAATCTCATTTTTTGTCGAACTGTCGGGGCTCGACCAGGTCCACTTCCTGTGGGGCCGCTTCTGGAAGAAAGAGTTCATCATAAAGAGTCCCCCTTTCTCCATGAAGTCGGCCAGCTGCTGGCCCCTTGGGTTCCGTTGCCCTATTCCAAATTTCCCTACTTTCAGCTCACCATTCTTTCTTGTGCCTTTGTGCTTGTGGGTTTTGGAGGAATGCATGGCTCTAGAGATATCCTCATACATTTCCTCCACCTCCTCTTCGGGGTGTGCCGAGGTTGGTGCGTAAACCTGTATGACCTTCAGCGAATACCGTTTGGTGATTCTGAGTATAAGGTACGCAACCCTCGTCGACACACTCTCAATCTTTACAACGTTGTTAACGAGAGACTTGTGGACGATAAATCCGACATCTCCTTGGGACAGATGGTCGCCCTCCCGGTAATAGAGCAAGTTGCCGGATTCGAGGATTACCGTTTCCTCCCCCTCTCTTCGGACTTCGGATAATCCTATAATATGCCAGCGTAACTTGTCTATCTCTTCTTCCAGCTCCACAATCTTCTCGTCAGTCCTCAGGGTGCGTGCGTTGTACGTTGCCAGGTCGAGTCGTCTAAGGTGGCAACCGAACCTCCACCGGAGATTCTTAGCACCCCCTGCCCCGCCGTTACCATGGTCGCCACCGTAGCCATGAATAGCAGGGCCGCCGGGGACTGGGAGCCGTCTGTTTGTTGCTCTAATCATTTTGCCATAGTTTCCACGCTTGGCGAGCGGGTTGGCAACCGCAGTTTTTTTATTGTAATTTTGGCTATTATCAGGAAGATGCTGCTGCCCATCTCCTGCCTGTTTCCCTTTGTCGCCTTTTACGACACCCACGGGAAGATATGGGGTAGTGGATATTCTTGACCGCCACTACACGGCAATTGTAGTTTTGTTTGACTAAGACCAAATTTCTGTTCTTAGTCAAACGAAACTACAATATTATCAGCTTACCATTTTGTCAGTTGTTTAACCACCAACAATAAGTAAGTTATAAATATTTGAAATTGTGATCAATTAAATTTGTGTATTATCATGACTCTTTCAATAGTTGTTGATTCACATAAATTTTAAGGCCTACAAAAAGTATGGAACGTAGTTCGTTAAACCTGGAAATTTTAGTATACAATGCATTACACTGACATGTCGAGATATAGGTACAACAAAGACAAAAAGCTGTTGTTATTTTAATTGATATTTTCATATATCGTCTATTGTTCGAAATATTAAGCAAATAGTTTCATTTTAATTAGCGTAAAGTCATTAGTTAGTCTGACACGTTCAATACAATAGTAAATGCGGGGCGTGTCTGTCGCTGCGGGCTGTCGCGTACATCACGTTGATTGGTTTCATATTGGAACGACCGATGCCATGTGCGCAGCAGTTTATCTAGCGTTTCAGACGGACATACAATTAATGCATATTCGCCTTTGATTGTATAAAGACTAGTGATTGGCATTGTTATTGATGGCTTTTCATTTTGGAACATAAAATAAATCGTGTTTATGAATTTTCTATGACTTGCAAAATTTGCTTTCAACAATAATACCTTTTTTATATGACAAGGGTAACAAACAGTCCACCTGATCGTAAGTGGTTGCTGTGGCCCATAGACATATACATCTATCCTCAATTAAGAATCAAAATGTTGATGCGTTGTCACCCTTGAGGACTAAGATGGAATGCCTCATTTCCAGTAAAAAGGGTCTCCGGTTCTCTACACTCACCACACTAAACACAGCAACGTTAAGTTGCTATTTTACGCTGGTATTCTATGAGAGCGTGGTCCTTCACCGGTCGAGCCGACTCATTACGAACTATACCACTAATATAGCTGCAGCATTGCTCTACTATGTACGAGGGTGGATTGAAAAGTACTCGGCCTAACACAGATCCATTCAATTCTAAAAATCAAATCTAACCACATTATTTAGTTCAGTTCAGACTAGTTCATTGTGTGAAGTTTGAAACGTGTGCGATAATTAGTTGTGATTTTATAAATTTATTAACAAAGTAATCGGACATAATTTCCGCGAATGGAGCAAATCGAGCAGCGTGCCGTCATTAAGTACCTCCATAAGAAGGGGCTATCATCAAAATCCATCCATGATGACATGGTCAGTACATTAGGCGATTGTGCTCTGTCATATTCATCCGTCAAAAAATGGATAGCAGAATTTAAGCGTGGTAGAGAGAGTGTGAAAGATGAACCCCGCTCTGGAAGGCCTTCGACGTCAACTACTGACGAAAATATTAAAAAAGTACTTGATTTAATAATGGGAGACCGCAGATTAAAAATTAGAGAGATAGCCGAGATTATAGGCATTTCTTATGAACGAACTCAAAACATCATTGTCAACGAGTTGGGTTTCCACAAGGTGTCTGCGAGGTGGGTTCCGCGACTGCTTTCAGTTGAACAAAAAAGGACGCGATTGACTATTTCACGCGACTGTTTGGAGTTATTTGAAGCCGATGCAGATGATTTTTTGAATCGTTTTGTTACTATGGACGAAACATGGGTTCATTACTGTACACCGGAAACAAAACAACAATCAAAACAGTGGAGAAGATCTGGTTCACCACCCCCTAAAAAGGCTAAATCGATTTTGTCGGCAAATAAGGTGATGGCTTCAGTATTCTGGGACTCGAAAGGTGTGATTATGATTGATTATCTTGAAAGGGGTCAGAATATAAACTCTGATTACTACTGCACCTTACTACGTAGTTTACGAGAGGAAATAAAAGAAAAACGTCGAGGAATGCTCAGAAGAAAAGTCCTGTTTCATCAAGATGACGCCCGTGTTCACACGTCAGTACAGTCAATGGCTGAAATTCACAACTGTGGCTTTGAACTGTTACCGCATCCGCCGTATTCACCTGATCTGGCACCATCAGACTTCTTTCTGTTCCCTAACCTAAAAAAGCACTTGGGAGGTCAAAGATTTTCGACAAACGACGAGGTCAAAGCAGCTGTAGACGCATATTTTGACTCTAAGGAAGAATCATTTTTTTTCAACGTTCTAAATGCTTGGAAGGGGAGGTGGCAAAAGTGTATTGAACTTGATGGTGATTATGTAGAAAAATAAAAATATAACTGATTTAGTATTTGTTTATTTTCTTGGTTAGGCCGAGTACTTTTCAATCCACCCTCGTATTATAAAATATGTAGTATATTGTTGACGTTAAAGACTATCAATATTTCTCATGTTGGAGGTGTCATAAATGTTAGCAAATGTTGAATTAAACTAAGGAAAAAGACATTAAAAATTCTATGGTTCAGGTACGATAGATCATAATTAAAATTTCAAATCTAAGTTGTCTAGCCAGTAGACGGTGAATGACTTAGTGGTGCATAAATTTGGTACAGCGATCGTATTTTATTCTAAGCTGGCTTAATATGCGTTAACCTAAAATCTCCCAAAAAGCAAACAGAGGCTGACTGCTGACTAGACTACTGAGGTTATTTTTGATTATAAATTATAATACCATCCAAAGACAAAACCAGTAACTAAAAGTGTTGCTTCAATACTGACTTTGATTTAAAAATAAAATTTATTACTACTATTCAAGCGAATCAATGAGTCATTCTCTGTCGTTTTGGTCGTTTGTTTTATGTCTACGTTAATAATAATAAAATAAAAAGTACATAATAATACTGTTAAAATTGTTTAAGCAGACAGCTGAAGCCAACGTTATCTTAACTTATTAACATATTGTGTGCAGCCAGTTGTAACAATGATATCCACGCGACCACGTGATGAAATCGCGCACGAATTACAATAGCAATTGAATGTCAAGAAATAAATAACTCGGTTTGTTTGTTTGTCGACGAGGCGATTGCGAAGTAGGTCACGGGGCATTTTATTTTTCTGCAAAAATACGAATAAAAACATATTTGCATCTCACAATTTGCACGAATAATAAATTAATGGTCGATTTCATACTTAACGGTCTAAGATATCTTCTAAGCGCTAATAAAATATTTATTTTAAAATTTACTTATTGTCAATTTTAAACTTTGAAATAGTTGTCAATGCGACACAAAAATCATAAAGCTTAAGTGTGTATATAAAAGAAGTATTATAATACTAGGTAGTTAATTATACATTTAAAAAAAAACGACCTTGTTTTAATGTTACGACACGTAATCTTGCATAAATTATAATTCAAGGTTGTGTGTTGAAGTAGTATGAAACAATTATTCGAGAACATTAGTTTTATAGATACATATTATATAAAACTAAGCTCTTAGGTTTAGAAAAGAAGTCTAAAGATTAAGCATTGTTCTTTATAATATTTTCTCTAAAGCTTTTGTGTACCATACGTTCTCGACCTTCTTTCAAACACAAGGAAGTAGATATTTCCCCTTTCCATTGTTCGGTAAGTTACGGCAACAGACGACGTGGAGTCGTGCCAAGAAAGTTATAAGCCTGTTATTATGCTATTACTGTATTTTTGTGCAGTTTGTAATGGCGCAACGCTTGTCATAATTTGACGTTCGTTTGATTGCTAATGTGATTGTACTCTGACTGGAACAAGGACGAATAATCGCTTGTCGCGTGACCATGTTTCATTTAAAAAAAATTGACGTATAATTGAAAATGCAAATTGATTGTATTGTAAAATAAATTCATACCTAACTTTATTAAAAATGCATTCAATTTATAATTTTATAAAATATTGTCTGTCCGTATGAGGTCTGCCCCTGTCTTATTTCGCGATATCTTTTGATTAATATTTTATGTAAGTGGTGTAATTGTATGTGGTATTTGTTTATTTGTTATGTGCCCAAATACTCAAACGCTGTTCAATTTTAATATACCGTTAAGTCTCGTGCTGCTTCTATCACTTTAAAGTCAAAGCGACTATAACACCACGGGCCTTTGCATTTAAGTATTTGGCCAATAGTTTAATAAATATGATCGACGTAGGTTGGATATCGGACATACTTGGAAAATGCCACTAAACATCCAAGCTAAATAATACTTTGCACGATTAGATTTGCTTAGTTGCAGGGCTCCTTTTCTGCCTAGGAGTCAATTAGGGTGAGGAGAACATTCGTACCTACTCTTGCCGCCAAGCAGTAGTGCACACATACAGACGGCAAGGTACTAGGGCTGCCAACTTTTAATTGCAAATATAGTATTTTCGAAGCTGTTACATATTATGTTACAACAGACATAATAGTGCATACTGCACAAATATGTGTGTAAACACAGGTGCACCCTTTATTCCCCCACTTTCTAGTTCGATGGGATGGCAATCCTCCACTACTGGCGAGAGATGGGGCGCAGGACCTTTACGTCCTTTCTGTGGGACGGGGGTGAAGCACCGACAAACTCCTGAATCTGGACGCCTACTGTGAATTTCTTGACATTAAAGCCCTATAACTGACTGACCCGACCCGGTATTTGAAGCCGGAACTATATGATCAGCTTACCAACGATACGGTAAACTATAATATTAATATTTATTGTAGGGTAGGCAACCCTAGTGACAAGGTTACCTAGTAAAAGGCTGTTCTTTAAGTTGGTAAGTTGGTTGGCTACAGGTGTCCATGGACTGCAGTAGCCGCTTTCCATCAAGTGGATCTTTAACCAACAAACGAGCGAACATCCTTTATCATTCGTAAATTATAAAAAAGTGCCTTTAGCTAGAATTGGTATTTTATACTTGTTTCTCTACGATTACCTGGCACGTTGTACGTAATTACTTTTGTATGCCGTTGTCGTATGACCTGTCAAGCAGCATAATATCTTTAAACGATTCCATACTAGCAATTCGTCGAATTCACAACAATGTTAGGTGTTCGCTAATTAATAATACTTTTTTTACCATATTATCAGCGCTGTAGGAAATAATAAAAAAATCACTTGTAAGTTTATGAGAACTGTCCACTGAACCATAGCTTTTGACAATAAATTGAATTAAATTAGTTAACATTACACCCAGCGATAACGATATAATATTTTGAAAAGGAGAGAAAGTCTGCTTATTGACATGTGACATGTGATAATGTACTCTCCGCTTGTAAATTGAGCATCTATTACCAGGGGCGTGCTAAAGCACCAGTTACTAAGTGCACGCCGAACGCAATTTCCTCGTTTCGTCCGAACATGCATGCTAGGGGTGCACCGTTGGATAAATAAGTCTAAGGATACATAAATAAATTTTCAAATATCGGAATCGTAAATTTTTCGATTGAATAACGTCATGATTTCTAAAAACATATCTATACTAAAATCAAAAAAGTTTTAAACCCAATCGCGAATTAAAAGCAGGACAGTATAACCTCCATAAAGAAAATTTTTCATTTTAATTTTTGGATATCTGGGCGGCAAGAAGTTTGCTGAATAGGTTTTTAGTTTTTATACATCTATTATTATCGTGCAGTGCCCGATCGACAGAGCTACAGCCTGTGCATGGAAAACCGACAGAGAAACCATCACTTGACGAAATCATCACCCTGTTTTCTCCTACTTATATTGCTAAACTGATTTAATTTATTTTTTCAAGAACATTAAAAAATGGGCTGTTGTTGAACTTGTTTGGTAGGTGTCTAATAATAGCGATATAACTGGGCAATTTTAGTAATTTTTGAAGGTTAATAGTTTTTAAAATGATTAATTTATGGAAAAACAAAACAAAACATACTGGTATGGTAGAAGACATAGACTATATTAAAAAAAAATTGTTCTCATGTTATTATCCAGGGAAAAAACAGTGGAATACGTTTTTATGGACTAAACGCCGCCAAGATATCCTTTCACACTGTTCACTAAAGATATTATTGTTTTTGTTTATCGATCCACCAACATTTGTATCATTCCTTACATGCTATATAAATACAATGAACCGATAAGAACTAAAATGTACAAATAATTATAGGCGGATACCACATGCAAATAACTATCTCAGCACTGTGTACCTTTATTTAAATAATTAATTGGGCCAAACTTTCTTGAAGATTCCTTGAAATTTCAGAATGCAAATTTTATTACCATGTGCAATACAAACGTAAGGATATTTCAGACAATAATATAATACCTGGCAACCTTAATGCGTACAGTTGTGTCAGCAAGCGGGGCAATTTGTGTGCGCGGCCATGCGGGGTACGCGACCGTCCGGAATAGATGGCGGGCTGTTTGCAAATCCTGCACAACACCAGTTCTCGCTGCAGTACGCATTAATGTAGATTATCCGTCTGGTATAGTGGATCTCAAATGGCTTATCAATCATGTATGTGTACACGAAACTCAAACTTATGTATGAAGATTAATGTGAATTGCTTGATCATGACTTTGATTGTAATATCTTTAATACAAGTTCAATTCAATACTTCTGCACGTAGAAAAGGCTCGTTATTTATATTTATTAAAGTTTTAAATAAATGAACTGTGGAAGATCAGGGCCGGAGTATAGTAGGCGACTTAGGGCTTAATAGGTGACTTCTTTCATTATATAGCTTCTTACCTATGCTTATCTTAATTGCTGGTATTCAAGGATTTGATTGCTGTAGCAAGTATATATGCAAAAATAAAATTAATATAGTTAACAAAAATGAAAGGGAATATACACCCATTAACATAAATGCATTGCTAGTCCAAGAGACATCACAAGTAGCATTATGTTACTCCCAGAAGTAGTTGAATACACAACTCTAACCAGCGTAATGTCTTCAAATTTATTGAGAAAATTTTCAAAGCAGACATTATTCCTAAGAACAATAGATAAACGCATATTTTAAGCTTGTTGACGAGTTGATTTTTTAACAACTGTATGTATAAAAACTATAAAACTCTGTTGCAACTGCAGCTAGTAATTTTATGTACCCAACGTTTGGTAATTTATTTGAAATAACAGAGGTACAATTAACACAGTTAATTAAAGGTGTTTATGTTATTTTGCGTTTTACTTACCGCCAACATTGTTACGAAAGATGTAATATAGTTTTAATGTTTGCTTAATTAATAAGTTAAGCAATATCAAAATGCTCCAATGGGATCTTGGATCAAGTAATTTGTACAGCAGTTATGGACAAAGCAAACGTTTACCAGCTCATTTTTACACTTGTTATTTTTTAATGAAAAACTGCCTACGTTTTTTGTGAAATGTGAAAAGGTGTTTTTAATCAAAAACGTAGGCAGTTTTTCATTAAAAACACTTTTAATTCCTCATCAAACGTATGTTTAATTCTTCATAAAATATATTTTTAATTTTACATTACACATTAGTTTGCTTTCGTCAGTTTCGCTAATGCACGCTAATGCGAGGGTGACACTGAAAGTTCTTAGAAAATCAAAAACTGAACAAACTAGCAAGTTATTCGTTTTATAATATCTTTTCAAAAGTGTCCATTTACATCAATACATCGTTGTAACCGATAGAACCGCTGAGAGAAGCACTTTGCCTACTCGTCCTTAGGGGTCTCTTCGACGACATTTTGAAACGCAGCCACTGCTTCCTCGGCGTCCATAAAACGTTCTCCTCGAAGTTTTTCTTTTATTTTCGGAAATAAATAAAAATCGGAAGGTGCGAGGTTGGGGCTATAGGGCGGGTAACCCAGTAGTTCCACAGGATCCTACTGCGAGGCCGTTTCCCCCGAACTTTTTCCAAGATAATTGGAAAACAATTGTTGCGTAATGACCTGTCCTTCCGAAGAACGAGGCCACTGTCTTTATTCCGACGCTTCGACCTCTCGACACTTTAGTTGGCAACTCCTCAGAAGGAAATACCCAGACAGCAGACTGTATCTTAATTTCAGGATCATAACAAAAAATCCAGCTTTTGTTTCGTCACCCGTAAGTATGTCGAACACAGCATTTGAGTCACCTCCTTAAAATCTTTGAACCATTTACGACACCAATGAACACGACGGATTTTTTGGGCCTCTGTCAAATTATGAGATATCCACAGGACACAAAGCTTCCTGACTGCTAAATGTTCATGGAAGATTTTAAGCACTTGACTCATACCGATGCCTAAGCTTGTCCGAATCTGCTGATAAGTCACTTTTTTGGCAGTCTCTATCATACGCCGCACAACACAGATGTTATCTTCAGTCGTCGCCGTAGAAGGCTGTCCCTCATGCAGATCATCGGTGATATTAGTGCGACCACGTTTAAACTCATTAAACCAGTTGTAAACAGTGGCATGAGATGGGGGTTCATCGTGAAAGGCCAATCGAAGTCTATCATAACTTTCTTGTTGACTTAAATGATATCCAATGTCATAAAAAATCATTGTACGAAAATTTTGTCGCGTTAAATTCATGCTAACGTGACAGACAATTTTCAATATGCCGCCAAATCGTAAACAAATGACAAATTAATAAAATACATACACAATAACATTGACAAAGAGTTTGATTTTCAAAATTTGAACTTATTTTTTTATTATATCGTTTACAAGTGGCCAGTTCTGAAAACTTTCAGTGTCGTACCCGCATAGTAAAGACGCTGCCTGCTGCATAAAGAATAATTTTCTATTTAAAAGTTATAAATGTGACTCAAAATACATATAACCGATTATAGTACACGCGCCTCAGTAATTTGTAATGATATTAACGTAACTAAATATTTAATTCCATTCCGTGGTTATATTTTGTAAAAAAGTTTTATTAAAGAAAATTTTTTTACTAACTTACTTTTATTAAACTTACGTTATAAAATTTTTGTTAAGCTTTTGAAGTACCCACACATAAAAAATAAACACGTTACTTTTTTAAATTTCTTAGAAGTGACCTGCGTCTTCATCTTAACCAGCCCATAACTGTTCACTGCTGGACATAGGCCTCTCCCATAGCAGGGACGATTTTTCATTATAACTTTTTTTTCTATAGGATCGGGTGACAAAAGAGCACACAGTCCACCTGATGGTAAGTGGTTACTGTGACCCATAGACATCTATCCTCAATAAAGACTCAAGATGCAGATGCGTTGTCACCCGTGAGGACTAAGATGGAATGCCTCTTTGCCAGTAAAAAGGGTCTCCGGTTCTTTACACTCACCATACGAAACACAGCAGCGTTAAGCTGCTATTTTACGCTGGTTTTCAGATAACTATACTGCACGTGGTAGAGCCATGCTGCAGCTATATTATGGTTGTAGCACGAATGGGTGGGCTCGACCGGGGAAGGACCACGCTCTCACAGAATACCAGCGTAAAATAGTAGCTTAACGCTGCTGTGTTTCGTATGGTGAGTGTAGAGAACCGGGGACCCTTTTTACTGGAAACGAGGCATTCCATCTTAGTCCTCATGGGTGACAACGCATCTGCATTTTGATTCTTAATCGAAGATAGATGTAGATGTCTATGGGCCACAGCAACCACTTACCATCAGGTGGACTGTGTGATCGTTTGTCACCTTTATCCTATAAAAAAGAAAAAAAAACTATGCTTGGCAGGTGAGTTACACATACACATACAAAATGTAGCTGCGTTGCAGACACTTTAGACTTAAATAGAATGCCTCGTTACTAGTAAAAAGGGTATTCGGTTCTATACATTCACCATACGAAATATAGTCTTTAGCTGCTATTTTACGCAGGTGTTCTGGAGAGCGTGTCCTACCCCCATCAGGCTGATCCATTCCTGCTACAACCTTAATATGCAGCATGGCTCTATTCGTTAGAAAGGAGATTATTCTACGGCCATCTGACGGGGGCTACGAGATCTCCAAGAAAGAAGTGTGGTGATGGACTTTCTTATGCGCCACATATTATACTGCCGTATATTTTTGATCTTACGCTTAAAAAAATAGTAGCAGTGCTTGGCAAGTTTTCCGAATACATTTTTTTATTTGGATCAGTTTTGTAATTACCTTTTCTATTACATTAATGAAAATAACGTGTACTAAGTAATTAACAGTGTTAATGTCTTTTTGTCGACAGGTGGTGAGCAAGCAGTACCAGGTGGCGTCGGGGCCGGAGCTGACCAAGTTGTGCAACCATAAAAGGAAACTTTTGGCGACTCTGCAAGCCCGCACGCAGTCACCGGCTACGCCGCCGCCGCTCAACTTAGAACAGAAGAAAGGTATAATATATGGTACTTTAAATTATTTTATTTTATCTGTCAAATGTATCCTGAGAGTATCCTGAGTAGTTCCGAGGTTTACTTTTTTATTTCATTTTTGGCTGGTGTTTAAAAAAGATATGAGTAAAATTTTATGTATTTTAACGGGTTTCTTTTTGCTAAGTGAAGTCTGTCAACCCATATAAGTCCAGCAATGCAAAACATTTTCAACTTCATTACCTTATAAAAAGCTTTTAAAAATCAATGATTGTTGATCGCCGTGCCTTTATACGAGATTTAATCGTCTCGCTCTCTCCATAGTTATCGAGTTGAGAAAGGAAAATGCCAGGAATATCTTACTGCTTCTGACATATGACAAACTTATCAAACATGGTAGGCAGAAATCACTCGGACTCGTTAAGCATGAAGCGGCGTTCAGGGTGTAGGCGTTTAGTACAACTACTTGTACTATTATATATTATATCGTACTACCGTCAATTTGTCTGCCCTGTGTAGTTATTTAGTCTTTTTAGAATATTACAGATTTTAGAGTATTATTTAAGTTCCGCAGTTATATTTTTATATATAGTTATAATTTTTTTATAAAATAATTTTGAAGCAATATTATGAATATTTAGTATAAATTTACATACATAAACACTCACGCCTGTCACCCAGAGGGGTAGGCAGAGATTATGGACTTCCATTTGGCACGATCCTGACACACCTCTCTCGCTTCTTCCACATCCATATACCTACGCATACACTCGTCGGTTAAAGGTACTCTTGATTTGGGCCATTTGTAATATATCGCCAATTTGGTCGATAAACTTTCGCCTAGGGCGACCCTTCCCGACTATGCCGTTCACCTCTGCAACACAGATTTGCTTTGTCACTCTTTCCTCATTCATTCTTTCTACATGGCCAAACCACCGAAGCATTCCTTTCTTAATCCTGGTCACAACATCATCTTGCAAACCACACTCTTCTCTTATTAAACAATTTCTCACTCTGTCATTCAGCTTCATCCCTAACATAATAAATATATAATATATAGTATAAATTTATAAATATATTAATTTATATATTTATATAATTTATATATAAATATATAGTATAAATTTAGTATGTTAAAAAACAAACAATATACTCTTTATAATTACACCAACTGTTTTTACTTACGAAAACTTTCGAAAAGAACGCAATTTTATTTAGTGGCGTAGTTGCATTTCTCCTTGACTGAATACTTGCATCGCAAAAAGTTTTAAAGATGAGTAATGGTTGAAGTTTCTGGTTTCGTGCAACCTGTTTTTGTTTTGCTTAATTATTGCACAAGTTAGTGTTACTAAATTAAATAGATGATTTAAGACGCGGTTTCCACCCTATTTATTATTATTAATATTAATTTTAGTAAAATAAAGTGGCTTATAAAATTTCCTCTACTGTCTCTTAAGCCTCATATTTTGTGCTCTTCTTCTACCTTAACTTTTAGACGTGTAGGCCTTTCCCAGAACGCGCCAATTGAAACACATTTCTTTATAGAGTTACTCACACTCACGCTTGGCTGACGGTTTGGTGAACTTATACCCCCGCACTGGATAATGCTTTTTACTACTCTGTGGGATTTGAGTTCTGCATTTGTGCATAGGTTTGGGTCATCAATGGGCCGTCAGGCTTCAAATAGGTTGACATTTGAAGAAAACGATTTTGATCTTATTTATTATACTGTAGGTAGTAAATAGATCACCGTAGTCTGAATCGTTGCTCCATTGGTGGTTGGTGCACTTACATGATTTCCAATCATATTATAATTTTTCAGGTATGTAGGTTCCATCTAATACTCATATGTACAATAAGCAATTTATATGTATTTATTACAATTACCTCAGTCGGGGTCGAACATTGGCTATCCGCGTATTAAAAATTCAAAGTTGGTGATGCCACGCTTCATTTGTTGAAGAAAAACTAATCATTTGTCCACATGGTACAGCAGCATTGCAAAATGTTACATTGGTAAACATCTTTACATTTTACTAGGGTGATATATCCTTGTCAATAAATTGCTCAGGGAAATACAATCTTCAATTTAAAGTGTAAACAAGGTGAAATGAGATAACAATAAACAAATTATTATACTTGTCATAAGGAGGGAAGCAAGGAATGAGAGGAAAATTGTCGGCGACGTGACGAGGGGCGGGAAAATTGTGTTTAGTGGATACACAAATACTGCGCCGTCGGCGTTTGTACGTCACGGGACGTCGTATTCTTAGCCTTATTTCGTTTCCGCTAATGACGCCATTTTCTCTGTTACACTCGAAATCAGTTGCCTTCTTTGTTACTTTGAATTTCTTTTTAATTTTGCCCTTACTATCTTTTACTGTTCGCCATACACGTAATTCATTATCCATATTACCATATTGGTAAATTGTTATCGATGTCAATTAATCGAGATACTAAAGGGCGAATAGATAATACTTTTACAAGAAGTTGTTTCAAATAAATTTTAGTATTACTCAATGTTTTTTTAACCTTGAGTAATTCTGACTTTTGTACCTAATATTTGTATATTTTTTAAAAATATCTACGATTATGCTCTCTGGTACGTCTGAAATTTTCATTCAGTGGCGCCTGTCGCATCGTTTTTTACAAAATAGTTTCCTTCCTTAATCTTTCTACTTATTTTAAATCTATTGCTCTCTTAATTTTTTACTTATTTGATAAGAGCAATCTAAACATATTTATTTAGTGGCTTTATTAAATATAAATATTTTTTGTTGCAAGGTTAAGATTAATGAGTTTTGTGGAAATTTATTGTGCATACGTTAAATTTGCAAAACTTCTATAAAAGCATATACGTTGTGTAATAAAGTAACCATAAATAATTTTTATTCTCTATGCGATGAAATAAACGTTGTTAATTTTTTAGTTACTTAACTTCGTAAAAAAGACATTCCAATTACGTTCGAGCACATTCTATTTATAAGCGTTGAAACTTTATAATAAAGGTAAACTATTTGTTTCATTGAAGATACGTTAATAGCTTGTTTGACAACCTTTTATAATGGAACTCTTTGTCCACAACAGCCGCAGCAAAGCTCGAGAAACATCGACTCGCACAGCAGCAGATAGATGCACACTTGCAAATCCGATATTATTATCCGATTAGCGGGCGGGTGTTCCGGGCGCAATCTCCGCGCTCGGCCCTCTTCATCCAATTACGCGAGTGTGAACCCAACAAGATTAGCCGGGAAATACCGGGAATTGTCCCGGACTGTATCTATCGATACTAGTACTAATGGGTCTTGAATCAGCTGCCATGCCTTTTTTTATTTTCTACACGGTTATCTTCGTTGACTTACGGTGTTTTTTTTTAATAACAAGCCAGCTATTTTCTCTGTGTTTTACTGAAATTTAATTAAAAATGTATATTTTTAAACCGTTAATCTAAAATAATATTTTTGTGGCATTTTACAAAGCAATGAAGCACATAGAATATAAGATACAGAGAGTTCCGAACGAGTTAAATTGTCACTATCTATTTCCAAGAACATAGAAAAGTGGTCACTTGGAGGAGCGAGTTGTTTCTTATAACAAAGAGGGTACAGTCGGTCTCTTTGTTGTTAAGTGGCAACGCGGACTGGAGCGCGGGGATGCATTTAGTGTGGCATGAATAGCTTGCAACTGCACTTCGTCAGTCCGGGAGTAACAACCTGGACGCCCAACTCACCCCTCACAGTCCGCTGCCTTGCCACCCCCTACCAGCAATAACAGTTTTTAATATGCAAATCGTTTCACGTTTCGCGCGCTTTACCTTACATTATACCCCTTGTAATACAACACAAACACAGGGCACTTGCAATGTGGCACTGCTTAAGATGGAACGGAAGCTATCCTCTCTCCCTTTTTTAAAATTGTGAACGCATTAAGAATTTATACCATTTAATTTGTTTTTCATAAATCTCTTGTTTATTACTTTATTTATAAGATTTAAAAAGGTAATAAAATCTTATGTTTTAATTAATAAGATTAATTAGTTTATGGCCTCAACCGTGGCTATTATATGGTATCACTTGTATTGGAATCAAAATTTAATTGTAATTAAAAAATTAGATCTTGCCACTGACTGTATAAAGTACGCTATTTTATTTTATGTGTTTAAAATTATGACATGAATATTCTCTGTTTGTCAGAATCGAACCAAATGGTAGTTCTGAGTGTACGTATGAATACTTTCTGTATTATCAACGTAACAAAAACTCTAAAACTCTTCTGCACTCTCAAACCAGTTAATGTAATGTGTATAATTCTACTAAATCGTGTTATCAGGCTGAACCTCGTATATTACCATCATTCGTTCTCTTCATGACAGAACATTGTGATCGCACCACTCAACTCAATTATTAAACTGTTAATAAACAACAGCAACTGATTACTACGTCAATTTTCTTGTAACTGACAACTGGAAATAGGTCACCTGCTCCGATTACGTTACGTCACTAACATTTTACCTTGTACTTTATTTTCCATATTATTAAGTTATTATTACAGTTAATGATATTAAATAGTTGTATAACGTTATTGTAGAAGCTATCTTTAACAATATTCTTAATTATACCACTTAGTTTCTCATAGTCTACTAACTAGAGTTGATACTCTAGTCGGAATATGTTAAGTAATAACCATTACAACCCCTAAGTAACGAAGTATCAAGCAAGGATTTCCGATAAGAAGATAATGCCAGCAAAGGAGATTAAGTGTCGAGAGTGGACGGAACGAACAGGGAAGTCCGGAGCCGCAGTATTGCGTAATTACCGTAAAGGAAGTCGGCCGTTTAGAACAAACAAAAACGCTGGCGACTCGATCAGCGGCGGGAACAAAGGGCGGGTGTAATTTGAAACAATCGGCGGTGCGGAGCGGGCTTGGGCGCGCACCCCGACGACTATTGATCTGACGAGTCGCTGCCGTGCCTCCCTCTCCCCCGTCCATTCCGCAACAACCCCTATAACACCCTACTCGCCGTCCTCCGACACCCCGGCGCCTCCGAGACCACCCCGACTCGCACACAACCAGTATTTTAATTGCAAATCTGCCAGATAATGTGCAAATAGATAACGGCATTATACTCGGCTCGCTAACTAATTATGAAGCGCTATCGAATTAAGCCCGGCATACTTTTGAGCTTTATGAACTTCTTGTGGACGAGCCGGACGGTTCGATATTGAACGACTTGCGATGAAGTTGAATGACGATTCAGACTTGTTTATTTAGAGAAAGGGTAGTAAGTAAGTAAATCAAAGCAGTTTAATATTTTTACATTTTCTAGAAAATATACCGAAATTATTGAATTCTAAAATGAATTCTTCTAATTAAATTAGAATTATTGCTGTGTAAAGTTCTATTTTAAAAATGTTTCTTTTGTTCTATTAAATGAACTATGGCTAACCACTATTTCAGTTTTTGTATACGCATTTTAGAGGTGATTTATAATTTTTATACTTGCTAATTGTTTTTTTATTTGACCAACTTTTATTTTTTATTTTTTCTTTTATTTGATTTCACCTCCTTAGCTTGATTATCCCCTATCCTCTCTCCGCATAAAGCTGTATTAAGGGTTGGGTAAAATTAACCGCAATTACTGTTTGCGAAGAGTTTAATGCGAGTCATTACATTAATAGGTTTTAATTTAACAGCTATTGTTTGTTTTTATATTCCAAATAGTAAATGTTTTCAGAGATATTTTGGAAACGAAGTTCCTTATCGGACGGTACGGATTTAGCGGATGGGGCATGGGGGCTAGGCGACAAAACGTGTCACGATCCCTTCTGACGTAGTGTAGACGGCTTTGGCGGCTATAAGGAAACGAGATGGAATAATATCCATCTCCCTTGCACTTTTTCTTATCTTGCCATGAAATATTTTTTTAATATACGCTTAATTTTAATAGACGCTAGTAATTAATTTATTTGTATTTATTGTGTTCCCCGACACACAGGTTTTTTTATTAATTTCATTAATGTTTTGTTTAAATATAGTGGGTAGGTAAAAGTTTTACTTCATTAGGATTGATTTCAATAATCTTATGGTGTGTGGTGGCGCCATAAGAGAATCCATCACTCAGTGTGATCCATGGATATCTTAAAAGGCAACTTTGGTTCTTGACAGAAAGATCCTGTATATTTGACAGAAGCCGGTACAACCATCTCGTTCACATCAAACCTTAAATTAAATATCCACACCGGCGACAGATAGCAGCAGGATTAAACGTGTGACACGTGTAGTATTGCGATCACTGTAGGAGAAATACATGTTAAGAATTTGTAAAATATTATATAGACAATTTTATCTCTTTTAAATATTTTACTTTGTTTCGCTTTTATTGTTATTGTGTGTTCAGGAAATGTTGTAAATTACAATGTAAAAACTCCTTATTATCCTTAAGTTTTTAATGATTTATACTTAATATATTTTAATAGAAAAGATGTAAGTAAAGGTAATCATCACATAATTGGTAAAGATGGGGTTGAGCGCTTAGACAGATAGAAAAAATATCTTTCATCGCTTTAGGTTTAGGCATAATAAGGACGTCTGGAGATCGGGCCAAAGTCACGAAGTCTTTCGACCCTCGACCTTTGTTTTACTAATCGAATACATTATATGCAATTCGTCTTTTGTCCAATTTGAGATTTGAGTGATATGGCTCTAAATTCTAATATACATTTCTTGCTTCGATTTGTTTGAACTAAACGTTGCTAGCAAATTTATTCTTAAAAGGTTTTGTGACATTTTACCTACTTACTTTTTGTTAAGTTAGTTTTTAACTGACTGAAACATAATTGGAAATAATTTTACTTATAGTTGAGAATTTCATGTTTTATTTTGAATATTACATCTAAAAAAGCAAGCCTTTCAAGTGCCTATAGAAATGTTTATTTTGTTAATTTGAATAAGACCTAGTTATTGTATGGTATTAGTACTTTAATTTGTTAATAATTGTAGTGACGGTGTAGCATCCATAGTACAAAACCTAAAGTCAGGTCGTCTACTTATTGTATTGAAATGTTGATTCTATCATGACTATGTACACATAAATACATGTCATAATATATGTAGGTACATATCTATGTACCTACATATATTATGACATGTATTTATGAACTGGTCCCAAATCCCAAAGTCGATTAATAAGAAATGGAAAATGCTATCATATGGATATTTCTAACTGATGATCTGATCTGATGTATGCACACTGGTATTATAAAATAATGGTATTAAATGATCTCTTTAAAGTTTCGATGCAAAATCGATTTTTAACACCTTTGTTCATACTTCAACATCACTTTACTATAAAACTATAAGTGGTTAAGGTTAAGGTGATTAGAACTTTTTTACTTAATATAAATATATCTTCAATTAGTATTTTAATAATTGTCCCATATTTTCGATAATGCTTGCCCAATGACCACTATTATAGATCCCCAAATCAAATTATAGTTCTACGCGGAAGTAGTCTCGGTTAAAAGCTAGTAAGAAATATAATTTATTTAATGGCAATTTTATTATACAGAGTTTCGTCTTAAACAATTTGCTTACGTTTGCTGTACCCAGGATTACTTTACTATTTGAGTTATCTACGTGGGGCTCCGGGATAACTCTTGGTATTTGGCAACCCTAATGAAAGCGTTGTCCATTGAAATAACGTGTGCGAATTGAAGCGGATTTAATGACAGTGCTCTGTTCTGTTTGGACGAACTAATTGTATTTTGTTTTAATTACTCTCTGTTAATGTTCTCTTTATTTTGGAGAATATGCAGTATTTTTATGAAACATTTGAATTTGAATTAGTCATAATGTTATTTTTTGCTTACATATTTTGTCTTCTTCTATATAATAATATTGTGGAAAAATTACTTGACAGTATTTTTGTTTTCGGGAACCTTTTTTTTTATTTGAAAATTAAATTTTGCAAAAAATTTGATGTTAGTATCTCTTTCGCGTGTTTGACATTTAGAAAATAAAAATTAGTGCCAAAGTAGATGTCAATTAATTGTTTTTCGAAGTAGTCTCTGCTCCTGTCTTTGTGTTTCTATATATAATAATGTGTCGTTTCATTCTATGTATGTACTATATAGAAATTACGAATGTAAAATTTTCAATGATAACCGGATATTTTGAATCTATAATAAAGTGAGAATCTATAATAATGTAATATTCTATCAATTTCAGGTGCAGAAGTAGCAGCTAAAAAGAAAATGAAGAAAAGGCCAGGGTTTATATCGAACATAAACGTTTCCCCGTTAATGGTACAAAAGGATAAGCCCCTCGGTGACTTTAAGGTACGTTATTCCCCAATAATATTACGTATTCATGGCCCTGATAAGAGTTGAGTCGTTGCCAAGACTACTGCCTGCACACTGATATTTTATTCATATCACTCTTGAAAACAGCTTTTATTGTAGTTATAACAATCTTTTGATTAAATGTATATAAACTTGCTGTACTACTTTCTGTTACGATAGAAAGTCATTGCTATATTTTAAGTGTACGGGAAAGAGAATGGATTAATCTGGAAGAAACAAGGGAAGCCTCTAAGATAATATTTTATTTTATAAAACCGAAGTGACAAACGAACTTACAGTCTACCATTAAGTAGCTACTGCAGTCCATATACCTGCAAGCAACCTCGAAGGAGGTAGGTAGAAGATGGAATGCCTCACTGTAATTATTACTGGTTTTGTACCTTTCATACAGGATCACAGCAAGGCAATCATTGCTATTTTGGCGGCACAAATAGGTAAACAGGTGGTACCCGCCCAGACTCCTGGGCAGGAATGGTTTCCTACCACATAGAAGCTCCCATCTAATATACTAATTCAACAAATTCAACAGGTTTATTTTTGATTTATCTCATTTGTTTCATTTTATTTATTTCAGAATCAAGAAATCGAGTCTAAACGCACGGTGTCTCCTGGAATAATGGTACAACGCCCCAATATGCAATCTTGTCCACCAGGATATCTAGTGCAACAGAACATGTTAAATATGGCTCAAGAGAACGAAGTTAAACACGAAACGCTCATTCAGAGAAGTTCGCACTATCTGACCGTCAACAATGGCTGGATAACACAACAGCCAGAAAACATAGACGGACAGAAACAGAATCAGGTTGCACAAAATTCTGTTAATACCTCTCTAAATGTAGGTCTGCCAGTGCTAGGGACTAATGGGCAAATAATTGGAGTGAATACAGGGTACAATAAACAGGCGAATAATCAAAAAAACGTTATAGGCCTCCAGTCGCAACATGTTATGGAACAAGATCGTAAGGAAGAAAAGAAAGATCTGCACCCGAATTTGCAATCAGTCAGGCAACAGAGTAAAGAAGAGGAATCCCAAATATTTTGTGGTCTGAATCAAGCACTGACCCCCGAAGTAATGCAAAAGATAAATGAACAGCAGCAAATATTCATACAGCAGAATCAAAAACAAATAGAAATGGCCATGAAGGGCTTCAAAACACAATTAGCTGAAAACACTAACCAGAACAAACCGCAAACGCAATTCGTTCCTCAAGCTCAACTGGTGATACAAAATGGAGCTGTGGTTAAAACTAACTCCGCTAAAACGCCACCATGGCAAGTAAAAAGAAGTGAATCTAACACTTCAATAACGAGTCCTAGTCCTAAGCCACAAAAATTAGAAAATGTTGAATATGATGAGCAGCATACAAACCCTCTAGAGGACTCTTCAAACTTATTCAATTCTTTTTCGGGTCACAACAACATGAACCAGGCAATGTGTTCCCGGGTGCCACCTTTACCTCAACATTACAATATGATGGGTCAACAATGGCCCGGAGTTGACCTTAACAAGAAAAAAGTGAAAGGCAACACTAAGGCACCCAAAAAGAAATTCAGTCCAACTGAGAACAGAACTATGACGTTTGGTAACAACGGCATGCGATACGTTCAAGATACAAAAGGAAAAATTTGTGATGATATGACAACAAATAATGTTCCTTCGTTTATGGATGACCCGAATGGGTACTTAGCGCAACAAACGGTTTTGCTCAATAATACTATTTCTAAGCAAGTGGGAATTAGCTCTAATTATGATGGCAACCAGTATGAAAACTCTAATAACTCTTACAGCTCTCACAATCAAAATGAAAAATCTGGTAAACAAATTAACAAATCTCATGATGGAATTAATATTTTCAAAAATAATATGGTGCCAAATTCGTCGCCATCGCCAAACAATACTCCAGACAGCAGTTTAGTGCCCGAAAAAAGTATCGAAAACCCAGTTTCTCAGTGCTGTAAAGGCTGTAATATTCCTTATAAAGGGAATTGCTCAGATTACGCTGAAAATCAAATAAGAGCAAAACATATGAAACACAATCTATGTTCAATGGAACTAGATGGCAATCTGAGTACGTCTAGTCCGAAGCACGTATTTGATGATAACCCCGTTACATCGTCTACGTTCATTGAGCGGAATTCAATGATAAATGAAAATAGTGGTCCGATCCAAGCAGGTGTGGTAAGCACCAGTAATGTATCGCCTACAGAGACTCTCCAACCTCCAGAACCCTCACCTACGCTGTCGAACAGTTCGAGAAGTACGGATACGCCTCACAGCAGCGGAAGTAATTCACAAATGCAAAATAATTGTACATTCCCCATGCCAAGCCCGGCTTACCCTGGATCTTGTAGAGATAATTCCAATAGCAACCCCCCAACCCCTGGTAGCAATCACGCATATCCATACAACTCACCTGGACCACCCAACAGCCAATCTATTCTAGGAACGCAAATGATGCATTTCATATCAAATCATAATGTGAACAAAAATCTAATGGAAGTGGATAACATATCAATGGTTGGAGTGAAGCCAGGCTTAAGAAATCCACAAGACATATACAGATTAGAAGCAAGAAAGCGTTTTGAGAATATAATGCCAGGTTATTGTCCACCTCCACATTTAGGAGGGGGTCCAGCGCATTCATTAATACAAGCGTGCTATGTACAAACGTTTGTAACAACAATGGCCAGCGGGTTTTCTGTCACTCGAGATACAGTCACTTCGGTGTTAGCTGGAAAAGCAAATACAGCTACAACTTCTATCAACGCGTCGCAAGCTAATTTCGTCAGACCACCACCGCCCCCAAGTGTTAACTTGGCCACAACATATGCGATACCGACCAACCAACCTGATCCATTTATTAATTCCGTCAATTTACCTACGAGTTATCCGTTGCACATAGCCGGCACCACAGCGCAAAATATGATTTCAAAATCACCATTAGAAATGGTCCAGAACGTTATCAGTAGTCTGCCGTCGAAGTCGGAAACAAATAATACGCAGTCTACAACATTAACGCAGATTGGTAGGCGGGCCGGTCCCACTACACCCGGACAGATATTGATATCATCTACTGGTCAAATCATTGTTTCCAATAACCATATGCCACCACCTCCGCCGAAAACAAGCACATCCAATTCTCCCATACAAGCATCAAATGCAATTACGAATGTGACAACGTCCGTAACGCAAGTGTTACCCGCAGTTGGCAATGTTCCGCCAATTGTGAATCAACCAACAGTCGTTGTTAATACGTTGCCGACGCCGTTCGTCATACAGCCGCCAATAATGGCCGTGGACGGACAAGTGATGCAACAGAATACAGTGCTACCTCAAATAGTGACTGGGGGAATTGTGTCGGGACAGACTTCGAACGAAAGTCCTCGACAGATAGAAATGAAGAATGGACAAAGCTTTGTCCAAGGTGTTGCGATGCTTTCACCGGAAAGTTTAAAAAAGAGAAACAAAAAGAAAAAGGTACCCGCCCCCAATATAACGAACGTTCTGCAAATAACAGCGCCGCAACAAAATCCCAGCAACATAATGGTGCATCATTCGTCGCCGCAGCACAATTCTAGTCCACAATTCTCGCCGCGTGGTTTTCAGCTATCGCCCACCAATAATATTTCGCCGACTCCGATGCTGCAAGCGTTGACTATTGTACCTGGAAAGTCGGGAACACCGGCGCACATAGTTATGAACGGACAAGGCAACACTAATAATTTTGGTTCCCAACAGATAATCGCGAATACGTCACCGTCGCAGCAGATCAATCTATTGCAGCCCGTCAATTTAATTAATAACACAACAAGCGTAATGTCGAATTTCCCTGCCTTCCAGCAATTCATTGTGCCAAACCTCGGTGGAATGGTGATGACAGCTGATGGAACGGCTATAATCCAAGACAATTCAACGGGAATGCCTATGCAGTTGCAACTGCAAACAGTCAACGGACAAAATGTATTAACACCAGTTCAAAATACTGGTGTGTTTGCAGCGGGAGCCAATAGCGGCGTTGTGATCAGAGCACAAAATCAACAAGGAAAGATTATTCAATCGCAGCACAGTCCAGGCGCTCAGTTCCTGTCTCCGAATAACCAAGTTATGATGAACAGTCCCAACTTTAATGGTCAGCTTAGTCCCCTACTTGCCAATTTGAGTCCAACAAACGTAACATTTAATACGAGTCCACATCAAGTGAGAACAGGGAACGTACAAACGCAAGAATTTATACAGACCAATCAAATGGGACAAACCTTGATGGTTCCATTATCGCCGAAACAGGTTTCACTGACATCAGCGACAAACAACAGGAGCAATTCAACTTTCGTGCAACAAAATACCACAATAGTTCAGCAACAAACAACTTTGGTATCAAACTCGCCTAACACGCAGATGTCGTGCCCAACTAATTTGCATGGCGGCAATTCTTCACGTCTGAGCATAGACCCTAATCTTCTTCTCACTCATAAACAAGTAACAAATCAAAAGGGTAGAAGCTTTGTTCAAATATCTGCTGAGAACAATCAAATTGACGAAGTAAAAGATGATAAACAGACGCCGCCGGTATTCGCACAGTTGCAATCGAATGAGAATGAAAGAAAAATGGAGAACGAGGGATACGCTAAATTTATGAACGAGTTCAATCCTTTGATCGGGCAGGGCACGTTTAATTCCCACGTGAGACACTCGGTGTCGACTCAGACTTTAGTTAATCAACAGAGGGGCAAATCACCGAACAGCCAGGCGGTTTCTGGTAGCAGTCCCCCGGATACAACTACGCACAGTCCTTTAGGCGCTCTGGAAACCGCTTCTAGTCCGCGAGTGTACGGCGCCAGATGTGTGTCGACGCAAGGCAACTATGCGGACACTACTACCAAGTCGCCGGAGCCTGCAGACGTGAACTCTTCGGTACGTACTAATTTTTTTTTTATTATATTACAATGGTATAGTGCACACGGTCAGTGTAGTGCCGGTACGGTGTAAGAATATATGCTGCTCATATCATTCCGTGACTGTCGTAAGAGGTGGAAACAGGAGGAGATAGGCAGCAGCGTCTTCCTAATAACATTAAAAATGGAAAACTCCAACCCGCCTGCCAAGAATGACAACTAAGGCAAATATCCCCTCTATGAGATAACTATGAAGGAGAGCTATGTTTTACAGTATAGGTACGCTTGATAGACTAGTCCCATTCGTACCCAACAACAAGCATCAACCGCGTGGTTTAGCAGTTAAGGAAACACGTGTCGAATAGCGGCAACTGGCAATATTTGAGCAAAAATCAGCTAAATACACTTGAACTTCAGGTCTGGATATGTGATTGTCTCTGATACTGTTTTCTAACCTACTTTCCATAAGCATTACATCTGATCCTACATCACATTAGAAAGGTACGTATGAACTATGAACATGGTTGATAAAGTTTTAATAAAAAAATATTATTTAAAAAAACTAAAGCAACAGCCTATATTATATGTCCTAATGTTGGGCACATGTCTTCTCATTCTCCTTCCAGAGATGTTTTATGGCTAAGAAGAGTCTACCACGCTGCGCCAATGTGTTTAGGCATTAGGTTGGCTGGACCGGCGAAAGGCCACCTCACGGAATTCCAGTGTAAAATAACAGCTTAAAACTGCTATGTTTTGTATGGTGCATGTAAGAGAACTGGAGATCTTTTTTACTGTTAACTTAGTCCTCAGGGATGACAACGAATCTTGATTTTGATTCTTAATCATGGATAGGATGCTAGATGCAGGTGTCTATGGCCCTGCTATCAGGTTAACTCGTTTGTCATCCATATTCTATTTTAAAAAAAAATTGCTAGGATTCTTTACCATAATATTTTCCTTCACCAATGAGCATGTGGTAAATAAGAATATAAATTCCAATTAACAATTTAATTGGTGCTGGCATGGATATATCTCGGTGGGATTATGTCGCTACTGTAGCTACT
This sequence comes from Parnassius mnemosyne, assembly GCA_963668995.1. NCBI lineage: Eukaryota > Metazoa > Arthropoda > Insecta > Lepidoptera > Papilionidae > Parnassius > Parnassius mnemosyne. Next base: position 41,429,711 of record CAVLGL010000104.1, on the reverse strand, counting down.
ATTGGTTTTTAAACATGATAAATATATTAGTCGAAATTCTAAACGATAATGGTTTTGAAATTTCAGGCCATGGTACAGTGTGTGTCGAGCAGTGAACAAGATATGGCCGAGTCAAGAGAACGTGGTTGGCCAACGCCGCGAAGCGACATAAATTCCGATAACGAAATTCCAAGTGAGTTATCAAATCATTACAATGCAGTTTACTTAATGGTTATATGATTTATTACGTGGTAGAGTCATGCTGCAGCTATATTATGGTTGTAGTACGAATGGGTCGGCTCGACCGAGGACCACGCTCTCACAGAATACCAGCGTAAAATAGAAACTTAATGCTGCTGTGTTTCGTATGGTGAGTGTAGCGAACCGGAGACCCTCTTTTACAGGAAACGAGGCATTTCATCTTAGTCCTCAGGGATGACAACGCATTTGCATTTAGATTCTTAATCGAGGATAAATGTAGATGTCTTTGGGCCACAGCATCCACTTACAATCAGGTGGACTGTGTGCTCGTTTGTCACCATTATTTTATAAAAAATAAAGTAACTGTGCCCATGATTTCATTCGCATAGAATAATTATTTTATATACTTTCCTATTTGAATCAGATTTTGTTTACAATTTCATGGGTTAATTTTTTTGCGCGGAACTCTTTTTCTAGGATAAAATATCCAAGTTACTCCTTATAATAGTAGCTATCTGCTAGTGAAAATCAAGGTAAAAAATCGGTCAAGCCGTATCGGAGATCAGTCGGAACAAACAAACAGAAAGACAGACAAAAATTAAAAAAATATATTTTTTATTACAAGTATTATCGTACATATTTTCATATTTATATAGTTAAAAGCTATTATTTTGACATTACAAACAGACACTTCATGAATAAAAAAATCCCTCCATCGCTTTCATATATTAAACCACGTCCCGGGTGCAGTCCTTACTGCTCCCAGCACCCTCGCAGTGCTATCAGGGTGTCTCGAGACCACTTCCGAGTCACCCTCCTCTTTAGGGGTTAAATTGCTAGGCGTTAGGGGCACCCGCCTCGACGCCCGTATCCCCTGTGGCCCCGTTTCTGATAAGAGAACACCCTCCTCGAGGGAGGGCCGTAACGATCGCCTTGGCGTCGTAGTGCCCGAGCAGGATCTGTCCTCTCCCGACACCTGTCAACAGCCTCATTCTGAACCATAACGGATTTAAGAAGGCGGCTACGGCCCTCCACGCCGAGTTCCTGTTCAACATCGCCGACACGACTGCTGGCAGGAGAGTTTCCGACCGATCCGGCTCACCAGTACCGTCCGCTGTCGTTCCCACGCTGAACATGTTGCCAATGTATGGGATGCGGAGTCCTGGAAAAAATTTCAACTTAAATCAAAAAATGGGCCCCCCCATCATCAGTTTTTGATTTAAGTTGAAATTTTCCGATTGGATATATACTATCGTTTGTAGCCTTGCTTGTCAATTAGTAGGATGCATTTCGCTAAGCCACAAAATTTATAACAAATGATTTGTATCAACTTTCAGATATGATGTCAAACGTACCCATAATGCGTCCTAGTCGGCCAATGAATCCAGTGGAAACATCCGAGATGCACTACAACCAAAGCATGGGCACGCCTAATTTAAACAATCAACATGTCATGCCGATGTCCTCCAATTATTATGAAAGAGCCCAGGGCTATAAGAGGAAACACGAATTCGGCGACGGCTCCTCCTATAGAACAGATAAATTGATGAGGACAAACTACAGTATGGTACATGGCCTTCCTAAAGATTCAGAATACGACGGATTAGAAATTAGCTCCCCAGATAAATCTCAAAGGCACTTCCCTACATCAGGGACCAGTTCGGATTCAGCTTCAATGCAGAAAGTATTCGATAGGCATAATTTAGGTTCTGGCGATGGTAAGTATTACTTTGTACAGCTAATTACCTTTCACTTTAACGCTTTCAAACCTTTGCCGCCTAATTCGATTCTTCTCATGCGATTTAAATGTGGGAGCGCTATTCATCAACTTAATTATGGTGACAATTATAAAATTTTATTGTTTCCAATATCTACTATGTCCTGTTACGAAATAAAAAATGTGTCAATTATATCAATACAATACAATAAAATAGAATGCACTTTGCATTTGATAATGCAATTGTTAAAACTATCATAAAATTCCTAATTTATCACATTTATTTAACGAAGATAACTTCTTTTAAAGATATTTGTAGTTTTGAAAAACAACACAAGTCTATTGTCGATTTTCAAACCAGCTCTTAATACTTTCTCTTCCATTACAGTAGCAGACGCTAGTCTTGAGAGATTTCGAACTTTCGTAAACTAATATCCAAAAACATCTCACGCTTTGTTCACAGCTAACAAAATTCAAAATTTTTATTACAATGTTGTGTCTTGTATTGGTTTTGGATTGATTGTAGTAAAGGCGGTTACGCAAAATTTTATTAAACACGTTAATATAGTTCATTGTCAAAGAACAGAGTCGCCATACTGATGTGTATTGTGATATATTTCAGCTTCTACATAATGTGATAATATTGGTCATTGGTTTTCTTTTGGTTGGGTTAATACAAGATACAGCTGTTAATAAATGGTGTACTGGAAACTAATCAGAGTGTAGCGATGTGCAGCGTTCAAACGCTCCCCACTACGGCTTTTTGTCGCTTTCCATTGCACCACAGAAGTAACAAAATTGGCTCACAAATTGGGATCCCATTACTAACGCATCATTGTAAAGCCATCACCATTTCATCTGTTCATCGTTGTAAGTAAAGCACATTTTCATTTTAATGTAACATTCTTCTTGGGTGAGGGGAAAAGTACATCCGAGCTTCTTCTTTACGCAAATTTATAATTATGTAAAGTTTTAATTTGTTAATAATATCGCTGTATTTTTTCCGTGTCCGCCCAAATCACGCATAAAGTTTAAACTGTCTCTTACTTTTACTTATGTGGAACTGAACTGTAACAAATTTATTAATGTAACTACTTAAGCTTGCTCGATAGTAATATATTAAGCCGTGTTCGTCGATCGCTTCACTTTGGTGTCGGAAACGCGGTGATGGAACGCTACTAATAAGTCGCAAACAATAAACAATATAATGATTGTGGTGTGGTAGATTCGAAGAGCGAGGACGACTCTGACGAAAAAGGGGGTGAGGTATCTAGTGAGAAACCGACGCGCAAGTTTGAGGTCGGGGACCTTATTTGGGGGCCAGTGAAAGGGTACAACTCGTGGCCAGGGAAGCTGCAGGCCCGTTGCGAAGATGGAAAATGGAGCGTTCGTTGGTTTGGTGCCGACAAGATGGCGGGCTGCGTGGAACATTCTAGACTGCTCACCCTCAGCGAGGGCCTGGAGGCACATCACGCCGCACGTACCAAGCACAGGAAGTGAGTGCGATCACACCAATGTCACCAAGCAGGGGGCTATTATCTACGACTATAATTATTAGGCCGTATTTGATATACGACAATCTTTCGATTGTTTTCGTAATATAAAAATACGTTTTTTTAATTGATTTCGAAATTTATGAATAATTTTTAGCTTCAACTGAATATGTTGATAATCGCCTCCCTCTTTCTGCTTAATCAACGATTATAACGCACATAATATATTTTTATGTTGAAACTTGAAATCAATGATTGTCATAGAATAAATTTATTCATTATTTGTTAATTTATGTATTAACGATGTAATATTAACCCAACCCAAAGATTATATTGAATTGCATCAGAAATTTTATGGTATGTAAAAAATTTGCCTCGGATGATATTTATAGCTGTTTATGTTATTGTACAGGAGTAGAAAATTGAATTCTCTGCTCGAAAATGCGATACAAGAGGCAATGGCAGAGCTCGATAAGAAGTGTGATAAAAACATGGAAAGGAAAACAGAGGGCGAGGATTCGGATGTCGGCATGTCAATTACGGAGACACCTAAGAGAAGCAAGAAACATGATAAATTAAGGAACAAGGAAAAGCATAGGAAAGCTCCAGCAAAGGTGGATAGCTCGAGATTACGAAGTTCACGATGACGTTTGAACGAAAACTTTTTTCTTGATCTGTTAGTTGCAGGGGTACTAAGTACATAATTCCTTAAAAAAAAATGTTGAATGTTCTTTGCCAGCGACTGGGTGCTAATGAGGGGCGATTACGCAGTAGTCACTTTGAGAAATTATATCTAATCGCTTTTAGTAACATTTCTATGTGTCATAAAAATGAAACTAAAATTCCTGAGGGATGTTTCTTTTGATATTTTTATTTTGATAGGGCAATTGCGTTGTGTTAAGATATAAGATGATTTATTAATTCGGCGTGTATTTTGTAAATAGTTATTAATGCAATTTTTGAGCATTCCGTTTTAATTGGGATTTGCGTTGGATAATTTAATATAAATAAAATCTTAAAGAGATTACGGAAGTATAAAATCATATACATTTTACGATATTCACGATAGATTCATTAATATGATAAATTATTAATACATTATAATAAATATAGTGTTTATGTGTGGCATGCGTGGTTTTAAATCACTGTTGTTTCACACCTATTTGTAAGTTTAAGAGAATTGAACTAAATAGGTCTGTCTCTATATTGGGACACGATTGAGGGCAGCATACAAATTGTTAAGTAACATTCGTGATAAGTACTCTAATGTGAATCATCATATATAAACATCATTATTTTGATGTTGATATTGGTTTGTCAGTCCACAAACGGACTCAACATTAATTCTAAATTGGTGAATTTATCACTAAAATTGGAAACTAAAGTTTTATATTGATGATTTGTGGTTGACATTAAAAAAAATTCTGACGCCCTCACAACTTTAATACATTTCATTGATGTTTGTACAATTTTTATCGAAATGTAAATTTATAAGAAAAAAATAACGCTATATATCATGTAAATTTTGTTTTGTTAGAAAATAAAGAAAAATATGATTTCTAGTCAAAATATTGAGCATATTAAAGTGTAGATATTACGGATGAGGTAATTGACAATAACACTGGCCTGGCGACCTGTCAACATTATATATATAAGTACAGTATTTGTGCATTATTTATTTTGTTCCACATTGTGGTATTTGTTTTCGATTATAATTCCGTTAATATTTTTATATACACAATGGTTAAAAATAGTAGGTTGCTATGAATTTAAGATTAAGTCTTGAGTATTAGGTTTTGGGTAGTAACAGCAGTCAACAAAAGGTTTCTTAATTTTGTTAACTATTTCATTTCATTAAGGCCTAGTTAGACTAAACAACATTGACAATCGCATAGTTATAATCAAAACGATTCCTCCCCCTACCGAATCGATTTACTGAAACTTGGTTTTTTTTCTAACGAGAGAATATAGTTAACGTAATACAATTAAAAAGTTCTAGTTCTATACAATAACTGGAAAGTAATCACTCACTCACGAGTGGTAAAAATAACTCGTGAATAAAAATACCGTTAAAGTTTGCAAGTAGCAAATCAGTTAAATCATTAAAAAATATATGTTTCCCTGCGATTTTTACGTAGAATCAGACTTGAAATTCGAGGAAGCCAGAAAAGTTGTACATTTTTGAACAAAAATATTTTATTGTGATAATTATTAAAACCTTTTCATGGAAGACATTCGAGATTTATTTAGCTTATGCTTTAGCTGATATTATTTAATACATCACGTTTCGGTACCTTTTCTTTTTTTATAATTAAGATTTTCACTTTAAGTGTCGCTTTAATGATAAGTTTTCGGTTTACGGTACAAGGGAGATTATTTTAAAACATTTCTAAAATGATTTATTATCACAAAATTCAGATATCTAGGTAAAGGATTTCAAAAAATCGTAGGTAGCATGTTAAATATAGAATCATGTCATTAATACATTTTATAGGTAATTTGTTAATGACGGTCATTGTTAGATAATATTATCGATGTGTGAAATTAATTTATGTGATCTTTGAATATGTCCGGGAAATTATATATCAAGGATTTATCATAGCTTACTGTTTTTATATAATCGTATTTTAAACTTAGGGATTCGACTTAACTTTCCTAAATAATAAATGTGACTCCAGATATCAACGTAATATTAAATGTTAAATGGATATTGTTTATTAAAACGAATAGCACTTCCCTGTGAAATGGTATTATGTACATAATCTAACTGTAGTTATGTATAGTATTTTATTTCATTGAAATTAATGTTTTATAGACTAATATACAACATAAGATTATTTATTTGTTTTGCTGTGTACATATTTTTTTCAATAAAATGTACCTGTTTTATTTAAGTTTTATTTATTTATTTATTTTTATTTTAAAGGAAATGAGTAGTAAATAAAAATTTGCAATTTGCAATCTTCGGTTTATGACCATCTGTATGGCTATCGAGTCCCCATCTAAGAATAATCTGTGTATGGGTGTTGTTCCTTTTTAGGGTTCCGTACCCAAAGGGTAACCAACGGGACCATATTACCAAACCTCCCCTGTCCGTCCGTCTGTCTGTCAACGGGCTGTATCTCATAATCCGTAATAGGTAGACAGTTGAAAATTTCACAGAATGTGTATTTCTGTTGCCGCTATAACAACAAATAATTAAAGTAAATTAAAAGGGGCTCCCCTACTAGACGCGGTTTTTACGATGGTACGGAACCCTTCATGCGCGAGTCCGACTCACACTTCGCCGGCTTTTTATTCCATTCAGGAGCTCGTAATTAATTCACTCAGGGCTCGGATAACGGTATATTTTTCGAAACGTTTTCGTCTTAAATACCTAAAAACTTATTTGTTTCATTTATGTTCGAGCGGAATCATAAAAAAAACGTTTATGTAGAGAACAAAATTTTAAATCGTTCTGGTTCAATAAAACGTTTTTAACCATTTTAAACAGTTTTTTCCCATTTTTTGGCCCTGAAATACGAAACAAAAATACCTTATAGGTTTAAACTTGTCGTGGTACGCGCCATTCATTTAGCTTCCTGCGGAATAAACCGTTTTTTACGTTTTCACATTACCTTCTCATTTCGTTTTTGTTCCGAACAAAATGTTATACAAGGAACCGTCCCAAACTTTTTAAAAACGTTATTTTTAATAACGTTTCCGAGCCCTGAATTCACTGCTAGACATGAACCTTAGCTATAATAGGGTCCTAGAGAGAATTTGTGGCAATCGAAGCAGTAGATAAATTAATGATTGCAGTATCAGATGTCTCAGACGCAGCTTCCCATACCCGATTTGAGAATTGTAAACTGGTGTTAACAAGAGTTGGTTGTGCTGTTATCTGTCAGAGACCACAAGATCTGGGCCTTCTTGGAGGAACAGATGGGATGATTTTAATTTTGTTTAATTATCTCTATGACTTGTAACAATTGTTAATCAATATTGGCTGATAAATATTTGACATAAATTTTATTACTTATAGTGAATCTCAATGGCACGCAATGCATGCTCTTGAGGTACGGAGAGACGAAATATTTATGTCTATACCCAGCATGGCCTTTTTGACCTATCAATAAAATAAATAAATAGAAGTCGCGATCCAGTTACTATACGTTTGAATGGCATCAATATACAGAAGCTCGTGCCCAGGAGCTGGGGGGGGGGGGGGGAGTCATGACCTTTCGCCTCCACTAATTTAAGTATATTTTTTCTTTTTTTTAAAAAAAAAAAAACGTTACCTCCACTCTAGGATTTTCTCCTGTATCGTGGAGGCAGTTTACAAACACAAATTGCACAAGGACAAACATCCAGACCCGGAATAATTATTTGTAAGCCATACAAATACTTGTTCCGTGCGGGATTCGAACCCAAGGCCCCCAGCGCAGCAACTCATTGCTAAGCGACTGCGCCATGGAGCCGTCCATTTTGCTCCTTACTTATATCTTACATTGAGATGAAAGGTTTGCGTAAGTAAAACTATAGTTTTTAACCATCTCCAGCGAGCCTTAACCGGACGTAAATTGCATTCCATAATTCTTTTTCTTTAAAAATACGTTACTTCCACAATAGTATTTTCTCGTATCGTATAACTTTTACAAGAAGGAACATCCAGACCCCGAACAATTATTTGTAAGCCATACTTGTTCCGTGCGGGACGGCCCTCAGCGTTATAACTTATTGCTAAGCCACTGTGCCACGGACCCATCTTTACCCGTCACTTTTCAGTTAAGAGATACAGTTTCTATAAAAATTAAAGGAAATTTGTTTTGGGTCCATCTGGATTTGCATAAAATTGTTTAAATTTCAGTGGTTAGTATTGTAGAAATATATATAAATTTCATCACCATTTTATGCACATTCACAAAACACCATCAAACTTTAAATACATTAAAATAAAGTGAATGGATTTGTCTTGCTGTTTTTAACTTTAAAAACTGTTCTAGTCATGTATACTACACTTTGAATATTACAACAACATAACGATGATGATTTTGTAATCAGTTTTTCAGTTTGTTCTCACTACGCTGAGTAAACCTAGATCACAAAATCTTTTTTCATACATTTCATTCATTCATTCACTGCATATCAAAAGTCCACTGCTGAACATAGGGCTCCCCATAGATTATCTCATAGTGCTTAAATACGGACGTATTAATTTTAACTTATTAGGAGATCTCTCACAACTTGCGATAGATAATGTAATAGTGAGCAGAATTTGAATGAAAATGCAAGGATTCCGAATTACGCTTTCATATAAATTCAATCATAGGTAGCTTTTATGATTTTTTATGTCGATGTTGTTTTTTACAGATATAACATTCGAAAATCCAATATTTATTTGTCTCATTCTCATTCATAACTGTTTTTCGTTAACATCGCAACCATAGAAGTGTCCAAATTCTTCACATTTCTTTTAAATAGTCGCAGTCGTCGGTGCCGTGAAACAGTGTTTTAACATCAAGATAAAATTCAAATCTGGTGTCAGTTTTATGCAAACGAGTAAACCTTTCACTCATGACACAAACAATACCTCGTTTAATTTTGTCTTTAGCGGTCAGTCCTGCATTTTTGGCTTACGACGCCTTTTCGTGGCTACATCCAATTCCTGGCAAAGATTGAATACTCTTTTTAATGCCTTATTAGTTAATGAACCTCTCTTTCATTTGAAAAATAGTATTGGAGGGCTTTTAATTAGTGTTGCCCAAAATCGGTCTTGGTCTTGCAGTCTTGGTCTTGTTCTTGCATTTTTGCAAGACCAAGACCAAGAACAAGACCGCCTCTTTTTAGCAAGACCAAGACCAAGACTGACCGTGCAAGATTTGCGCAAGAACAAGACTTAGCTTGCGAGACTCTTGCGTCTTGCAGTTTGGACTAAGTGTCGTTTCAGGGAGTATAGGAGTTCGGGTATACGCTTAGGGACTCCATGAGACGCAAAAAATATAATGAAAAAAAATATATTGGAAAATTGGACTTATGCGCATTACGAACAATACCATAAATATACATAGCGAATGAAAATATCCATTAAAAGAAGAAAGAGTGTATCCCTAGTTTTGACCATCGGCACTTTGATAGTGCGCGGCGTCTTGTTGTCGGCGTCATCAAAGATCGGATACTGACCTGTCAAAGAAATTGTGCAGCTATTCGAAAGTACAAGGTCAAGATACACGTGCCGGCGGCTACTATTGATATCGCATACAATCGTCGCCGCTGCGCCACACGCACTACATTTGACACTGTTTGATTGCCGCCACAGAGTACATGTTTCAAAGAATAAAATAAGTTTCCGGGTGCTCAGAATGGACACGAATACATTATCCTGATCTCGCAAGAAATATTGTAATTAGATAATAGGTAGGTATCATAATAATTTATTCTAGTAAGTAATTATTATAAAATTAACTATATGGATTTATAATAATTACTTACTATTATTGTTATTATTATTACCTAAAAGATAAACATGTTCAGAAAGTTCACTGCAAATCTCGACTTTTGCAAGTGTGTGTTTTTAAAACACAAAGTGCTCGAATATGTCGTCACACATTTGATAAATATGGTTGACACCATAGCACTTTTAAAACACTTGAAATGTGTAAAAATGGATCTGGATCTTGTCTTCAAGGCTTAGTTATTAAGGAGTTGGAGGGGTACCTAGGTAAACCCAGAGCCGTCATCTCGGACGACATTTTAGACTGTTGGAGGACGCATGAGACAAAATATCCAATTTTATCGAAGATGGCCCGTGATTTTCTTTTAATACCTGCAACTTCAGTACCTGCTGAGACATTATTTTCTAAAGCATCATTAGTAATTAGAAAACATAGAAATAGGTTAAGTGATGAGTCAGCCAGATGGTTACTTTGTATTAATGCTTTGTCAAAAGAATAAATATAAAGTACCTAACAGTAATGTCAAAGCTGTTGTGTACATACTGTGAAGTAATTTAATTTGCATCGTATTTTATTTTTTATTTAAATAAATGGTATATTGTATAACTCTTTTCCATTTCATATATGGTGAGGGTCCATCAATCTCTTTCTAGAGAGATAATTTTATTTAAAATACAGTGTAGTTATTGCCATTAATTTGTTTTTATATGTATGTTTAACCATGTTTTAGCACATGTAAGCTTATTAAATGTAAACGTTTATTAAGAAACTGACGCCCATGGCCGTGGGACACGGTAGATAGCTCAGTTGGTTAGAGCATCGGCACAGACCGCTTAGGTCGTGGGTTCAAACCCCACCCGGTGTCAGTTGATTTTTCGAATTTCTCATTAAATGTTTAGACATTTATTAATATGGTTCGTCTTTACTATGGCTATGTTAATTCAAGCTCAATATGTACCTACTCTGTTAAGTTGTTCTAAGATCTAAAATAGTTTAATAAATAGTAATAGGCTAATAGGTCATTGCGAGACTTGCGAGACTCTTGCTGCAAGACCAAGACCAAGACCAAGACTGGGAGCGCAATATAAAGACCAAGACCAAGACCAGGTGTATTGGCGCAAGACCAAGACCAAGACTTGCTAAGTCTCGTCTTGTTCTTGCATTTGGGCAACACTACTTTTAATATATCCAAGGCAGCATTATGAAAATTTATACTATAATAATCGCTTACAGCAACGGCAGTTTTCAAAAATCCTAACAAAGTCTGAAATCTTAAAACAAAATGTGATAATGAAGAAATCCGACCTCACTTCTTGTTTGATTGGTTTGGTTGCTATCGTCTGTCATATTTTGGAGAAGGTTCAAGATATCTTCAAAATAATTGGAACAGGCTTTACTGCTTTAACCGTTTCACACTGATTTCCCAACTTATTCCAGACTGATTTTACAACCGTCAGAGTGAAATGACCAGAAAATACTTAAAGAGCTTCAATAGTTCCGAAAAACATGTCTAATATAGTGTCCTACTTGGATGCATGTGCAACGATCAAATTGAGTGAACGATTATCGCAATTCACAAATATCGCCAGGTTACCCTCTTTACGCTTATTCTTTGGTGAGCTCCAGTTCGTCCAGTCATCACAGCAACGTTGGTATAACATTGTGAATGACATCAAAAATATAAGATAAACATTGAGATAATATGTTACTACGTAACTAGAGTCGCTACTACCAACAAGCACTGCGTTGTACAAAACATTGGTGCACGCTCCTCAATGGGCCTTATTCGCTGTTTAGTGAGAGACCGAGATACACGCTGCAGAGATTACGTAAATAATTAATTATGCCGTATTGCCTACTTAGATACTGTAAAAATAGTTCTAGAAATGCATCAAAATCTGAAGGAGTAACATTTCATAGGTAAGTAATATATTATTAGGTGAAATTCGTATAATTTAGGTAAATTTTATGAGATTTGAAAGAATTAAATAAATCATAATTGCTCGCTCGCTTGTACGCGCTGCTATTACGTAAGAGCGAGAGAGATAAAAAAGAACGAGCATGGATTAAAGCTCCTATGGCACAGAAGCGACAACTCTTTTTTAATTAAGTCATAACCTATATTAATATTGTCCTTTTTCTTTTATAATTTCTATTATAGTATTTACTAATTTATTGTAAACAATCTTCTCTCAATTTTATAACGCAATAAAAAAGAACGTAAAGTAAACATTCTACTACAATAATGTTTTATTTGTGTGTAGTTTTTTTTTCTACATTTGATGTATCAAAGTATCTTTAAGGATTCCACGTGTTTAAGATTTTTCATTTTATTTTATTTTTTAATGGGTTAAGTATACATATTTAGCAGTCAATATTTTGTAGGTGGATAATGAAAAAATAAATAAAAATACTTTTCAATGCTTTGTTGTTTAATTTAACATTATGTAAGTAATGTAAAATGTATAATATCACCTCTATTTTATTAATCTATGACCGACGTCATCGAGAAGCGTGGTGGGGTGTAATCGGGACGCAAATTTACTGGGAAGCGGCGACTCTAGTTACGTAGTAACATATTATCTCAATGAAGATAAAACAATTTATATATACTTTAATGTAAGTCGCTTTTAAAACATTTTGGTTGAATTTAAAATTCTACAGCATTGTAGACACTCGAAACTTTTTTTAAATAATCCATTGTGTAGCCATGTCACTTCAATAATTTCAATAACTATCTATTAGTATCGACTGTGTGAAAAATATTTATTTGGCTTGTGTATTTTTATTGCAACTACATAAACCTTGGTTTCCAATGTTTTAAAATATTTCTTTGAACTATTTCACTAGAAATCAATTATTTGTTTTTAGCGCCAAACACCACTCTGAAACAAAATTTAATCTAGTTGTTACATAGGAAGGTGTCGAATTCGAACGCGCAAGTGCACTGTCTGCTCATTTCCTCTCGGTTCTCGGTCATTAGCGAAGCGCGGGAATCGCGGAAAGGATTGTTTCATATGAATTGGCTTACTGTGGTTTATTTTGCTTTTTAAATTTAATAATAGGCGATTTTGCGCCCCCATTTGAAAGGCGCCCGGGGCATGTGCCCTACTTGCCTCATCCTAGATATGCCTCTGGGTACAGCTTATACCTTAACTAAAGATATAACTTATAAAGTTAGTGAGGGTAAAAATGCATAAGTTCTAAAGGGCGACCAGCTTAGTAAGCAACAGAACGATTCCGCGGGAACGGGAGCAATAGCATTAACATAATGATCATTGAAGCCCATCACAAGTCCACTGTTCAAAATGGAACTCTCGGAGACTGTTCGACGATTGAGAACCTTCATCAACAGACTTCCTGAAGCACCATCGTGATTCATCATGTCGCCACTTTATGTATTGGGTTGGGCGTCCTATCCGTCCCTTTTCGGTACGTGGATACTAACCGAAAACCTCAAGTGATACGTCATTAATCTAAAATTGTTCTCAAATACCTACATAGGAAGATGAATTCATTGCAATGTGCTGCTGGATAGGGAAGGGCAGGACTAATGATTCACTTATGATGTATTTATCATGTCGAAATAGTTCGGCGGTAGACGCAGTGTTTTATAAATGAAAAAGTTATAAACGAGCACAGTAGTCCACCTGATAGTAAGTGGACGCTGTAGCCCATAGACATCTACTAGAGAAGATAAATAAGACCGCAGAATGGAGGCCAAAAACTGTAAAATTATATCCATTTCGCTTGAAGACTTATATATTTTTCACATCGGTTAATTAGGATGTTATGCCATTGAAAATAAATGATTTATCTTCTCAAAATAGACAAATCGCTCTCGACATTAATCCACAATACCCGTGAATTACATTACACCAAATTCTGTGATTCTTAACAAGGGCATCGCCAGCCAATTGCCCAAGGTCCGCAATCTGAAAAGGATGGGAAAGTGTATAGGTACAAGAGCACATGGAGCTTTACTCGATCTATGCCGATTGTTCTAAGAACGGAACCAAATTCCAATGTGTAAAGCTCTACGAGCTCTTGGCGACGTCCTTGGTTCTTATTACTCCGTATCATAGCCAATGCACAAATTCCCCTGTGTTCCCCTAAGCCGGTACATAGGCATGTGCTGCAGGTTTAGTACCTAGAGCTTTTGACAAAGAGACCACACGCTGGGCAAAATGTTCAGCCCGTGGAGCGGCGGTATGCATAGTTGCATAGTCGTTCCGAAACTTCAATAGCGTGACCGAAGTCTAACTTCGGCCCGTTTAAGTTTATTTATATATCTATTTGATAGGAAGCTTTTATGCATGTTAAGATATTACTAAATTGTGTACATTATACTTCAATGTTGCCAGAGATATTTTCAGACGTGAAACTTATTCGAGCTTTCTCGTAGCTTCTCCCACGGGTATGTAGGAGAGCGACATCATTTTGGAAAATTACAGCACAGCCTAACCCTGTCAACTCCGAGGAGTAGTAAATCTCGACTCGACTGGGTAGGCAGTACTGTCATCACCGACCATTACAATATCTATCGATGAGTAAATCTTAAATACGACGTCTAATATTTTTCGTAATTTATTTTATTAACGGATTCTTATTTCGGCGACATCACTCTCATTGACGTAACAAATCGTTATGCATTTTATTCGTTAAATTTAGGAAAACGTGTGCAATAAGTTCATTTTCTGTCGCCACTGCATGGCAAAATTCACATGGAAATTTTCATTTCGCTATCTGCGTCCGTTTCCAGTCGACCTCTCCGATTTCTAGCAGCTTATTTACATGGACACCTGAGCGTTGGTCATTTTAAAGTTGCACACAAATGTTACACGCCATTTGTAGATTTACTTCGTTGCACCACAGAGATGACGCCTAGAGACATGAGTTCATTTCATGCGTCGGTGTGCCTCTCCACAATAAATGGCAGTTTTTATTATAGAATAAGGGTGAAAAACGAGCACACAGTCCACCTGATGGTAAGTAGTTGCTGCGGCCCATAGACATCTACATCTATCCTCTATTACAATCAAAATGCAGATGCGTTGTCACCCGTGAGGACTAAGATGGGATGCCTCATTTCCAGTAAAAAAGGTCTCCGGTTCTCTACACTCACCATACGAAACACAGCAGCATTGAGCTGCCATTTTTCGCTGATATTCTGTGACAGCGTGGTCCTCCCCGGTCGAGCCGACCCATTCGTGTTACAACTATACTACTAATATAGCTGCAGCATGGCTCTACCACGTAACAAAAGTACACAGTGTACTAGGTATATAAAGTTGCCTGCGAGCAAAACGACATCACCACTTATTAGTAAAAACCCTTGCTGCGTGAAAGAAGAACAAGCCAACATACATACTTTCGCATTTATAATATTAATAGGGATATACATCTCGTATTACACAAATAGTACGATAACCGAGCCATTCGGCGTGGTGGGCGTTGAAACGGCTGGATATTTGTAAGGTCGTGGGTCTCCTCGGTTCGAACCGGTCCACCCATTCATTACATTCATTCATTACAGCTCTTCATTTCATGTCATACCAGCGTAAAATAACAGCATAACTCTGCTGTGTTTCGTATGGTGAGTGTAGAGAACCGGAGACCCTTTTTTACATTGATTGCTTTTTTACTGGAAACGAGGCATTCCATCTTAGTCCTCACGGGTGACAACGCATCTGCATTTTGATTAGTAATCGAGGATAGATATAGATGTCTATGGGCCACAGCAACCACTTACCATCAGGTTGACTGTGTGCTCGTTTGTCATCCTAATTGTATATAAAAAAAAACTATAAAGTATTTAGTTGAATTTAAATAGGGCTCCAATTTCATTTTTGCATTTTTAATCAATTACAGTTACAGTATCAATGGCAAATGCATTATTTATCTTCAATTTGCCGACGATGTAATTTAAAACAAGTGTGTAATATCAATGCGTGATGACATACGAAACTGAGACGTGGTCCTTCACTGTTATCCATATGAAGAAGCTTAAACTCAGCGAGTTATATTCTATGCTCGAAGTTTATCTGCGTGATAGAATTCGTAAAAGTGATCACCGCAGAAGAGCTAGAGTAACCAACATAGGGTAACGAATCGGTAAGCTGAAGTGGTAATGGGCCGCTCATATATTTCGACGAACCGAAAAATGAAAGGGAAGAAAAGCTCTATAGTGGTAGTCTCGTAACGGCAAGCCAAGCAATAGTATGAACGGCCCACTACTAGATGGAGTGACGATCTGGTAGGACATGCAGGAAGTCGATGGATAAAGGTGACTCCACACTATGCTTTGTGGCGTTCCTTGGGGGAAGCCTTGGTTCAGCAGTGATGATTAAAAAATGATGATAATAATGATGATTAAAATCCGTCTTTATGTTAGGGTCCATGCAGAATGCAGTTGGGCTGCGTTTGAAGTGCATGTCATCTGCATTTAATTACAGTTTGGATGCGGTTTTTGTGCACACTCTTGCGCACTAAATGACAACGACCACAACCAGTGACCGCAGTGACCAAGTAAAACTATCTAAGTACTACTAAATATACTGTCTATTACTACAACACTATCTAATACTGCTATATCAGAGCTCCTGCGACCAAAGTTCCAGCCACGACCATGTCTAGCCAGAGTCGTGTTCGTTAAGCACACGAGAGCTCTAACGACTGTTAGCCCAACACAAATATTAAACGCAAACAAAGTGTAAAATAGCAGTATTCCGGGAAATAAGTCAGCAGCAATATGTCCGGATTATAAAATAATATCGCGCTTGTTTGCTGACAAAAAGTAACACTTGGGATTTGTAATACTGTTCTACTTTTCAAAAGCTTTCGCGAGGGTGTTTCTGAATAGTCAGCCGTCAATCAAATTCGGATTATATTTGTTCGCATATCCTACATATTTACATAACTGTAGCACTGACTTACGGTTAAAACGTAAAAACAAGTTTCATATTTATCATATTATTCATCATCATCATCACTATTACAGACCACCACAAGTCCACAAGAGGTCCGGTGCCGTCACTCCATCTTGTAGGGGGCCACCCTGCTCCTCACTTACCAGTATGAGGTTCTCACTCGAGAAACATTCTTCTCCATGGGTTGTTGGTTCTCCAAACTATATGGCCGGACCATTGTTACTTTAGCTTATTTGTACGTTGGGCTATGTCGTTTTCTCTGGTTCTACTGCAGATATTCTGATTACGAAATCTATCACGCAGAGAAGCTTTGGAAAGAGCTATCACTTTCCATGGGTTCTTTCTCACTCGGCCATTATTGAGAGACCACGTCCCAGATCTGTTTGTACGACTGTTTGTTTTCAAGTTTTGAGGTATACGCTACGAAATGTGTCGTAATCATTAAGTTATAATTTACTACGTACTTATAACTCAATGGTCGTTATATGCGTAGTAAGAGAATCTCCATATTTCGTTCCATGGGTGACGTAAGCCACTATGGGTAACGCCAGAGAGATCTTATGGGATCCAATCGATTACGATAAACCAACTCGTTTACGCCATATGTCAAATACCTAGATCGCCGACAGGAGCAATGACAAGGACTCCTACGTCTGAAATGAATCGTAGGCATTGTCGGTCTTTGATGAAGAATGAGTAAGGTAGGCTTGACGCACGTCAATGATGTACGTCAAGTGACGTACGTCAAGCCTATTCATTGTCGTTTTGTATCGTGCGTCGTGCATGACCTTGGCGGGACGTACGTCAAGATGGACCGTGTTTAAGACGTTTAAGATTTCATGATATTCTTCAATTTTAAGATATGTACTATGTTTATTCAATATTATTTTATGATTATCATAGACTATAGATTAGTTCAATAAATTAGCAATTGTTTTTTTGCATTTTAGTTGGTTCGATTCCAGCTTTTAAAATGTTTGAATGTGGTTATTCTTATTTTGAAAATTAAAGTAATGTTTCCTTTGAGTGAAATTTAATATCTTAAATATTTAATGTACTTTCCCTCCGTGTGCCGTTTATTTTTTCCATCCTGTATATATACATAACATCGTGATATTGAATGAAACAGTCTTCTACAACTTGCATCTATTTAAATTTACTTTTAGTTAAGTAAAGTTACACACAGTTGGGCAGAGGCTAACTCTCATTTCTTCCGAGTTATAGAGCGATCAGTCCGCTTGCTCCAATGCGTGCTAGTGGACTTAACATGTCTTCGAAATATACTATTTCTCAGACATGCAGGTGTCCACATAATATTTTCCTTCTCGGCTGAGCATGTGGTAAAATTGCAAGTTGCTCGCACACTACGCTCTTGAGCTACCAGTCTACCACGTATTTCAACGTTAGTTTGCTTATTTTTATACTTCCAACCAAAGATATTTTATAGGTCAAAACATCTTTGCTTCCAACGTTGCGAGTGCTTTGATTTGATTTAGACGAAGTTTCACTGAATTGTGCATTATAGTTTCATTTAATGCGTGTGTGTTCAGTAGTGAGCTTTTGAATGAATGAAAAAATATTCAATTCCATATTATAAATATTAATTTCAATAGAAAGATAAAAATTAAAAAAATACAGTTTTATATTTTAAATTCACTACCGCTTGTTGAACTTAATTGCAATACATATTTAACACTACATTTTAGGGTAAAGAAACGTAAACAACGAATCGAGTGTCATTAATTTCCTGGAAGCATTTGTGGTATTTTCACGACCGTGCCGATCCTAAATAAATGGTCATTGAAATAAAGACGTATGGGCCCATACATATCACTCGGACGTTTTATTTCGCTTAACAACACAACAGTTACAATGGTCAATGGCCGTTACTTTGGATCGTAATGGGGCAGTAAAGATACAATAACTTTTTCTTACTTATTTTTAAAACTTTATAAAATACTACTTTTTAGAGGAACAAATAAATAAAATAGGATAATTTTTATACTTTATTTATTTACTAGCTTCTGCCCGCGACTTCGTACGCGGATCCTGTTGCTTATGCCAGCGACAACGGGGTCGTCGAAATCGAATATCTGAAACGTCTGATGTTGAATTCTAAGAGCCCGGGGACGGGAAAACAACGTGATTCGCGAGACGATTCGAGACGTTCTAGATCTTTCATTTTTGTAAGTCAACAGGAAATGCCCATCAGACTAAACAACTTTTGCTAAGACGTCATTCCTATATATGTTATAGTGTCGCTGGGCTTTGGATGGAGTGTAACTCCTTGTGTGTTATTAAGTTAATATATTGGTAATATTGTTTAGATCACGTTCACATGAGGCTTAAGTACTTATAGAACAAATACTTCAGCGCAAAGCTTCCGGGTAAACTATGTTGAAAGTTGACCCGTCCGGCACGTGAACATAAAGATTTCTAGAACTGCTAACCCGGGAAAGAGCGACGTACAACTGACCATGCGAGAAACAACTGACACCGAGATCTACTCCATCAACACGAAAAGTCTGCCCTTGAGCCTTATTAATTGTCATTGCATAACACAATGATACTGGGAATTGCGTTCTTTTAAATTGGAATGGAAAATTATTTGGTATTATGTGAATTCTGGGAATAAAGACGGTTTCTCCTGCACCGCAACCTGTTAAAATTTGAGCCTCGATTATATTTTGTTGCAACTGGGTTACTTTTAGCCGAGTTCCATTGCAAAGTTGTGGTGGTCTTAAATTTCTGGGCAGAATAATCGGAATGCCAATTTTTAAACAAATTTCATGAGAATGAAGTCCGGGCATATTTAAAGAATTTAAAAATTCTATCGGGTAATTAGTGGCTTCTTGTTCATCGACTATTCTATTTATTGAATTATAAACTTTGCTTTCCCCCTGTATATTCGACAGTATTTTTTTATTAATCTCAGATGCCTGGTCATTGCGAGGAGTTAAAATGGATCTTTCGCATAGCCAAAAATTGTCCCTATTTAATATAATTGTTACGTCACCGTAAACCGACGATATAAGATGTGGTTGGGATTGCACTATAGAACATAACTCAGGCGTCAGAATAAGTTTTCCTTGGTGTAGTTGTGGATAGGTACCTTTCCCAATCTTTAATAATTTATCAGAAAATTGACGATCGTCCGGGTTATCTCCAGTCCTCACTCGCATGTTTATAGTCAAATGTACCGATTGTATATCACGCCACAAATAAGAGCTTTTTAGACAAGCCCTAACCTCATCAGCTCGGGTTCCCCGTGGTATTACCGGTAAGGTTTGTCGGAAATCACCACAAAATAAAACCGTGATACCGCCCATTGGTCGATCATTTTGTCTTATATCCCTTAAAGTTCTGTCTACCGCTTCTACTCCTTTTCGGTGGGCCAACGTACATTCATCCCGTATGATTAAATTACACTCACGTAATACCTTAGCTTTGTCGCTATTTCTTGAAATACTACAGGTTGGACTTTCCGTGCGATCTAAATCAATTGGTATTTTAAACATAGTGTGAGCAGTTTTACCTCCTGGTAGCAATGTTGCAGCTATACCTGATGAAGCCACGGCAAGAGCAATTTTACGCTGATTTCGAACATAAGCTTATATTAATTTAGTCAAAAAGGTTTGCCCAGTTCCTCCAGGTGCATCTAAAAACCATATTGTTCCCAAATTATTCTGAACACTCTCGCACACGCGATCATAGACTGAACGTTGTTCTGCAGTCATCATTGGGACACCGTTTTCTAATGTTGCCAGCAGTTACATTGAGTTGTAACCAATCTCTGCAGAATATTCCCTATTGGTAACCTCTCCGACTGAGGTTGGTGTTGGCAAACCATATTCACAGAGTGATTTACCGTCTACTGCTGTTAAGTCTTCCTGAAGAGCTAATAAGCACATATTTACGGCAAGATCACGGAAATTATCATTAGATGCGCCTTCATCATTGTGAGATATATTCCGAAGAAAGTCTTCTGCAAATTTTTCTTTATATTTTTCTCATAATTGTACAGCATCTGACAAATTACAAAATGTGAGTAATGTTACAAATAAATGGCGTAACCGTCGTGGATTATCACTAACACAGGATTCTGCTAAAGCGTCATCCCAATGCTAATCATTTTCAAGCAAACGACGCGCTTGGCAAGCTGCATGATAAGTTGGATAAACAACATCGTCTACTTTTCTCAAATCTATAAATGATGTTGGTCCTCGCACTGTATGTAATAATAATCGCAAATAGAAACACTCAGCGTTGTTAGGATGAACGGTATACACTCTACCAAGAACATGTTCTTTGAAAATACCTGACTCGCCATCTACAGGCCTGCCACGGCGTCTACGATTAAAGACACCTCGTTGCTTATCGTAGGTATAATACGATGGAACTTCCTCATACAAAAGAGATTTTGCAAAATCATCAGTTTGGCAAAGTCGAAAATGTTGAAACTTAAGATCCGCCACACAGCTTCTGAAGATTTGATAAATCTGCCTGACTGAAATCTAGTAACTTCATCATGTTCATTTCTCAACGCAAATGTAGCTTGGTCACTGCCCTTGTTAATATACTTACAAATATATTTTATTGACTCTACACTATTACACATTTCAAGATTTATGTGAGCTTGAAATGCTCTAGACATCACAAGCGAATACGGAACGACCCACCTATTATCTAAAGTAACCTGTTGTCCAGACACTCGCTTTTCAACAGTAAAACCACCATTGTCTCTTGAACGGTGACGATATAATGTTCTGTTACAGTTTCATCCACTAATGCTTTTGGATATCTTTTAGTGCAATGACCGTCTTGCATGCAAGGAGCATTCCCGTTAAATGCACCACATGGACCATGTATCATATGAGTTTTAACAATGTCGTATAACACGGGATCTGCAATCGGATCTGGAATTTCAGCACTGATTGAACTGTCTACATCATTAAGTCGAACCTTATCTTTTAACCAAACCAGGATATGTGCGTGAGGTAAGCCGCGTTTTTGCCACTCAACACTATACATATAACACAATACATCTCCAAAAATGTTATCTTTGGTAAGTAGATCTATCATTGATTTTAATTTTAAATGAAAAACTCTTACGATAATATCATGGTGGTCATGCGGTGCTTGGCCCTCAATAAGCTCCCGAGTGATTTCATCCCACTTGGGATTGGTAGTTACAGTAATAAATAAGTCGGGACGTCCATATTTTCTTACATAACAAAAAGCATCTTAAGTACGTTCGTGCATGTAGCGTGGACCACCAGTAAAAGAAGAGGGTAAAATAACTAAACGGCTCATATTCACCGTATCATGCTGCATGGCGTCGCGTAGGTCCACGTATTCTTCAGCGCGCAGCTGCCTTTGATTAGATCGTATATAAACTAATCTTTAGGTTTCAATTTTTGCGTACATGTCAACAATAAACTGATTGAATAAGTCACGAAAACGTTGAAAGTATACAAATCTATTCCGTCTCACTTGCAAGTGGTAACAATAAAATTGAAGGCATGACATCTTTTTATTATAATTAGGTGCGCCTGTACGCGGATCAGCTTGGTATAAAGCGAAATTATAACATCTTCCCCTCGAGAGTATATCAAAGGATATTGCAAACTGTCGTAAGCCCTGTAGGTTTCGTAAATACGTTGCAAACGATTGTCTCTGGAACGGATAACGATATCACGCCTACCACATTCCTGGTCGACCAATACTACAGCAACTTCATTCGTGGATGGAACGTTATAACGCCCAGGGTGTTCCTGAGTTGGACGCCTATCGGCATTTATAACAATTTTATAATTATTTTTCTTCTTTCTTCATTTCTCATTCTTTTAGCTTCTCCCGAATTTCGTGATAAAGATAATCGTTTTTTAGGTGGCATTGTGTATTTTATTTTTAATCGACGGCATTCAGTTACCTAACAAAATAATCTACGTTAGAGGTCCTAACTATAGCTACCATACACTTAAAAAAATCTATATGCCTACTTAAATAATAAACCGGATCCTAAATAAATCCTTAAATCCAAAATTAAATTCTTAAAAATATATAACCTATTTGATACCTAGGTACCTATTTAAAACTACAGTTAAATAAAAAAGTTTAATTTATAATTAAGCTAATACTAAGAAATATTTAAACACTACTAAAATAACTAATACCTATTTTATAAAATAACAACCAAAGAAACCTAAAAATAAATTATTAAACGTAAGAGTAGACTAAAAGTCGCGCTGATAAGCACGGTTTGTTAAAATCAATTATTGTCTGTCAATAAGATCGAACACTCTGAACGTCTATTCGCACCAACAGCCAAATATTGTATGAAGTTATTTTCTATGGTATAATGCCTCAACCACACGCTTGGCAAACAACGGCGAACAGCAAACACCAAACAGCAATCACGAACGTGTGGATGGTTGTTCGCCTGTTTGTTTGTTTGTTTGTATGTGATTGCCAGTAATCGGCGTTGGTGTCGGTTTTTATGCACCGATCAAAGGGTGTTCGACAAACGTGTTTGCGATGTATCCACACGTTTGGCGATCAGTCAGTAGTACGCGCGAGCTTGCGGCTTGCGGGTGGCGGAAGGAGTTACTAGTGGCTATTATTATTATACTCTACGCCAATGTTACCAATCCGAAATTTGTCTCGGAGGTAAACATGCTTTCAGAAGTTGAATTTCCTACCAATTCTACTTCAAAAAGTTAGTAGATCTACCACCTATATTTTTTTAAGTTTTCTAGAGACCTACCAATAATAATGTGATTGACTCCTAATTAATGTTTCTATTGGGTAACAAATATTTCACCTCTTTTTATAAGGAGCCCCTTGTGAAAGCAGGATCATTGATCATCAATTCCCAAAATAAAATCCGAAAAAATATATAAGATTAGTATATCCTATATATCGATAAGTTTAGTATATCCTGATTTAATAGTTTTTAGACTTTCGTAGTTACACAACAAGGAACCCTTATAGTTTCGCCATGTCCATCCGCGGCTTTGCTGAGACTGTAGGTACTACAAATCTGTAATTTGGCACAGTTATAAATATTCATCACGCCTAGAAAACTGTGAAATAAAATCTTAAAAACATTTTTATTTTGGGTACTTTCCATACAAGTAAATGGAGGATGACTTTTTACGTGTCTATTCTATCATGTGGGGTATCGTTGGATAGGTCTTTCAAAAACATTGGGGGTGTTGAACACCTTTTAGATTCAGGGGTCAGTTTGTGAAATATTTAGCTTTAAAGTGGTATTTTTCATTAGAGTCATGTGCTCCCCCCCCCCCCCCCCCCTCCTTCTATACCAACTTAACCGATGTTTATCGAAATGTGAAAAATATACCCAATAGTAGTTTATATGTATAATGCAGTTAAAAGGAAAACTATCACAGCTAAGTAATAATTAGTTTTGGCGAAGCGCTTAAAAAATAGTACCTATATCATTTTCATTCCATAAAAAATAAACAATTGTGCGTTTTGAAAATATTGCTATTAAAATGTATGAGGCGCTTCGAATAAAGTTAGAAATGTTAAAAGTAAATAGATTCAATATAATGTCGAACGAAAGTTCGGGGTTCGACTCCCCGGTCAAGCATTAATTTCATAAAAGTTTGTTTTTAGATTAATTTAGAGTCAGGTGTTACATAATAATCAGCTATGCAATACGAATAAAAGCGTTCAAACCAAACTTATTTGAACCTGAAGATAATTTATAGCAGTGATAATTGAGAGTTCATTTGAAATTCTATGGTAAATAAATTCTTCAATACAATAACCTTGAGAGCAATTCGTATTGCCTTATTTTTAAATAAAAATAAGTCAACCCGAAAGTAATCGCTGCCACAAGCTCGTCGTCCGTCATGTTTGCCTATCCGGAATATACTAGCATATACTAGCACCTTCGCCGAGCGTGTGGATGCCGCGTTTGTGTTGGGTGAATGTGGTCGGTGTTTGTTCGTGTATGGTGTTTGTAGCAAACACCAAGCGTGTGGAGGCGGCATAAAGCTCAAACTTGGACCCCCCGCCATTTTATACCTCCCGCCGCGAGCCGCGTCGAGCGCGGCGACGGTTACACAAAAATAATCCTTATAGCATGATTCAGTATTCACGCGCGATGGCTTATTAGCGTATTTCATGTATAACTTTGGTGTTTCTATACCGATTTCTATGATTCTTTTTTATTGAATAGATAATAATGTTAACTTTTTTTAATTAGGAATGAGTGAGAGTGTTATAAACGTAAGAGTAGACAAATATAATCAGCAAGCTCCGAACTGCTAAGCTATCGGGAGTTACACGCGTTGTTGTGAGTCAACCATAAAATATAGACATATGCTGTCGTGGGATATTTTTTATATAATTTTAAGGAGAACATTTCCGTTATACATGCTTTCTGTGTAGCTTTAACCATTAAGGCTGCACACGCGACGGAAGCTTAAAAAATGGAGTAATTTCTCCCGTTTACCCAACATTTACCTTCACTGCTCTGCTCCTATTGATCGTAGCGTGATGAAAAGTATACTATAACCTGCCCAGGAGTACGAAGAATGATTATACCAAGTTTTGTTAAAATCCGTCGAGTAGTTTTTGATTCTATAACGAACATACTGACAGACAGACAGACAGAAAAATTTTTACTGTTTGTATTTTTGGCATCAGTATCGATCACTAATCACCCCCTGATAGTTATTTTGGAAATATATTTTGTTAACACAATGAAATAATTTATTATAAATAAATATGCACTTATAACACAATATATGTATTCAATTAATATTTGTACAGAGCACTCAATATTACAGTTTTTGTAATCACGATACTTAATTACACTTTGACTAATTCGACGCGTGTTCTCAAGACAGAATGCCCAAGAATCTTTTTTTTTTTTGCGCCCGAAGCAGTTGGAAATGGGCTACCCTTTACGTAGGGAGGCGGAAAATGCATTACGCATACCACGATAGGCTATCCATCGTGGCTATGGGGGACTCACACCTAACTGGGGAGCCTAAGTGATACCCCCTAAAAACCGCCTTTGGGGACTGACAACTAGCTGTTTAAAGCTGCACATGCCGTGTCGTAAAGCGACCCTCTTTTGGGAAAAAGAGGGCGCAGGCGGCTATAAGCCGCTGAGGGAGTGCCTACGAAGGCATTTTAATTATGAATACAATTTAGTTATGAAAATTTAATTATGAATTTGACTGAGCCGCCAGGAGGCGGTTCAAGTCGTTTGACAGTTTGTTTGGCAGATCCGAGAGAGAGAGTTTCTCGGCCTACGGACACGATAGCCGGAGGGGAGTGGATTAATGTGTTACTATGCGACTATGAGACTTTGAAGAAGTTTTCAGAGAGTTTTTTGATAAATTCTTGTATTGTTGGGATTTCTAAGTCCCTATGAAGGTCGGCATTACGGATGTACCAAGGTGCGTTCGTAGCTCGACGACAGAAGAGATTTTGTACTATTTGAAGTTCGTTTAATATTTTAGAGTTTGCGTGTGCAAAAATAGGCCCAAGAATCATGATGCACCCTAATTTATACATTTCCCTTTCCACTTCTCTTCCGTTGTGCACGAAGAGGGGCGGCCGATGTTGGTTGCCAACACTGCCATCCTGCATGATTCCTGCCTCAGGAACCTCACGAGTCTATTTAAAATACTGCGAAGACATAAATTGATTAGAAACTACTTTTATATATATATCAATTATCTTTTTTTTTTATAAACTGATCATGACGCAAGTTTATAGTCAAAGGTTATAATCAGGTTACACATTTTTAGTTCTACAAAACTCGACGGCACTTTTAAGACCACCTGCACTTAAAGGAACTTGTCACACTTAAGAGACCAGGTTCGTCTTCTCCTGGAATCACTTGCATTTAAAGGACATTTAGTCTCACTTAAACGTACCAAGTTCATTCCAGTTGCGTTTAATAAGATATTTCGTCTTACTTAAACGTACCAACTATGCTTATCTAGGTTTTGTTTAACTTTTTATGTGTTTTACCCATATTTTGTACTGATTTGCGCACTCAGTAAAATGCAATCAACAATTTTGCCATATACACTTTTTCGGTACTACCTAACATCGACCTTGTGATGTATTTCCTTATACTTTACCACCTAAAAGATCATGGTTTTTGAAAATATCTTTATTTGCTTCGGCCTGTCCTGTCTCTTAAATTTCTTTAAGCTCAAAGAACGCGATTGCTTACGCCTTTTATTTTTAGTGTGCTAATTGCGTTGCAGTCATCGTGATCTACGTGAAAAACAAGTTGTTAATTAGCAGGCAGGATACACAGTTGCCTATCCTCTCATCCATCACGCATACGAGGGCCCTCAAACAGAAATACGCTCTCATACCGTGGACTATAATAAAGCACTTCGCTTTCACATTTAAGCATACATCTCCATACGAAGTATCTCACACATACTCTTACTTAAACTAGCGAGATCCTACGTTAACCACGTGAATCAAGTTAACAACGTGAACCAGGACAGCGCCTGCCAGGATAGAGCCTGCTTCATGTTCACAGAACACGACTTCCGCATATACAGAGTATAACACTTCCGCGCACACATAGTATACGACTTGCGAGGCACCGCCATGTATAGCATACGCGCACTTCGGAACGGCGCCCACCGCGCGTGCAGCATACGCGTCTGCCGAAACCAGGCCATGATACAGCTGAACCCAGTAGTCCATACAGACTAAGCAAGGCACACACTCGCCTTACACTCGCGTACATGTAATCACATCACACGTGCTAGTGTAACACATAAAAGAAAACATTAAAAAGTCTCAGTCGGAACTTGATTTCAAGAAATGCAGCACTACTCTTGGGACACCATTCGCTTTTCTAGGGCACCATATACCGAGCAGCGGCTACACGACAACCTCTGGTATGGTGCGATCCTCATGTAACGTTAAATTATCTCTTCAATGTCAACAATTTTTATTTACTTCGATTTCGTCAGTTATACTTTGTTTTTCCGCAACTAATTAAAAAGTTAAGCACTTATTCTTACAAAATATTTTTAAGACAATGTTTAGGATAAATTTGCTTTCCTCGTGTTTTTTTGGCCAATAATGTGCCTGTGGCGTCATAAGCCCACAGCATACTTCCACTCAAGAGCGAGCGCCACAGCACCACGCCTTCCACTATATCCTCAACATTAGATCCCAATTTGTCGAACATAACACTTGGATTAAACTGTAACACTTGTCAACAGATTAGAATACAAAAATACTACTTAGTGTTTTTAATTCATCGCACGTTAAAGTTAAGCATTTTTTTTTGTTTATCGTTTAAACATGTTGAAGTTTAAAATTAGTCCATGTAAATTACATCAAATATCAAATTATAACATAACTCGAGCATGTTAAATTTCCACTGAATGCAAAACTATAACTCATCTTAAAATACCTCCAACATTTCTTTTGACATTTTTACGTAAAGGAATAATGAATGTACTTGCGGGTACCTTATTATCAATTGAATCTTAATTGAACAAAACGATTTAACTTTTGGCTTAAAACATTTCACTTTAAACTTTTACTAACTAAACTTTAATGGTATGTCAATGTCGTAAATAGTATAGCAATAGCAAATTTCATTTCGACATTTAATAAAAAACAAAGACATCAACGCGAAGTCTTTCACAAAGTTAATAACTATCGCAATATTCGAAGATTATATTATGTGGACGATAACAGGGATTATATCCCACTTCTGATGTTAACACAATGAAATAATTTATTATAAATAAATATGCACTTATAACACAATATATGTATTCAATTAATATTTGTACAGAGTTCTCAATATTACAGTTTTTGTAATCACGATACCACAGAGTACATTATATATAGGGAACACGATACTTAATTACACTTTGACTAATTCGCCGCGTCAGCGTTGCGACCAGTGGCATAACAGTCCATACTATAATTTTTCTTAGGTATTAACAAGTCAAGACAGTTTGTCCATGTTGCAGTAGATGTCGCTTTTTTGAAATTTAGCCATGCTAGGCCAATTAAGAATCAAACAAATTAATGAATAGTTCAAAATATAATCGAACCTTGCTAACTTACTATTTTGTTACAAAACAAATTTGTAATTAAATTTTTAGTGTAATTTATTTATTTTACATTTATTCAAGTGAATTATTATGATTTCGCCGTTGCAAATTGTTTTCTCCGTTTATCTATGGCAAGAGCCGGAGGGAGAGATCTATGGTCATTTCGGTCTGTCAATGTTACAAATGTCATTTATATTTAATTTTTATACATACAATATTAAAAACAGAAGAAACTAAAACTAGTAGTTTGTGTGAGTGTAAAACTAGTAACTTCATTTTAACGTAATTTAAGTTGTCTGTTTGTCATTACATTTCCTTTCGTGGTTTGTGAATGTGCTCTGTTTGTGTTTATAAAACTTTAAAACTTTTTAACAACTTTGCTTGATTCCCGGACTCCGAAGACTTCGCCTTTTTCGTTGCACTTACACATAAAACTCTGGACCCTGATTTGCTCAACTATTTGTGCTCTGTTGACCTGGATTGTGGCTTCTTTTGAGAGAAATTGTTGTGTACTATTATAATAAAAAGAAGCATTATAAAAAAACATCCAACCGCTAAGCAGTTGTTTTATTTGCCTAAATTGTATTGTATACAAAGTAATTTCCAAAAGCCAAATCAATATTAAAATGGTTTGACTTTTGGAAATTACTATGAAAATAAATAATAAATATTGTAATATAGAGCATCCTACGTCGTCGCTGGGCTGTAGGGACGTCGTATATCGCTAGATGGCGCTAATGCTACGATTCTAAGTGATGACTCTATTCCCTATATATAATGTACTCTGTGGTTGCGACTGTAAAAAATTGAGTTGCCGTATTTGAAAACGAAAATTGCCGTATTTATGAAAAAAATCCACGAAATTGCCGTATAGTATTTATTTCTACAAATAATTAAATAAATTACATGAAATCTGAAATGTCTTCACCGTATAAGTTTCTAATTGATTTGAAAACATCACTCGCTTGTCTATGCAATGAATATTTTTCATTGCATTTCATTTTATTACGCATATCATTTGACACTATAAATTTCGAACAACCTCCTTGATTTTTAACTGCTTGTCTTGCTAATAGAGCTCCGTTGACAGTGGATGTTATCAATTTGTTTCTAGATTTTGTTTTCATATTATTAACTTCACTAAAAACTCTTTCGCAATCTGCATTGCTATGTGGTAGACATAATACGTCTAGAGCAAAGTTTGCCAATAATTTGCAGGCTGTAGTGTCTTGGACATTTGCCCAAAATTCATATACTTTCCATGTGTCTATTTCTAATTCTGAAAATTTGTTTATGTTTGGTAGCAACCTCCACTCGTCATCAATTCGTTGCATATCCGAATCTCTCACAATTCGTGGCAATTGCTGGGTCAGTGGCAACAACGACGGAAAAGTTTCTCTGACACTTTGGCTCACAGCCTTTTTTGGTGACAAATATTTAAGAAGTGGAAGTATCTCATCTGAAAAATCGTATCTCTTTCGGATTTCCTTGCAGCTCGTTATGAGAAATTTTCGGCATCGATGATTAAATTCATTTAAAAGGTCTTTCTGGTTTATAATATTTGGTTTTTTAGTTTCAGTGAGGACTTTAACACCCATGTATATTTGGGGAAGAAAATACTCTGAATTTTCTGGGTTAATAGAACATATTTCTGTCTGGTTAACATAATCTCTGAACATATAACATTGCAAGATCTCTTTGTAGAGAAATTTCATGTTATCGTCGAGTTCTACCAATCTGGCATCCGATCCTTGAAAATACTCATTGAGTTTTACAAATTTAGGCAATATCCATTGTAAAAACAAAATATATAGTTTTACGAAATCGTCATGTAATTCGCGAAAAATCAGCTCTGCAGCTACGGTGCGTTCCTCAAGCCATTTCTGAGCAAAAAATAATTTCAAACTATCCCATTGCTCTAACAATCTATTTACAACAGATAGTAGCGATAACCATCGCGTTTGAGATGGGTGTAGCAATTTATGCACTTTTGTATTCATAAAAATTTGAAATTCTACATACTCTGCTTGCCTTTTGGCACTATGTTTGAAAAATGCATACACATTTCGCGCCAAATCTTCACAACGTCGTGGTATTTCTTTACATGCTTCATTTGCGCACAGATGCATGGAATGACAGATGCACTTTATTATTTGTATACCAGGTAAAGCAGATCGTAATCGACTGGCGACTGAGTTCTGAGCACCCATCATCACATTACAGCCGTCTGACGCGAAACCGATAATATTTTTTTAGGGCACATTACGCTGAGTGAATGTTTCAATAATGGTTAAGTAAAGTGATTCAGCAGTACATCCTCGTGACGACGTTTCTCCTGTAACACTTTTCGCGTGCAGAGGCTCTAATTGCCATAAGCATGTTATAATTTTCTTATACTTTTTATCAAAATACCTAACAACAATGCATATTGTTTTGCAGGATGCAATGTCCGTAGACTCGTCAGCCATTACACTGAATTTCTGGTGTTTCAAAATATTCTCTAAGTACACTTTCTGACTTTCACCAATCACATTTTTCACAGTTGCTGTACATTTGTCTCTTTTCATAGCTAAATCAGCCGCTATTTTTGAATCGGGGAAGCAAGATTTCAATACATCCGACAAATGATCCATTGCCAGAAATTATATATTATGTTCAGCCACGAATCCCGCAAGTTTAATTTCAGCCTCAATAACTAAGACGTCTTTGTCCTTTTCACGTGATTTGTAGTAAGAGCTTAAACTTTTTGTAGAAAGTGCAGCCATTTGTCTGTTTTTATGCTTACTTTTTGTGACATGCCGTCGCAGAGTTGAAAGTTCACATGATAATTTCACATCGCACTTAGTACACTTCGCTCTATACGGATCATCATCAACAGGAGCAATCCAGTCTTTGAAAAATTCTTCATTCTCCCACTGCTGTCGATATTTTTGTTTGATATGTTTACCCTTTCTAATTTTCTTTGGCGTAGAAGGGCCTTCTCCTTCTGTGTCACTCATCTTGTAAGAGTAGATCAAATCAAATCAGAACAATAAACTATAAAGTAATACTTTCACTAATACCTCCTCGTAACGATTAAAATGAAAATTCATGAAGCACGACCGTGCGCATGGGAGATCCAAATTAAATTTACTGCCAGAGCAGAGTAAAATGAGTAAATACTACACAAGTACAGTACACATCTCATAGTTCATAATGTTGTACATTCATTCGATAATATAAACAAAGTAAATATGTATATCTCTTTCATTCATTACTTCTATCAATGTCAACCATGTATCATGCTATCTTTGTCAGTCTCATAAAAGGAAAGATGGAACGGTAATCCCCCGTCATAGACAACTACTCATAAACAACCAGTCATAGACAACCACACTCTTTATCATGAAGGTTAGAGAACAGGAAAACGAAAACGACAGCCACCCACCGAGTCCCGAGCGGGCGGCGGTAAAGAAAAGTAGTGACTGCGAAGTTAGCCGTTTATGAGTACAAGTAGGTGAAGTTAGTTGAATAATGTACAAATTTTCATTTAATTTTTTCGTAGAAAATTTTCATGCTCCGTAAGTTTGTAACTTTTGACAGAAAGAAACATTAAAAATGGAGAAATATGTTATTGTGCGTGTATGTGCAAGTGGTTGAGCATTTGATCGGAAAAATAGACTGAAAATGACTTTTATTGACTACACTTAGTGATCGCAGCGCCTCACGGCCTCACTAATGTTGTCCATATTTCTGGGACACTATTTTCTACGGCGATCGTTCTCCTTTTCTCTAACCTTCATGCTCTTTATTATCACTTATGGGATGACGGAAGTGAAAAAATATCGATATCGAAACAGGTATTTATGTTTTTGTTCATAATTTGCCATCGTGGTTTATCGCAAAGCTGAATTGCCGTAATACTTGATACGGCAATGAAAAGCCTGCCGTATGCCGTATAATCTTTAAAAAAATCGTGGAATGCCGTATATTACGGCAATTGCCGTATCGATCGCAACGCTGCGCCGCGTGTTCTCAAAACAGAATGCCCAAGAATCATGATGCACCCTAATTTATACATTTCCCTTTCCACTTCTCTTCCGTTGTGCACGTAGAGGGGCGGCCGATGTTGGTTGCCAACACTGCCATCCTGCATGGTTCCTGCCTCAGGAACCTCACGAGTCTATTTAAAATACTGCGAAGACATAAATTGATTAGAAACTACTTTTATATAATTATCTTTTTTTTTTATAAACTGATCATGACGCAAGTTTATAGTCAAAGGTTATAGTTAATCAGGTTACACATTTTTAGTTCTACAAAACTCGACGGCACTTTTAAGACCACCTGCACTTAAAGGAACTTGTCACACTTAAGAGACCAGGTTCGTCTTTCTCCTGGAATCACTTGCATTTAAAGGACATTTAGTCTCACTTAAACGTACCAAGTTCATTCCAGTTGCGTTTAATAAGATATTTCGTCTTACTTAAACGTACCAACTATGCTTATCTAGGTTTTGTTTAACTTTTTATGTGTTTTACCCATATTTTGTACTGATTTGCGCACTCAGTAAAAAGAAATTGTTGGCAAACAACATCGGCCGATGTTGGTTGCCAACAATTTCATGTACAGAATTGACTTCTCTACAGATTTATTATAAGTATAGAAGATTAACAAAAATATCTTAATATTAAACAAGGAAAAACTTATTAATAAAGTAATACTTTTATTTAAATACCTAACATTAAAAACTGTTTTTAATAATTAATCTTAAAATTGGTGCATTATATTTAACGTACAGTACAAAGATGTTTTATAGGTCCAGATACCGTGTTGCTAACACACCGCACGGTTCATAGTGACGCCAGTCTTTGATTCATGTGTGCGTGAGTACCACGTGACGCGCATATCTTACGTAAACGTAGTGATTATATTCTCTTTGATCTTACGTACCATGGCTGCATTCTGCATTAATGTGCGTGACTTCGGTAATAACAGTGCGAATCGATTACCCAAAAAATGTGGGAGATTTTATATTTCATTCATATTGACGTACCTATTGATTCTACGAGTATAAAATGTGTGTGCGAGGCGTCTGCATTTGTGTGCGTGTGTGTATGGGGATATGGTTGGTTATGTGTGTTCTATGTAGGTACGAACATCGCACTAAAATATTGAAGATATGTAATTAAACCTATAATTAATGTAACAGTTAAAAATAAATAAAAAAGCACAGTAGATATTTATGTGCGTAACATATATTTATAATCTATTACTATTATTATTAAATATTTACAGAGTACTACACTTTTGTACTGTAGAACACAAAATATTGCCGATTTTTACGAAGACATTCATTATTTTTAGATCCTAAGTAAAATGACGAAAAAAGTAAGTTTGGTTAGTTAAACGTAAACTTCGGCCAAGAGATGCAAATGTTTAATTTTTTTAAATTGGTCCGTTCCGTTGCTGTATCACAGAATAAATAATAGTACTAACGTACAGAAGTTGCACTCTTTTGATGTTGACTGAGTTTTAATAGCCTACATAGTTATTATTAATCAGAAAAATCGCGCACGCAAGCTAAATAAAACTTTATCGCTGCGCACGATTGTCCGTATTACTTTGCATCTTTCTCCTTACTACGTCACAACGGATTTTCCTTGCTTGCTAAGGGCTGTTAATAAAGAGTAAAAAAATACATTGTGAAATAGTAAGTTACTTAGATAAAGTA
The DNA here is from genome assembly GCA_963668995.1 of Parnassius mnemosyne. Classification (NCBI taxonomy): domain Eukaryota; kingdom Metazoa; phylum Arthropoda; class Insecta; order Lepidoptera; family Papilionidae; genus Parnassius; species Parnassius mnemosyne. The sequence continues at coordinate 41,395,150 of CAVLGL010000104.1, read as the reverse complement.
CCTATGCTGACTATAATCGACCATATTATCTACTATGTGAGTTCTGTGATGCCCAACGCATGCAACTTGCAAGGTCATTCGTCGGGAATCGCGATGCTCGGTTCGTATAGGTAGATAGCGTAAACAACAAATAAATCCGAAATACGATTCCTAACAGAAATATGATCGTAATCTACTTAGTTGAAAATCTTGTAAACAAAGTTTTAATTTCAGTATTATGTGCTATTATAACTTAAAATATTTTAATTACAAAGACGAGTATAGGTATGTAAGTATGTACTTGGGTAGTGAAGTAAATTTGAAAAAGTACTTAGGTATTACTTCTGTAGTTAAATTATTACTTCATTATTTTTTCGCTATAAGTACCTATCTAACAAAAAATGAAATAAATTTACCTTTCATTATCCTTCGTTAACTGAAAAAATGATATATCTGAATCCTTTTAATTGCTTATTAAGCATCCGTCCCTGCAACAATTATAATAGGAACGACGTTTTGCCATTATAATTTAACAAATAGATAGGTAATATACATATATATTATTCTTAAATTACATTAAAACTTTTTAACTAATTTATTCTACAATTAAATATACTAAACACTAAACAAAATCTATTTCGACGAATATATGAACAAATATTTACAAAAAATTATTTACGTAAACAGCGTTAAAAAAATTTTTTAACATTCAATCAATCGTATAGAGCGCGCTAGCCCCGACTGCTATCTACCCTTGGGGCAGCTCGCGATTGTCACTAATTATTTCACGCAGGTAGCAAGAGTGACAGAGGCCTGGCTGCGTGAAGGAAGGACAAAAACAAATAAACAAAAAATCATACTTTCACATTTATAATATTATATTAGTAAAGATCGTCAAGAATGATAGATAAACTTTTGAAACCGGTTTACAATCGGCTTTTTGAGGGTGGAGCTATCGCGCTCTCTTTCTCGCTCTAGTAAATTAAGGTTCTGAGTGACCAAAAAGGATAGAAGCACAGGAAAGTGTGATTCCGTGCTGCCAAATGTAGTTCAACTCTAAGCCTTAAAACAGTTTAAGCCTTAAGGTTGGGTAAAATCTGTAAAATTAGACCGTTTAAAACCCCTATACAGATAACCTTTCCGGTTGATCATGACATTAAAAAATGGTAAAAACATTTCATAGACTAGGCAGCACTCGAATATTATTGCGCAGCAAAGAGAATATAATCACTACGTTTATTGCGTAGTATTATTACTTGTATTGACATTTAGCTTTCGTATTCATTTACAAAGAAATACACTATAAAATTGTATAGTTACTTATGTATTATTAAAAGTGATGTTCTTATCCTTATCTTTTTTCCGAGAGTAATTTTTACATGATTTCACAGCACAAACAGTCATTTTGCGAAATTAAAAACACCGGTGCGTGACGTATGTTCGCAGTGAACGTCGCAGGCAAAGACGTATTAAAAAGATACACACTAACATTATTGTATTTTAAAGTGGCGCAGGTAGTACTATATCTACGTACAGTTATTTAGTACGACACGTTGCACTAACAAAAAGAGACAAATGATAGGGCATACCTATTGTTAAAAAAAGATGAATATACATCATTAGTTGCGTATTGATTGCTGCCGAGCGCTCATTGGCGCGAGCGTATGACATACCGATATGGAAAATGAACACACTAGATAGCGTCAAAGTTTACACTAGCGGTTAGTGTTGAAATAATAAAACCAATTATGAACAAAACATCTAAATTCAAAATATTAATGAGACGTTTATCTTGTCTCTAACAGTTGCCGTGTAGTTTGTGAACCACTTAAAACAAAGGAAGCCATTTTGCCACAAATAACTAGAAGATGTACGCGATGTAGCGAAAGTATAGCCGCGACGCGAGAGCGTGCCCGACTGATTGCGAGTCGGGCAATTACCTGACTTTCGAATTGCCATTTTAGAGCGAGAATGACGTATCTATACTTTTAAAAACATCTTAGGTCGCAGGCACAATGGCGGAACGATCTAACGAATACACATTTGAAATGGAAGCGTTTTAGGCGCACGTACACGGTATCTGGACCTATAAAATATCTTTGGTACAGTAATATTCCAGCTTTATCACCCTCCAGCCCTTTTCTTAGTGGCTCGTATTTTTAGTTCATATTATTATCATCATTACAGACCGTCACAAGTACACTGCGGAACATAAGCTATATGGCTGGTCCATTGCCACTGTAGCTTACTAATCTGTGGGGATATGTCAATCACTCTGGTTCTACTGCGGATATCCTCAATTCCAAGTTTATCACGCAGAGAAACCCCGAGCATAGCCCTCTCCATAGCTCGCCTTAAGCTTCCTCATACGGCCAGCAGGGAAGTACTACGTCTCAGATCCATAGGTCATCACTGGCAACACGCACTGGTTAAACAATCTTGTTTTGAGGTTTTGAGGTATGCCTGACGATGTGTCGTAATCTCCCGATTGCTGCCCAGACGAGTTGAATCCTTCGATTGACCTATCGGTCGAAGTTGGAATTACCTAGTCGGTCTATTTGTCCCAGATAAACATACTCGTTAACAACTTTGAGCTTAGTGCTCCCAACAACTACCGGCATAGGTGTGACATGGACATCACACATGACTTTTGTTTTGTCCATATTCATCTTAAGACCTATCCGTTGGGAGACACTATTGAGGTCATTGAGCATAGTGCTTAGGTCCTCCAGTGATTCTGCCATAAGGACTATATCGTTGGCAAATCTAAGGTGAGTGATATACTCGCCATTGCCTTTAAGAACGTATTCTTTCCAGTCCAGTTGCTTGAAAACGTCTTCCAATCCAGCGGTGAAGAGTTTCGGGGATATAATGTCGCCCTGTCTTACAACTCTCTGCAGTTGGATAGGTTTCGTACTATAATTATATACTCGGATAGCCACTTGCAAATACTTCAGTACAAAAACCGACAGTCAACTTGGCACCGCTGAAGGGACTGCAGTACCGCCCAAATTTCGACGGAAGAGTCTCACCATTCGGTGATCGCTACCGGTTTTCACCCTCGCGATCACTGAGACATCACTGAAGTGTTGTCGTGGTATTAATCTCATTTTTTGTCGAACCGTTGGGCCTCGACCAGGTCCACTTCCTGTGGGGCCGCTTCTGGAAGAAATATTTCATCATAAAGAGAATATCAAAATCTTTCGCCATGAATACGGCCAGTTGTCGGCCCTTTGGATTCCGTTGCCCTATTTCAAATTTCATCACCCTCAGCTCGCCGTTCTCTCTTGTGCCTAGTTTTGCGTTGAAGTTTCCCATTAACACCTTATAGTAGGTTTTAAAGCAATGCATGGCTCTAGATATATCCTCATACATTTCCTCTACCTCCACATTGGGTGTGTCCAGGTTGGTAAGTATAACCTGTATGACCTTAAGCAAATACCGTTTGGTAATTCTGAGTATAAAGTACGCAACCCTCGTCGACACAATCTCAATCTTTACAACGGTGTTAACGAGAGACTTGTGGACGATAAATCCAACACCTCCTTGGGACAGATAGTCGCCCTCCCGGTGATAGAACAAGTTGCCGGGTTCGAGGATTACCGTATCCTCCCCCTCTCTTCGGACCTTGGATGATTCTATAATATTCCAGCGCAACTTGTCTATCTCTTCTTCCAGTTCCAGGATCTTCTCCTCAGTCCGCAGGGTGCGTGCGTTATATGTTGCCAGGTGTAGTCGACTTAGGTGAATTGTTCGGATTAATCCCAGCCGTCAAAGGAGACGGTCCATTTCTGGCCCAGTCTATGTACAGTATACCGTAAAATAGAGAAAAATTCAGGGATTTTGTTAAAAATAAAATGAGAGAATAAATCAAACTAAATAACTTGCAAAAAATAAAAATGCAATCCCAAGTTTTTAATGGTTTTACAAGATGGTGCCCTTCCAGTCATAAAAAAGCAAAAAAGACACGGTTATTTGTCAAATGTCATTTCTGTCAAATGATATTTTTATTTAATCCGAACTTGTTCTGAACTCGTGAATGTATTTAATTGTGGATTTCTTTGGAGATTTGGACTTTGGATTACGACTTCTTGACTCTGCTTTTGTTTTATGGACTTAATTATTTACGTGAGATCTCGATTTCGTTGATATCGGACATCTGTATTCTGTAGAATCACATTTTGAATCAGTAAGCAGGTATGTATTAAAAAAAGATGTTTCCTTAAGCTATTAAACGCATTTTAATGACATGCTTCTATCTGTAGTCTGTTAATAATTATTAATTTCTACATAAGTTCATAATGGCTGCAAAATCTTAATATCATTGAGTTATATGTACTACGTACTAGAGAAGCCATTCCGAACATTGACTATGTTCAACTGAACTGTAGTGCAATCCATACAAACTAAATATTGCGTAAATTGAAAATTTGTGAATTCCATAAAATAATTATTTTTACATTTTATTTAGAAATATGTTTATTTAGATTAAATTAAGATATTTTATATTAAATTCTTATATTTATTTTATATTAATACCTGATTTTATATTAAATTAAAGTCTTCGCGCATGCGCGACTACTACTCCCGCGCATGCGCGAAGACATAGAGTAGGGCACAATTTTTGTTTGGGATGGCTTCTCTAGTACGTAGTACATATAACTCAATGCTTAATATGATGTAATTATCTTTCAGTTAAAACATGTTGCACTGTCTAAAATGCGCTTCTGCAATATAGATAGTTTATTAAAGTAAAATTGTTTTGTTCTAGATGGATGAAAATGCACCAATATGTTCACAATGTTTTGCAAACGTATTACGAGAATTATCTGTCGGCACAAATCATGAAAATGAACTTCAGCGCCCTAATGCCAATATTATGAGTATATTGTATATTGGTGTCAACGAAGACGGGGTAGCAGATAAGTTGTAACCCGATTAATATAACCCCAACTATACTCTGTTTTAATAAGCGGCCGTATAAAATCTCACCATCACTCGGACAGAGCTTATTATACATATATACTGTTGGCGAGACAAGGGACAAGTTGGGATGAGATGATTGCAGGTTATTATTGCAGTTGCACTTCTGGATAACAGACAGTGGGTTGCTGTGCCCACATAATGACCGCTGCCTGGTATTTGTGTTGGGCTCGGTATCAAAATTCCATAACCGCACCGGCCTCAATTCTGGATGGCATTTTATTAAGAGAGAATTTCGAAGTAGGATAAATAAATAAAAAAATTTAAAAATTAAGCTGTTTTATTTATATTACCTTAAGTATCCAAAACATGATTGACCTAATGTTTCACTTTCTATAACTTATAGGACTGTTCACCTTTGTTATGACATTATCCAGACTTTAAATGTCTGTCAAGGCTCAAGGCATACTCCGACACGCTGAGGACCTGTTATATGAAAATATTTGTACGCCGGAAACGTATTTAGGATGCGAATTCTTTTGTAACAACTGTAATGTACCATATTATAACAAATATATTATCTATGATTGTACTCTAGCACTTCAGCAGCCCAGATAGACACATATACCTGAACAGAAATTAGTATTCAAGATTATTCTGTTTATCCACCTTAAAACAGCCACTCTAAAGTAAAATGAGTTAAATATATTCTTAATTATTAGTGCAATAAAGTAGTATCTCAGGGTGAATTTTTTAGGGTAGAGAAACGGAGTTACCCGCTATTCACATATAATCTCGGCTTTGAGCTATCTGGCACATAATTTTTGTAAAAGCTAACAAAACACTTAGGCTCCATTTCCCCATGTAAAACTAAAATGTCCTGGATGCCCCTGGCACTGAAGTGTGCATTAGTACACACTAATGAATGCAATGATATAATTTTGTGTGTAGACACCGTTGATTTATCTCAACAATCTTCTTGTCTGGAATTAGGTAGTACTTTTACATTTGCGCTCTGACCGCGCAATGTCTTATCATTAATCTATGGCTATAGGTGATATCAGAGATGACAGCTAACGTCAAATCAAAACGACTTCAATTCGCCATTAGTGTTGCAGTTTTTGGTGAGAATAAATATTAATTGCACTGAAATTAAGGCAAATTCGTGAATTTGAATGATCAAAAGTGGTTTAATATTTCATTTTAACTTATTTCCATACTAGTACATAAACTAGGCCTACGCTTCATACAATTTTGGACCGTCTCCTTTACAAACGTACATCGAGGCCGAACTCCCGATACCATCCACACCATCTGAATGATTGACGGTCCACGACTGTGCGATTTAGAAAATGTTTTCTTCCTCGCACAACTTCTCTGTGTAATCGATTACCACCAGCGATTTTTCCGGACTGATACGACTTAGGGACCTTCAAGAAAAGAGTTTACGCTTTTTTAAAAGGCCGGCAACGCATCTGATATTCCCCTGGTTCCCCTGGTGTTGCAGTCGTTAATGGGCGGCTTTACTTTCACTTACCATCAGGTGAGCCGCATGCTCGTTTGCCCCCTCTCCTATAAAAAAAAACGAACCTCCAACGGAGATCCTTAGTACCCCTTGCCCCACCGTTACCATGAATAGCGGGGCCGCCGGGGGTTGGTGGCTGACTCTTCGTTACTTTATTCATTCATAGGGGGTATATTGACATAGTTGCCACGCTTGGCGAGCCGATTGGCAACCACACTTTTTTCATTGATATTTTGCTGTTATCAGAAAGATGCTGCTGCCCATCTTTGGCCTCAGTTTCCCTCTGTCGTCTCTTACGACACTCACGGTAAGATATGGGGTAATACGTATTCTTACTCGTCACTACAAGGGGGACTTCTAGCGCTACTAAATAGTTGTTTGTTGTAAATGTTGGGCGGTTAAGGTAAAAAGTACAAGTGCACACACACAGATAATTTTTATTTTCCCTTTCTTGTCTTTCCACCAAGTCAATGGATTTTGATCTATATCCGTTCTTTTTTTCTGGTGATACATTATCAACTCTTTCTTTAAAAGATCATCCAGGTTCCCATATGTTTCTTCTTGACTTTCATCTTTACTCTACGAGTAGTACTTTCGTCTTAATTAAAATGTCCAGGTCCAGGCATTGCTTTGTGCATCATTTTTATACACTTTTTAATATTTATACGGTGAATTATTCACTCCGCATCAAAGATTAATTTATGCGCATGCGGATTCGAATGCAAATATCGGCAACACACCTGATTATTAGGTATCAAAACGTTACCCTGCTCCCCGCAACTGACAAACGAATAGTAAAAAGTGTACAGTTGTAATTGTAAATCACATCGTTCGTCCAACCTCAAAGATGTCTCGGAGAGCACTGGGCGGGACATGGTGACCACGAGCACTTGAACTGTTCGATTTTATTGATTTTTAATTATTTTTTTTGTAACATGACAAATGATTTCATTTTTGCGCGTTATATAAATTTAAGTTAGTTATATAGGTTCATCAAATTTTAAAAAGTGCTGCATAGGAGAAAAAGTATAAGAGTCATGGTGTAGTTTTTGAGTAAGTTGTACTATAGTTATTATATAATAGAGTAATTAAAATTGTAGTGATTTGCGGACAATACCTTATTTATTAATAGCATATGAAATTAATTACCATACGTTATGAAACCTAATAATTTTTGAAAATATTAATAACTGGTGATGGAAAGTGGATCACCTACGACAAGGACGTGCGAAAAAATCATGTTAAAAGTCAAGTCAAGCTCCAATAAGCTGATGCTGTGTGTATGGTGGGATTGGAAGGGCATAGTTTATTATGATCTTTAACCGCTGGGTAAAACCATTGATTCGGATCTCTATTACCAACAATTAATGAGACTCAAGCAAGAAATTGAAAAAAAAAACCGGCCGAAACTGATCAATTGAAAAGGATTGACCATTCATCAAAAATTGAGCTTGATTGGGAAGTGTTAATGCATTCACCATATAGTCCTGACCTTGCACCCTCAGATTTTCACCTGTTTCGGTCTCTTCAGAATTCTTTGGGTAGTATTAGGTTAACATCTAAAGAGGACTGTCAAAACAACTTGTCGCATTTTTTTTCTCAAAACCCGCAAGATTTCTACAGCAATGGGATTATATCACTACATACAAGATGGCAACAAGTTATTGAACAAAATGGCACACGTATATTGTAATTAAATATAATTATACTTTAAAAAATCTTGAATTTGTATATAAAATACGAAGAAACTTTTTCCCCGACCCAATATTTATGGCCGCACTTGTAGTTGAAAATGATCATATTCAAATAATTATTTGCCGTGAAATATTTTTCCTCTATATTTCATTTCATTTGAATGTTTTACTTCTACCGCTTGTGAACTGCACACATGTTTTGCACGTCTCATAACGTTAAGCACTATAAAGTAGTGCTTTTCTCTCGACACGTCAAGGTACAGCAATTATGAGTTCTTAAAAAGCATCTATCATAACCATATTGTACTTATACGATAATATGAGTAGTCGTATATCAAGAAAACACCGAATGATTAATGTGAAACGTCAAAAGGTATTTGTTAAATTTGGTGGAGTTTAATACGCCAGTTTAGGCTGTATGTCCTTGATCTTTTGCCTTTAAAATAAAAAATAATATAATTTCGCGGGTAAAATTAAGTCAATCAAATTGTCAAAAAAGTTAAATCCAAACAATATGTAGAATTCAAATCATGGGTGTGAGGTGTACAAGTGTCGTTCTGTTTTAGGCTATTTCGTACTTCTGAGAGCTGTTGATTTACTTTTTTGTTTACTATTTCTGGTGGTGTTGGTTTTAGTAGTTATAAATCCGTAAGTATTTAGTAATTGTGTTGTTGTATATATATGTAAGTAGTTAAAATAAAATGGAGGAAGATCCTCCCGATCCCGACGGGGTTACATGTGACTCCCATGCGGGTACCAAAAAGAAAAATATGCCTATCGAGATCGATCAGTCGAATCGTAAAAGATCGCAAGCAACCAATAACTCAGTTCATCCACAGAAAAGATTAATTACAGATCCATCTCAACCTGTACCATCTATTCAGACCTCTTATACTCATCCTGACTACATTGAAAAAAAACATAAATACTCTAATAACGACAGTGCGCCCTTTATTGTACATGTAAGTAAGATAGTAGATGATTTATCATCTGGAGTAGTTTTAAAACCGATAAAGTTTGGTCATTTTCTCTACCATAATAATATTAAAAATGTTGTTAGCGACGGTGTTAAGCGAGTAGGGCGCAATAGAATCTCAGTTGAATTTAAAAGTGCAGCAGATGCAAATTGCTTTATTGAGAACCCAGCCCTTGCAGGTGCTAAATATGATGCTGTAATCCCTTCTTATAGTATCACTCGCATGGGAATAGTGAGGCAGGTCCCTGTAGAATGGACATTAGAGGAACTCATTTCATCAATCGAGGTCCCAGCTGGTTTTGGCTCAATCATTAAAGCTCGCCGATTTAATAGAAAATCACTTAATGAAAACCAAAGCACTGTGTGGATTCCCTCTCAAACAGTCCTTTTAACTTTTTCCGGCCAGAAACTCCCTTCTAATATTTATTGTTTTTACAACTCAATGCCCGTTGAGCCCTACATTTTACCACTTATTCAATGTCACAAATGTTGCCGTTTTGGACATGTTACCTCACAGTGTAGATCATCTTCCCGTTGTTTTGTGTGTGCTCAAAATCATGAGGGTATATCATGCACAAGACAGTCTCCCACTTGCCTTTTTTGTTCAGGATCTCACACAGCTAAAGATCCCTCCTGCCCTGAACACTCTAGGCAGCGATCTATTAAACTCACAATGTCACAGGAAAATATTTCCTATCTAGAAGCATCTGCTCGTTTCCCTCAAGTCCGTAGATCCTATGCAGATACTGCTAGAACCCTTCCTTCATATGAGCATCAGACTTCCTGTCCTATTTCAAACCCTCCTTTACCTTCAGTTGTCCCCTCACAATCTCATTCTTACAGGAAGACTACATTCACTCCAAGACTTTCGCCAAATCCAGCATCTAGTCATGGATATGATAAATCTGCCCATGAGGCAATAATAAATACCCCTCCTTCTTCATCTACTAATGGTTGTGCTATAATAGGGCGAAGTATTTCCCCTAATGATAATCTCTGCGAACTGATGGTCTCCATGCTTATAAGTATGCTTTCCCGTTTCAGCGACATGGATCTCCCACTCGCCCTCCGCCAAAAACTTACTGAGCTCATTTCCTTAACAAATAACCTTCCCTCCAATACTTCAGTGGAACTGCCGGAGCATTAAAAATAAGAAAAACGAACTAACATATCTTATTAATAAATACCATCCCCTTATCCTAGCCATCCAGGAGACATGGCTAAAGCCTGGCTCCCATTTTAGGGTCTCAGGCTATTCATGTCTCAGGGATGATAGAAGTGATGGTCATGCTGGCTCTTTCATTCTTATCTCAAAATCAATTACTTATACATTAATTTCCCTTCCTTCTCATAGTCCTTCAATTAATGCTGTTGCAGTTAGAGCTCATAACATTTCTTTCCTTTCTATTTACATTCCCGAACCTAATCTAAATATCTTATCGGAACTTACGAGGATTATATCCTCCATCCCTCCTCCTATGGTAATTCTTGGTGATTTTAATATGCACCATACTTTATGGGGTTCCCATTTTTGTGATCCCTGGTCTTTTACATTCTTAGACATCATTGATGATTTAGATCTCTGCCTCCTTAACGATGGTTCACCTACACGTAGAGTTTCCCCCCTCCAAAATCCTAAAAGTGCAGTAGATCTGTCACTCTGTTCTCCTGCCCTGTCATCCCTTCTTTCTTGGAGAATATTACCCATTTCCCATGGCAGTGATCACTTTCCTATTGTTATCAATCCTCCTAACTCCTATACAGTCAATGTTCCATTCAAACCTAGGTTAAAATATAACACATCCAAAGCAAACTGGCATCTGTATTCCACAGTTCTAGATGAAGAACTTTCATCCCTCCCTACGGTTCAGAAAGAGAATGTTCTTCAGGTGTATTCTACTTTCAAAAATGCTATTTTATCTGCTGCAAATAAGACAATTCCCATTAAAAAACCTTATAAAAATAATGCTCCTTCACCGCCTTGGTGGGATCAAGATTGTTCTGTAGCATGCAAGAAGAGAAAGGAAGCTGAACTAAGATATTCCCGCTCAATGAATTTTGATAACTATATTTTTTATAAAAAAACTGCTGCTGAAACATTAAAATTACTGTCTGAAAAGAAAAAGGCTGGATGGCTTAAATTCTGTGAGTCACTGTCGCCTAGGACTCATCCATCACTGGTCTGGAAAAATATAAAAAAATTCCGATGTTCAGTTTCGGCCCCTGAAAACACAAATTCTAATGATCAGTCTTATTGGCTAGAAAATTTTGCTAGTAAACTTGCTCCTCCTTCAGTACCATCTTACAATGAATGTATAGTATTCCAATCACAGTCCCTGCACTATCAACACAGTTTTGACTCTCCTTTCTCTTATGAGGAGTTATATTCTGTTCTTAATGTCCTTAAAGACTCTTCACCAGGAATCGATGGAATCCCTTATTCTTTTATTACTAATAGCAGTGAATCTACTAAAGCCCATCTTCTTTCTATTTTGAATTATATTTACATGTCCGGTATTCCTCCTGAAGAGTGGAAATCCCAAGTTATCTTACCTATTCACAAACCAGGTAAGCCCTACACTGATCCCGCAAGCTACCGCCCTATTGCTCTTTCTTGCACCATGGCCAAAATCCTTGAACACCTAATAAAAAATCGTTTAGAATGGTTTCTTGAAAGCAAAAATCTTTTAGCAAAAAGCCAATTTGGATTCCGAAAGGGCTTAAGCACCATGGATAGCATTAGTACTCTAGTTACTGATATTCGTATAGCTTACTCTAAACATGAATACCTTGTTGGAGTCTTCCTAGATATCTCGTCTGCATATGACAATGTACTTCTTCCTGTGCTCAGGCAAAAAATGCTTAATCTGAGTATTCCAGTGAGGATAGTAAATTTTGTCTCTAACTTTCTCTCTTCTAGATCCATTTATATTGACAGTCAAAATTCTCTACTCCCGCCAAGAATTGTATGGAAGGGTCTCCCACAAGGCTCAGTACTTAGTCCTTTACTCTATTCTATCTATACTTATGATTTAGAACTTTCTGTTAACTCCTTCTGTAACATCCTCCAATATGCAGACGATATAGCTATATATATTTCCCTAGATAACCTCCTTGCAGCATGTTCTCGCTTGAATATATCAATGTCTTATTTACAGGATTGGTTAACTGATCATGGTTTGTCTTTGTCTGTTCCCAAAAGCAGTGTTGTAATCTTCTCTCGCCATAGGCAAGTCCCTGAAATCAACATTCTCTATAATAATGAACCTATCCCAATTAGGGAGAGTGTAAAATTTTTAGGAGTTATTCTCGACTCCAAACTAGCCTTTTCTCATCACATCAACTATGTCTCCAAAAAATGTGAAAAAAATATAAACATTCTTCGCGCTTTATCGGGTGTCTGGTGGGGCTCCCACCCATTCTCCCAAAAAATACTGTACAACGCCCTTATCCGTAGTCATTTAGATTATGGATGTTTTGTTTTGGAACCGTGCAATAAGTCTTCCCTAAAGATCCTAGACAGGATTCAATCCAAAAGCCTTCGTATAATCATCGGGGCAATGAAATCTTCCCCAATAAATGCTCTCCAAGTTGAATGTGTGGACCCTCCCCTTTATCTAAGAAGGCAATATCTTTCGGACCGATACTTTTTTAAAATCTACCAACTCTCTTCCCACCCTCTCATTTCTAAACTACACCTCCTTTTGGAATATATTTCGTCAAAACATTACTGGTCTCATAAAGAATCTCCCTGCTTATCCAACAGTTTGGTAACATTACTCCACCTACCATACCCAGTATCACAATTCAAGTCCTGCCCCATATTTGATATCCCATATGATGCAATCATTTTCCAACCAAATATCCACCTCGACCTTGGTATTGAGAAAGATTGCCCTATAGCAAATAGTAAAGTAAGTAGAGTCATAGATAATTTATGGAAAGGCTGGCTTATTATATACACTGATGCCTCCAAAAAGTCAGATGAAAGTTGTACTGGAGCAGCAGTTTGGATTCCCAGATTCAAAATAATTCTTAATTTTAAATGCCCTTCTATTTCTTCCACTTTTACTGGCGAGGCCACGGCAATTCATGAAGCTTTAATATATATAGAAGCACACAACTTAAATAAGTCAGTTATTCTTACCGACTCCAAAAGTTGTTTGTTAGCAATTTTGTCAAACCAATTCCAAAGTAAATATAAGATACCCTTGATCCTCAAAATTAAACACACATTGTATAGATGTCATCTCAAGGGCATACAGGTTTCCTTAGCTTGGATTCCAGGTCATAGTGGCATCAAGGGCAATGAAACAGCTGATCTGATGGCTAAAAATGCCAGTCGAAATGGTTTGCCATGTAATTTAACTTACTCCTCAGACATAGTGTTACTTGCAAAGAAGAAGTTAAATAATAATTGGAATACACTATGGAAAGCCACTCAAAATATAAAAGGTAAACACTATGCTGCTATACAATGTGCCATCCTTCCAAAACCATGGTTTTTCAAATTCAATAAAGCTAATAAACATTCTACATCAACTATTTGTAGACTTAGAATTGGCCACGCTTGTACACCAGTACATTTGGCCAAACTGAGGATTAGGGATAGTTCCCTCTGCGAATGTGGGTTGGATGAGGGAACCTCCGACCATATTTTTTTTAACTGTCCTAAATTATCTTGTTCACTCTATGATTATCTCCCTCCTGACATCCCTCGTCCTATAAATTTTGATTCACTTTTAACCTACACAAACACTCCTTATGTATATATTCTGTGTGATTTTATTAACACTAATGGTATAAAAGTTTAATGTTTGTCAATACTAACATACTAATGTAGTTATAGCAACCGTGTTTGTCATTTGTTCTAGGTAATTCAACAGTATAACCATTAGTACTACAAGATAAAAGGGGAAAAAATTGGTTTAAAGGAAAAAAGATACTTGTACTATCACAATCTTCTCTTGTATATGGGCATAGTATTTGTAACTACTGAGCTTCTACTCAATAAACGCTTTCACGCTGACATTGGCGAATGATCAAAACCGCCATAAAAAAGAAAGAAGAAGAAGAAGAAGAACAATATGTACTTATGTTCATATTTGGTATTTCGTAAAGATGATATGAAATTTTGTAGGATTATGTGATAAAGTTATTCGTTATTTCTTTTGATATTTAAATAAAAATTGAAAATATTTAAAAAAGGTGTACAAGCAGCAATTATAATGATAAGATTATTTGAAGAATCAAGTTTTGTTTGTGATCTTAACTTATTTTAATAGTACTATGAGTTCTCTCTTATCTGCCGAACTTTCTGCTACCTGCAATGCATTGGGAACTTTCAACAAGAAAACAGGAAAGTATATGATAGATGAATTTACACTTAACACAGTTAAAGATTTGATAAGATATTTAAGACGTGATGGGGAAGATCACGAAATACGAAGGCATTTTGGACAAACGAAAGTGCTACAAACTGATCTGTTGCCCATGATTATTGATCATTGGGAAAATACCGAACTTTTCGATGTTACACTGAGGTAAAGTAACAATTATTTTTCATTCAGTCTATTAAAAGTTCACTGGTGAACAAAGTTCTCCCTTTAACCTCATATTTTGGTGATATTTTCCTTAGGTGCCATGCTTGGCAGGCGGATTAACAACTGTGGTTTTTTTACTTATTGTGCTGTTATCTGGAAAATACTGCAACCAACTATATAAGTATTTATTATAATTTTATATTTTTATTATAGAAAGGTCATTAAACATTTACAGATTAATTGTAAACCTAACCAATCCAGCTCTACTGTTGTATAGAGAGGAAGTACCAATTGAACGAACAGCAAGACATAATTATCTGCAAATATTAAGCCACTTGCAATATTATAAGGAAGAAGCATTTACTAAAGTTGAAACTTGGCAAGTGTTTGCTAAGAAATTAGCAAAAATACTAGAAATTGTAAGTAACATTTCATGACATCTCTTGTAGAGGCATCATATTATAAATTATAAACATTTAATCACTCAACTTATTTTACATTGTACATTCACAAACACAGATATATATAATATGTTGTATATATTTTTTCGTCATTTTACACATCTATATGATGTTATATATATTATACATATATACATAACATCAGAAGGTAAGGAATTATAAAGGAGAACAACTATGAAGGAAGAATAAAAGAATATAGTTTTGTTCATTGCAAGATGACTTTTGGGCACATGAGGTGTGTAATTGAGTTTAACTATAAATTGGACTCAACCATATATTGAACCATTAAAGATTAAGATATTGCCGTCACAGCCTGTTAAAGACCACTGCTGAATATAGGTCTCCCCATAGATTGCCTCATAGGGGGGAAATTTGCCATAGTTGTTACGCTTGGCAAGTGGGTTGGTAAAGATTTAGACATTAATATATCATATCATTGCTATGGCCAAAGAGTTGTTTTGTAGGTTTGGTTTCTTTCTTCCAACTCAAATATTTTAAAAATATAGGTGTAATAAAACTTATTTTTACTGCTTTGGTTTGTAGCAAGCTGCAATTAAGTGTTTGTGAGTGGCATCCATATGGAAGCATGTATGCATTTTTGTTAGAGAGTGCAAAAGGCTTTCTTAAAGTACATTTACAAGTACTCTCATTGGTAAATCCTTACTTGATTATAACTCCTTAGAAATCAGTTAATAATTGTGTAAAATTCTCAAAGGGATTTTAGAAGCCCTGGACTTGAATAACGAGTTGTACAGCCTTTTCATTCTGTACAGTTACCATCAGAGCAGTAAGCACAAGCTGTTGCTGTGTCTAAGTGATTTTTTCAGAATGCCTATGGTACTGTGAGATGAACACATGATATTTGATGAACTTTGGATTATGGTTTTTTGCTGTTTGCTTTGCTATTGTATAATATTTGGCATTTTTGTTTTCATTGAACATTAATCATTTGTCACTTGGTCTCTGTGTCTATAGTGAATGCTTTAATAATAGTTATTGAATTATTTACATATGTAGGATTGGACAGAGAGAGATGAAGATACAGGACTCATTATTGAAAGGATCTTAATTCTTATTAGAAATGTATTACATGTTCCTGCTGATCTTGATAAAGAAAGGAGACCTGAAAATGACGCTAGTGTCCATGATCAGGTTTGTTCATTCCATTTCTACTATGTTTAAGAATGTCATAATTGAGATAATGTAAATGTAAAAAACATTATTGTAAAATGAATTAAAAGTTATTCTCAAAGAAAAAATACATTAAGTTGCAGAACTTGATTAGCCTAAAACATGCAAGGGAAACATTTAATCTAAATCCTCAAATTATGTTTTAAATTAAATAATTTTTTAAGGTACTATGGGCATTGAATCAATCAGGAATTTTGGACATAATTCTTTATATGTCATCAGAAAATGAAAAGCAGTACTTTATGCACATTATTGAAATAATTTCACACTTGTTGAGAGAACAAAATCCTACTAGCTTAGCTCATGCAGCTTTGCAAAGGAGCATTGATGAAAAACTTAGAGATGAACAAGAACTTTTAACTATAAGGATGACAGAAACAAAAGAAAGATTAAATAAGATTAAACAGTATTCTGCTTCTAGGTGAGTAATGTGGCTCTCAGTTCTTTTTTCTCTGATAATATCTTTATATATACCTCATATAATTGTTGGAGCGTCTGTTACCTAGCGATTGGGTAACTTCTGAACAACCAAACACAATGGGTTGTGTTCATATTCACACAATATATTTGTTTTATCAAGACAATGGTTCATACATAAGCTAAGATCTGATAGGTGGCGCTGTATTGAAGTTATTAACACATTCCATACTTGGTATTCTTGATAGAACAAGAAAAATACGAAATAGGCAAATACAAATAATTTATTTGTATATCAATTAAATTTACAAAACAATTTGGTTTATGGTTAGGGCTTGTTTAGTGTAAAAAAGATAATCACAAAATCTTGACCCGATATGGTTGCAATGTGGTCCAGTTATCATTACATTTAATATTCAAATTAAGCTTATGGCGTCACATACTAGAAATAGCAGACCAATGTTTGCGGAGTCAGATAGTGTAATGTAATTTTAATTAGGGAAAGTAATCATTAATGATCACTAAATAATCTTATTCTTTTAAAAGAATTAATAAATCCATTGTTCATTGTTAAGTGTAAATCATTAAAGACTAGGTGAGAATATATGCTGTTGTATAAAATTAAATATTATTTGGAGGTTGGATAAGATTAGTATTTAAATTGCATGACACATTTTACAAATTCTTATTTCCATAAAACAAGTGGTAAAGCAATGCTATAACTATTTTATGGTTGCAGCACAAATAGGTTGGCTCTACCAGGGAAGGACTACTGTTGGCAAGAAACCGCCTATATGAGAGAGACTATATACCAGAGACTTCTATATATACTATAAGATTCACAACTAAAACTGTCTCACAGTTGTGGCTTGCTCCAGCAGGTTTTGGCGTGTTAAATATGGTACGCAATTGTATTTTCATTTACAACTGTAATTGTTTTTGGGAAAATACATATTTATTTGAAATAAACTTCAAATCACGTCGACAAATTGTGCACATAAATAATGACAGTGTTTTCTTAGTCACATTACACAAAATCAGTGTTAGATTGTTGAAAACAAAAAACTAATCTTCTCGTCTGCTGGCAGTCCAAAACTTACTGTGCAATGTAGTAAGGCTGCAGAGCACGTCTATTAATATACATAGAAGTCTTTGTAGTGCGGTTTAAACTAGCCGCAACGTTGCAGCCCATCCCGTCTTTTAATGACGTTTTTTTTTTCGTGGGAAAAATAGTCATAGATACCTTTGGCTGGGGGTGGCAGGCGGAAGGTTGATCTGAGGATTGATATGAGATCTGTCCTCCTGCGATCCCGCTCAGCGGCCTCCTTCTGGACCATTACGGACTTACAGCAGGTGGCTACGGCCCTCCACGCCCAGTTCCCGCTCAGCATTGACGAACGATTGCTAGCAGGGAGAGTTTCCGACCAACCCGGCTCGCCAGGATCTTCCGCACCCGTTCCCACGCCTGGCAAATAGCAAGCCTATGGGAGGTGATTTCTGGTCCCGTCACCCCAGTGGAAGCAGTTTGCCGTCGCTTCGCGTCCAATCTTACACAGATAATCACCGAAGCACCCGTGCCCGGTAATTATCTGTGTAAGTCTTTAGGTGGGTCTTCCTACTCGTCGCTGCATCCAGGCTTTGAAGACCGGCAGAATTGCGCCAATAACGCGTTTGCGGACCTCGTTCAGTCGAGTGCCCCATATCGCCAAATCGTTCTGTTGCTCCTGCCTGGCGGAGGATACGGATCCGGCTGTACACCCTCGCATCCGTATCCGCCAGTATATCTTGGGGTTAAAAGCGAGCCAGTATTGTTGCCGCCTCAAAGGATATCATGCGGTATTATCGCACGATCCATATCTGCTGG
Organism: Parnassius mnemosyne; assembly: GCA_963668995.1. Taxonomy (NCBI): domain Eukaryota; kingdom Metazoa; phylum Arthropoda; class Insecta; order Lepidoptera; family Papilionidae; genus Parnassius; species Parnassius mnemosyne. The sequence continues at coordinate 41,376,577 of CAVLGL010000104.1, read as the reverse complement.
ACACTGTAGATTTTAGATCTACATCGTCGGATGGCTAGCCTTTTCGCCAGTACAGGCGCCCCGTATAAGGCTACGGACCGCACTACCCCAGCATAGAGGCGGCGTTCTTCCTCACTCGGTCCCCCTAGATTGGGCAGCAGTCTGTGCATAGCACCCGCCACCCTCTCAATCCGGGGGACTAGGCGCTCAAAGTGCTCTTCGAAGCCCCAGCGACTGTCCAAGTAGAGCCCTAGGTACTTCATGTACCTCCCCACTCTGACGTCAGATCCACCCATGTAAACACTCGAGTCGGATGGTTCCCTGCTTCGAGGTAGCTTGTGAAACCATAAGGCCTTGGTCTGTCTCTAATGTACACCTAGTTTAAGGCTTCCTATTCACCAGCCCATAAATAGTCCACATAGTGTCATGTGACATAGTGGACATGGCATGTATGCTTCGTTGGTCTAGTGGGTTCGAATTCCAGGTTGGGCCAAAATCAGTTATTCAGTTTTTCTGCCAAGAAATTCTCAATAGTTGCCCAAAGTCAAGAAGTTGGCGGTGTTCCACCACCGTGCCTTGGAAAGCATGTAAAGATGTTGGTCCTGCATCTGATCTCTTACCAGTCGTGTCGGATTACACTCCCATCGGACTATGAGAGTGAGGGAATAGAGAGTGCACCTGTGTCTGTGCATACTCGTACATTCGAGCATTATAATCCTGTCCTGTGGAGATGGCTAGTCTCCATCAAGACTTGAGATCGAAATTCGGACTGAAGGACAGTATAAGTGGACATACACCTCTGCCTTCAGACAAATCACTTCAATTGCCAAGCTTAGCAGGCGATTGTAGCACCAGATATCTCGTATTTGTCTTGGTATTTTACATCAAAACTAATATTGTATAAATACTAGCTGTGCCCCGCGGTTTCACCCGCGTATATCATGCGTCTACGCCTTGCGACATGCATTTTTACGTGGTAGAGCCATGCTGCGGCTATATTAGTAGTATAGTTGTAGCACGAATGGGTCGGCTCGACCCAGGAAGGACCACGCTCTCACAGAATACCTGCGTCAAATAGCAGTTTAACACTGCTGTGTTTCGTATGGTGAGTGTAGAGAACCGGCGACCCTTTTTACTAGAAAAGAGGCATTCCATCTTAGTCTTAGAGGATAAATGTAGATGCTTATGGGCCACAGCGACCACTTACCATCAGGTGGACTGTGTGCTCGTTTGTCACCCTATACTATTAAAAAAGTATAATAAGTATAAAAAGTAGTTATTGTTATATATAACTGTAATAGTTAAACATATGGTATCATTACTTCGCTCTATTATCAATAGTTTCCGCAGCATACGCGATATAAGGATTCTTTTTGGTATTTTTTTCATACCTTGGGTTTCATTAACGAAGTTTTCATACGGATCCCTAACTTTTTTGCAAATATTATATAGCCTATGTTCATCAGGGATAATGTAGGATTCTAATGGTGAACGAATTTTTCAAATCGGTCCAGTAGTTTCGGAGCCTATTCAATTCAAACAAACAAACAAACAAATCTTTCCTCTTTATAATATTACTAGCTGTGCCCCGCGGTTTCACCCGCGTATATCACGCATCTGCGCCTTGCGACATGCGAACTTCGAGAGAGACATCACGACGGACGGTTGCTGAATTAATAAAGATTTAAAAAGTGAAATATGTTACTAAAATTACATGGTTAACGTAATTGGTGGTTATGCATGATACAGGTACTGATACGAATAATGTCTAGGCCACATTATTCATATCAGTACGTATTATTTCACACATACGTTACTATTCACATTTTAACATGAAAAAGTAGTTATTGTGACATAACTGTAATAGTTAAATAATGTAGGATTCTAAAGGTGAAAGAATTTTTCAAATCGGTCCAGTAGTTTCGGAGCCTATTCAATTCAAACAAACAAACAAACAAATCTTTCTTCTTTATAATATTATAAGTGTAGATGTAGATGGGTTATACGAGCACTATCATCTATATGAGGTAAGGAAATCTTCTGGGAAATCCCTAAGACACTCCTTACAACACCCACAGGGTGAGATGGGGTGATCGAACTGATATGTCATGGCCACGTGGTAATTTGAGACTTAATTATTAGAACTTGTAAGCAATAGTTTAATCTTTTTAGGCATTCTCGATTTGGAGGCACATATGTTGTGCAGAATATGAAATCTATATCTGACAATGAATTAATTTGTTTGAAGCCTCTAAACAAAATATCCAATTTAGACTTTAGTGGAAGTAAGAAATCTAAATTTGTTAAACCTAAGAACAGAAGGCCAGTAGAAAGTGGAGTGTTAGAAAGACGGTCAGCCTTTGCAGTGCGGTGAGTATTAATTGTAATTTTTTAGTTTTTTAAATTCATCATCATCATCATTATAGCTTATCAAAGTCCACTGTTGAACATAGGTCTTCCTTAGATTGCATCCTTGGGGGATGTTTGCCATGACTGCCATATTTGGCAGGCGGTTTGGCAACCACAGATTTTATTAACTCTGTGGTACTAATGTAAAGTGTTTATTTGTTATATAATGGATATTATAACTGAAAGCGACAGTTTTTTTGACCGCAAGCGATTTCCTCCATCGTCTGCGGTATTTTGTTGCAACTTTTGTACATTGCTGTTCTGCTATTTGATACAGAACAGTTCTTTGATTTATTGACATCTTTGTTTTGTATTAATCGCTGATATTTTTCCCTATGTTCTTATCTTTCATTTTTATATATGTTTATTTATGAATTCAATTATTAAATTAATACATTAATATTATATTTTAACTTAATATACTAGACACCAGAATAATATATATACAGGATAATTTTGCAATAACCGTATCACCGATTAGAATAAGTATGTAATATATGCAAATGACGAAGAAAAACTAATTTAAAAAATCTCAACCATTCTATACTCGTACTTCTTATCTTTTAAATTCAAAATGCGTGGTAATGCATCATTTTAACTGATTTTACTGCGCACGCACACATTCGTAAAGGTCTATCGGAAAAAAAATCGGCATAAATCACATTAAATTTGGGATAATTTCAAATAAAAGTAGGAGCTTAATTTACTGATATTTTCATAAACTGCAACTATATATATTTGAACTTAAGTTTAAAATTTGGCTACTCTTTGAAAAATAACCCTGTATATTATTCTGGTATTTATTTAACTAGCCTTACGCCTGGTTGCGAATCCGTCATCCGACTACTGTCGTGGTTCACTCCTCCTCCACTTTTCTAAGTGGTAAGACTCTTCTGCCTAGGAGTCCGCCTATGTAGTTTGGACCCTCTGTAAACTACATAGACGGACGCTGCTTGACGACAGCCGTGTCTGTACTGTGTTCCGGTTTGAAGAGTATAGAGCTGGTATAGTTCCACGCTTGAGTCGTGAACCACTTAGCCAAGCGTTTTAGGCTTACTTAGAAAAGTTAACGGGAGTATTTGTAATAATGCTACTAGCTTTAACGGCCGGCAACGCATCTGCAATTCCCCTGGTTCCCCTGGTGTTGCAGTTGTTCATGGGCGGCGGTAGTCACTTACCATCAGGTGAGGCGCATGCTCGTTTGCCCCCTCTCCTATAAAAAAAATAGCATTGTTGATATTCTTTAAAAATATTAACAGTCAATTTTTATATTTTCACACTATAACATAATATTATAATGTATTATTACGCAGGCTATTTTTAAAAGAGTTTTGCATAGAGTTCCTAAACAGCTCTTATAACTCACTAATGCACTACGTTAAGGATGTGTTAGTGCGATCCAAGGGGCAGCAAAATGACGAGTCATATTATTTGTGGTCATTAAAGTTCTTCATGGAGTTCAACCGAGGATACAATTTTCAAGTTGGATTAGTGAGGTAACGTATAAACAATTACAGTAATAAAAATTCTTATACGTGGTAGAGTTATGCTGCAGCTATATTAATAGTATAATTGTAGCACGAATGGCTCCACCGGGGAAGGACCACGCTCTCACAGAATACCAGCCTAAAATAGCAGCTTAACGCTGCTGTGTTTCGTATGGTGAGTGTAGAGAACTGGAGACCTATTTTACTGGAAAAGAGGCATTCTATTTTAGTCCTCACGGCTGACAACGCATCTGCATTTTAATTCGCAAGCGAAGACAGATGTAGATGTCTATGGGCCACAGCAACCACTTACCATCAGGTGGACTATGTGCTCGTTTGTCACCCTAATTCTATAAAAAAAATCACAGTATAACAATAAATGAAGTACTAGCTCATGTGTACTACTGAGAATAACGATCCTCTTCTTTTCAGCGGTTCAGAGTTTTTAGCAGGATAAAAGTGACTCTTTTATTGATAGTCGAGTAAATGGTAAATCAGCTTTTAAAGTTGCTATTAACAAATTCAGTAGTGCGTGCCGCCGGTGATTTCGTTCCGGGGGTTTCCGAGGAAAACGGAAAGTAAAAAATTGTAAGGCGAGGATTTACGACGTTTAAACACTTTAAGCGCTCTCTTCTCCGCCGCATGCATATTTGTCCAGTCCAGTACGAAGTAAAGCGTGTGACGTTCGGTGGACAAAACATATTTTATTTGAAATGTTTTTGCTTATTATCAGGAAGTATTGGATCTAAATAAAAATGTAGTCGATTAAGACTCTAATTCAATAACATGCCTTTCATATTATTGAAAAATATTATATGGTTATCGCTCAAGAACATGAACGTCGTAGTTTTTTCTCGGCAATTAAATTACAATTTTTTGATCTCGAACTTAACAATTTCTTCGTGTTTTTAACGTTTTCTTGCTCCGTTGTTGGCCGCTCGGTTAGTCGTCATTGCAGGCGGTTCTGCCGCGTGTAAATTCAGTGCACCAGTATGCCACTGTAGAATAAGACGAAGCATTGTCTGCTAAAGTACACTGCAGTTTTTGAGAAACACTTTTTGTACAGTTTTTTTTTAGGCAGAAATATTTAATAACCGCACGAAGTTCGAATCAAACTCCAAAAAATGGGTATAGTTTTTAATTTAGTGTTTTCTGGCTGGTCCTTGACTCCTAACGAATTTAAGATTCGAAAAAAATTGAACGTATTTCTATAAGTCATTGATAACTGCCCTATTTATTCCGAAAACTTATTGATGAACCTAGTATATAACTGTTCTGTCCGTGTGTATGTGACTGAACTTCTCCTAAACAGCTGGACTGATTTTGATGAAATTTTGTGTGTGTGTTTAAGTTGATTCGAGAGTGGTTTAGATTCACAATTGGACCCCGATAGGTGGTGCTGTTGTCGATATCTAGAAATCACCCGTGCGAAGTCGGGGCGAATCGCTAGTAGTGAAAAATTCTCGAGAGGGTCTATGGGATTTAGATTCAACATTTTCAAATGAATAAATCGTCGTTTGTCGGCCAGATATTAGCAGGGTACGGTTATAAGCAGGGTGTAAAACGAGAATAAGTTGGCATTTAATGAAGTTGTTGGCCCCTTATTCCCATTCTTTCTTTAATAGCTAGATAAGCAAGACATTGTAATACTAGTATAACTGTCTTTGTTATAATACTAAAACCTGTCACTGACATTAGAACATTAAACTTGCAAGTTCATAACTTAACGGCATACTATTACAATGAGGTCGCGGCAATGTACCCCCATTTCATCGTGCGCCCTTTGTAATTGAGTATCTGACACAGCGGTGAGCTCGAAACAGGAAATTCGTTCAAGTTCGTGCTTATGATAAGGTTCAAAACTTGAGCTTTGTTTTCTCTTGTTTACATCTAGATTGTGGGACTATACAACGTAATAAATTCTTTATGTATATGTATTTATTATTTACCAACAAAAACATGACTTACCTGTATCATTAAGTTTTCTTTAACATTCTGTCTGAAGTTGAGTTTTCTGAACTTTTGGTATTTCGTTGTAAAATTTATAATATTTACTTCAGTATGGTAGGGCCTTGTATATTTTAAAAGGAAAGTGCTTGCTGGTTTGGAAACATTTTGTTTTTACGATACGTAAAAGTACTTGGATTATAAATTCGCTTTGTTCCAAATTGTGACATACATATAACATTATTGTTATGTTAAAATTAAAAATGCCATGCCACAGAATACTTATTATATCCCATTTCGTCCCATGGATGTAGTGGGTGGCGACTATAGGAAATAATAGAATGACCTCGACCGCCATAAATGGCGGTTTACCATCGAACATAATATTGCCAGATGTAAAATACCCGGACCGACGACGGGAAACAGTGTTTTTAAGATAATTGATAGAATCAGTCGTTACTTTGCGGAAATCCATTATAATGGGGTATATATAATAAACTAATTTGCTTAATTCCGCGTAAAGAAAGAAAATGATGTGTCCTGCTCAGTTTTAAGCGGACCTCCCACCCTCCCTCAATCGCGCGCACTATACCCGTCGCCGTTAATCCCAGCACTACCACCCCCAGCACCAGGACACTAGGCACGACACACCACTCTCGAAAATACGACACGTGTTTCGCCTCTACACGAGGCATTCTCAGGTGAAGTAGACTGCGGAGGCTGGCCGCTAAGTATTAGCAACCCCATGGGAAGCAGTGTTAAAGGTACGACACATTTGCCTGCCAAGTGTAGCGATTACGACCATTCCAAACAGTGGACACTTGCGGGCATATATATATAAGAAGAAATGCATAAAATCGCTCATGATGAAATGATAAATATCTAACATACTCCTTCACATTTTAGTGAAACAATGTCTGTCCCGATGTTTCATTACGTTCAGCAACAAATGGAGAAATATTACGACATGATTAAAGTAGAGAAAAAGAAATACTCCACATGGGTCCGTCGGTTACATCTCGCCCTAAGAGCGTATAAGGAGTTACTGTATACTCTATTAGCCATGGATAAAAGCACCGATCCTACGGTAAAGGAATCTGCTAAAGTGTTAAAGAGCAACATTTTCTACGTACTGGAATACCGAGAGTTTATTTTAACGACATTCCTTAACTACGACGATAATAAAATGCCAAGGTTAGTAAAGATTTCCTCACGTATTATTTTCTGAATATTATTTTTGTGAATTATTATACGGGTTCAATATTTTTTAGGTCGTATTTAGTGGACCTAATGGAAACTGTTCATCTGTTCCTTAAAATGTTGGAGTACTATTGCAAGAAGACAGGCTTGGTTGTTCAAAAGAAAGTTCGGAAAAAGTCGAAGGCGAAAAGTAAGTAACTTTCGCCTCGTAGAACGTTTCAATATACGTTACCCGAGTCATTCCTCCTTTCTAACTCGGAAAGTTTATTGGAATTGTAAGGCTTAGAAAGTTGATGGTGATTTAAGAAATACTCCGATACTCGTTTCCGGTGTCACTGTTACGTAAAATGTTACGTTATATAGAAAAGTCGAACAGGACTACTTCTGTATTTTCTGATATTAGTTTTATGCCTTATTTTACAAATTTAATCTGATCGTGATTTTTATGTCAAAGTCGTAGGTATTTCAAGTTAATGATGGTACTCTAATTTAGTACTTATTCAAGACGTATTCCAAGGAGTATTACGTATTTTTCAGCGTCTATAGTAATAACAATCAAAAGTCCTCTTACTCTAGATTAACGATAACGGACTTTGAAAAGTATTTTTTTAACCTAAGTAACCGTAATCGACAAAATTACCTATTTTAATTAATGATCAAAAATTTTGTTAGGTTTGGCGTACGTTACTAACGTACGATACGGTGTGCTAAAATTCACATCTATCTATCTATATTATAATAAAACTAACACGACGTTTGTCTGAACATGCATCACGCAAAAACCTGTGAACCGATTGGATGGGCCTTTCACTGGCAGATAACTGATGTTATAAGGAGTAACTTAGGCTACTATTATTTTAGTAAAAGAATTAGGGTTCCGCGCAAAAAAATTCTGCTTAATCCCATCTGAAGGGCCAACAGTTTCTGCTTACGTTTGGGATTTCTTTGAATTCGCGCCTTCACAGCTTTTATCTCTGCTGGAGTCCTAACAGACCGAGGGCGACCACTTCTTGACCTGTCATCTACACTAGAGTCTTCATTGTATCGTTTGATGGTACGATAAACGAATCTTTTGGTTATATTCAAATTTTTCAGTATGTCAAAAATTTGAATTGGCGCGTAACCGCAACGATGCAACGCAATAACTGCAACACGGTCTTCTTTAAGCGTCCACTCCCTATTTAAAAATGAGTAAAATTCTAAAAAGTATGCAGTTTTATTTTCATGAACAATTCGAAATTCGAATTCAATAAACTTTTTTGTGGCCAGCATTCTAAAAGAAAAGTTTTTACTGTGTGACAATACTTATGACCTGACTAGGTACATTTATTGAGATATATATGTATTAATGTGTGTATTTATTTATGTATGTATATGAATTATATATATTTTATATATATGTGTATATTTTAAGTATGTGTTGCATGTATATATTTGAACTGTATTATATCATGATAACTTAACTGCCCAAACTCACTCTCTGTTCTACCCAAGGTTAGCTGGTAGAGAATGCCATATAGCATTAAGCTCGTCTTTTGTACAAATATTTATATTTGGTGCAATAAAGAATAAATAAATAAATAAAAGTCGTGGGGAACTGCTAGTTTTTAATAAGACTTAATTTTTCATTACACCACTTTACATATTTTGACACCAAAATGTATATTAATGATTGCAAGTAATGACCATAAAATATTTCATATAGGCGCGGAAAAAATAGGATTGGATTTACTATAAACTTTACTTTCTATATAAATTTTAATGACAAGCCGTCGTTTTAAAATTGCTATTATATTAACATAAAATTAATAACAATTAAATGTATATATTTTAGTACACAGTTTTAGACACTACTCAACGCACTTGACGTTAGTGGGCAAAGTCATGTTAAATGTCAATTAACTAGTCCCTATTCGTAGTACTTAGCACATAGAATACAATTAAATATTTTTAAAATAAAGTTATTTTACTAACCTAACTTAAGAAGAAACGGATGTTGAATTACATTAGTATTTAAGGCGACACCGCAAAAAATGCACCTTCTTTCATCGAATAGTATAGGAGTATGACACGACAAACGAAACTGGAATTTTGATATAGGTAAATTCATGTCTTTATCTTGAGTTTGCTTGCTCAAAAACACGATTCTATAATTTTGACTCGATCATAACTATTTGCGAAAACACCTCTAAAAATCACTATAATTGAAATTATAACGAAATTACTTAGTCTATATGCTTGGAAACCACTCAAATACATTCATAACATCAATATTCGTAATTTACTTGCTCATTATTTTGATTACTAAAATCAATAATTTTTAAAAAATATTTTAAGATTCTAGGCGATTTCTAAGCGGTCTTAATCGTCGCGGGCGCTACGCAATTTTAGACCTTATAACGTCGTTTTTGAAGTTTTTATAGAAATTATGTTTCATTCAGGTCAGTCCGGCGATAGACCGCTTCAACGGTTTTCGAAGTGTCGCCTTAAGCCCTTACTAATAATCTCTTTATTACACCAGGGCCGAAAAAGCGTCCCCAGAAGACAAAGAGCGTTCCCGTAGAAATACCTGCGTGGGAGGAGTTGCGGCCTCAGGTGGCGTGCGTACTTAGCGCAGGATTGGAACAGTATCCACCGCCCTTTGACGCCGCTTCCGAAGTTCCGATAGATCAACAGAAGTCAGTTTGTAATTTGTTTTTTAAATTAAAATCAATTATTTTTAGTAGCATCTTACTAAATTCCTATTCTTAATATAAAATAACATCCATTATAAGCAACGCAACTTTTCTGCCGACCTCCAAAAAAGGAGACGGTACTCAATTCGACTGAATGTTTCTTTTATGTGTGTTACCTCATAACTTTTTACTGGGTGAACCGATTTCGATGATTCTTTTTTTATTTGAAAGCTGATACTTCTTGTGTGGTCCCATATGAATGTCCCAAATGATTCAGGTCAGACCAATAGTTATTGAGTTATTCTTAATAACTTATATTGAAGTCGGCTGTACAAAATGTTTAATTTTAAATTATTTCTCTTCTGTAGCTGTACTATTTTTTAATTACCGGATTGATAAAATACGCGATGCGGTTATTTTATGCAATTCGTTATGAAATGGCAGAGCTTATTATTTTGTTGTCGCCCATATCACTAATACTTGTATTCCCGGGAGTACGCTAGCCCTGCCGTCGATTTCACACGTCTTCGAAATATTGTATTTCACCTTACAGTGGTGAAGGAAATACCGCTGAGTACGTGGTAAATCAGCACTTAAAAATGCAATTTCCTATTCATCGGTACTGGCAAGGATCGAACTCGGGTTGTTTGCGTACTGTAAAATTTACTGTGCACAATCTATTCCCTCAGCCACGGTTTACGACCACATGAAAGGTAACATTGTGTTTAAGACATTATTGTTAATAGTTTCGTATTTTTTCTGCTTACGAATATCTCTGGGTAGATATCAACCTCTTACTTCTGCCGCACCCACTGCTGTATTCAGCCTAAAGGGTATAGAGGGCCGATGTAATTACAATCTGTGAGGTATTTCATATTGGTCCTATAGCGTATCTATTTATATACGTATCTTTAGCCTTCTTTGTTTGAAGTTGGTTACGATAGAGGGTTGGTGTCTATTGGCTGCAGGAGCACCTTACCTTCAGGTGGATTATAAATTCGTTTGTCACTTCAATTTTATAAGAGAAATCTCCTATTTCTGTTACCATCAACACAATGTAGATATTTTAGTTACTAATGTATTGATATCAGACCAATATAGAAAGAAAGACGAAGCGCTGCGTACATTTCAAATAACTCTGAATCCACGCTCAACTTTTTGACACGCATTCACGTACACTTTTTTTTAAAAGATTTTTTCTTTCTTTATCAGTTTGTAAAAGTTCACTGTTGGATGCACACATATGCACCGAAAAAGATGCTGTTGGTTGCAAATTATTTAGATCTTTATATAGCTGCAGCGTGGATTTACTACGTATAGAGCTATTTCGTGATTGTAGCACGAATGGGTCGGCTCGACCTGGGAAGGACCACGCTCTTACAGAATGTCAGCGTAAAATAGCAGCTAAAGCTGTTGTGTTTCTTATGGTGAGTATAGAGAACCTTAAACCCTTTTTACTGGAAACGAGGAATTACTTAGTCCTGCATTTTGATCCTTAATTGAATATAGATGTAGATGTCAATGTCCATTTATCAAGACGGGAACTGTGTGTTCGTTTGTCACCCTTATGCCCAAATACTCAAATGCTACTCAATTTTAAGATGCCATTAAATCTCATGCTGTCTCTATCACTTTAAATCAAAGTGACTGTGACACCACGAGACTTAACGACCTTTAAAAACTGAATAGCGTTTGAGTATTTGCCCATTATCCTATAATCTAAAGATAGATTGTTGCGGTGAGCTATTGATATAGAAACTATAAATAATTTTTGAAACATCCTTATATCAAATGCGCAGTGTTTTATACTTTAACAGCATATTAAAAAGCAATCTTGTAATTTCTTTAAAAATGACTTTTATAATTAAAGAAAACGGTGACCTTATACTAAAATAAGTATTTAGTGATTAAAACGTGTATTTATGTGTATGTGTGAGTACACATGCAACCTGGGTCACAGAATAAATAACCCGGGTGTAATACGTGACCTAGGTGGAGATTAACTTTTGTGCTTCATGTCTTCAATATGAAAGTTAATCCAAAATCAAAGCGATCCTTTAAATAAAATAAATAAAAAAGAAACAGAATCGAATGAAACGTTAAATTTGTTAGAAATAAAATTGTTAAAAAAAAACTATTTAGTCTTTAAGGCACTGTACTTTTAGAGTTATTTTAATAAACGTGAAATATCCTTAGACGAATGATGATGTGTGTTAATATATATTATACATATTAATATAATGTATTATCTACAGAGAGGATTGTATGAAAAAAATCCAGAAGTTAATGCGTGAAAGCCAATTTGAGGACGCAGTGGGAACTTTTAGAGCTGCCAGGTTTGTAATTCATAGTATCCCTGTGCTATCATACTCACTATAATATAATTTATGCTGTGTAACTTTCTTGAGGGTATTATAGGCTTAATACATCTATTTACTAATGAAACCTTACCTTAGTTAGTAGCGTTATGTATACATAAATAATAAGATAATAGAAAAAAAAAGATAATAGTAATATGGATTAAAAACAACCTATGATACCCTTTGAGATATAACACTGTAGCATAAACTAATTTTGTCCCAGCTTTACGATAGTAGTACGAATAACGAAGTATCTTATACGACAAGATACTGAAAACTGACATGTTATGTATTGTATATAGAGAGGTGTGGCCAGAAGAAGGTATATTCGGCGTAATCGGCATCGCTGAGGATGAGGAGCTTGATATGCTGCAAACTATTTACAGTACAGATTTAGGCGTCGAAATAAATGGTAAGTGCGATGCTATATATTTTTTAATTTAGTTATTTTTCTTTATCGTGAATGAATCTATTACTAACCGAATCTTTTCTATTTTTCTTTCCTTTTTTTAATGCATGGAATATAATGTTTCCAAAGAGAGGTAACCGATTTAAGTGATCTTTAACTAAAATTATATACTGACATAGTGGCTCCATATCTTCCACGCGATTTTTCCGGACCGATACGACGATAAGATTTTCGAGAAGAGAGCCTTCTCTGTTTTAAAAGGCCGGCACGCATCTGCAATTCCTTTGGTGTTGCAGTAGTTAATGGGCAGCGGTAGTCAATTACCATCAGGTGAGCCGCATGCTCGTTTGCCCCCTCTTATATAAAAAAAAAACGCTCACACTATAGTAGTTGTTATAGCCGTATAAGGAAGTTCAAGGTCATTCCGCGAGCTATGGCTATTCTCTGCGTGATAGACTTTGAAATGAAGATATCCGCATTAGATTCAGCGTAACCGACATAGCGTAACGGATTAGTAAGCTGATATGGCAATGTACCGACCATATAGTTCGAACAACCGACAAATCGATGGAAGTTTCTCGAGTGACAGCTTCGTGCCAGCAGGCGAAATGTAGCGCGGCCTCCTACTAGATGGAGTGATGAACTAGTAAGATATGCAGGAAGTCGATGTATGGTGGTGGCTTAAAACCATGCTTTGTGGCATTCTTTGGGGGAGGACAATGTTCCGTATTTTAAAATCTAATTATTTGTACTTTAAGTGCTGTGTACGTGCTATGTACCCTTAAGTCGTGGATACTAGGGTACATTATCTTCTAGCTTCTTCCTCTAGTAAACAAATATTCACTCTGAGTCAACAAGTTTTACTATTGTACATTGTGTCACATTTCATAATTCTATCTACATCATATCGATGGTTGGAAAATCACCACGTGCGTTTTACTAAGTATATACTGTCACCCGCGACAACTTTGTGGAATTTTCTGTCGCCAGCAGTTTTCCGTAATAGAAGATATGATTAAAGGACTTCTTTCTAAAAGATTGGCTACGCACCCGAAATTATGGTCGTGCGAACCGCTTGCTCGTTTTTATTCTTAAAAATATTTATGAAATTTTTGATTTGAGATTCATTAATTCCATTACAAATGTCTTGACTTCCTTTTGAGTATAGATTTTAGGTAGGTAGATGGAAGAGGGAGTTTTGCTTTGCTTATTATATATTATAAGTAGGTACTTAAAGCACGAAAGCCCGCAGGTGTTCTCTGTTATAAAAAAATACCCAATGTTTTTTTTTGTAATTGGAAGGTGAATGTTGCGGTCGGCCAGATAAAGTTATTATTATTATTTTAAATCCAAATATGTCGCTACGCCGGTAACACTAATTGGCAATGGAAAATTCAGTGGGACATGTTTCTTCTTTAATTAATGTTCATTATATTTTATATTTATATCTTATCTTTTATATTTTATTCTTACTACCTATTATTTTTTTACTATCTTTTATGTTTATAATTTATTCATTTTTTGCCAGCAATTTCAACTATAATTATAAATATTTCTTTACAGATGTAGTTGAAAATGAAGATGAATCACAGGACGATTTAGACAACGAAGAAGAAGGTAATGTAACAGAATTCGTAATTTTTAATTTTTATTTTATTTTCACATATCTTTTAACTTGTTTAACTCTCTTAATATTTTACTTATTTTGCTTCTTCTTTATCGGCCTGTAACTATTCTAACTACTACTAAATTATGTCAATATAAGTCACAATAAATAGGCCTTATCCCCTTCAAAAGTTAAAGTTACAGCCTGCATATACGTCCCACTGCTGTGCACAGGCTTCCTCTCATTTCTGAGAGGGGTTTGACCCCACTAAATCAAACTAATCTGTTTGCCCAAAAGGGTTCCGCCGATAAAGAAAAAAAAAAGCAAAATAATATTACCAACGAAATCAAATCGAAGAATAATATGACATTTGAGTTAAAAAACCAATCAACGCACATTGCTCATGAGCAGTGACGATCTTAGTGAGAATACTAGGTCACAAGTCATGAAATTATTGTAATAATAATATCATAGGTCCATAATACGCCTGTAAAATTTAAAAAAAAAGCAGTGAAAGTTCAAAAAAATCAGAAGTCGGTCAGTGAGTGAAAACCGAATCATTAAATTCTATTACATTCACACATAGATACATACAGATCAAGTGTGTATAAAATAGTTAAAAAACCTGGGTCAATATAGAGAGATGTTCTTTAACATGCATATTTAAGTAGTTAAAAATAAGCGTCGGTAAAGATAGATAATAGTGACAGTCATAGTTAAACGACACATGAACGATACCGACTGACAGAAAAAATCGAATTATTATTTCAATTCCTTCAAGAAACTCGATGATGGAATATATCGGTAATTAGTCTTAGAGACGGAGGCTAAGATCCAATTTTTCCATTCCACTTTTAACAGTGGTAGAGCCACGCGGCAGCTTTTGCTGTCGCACGGATGGGCCGGCTCGAACCGGGGTAGTACCACGACCTCACAGAAAACCAGCGTGAAGTAGAGGTTTACCTTTGCGTTTCGCTTGGTGAGTGCAGGTGGCCGGAGGCCCTTTTTACTGGAAATGAAGCATTCCATCTTAGTCCTCACGGGTGACAACGCATCTACATTTTGATTTGTAATAGAGGATAGATGTAGATGTCTATGTGCCGCAGCAACCACTTACCATCAGGTGGACTGTGAGCTCGTTTGTAACCCTTATCCTATAAAAAAAAATTGCGTCACTAATCCAGCGCGGTTCGTAACTATTTAAAATAAGATAAATAAATAATTTTAGATGAGGAGGAAGCTGAACATACAACAGCTGTGGTTGAAACCGACTTCGATTTTAAGGACTTTGTGCAAAGGTATGTTATTATTGAATTTTGTCAATACATTTGAGAGCAATAAAATCGCACAACCCTTGTATTTTGGTTTATTACTGATTTTTTCTTAAATCTAAAGATATTGTGTGTAGGCTACTTTCCTACATTATATACACACGCATATAACTACACAGATACATACGCACATATTTCTCACACTCAACATAATGTATATACTTTTACACGGCACTATATACTCTCAACAAAAATGCACGTAGCAACAGCCGGGCGTTGAACGCGCCGCCCGGAATCCCGTTAGTACAGCTGTTTAAAAACAATCGCCTGCGTCCGCGCACCGCGTTCACCAGTCTATCTACCGATACGACGCGGAACGCATGTTGCTCGCTAGCGCAATTCCTTTGTTCTCGCCATAGACTTAAATATTACAGTGAATATTGATTGTGCTTTTTCTAGACTATAGTTTTATTATTAACGCTTTATCTTGGCTTGTGTATTTTCTGCTTGTTTGTGCTAAATTGTATATCTCCTGCTTGTGTATTAAATTAAACATTTTAACTGTCAGTGTTGTGGACTTATTTGTATAGACCACTTATCTCGCTAAATTGTGTACAAATGATTTGGCAAAATTAAAAAAGCATACAAGCTTAGCTTTACACAGACACAAAATTTAAATACCTTCACGTAACTAAATAAATAAAAACCAACCGTACACTAAATTCCCCAAATTCACCCGTTTGTGTTGTCACTTCTTGCATCCTTACCTGCAGGTATAATGGGTCGGTTTTTTTTTATTTACCCCTTTTCCCTAAAGCCTTGCTCGAGGCAGGCCATAATCAAAGTGAAGTTGCTCGACAGCTAAATTTGAGCCGCTACTCTGTTCGTTGAGTATACCAGAGGTTACAAGAGACCGGTGCCTACATTCGGCTACCATGATCTGGCCGGCGACGCAGAACATCAGAGCGTGATGACCGCTTTTTTGTGACAAGGTCTTTGAGAAATCGGCAACTGAACACGGTTGAACTGCGACACCAGCGTCGAGAAGTTCGCAATGTCAGTATAAGTCGGTGAACAGTTAGAAGAACACTGGGTGAAGCAGGACTGACTCACATCGGCCAACAAATGGTCCCAAATTGACCACAGCTCACCTACAATCCCGTCTACAATTTGACATGGAACACTTAAATTGGACGTATGACAAATGATGGTCTGTTATGTTCTCTGATGAGTGCAGAATGACTTTACATGGTCATGATGGACGTTCTAGGGTCTATGTCTACAGAAGGACATCAGAGCGATTTTCACAATACAGCATAAGCGAACGTTTGGCTTTTGGAGGTGGATCGTGTATGTTTTGGGGTGGCATAATGTTTAATGATTGGTCTCAATACTGTAAGATAGCTTTAAGGGAAGCAGCGAGGTAGTTCCAACACAAGTATTTTATAACTTACTGGAGCTACTTCAATTTATGTAATGCATGACAATGTATTGAGAAACAATAAAACAATTATTATTATTATTAATGTTAAACACTAAAACTGACATTTGTATTCATCACTGGGGCGAATACCGGGCCGAGATCGAGATGGTTGACGCCTGCACGATACGTCGAAGAAGTGCTCAAAGAACATCTTTTGAGGCCGCTTGCGTGGCTTATGGGAGAAGATTTTCTACTACATGGAAAACGTTGGAATTACCGCGATGGAGGGGCAAGCTCGTAGTCCTGATATCGATCCGATTGAGCATGTCTGGGATGAGCTAAGAAGAAGACTTCGAGCAAGGAACCCTGCTCCTACGCGCCTCCAAGAGCTTCAACTTGCTATTAAAGAGGAGTGGAACACTATACCACAAGATTTAATAGTAAAATTAATACGGTCCATGAAAAACCGATAAAGAGCTGTTATTAAGGCTAGGGGAGGATACACCATATTAATAAACAATTTGATCAAGAATTTTAAGTTTGACTTCATTCTTTCTTAACCGAAATTGGGTAATTTTACCCGTATGTTGGATTTTATGCCCTAAAACCCCTAATGGGTGTTTTTGCACTGTATTTGATATTATTAGAAAGGTACTAATGTAAACTTTCAATTGGTGTATGTGTTTTTTTTTTCAAAATTTATTCACATTCATAAAAAAACTGCCTTAATAAAAAAAGTCAAGGTGTGTGATTTTATTGCTCTCACTTTTTATTATATGATAAGGGTGACAAACGAGCACACAATCCACCTGATGGTAAGTGGTTGCTGTGGCCTATAGACATGACATCCACATCTATTACGAATCGAAATGCAGATGTGTCGTCACCCGTGAGGACTAAGATGAAATGCCTCGTTTGTAGTAAAAAGGGTCTCCGGTTCTCTACACTCACCATACGAAACACGCTGGTATTCTCTGAGAGCGTGGTCCTTCCTTGGTCGAGCCGACTCATTCGTGCCACATCTATACCACTAAAATAGTTGTAGCGTGGCTCTACCACGTAAAAAAAGTGTATTTGAGTTGAGTATTTTCTTTTTGAAATCAATTGTTTCTTTCAAAAGAAAATACACTTGTATTGAATTTTTAAGTAATAGATTATTTATAGAGTAAAAGGACAAACTAAAATGGATGCTGTGGCCCATAAACGCCTACATATATCCTAGATTGTGGACCAAAATAGTTATTAGTTCTTACCTCTCAGGTTTATAACGGATAGCCTTAATATCAGTAAAAATCTCCCGTTTGGGTCACACACACTATACTAAAAGGTAGCATTATCCTGCTATTTTGCACAGTTAATGTGAGGGCATGGATCTTTCCCAGTCGAGTCGACGCATTTCTATCACGTACAAGTTTATTTATTTGCACTAGTCGTCGTCCAGGGGCCGAAATTCGATCGGAATTCGCAAGCTGTATTTCTTTGAACTGCATATTAATTTATGAAACAAATATATACATAAGATATATTCAGTTCAAAGAAATACAGCTTGCGAATTCCGATCGAATTTCGGCTTTTTATCTGACCTTACACTCCAAAGACTATTAAACAAGGAACATTTTAAATTACATAAATTTACAGATTATTTGGTCAATTTGTCAGTAATTATATGTTGGCAACATTTTAAAATTATTTGGCAACAATCTCTACTCTGATTGGTTTGTAGTGATTATGTTAATACTCTTTGCTATGTCCGTCTGATTGACCGCAGACTAAGATTGAAGTCTATGGTTTGACATGGGTTCTTTGAACGTAAACAAACGACAGATTCGTATGTATGTAATTACTCTAAGGACAATGTTTTTACACATATTGTATATAAATTAAAGCTTTCTGCACTCCTCCATAAAAACTTTAACTAGGCTAAATCTCACACTTTCGTTAGCTTAATATGCTTAAGAAGGTGTAGAAAATTATCTCTTCACGTATTAATGTATAGATTTATTTATTTTGAAACAAAGTTCCTTATCAGACGGTACGAATTTGGCGGAGGGGGGCTAGGCGAGAAAAAGTGTAAGATTTTTCCGACACGACCCCTTCTGACGTAATGTAAACGGCCTTGGCGGCTATAAGGAAGTGAGATGGAATAATATCCATCTTCCTTGCACTTTTTCTTATCTTGCCATGAAAGAAATATTATTTTATTTTAAATGACGCTTCATTTTAATAGACGCTAGTAATTTATTTATTTGTATTTGTTAATGTATAATATAATACGTTTATAAATAATAATATACTACGAAAGGAACTTCGATCCAACAGAGTGTTCCACGATGCTCACGCATGTTTTTTTTAATTACCTTACGATTGCTACATTCCTAGCAGTATCAATTTTTTCCCCTCCCTTTGTAAACGAAATACGAAAGTAGTAATGTTATACTTATTGATTTCGGGATGAACTTAGAGTTGATGTTTATTATATTTATCTTAAAGAGTTTTAAAAATACATCCAATCAAAAGTTCTATAATTTAAAATTTAAAATTTTGTACAACCGACTTCAATATAAATTATTAAGAATAACTCAAAAACTATTGGCCAGACCTTGATCAAATTTATGTGGGACCACATGAGAAGCACCAGCTCTCAAATAAAAAAAGAATCATCGAAATCGGTTCATCCAAAAAAATGATATGAGGTGATACACATAAAAAATACAAAAAACATAGAGTTGAATTGAGTACATCCTTCTTTTGAAGTCGGTAGAAAATACAAGAGGCTGGTCCCATTAACTTTTCAAATTTACAGAACTGGTAATTCGTCACGTTTTTTTTTATATTTCGGATTCAGTTTCAAATGGTGTTTTCCACACAATTTTGAGAGGCGACCTCTTAAACTTAAAACTAAAGTCCTTAAAAGAAATAAAAAAAAGAAATAGTTCATCACAAAACACGTGTCAAACGAGTTGTTATCGCGAGTAGTTTTCTTTATTGCAAATTAAGTGGCAAATGAGCATTCGTATTTATAATTGATAGTTTTTATCTTTTTCAACTTGCAGTGAAGTACGCAAAGCTACTAACTAAAATACAATTCGCGAACTACAACAGGCCACGCAGAAAGTTTTGTGAAAATCAGTGATTTGTATGAGGCACTGGTCAGTTATAATGTATTTTGTAAAATACAATTATTTACAAGTAAAAATATAAATGTTCCAATTTCAAATTTCGCTCTGCTAAGAGATCGTGATTCATTGAAAAATAGATCTGCGATGGAAACATTTTCGTGCGATGATTTTTTACGATTTCAAATCGCTTTAAACCGGACGAATCGTTTGATAGACCTCAAATGGCATTTATGGATAAAGGCCCTTCTAAAGCATCCGCGTTTACAGATTTCAGCACGGTCTACTTATTTTGAAAGATGAAGAAAGAAGTAGTCGCCCTTTGACGGTGGCTTCGTAAGGAAAGCGGTAAAAATAATAATTGAAGAGAATAGATTAATTATATACGACGAGATTCAGCAAAAAATGCAGGTTGGATTGGGAAACGTTCACAAAATTCACATGGTGATAATAGCTTGCGGTGACCTGCTGTGTTTTAAACATTGAAGTATAATTACTACATTAGTACTTAAAGCTATTTCAAACTAAAATCTGCGCCACTATCGCCCAGGCGTGGTTAGTTTATAGCATCAAGATTAACCTTCCGCAGTAATATCGGCTATTAAAGAGTACCCCGTAGGCAGTAACCAGTTTTGTGTAGGTAAATAAGGCATATACGAACAATATAATATTATATTTTCTCCAAGATTTAATGCGACTGATAACTTCAGATTTGACCTTTAATTCATCATCGTTTCGAATATTTTTAAACGTGCTTACTATTTTTTTTTTATAAAAACTTGTTTTGTCGCTGTTTTTTCTTAAATTTATCTCCAAGTCTTCCTAGCTGTAGTTTCCTTTAATAACTTCTTTTCAAGAACAATTTTTCGTGGAGTATCAAAAAGTTATTTAGAGTGTGAGTCTGATATTGGTTCTGATAATTCCAATCGTCTGGGATCCGGATGTCAAAGGATGAAAGTAAAACAGATAATTACAAGTAATATAATGTTAGACATGATGCACGTTTTATTTATTCCCGACCCATTTGGATTCTGTGTGGGATAATAACAGGCTCTACTACCTCTTCGTGGTATTTTTGTGCAGTCATGCTGCTTCCGACCTTGCGCTTGCTTGCGAGCCCACGAAAGCCGCCGACCGTGATTGCCACGTCGCAATGCTGGCACACGAAGCGGTCTTCGAGCATGAAGACCAACTTCATGGAACTTCCTTCGCATGATTTGGTCGCTTACCAGCAGCTGGTGGTCCTCCTGGAGTCTGTAGTAGTTTCATCGCTGTGATATTGGGTTGTCTTCTGGCGGTCATTTGGAAAAATCGATCCTGTCTCTGCGTAGTAACACGATATCTACCCGGTGCCGTTCAGCCACATCCCTAGTACTGCGATAATGTGATCCCAACTTTGATATCAGGTTTTGGCTGGTTTGTAGCACCATTTTCTAACATGCTCACGGCTCGTAACATTTCATCTCGACTCAAATGAGGACATGATATGACTCTTAAAGCTCACACGGCACCACGGCACGGAAAAAAAAATCAGTGACGTAACGAGTTACTAACAATTTTGCCGCCGTATTTTGTTTTTTATTTTGTATTTTTTAATTTACGATTTTAAATTTTGAAAAAGAATAAAAGAGGGTTACAATCTGTATATAAACTTTTTATGGAAACTAAAAAGATTTTAAATTATTATGTCGTAAATAATTTAGGATTAAGATATCCCTAGTTTCTATTGATGTGGGTATTATCGTTGTAGCACGAATGGATCGGCTCGACCGGGGTAGGACCACGCTCTCACAGAATACCAACGTAAAATAGCAGCTTATAGTGCTGCTCTATTTTGTATGGTGAGTGTAGAGAACTGGATACCCTTTTTACTTGAAACGAGGCATTCCATCTTAGTCCTCACGGGTGACAACGCTTCTGCATTTTGATTCTTAATCTGTGTGCCCGTTTGTCAGTCCCGTCCTATAAAAAAAATTAATAGAATCAAGTGTTGTTTTGTAGAAATCTATTATATAAGAAATGAGAAAATAATTTTGGTTAAGATCCGCGTGCAAAATCGCGAAATTTGTGCATGTAGATCTTATCTAATTAACATTTAATTAATTTCTTGTAAGGTTTTGTCATCCTCGAGTAGTAAGTGCGTGTGTGTCACTTCTGGAGCGCTATGAGCGCAACTCTGCCCACATCAATCATTGCATACTGAAAATGCTGCATCGCATCGCCTGGGACTGCTCGCGTCCCTCCATGATGTTCCAAGCCACTTTGTTCCTGACTTTCCAGAGGATACTCCATAATCCGATGCCGCATTTCAAGGTTTGTACATTAAAAACCACTTTTCCTTTGCTCTCCATTGCGAATTGTTAACTTTCTGTCTTCTGTTATTGTTAATAACCTGTATGTTCATTGTTAGAGAAAACATGGACAAAATGTTGACTAAGAAATGCTTAATAATTCTCGTATTTAGATAGAGGTCACAATAACCACCACGAAAATGCCTAAACATCACACTTTGTACTGTGTAGTAACTATCATCGTTATCATCATTACAGCCCAACACCAGTCTACTGCTGAACATAGGCCTACCACAAGGTAAGTCACAAAAGATCTGCATATATCGACTTCCTGCGTCTCTTACCAGCTCGTCACTCCATCTAGTGGGGGCCCCCTGCACTTCGCTTATTGGTACGAGGCTGCCATTCGAGAACCTTTTCACCCCAACGGTTGTTAGTTTCTCCGAGTTATGGCCGTCATATGGCCACTTCAGTTTATTGATCTCTTGGGCTATGTCGATTACTCAAATTATAATGTGTATATCATTACTGAGTCTATCACGCAGAGAAAATCCGAGCATAGTCCTCTCCATAGCGATCATAAATGTTCATATAATATTTACCAAACTTAGTACTTACAAAAAAATATAGAAAACTTTAAAATGATAAATTATTATTACATTTTGTTAACGGAAACTAAAGTACTCGTATAAAATATACTTTACGAAAATAACGAAATAATATAAGATAAATTTGTTGTTTAAACATAGCCCTTCAGGTTTGAATGGGTTGTTACAAAGTTCGCAGCTCGCAGAATTTCAAATGATCCTCGTGTTTGAACAGGAGTTGGAAAAGTTTGCGCTGTTCATCTTTCGAAAGTTCGCTCAGATCGCGTCGAAAAATCCCAAAGTGTTTATCGAGCTTTTGTTCTGGAAGTCATCGAAGGACTCCATCGAAATAGAACACGGCTACGACCTCTACAGCGACCAAAAGTAAGTACATAAAACTTTAAATTTATGTTAAATGGAGGCGGGAGTTATATTGACTTTTTGTTTACTCGTTTGACTCTTTTTAGGGCTGTCCATAATCAATATAAAAATATATACCTATGGAGTGTTATTAATATAATAATATATCTAGTGGTAAGGTTGCTATGTTATGATGGCGTAAGAAGGTCCAACATCACATTTTGTCCCGTGGGTCTCGTATGAGGTGACTATGGAAAATACCAGTAAGTCCTTTTGGCTTTCGATAGACAATGGTATAAACATTCTGTTTACGGCAGAGCGGAACAATTCAGGACGGTGACGGGAAGTAGCGTCGAAAGTACGAGACGTCTGGTACTGCGATCGTCAGTCCGCCAGCCGAGCGAGAAGACTATTGCAAATTCAAGAGAGGAGCGTCCAGCAGTGGACTTTTGCAGGCTAATAAAGAAACATAAGCTTTCTCAAAAAGGCCAAATACTCAAGTGCTACTACTCAAGTTTAAGATGTCGTAAAGTCTCGTGTGGTCACAGTCACTTTGACTTGAAGTGAGAGAAACAGCACGAGACTTAATGGCGTCTTAAAATTGAGTAGCGTTTGTGTATTTGGGCAGTTGTCACTTAAATGGTTGTTAGTAGTCGTCGTGATCGACGTTGTACAGCGACCCACGACAGATAGTCATACTGTTCCTTTTATTAAAATTATTATTTATTTTTATTACTAACTAGCGACCAGCTCGGGTTTCCACTGGGTAGGATTTATTAACGTGGCATTATTTGGATTTAAGATAATCAAAAACTATTTATTTTATACCTTTTTTCGGGGTAAAAATAAAGCATACATCACTCCTGGTATTGCTCTCTGTGAAGGTTTATTGCAATCGGTTCAGCCATTCCTAAGATTAGACTGTACAATGACACTGACATACAGACAGACAAATTTCCAATCCAAATAACCCTTTCTGGTCAATAAAAAGCAGTTATTTAGATATTTCAGATAGATACTTAAATTTTATTTATACTCGTATGAATATATACTCGTAGTTTGAGTACCACGCCAAAGTAACGCTAGTATTAAGTTTGAGATGGAGGTATTTCGACGTCAGCATTGTGTTGTCAAAAACTACACTATCGGATATTGTCAACTCGCCGGATGTATTATTCTATTGCTGCAAGAGTACGCCCGAAAAATATTTGTATGGCCTACAAATAATTGTTTTGAGTCGGGATGTTTATCTATATGCAATCGATGTATGTAAAACACCTATACTATACAAGAAAAATGTCTTGAATGCGGAGGTAACAACTTTTAAAATTAAATTAAAAAAACTGATACATATTCAACTCAACATTTACAATACTGTGGACAGTTAGTATCACTACCTTACATACACAAAAAACAGAAAATTAAGAAAGTTGTGTTTGTTCCAATAAATGAACATCGCTTGGAGAGGTTTAGAAGTAATATAATAAAAAGACTTCCATCGCTTTCGTTTAAAAAGAGTGCTAATTATTTGTATGCTACATTATTTGAAATCATACGTTGTGAATTTAGTAGAATATTTACTTCTAAAACTTTCTCTCTTAACAGTCGCAAATCATTTAATGAATGGGCGACAGTAGGAATTTATAAAAGTAGGCGAAGGTTATACGAGCTTTATGATGAAAGATCATATAATAGTAGTGTTATATTTAGAGATTATGTAAAAACATATTCTAAAATATTTAAAAAAGTGTGCTCCACTGCTAAGGCTTTACATTTAAGCAACAAAATTAAAACTGCATCCGACAAAATTAAAATGACCTGGAGAATAATAAATAGTGAAACGGGCAAGGTCAAACCGCGCAAGTCGGATTTTCAATTAACAATAATTTAACGCGATCTGATCAAGAAGTTGCTATGGCTTTTGAGAAACATTTTACTGATGTTCCTTTTTTGACAACAAAATCATTAAATTCTTCTCCTACTGTCGCCGAATCATTGCTCAAACAAAATGTAAAGGCTTGTTCAAATACTTTTAAATTCCATAGGGTACTGCCAAAAGATATCGTTAAATATTTTAAAACTATTGATGTTAAGAAAACGGCAGACTTATGGGGGATTTCCGTTAAAGTTATTTTATCTATAATAGATACATTAGCACCTTATCTAGCCACTATATTTAATATAAGCGTCGAATCTGGTGTGTTTCCTGATTTAATGAAACATAGTAAAGTCATACCTATATTTAAATCTGGTAGTACATTAGACCCCGCCAATTTTAGACCAATTTCTGTACTACCAACATTAAGTAAAATTTTTGAAAAAATTATTTTAGATCAGATGTTAAGTTTCTTCAATATTAATAAATTGCTACATAAAAATCAATTCGGTTTTGCAAGGGGTCGCTCGACAACTGACGCTGGAGTTGAGCTTATTAAACATATTTTTTGTGCATGGGAGAATTCAGAGGATGCTTTGGGTATATTTTGTGACCTTTCCAAGGCCTTCGACTGTGTTCACCATGAGATATTAATCAGGAAGCTACAGTACTATGGTGTCAAGAACACAGCGCTTAAACTTATTATTTCATATTTAATTAATAGAAAACAGAAGGTTACTATCATTGGTAAAAGTTCTTCCGGGTCACCTGTACTAATGGGTGTTCCTCAGGGCTCAATTCTCGGCCCATTCCTGTTTCTGGTGTACAGTCCCTGGCCAAATTATTAGACGCACTGTAGTTTTTTAATAATTATATGTTGTGCACGAGTTTATATGGCATACTTTTATATTTAAATATACATTTAATGTGTTTTCATTCTGGAGATGTTTTATATATTCCCTATTTGAATTTATTTTAAATGTATTGCATTAAAATGATAACCAAATGACACACGAACGTAAACAAGAACAAATCCGTTTCAATAGCGTTCTCGCGTGCTTTAGTTGTGGACGTGTTTCTGTGGCTTTATGCGCTGTATTTATTTGTTTAGCAGTTTTATACTACGCAGTTGTTTGTTTACTTAGTGTACAGTGTTTAAATAATCAATTGGAACATTTTAATCATGGGTAAAAAAGGCGATCTTTCATCTCGTAAAAAAAGCTGAAGTAAGGGCCCTCGTAAATGCTAAATTGTTATTCTAACCACGAAATATCACGGAGATTGCAGGTTTCTGAAGCTAGCGTACGACGCATAAACAAGAAAATTGAGTCAGGAGACGAATTGAGCCCGAAACAAAAGAAATGATGCGGCAGAAAGCCTATTTTTACTCCAAAGACTGAAAGATGTTGTTAGAAAAGTTTGCCTGGAAAACAGATTTGCAAGCACAAAACTGATAAAATCGCAACTCCAAGATGCTAATGGGGATGTTTTTGAGGGCACTATTCAAACAAAATTAAAAGATTTAGATTTTACGACCTGCCGCCCCGCCAGGAAGCTCAAGTTAACAGCAGCAATGAAAACAAAGAATCTGAAGTGGGCCAAACAGTGGCGTGATAAAGGTGAGGACTTCTGGAGATCGGTAAGTTAGTATAATTTCATCACAAATGATACATTTAATATCATTTTCTATGAAATAAAGAAAAACCAGCACAGACGTTTAGGATGTTTATTAATTTTTACTATTCTTAACAGGTCTGCTTCTGCGATGAAAGCACGTTTGAAATTTTGCGGAATAAAGCTTTGTTTGTGCGTCGTCGTCATGGAGAAAAATTTCATCCTGACTGTGCCGTTCAGACTCTTAAGCACCCTACTAAAGTGATGATCTGGTCAGTCATCAGCGGCAAGGGTCCAGACGTCTGTACGTTGTAAAAGGTATAATGAGGCAAGAACAGTACAAAGAAGTCTTACAAAATCGATTGATTCCGCAGCTCAGAGAATGGTTTTCGAATGGGAAACCATTCAGTTTTATGTAAGATGGAGCTCCCTGTCACACAGCACTGTCTGTTAGGGTTTTTTTGGAAGAGCAAAATATCCCTCTGTTGGATTGATCGGGTAATAGTCCCGATATGAATCCTATTGAAAATGTGTGGGGGCTGATGAAGAGAGAAGTGGCTAAAGATGTCATCACAAACAAAACTCAACTCTTAGAAAAGATTATTCATGTGTGGAATCATCATCCTCAAACGCAGGAGACAGTACAGTCTAACAGTTGATAGCATGTCGCGCAGAATTGAAGCTCTCATAGCGGCTAAAGGTGGCTCAACAAAATATTAACATTCTTTTGCATTCATTTAAAATTTTTTCAAGAGTTTATAAATACATATTTTTATATGATTATGATGTTTTATTTGTGTTATAAACAGATAATAAGGTGAATAATAAAAAAATTTACATTGCATCTAGTAAAAACAATAACGCCGTATAGTATAACCTGAGAATTAAGATTTTACATATAATCTTATAGTGCGTCTAATAATATGGCCAGGGACTGTATATTAATGACTTACCTCACCTTGTAGGGGATAGTCATGATATAGTATTATTTGCAGATGATACTTCCTTGATTTTTAAACTTAAACGTCAATCATTTAAATGTGACGAAGTGAATAATGCTATATCAAAATTAGTGCATTGGTTTAACGTTAATAATCTGCATTTGAACGAAAATAAACTAATTGTGTTAAATTTACAACAACGAATGTTAAAAATCTGAATACCAATGTGCTTTTAAATGGGGAGGAATTGAGCCCTGTTGTATCCACTGTGTTTCTTGGCATCACTCTTGACGCAAAGCTCCAGTGGGGCCCCCATATATCTAAATTAGCAAGCAGACTAAGTTCTGTAGCCTATGCTGTAAAAAAGATTAGAGTTCTCACTAGTGTCGAGACAGCTAGATTAGTTTATTTCAGTTATTTCCATAGCATAATGACTTATGGGATTTTGCTATGGCGAAATGCGGCTCATTCAGAAACTATTTTTGTTTTACAGAAGAGGGCTATTAGAGCTGTTTACAATCAAAAACTGAGAGAGTCTCTTAGAGATAAATTTAAAGAAATAAATATATTAACTTTAGCCTCTCAGTATATTTATGAAAATTTAATTTATGTTCACAAAAAAAAAGATATTTTCAGTAAAAAAAGTGATATACATTCTGTAAACACTAGGAACAAACACAAGCTAGTGATACCAGTTTCTCGACTTCACAGAGTCAGTACTTCATTCTTGGGGCAATGTATACGCTATTACAACAAGGTCCCGGAAAGTGTACAGGTTCTCTCTATTACCAAGTTTAAATGTTTTATTAAGCTGAAACTGTATAAAAAGGGTTATTATAGTATAAATGAATACATGGTTGATAATAACCCCTGGGAATGAGGTGATCGCTTCCAAGCAGTTTCTAAAATAAATTTTGTAAATAGTTCGTAATCATTTATATTGTAAAATTTATTTTAAAAAAAAGTCCCGCTGGGTTTCTTGCTGGTTCTTCCCAGGACAGAGGGTTTTTTCGAACCAGTGGTAAAGTAAAGAATGACTTTCAATAAGAATTACACATGTAATGTATATTGAATAAAAAATATTCTATTCTATTCTATTCTATTCTAAATAAATTGGTCCCTGCACTTATTTTTCAATACTTTCCTTACCGTCAGATGAATTGTTTGTCACTGTCATATTATTATCTATATAACTTCAAGGCAAGAGTGAAAAGACTATTACGCTATGATAGTGCGATTTACCATCTAGCGTTCTAGGGTTTCACCACAACTTACTAGCAGGAGGGATTTTAGTCATGTATTGGCTTATAATAAGTAAAAAAAAAATACCATTTACCTGTAATCAATAGACACTCGTATAAAATAATTAAACGTACAGCTTATATACTTCCCAATGCTAGGCACATGCCTCCTCTCATTTCCAAGGAGCAGTCCGCCGCGTTGTTGTCTACATGTTAGCAGACTTATTTGTAATAATATATTTATACCTCAGATATGCAGTTTATTCAATGTGTTTTTCTTCACCGTGGAACGCATAGTATATCGGGACTTAAAGTTTAACTAACCCAGGATCAAACTTGGGTTGCCCGCGTTCTGTCAAATTACCTTGAGCGCTTTGCCCCTGAGCTACCACGGCTTAGCACAGCGCAGATACGGGTAGAGATGGGACAAATAGTTTTCGCTGAACCCGGATTGCCCGCGTACTGTCAAATTACCTTCAGATCTTCGCTCAAGAGCTGCCACGGCTCAGCACAGCGGAGTTACAGGTAGATGGGAACAAATTCATGATTTATTATATTTTATCCTGTGCAAACGAGAGAATAACTGTCTAATTTAAATAAAAGCTTACAGAGCTGTTTCAACTCAATAATAAAATATATGATTTTTTTGTTACATACCGTGTACATACTTCTGG
Source organism: Parnassius mnemosyne (assembly GCA_963668995.1). Classification (NCBI taxonomy): domain Eukaryota; kingdom Metazoa; phylum Arthropoda; class Insecta; order Lepidoptera; family Papilionidae; genus Parnassius; species Parnassius mnemosyne. The sequence goes on along the minus strand of CAVLGL010000104.1, from coordinate 41,347,111 downwards.
TACATATCGGGCGCGATCTGGAAACGCCTATTCCCAGCAGTGGATAACATAGGCTCATAAAGTCGAAGATACGCACACTAATATTGCATTTGGTTGAGTAAGGTAAAAACCAGGACTATAATTTTCGACAGAGACAAGTTGGGCAAAGGCGTTTGGACTGAAGAGCAAGAAGAAGAACTACGAAAGCTATTTATGGAGAATCAAACAAATCCTACTACGGAAAAAGGTACACGCTTTCCTTCCGACGACATTATTATTTGAAGTTTTCACTGTTGGTAGACTAGCATGGCATAACGAACAGATTAAAAACAGATATTAATATTTGCTAAGATTTCAGAATAATTTTATTTACATGCTTGAGCCTCGTTTCAGCTGTATTATGGCTGCATCTGCATCACGAATGGGTCGCCTTGACCAAGGAAGCACAACGCTCGCAAGAAATACCAGTGTAAAAGCAAATCAGGCGCATTATGCTGAGTGTTGAGTCAGAGACAAATTTTCTGGCAATTCTATCTTAATCCTCAGGGGTCACAGCGAATTTACATTTAGATTTTTAATGGAGGATAAATAGGTGTCTATAGACCATAGCATTTACGATTTACCATCATTATACCTGCAGATGGATTGTGTACTCGCTCGTTAGCAATACTTGTATAAAAATATATTAGCTTAAAAATTTTGCAGCATTTTTATTAGATTAGTTCTTCATTTTATGTTAATCCCAAAATATCCCGTACAGACGTAATTGACTGGATTCTGGAGAACTTAATTGATCAAACCAGAACCAGGCGCGGCGTTATCAAGAAGCTGAAGGAGCTCGGTTTGATATTTAAGGCACCAACGAAGCGAAGTAACAAGGAAAGGCTCAAAGAACGAGTACCCAAGGAGTTCTCTGAAGAAGAGGATGCTTTGCTCACGGATCTGTGGAAACAGTATGGCGATTCACCAGGTAAAAAAAATTTTCGATTATCGATGTATATAAAAATATTTACTTATTTGAAATTAGATTTTGATTTTGTATAGGACTATATGTTTTTAGCATTTTACAAATCATCATCATCACCGTCATCATTACAAGCCATCACAAGTCTACTACTGCATATAGGGCTTCACCAAAGAACACCACAACATCCCTTACATTTCGTGAAATTTTTAGTTGTTAATTTAGTACAATAGCATTAATCGTAATGGCGTTATACGAGTACTAGTTCGTTATACGTTCGTTATACTAGTACATATAGTTTAGTCTTTTTTAAAAAAAAATATAGGTACATTAAAATTAAGATGGAGGTGGATAGATAGTAAGTACTAAGTAGGTCAGTAAGCTAAATCCCAACATTGTTATAACTATGAAAAACTTATTATTTCTTAAACACAGGATAAAGGCGATTTACGCACGAACATTTATTTCACAATAGCGGACATACAGGGTTATTTTTCAAAGTGTAGTCATATTTTAAAATTAAGTTCAAATATATAAAAATAATAATATACCGTTATTGCAGTATTTGAAAATACGAGTAAATAATGTTTCCTTACTTTTATTAGAAATTTTCCCAAATAGAATGTAATTTACGAACAACAACGTTTTTGCCTACCGATCGACCCTTACGAATGTATGCGTGCGCAGTAAAATTAGTTAAAATAATGCATTACCACGAATTTTGAATTTAAAAGTTAAAAAGGACAATTACTGAGATTTTCCTATATTACTTATTCTGAACCTTCTCCGCAAATTTGACTGGTTATTGCAAAATAACCCTGTATAGCAAACTTAACAACGCTGATATGAATCTGCCGTACTTCACGATGGTATAGTAACGTACCTAGTTATACATACATATATTTCTAAACCATCTGTTGTACTAGACATATTGGCTCACGACTCCAATTATTTTATCAACACAACAAATACTTTATCGCACACCCAAATTGGAACAAAGTTATAATGACGAAAATGAAAACTGAAATAATGGGCGACCTGCGCTTAAAGTGTTTAAAATGTGTAGGATTTGCAAGAGTGCAAAAACATGATGTGTAGTTTTTGGACTTGTAGTACTTGGCCGGCAAAGACAGTTTTACGAGTTTCTATAGAAAACTGCTTTAGCACATTTCTTTGGACCTACAACTTTAATGTGTTTGTACAGATCCTTTGGGATTAATAATACCACGAATGCCCCGAAAACGTCCAAGGCGCAGTTATGTTGAGAGACTTTTGGAGTTAGATCTCATACAGGACAAAAAGCAATGCAGGAAACGGAAACAAAAGCAGACGAAGAGTAAGGGCACCGGCGACGATAAAGATACGTCCGACGATGGTGAGTTGTATTTACATTTTCAACATTTTAGGACTATCGTTGAATATAGGACGCGGTATCAGGCGCGCATTTAATGACATTTTGAAAAGTATTGCTCATTGTCACTACGCTGCACACTGTAAAGAAAGGCAACGAAATCAAAAATTTTCTGTTTTGTCCACGAACGAATAGGCTTCAGTATTGAAAAAGTTAGAGTATTGTAAAAGATAGAGTAAGAACTTTACAAAAATTAAGGTTTGCTTTGCCGTTCTGATAACAAAAACTTCTGAGTTTTGCACAATAGAAGCTTTTCATAGTACAGATAGAATTAATAAAAGACTCACAATAATGTCCCAAAAAAGTAAAAGAGAAATATTTTTCTTTGTATTTCGAACTGCAAAAAATAATAAAAATGGTAAGGTTTCTCCCTAAACTAGAGCGAATTGATTTATGGGAATTTCCTCTAAAGTTTACAATTTAAAGACCTATTCATTCGTACACCGTGTTCTGGGTTGGTGGGTTGGTGAGCGAAGAGTCGATACCCTCGCAGTATAAATGGTGCGCTGTGCTTATTACACATAAAATACATAAATATAAGCACATAAAATTGCAATTAACAATTAGTTAATTGCAATTTTATGTGCTAGTTCATCACGTGCTTAACAGTGAGGGAACGCCTATATTTGAGGTATTTAAAAAATCTAGAACACGTGATGTCCTCTCAGAATTAAGAAAAAGCCTGTGTCCAACAGTAGGATGTCTGAAGGCTTTTAATTACGTTCTTTTTAAATTAAGGTTAAAGTCTTCTTGTTTTGACTTATGAGTTTGGGTCTCTCTAGCAAAATATCGCATATCAAATGAATTTTATTTATTTCCTTTTCTTTTGTACATTGACTTTGTTACAGGCACTTCATCAGATTCTGAATCTTCAGATCAAAGTGATTCTGACAGCAATGTCAAAGTACGATCACCTCTTAAAATTAAAAAACCTGTCAAGAAGGCAGAGAAGAAGAAACCCGAGGCACGTGCTAATAAAAGGCCGACGAAAAATTTCGAACTTAGTGCTAATAAAATTGCTGCGTTGTTAGTCCAATCAGTTGATAGTGGTAAGTTGCTTGAAACTATGATTGTTTTGCGTATATGAATGCGTATGCGGTATATGCAAAAAAGCTTATGTGCATGTTTTTATTATAAAATATACAGACAAGGCGAAGTTATCTTGCGAGTTTAGAGTTTCATACAATAAGCCACCATTATCTAAAAAAATCTCTAAATCCAATTAAGTATAAACTTTATACTTTACTGTCTATTTTCGATATTATTTTTCTCAATTGGAAACCATCTAAATGCTTATAATTTTACAGTCAAGCCGGGCTAGCTAAGTTTACATTCTACAATCGTTAACGTTAATAGAAAACTAGAAAAATGTATGAAATCACGATGTCACGTTGACTTTTAGTTCATCATCATCATCATCATAATCATCACAGGCCTTCCCAAGTCTACTGCTGAACATTGGCCAATTAGATAATATGCCATTATCATTAATTTTTATAGTTTTTTGTTAGCGTTAACAATTATTATAGTAAGCGCAACATTTATACCAATGGTTCTACAGAGAAATACATATATTAAAAAAATTATAGCTTTTATCACATTTAATTTATTTCTTTAATTTAAAATTATGGACGGGTCAATACCGAGGTGACATCACAAGATGTTACATAATTTGCCTATTTTGATATTAAATGTTAAAGTGAGGCTCGAGCCAAATGACTCAAATTTACAACTTTTCTTGAAATATTTTGTAGTACTAAAATTATCTATTGTTCCCTAATGCACAATGTGCTATGATGTGATGTATTTGCCATAGTTGGCCCGCTTAGCAGGCGGGTTGGCAATAAGTTTTTGTCCTTTAGCAATTATAAGGAGGATGCTGCTGCCTCTCCAAAGTAATAAGTCTTCTATTCACCAAAAGAACATTTGTGCAAATAATAGAAATTTTCATAATTTTTTGAATATTTAATTATTTTAATTAAAAAATATTTAAAATTAAAATTATTATTTTTATTGCATTTGACACTGTACCTTTTATCTTTAGTGTTATAGTGTTACCTCGGTCACAGGTTAGTTAAAAAGAGTCTTAGTGGATCCATTTGTGCAATATTATAATTAATACAATCAGGTGTTACTATGTGGAAATTCACTTCATTAAAAATAACACAAATATTTCGCTGAGATCAGTGTGTAAATATAAAACACTCACGTTTACTATCACTGCCACCACTAACATAGCAGCGTTGTGTGTAGTTGTGTTGGGTGTAGAAGATCCAACACATTTACACATAACACTACTGCATCCAATACCACTTCAACCAACATCACTGTAACCAACGTATTTCTTAGTTAAAAGGTTACAAGTCTTTAAACTACACACCATTTTATTTTACTTTTTACGTTTTCTCATCTTTAGCACTTAAGCGGGCAAATATCATCATTATTTACTTTGGTCAGGTTTTGCCGAAGCTTTAAGATGGCTAGCAGAGAATCTCGAAGAGGTGGCGTTAGACCAAGAAGCGGAAGGGTACGACCCCACAGCGGAAGGAACTCCCCTGGTGCCGATAGGCGATGATTCCGTGCAGGCCATGGAGAATGAATTGTTTCAAAAAGTTTTAAAAGGAGTCGGGATATTGCCACCTGCTGATGAACAGGTAAAATAAACAGACTTTAACGAATCTTATTGTTAATGATAAATACAAATACGTATTAAGACTGAGATTTATTTATATACAATAAGAAAAGTATACACACTAATTTTAATCATAAATTAATAATAGAATCTATGTAATTTTATTCTATCATATGCCAGAATGATAGTGGTGGCACTACACCGGAGGCGTGGAGCAGAAGTGCGGTGGTCTTGTTCTTCAAGAAAGGTGACAACGCTCTCTTGAAGAACTACAGACCGATTTCCTTTCTGAGCCGCGTCTACGTGCTGTTTTCGAGATTCATTACGAATCGTCTCGCGCGCAGACTCGACGACTTCCAGCCTCCCGAATAAACCGGTTTCCGAAAAGGCTTTAGCACCATAGACCACATACACACCCTTCGGCAAATTGTACAGAAGTCCCGAGGAGTACAATTTGCCACTATGCCTGGCGTATGTGGACTGTGAGAAAGCCTCTTATTCCGTCGCAATTTGGGCGGTGCTGCAGTTCCTTCAGCGATGCCAGGTTGACTGTCGGTATATCGAAGTGCTGAAGTGCTTGTACAGTAGGGCTACGATGGCTATCCGAGTACAGAACCAGAGTACAAAGCCTATCCAATTGCAGAGAGGTGTAAGACAGGGTGACGTTATATCCCCGAAACTTCACCGCTGCATTGGAAGACGTTTTCAAGCTTCTGGACTGGAAAGGATACGGTATTAACATCAATGGCGAGTACATCACTCACCTTCGATTCGTCGACGATATAGTCCTTATGGCAGAATCACTGGAGGACCTAAGCACTATGCTCAATGACCTCAATAGTGTTTCCCAACGGATAGGTCTTAAGATAAACATGGACAAAACAAGGATCATGTTTAATGTCCATGTCACACCTATGCCGGTAGTTTTTGGGAGCACTAAGTTCAAAGTTGTTGACGAGTATGTTTACCTGGGACAAAAAGTCCGACTAGGTAAGTCCAACTTCGACCGAGAGGTCAATCGACGGATTCAACTCGGTGGGGCAGCGTTCGGGAAATTACGGCACATCTTCTCGTCAGGTGTACCTCAAAACTTGAAAACAAGACTGTACAACCAGTGCGTGTTGCCAGTGATGACCTATGGTACTGAGACGTGGTCCTTCACTGCTGGCCGGATGAGGAAGCTCAAGGTCGCTCAGCGAGCTATGGAGAGGGCTATGCTCGGAGTTTCTCTGCGTGATAAACTTAGAAATGAGGATAACCGCAGTAGAACCAGAGTGACCGACATAGCCCAACGAATTAGTAAGCTGAAGTGGCAATGGGCCGGCCATATAGCTCGAAGAACCGACAGCCGATGGGAAAAAAGGTTCTCGAGTAGCGGCCTCGTACCGGCGGATGAAGTGTTAGGCGTCCCCCCACTAGATGGAGTGACGACCTGGTAAGATATGCAGGAAGTCGATGGATGGAGGTGGCTCAGGACCGTGCTTTGTGGCATTCCTTGGGGGAGGCCTATGTTCAGCAGCGGACTTGGGAAGGGCTGTAATGATGATGATATGCCAGAAATAAAGACCATAATAGGCTAATAATCACAACTCATCAATTAAACTAACTAAATCGACCAGCCTTACTTCATATTACTGCTTCTTTTTAAATGATTTTATGGCATTATCGAGATATTTTTAGGAGACATACTGGAGAATACCTAGTCAACTTCATCACGAAACATTAAGAAAAAGACGAGAAATAATAGTCAAAGCAGTTAACAAAGAACTTATAATTGATGAGATAGTAAACACCGCAGTAACTGAGGACAAAACGGAAAATAAACAAACTAATAACGAATCAAGCGATGACGAAGATTTGTTCGATAGTTTACGTAAATTGCGTGATAATAACTTAGAAACAAATATAACTAAAAGTGGAAATAATAATAAAGCAAGCGGTCGCAAACGCAGTCGTAGCTGTGATGAAGAAAATACTAGCAGAAAGATGCAGAAGATAGACGAGGTTGATGAACAGAACAGTGATGAAGATATTTTGTCCTTCGCTAAGAAGACGCTTCAACGCGACGAGCCTGACACAGAAGATATTCTAAGTAACATACCTAAACATGATACTGGTAAGGGTTGTCTTAATCTTCTTATAGATTTATTATGGCTGTAACAATTGACCAAATGGGTTGGCTCAACCGGGGAAGGCCATGCTCTCGCAGAATTCCTAGCGTGAAATAGCAGCAACATGCTACTGTGTTTCGTATGGGAAGTGACAAAAACTGGAGACCCTTTTTATTCTTTATTAATAATCATAAGTAAGTTTTATGATTATTAATAAAGGGAACCACTTATTTATTATTAAAGCATTTACTTATTATTAGGTGGCGCGTGTGCTTCTTTGTCAGCCATATTTGTATTAAGAAAAGTCAGTACGAGCTATGAGCGTTGAATAATTTGGCTTGGTTGTGCAGATTTGTTTTCTTTAACCCATTTATATCATTATTCATATAATCAGTCCATTAAAATCCATAGGTTACCTCATAGGAGGGCTATTTGTCATAGTTGCCACGTTTGGCAAGCGGTTTGGCAACCGCAGTTTATTTTTTATTTTAGACGTTATTAGGAAGACGGTGCTGCCCATCTCTAGATTTGTTTCCCTCTGTCGACTCTTAAGATACCCACGGGATGATATGGGATAGTGGTTATTCTTTACTCCGCTACTACACGGTAATCCTCCATCCCGTTATAGGGAGGCATTTGCCTTTTTCGTTGCGCTTTTCAGGACGTCTTTGAAGATGCTGCCCGTTGCCTGCTATTATATGTTTAGTGTAAACGAGTTGTCATACCTGAGATTTTTTTATTATTTCCCATAGTCGCCTCTTACGACGTCTCCTGGACGAAATTGGGTAATATGAGGATATGACGAATTTTATTACATGATCGATTCTTCGAAATTATATTTACTTGCACCAAACACTGACTACAGAAGGAACAACACGAAGACGTGTTCCAGAAGCATACCTAAAAACTCATTTTTTTATTTCATTATATTGATAGCAAATAAGAAGAGCTACCAAACATATTGTGCTGCATATTTATGGCTCGTTGATCTTCAGCCCTTGAGAGGTTTTTGACTCCATACATACTAAAATTACTCAGGTGTAATGGGAAATATATCTTTTCAATCCCTGATGAAAATACATTTGAACACTTCATTTTATTTTCTCTTTGAAGTAACACAATGACACTTATGTCTGGCGTAGATGGCTCACTATCTAAAAGCTTTCACTGGAATATGACTTCCAATATTTGCTAGAAAAGCTTTCAATACAAATTTTGTTTCAGACGACAGTGAAAATGAGCTGAACGAAGAAATAGTTTTGCCGGCGAAAAGGAAGAAGACTAGGGTGATTATTGATGATGACTCTGATTAAAACACTACATTTGGTGTAAAATAGTTTAAGATTGTTATTAAATACTATATGGAATTTACTGAAATTAGAGTTTTATTTTTAAGGGATAGCGATATTTCGTATTATCCATCAAATAAGTGAGAAATGAAAGCGGACATTTACGTGTCCTTATAAAGTTTTGAATAGACTTTTTTTTTTAAGTTTTGCATTTATCGAGGAGGGAGGAATAAATTTTTCGTACAAGAGTAAAATAATAGTATAGTTTAAAGGCCTTACAGTTAAGAAACGCCTTTGATGTCAGGCGATGCCGCCGCACGCGTAGGTTGTCACGAAAATGAAAATAAAATAATTTTGAAACAGAAACAGAAACATAAACTTTTTTATTCAGTATAGATTATAAATGATACTTATTGAAAGTCACTCTTTTGTTTGATTACCACTGGTTCGGAAAAAACCTCTGTCCTGGGAAGAACCAGCAAGAAACCCAGCGGGATTTTTTTTTAAATAACAGCTTACAATCTTGATGTTACACAAATTAACAACACAACAAATTATGAACTTTGAGCAGGTCAAACTTTGTATACTTTCTGGAATTTTATTGAAAAAGCGTATACATCGCCCCAAGAATGAATTACTGACTCGATGGAGTCGAGTAACTGGTACTACTAGCTTGTGTCTGTTCCTAGTATTTACAGAATGAATATCACTTATTTTTGTAAAACTAATTTCATTTTTGTGTACGTACATTACATTTTCATAAATGTGTTGAGAAGCCAAAGTTAATATATTAATTTTCTTAAATTTTTGTCGCAGCGACTCTTTAAGCTTTAAAACATAAATTGCTCTTATGGCCCTCTTCTGTAAAACAAATATAATTTCAGTGTCAGCTGCGTCTCCCCATAGCAAAATACCATACGACATTATGCTATGGAAATAGCTAAAGTAAACGAGTCTAGCTGTTTCAACACTGGTTAGACTTCTAATCTTTTTTACAGCATATGCTGCAGAACTAAGTCTACTTGCTAGTTTTGAATTATGGGGGCTCCATTGAAGCTTCGCGTCTAGTGTGATTCCAAGAAAAATGGTGGTATCTACAAGACTCAGTTTCTCCCCATTTAAAATTACATTAGTATTTAATTGTTTGACATTTGGAGTCATCAATTTCATACATTTCGCTTTAGTGTCATTTAAATGCAAATTTTTAACATTGAACCAATTTACTAATTTAGATATAGCATTATTTACTTCGTCATATTTTAATAATTGTCGACTTAATTTGAAAATTAAAGAAGTGTCATCTGCAAATAATACTATATCACGGTTATCCCCTACTATGTAAGGTAAGTCATTAATGTATACAAGAAACAGAAAGGGGCCGAGAATTGAGCCTTGAGGCACGCCCATTTGTACCATCGATCCGGAAGAGCTCATATTGTTAATGACAACTTTTTACGTTCTCTTACTTAAATATGAAATAATTAATTTAAGAGCATCACTTCTTACACCGTAGTGTTGAAGTTTCCTGATTAATGTTTCATGGTGAACACAATCGAAGGCCTTGGATAGGTCACAAAATATACTCAAAGCATCCTGTGAATTCTCCCATGCATTAAAGATATATTTAATCAGCTCAACACCGGCATCAGTTGTCGAGCGACCCCTTGTGAAACCAAATTGATTTTTATGGTAGTACAGAAATAGGTCTAAAATTGGCGGGGTCTAATGTACTACCAGATTTAAATAAAGGTATTACTTTACTATGCTTCATTTAATCAGGAAACACACCAGATTCGTTACTAGTATTAAAAATAATAGCTAAATGAGGCGCGATTCTATCTATTATAGACGCAATAACTTTAACGGAAATCCCCCACAGATCCGCAGTTTTCTTAACATCAATAGTTTTAAAATATTTTACAATATCTTTAGATGACACTTTATGAAATGTAAAATTCTTTGTACACACATTTACATTTTGTTTAAGTAATGATTCGGCGACGGCAGGAGAAGAATTCAGTGACTTAGTGGTCAAGATCGGAATATCAGTAAAATATTTCTCAAAAACCATTGCTACGTCCTGATCTGATACAGTTAATTTGTTGTTAACACTTAACTGGTAATTTGAATTGCGAGAGTTGATCTTACCAGTTTCGCTATTAATTATACTCCATGTCATTTTAATTTTATTGGAAGCCGTCTTAATTTTGTTGCTCAAATGCAAAAATTGGCTATAGAGCACACTCTTTTAAATATTTTTGAATATTTTTTTACATATTCCCTAAATTCGACGTTATGATTATATGACCTTTCATGATAAAGATCATATAACCTATGCCTGCTCTTATGGACTCCTACGGTATACTGTTGAATATTATAATACTCACCATCATTTATTAATATTATGTTATTTAAGTTAAGTTAAAACATTAATTGAACAAGATCATTTTTTATTAATACACATTTACAAGCGTTGCACTGCCAAATAGGTTTTTTCGTGACTTTTTATAGATGTTTTGATGATTATATGTGGTAAAGCCATGCTGCAGCTATATTATGATTGTAGCACGAATGGGTCGGCTCCACCGGGGAAGGACTACGCTCTCACAGAATACCAGCGTAAAATAGCAGCTTAACGCTGCTGTGTTTCGTATGGTAAGTGTAGAGAACCGGAGACCCTTTTTACTGGAAACGAGGCATTCCATCTTAGTCCTCACGGGGGACGACGCATCTGTATTTTGGTTCGTAATCGAGGATAGATGTGGGCCGCAGCAACCACTTATCATCAGGTGGACTGTGTGTGCTCGTTATTCTATAAAAAAAATCAACAGTCGCCTTTACGAAAACCAGTCAACTACAACCTAAATTTTATTTTTATTATACACTAATAAAGTTCTCGAATTATTAAGGTCTTAAAAGTGCAATTTTTATCACTGACTGACTCACTCATCAGAAATATAGGCCACTTTTAGGTTACTTAAATAATTGTAAGGCGTATAAAAAGAAAAAAATACAAGTTATTAATATTAGGTATCGACAGATGTTGACATAGTTATTGGTGCCGTTATATAGTTTCAAGTAACTAACTGCACCAATAACTTTGTTGACAAGAAGCATAAAGGCAATAAAATACGTTAAAGGCTGTATATTTATTTAGCTTAGTAATAAATAAAAGGATAAACCTTTTTTTTTAATTTATGATAATATCTCTCCAAAACAATAATGTGAAAGGTAGGTAAATAATGTGATAAAGATATTTTAATTGTCATCACAGGGCACTATACGTAACGAAGGTTTGTTTGGAACTGCGAAGAGAACGTCCAACATTAGCTAATGAAGTTCGACTAATATAAATGTTACAGATATTTGCTGATACGCTCGAAGTTGTTGACGAATATATTTACCTGGAATAAATCGTCCGGCTAGGTTAGTCCAACTTAGATAGAGAGGTCAATCGACGGATTCACCTCGGCTGGGCAGCGTTCGGGAGATTACGACACTTCTCGTTAGGTATACCTCAAAAATTGAAAACGATATTTTACAATCTCTGCGTGTTGCCAGCGATGACTTATAGATCTGAGACGTGATTCTTCACTGCTGGCTGCATGAGGATGCTCAACAAGCTATGGAGAGGGCTATGCTCGAGGTTTCTCTGCGTGATAAACTTAGGAATGAGGATATCAAAGCTTTTAGAAAAATTTACTTCGCAAATGTCCGCGTTATTTGCGAAGTAAATTTTTCTAAAAGCTTTTATGTAATGGATTTCCGCAAAGTAATGCCTGATTCTATTAATTAAATGAGGATATCCGCAGTAGATACAAAAAGTCGCTGTCCAAAACTATCAATTGAAGTGTTTTATGAACTTTTCACTCCAAATGTTCAGATGTGTGCCTCTTGGTTTTAGGTTAAGATGGGGTTAGGTATATCTTTTAAGAGAAAAGCCCGCCTAAAAGTAGTGAGACAAAAATCTTCAATTGCACTAAAACATTATATTGCAATAATAATTTATTTTAAGACGCCAAATGTAACCACCACTTATCTCTATAATTTTTAGAATGCAATTTTTTATTTTGCTACGCGTCGAGTCTTATAAAAGGAATGACAAATACGCTAAAATGACAGTAAAATAGGGTGAAAAGAAGATTTTATATTCTATGTTTCTCAGTTGGTTAACAAAGCGTGTTTCTGGAATATTTTTAAATTCTTTTGTTTAGCACTTTTGTTATAGCTCTTAATGATAGGTACACTCATTAATGTTTACAAAGTTGATTCATAAACGAGCAAAGAATTTGGATGGGTGGAAAAACCATAAAACTAACCATCATATTAGTCTGTGCATAGTACTTACGCAAATTATGAAGCGTATATAAATTAAACATTAGTTATTAAGAATGAATATTACATTCAGAAGTGGTAGAGCCATGCTGCAACTATATTAGTAGTATACCTATAGTTGTAGCACGAATGGGTCGGCTCGACTGGGGAAGGACCACGCTCTCACAGAAAACCAGCGTAAAATAGCAGCTTAACGCTGCTGTGTTTCGTAGTGTAGAGAACCGGAGACCCTTTTTACTGGCAAAGAGGCATTCCATCTTAGTCCTCACGGATGACAACGCATCTGCATCTTGAGTCTTTATTGAGGATAGATGTAGTTGTCTATGGGTCACAGTAACCACTTACAATCAGGTGGACTGCGTGCTCGTTTGTCACCCTATCATATAAAAAAAAAACAAACATAAGTATATCAATTTAGTTCTACTTTCCAGTTCTGTTAAAATAACAATATCCAGGCGGGGTAAAATGCTTTAAAGCAAAATTATAAATATTAATGATTAGGTAGCTCTCAAGACTGTTTCCCTTTGCCTATGGTCTAAATCTATGAAGTTTTAGCGATAAACAACCTAGAAGAACGTTAGAATTAAGATAATAAGGTTTAAATCGCAAGAGACCAAATCTCCAGGTCTGGCTTTAAACTCTAAAGGCTTATGTATATAATATTTCTATGGAACTTTTAGGGGTGAATCTCAAATCTATACCTATTCCATCTTTTTAATATTATAAAATATATAAATTTTCATATAAATTAAATACTTATCTATTATAATGTTTTTCAACTCTCACTTCTTTTTTTACACAAACGTTACCCCCACACTAGGATTTTCTCCTGTATCGTGGAGGCAGTTTACAAACAAATAATTTATATCTCACAAATATAAAAGCCCCAGCTTTTTCAATTTTGTGTATTAATCTTCAACATCTCTCGGGCCTGATAGTCGCATTGCTGAACATTGCTTATCTGTTTAATAAAACAGACAGAGTTTTGTAAAGTATTTTACAAAAGTAGGAAACATGCTGTTTGCGTTGATATTTTTATGTAACAAAGACGGCCATTGTAAGGATTTGCTCCCTTAGGGCACCTCCTTAAAGCCGGCCACCCATGCGAACTTAAGATTTTAAATTTTATGCCCTAACTCGAGCCCCCCTTCATTTTATAAATTGATTTGTGTAAAATACAAAATACACCACTGATTCCGTTTGCGATTTTATAAATTATCTACAACAAAACCCAGAGAATATGCTGAAACAAATTAAAATCACTTTCCCCAAAATTCGGGCACTCCGTGATTTTGCTATGAAAACGGCGCAATCCTCGACGTTTCCGCACCTGTTGCCTTGTTGGGCCGTGAATGTATGAATATACCAGGATTGACCTATCGCCGTCATTTTTATCAAAGCAAATAAATAATAATTTTCCACAAAACTACAGTAACAAATAGAATGAAACATAATTTAGCAGATTAAACCATCGAATGCCGGGTTTAGGCGGGAGCCGGGTTCTACCCTAACTAAAAGTTTCGTATCGTAGTATTATAGGATATTTTCTACTACAATATATTTACAGCTGTCACTGTATTATCAAAAAACATCTAAAACTTAAACTTCTCTAAAAGAGCTGATGTAAAATCAACAAATACCGGTAGAATATGAATAAAATACATTATAAAAATTCAGCTGAATATTAAAAATTTTGTATTTGAAAAAATACAAGCTGATTTTGGAGTACACATTTTATAATTAAGTCCACAGGGAGATTATATTGCCACGGAATCCGATTGTGCTCGTTAAGCGACCCCTTAACGTAATGTTGTTTGTAGTGCACGGTTATTTATTTTGAGACTGAAGATTTTAATTATATGCTTTAGTATTTAGATTGTAAGCAATCTTTATGTATGTATAACAAACCAAATCATTACAGTTCATACTGTTACTCAGTTCTTTGAATATGTAGGTGTTGTTGTGTTTTTTTTTATAGAATAGGGGGCAAACGAGCATGCGGCTCACCTGATGGTAAGTGACTACCGCCGCCCATGAACAACCGCAACACCAGGGGAATCGCAGATGCGTTGCCGGCCTTTTAGAGAGGTGTAAGCTCTTTTCTTGAAGGTTCCTAAGTCGTATCGGTTCGGAAAATTCGCTGGTGGTAATTGATTCCACAAAGAAGTTGTGCGAGGGAGAAAACTTCTTCTAAATCGCACAGTGGTGGACCGCCAATCATCCAGATGGTATGGATGGTAACACGAGTTTTGTCGCGATGTACGATAGTGAAATTGAGCGGCTGCAATTAGTCCGAACAATTCCTCAGAGCACTCCCCGTGATAGATGCGATAAAATACGCAAAGAGATGCAACATCTCTACGCAGTGCCAGTGTATCGAGCCGATCGGAAAGAACTCGGTCGTCGACGATTCGAATCGCTCTGCGCTGGATGCGGTCAAGTGGAAGGAGCTGGCACTGGGGTGCCCCGGCCCAGAGATGAGAACAGTATTCCATGTGGGGCCGAACTTGCGCTTTGTAAAGTTGCAAGCGATGTGCCGGCATGAAATACTGTCTCGCTCTGCTGAGCACGCCAAGCTTTTTAGAGGCCAATTTGGCCTTCCCTTCCAAGTGACCACGAAACTGCACGCTATTCGATATGTCGACGCCAAGGATTCCGATACTGGCTGAGGCAGCAAGGGGAGTGCCTTGAAACTGAGGAGATACGACAAAGGGGTTCTTTTTAGCGGTAAACGCGCAAACTTGTGTCTTCTGGGGATTGAACTGGACTAGATTTAGTCGGCCCCAATCCGAGACTTTATTAAGCAAAGACTCGACTTCAGATACAAGTTTGTCCCGGTAGTCGGCGACGTTTTCCCGAGAAATATTGGCACGGCCGGTATATAAGGCATCCCCAGTGCTGTCGTCTGCATAGCAATGAATGCTACCAGTTAGCAACATATAATTGATATGCAGGAGAAACAGCGTTGGTGATAGCACGCAGCCTTGTGGAACACCAGCGTTGATAGGCTTGAAATCAGAGCATGCACCGTCTACTACGACCTTGATGCTCCGATCAGCAAGGAAACTGGTGATCCATTTGCACAATTTCTCGGGAAGCCCATAAATAAAAAAAATAATGATTAAATTTTAGTTTTGGAATAAGTTTTGGAAAAGTACTCAAGTTATTAGGATAAATTATTATGATAGAAATTTAAAATGCCGCGGTGTGGTATCCGTGCGTAAGAAAATTTACCATGACATTTATCGTTTCGAGGCGACAGTAGACGGTTTCAGATTTTAGGTATATAGACATACCTAGTCTGAAACCATCTACTGTCGCCGTATATTATGTTTGGCATGACTATTCTCTTTGGTCAAATTTAAAATAATATCTAGGTCAGTGACGTGTCGCAGCGTCAAATATGCGAGATGCGATGGCTTTAGTGTTGCCCAAAATCGGTCTTGGTCTTGCAGTCTTGGTCTTGTTCAACCAAGAACAAGACCGCCTATTTTTAGCAAGACCAAGACCACGTCTGACCGTGCAAGATTTGCGCAAGAACAAGACTAAACTTGCGAGATTCTTGCGTCTTGCAGTTAGGACAGAGTGTCGTTTCAGGGAGTATAGGAGTTCGAGTATATAGAAACTCTATGAGACGCAAAAAAATATAATAAAAAAATGGAAAATTGGACTTATGCGCATTACGAACAATACCATAAACATACATAGCGAATGAAAATATCCATTAAAAGAAAAAAGAGTGCATCCCTAGTTTTGACCATCGGCACCTTGATAGTGCGCGGCGTCTTGAGGTCGGCGTCATCAAAGGTCGGATACTGACCTGTCAAAGAAATTTTGCAGCTATTCGAAAGTACAAGGTCAAGATATACACGTGCTGGCGGCTACTATTGATATCGCATACAATCGTCGCCGATGCGCTGCACGCACTACATTTGACACCGTTTGATTGACGCCACAGAGTAGATGTGTGAATGGACCCGAATACATTATGCTAATCTCACAAGGAATATTGTAATTAGATAATGGTAAGGATAGGTAGATATCATAATAATTTATTCTAGAAAGTAATTATTATAACATTAACTATATGGGTTTATAATAATAACTTACTATTATTATTATTATTATTATTATTAGCTAATAGATAAACATGTTCAATAAGTTCACTGCATATCTCGACCTTTGGAAGTATGTGTTTTTAAAACACAAAGTGCTCGAATATGTCGTCACCCATTTGATAAATATTGTAGACACATTTAAAACACTTAAAATGTGTAAAAATGGATCTGGATCTTGTCTTCAAGTCTAAGTTATTATCGAGTAGGAGGAGTACCTAAGTAAACCCAAAGCCGCCAGCTCGGAAGACATTTTAGTGTGGCGGAGGTCGCATGAGATAAAATATCCGATTTTATCGAAGATGGCCCGTGATTTTCTTTCAATACCTGCAACTTCAGTACCTGCTGAGAGATTATTTTCTAAAGCATCATTAGTAATTAGAAAACATAGAAATAGATTAAGCGATGAGTCAGCCGGATGGTTACTTTGTATTAATGCTTAGTCAAAAGAATTAATATAAAGTAACAATAACGTCAAAGCTATTGTGTACTGTGTAATAAAGTAATTTAATTTGTATCGTATTTTATTTTTTATTTAAATAAATGGTATATTGTTTTTTTTTATAGGATAGGGTGACAGACGAGCACACAGTCCACCTGATGGTAAGTGGCCACTGCGACCCATAGACATCTACATCTATCCTCAATAAAGACTCAAGATGCAGATGCGTTGTCACCCATGAGGACTAAGATGGAATGCCTCTTTGCCAGTAAAAAGGGTCTCCGGTTCTCTAAATTAATATAGTATAACTCTTTTATTCCATTTCATATATAGTGAGGTTCCATCAATCTCTTTCAAGACAGATAATTTTCTTTAAAATTCAGTGAAGTTATTGCCATTAATTTGTTTTTATATGTTTAACCATGTTTTAGCACATGTAAGCTTATTAAATGTAAACGTCTATTAAGAAACAGACTGACGCCCGTGGCCGTGGGACACGGTAGATAGCTCAGTTAGTTAGAGCATCGGCACCGATCGCTTAGGTCGTGGGTTCAAACCCTACCCGGCGTCAGTTGATTTTTCGAATTTCTCATTAAATGTTTAGACATTTATTAATTTGGTTGGTCTTTACTATGGCTATGTTACGAGTAATTCAAGCTGAGTATGTACCTTCTCTGTTAAGTTGTTCAAAGATCTAAAGTAACGTTTAATAAATAGTAATAGGCTAATAGGTCAGTGCGAGACTTGCGCGACTCTTGCTGCAAGACCAAGACCAAGACCAGGTGTATTGGCGCAAGACCAAGACCAATACTTGCTAAGTCTCGTCTTGTTCTTGCATTTGGGCAACACTAGATGGCTTATTCGACTTAAGATTAACGAGACTGCGGTTAACGAAATCTCCACAAAATCAAAAGTATGAAGTTTTTCTATTCGAATACCGGTAAAATACAGTTCTTATTTAGGTAACAGTTTCAGTTTCTGATGGTTTCAGTATCAGGATCTCTAAATAGCGGTTATTTACTATAACTAAATAGCAGTTATATAACTAGAACCTTTTCTATTTCCGGATATATTTAAGTTGATTATTTTGTATTTAATA
The DNA here is from genome assembly GCA_963668995.1 of Parnassius mnemosyne. Lineage (NCBI taxonomy): Eukaryota > Metazoa > Arthropoda > Insecta > Lepidoptera > Papilionidae > Parnassius > Parnassius mnemosyne. The sequence goes on along the minus strand of CAVLGL010000104.1, from coordinate 41,328,734 downwards.
TCGACAGTTACAAGAAAAAATGTAACAGGATATTAAGTAAGACTTACGAATATCTCAGACTCCAGCGGCAGCAGTAAATAACGTTCTATCTGAGAAATGGAACGCCCCGAACGCTGCCAAATTGCTTGATATTATCCTTGCTTATTCTCTTTGAATAAAGTAACAAATAATTGAAATAGATTGGAAGCAACCATAATTGTGTCTTAATTTGTGTACCAACGTTACGTGTGTGCTTATGTTCTTCCTCTCAGTATTTTATCATTTCAATTATATTATTATATATTAGTTATTGTTTCAACTGTTTTAAAATAAATTGAAACAAATTAAATTAATATTTGTACCTGCAGGACTTCTGTGAGAGTTTTTATTTTTGTTATCATTCAGTTAGTCTTATGTTCCTTTTTACACTGTTTCACTGAACCACAGTCGAAAACGAACCAGGGAAGGGAAAAAAAAAAGTTCACTAGGCCTTATAAGCTTAGTGGGACAGCACGGAAGAGGCACCGAAGGCTGATAGCAGCTGAGATAGGAGCCGAAGAGGCCCTCTCTCTCTGCCAGAAGCCCTGGGACGAAATTCCTCTGCCCAAACCTCCCTCAGTTCCGAAGGCGAAAAAACGCAGTCGGTCTGAGGAGGAGTCCTCCAAAGACCAGCCCAGGAAATCTGTGAAGCTGGTAACGGGGGAGAAGAAGCTCAACTTCAGATCTGTAGCTGGCTCCGCGCGTGTAGGAATTTGCAATTCAAATCCTATGAGCGTGGAGCAGATGCGTCTGGTGCACCGGGCACTAACGCAGGCTATTGCTAAGACGGCCTGTGGAGCGCAGTCGGGAATGGGACCAAAATTCTCGGGTTTTAACCACAAGCCAGGTTGGATTCTGGTAACGTGCCCGAATAAGGCAAGCCAGGACTGGATTGTGGGTGAAATCGGAAAACTGAAACCCTGGGCGGGAGCAGAGCTCCCAATAATACCCGAGAGCGAACTGCCGAAGCCTCAACTGGGCATCACCTTTCTGCCCCGCAGCGAAGCTGACTCTCCAGAGGAGGCGGCTGTGCTGTTGAGGGCACGAAATGAAGGGCTCCATACCGAGCTCTGGAAAATCATCCACCGTAGGGACGAGGAGAATTGGTTCCTAGTAAGCTTTTCTCTGAACGACCCATCGGCGGAGGCTCTCCAGGCGGCAGGTGGTAGAGTCGCCCTTGGCTTTAAGATAATGACTTTTAAGGTCAAGGAAGGCTTTGACGTGGCAAGGGAATCTGAACCGCCCCAACTACAATCCCCCCAGCCGTCCTCCTTGAGGGGTGAGACTGGAACATCATTAGCGAGAGTGAATGTGACCCAAGGTGCTGATCTGTCCGAGGGTGTCGGCCGGGGGTAAGGGAAAGTGTGGTAGTGGTCAAGAGCATAATGGAACACTAAATTAAAGGAGCTTAGGGAAAAGACCAGGAATCTATTCAATAGACCAAAAAAAAAAAAACAAGAAAGAATGGGATATTTATAGTGTAGCCTTAACCGATTATAATGAAGAAATTAGGAAAGCTAAGAGAACATCGTGGAAAAAGCTATGCGACGAAGTTGAGTCTTTGCCTCGCAGTGAAAGACTACACAAAATGCTATCGAAAGCTAAACCTAATCAGATCGGGATTCTTAAAAAGCCTGATGGTAACCTCACTAATAGTAAAACGGAAACACTGGAGCTACTAGCGTCAACCCATTTCACAGGGTCACATAAGACTCTAGCCTGGAACTCTTTCAGAGCCCTACGAAGGCCTTGTAATGAGTACTGGTGTAGGGCTGCAAAGATAATATGGCTAAACCTGGTCCAGTGGGCTGTTGTATGGTTTAATATAAGACAAATGGGGAGGATGGAATAATCCCATCCATCTACAGAGGGGTATCTATATAATTGTTTGTATTTGGGAGTCTCGAGCTATAACTAATGATGTTAATGATAATATATTAAGATTATCTCGAAAGTTTCCTTCTGGCACTTTTTTTGGCGACACAAATAAATTACGACGTAAAATAGCATGCAAATCGTCCAGTTCACTAAATCGTATGCAACAAGCGGTACCATTTATGGGAGCAGAAGCCCCCTTGGGATCCCTCACATGGGAATCAAACAAAAAGTAAGTTTGATTGTCACCTAAAGTTCTGCAATGCACTGCTATCGATATGGCGTTTGCTGTAAGTATCCCATTGGAGTGTTCTCTGAAAAAACTTAATAATGCATTTTTTAAGTTAGGGAATCCATCGAAAGTGTTATCATTGTCTATGTGACCATTATGATTGGTTTCCTCAAGTACTGTGATCACTAAATTTTGTCTATTATATATAAGTCTTGGACTAAGATCTGAAACAGCAAGATACTCAGGATTTACTTCGCCGGGCGCAGGATTATCTCTAGCAGCGATGCAGTCATTATAGTATTATACAATGTAATCAATATCACTTTTGGCCCACTTGTTTGGATCTAATACACTAAACGCTGCACAAGCAACAGCCGCTATCCCAGTACATTGCTTACCCCGAGATAAATTAAATCGTAAATCACCTTGATTAAATGATCCGCGTAATATTGCCTTGTTGTCATTTAAAGTGATATAATGTTGTGATAAAGTTTCAGAAGCAACGCCATCCTGTCCAGGAATAGAATTTTCAGCTATTTGTAATATATGAGGAATGTTTAAAGTAGTTTCAAAATGCACCTGAACATCGCTGTAAAGATGGTTATTGGAAATTAACCAAGTTAATGCTCGATTCAGGCTTTGCATATCCACGACGAATTCTTTAGAACATGAAAGGTTCTCGAGACTTTCCACTACCAAAACTAAACCAGCTTGATTTGGTGTCAGTGGTAACTGTTCAGCAATTTCCACAACATCCTTTGCAAATAGAATGACCGGCAGGTCACAGGGCACTTTATACCAATTTTGACTGAAACGGTTATTAAGTTTTACAATCTTTAAAAACGGTACGAAGCGGCTTAAAAATCGTTCTTCAACGCTCGTCAAATTGACTAATTCAGGCGGTACTTCTGCGGGCATCATTTTATTCCAATATGCAGTTGTTGGAATTTTTCATTTCCTAATATTATTGCTACATCGAGAGCACGTAGTTATTGTACCTAAAGCAACCAGTTCTTCAGGTAATAGTATACTATACATATTTGCTCGTAAATTGGAACGCTGTTGTGGATAAAGACTTCTTTTACAAATGGCGCATGGTACATCAGCAAAAATATTAATAGCCGCTTCAAAAGATTGTTCATTTGTGATGTCCCTACAAGCTTGACTGGCTTGTTGCATTCTACTAAGTCGAACTAAACGAGTTTCAGGTGTTTCGTTTGATAAGCGATCGTGAATCAATCCGAGTTGGTAGACAGTTTTGCTCCTCCGTCTCATTGGATAGACGATCGTGGATCACACCGAGGCGGTGAGCACGTTGCTCTTCTGTCTCGTTCGAAAGACGATCGTGGATGACGCCGAGGCGGTGGGCACGTTGCTCTTCCGTCTCATTCGATAGACGATCGTGGATCACACCGAGGCGGTGAGCACGTTGCTCTTCCGTCTCGTTCGATAGACGATCGTGGATCATGCCAAGGCGGTGAGCACGTTGCTCTTGCGTCTCATTCGATAGACGATCGTGGATCATGCCAAGGCGGTGAGCACGTTGCTCTTGCGTCTCATTTGATAGACGATCGTGGATCATGCCAAGGCGGTGGGCACGTTGCTCTTGCGTCTCATTCGATAGACCATCGTGGATCACGCCGAGGCGGTGGGCGCGTTGCTCTTCCGTCTCATTCGATAGGTGATCGTGGATCAAGCCGAGACGGAGAGTACGTTTTTCGATATTTTCACTGTACAAAACTTTTTTCATGTCAAGTCTCTTTTGAAATGTCCCTTGAGGTAGATTTCCTCTTTTGAGATGAATAGGTTTAATTAGGTATTGGTATTTTGTTGCATTAAGGTTGTTAGATAGGTAATGTCATGGGTATTTTGTTATATTAAGGTTGTTAGATAGGTATTGTCACAGAATATTGTCGTATTAAAGTTAATTTGGAAATAGGTTAATTATTATTGGTATTAAGATTGTTAGTTGGGTATTGTCACATCACATTGTATTTAAGTTAATTTGTAAATAGGATTAATTAGGTATTGGTATTTTGTTTTTTGTTGTTACATAGGTATTGTCACACCATATTTTCGTATTAAAGCGTATTTCCAGGAATTCTCGTATTATTATTGCTAGGTACATTGTCGTATTTCATTGGCTGACACCGATTCCAAAAATGACAATAATTGTAGATTATATTATCCTAATAATTTGATTGTCTTTTAAGCAGTCTACACATATTTGAAAATTTTGCTTAGTTGAACTCTAAAAAATATTTTGTAAATTGTTTGTTAATCATAGGTATGTGTTGAGTTAGATGTGAAGTTTAAGTCGGTACCTACCTTCTTGCGTGGTAAAGGCATATTTCGTACATTGAGTAGAAAAAATAAGTTGATTGTAAGTTGTAGATACAAGAATACGCAATTATTTTTAAAATTTTTAGTGCATTTATTGTTTTAAAATATTTTGTTTTGAAGTCGGTATTCTATTTTGTAAAAATTTTTGTTTATGTATTGAAGTAAAGCCAATACGAACAAAAAGATTTGTCGAGCGTTTCTACAAATATAAAAGCAATCTATTCTGTTCTAGTACTTGTGTATTTTGGTTGAATATTGAATAGGATTTTACCATTTGTGGAAACATCGCCAGATAACTTTTCTATTTCAGTTCAAATGGAAATCTCTCGGGAATATTTATGCTTTTGATTGAAAATTATAAAGTGAATTTAATAGTTAACTAACTGACAGTAAATCGTGTTCACACATCAGTATGTGTAGTAATTTTAAACGATTAACTTTAAAATTAAGGCCAAGAAGTTTTTAAAAATATAGTTCAAATCTATAAATTAGAATCAGGAATTAAACGGCACAATATTACAAAATGCAATTTATAAAGAATATTTTTATGAACATTTTGGGTAAAAATATTAATAAAAAGAATTTAATGACCCTGCAGGCTATCCCTGGAACTAAAAGCTACGTTTGATCTCAAACGCTCGAAAAATATTCCACCACGAAGTTTTGTTTTTCGATCGATTTGAGATATTTTTTGCTTACAAAAATACTTTTATCGAAATTATTCGTCATCGATTTCTTTTCAAGGCATCAACCGATTTTGAAGCGGTTTGTAGCAATCGACGTCGATGACGTCATTTTTTGTGTTTAAGATACATCTGCTTAGATAGATTTGTTTAAAAGTTATTGTAAAAACACATTATTTCAAAAAAAAAAATGAGTTTTCTCAAAATGTACTAGTCAGAATCGGTTCAAATAGTATTGAAGATCTAAGTTTGGTGAAACCCTTTCGAACACCGCCAAGGTCATTCGAATCGGTCGCGTACTCACGCACGCATGTACGTATGCCCAAAGATTGACGCATCCAAATCGACTGGACGGGCGAGAGATGTCGACATATCTTTTCGTCACGTATACTTCGAAACTTAAAAAAAAGAGAACACAACCAGTCCGTGTATATACCGATAACCTATTATGCATCTGAGAGGGGTTTCTTTACCGCTGGCCGTATGAGGAAGCTCATGGTCATGGCCAGCTATGGTGAGGACTATGCTTGGAGATTCTCTGTGCAATAGAAATCCATATAAAGATACGCAGTAGAACTAGAGTAACCTACGTAGCCCAACAGCCAACAGCCAAGCCAGCCAACGCCTCGTATCAGTAAGCGAATTGTAAAGTGGTCCTTCACTTGAGTTGAGGATAAGACGCAAGAAGTTGATGGATGCAAGTGGCTCAGGACAGTGTATTTTTGTATTCCTTTGAGGAGGCCTATGTTCAGCAGTGGATTTGTTAAGGACTATAATGATGAGTGATGATAATTATATAACAATTATTCTATCTAATTAAAACACCGGAACACAATACAACACAGTTGCACAACCAGTTGATGTAATTTGTCTTTATTCAATGATCGGTATTCATTGACCTGAGGATTGGCGCGACTACGTCATCTTAACTTAAAATGAATTTCTCCTCTGCTTCAATTCAATTTTTAAATATCTTTTAAGAAATTTTAAACATAAAAAACGAAAAGTAGAGGAAATTGAATGACTATAAAGGGAATTTGAAGACACGTGCCAAGTTTTCCGCTATAAACTTCCGACGCATATTGTTCAGATAAATTAAATACTTTATTTTATAAGTAAACCTGAAATGTTAATAATGGGGTGTCTCAGTTGTTCTTAAATTATGTGCATCTCTAAAACAAATTTTACCTCTTCTCCTTCTAATAAAAGCTTCCATACGTGATACGGCGGAATAGTTTTTTTATAAGACCAATTGCAGTAACAATTTTTGTAAATAGTTATGAGCGTAATATTTTTATCAGCTGCTTTATTCATAGTGCCTTGAACAACACTTTGCAGGGTTCTGTACAGAAAATGATGCTAGCTTTGGTATTTCTTATTTGAAATAATTTGTAGGCGTAGTGCTGCAGAAAACTGTTCCAAATATGGATGAATGTAATACCTGCTATTTTACACCTATTTACATAGAAACTTTAATTATCATTTGCATAAAATTCTAAATATCACTTTTTACACCAGAAAGTAAACTTTGAGATCAGTCCATCTTGTATTTCTCCAATTAAGTGAATAGTAAAGCAAACCAAGAGGTCCGTGATTTAAAATTTCTTGCAGCCATATACATCCATACCATATCATAAAATTATAGTTAATCATTTAGCCACCTGATAAAACTTTTAAGTGTGCCAGTCATACACGAATGATGATAATTGGCTCATTATACTGGAAACAGTCTATTAAATATTTTATAATACAGTTAATCATCTTCAGTATTATTGACCGTGTGTATGAATTTTGTAAGTCTATGCTAGTTTTGATGAAAATTATTATTGCAGATAAACCTTTCACATTAATTTTAGTCTCGAATTAAATTGAACAAAATAAAAATTTGAACTTTTTAAGAAGCCCCATCGTACGACGTGACGGGCGTATCTTTTAATACGAACTTAGTTGTGTTTTTTTGAAACTGAAAAGGTTTGTTTTATCCAAAACTAAGAATGTTGCTGATGAAACAAGGTAAACGTGAGGTAGGATAGGTTTTGCTTTTGTAAAATGTCCTGTTAATGTTTCTAATGTAAGCTATAATGTGATAATAACTGTAAACAATTGAATAACAAAAAAATATATCGGTAAATCCAATTGTGCATGCCTTAGCGCATTAAAAAATTACGTATAACATGATTATACTTAATTTTATTTAAGTAGTTTAAATACACAAGTTTTCACTAATAACCTTATAAGTATACATCCAATTTTCTGATATCTTTATGTCAAACTTTAATTAAAAAAAAAGTTTAGAAAATCCAAAAGTGCACGACTCACAATGCCCAATAATGGTGAAAAATTTAAAAAAATAAATAAAAATTGTATTTCTATTAGTTAATGAATTACAGGAGCAGTCAACGAAGTACACCTTTAAGTCAGTCCGTCAAGTCCGGAGGTAAGGTCTAATCATAACTAACAAAACGAGCTCAAACTAGGCACATCTAGTTCTACTCGTCGATGAGTTCCAGTCGCAGTCTCAAAGTATACTTTCAAGTCACTCTATCAAGTCCGGAGGTAAGGTCTCATCATAACAAACAAAACGGGTGCAAATTCGGCAAACCTAGTTCTCCTCGTCGAGGAGTTCCAGTAGCAGTCATTAAAGTATACTTTCAAGTCACTCTATCAAGTCCAGAGGTAAGATCTCATCATAACTAACAAAACAAAGCAAACACGGCACATCTTTTTCTCCTCGTTGAGGAATTCCAGTAGAAGTCTTCAAAGTACATTTTCAAGTCACTCTATCAAGTCCGGAGGTAATAATGTCTCATCATAACTAACAAGACGAGGCCAAACTCGGCACATATAGTTCTCCTCGTCGAGAAGTTCCAGTAGCGTGTCTGTGTGTGTGTGCTCTTAAACAGTGCAGTGCGTGCGCGTGTGCTTGTGCGTGTGCGTGTGCGTGTGCGTGTGCGTGTGCGTGTGCGTGTGTGTGTGTGTGTGTGTGCTCTTAAACAGTGCAGATAAACTCTTAAAAAAGTACGAAGTCGTTCCAACACCAACACGTGGTCCATCCTCGATGATGTCTGAAAACAGACTGCCACAGAGTATCTTTTTATAACCAAGGACGGACTGCCATAGATTATATAAGAGACGGACTACGACAAAGCTCGCGGGGCATAGACAATACACGCGGGGAATTACAGGACGACAGAGCTGGCACGCTCGCGCGAATATATTTAATTTCGGGGAAAAATGATATTTTCTCGATTATTTCTCGAGGGCAATAAAAATAAAACTGTCAATTAAAATATTGATATTTTTAAGGCCTTGTTATTAGTGCAAAAACAATTTAAAGAGCTTGTGCCGTTTTGGAGAAATTTTGCAAAATATGGCAAAGATCCTTTCCGGATTTCTTTTTCTAATAAGGGATTGACCGAAATACAATTTTACTCAATTAAAACTTTATTAAATCCTTTTCTGTCAAAATCTTTTCTTTGCGGATTAAATGAACAGTTATTTTTTTACTTATATATCCAAGAATTTAGGCATTTTCACCCGCTCTTAGGGCCCTAATGTTAAATCACAATTCATTCAAAATTATCTATATATGGCGAAAAATTAAATCAGTTGCTTATAATAAAGCAGAACTACAAACTAAAATATCTTTAAATGGAACATACCATAGTGTACTTAGCAATCGTCTATGTACATTGGCCAGCCCACTGGCTTAATGGAGTTACGATAAACGCTAAGCGATTGGCAATAATCAGACACACTATAAAGATACTCATGCTGCGAAGCCAGATCTACAAAGCAGTTTTTACTCGGTGCACATGTTGTAACTTACCCTATAATTAAGTAAATGACAAAAGAGAAGATTGTATGCCTGAACTTGAATTTCATAAACAATAACGATACACGTTAAAACCTGTACTATGCTTTTTTCACATTAACAAATCAAATTTCAACTGGGTCTAATAAACATGGCTTAGTATCTTAATATTATGTTTTATTAATAATTTGTAATTCATCTACTTTTTTAAATACACAAAAGTTATCAATTACTAGTTAGAAATTCTCTTGCGTATTCGTAGGGGCGTTTAACGGCACTGAAAATTTCGGGAATCAAAGAAGTGACACACCATTACTATTTAAAAATGTATTTATTGCTTTTCGAAGTATTCTCCGCGAAATTTGACACATTTTTCCATACGATGGAACCAATCATTGAAGCAACCATTCCATTCGGAAGTTGGGGTCTCCAAAATGGCCGTTTTGTAGGCGTCCACAGCTTCTTCAGGTGATGAAAAGCTCTGTCCACGCAATTTATTCTTTATTTTAGGGAAAGTATAGAAATCATTAGGGCTTAGGTCGGGGCTGTACGGCGGATGGTCTAATAATTCTATGTTTTCTTGCTCTAAAAACTCTTTTGTTCTGTGTGCGGTGTGAGAACTCGCATTGTCCTGATGGAGGATGATGCGGCGGTTGCAGTTCTCTTTACGGAGTTCAGAAACGACCTGTGGCAAACAAATGCTAGCATACCTAGCATTCTGCATTAACCGTTCTTTGTCCCTTAAGAGGAATAGTCGTAACATGGCCGGTTTTTTTTGCAACACTCCGTGAACGAACAACTTTTGTTGACTTTAACATTTTCGAACACCCAAACTCGTGACTGGTTTTTTGTTTCGGGTTCGTACGCGTATATCCAGGATTCGTCACCTGATACGATGTTGTATACAGCATTTGAGGATCCTGCGTGCGTGGAATCTTTCGAGAGTTCTGACGCACCAAGTAACGAAAGCCGCTTTTTGCTCTTCACAGAGCGAATGCGGTATCCATCGGGAAAACAACTTTTTTATACCTAATTGTTCATGCAAGATTATTTGTATTTGACTCATGCCAATGTCTAAAGTTGCCTGAATTTCGCGGTATGTCACATGTCGATCTTCCTCAATCAGCTTACGCACAGCATCAACGTTTTCTTGGGTGACTGCAGTTTTTGGACGATCTTGACGGGGATTATCACTGAGCTTGACACGTCCAAGTTGAAATTCGGCAAACCAGCGATAAATTGTGGTTTTGGATGGGGCTTCATCACCAAATGCAGAAATCATGCGGTCAACACACTGTTTTTGTGTTAAACCACTTCGAAAGTCATAATAAATCATCGCTCTTGAATTTTCTCGAGTCAATTCCATTTTCTCAACGACTAAACAAGTTTTACAAAACCTTGTGACAAGACCGAGAATCTTTTTTTAAATAAATAAATGGTATTCGATTTTTAAAACCAAGGAGTTTTCAATTAAAAAGATTTTAATGAGACAGGAACAGTGGAAATATTCCATTCCCGATACTTTTAGTGCAGCCTAGTACCTAACCTGGAAATTTCTTCTCTCATATACTTTTTTAATCCAGTCCCCAAGATAAGCTGTCCCGAGTATGTGAAATCCAAATTTCAATACCTGGGAGATTCCCATAATCGTTCTTTCCGTATTTCGGCTAATCTTAAGTTGCTCACTTCTTTACACCGTACTGGTTATTTATCTCACTCTTTCAATCTCACGGCCATCAGACTCTGGAACGACATCCCTCTTGACATTAAAAAAGCTTCCAACAAGTTTGTTTTTAAAAATCAAGTCCGTAAGCATGTGAATTAAATCGTTGCAAAAAGTTTCAACTAACACAGCTCTTACTTTCATATACATAGTTATGTATATTGCATATTTGTTTTGACATAGATAATATTAATATGTATTGTGTATAAATGTAATGTATGCATGTGTATGTGTATGTATGTATTTATATATGTCTATATTGTGTGTATTTAAGTATATATGTGTATGTATATCGGTGCAAGGGGCAAACCGCGACGAGACCTGACGCGATGACGTCAGATCACGTGACGCGCTTGCTCTCCCGCCACATGACAGTATAAGATAGGCGTGCACTGCGTGCTGCGAGCAGTTACTCTCTAGCGCTGATCGGGTTGAAGTTATATCGGTTAAACGTTGTGAGTGTTCTAGTGAAGTAAAACATAGTAAAATACTTAACAATAAATGTGAAGTGATTATGTTGTGAATGAACTAGTTAATCTGTGTACAAATAATTGTGTGAATTGTGTAATTAAGCTGTAGACAATTTTAACTGTGGTAGAGCCACGCAGCAGCTTTTGCTGTCGCACGGATGGGCCGGCTCGAACCGGGGTGGTACCACGACCTCACAGAAAACCAGCGTGAAGTAGAGGTTTACCTCTGCGTTTCGCTTGGTGAGTGCAGGTGGCCGGAGGCCCTTTTTACTGGAAATAGGCATTCCATCTTAGTCCTCACGGGTGACAACGCATCTACATTTTGATTTGTAATAGATAAATGTAGATGTCTATGGGCCGCAGCAACCACTTACCATCAGGTGGACTGTGTGCTCGTTTGTCACACTTATCCTATAAAAAAAGACAAATAATTGTGTAAACATTTTGTGAATTGTGTAATTAAAATTGGTACAAATGTGTGATCAGTAATAAATTATCAGAATGTAAGGTAATAGTGGTTTTAACGACAACCAATTATACCCTCCTTCAACATCAGAAGAGGGGACGTATCAACGCCAACAATCTTCGGCCACAACAAGCAATACGATAATGTCAATTTTAGCAAAAACACTCACGAATACATTGTGCGAGATTATGACACAGGAAAACCGTTTGGCATTCTCAGAAATGTTAAAGATGATACGACCGGATGATCAGTCTAAAGTTCATATATCCGACGTGTATTTCCCGTCTTTAGATCCTGATAAAGGTATGGATGTAAGAAACTGGGTGGATTTAATATCCAGGACGCAACAAGAATATAATCTGAAGGACTATGAAGTGAGACTTAAAGCAGCCGATGTTATTAAAGATGGAACATAAACATGGGCTAATGACTGCTTACATCGAACCACTACCTGGGCTCAAATGAAAGGTGATATGCTCCAGACTTTCAAGCCAGAAACAAGGTACTTTTCCAATGTTTTAAAGTTTCAGCGATACATAACTGATGATGCTGACAGTGTCTCTGAATACATATCAAATGTTTGAAGGAAGTTCAGGAAAATAGGCAAACTAAATCCAACTGAACAAGTTGCTGTCGAATTTGTCGTTGGAAGCATTACTCATGAGATTCACTTCGTACCTAGCTCATAAACAGTAGGTCGAATACCGTACCCGAACTGATTTCTATTGTAAAAATTATGCGTAAACGTAACCCTTCACCTGCTGAAACAGATGTGCCTAGTAAAAGGATGAAAAGTGATCAAAGCAAAACTTGTTTTGTGTGTGGTCAGACAGTACACAGAGCTCGATGGTGTAACCAAAATGCTGAATAAAATTATGAAAAGAATGAGGCTGCTTTAACAGAGGATACAAATAATAAATATAATAAAATTTATTTAAATAAATTAATTAATTAAGTTAATAAATAAGGGAAAGAATAAGAAACAACGATCTTTTTGCTCCATAACTTAAATATGAAACTTTTTTAAGCAGATCAACGCAGGGAAAAATATCAATACTCGTAATACAAACAGCCTACACAACATTCGTAGTATTACAATATGCTAAAACAGATTCTGGTAGGCGCATTACCAACACCTCCAAGGTATTTTCTTCCCTTTTGGCACACCAAAACGCATTGTAGTTAATTGGGATGGTGCTTTATTATCGCACTATAAAGGGTACTGTCAAGAATATGGGATTGAATTACATCAGTGTGCTGGTTATACAAGTAGAAGAAATGGCCAAGTGGAAAGAGTAATAAGAATAATGAAGTATGGCCTGACAGTCAAAAGAATACTCAGAAGACATATTGACAAAAATCACCAAACACTAATCGAAGTGCTAACTAACAAAAAGTAAGAGGATGTGTTTCTCCTGAACCATCGCAACTTATTGATAAAGAAAACGAGGCAGGCACACTGACTCAGAATCATAGAAGAAAGTAAGTTTGTGAAAGGATGACCGATCGGGTTGCAAAAGATCAACTTCGGTACAACGCAGGGAAGGCTAAAGTGATGAGGTTAAAGAAAAGGTGAATATGTTCTTCTTAAAGAATCCCTGCCTCTAGGCACAACACTAAGCTAAAAAGAATGATGGTCCATATGAAGTATTACTGCACGATCGTTATGAATTTCAACAAATTAATGGAAGAGGACAATCTAGAGAGTGTGTATGCAATCAAAACTTAAGAGGAAATGAGGATGAAATTTGGTATTCAGAGTAACATGACCATATCGGCAATGAATAATGAAATTGGAAAAAATGAAAGAGATGCCGAGATTGAGTTACCAGATCCAGATACAGTTTCTGCGCACGACTAAACAAAAGTTGAGTAAGATACTATTTTTATTTTTGTAAACGAGAGCCAAAATGAACGCTGAGGTTCTGAGGCTGAGGCCAAAATTAGCGCTGAGGCTCTGAGGTCTAATGTGAACTTCGCTAAACGAGTTCTTGCGTAGTATGTGTCTTACGTGGTATGTGTTAGGTGTCTTACGTGGTATGTGTTATGTGTCTTACGTGGTATGTGTGTTATGTGTCTTACGTGGTATGTGTGTTATGTGTCTTACGTGGTATGTGTGTTATGTGTCTTACGTGGTATGTGTGTTATGTGTCTGATGTTAGTTATTGAAAATGACGCTGTCAAGCCGAGGATGAAAGCTTGATTTAGTTTTCTTCCACAGAGCGAAACATGAAGTAAGGCGCAGGGACGCGCCTATTGCAGGATGGTCGCATCGGCGCAAGAGGCAAACCGTGACGAGACCTGACGCGATGACGTCAGATCACGTGACGCGCTCGCTCTCCCGCCACATGACAGTATAAAATAGGCGTGCACTGTGTGCTGCGGACATTCCGCCTGTCGCACCGCTCTCGAGCGGTTGTATACAGGTAGTCCGCGCGCACTAACGTCCCTACGTTAGTGCTCTCTCGCTCTCGCGCCTCCGCTGTCCTGCTCGCGCTACAGCGTCGACGCTTTGGTGAGTCCTTTTACGCTAACTCCAGTTATTACCTCCCTGTCTCCGGACGGGGCGGTTTGACTGTTGTTCTTGCTTGTTATTGTTATTTTCTATTGTTATTTCTTTTGTTAACTATTTCTAATTTTGTTTTCGTTATTTATTTGTATAACGTGTACGTGTATATACTGTTTCAAGGGAGTTACTTGCTCTTTTCAGAGCAAGGCCCTGCTCTTTTGAGAGCAGGGGCACTTACTCCTGGGATTAAGAACGTCCCGTTCTTTTCAGAACGGTGATCCCTTCCTTACTGTTATTAGACTACGTTTCTGTTCTTTTCAGAACAGTGTCCCCTCCTTAATTTTTTAAAAACTAATAACGTCGTCCCCACCGTCATACAACATGACCACCCACGCACAAATGGTAGAATCCCTCCAAGCCATCGCCGCAAAGATAGATATACATAGTTTAAACGTTTTTTTGGCCAACTTTAACGCTTTTGCCTCTCAGGCACACCCACCGCCGCCCGTTATAGCGGACTACCTCGAGTCGCGCAACTCGTTCGCGCCCTTAGAAATTGACATGGAGTGCTCTCACTCCGACTCCGCGTCATCAACATCTGCCTCCCGGAAGAGGCCTGCTAAACAGTCCAGCACCAGGACATCGGAGTCCTCTGACTCCGATGATACCGGTGACTCCAATACATCGTCGTACACCACGGTTTCGTCAAAGCGCGCAGCGAAGCGCGCCGCGAAAAACCGTTCGCCCCCCGCCTCAGCGGCCCTTGCCGCTCCCCCCGCCCCCGCAGCCCCCGTCGCTGCCGCGTCTTCAACCGCAGCCCCCGCCGCTGCCCCGACCCCGTTAGACAAAACAACGTCGAAGCCGGCTTCACGTTGCGCTCCGCAACTCGCAAAAAAGCAAGTCCCGCCCCCTGTCTTCCTAAGAGACAAAACTGAATTTACACGTCTTAGCAAAATCTGCTACGACTCGGGAATAAAATATGACCAAGCGACGAACATGGGCGTCGCCATTAAAATAGTGCCGCAGACAATAGACGATTTTCGCCGCATCACTAGACTGTATACGAACGAACGTGTGTCTTACCACACATACGCTCTCCCGGAAGAGCGTAAAGTTAGAGTAGTCATCCGAGGAGTCCCATTTGAGCTCTCCAACGAAGAAATCCTTGAGGACCTTAAGTCGCAAGGATTTCCAGTTGAGGCTGTGCATAAAATGCACAGCAGAACCGGGTTGAGATACCCAATTATTCTAGTCATCCTAACAAACGTTCCGGAGGCGAAAGCCATCTTCCGACAACTACGCACCGTGTGCGGCTTGTCGGGAGTTAGAGTTGAGCCACCGCATAGGCGCGGTTTCCCGGCGCAGTGCCATCGCTGCCAGCTCTATGGGCATGCGGCGGCCAATTGCTCCGCTCCACCCAGGTGCGTTAAGTGCCTTGACCCGCATACCACTAAGGAGTGCCCCCGGCCCAAAGATGCCGTATCCCCACCCGCGTGCGTCCTGTGTCAACAGACAGGCCACCCGGCAAGTTATAGAGGATGCCCGTGCGCTCCTCGTCCTCGCCCAAATAGGCAGATCCCACCGCCGGTAAATGACCGTTCATTCCCGGCATTGTATGTTAGGAAGCCCCGTCAGGGCTTGTCCCAGCCGCCGCAGGGCTTCGCACGACCCCCTCAGGGTCCCGTTAGACCACCGCAGGCGCCCATTAGGCCACCTCCGGGCTTTTCAAAGCCTTTGCAGGCTCCAGTATTTCCCTGGGGCCCAAAAAAGGTTGACCCACCGCGGGCAGCCTCCTCCGCTCCTCAAGCGACAACACAACAGCCATCAATGGTCGATGACCTTAACACGGTTTACGCCGCGATAAGGAACATCGACATTAATGAAATTGCAGTGTTAGCGAGTAAATTGCGCGCTGCTAGGTCCCCCCAGGACCGCTTATTAGCTCTCGTAGAGCATAATAATCTATTGCGCTCATTGTAAGTTAAGTTAACTTAATTAACTTAACTTCACAATGACAGAAACATCTGTTATGCCTATAAGTCACGGACGTATAAAGCCTAAAGGCTTATCGCTTATCTCTCTTAACTTTCGCGGATTACGTAATAACCTTCCAGAGCTTAAGCTCTTCCTCAGAGATCGCGCAGCCGATTTTCTCCTCTTACAGGAAACCAACCTCAAATATAAGGACTCTAAAGGCCTTTCTATTAATAATTATTCTCTTCTTCGTAATGACAGGGACGACCGCCGAGGCGGCGGAACGGCCATTTATTACAAGAGGACATTACATTGCTCTCATATTGATACGCCACAGCTTACCAATATGGAAGCTACGATATGCAGGTTAGCTATGACGGGACATCAGTCTTTAGTCATAGCCTCCTGTTACATTCCCCCTGGAAACGACCCCCTCAAAAAAGATTTCGAGTCTATATTATCGCTAGGCAATTCAGTCATTATGTTTGGAGATTTTAACTCTAAACATAATGAATGGAAATGCCGTGCAACTAACCGTAGTGGCAAGAAACTGCTTGAAATAACGCAGTCTCTTGACATTACAGTCCACAGTCCACTCGGTGCCACTCACTATCCCGATGCCACCGATTATGCCCCCGATATACTAGATTTTGCGTTACTCAAAGGAGTTTCACTTAACCTCAGGTCAATCGAGACACTAGACGATATAGGATCCGATCACCGACCGGTCTCCCTTATTCTTGGCCATCAGCCACCCCCCATAACAACAACGAAAACGTTTACTAATTGGAAAGGTTTCAAGGATTCTCTAGCGAAAGCTATAGACTCTCAGGACTCCCCCACCTACCTAGCGTCGGACTTAGACTGTCCTGAAAAATCGACACCGCGGTCGATTCACTATCAACACTAATTAAATCCTCCCTTAAGGAGAATGAAAGGATCGTTCCGGTTGCTAATAATAGTGGGCTTCCCCTACATATTAGCAACCTATTAAAAGCTAAAAAAGCTGCTTTCCGGAGAGCAGCAAAATATCCCACCCCAGAATATAGGCACACGGCGAATCGTCTTCAACGAAAACTCCGTTTCCAACTCTCCGAATTTCGAGACCTCCAAAGGAGTGAACTCATGGAGAATATATCTCCCTCACATACAGCGTACTATAGGATGACTAGAGCCCTCCGTATAGACGCTACAACTCACACTCCCCCTCTCTCTCGCCCCGACGGTACGGTTGCCTTCGAGGACGACGAAAAGGCTGAGTGCTTCGCAGATAGCATTGCCGAACAATGCTCTCCTAGCTCTCAACCTGTCGACCCCTCACATATTCAGGAAGTGGAGGATGAGGTCCGCCGTCGGAACTACCCCCTACAACCTCTGACCCCATTACTGTGTCCAATGATGAGATCTCGTCCCTCATCAAAGGACTTAAGCCCAAAAAAGCTCCGGGCGCGGATGGCATCTCCAACCAAGCCCTTAAACACTTTCCAGAGCAGGTGTTAACCCTCTTAGCTATTATTTTCAACGCCTGCTTCAATCTTAGCTACTTTCCAACTACATGGAAAGAGGCAACTGTCATTGGTATTCCCAAGCCAGGCAAGGCTCTTAACCTCCCCTCCAGTCATCGTCCCATTAGCCTCCTCAAGGCGATGGGCAAGCTCTTTGAAAGAGTCATTCAAAATCGAATGAGGCGCTATCTGTTTCCCACAGACGGTGACCCTATTGTCATCCCCCACCAATTTGGTTTCCGAGCGAAACACTCCTGCCCCCAACAAGTTCACCGCATTGTGGAATACATCCTCAGCGGTTTTTTTCCTCGTCGACATAAAACCATCGCGGTCTTTTTCGACATAGCAAAAGCCTTTGACCGAGTTTGGCACGAAGGCCTTATATTTAAACTATACAGAGTAGGTCTCTCCGATCGTCTAGTACGTCTCGTGGCCTCTTACTTACAACATCGTACCTTTCGTTTTAGATACGAAGGCACGCTCTCCTAACAGAGACCCATCAAAGCCGGTGTTCCTCAGGGATCAGTACTTGCTCCCCTCCTCTACATCTTGTACACCAACGACATTCCAATCCCGTCGAATGGTGTACAGCTCTCCCTATTTGCAGATGACACTGCCCTTTACTTTAAAGGTCACACACTTCCTTTCGTAAGGAACAAGATCCAAAAGTCAGTCGATGACCTAGGAACTTGGTTCCAAAAATGGCGCATCGATGTGAACCCGGATAAGAGCTCCGCAGTTCAATTCGATTGGAAACGACGCCGAATCAAAATCAATAAAAATATCCCACCGATACGTATGTTAGAGACCACAGTTCCCTGGCATACGTCTGCTAAATATTTAGGTGTCACCCTTGACACAAGGCTTACTTTTGAGCCTCATATCAAAAGAGTCACCCGTCTAGCACGGTTTTATCTAGGTAGGCTTAACAGTATGTTAGGTCGACATAGTAAAATGTCTCTAAGAAATAAGCGAACCCTCTATAAGGTTTGTATACGACCGGTAATGTCTTACGCGGCCCCTATTTTTGCACACGCAAACTCTAAAATCTTAAACGAACTTCAAATAGTACAAAATCTCTTCTGTCGTCGAGCTACGAACGCACCTTGGTACGTCCTAAATGCCGACCTTCATAGGGATTTAGAAATCCCAACAATACAACAATTTATCAAAAAACTCTCTGAAAACTTCTTCAAAGTCTCAGAGTCGCATAGTAACACATTAATTCGTGAGGCAGCTACTTATGCAGCCCCACTCCCCTCCCGCTATCGTGTCCGTAGGCCGAGAAACTCTCTCTCGGATCTGCCAAATAAACTGTCAAACGACTTGAACCGCCTCCTGGCGGCTCAGTCAAATTCATAATTAATTAAATTGTATTCATAATTAAAATGCCTTCGTAGGCACTCCCTCAGCGGCTTATAGCCGCCTGCGCCCTCTTTTTCCCAAAAGAGGGTCGCTTTACGACACGGCATATGCAGCTTTAAACAGCTAGTTGTCAGTCCCCAAAGGCGGTTTTTAGGGGGTATCACATAGGCTCCCCGGTTAGGCGTGAGTCCCCCATAACCACGATGGATAGCCATCGTGGTATGCGTAATGCATTTTCCGCCTCCCGTAAAGGGTAGCCCTTTTCCAAATTGCTTCGGGCGCAAAAAAAAAATGTGCTGCGGGCAGTCACTCTCTAGCGCTGATTGCGTTAAAGTTGTGTCGCGTAGACTTTGTGAGTGTTCTAGTGAAGTAAAACATAGTCAAATACTTAACAATAAATGTGAAGTGATTTTATTGTGAATGAACTAATTAATCTGTGTACAAATAATTGTGTAATTAAGCTGTAAACAAATAATTGTGTAAACATTTTGTGAATTGTGTAATTAAAATTGGTACAAATAAGTGTGTGATCTGTAATAAATTATCAGAATGTAAGGCAATAGTGGTTTTAACGACAACCAATTATACCCTCCTTCCACATGTATGTGCGTGTATATGTAAATTTATATGTATATACATTTTTTTAGCCATTTCTATTTTGATTACTGCTGCACCGCCTCTTGTTTGTCTATCTCTGTTTAGCCTAATGGTTAATTGGGAGAGAATGCCTTATGGCATTAAGTCCGCCGTACAACTTTGTGCATGAAAGCTTAAATAAATAAATAAGCTAAGGTTGGATAAGTACATGTACTTATCCAACCATAGCTCGCGTTATCGTTTATATGTGATATTTTGAAAGCTAGGCGAAGTTATTAAGTTGTCTAAGATTTATACATACTAGATCAAATGTTTATGCTGAGCAAATAAGAAAGTACGCGTAACACTCTGCATTTGGCTTGAGAAGGCGGAAATCAGATTAAATTGGCTTGCTGTCAAATTCAATTATAGTTTTCGTAAACATACTATATAATATATTCTAATTATTATGCATACCTACTAAAATTTTCAAGCATTTCAGTTATAACATTTCAATTTTAAATTTAGACATATTTTAATAATTTACACAAAAAAAGCTAACATTCCACTTGTTTCAAGCAAAGAAGGCCATCGACCCCCTTACAACAGACAGAAAAGGAATCCGTCTTACGTAGTGAAACAGAAATCTATGCCCGTTTATAATACACTGAAAGATCCATACAAAATGCATACGCTTACGTTATTTTAGGTTGAAATTCTCTTAACATCAGATAAGCACTCTAGAAGTCTCCGAATCAAAAACATTTTAGCCGCACTTTACGAGGGCGTCTGAGTTGTGAATGAAGAAGAATTAATTCTTCAGGACTTAACTCGAACACCGTTATAAGTACTCAGGGCTTATTGCGAGATTAACGTGTTTTTCTATTTGTTTGGATTGAAACCTTTTAGAAAATATCTTACACGGTATTTTTAAAGACACATTGCACAAGAAAAGGAACAAACTAAACAACCTAATTATATTTTGTATATAAGTGGCAATGGGCCGGCCATATATCTCGAAAAATCGACAACCGATGGGGAAGAAACGTTTTCCAGTGGCAGACGAAGTGTAGGATGGCCCGCCACTAGATGCAGTGATGACCTGGTAAGACATGCTTGAAAGAAAGGCAATGGATGCAGTTAGCTCAGGACCGTGCCTTGTGGCATTACTTGTGGGAGGCCTACGTTCAGCAGTGGACTTGGGAAGGGATGTAATGATGATGATGATAAAAAATTAATGAATAGTAAGCTTAGCCAACGTAGGTATTATAACTGTGAGAAGAAAACAAATATTTGTTTATTTTACAGAATTCTACTTTAAAAAATCATCATATACTTTGACGACTGCATATAAGTAGTCAGGATAGGTGCTTTGTCTGCTGACTTGTAGGCTCGAATCTTTTTCACATGCCAAACCAATAAACCATTACAATTGCATGACAATCGACAATCATGCAATTTTAATGGTAGTTTAGTTTGGCACTAACGTTTTCGTATATGGTCATGTCGGTGATTCTATAATTGTAACTAAAATAATAATACAATTTACAATTTTTCATCTAGAGGTGGTTAAAAATCCTTAGTGTCATATGAATATACCAGCAAACAACATCCGGCCTATTTGTACAAAAAAAAAAATAGGAAGGTGTAGAGAAGTGATGAACCCACCTTATACAGATGTAATTACAATTATGTGATAAAACTGCTTCATCAGTACAGTCAGTCAGAGCCCTTCCTTCCTTTTTAAGGTGTTAGCACAGTTCCTTGGCATAATTCTATGTCCGTCAAACCTTTATGAGGTTTAAACAAATGGATATAGTAAGTTTGAGATATGTTTTATGCACGCTTGACAAAAATGCTTAACAACGCTTTGTAGGACGTCAATAAGGCTAACACTAAATCTGTTGGGTCATGCCTGACCTTATGTGTAATTTTAGCATACTTAGATGGGATTGTGGTCAAGCACTGGCTTATAATAAGCTAAAAAACTTAGATAGACTCAAACTGTATATAGCGCCCTGGATAGAAACTTAGCACTACAATAACGTCCCATGGGATGCATCGTCCAAGATCTTCAGTAGCGAGAAAAAGAAATTGCCAGGTTTGTCCATGTGAACTTTATGTGTGTAAACACCCCAACGATACGGAAGAAATTCCAATGGGATGTAGTATTGCACTACATGATTCTTGTTCTAGTTCAAATGGGTTACAAAATACATGGTAAACTTTTTCATCCATAAAAGAAGGCAAGAGTGTTGTTACCCTAAGACAGTGCGATTTACCATCTAAAGCTGCAGCCTTGATGCATCACCATCCATGCAATCATTTCTTTATTATATCACTATAACCAATGCTATAGCGGTGCAGATCATCGAGTAAAAAACACCATATTAATCTGTAAAATGGAATAAATGTCTACAAGGATTTGCTAAGCTGGTTTCGCAGCTTGCATATTAATATATCTGCTTAGTGCCAATCTGCTTGCGTAAATCGTTACTTCATCCAGCCAGCGGGCTACTCAGAATACGTAATGAAAGGTCTTCTCTCTGTGACATCTCTCTACGGCTTTCATTTCTGAGACACATATGATCAGCCCGTTACTACTTTCAGCGATAAATCAATATTAATTGGAACGGTACAGCATTAACTAGATAACTTACTCGGGCAGGCTTCAAAGTTATTTCCATGCTATAATACACGGTGGTTAATCCTTTGATGTTATAGAATAGAACAAAAAGGTGCAAAGGAAACACAACTGATTCAAATTTATAATATTAATCCAACATTAATGTCATATGAAATTATTCCCAGAAATAAACACAATTAAAACTTAAAAACGGAGCACATCATATTCGAAAAGAAATCACGCTCATACAAAGCCAAGGTCACGAGCACAACAAATGCGTGCACCAAATGCTTTTTTCACTGAATAAGAGTGACAAGCGAGCACGCAGTCTACCTGACGCTAAGTAAGTGCTATGGCCCATAGAGATCTACATTTGTCTTTAATTTAGAATCAAAATGCAGGTGCGTTGTGACCCCTGAGGACTGAGATGGAATGCCTCGTTTCCATTAAAAAGGGTCTCGGGTCTCTGATCATACGTAATACAGCAGCATTAAATTGTTATTTTTCGCTAGTATTCTATGAGAGCATAGTGCTTCTCCGGTCGAGCTGATCCATACGTGCTACAACCATAATATAGCTGCAGCATGGCTCTACCACTTATATAGCTCTAACTCGTACTCGTATAAGCACACACTGCACGCATTTGGTGCACGTCTGCGTCTCAAGATTTGTTGTAATAATATGGCTGTAAAATGTACACATAACATAAAATATATGTTTAAATAATAAAATTTATACTTATATATATGTATATATATATATATATATATATATATATATATATATATATATATATATATATATTTCCCTTTATTTCTTTAACAGGTTGAGATTAAATTTCAAAAAATTAAAAATTTCTCAAAAACAAATAACTCAAAAAGTATTGGCCAAACATTGATCAATTTATATGGGACCACAAGAGAAGCACCAGCTTTCAAATAAAAAAAATCATCGAAATCGGTTCACTCACAAAAAGGTTATGAGGTAACACACATAAAACAGAACATACAGTCGAATTGAGTACCTCCTCCTTATTAAAGTGGGTAAAAAATACTTTACATGTAAAACATAGTTGCGGAAAGCTCTCCTTTTTGTGCCTTTGACATAAACACAAAAACAATAAAACTACGTGCCGTAAAATGCAAATGAATGTCACGAATTTTCATGAGTCCTAGCTCAATATATTCGACTAAAAACTAAAAAATAAAAAGAGAATTATTGATATTCCCTTTGACGCGCAAAAATGCATGTACATCCTACAAATTAATAAAATACGAAATGTGTTTATAGATTTTAGAATTAATATTTTGTGAATATTTTTAAAATACTTACAGCTCATCTCCTATTTCTTTTCCCTCTGTCACCTCTTACGATATCCACGGGATGATACGAGGTAGTGGATTCTTTCAAGCATCCACTACAGCTCTCAGCCAATGATTGGCTACCTTGAAACCTGCTTCTGTTGAGAAGCAAAATAATTTTACATTTGATTAGGAATTAGTTCCAAGTAATTTAAATTAGATAATAAGGCAATAGAGGTAATCTCTAGCAAAGATAATTTAAATAGTTTAGAATACAACTTACCAATACCTACTTAATTGTGTAATTTCACATAATAGCAATAATAAAACTGTATCAAGCTGGTGCATCAAAATATACTAGGTATAGTAATCGAAGAATTAGAAATTGTATTATTTTAAAACAGTATCAATATACATATTTTATGTATTACTCAACATTGGTTGAGATTAAAATTTCATATTTGATTTCAGTTATCACCAGGTGGTCAGTTCATTCAATATAGATACTAAATTACTTAATGGCTCCTTAATATTATCTAATAAATCTTTATCATGTAAAGAACGTAAAAATACCTAGTCAGGTCATAAATTCTGTCACATGTTTAATATAAAATAATTGAAACAAGTTTATTCATTATGTAACCATTTATATACCAAAATGAACTTAACAAAACATAGATTCTTATGACACTAAAGTTTATTCAAAATGACCTCCGTGGTTTTGAATACAGGCCTTCAATCTGCGCGGCCAGTCGTCTATCGCAGCACGAACGAGATCCATGTCAATATCGGCGGCTGTCTTAATCAAGGATGTCTTGAGTGACTCCAAATTGGGATGAGGCTTTGAGCACGCCTTTTCCTCCAAGTGTTGCCATATCTTGTAATCTAACGGATTCAAATCTAGACTGGAGGAGGGCCAGTCTTCGTGCCGGATGAAGTTGATTTCACGCGCCGCCAGCCAGTCTTGTGTGCTCTTCGCTATATGAGCTGGCGCCGAATCTTGTTGGAATACCCAGTGCCTGTTATTGAACATGGTATGAGAAACAGGTTCCACAAGGTTCGTCAGGACTGTATTTTGATAAACCTTTCTCACAAAAATGTACCCCTGTTAAGCCCCAATAAGAAACTCCCAACCATACCATGAGCGAGGATGGAAAATGACCTCGTTGGACACGCGGAATACGGTTGCTCGCTTCTTCACTACTGTGTGCGAACACCTTATCATTTTGTTTGTTGTAGCTCTCTTCTACGGTAAAAATTTTTTCATCCGAAAAAAGAATTTCAAAATATTTTTTTCCCGCGTACCGCTTCAACAAAGCGCGGCATCTCTTCAGTCTCAGGTCCATTAAACGAGCATTCAAACGATGTCCTGTTTTTCTTCGATATGCCCGAAGCCTTAAGTCTTCATTTAACACCCTTTTCACCGTGGTTAAGCAGCCCCATCTGAAGGGCCAACAGTTTCTGCTTACGTTTGGGATTTCTTTGAATTCGCGCCTTCACAGCTTTTATCACTGCTGGAGTCCTAACAGACCAAGGGCGACCACTTCTTGACCTGTCATCTACACTAGAGTCTTCATTGTATCATTTGATGTTACGATAAAGGAATCTTTTGGTTATATTCAAATTTTTCAGTATGTCAAAAATTTGAATTGGCGCGTAACCGCAACGATGCAACGCAATAACTGCAACACGGTCTTCTTTAAGCGTCCACTCCATATTTAAAAATGAGTAAAATCCTAAAAAGTATACAGTTTTATTTTTATGAACAATTCGAAATTCGAATTCAATAAACTTTTTTGTGGCCAGCATTCTAAAAGAAAAGTTTTTTGCTGTGTGACAATACTTATGACCTGACTAGGTATTGTGAGCCTCTCTGTTGAGCGTACTGTAGAAAGGGCATTCGTTGAGATTGAGCACAGTTGTGAGTGTTTACATGTTCAAGTTATGATACCTTTGAAAAATTATGGAAGACGTTTTAGTTAAGCTTCTTCCATCAGTAATAAATTTTGCTCTTTCTTCAAATCCTACAATTTTGATAATTTATTCTTTGAAGCTACACGTATTGCAGATTGTAGTGCAACTTGTATTGATAATATTTTTACAGGCGTTGTACTAACCAACAAATTAATAATTCAAGAACTTAGTTCAGATCACTGTGGACAACTGGTTTCATTACCTTATATGAACAAAAAACAGGTAATTGAGAAAATTCTGTTTGTTCCTATCAATACAAAACGCCTGGAGAGATTTAGAAGTAATATGGTAAAAAATCTTCCATCGCTTTCTTGTAAGAACAATACAGACTATTTATGTGGAATATTATTTACCCTTATAAGCAATGAATTTAATAAAACATTTACTTCTAGTAAATGTCGCAAGGTATTTATTGAATGGGCGACAGTAGGAATTTATAATAAAAGACGAAGGTTATATGAACTTTACCATGCAAAATCATATAATCTTTCTGATACTTTTAGAGAATATGTCAAAACTTATTCCAAAATGTTTAAAAGAGTTTGCTCCACAGCTAAATCTTTACATATTAGCAATAAAATTAAGACGGCTAAGAATAAAATTAAAATGACGTGGAGTAAAATTAACAGCGTAACCGGTAAAGACAAACCTCGTAACACAAATTATCAATTGAAAATTAACAACGAATTGACTAAATCAAATCCAGAAGTCACAGCGGTGTTTGAGAAATATTTTGAAAAAAAAAAGAGTCATTGAATACTTCTCCAACTGTCGCCGAGTTATTACTCAAACATAATGTTAATACCTGATAGAAGAATGTAGGTTTAAAAAAGTATTACCGCAAGATATTGTAAAATACTTTAAAACCATTGATGTAAAGAAAACCACAGATTTATGGGGGATTTCCGTTACAGTTATTGCATCCATAATAGATTTAAATGCACCTCATCTTACTATTATTTTAAATACTTGTATAAATTCTTGCGTTTTTTCTGATTTAATGAAACATAGTAAGTAATACCTTTAAATCTGGTAGTACATTGGGCCAGCTAATTTAAGACCTATTTCTGTACAACTAACAATGATTTTGAATCAAATGTTAATTTTTTTAAATACAAATAAATTAAAACAAAGAAAGTTAAAATACTAAAAGAAAAACTTTTAGTATTCAGTCTCCTAATATACTTCACAAACTTAACATAATATTCTACAGTCATTCTGATAACATTCTATCTCCCAAAACAATCTGTGACAGTCCTAGCCTAGAAAGGGTCCATTATCTAAAATATCTGAGAATAATTATTGATGATAGACTCACTAAATCTTGACGTAAGCTTGTTGTCTAGTAGGGTTCCATAGAAAGCAATTTAGTTTTGACTGACGCCGGTGTTGAGCTTATGAAATATACTTTTAATGTGTGGGAAAATTCACGAGATGCGTTAGGTATTATTCAAGCATTTCATTTGTGTTTATCATGAGACATTAACCATGAAACTAAAACATTACGGTGTCAAAAATATTGCGCTTAGACTTATTATTTCATATTTAAGTAACAGAACTTAAAAAGTCTGATCAATCAATAGGTTTCTCCGTATCGGTAGTATCAATGGGCGTTTTCCAGGGCTCGATACTTGGCCCATTCCTGTTCTTAATCTATTTTGATGAATTACCTTATCTTGTAGGGGAAAATCACCATATAGTATTATTTGCTGACGATACATCTTTAATTTTGAAACTCAAACGGCAGTCAATTAATTATGACGATGTAAATAATGCTCTACCGAAATTAGTACATTGGTTTAACGCCAACAATCTGCTCTTAAACGGCAATAAGCAAAATGTATTAAATTTACAATATCTAATATTAAAGGTTTGAATACCAATGTACTCTTAAATAAGGAGGAGATGACTCTTGTGGATACCACTGTTTTTCTTGGTATTACTATTGACCCGAAGCTTCAATGGAGCCCCAATAGAGTAGAGCAGTATAATAGAGCAGTAAATATATAATTTAAATTAGCAAGCGAACCTAGTTGCAGTTGCATTAAATTATTTCAAAATAAAATGATTTAAAAACTTTATAAAAAATATTTATTATTAATCATACAAATTTTTGGAATAAATTATTTATTGGGTATAATTATTAGAACCTTTATATTTATACAAAGGTTATATAAACTACCTGCAGCATATGCTGTAAGAAAGATTAGAAGTCTCACCAGTGTTAAGACGGCTATCTGAGTTTATATTAGTTATTTTCATAGCGTAATATCTTATGGAATGTTGCTACGGGGTAATGAGATTAATATTAAAGCCGTATTTGTTTTTCAAAATAGAGCCGTACGAGCGAATTATAATTTAAATTGCAAAGAGTCCCTCAGAGAAAAAATTAAAGAAATAAACATATTAACTTTGGCATCGCAATATATCTATCAAAATGTAATTGTTAGCGACGTGCTCAAAAATCGTTATACAAATTTGTATTAGCTTAAGGTGGCGGGTATGACGGCCCAATCATCTCATATGTTTTAAATATTATATTAAATTTTAAGGTAGAAATCGAACGGTGACCAGTCAGTCAGCCTTTACTATCGCTCGCGACACACGTACCTTCGCTCTCTCTCATATGCTTTTGTTCGTGTACCTACGTTGTGTCATTTAAAATAAACGGTTTTAACGAATTTTTGGTTTTCGAGTTTCCTACCATTTTTATCGCGCCAGTGCACCCTTTACAAAGTGGTCTTCGAACCGGATCTAATGTTCAGCACGCCACCTGCAAAAATGGTAAAAACTCGAAGCACTACACGCAAGAAGCTCGAGAGCAAAGAGGACGAAAATCAGGAAGTCCAGTTACAAGTGCAGCCACAGCCAACTGATGGAAATACACAGAAGGATAAACACACACAGACCGCTAGCCAACTATATGATGTTGCGGGTAGCAGCGTCAAGCGCGAGTACCGCTTGCAACAGCCGCCCGCTTCACGCACCGGGGCTAAGTCAACGTCCACCTCGTCCTCTCTGATGGCCAGGAGAAAGAAACTGGAACTAGAGATGGCTAAAGAAAAGGCTAAAATTCAAATGGATCTCATCGATAAGCAGTTTCAGGCGGATTTAGCAGACCTTATGAATGAAAAAGAGGAAATATACAGTCCACATAGTGACCCGCACGATGACACCAAGAATAAGAAAGTGGAGCAATGGTTAGAACAAAGCCAGCTCGAGCGCGAACCCCTGTTGCACGCTCCAGAGTTCGGTGATCAGCCGGGCAAGCAGTGTCCGCCGGCGGCACCCGTTGCCGGCCCATGTGACGGAACGGTTCATATGCTCGCGAGCGCACTACAGAATCTATCCTCGATCTCTGCAAATAATGGGACAAACAACAACCTGCTTAGTCGCATGTGTACCCCCCGGGACCTACCTAGTTACTCAGGGGACTCGTTGGAATGGCTCCAGTTCAAGCAGGCTTATGACGAGTCTACCGAAGTGTGCGGGTTTAGCCCGAAGGAAAATTTATGGCGTTTAAGGAAGTGTCTTCACGGGCCAGCTAAGGAAGCAGTCTCAGCTCTCATGATAAGCGCTACATCACCCGACGTAGTGATAAAAACTTTAGAGCTACTATACGGTAACGCAGACACCATTCTAAGCAAAATTACCCAGGGCCTGAAGAAACTACCACCTATGTCGAACGAATACAACAAAGACATTGTGTCGTTTTCAGTTAAAGTTCAAAATTTCATCGCAGCTGTGCACGCCATCGGCCGAGAAGAGTACATACAAGGAATGCATATTTCAAATATAATTTTATCCAAGATGCCTACCGTACTAATATCAAAATGGTCCGATTATAGTTTTGCTATAATAAAGGAAGGAAAGAAATCACGTTTGAATATATTAGGCGATTTTTTAAATCAAGAAGCTATGAAAATTTCGACTACAGCGAACATACACGCCACAGAGGCTCGCAGCGTCGGATTTCAGCAGCACTACAAGAGTAAACCTGACAGCAACATCACCAGTCGTCCTCATGCAGTATTAGTGCAATCAACGCACAGTGACATTAAGTGTTTATTTTGCAACGTCGCAAAACGTAAATTAACTGAGTGCAAAATGTTTAAAAAAGCGTTGCGCAAAGACAGGTGGCGTCACGTTAAACACCACGGCGTATGTTACAAGTGCTTAGTGTCGCGCCACGATCGAGAAACGTGTCCCGCGGCCGTCTGCGACAAGGACGGCTGCGGCGAGGCACACCACCGGCTGCTGCACTACGTGCGCGACGCCGGCCGGGAGCCGCGCGACGCCAGCCAGATGCCGCGCGACGCCGGCCGGGAGCCGCGCGAAGCCAGCCGGGAGCCGCGCGACGCCGGCCGGGAGCCGCGCCCCGCCCCGCCCGGCGCGGGCGACACCGGCGACACCGGCGACGCGGCCCACAGCGGCCACACTTCCGGAGCCGCAGCTGCTACCGTGACACACATTAACTCTGCACACAACGTGTTATTGAAAGTAGTACCTATAAACATACACGGACCTAATGGTGTAATCAGCACGACTGCATTGCTCGACGACGGATCAACAATAACATTGATAGCCGGTTCCCTCGCTGCGCGGGCCGGCCTGCGCGGCCGCACTGAGACTTTGCGCGTGAGCGGAGCGTGGAGCGGTAGCGATGTTATTGTTGATTCTACTGTTTTGTCTATAAATGTTTCTGATAAAAATAATTGTAATATGTCTACCATTAATGCACGAAGCGTAAACAATTTAAAATTGCCTGAGCAAAATCTTTATTCAATCGATTGTAGTCAGTATGCTCATTTGAAAAATTTGAAACATGATTTAATATTTTGTAATAATAATATTAAACCTGAAGTACTAATCGGCCAGGATAATCATCATTTGTTAGCTCCTATTGAAATGTGTATCGGTAAACGTAATGAGCCGTCCGCTACTCGCACCACCCTAGGCTGGTCCTTACATGGAATAGCGCGTGCACCGCCACACGGCACCCGCGCCTCGCACCCGAGCCCTCTGCTGTGCTGCAGCGCGGGGCCCGCCGCGCCCGCCGCCGGTGATGCCGAGGACTTGCTTCGCAAACTTCATGACGAGGTAAGGCGCTCATTCATGCTCGATTCCCTAGGTGTGTGTAGCAAACCCCGTGAGAACAGCGAAGACGTGCGCGCGCGCGCTCAGGTGGAGCGCTTGGCAACGCTCGTGGCGGGCCGCTGGCACGTCGGGCTTCCGTGGCGCGATGAAGGCTGCGCGTTGCCCGATAGCTACGCTAACGTTTGCAACAGGTTCAAAGGAGTAGAAAAAAGATGGTGGCGAACCCTGACTACGCCAAACGTTACTCTGAATGAGTGGATCACCTTTTACTTAATGATTTCGCTAAAGAGTCGACTGATATTCGGCGCACACCGCGAACGTGGTATTTACCACACTTTGGGGTCGATAATCCTAATAAAAAAAGCTGCGTTTCGTTTTCGATGCAGCAGCGAAAAGTCACGGAAAATGTTTAAATGATTACCTATTGCAAGGTCCCGACTTACTCGCGTCCCTATTCGGCATTATGGTACGTTTTAGAGAGAATAGGGTCGCTGTAGCCGGGGACATTAATGATATGTTCCTGAGAATTAAAATAAGGGACGAGGATCAAAATTCCCTTAGATTTTTGTGGAGACCTCGCCCCGAACAATCGGTCAAAACTTTTAACATGACTTCGCTCATATTTGGTGCTAATTGTTCCCCATTTATAGCACAGTACGTGAAAAACAGGAACGCGGAACGTTTCGTTTCGTCACTGCCCGCTGCTGCCGACGCTATCTGCAACCAGCACTACATGGACGACTATCTGGACAGTTTCCCGGACGAAGCCACCGCGACGCAGATGGTAAGAGATATTGTTTACATTCACAAAGAGGGCGGCTTCGAAATATGCAATTGGAATAGTAACAGTGTAGTAGTGTTGGACAGCATACCAAAAGAGACCTTAGGTACAGTGGCGGTAAGTCTCAAAATGGGTCAGCAGTGTGAAGGAGAACGAACGCTCGGTCTTATTTGGTTTCCCGCTAAAGACGAGCTGGGGTTTGATTTACCCTTCAAGCGCATTCCAGAGTACGTAGTGAACGGAGCACAAGTGCCTACTAAAAGGGTTATGCTGCGAGTAATTATGTCTATTTACGATATTTTTGGTTTCTTGTCGCCGTTCACGATGCAAGGGAAAATAATGCTTCAAAATCTTTGGCAATCAAACATTGGCTGGGACGACGAGATTCCCAATAGCATTTTTAATAAATGGAAAACCTGGATCGATTTGCTAAAGGAAATGAGTAATGTACGCATTCCTAGGTGCTACCTAAGCCCTCTAGGTGCGAGCGAGACAGGTGATCGCATGGCAACGGACACAGCTGATATCGTAGCAGGTCAGTGCTCCCCCGCGCCCTGCGGCCCGCCTACGCCCGCGCAGCCCGCTGCGGCCTCTACGCGTCTGACCGGGAGCTACGAAACCGCGCGCGCTACGAGTGCTACGACGTACAATAATACACAGCTGCATGTTTTTTGCGATGCATCTACTAAAGCGATGTGCGCCGTAGCTTATTGGCGGTGCACGTGCAATGGTAATGTGTTTGTTGCATTTATAGCGAGTAAATGTCGAGTTGCGCCGGTAAAACCACTGACTGTGCCGCGACTAGAATTGCAAGCAGCGCTTCTAGCGGCGAGACTCGCCGACACCATTGTTAAGGAGCATAAGTTGAGCGTGTTACAGCGATTCTTTTGGAGTTACTCGACCACGGTTTTGCACTGGATTAATAATGACGCGAGAAATTATAAAACATTTGTAGCAAACCGGTTGGGCGAGATTGATGAGGTCACTAGTAGTAAAGAATGGCGATACGTGCCTACTGAATTAAATGTTGCGGATATAGCTACACGCAAAACCTGCGACGACGCCACTTTTAAGAGCGTATGGTTGGGGGGCCCTACGTTTCTGCGTGACGATGAGTCATCGTGGCCGCGTCACGTCATTCGTCCTGTCACTGATGTCGAGACAACTGAATGTGTTAACCTGGTAACAAATGTGGTTACTACGGATATCCCTAGTGTCGAGTCTACTCCCGATCCGGAACGGTTTTCTTCGTGGCTGCGGTTGCTCAAAAGTACAGCCGCTGTTCTTAGATTTATATGTAAGTGCAGGAAACGTACCGATGACGATTGCGAATTAATGGAACAGGCTAAACGTTTGCTGTTCCGGCGGGTACAGAGTGAGGCACGGAAGTGAGCGCAATGAGAGAAGGTAAATGTTTGCCCCGCAGCAGTCGTATTCTCAACTTGTCACCTTATTTGGACGAGCACGGCGTCCTTCGTTGCGGCGGACGCATTGGTGCGGCACTTGATGTCTCTTCCGAAACAAAAAACCCGAGTATCCTCGACGGGCGGCATCGAGTGACGCGATTGTTGGTAAGACATTTCCACATAAAAGCTGCCCACGGAAACCAGGAGACAGTGGTAAATAACCTAAAGCAAAGGTACTGGGTCATTAAAATGAGACCCACTGTTTAACATGTAGCTGCCGGATGTATGATCTGCAGAATAAGGAAGGCGAAACCGGAAATGCCAGTGATGGGCAATTTACCTCCCAGTAGAGTGGCGCATCACCAGCGAGCTTTCACACACTGCGGTGTGGACCTATTTGGACCGATGGAGGTGGTGGTAGGGAGGAGAAGGGAAAAACGGTACGGTGTCATATTTACATGCCTTACAGTTCGGGCTATACACCTGGAGATCGTGCATTCCCTCACTACTGACTCACTAATTATGACCCTCCGGCGTATGGCT
Organism: Parnassius mnemosyne; assembly: GCA_963668995.1. NCBI lineage: Eukaryota > Metazoa > Arthropoda > Insecta > Lepidoptera > Papilionidae > Parnassius > Parnassius mnemosyne. The sequence continues at coordinate 41,295,453 of CAVLGL010000104.1, read as the reverse complement.
GCCCACCGAGGGTGGCCACGCTGCCTTTACTCCGATAACGGAACTAACCTGCGTGGCGCTGATGCGGAGCTACTGAAGTCGATCCAGGAACTTGACGACGAGACCCTGAAGAACGAGGCTGCTAACAATGGGACGCAATGGTCTTTTATCCCACCGGCAAGCCCCCACTAGGGGGGGGGGGCGTGGGAGCGTTTAATACGTAGCGTTAAGGTATCTCTAGGGGCTATACTCAAAGAGCGTGTCCTCAAAGATGAAGTTCTCGCCACCTTTATGACTGAGGTCGAGAATACAGTCAACAGCCGCCCCCTTACTCACGTGTCTGTAGAACCTGGCAGCAACGAGTCGTTGACGCCAAACCATTTTCTGCTGGGTAAGAGCTCCAACTTACCTGCTGCAGGTGTCTTCGATGACTCTGACCTGTACCTACGAAAACAGTGGCGAAAGAGTCAACGCTTAGCTGATATGTATTGGCGCAGATGGGTAACAGAGTACCTACCGGAGCTGATACCTAGAAGGAAGTGGAATGAGGAGCGCGAACCGCTAAAGGTAGGTGATCTCGTGCTGGTCGAGGACCCTGGAGCGCCACGCAACGTGCGGCAGAGGGCGATCGTGGAACAGGTGTTTCCAGGCAAGGACGGCCGGGTCAGGTTGGTTGAAATCAGAACCAAATCAGGGACGCTGAGACATTCAGCGGCGCGCGTCGCTAGAATTCCTTTGTCTGAGTAGTGCTGAGCCAGCACTGGGGTGGGGTGTGTTAGCGACGTGCTCAAAAATCGTTATACAAATTTGTATAAGCTTAAGGTGGCGGGTATGACGGCCCAATCATTTCATATGTTTTAAATATTATATTAAATTTTAAGGTAGAAATCGAACGGTGACCAGTCAGTCAGCCTTTACTATCGCTCGCGACACACGTACCTTCGCTCTCTCTCATATGCTTTTGTTCGTGTACCTACGTTGTGTCATTTAAAATAAACGGTTTTAACGAATTTTTGGTTTTCGAGTTTCCTACCATTTTTATCGCGCCGGTGCACCCTTTACAGTAATGAAAACACAAATAGCTTTGATAAAAATAAGGATGTTCATACTTTAAACAATAAGCTTGTAATGCCAGTTACTAGACTTCACAGAATCAGTAATTCATTTATGGGGCATATCTACGCTTTAACAACAAAATCCCAGAACATGTTCAAAGTTTGTCAATAAACAAGTTTAAAAGCTCAATTAAATAAAAATTTGCTTTTAACTGTATTCATAGTTTTTAAAATAGGTTTAATATTATCCAATTTTCATTGCATTCTTATATGTGGCAAGATTATGTACCTTCAAAAAAAAAGTTTACGGTATCCGTCCTATTGCCGTTGGTGCCACATTTCGACGCTTAACTTCAAAATTAGCTTGCAGGCACATAATATCTAAACTTAAGACAAAATTTCGGCCTACTCAACTAGCCTTTGGCACTAGAGGTGGCTATGAGGCGGCGGTACATTCAGTGCGTACATTTAAAAAAAACTCTGATGCAGATGTTCTTGTGAAGGTTCACCTAAGTATTGCTTTTAACTCTATTCATAGGGTAACCTTGCTGAAAGAAGTGGCTAACAATACCCCCAAAACTTATCATTACGTTTGGCAATGTTACAGTCAAAATACTAACTTGCTTTACGAAAACCATGTTATCAATTCTGCTGTCGGTGTTCAGCACTAGGTCCAGCACTTTTCAGTTTGGGAATTCAACCCATTATTTCAAATTTTAAATCGAAGCTGAATGTCTGGTGCCTGGACAACGGTACACTGGGAGTTAGAACAGATGACGTCACGAAATTTTAAAAATATTGGTTTTGAACCAAATAGCAATAAATGTGAAATATGTTTTGCCAATAATTTATCTACTTCTCATAGAGATACTTTAATTCAAAATTTCAATCATATTTCTCCAGGAATAAAAACTGCCGGTACGTAATCACTATATCTGCTAGATGCCTCGTTGTTTTTCGATAGTATTAAACCTATTTTAAAAACAAAATTTCATCAGTTTTTAAATCACGTTGATAAATTGTATAAATTAAATCCCCAAATTACTGCTCTTACTATTTTAAAATATTATCTCCTTGTACCTAGATTTACATACTCCGCTCGAGTCCAGTCTGGAAATGTTCGGATATTTTAAAAGTTATTGATAATAATCTCTCTAGCGTTGCATTGCCTGCTTTCCTTGCTTCAGTGCATAGTGTCAGTGACTTATGTAACATAATTTTAAATAATAAAGTAGACCTGTGCTCCTTCGGACAGATGGTCGCCCTCCCGGTGATAGAGCAAGTTGCCGGATTCGAGGATTACCGTGTCCTCCCCCTCTCTTCGGACTTCGGATAATCCTGTAATATGCCAGCGCAACTTGTCTATCTCTTCTTCCAGCTCCACGATCTTCTCATCAGTCCTCAGGGTGCGTGCGTTGTACGTTGCCAGGTCGAGTCGTCTAAGGTGGCAACCGAACCTTCCCCGGAGATTCTTAGCACCCCCTGCCCCGCCGTTACCATGGTCGCCACCGTAGCCAGGAATAGCGGGGCCGCCGGGGACTGGGGGCCGTCTGTTTGTTGCTTTGATCATTGGGGGGTATTTGCCATAGTTGCCACGCTTGGCGAGCGGGTTGGCAACTGCAGTTTTTTTATTGTAATTTTGGCTATTATCAGGAAGATGCTGCTGCCCATCTCCTGCCTGTTTCCCTTTGTCGCCTTTTACGCACCCACGGGAGGATATGGGGTAGTGGATATTCTTGACCGCCACTACACGGCAAGACTCATATTTGCGCCACTTATTAAGTTCAGCTGTCTCTGATGATTAAAATTATGTTACATAAGTCACTGACACTATGCACTGAAGCAAGGAAAGCAGGCAATGCAACGCTAGAGAGATTATTATCAATATCTTTTAAAATATCCGAACAAGGAGACAACATTTTAAAATAGTAAGAGCAGCAATTTGGGGATTTAATTTATACAATTTATCAACGTGATTTAAAAACTGGTGAAATTTTGTTTTTAAAATAGGTTTAATACTATCGAAAAACAACGAGGCATCTAGCAGATATAGTGATTACGTACCGGCAGTTTTTATTCCTGGAGAAATATGATTGAAATTTTGAATTAAAGTATCTCTATGAGAAGTAGATAAATTATTGGCAAAACATATTTCACATATATTACTATTTGGTTCAAAACCAATATTTTTAAAATTTCGTGACGTCATCTGTTCTAACTCCCAGTGTACCGTTGTCCAGGCACCAGACATTCAGCTTCGATTTAAAATTTGAAATAATGGGTTGAATTCCCAAACTGAAAAGTGCTGGACCTAGTGCTGAACATCGACAGCAGAATCGATAACATGGTTTTCGTAAAGCAAGTTAGTATTTTGATTGTAACATTGCCAAACGTAATGATAAGTTTTGGGGGTATTGTTATCCACTTCTTTCAGCAAGTTTACCCTATGAATAGAGTTAAAAGCAATACTTAGGTGAACCTTCACAAGAACATCTGCAGCAGAGTTTGTTAAAAATGTACGCACTGAATGTACCGCCGCCTCATAGCCACCTCTAGTGCCAAAGGCTAGTTGAGTAGGCCGAAATTTTGTCTTAAGATTAGATATTATGTGCCTGCAAGCTAATTTTGAAGTTAAGCGTCGAAATGTGGCACCAATGGCAATAGGACGGATACCGTTAACTTTTTTTTTGAAGGTACATAATCTTGCCACATATAAGAATGCAATGAAATTTGGATTAACATTAGCAGAAAGCATAAAGTTACATAATTTTGCAATGTCATTAAGAAGTACTCCGGCGGTATCACCGACAGAAGCGCTTACAAGATCTTTAAGATTCGTAATTCCGACAATGCTGCCAGCAGAACCATTCGAAAATGATAACAGTGGTAGAGCCACGCGGCAGTTTTTGCTGTCGCACGAATGGGCCGGCTCGAACCGGGGTAGTACCACGACCTCACAGAAAACCAGCGTGAAGTAGAGGTTTACCTCTGCGTTTCGCTTGGTGAGTGCAGGTGGCCGGAGGCTCTTTTTACTGGAAATGAGGCATTCCATCTTAGTCCTCACGGGTGACAACGCATCTACATTTTGATTTGTAACAGAGGATAGATGTAGATGTCTATGGGCCACAGCAACCACTTACCATCAGGTGGACCGTGTGCTCGTTTGTCACCCTTATGCTATAAAAAAAAAAAAATAATTTCTAAAGTGTCTTTTTCAGAAATTTGTAAAGGTTGCATAGAAGTCTTGGGAGGCAGTGGTAAACCCTGAGAATTTTTGACCGAAGGATGCTTCTGACTAAGGCTTTCAAGAGTTTCGATATTACGAGGAGCCAAGTTGTCGTCTGAGAATAAAATACGGAATGTATTCTAATCGAGACATTATATTTCGTTCGGATACAAAGCTCGATAACGGCGATAGTCCTGATTTATCAGAATGGTTGTGTCTTGAAATACTTATGATTAAAATTATGATGTTGATTATCAAAAAAGATATCTCTATTTTATAAAATTATTATAAGATAAAAACTAATTACATACATATAGTAGCAGAATAACACAGTCAATATAATTCTAAAGGGGTGGCGGGACGAGTTTTCATCTAAAATGAGAATAAATTTCCCCTCAGCTATATAAGTTGAACTGGAATTGATTAAATTTAAATCTTTTAAGTCCTAATAGAGTTGAAGTAAAAAATAAAATTAAAAAGGAAGGAGATTTGCTTGGTAGATTTGTATATAATTCTACAATAACTGAAAATGAACGGTCTTAGTGAAATATAAGAGTCTTGTTAAGTTATATTTTATTTTACTCACCGGAATAATTTTGTGCATTATAAATGTGTAAATTTAAAGGATATGCATGTACATAGTCAATCAGTTAATAGTAAAAAGTTCCATATGATGAATAAATGGATGGTTGTGGCTCATATTCTTATATCTATACAGAAAACAGCTTTACAACCTTTCTGGGGTACGAAGGTACGAAGATGGCTGCTAATGAGAATTTCTTGACAGGAAAACCCAATAACTACTTTTGGCCCGTACCGGGATCGAACCCGGTACCACGTGACCAGCAGTCGTTGTAAGAGACAACCATTTGACTAATGGGGCAGTCTAATAAAATTTGGTCAAACTCACAAATGCCATAGCATAATCTGCAACGTGTCTCTACACAAAGTAGGCGGCAAATGCAGTGGTAAAGGCCCATTTGCAGCAGTCGACTATTATGGGCTGATATAAAAGAAGAAATAGCAGGCGATACGTTTACATTTTAGGATGACAGTTAAAAATATACCTTTTTTAAATATCGTAGATATTACAATTTTTCTTCTCAATTTTGGGTTTTTTTTTTACAAGTAGATAAACGTTAGTAGATTTCACTGTTATTGAATCTTTATTTAATAGGTTGGGGAAAAAGTTTCGCCATATTTTGTTTGTATAACATTAAAGAAAAATCTCTTTGGTACTGTTTGTATGTGGCTGGTTTTAATATCAAAATAACAAGACATTAAGAAAGAGAAAAATAAAAATTTAAAAACACTTTCCCGCCATTAGTCAATTGTTTTTCTGTCCGCCAAAATTAGTGAATCTAAGGAAGAAATTTGATACATTCTGAAGTTTTATTACAAAAAAGGGAAAATACTACGGGAAAATATTACGAAAAAAATTAGTGACGTTTATGGACCTAATGCAGTGTTAGTAAGAGTAGCACAAAGTTGGTTCAAGCGTTTTCAGTCCGGGAATTTTGATATCAGCTCGCTCTGGTCGCCCTCATACGGATAAAGTCTAGGTTAATAGACAAATATAGTGCCATCTATCGGAGGCTACAAAATTCTCCAAATATTTATTTTCATTAGACAATTCTTACGAGAAGCCCTTGAGGATATAGCGCAATGAATTCTATTAGACCGCTAGCATTCGGCGACTGTACAATAAGTCTTACATAATGACGTGGATTTTGGCTACATAATATGTATCTATTTATGTTCGTTGCAAACTAAACATAAATTTCAATAGTTTGTTATTTAGAAATCAATAATATTAGAAAAAAATTCGTTTAAAATGGTTTTGATGAAGTTATAATTTTGTAACTATAAAAATATTTAACGTTTAGTTGTGGTAGGAATTCTAGCCCGCAGATGTTAAACACGGTTGTTTGGAGATATAAATCAAATAATTTTAATAATCGCGAATAATTGAAATTATTAGCTTAACGAAAATAGAGCAAATAATAATAATAATAAACTGTTTGTTTTTGTTATTTATATAGTTTCATCACCTGATTGGGCTGTATAAATATATAATTGCAAATGAAAGATATAAATATACATAAATATCAATAAAATAAAATAAATACATAAAAAATATATAAATAAATAAAAACCCAACCAGATGGAAGCCCTCGGCAGGGGCAACCAAACGGTCGAGGGTTAGGGGGAAACGGAAAGAAACCGGCGGTTGATGCGGGCGGTATCGAGGATCATTTGAGCCTGGAGCGGACCGTCACGGAGTCCCAGTCGCCTCAGATGACCTGAGAGGCTGACCGAGATTAGCCCGTTCGCAGAAACGACCACAGGAATAATTTCGGCCGGCAGACCATCCCACATGTCGGTTACCTCGTGAGCCATGTTCAGATATTTTGTCATTATCTGTTTCGGCTTTCACTAGGTTCTCGTCATAAGGAATGGTAATGTCGACGAAAAATATCGTTGACTGTGCTCGGTCCATCATCACAATATTAGGCTTATTCGCAAGAATAGTCCTGTCTGTGATGATGGCCCGGTCCCAGTAGAGCCTGGCTCATTTTCGAGCAAGGCTTTAGGCAAGTACTTATAATATGGCAGCTTCCGATCCACGAGACCGTATTTCAGAGCGAGCTCCTGGTGTAGAATCCTGGTTACTAGTTGTGTCTGTGGAAATACTCAGAGTTAGGAAGCGCCGAACAACTAGAGATGACATGCCTAAGTGACTCACCGGGATGGTGACAAGCTCGACAGATGTCGATGGCGCCATCCTCTAGGATGTATTTCCGGTAATTGTTAGTCTTAATAACCTGATCCTGTATCGCACAGTGTAAACCCTCGGTTTTCCCAAAGAGGTCACCGAAACGAAGCCAGTGGAGGGAGGCGACTGTGTCTACGAAAGGCTCATGTAGAGCCTTGTGGAATCTCCCGCGGAGCTCCTTCTCCTTCCATACGGTCTCCCGGTCGGAAATGCACTGTACTGCTGGGTCTTCCCATTGCTCGTAGGCTAAGGATAGAGGAGTAAGCACTTTATCACACGAAATGACGTCCCTGTAGAATGGATCATCCGATCTCGCTGATCCGATAATTACGAAGGCTGCACACTTCGCGATTATGCATGGTGAGAGCGCTCAAATAGCCGCACCCACCATGTTTCCGCGGCATGTATAGCCTCATTACTGACGATCTCGGGTGATGGATCCTGTGGGACGTCATAGCAGTGCGGACTTTTCTATACAGAGCGTTCAGTTCGGTATGAATCTACCTGAGTATGCCGAAGGTATATATGAGGACAGGTATGAACCAACCGTTATATGCGTGTTTCTTATTCACGCCCGACAAAATACTCGCAAACTGACTGTTTCATATCCGCCTCATCGATATCTATGTTCTGTGACATACCCAGGTATCGGTATGTTTCAGCCTCGGATAGGGTCCTTATGTTGATGGACATAGATAAGTCTATGCCCTCAAAGTTAGCAACCCTACCCCTTTCGATATGTAGGACTGCACACTTATCCGTCCCCAGCTCCATTCTAATAGAATTGCTGAAATCACAAGTGATGTTTAGCAGTTTCACCCATAGTAGAAAAAAGTCACTTTAGTACCTCCTTTCCGAAGCTGAAATCCTCTCCCAGAACCCTCCAGTAATATACTGAGAGGGTTTAGAGAGAGGCAGAACCAGATTGGACTCAGACAATCGCCCTGGAAATACCCCTTTTTATCCTTTCTTCGCAGCTATCATCCGCTCGCCTAGATGACAAAGGATCGTACTCCACTGCTCCTTACACTGCCCGAGGAAGTTTTTAACTGTACAGTCAAACTTGTACAGCTCGAGGACCCTCTTCAGCCATGTATGAGGTACAGACTCAAATGCCTTTTTGTAGACTATCCAGACGGCGGAGTGGTTCCGACGGTTGCGTTTAACCACCTTGCCAATGACCGCTTCAATGAGGAGTGGTTCCTTAGTTCCACGACCACAGCCCCGACATCCATTTTGAGCGCGCTCATTTGAGTTCAGGTGACGAGTGGTTCTCGCGCTCAAAATGGATGTTAGTGTCTCGTATATCGTGTATGGTGGTAACTGTTTGTTTTACATTAATCGAAACAATGCAACACTATGTCCCAGTTTGAAGAGTAAGAGAGAAAGTATAGTTACAGACTGTAATGCATTTCATTACATTCTTTAGGGGTGTGAACGAAAGGAACGCAGGGGTAAAGGGATATTTAATATAAAATTTAGTATGAATTAAAACTCATGCCTAGAAGATTAGACTATACTATGTCGATATTATGTATATCAGTAATAGTTCCAAACATCAACATAACATATTCAAAAGTTTGATAACAGTAAAAAAAATATTTCATATCATGTGTCACTTGCGAAAATGTATGCTGTTACAAAATTAAAATGTAAATGAAAAACAAAATAATGTAATTTATATAAAGAATTAAATTATTGGTATATATAATTTAATTGTTCATACTAAGTAATAACAATGGAACGAACTATTACGTATTTCTCTAACACATTCATTTAAGGACGTGATAAGTCGTTAGTTTCGGTTATCGTGACTTAGTCGTTATGTTTCATTAGAAGGGTCCAAGTTGCTTCCTAATCATAGGTTATGGTCGCACTTTCTGCTGCTTTATCTTATAGTAAGTGTGAGTTTCTTCGAGGACACAGTTAAGATTAGTAATTTGTAGTGGTGAATATTTTTCAACAACAATCTAACATATTATGAAGAGCGCTGACTTTTAGAGTTTTAAAATATTTGAACAAATATCACAACCTTAAGTTTGTATGAATCAATTTTTATTGAACAAAAAAACATTTATTAAAATAATTTATTACTATTTTATTATTAATATAATTTGGTTTCATTTCAAGAAAAGAATAATAAAAAGATGTAATTAAAACCGCATTAATTTATTTTATACTAAACGAAGTAAAAACGACTGCTTCAGAAACTATGGAAAGCTTCACGAACGGCGAAATGTCGCTAATTACAGTTAAGCTCTTTCCGGCAAAGCTTAATTAAAAGCGCTTATGATTTATCACTTCTAATAAACGTTAAAATATTAAAGTAAGTTTAAGTAAACTTTACAATGTGGTTAGATTACTCTTCTGATTAGAATTTCGTTATGTGTAACTGCCATAGTAGCCTTCAAACGTTTAAATTCTTGTTGTCTGTAGCTTTTCTTTCATTCTAGTAATATATTTAAAATATTACTTTGATGTATTTGTAATATGATTAATATCTAATGTTTTTGACATTTAGTCAAATATATGTACAATTTTTTTGAAATCGTATGCACTTTCATCAAAACTTTAACCATCTCCGATATCTACAACAAATTTTAAAAAATTAATAAATAAAAGATCGGGAAAAAAGTTTTTTTGTGTTTTATACACAAATCCAAGGCATTTTTTTGAAAGTTTGACTATATATAATTATTATTTATAATATATATGTGCCAATTTATTCGATAACTTGTAGCTATTTTGTAGGTAGTGATATAATCCCGTTGCTGTAGAAATTTGGGATTTTTGATCAAAAAAAAAAATGCGACAAGTAGTTTCGACAGTACTCTTTTGATGTTAATCTAACACTACCCAAAGAAATCTGAAGAGACCGAAACAGGTGAAAATCTGAGGGTGCAATGTCAGGACTATTTAGTGGATGCATTAACACTTCGCAACCAAGCTCTCGCAATTTTTGCTGAGTGGCCAAATTTGTGTGTGGTCTGGCGTTATCTGTCCCGTGTAGTGGCAGGTAAGAATACCCACTACCCCGTATCTTCCCGTAGGTGTCGTAAGAGGCGACAGAGGGACACTGAGGCAGTAGATGGGCAACAGCATCTTTATGATATCAGAAAAAAAACAATAAAAAAACTGCGGTTGCCAACCCACTCGCCAAGCGTGGCAACTATAGCAATATACCCCCATGATTAAAGTTACGAAGAGACGGCCCCGAGTCCCTGGCGGCCCTACTATTCCTGGCTACGGTGGCGACCATAGTAACGATATATCTAGAGCCATGCATTACTCCAAAACCCACTATACGGTGTTAATGGGAGACTTCAACGCAAAACTTCGACACAAGAGAGAACGGTGAGCTGAAGGTAGGAAAATTTGGAATAGGGTAATGGAACCCAAGGGGCCAGTAGCTGACCGACTTCATGTAGAAAGAGAGACTCTTTATGATGAACTCTTTATTCCAGAAGTGGACCCACAGGAAATAGACCTGGTCGAGGCCCTACGGTTCGACAAAAAAAGAAATTGACGTAATACCAAACGACAACTGTTCAGTGATGTCTCAGTGATCGCGAGGGTGAAAACCGGCAGCGATTACCGAATAGTGAGAGGCACACTGAACCTAAACGTTAAGTTAGGGAGGTCACGTCTAATGAAGTCAACGCTCAGTCCCCCTCGTGCTCTAATCCAAAGTCCCAAAACCTTAAGTCCTTAAACCGAAGTCCGTTTTCAGTGCCTAAAAGATTGCAGTACAGTGGACGATACGAATGACAAGCTCGTGGAAACTGTCCATATGGTCGGAGCTAAGTTTTGTAAGACCCGCGGCAGAAGAACTTACAAACTCTCTCTTAATCTCATAGCTGTTAGACGCCAAATGAAGCTGCAGTCTTCAGTAGATTTCACAGCATACAGGCAACTGAACAGACAGATCTCCAAACGCATGTGACGGGACTTACGCAACTTTAATACTGCTGGTATTGAAGACGCGATTGAGCGGAACTAGGACTCCAAAGTCTTTGTCAGAGATCTGTCTGCCAAAAAGAGCCAACTGTCGAAGCTAAAGACCGAGTGTGACAGCGTCGTTTCCGGGACACCTGAGATTTTGAGAGAGATTGAGAGGTTCGATGGACAGCTGTACATATCATCGTTGGAGCTACACGCAAGTGTGAGTCAGGATCCAAGAGCAACTCTTATCCGACACTATTCCGATGATGTTCCGGAGTCAGTCCAAGAATTGAATAGAATAGAATAGAATATTTTTTATTCAATATACATTACATGTGTAATTCTTATTGAAAGTCATTTTTTACTTTACCACTGGTTCGAAAAATACCCTCTGTCCTGGGAAGAACCAGCATGAAACCCAGCGGGACTTTTTTTAAAAATAAATTTTACAATATAAATGATTACGAACTATTTACAAAATTTATTTTAGAAACTGCTTGGAAGCGATCACCTCATTCCCAGGGGTTATTATCAACCATGTATTCATTTATACTATAATAACCCTTTTTATACAGTTTCAGCTTAATAAAACATTTAAACTTGGTAATAGAGAGAACCTGTACACTTTCCGGGACCTTGTTGTAATAGCGTATACATTGCCCCAAGAATGAATTACTGACTCTGTGGAGTCGAGAAACTGGTATCACTAGCTTGTGTTTGTTCCTAGTGTTTACAGAATGTATATCACTTCTTTTACTAAAACTATCTTTGTTTTTGTGAACATACATTAAATTTTCGTAAATATACTGAGAGGCCAAAGTTAATATATTAATTTCTTTAAATTTATCTCTAAGAGACTCTCTCGGTTTTAGGTTGTAAATAGCTCTAATGGCCCTCTTCTGTAAAACAAAAATAGTTTCTGAATCAGCCGCATTTCCCCATAGCAAAATCCCATAAGACATTATGCTATGAAAATAACTAAAATAAACTAATCTAGCTGTCTCGACACTAGTGAGACCTCTAATCTTTTTTACAGCATAGGCTGCAGAACTTAGTCTGCTTGCTAATTTGGATATATGGGGGCCCCACTGGAGCTTTGCGTCAAGAGTGATGCCAAGAAAAACAGTGGATACAACAGGGCTCAATTCCTCCCCATTTAAAAACACATTGGTATTCAGATTTTGAACATTCGTTGTTGTAAATTTAACACAATTAGTTTTATTTCCGTTCAAATGCAGATTATTAACGTTAGCAAGATTAGAATGGCTCTCCAGTACCTTAAAAACGGCAAGGCCCCAGGCGAGGGTGGAATTACAGCGGAGCTTCTGAAAGCGGGTGGAAAACCGATACTTGAAGTCTTTCAGACGCTCTTTAATTCCGTCCTCCATGGTGGCACTACACCGGAGGCTTATAGTGGAAGTGCGGTGGTCTTGTTCTTTAAGAAAGGTGACAACGCTCTCTTGAAGAACTACAGACCGATTTTCCTTCTGAGCCGCATCTACGTGCTGTTTTCGAGAGTGATTACGAATCATCTCGCATGCAGAGTCGATGACTTCCAGCCTCCCGAACAACAAACAACTGTCTCGCGTATGTGGACTATTAGAAAGCCTTTGATTCCGTCGAAATTTGGGTGGTGCTGTAGTCCCTCCAGTGGTGCCAAGTTGGATTTCGGTGTATCGAAGTGCTGAAGTGTCTGTACAGTAAGGCCGAGTACAGAACCAGAGTACGAAACCTATTCAACTGAAGAGAGGTGTAAGACAGGGTGACGTGATATCCCTGAAACTCTTCACCGCTGCATTGGAAGACGTTTTCAAGCTTCTGGACTGGAAAGGATACGCTATTGACATTAATGGCGAGTACATCACTCACCTTTGATTTACCGATAATATAGTTCTTATGGCAGAATCGCTGGAGGACCTAAGCTCAATGACCTCAATAGTGTATCCCAACAGATAGGTCTTAAGATGAACAATGACGAAACAAAGATCATGTATAACGTCCATGTCACATAGGTGTGCCGGTAGTTGATGGGAGCACTAAGCTCGAAGTTGTTGACGAGTATGGTTACCTGGGACAAATAGTCCGACTAGGTAAGTCCAACTTCGACCGAGAGGTCAATCGACGGATTCAACTCGGCTGGGCAGCGTTCAGGAAATTACGACACATCTTCTCGTCAGGTATACCTCAAAACTTGGAGACAAGAGTGTATAACCAGTATGTATTGCCAGTGATGACTTAATAGACGTTATCCTTCACTGCCTTCCTTCACTCGAGATCGCTCAGCAAGCTGTGGAGAGGATTATGCTCGGAGTTTCTCTGCGTGATAAACTTAGAAATGAGGATATCTGCAGTTGACCAACATAGCTCAACGTATTAGTAAGATGAAGTGGCAATGGGTTGGCCATATAGCTCGAAGACCCGACAACTGATGGAGGGAAAAAGGTTCTTCAGTGGCGGCCTCGTACCACCGCCGTGGACGAAGTGTAGGGCATCCCCCCACTAGATGGAATGACGAGCTGGTAAGACATGCAGGAAGTCGATGCAGGACCGTGCTTTGTGGAATTCATTGGGGGATGCCTATGCTGAGCAGTGGACTTATGAAGGGCTGTAATGATGAGGATGATGATGGCGTTATCTTGATGAAAGACCACTCCAAACTTTTCTGCTGATCAGTTCCGAACGTTTCTTCTCAATTTTTTACTTGAGTCTCATTAATTTTGCCAGTGGAAATCTGAATCGATAGTTTTTCCCGACGGTAAAAGCTCATAATAATCGATGTTATTCCAATCCCACCATACACACAGCATCACCTTATTGCGTGTTAATCTGGGTTCCGCTACAGTCTGTAGAAATTGACTTGACCATAATCTTTTTCGTACGTTCTTGTCATAGGTGATCCACGTTTCATCACGAGTGATCAATATTTTAAAAAATGGTTCGGTTTCATTACGTTGCAATAAAGAATCGCAGTACACGATTCATTAGGTTTCTTTTAGTGCGCTCGTGTGGTACCAGAATATCGAGCTTTTTTGTATAGCCAGACTTTTTCAAATGGGTAAAAACCGTTTTGTTGTCAATCCACAATTCCTTTGCTATGTCGCAACTACTAATATGCCGATCAGTTTTTCAAAATTTGCATCGACTTTGTCCATATGGGGGCGACCAGAGAGGGGTGCAACTTTGACAACAAAATTCCCGGACTGAAAACGCTTGAACCAACTTTGTACTATTCTTACTGACACTGCATTATGTCCATAAACGTAAAAATTTTTTTTCACAACTTGAGTCGCATTTTTCCCATTTTTTGTAATAAAATTTCAGAATGTATCGAATTTCTTCGTTAAATTCACTCATTTTGTGAAAGTATTTTTTACTTTTTCTTTTTCGTAATGTCCTATATATTGTTATTTATCAAAGACCAGTCAAATTTACTATTTTTACTCCCAAACAGAAGTCAGTTCGAAACACAAATTTAGACTACATAGCGAGTGAAAAAGGTGGAGAATAAATGCAAACAATTCGTCGTTGACGCCGCAGAGGGCTGCTAGGTGCTGCAAAATGCCACCTAGCAGCTTTGGACTCAATGGAAAGGCGTGCTAAGAGGCTTATTGGTGACCCGAATTTGGTTAAAACCAATCTTACCAGCCTCGAACACCGACGTAAAGTAGCCAGCCTTTCGGTTTTCTACAGGATGCATTTCGGAGAGTGTGCGTAGGAATTACATAATTTAATTCCACCCTCTCCCTTCCACTATCGGACAACCAGACGTTCGGCCAGTCTCCACCCTTTCGTTGTTGACTTACCACGGATTCGAACCAAACTATTCGCCACATCGTTCATCATGCGTACAGCAAAGGAGTGGAATAAGTTGCCAGCATCTGTCTTTCCATCCAATTACAGTGTGGGTGTCTTCAAGGCAAGAGTGAATAGGCTTTTGTTAAGTCAGTGCGCTTCACCATCTTCATCACCACTTACCATCAGGTGGGATCGTAGATAAGCGCTGGCTTAGTAGAATATAAAAAAGGGGCGAACCTCAATTTTTTTAAATTATGGTGGAGCAAGAAAATATTTATTATTCCCTGATTACTAGATTTTTTCATCAGAAATTAATATTATTTGTATTTTTACATAATTAGTTGTAGAGAGATAGTTGAGCTAGAAAGCTGATGATAGGTAGGTGCAATTTAAATAATAGTTACTTAAGCGGTGCGAGCGTAGAGTCTAGCGCGCTGAAGGCATTTAAAAGCAGACTGCTGCAAAGAATATAGTAACAAGTCACAAGCAGACTGGCTGGCCGGTAAAAACGAAGGCGCCCAGACAGGCAGATTTCACTTCCATGAATGCAGCTTCAATTATTTTGCTGCAAAGTCGTCATAGTTTTGGGCCTCTTCTAGTATATAGTAGTATAAGATCCGGTGACTTTGCAGGCCATGGTATAGGACCGCCATACTCAATCCACCTATCTTCGTATTCGCTATTCAAATAATCACGCATTGCACTATAATAACTCACGGAGCACCGTCGTGTTGGCAATAAAAATGATTAAGTAACACTAGAAGTATGTCGTCCAGGAAATCGTGAATAACAGTTTGTAACATGTCTAAATAACTACTACCCATTAATCGTCTTTCAGTGAAGAACGGGTCCACAATTACGTTATTAAAAATTCCGGTCCAAAAATTTACACTAAATCGCACTTGATTATAACTGTCTTTTATTGCGTGTAGGTTACAGCCCATTAATGTTTGTTACAACTATTATAAAGCCCTACAATTGTACTCCGACTGGGTGATACACGCGCGTTATTTCCTTGTCTTTGCAAACGGGTTATAGACACTTTCGTGTAATCTAAATGACAAGTACTCGGTACGTAATAAGGTCACGTTCAAATCAACACCGTCGACCAGCCAGCCAGGTGAACGTACTTAGCGGTGTAATGGAAGGGAAAGGGCGGGGAGACGCGTTTGTTTTCACCGAGTCAAAACAATTATTAGATATCTAAATCTGTAACTGAACTAGAGCGCCGAACGCTACCGACTGCTTCCGAACTTAATACTCCCTTACGAATGTGTGCGTGCGTATAAAATAGTACATGCTTTATATTTATGAATGACAATTATTAAAAATAATGCATTTCCACACATTTTGAATACAAAGGAGAAAAATAATAAAATATTTAATTTTTTTGTTGTTTATTTCTTTCAACATTCGCTTATATTAACTATTCTGAACCTCCTCTGCAAATTTGGCCGTTTATTTCAAAATAACCCTGTATGTATATATATTAAAACCAGCGAGATAGAAACAGTACAACCGATGAAAATTTTCTTCAATTTTATACAAACAAAATACGAAGAAACTTTTCCCCCAACCTATTATGTACAAAAGTAACCAAGTTTCCGTTTTAAGCACTGATTTTGTGTTAGGTATGTTGGATTTAGAATTTGTGTCTGATAGAAAGAGAGAGCTTTGAGATTCATTCCATTCTACTATATATAAAATATAAAGCTACTATGTGGCATTATTAATTTTTTTTCATAAAAACAGTCTTTAGGTCTTTTTTTGTGTCCGTGCCAAGTGCCAATAAAATAATACAATCATAGCAATGATGACAGTAATGATGTTTTTACTAATTTCAACTACAGTGACAACTTTTGGGTTGAAAGTTACTAGATTTCAACTGAGCTAAATAATTAAAATTCCTCATCACAGCATAAAAATCCAAGATTAGTAGGCGGATTATTGATCGCAGCCTCAATTGTCTCGGTAACTTTGACACTGCTTCCTTTCGCTGGTGTATCAACTATATTTCACATACTTTATCAAAGATCATAAAACCTTGTTATGTATCGTAGGTCACAATATCATCTAGAACCTTCCCCTAAATCTCAACACCCATGCGCACACGGGAATGTAAATGTCCGCATTGAACCTTAAATCATCTTTAGCTTTAAAATAAAATACATCAGAAGGTCCAAATAATACGACAAGGTTTAAGCATTTAGATGCTATAGCTAAGGGAACAACAATATGCAAATAGCCGAAAACAAATTATTCGTGTATTAGACAAACATTAGCTTTGTCTGAAATTCAAATGAGGGACATTAGAAGAGCTCCGGGGCTGTTAGTACGACGAATCGACTTGACACTGTCGTCTTTCAATGGTCAATCGAATGCTCAGAGTAATTACTAGTATAGAGAGAGTCCTAAAATAAGAACAAAATTCTTATAGCTGAACTTTTTATATCTATGACGATTCACATGGTACAAAATAAGATAACTATATATCACCTTCTGTCTTTTACAAGGTTGTTGCCGTTTTTCCATTCCATAGATACTTCTATTGATGTGCTATTAGCGAAACAAAAAACGGTATCGATAAAATTAGGTATTTTATTAGTCCGGTTCGTAATACATTAGCATATAAATTTGGGATTACAAATGATATCCAACTCACTTATGTACCGAGTGTCTGTCAAGACTTAGTTTTCATATCTCCCCAACTATTCGTTTTTAATGTTTACGAAACGAATAATTGCTATGTAATTTAATAATCATTATCATATCGATGGCTACGTGGCGCAGTGGCTTAGCAATGATTTTCTGCGCTGGGGGCCGCGGGTTCGAATCCCGCACGGAACAAGTATTTGTATGGCCTGCAAATAATTGTTCCGGGTCTGGATGTTTGTCCTTGTGCAATTTATGTTTGTAAACTGCCTCAACGATACAGGAGAAAATCCAAGTGTGGGGGAAACGTTTTTTATAAAACAAAAAAAAAAACAACTACCTTCATTTAGAAAACAATTTACTTGATTAGAATAATAATAAGTCTAGTCCTATTTACTTTATAGTTTAGACTTATTATATTTTAGATTCATGTGTGCACAAAAAATAGTAAGTTACTAAATAGGATGTAAAAATTTAATTAAGTAAAAATGATACTGAGAATCTTGCTAAGAAAACTTCGTAGCTTCTTAAGGATAGCTAATTACCCATTTCATTCATCGCTAGTACTAAAATATTCAGACCAGAGACGAGCAGTGTTTAAATTTATAAAACGCTTAGTTCTTTAATTGTCAGTTTTCTCAATAAGATTGTGGACAATTGCTCTTTGGGACCGTTTTTGTATAAAAAGTAGGTACATTAAACTGGTGTAAAAAAATACGTAAAATATATATAGGAAATAACCCTCTTAGAAATAAGAAGAGGTCTGTTTCCCACGTTGGGACGAATAATGTAGGTTGTAGGTGTATTTTAACGTAAGTCAAGAATACAAACAGTGTAATAGTTCAATGAATTATAAGATCTTAACCGGAAAATTAAGAAAAAATATTTAATTTATGTAATGTTATTTAAGTTCATAATGCTCAAAAGTCACATTTCTTTGTGATAATAAACATCCATTATAAGTTATTTCTACAAGATTGAATAAAATCTAGAAATGAAGAACACAAGGAAAACCTTTCTGGATAGATTCCGAGAGCATTTCCATATTTTACAGTTTGAGTGTTTGTTTTATCTCATTGCATTTTATTTTATTGAAATTCGATTTTGTTATCCCTGTTAGGATCGCTATTATTCTCCGATTTAATGTTCTGAAGAATGTGACACGACTAGTAAATTGTAAGTGTTTTTTATTTTAACTTTACATAATAAGCCACTTAAAAAAAACTAGTCATTAAAAATCGGTGATGATATACCGATGGTATAATAAAATGAAAACATGTCAATAGAGAGAATGTGGTAGCGTCATATTTTTTAAGTTCTTATTTGATTTTAATAAAACGTTACCGATGCACTAGAATCTTTTTCTGTATCGTGGAGGTAGTATATATAAATTGCACAAGTACAAACATGCAGATTCAGAATTATTTGTAGGCAGATATATTTGTTCCGTGGGGGATTCGAACCTTTACGGTCGCAACTCAAGTTAATCCAGCCATCATATGATAATTTATTACCCCTTATTTTTTGTCGGTATCGCCGTGGCTATGGCAATTCCGAGTGAGAGCTTACGATAGACGGTAATATAACAATCTCGTTATCGCCAGCGACAGGGCAGCGTCAAAGGTTCGAGATGTTGTGTAATGAGATCATTATTTCATCTACCAATCATAGCGATTATTGCAAATCCTGCTTATAGTGCGTTAGACCCATGGCCGGACTTATGATCTTTTACAAGCTCATGACGGTGAATAAGATGCAATATATTATATATTTTCTGCCGACTTCCAAAAAGGAGACGGTACTCAATTCGACTGTATGTTTTTTTTATGTGTTACCTTATAACTTTTTACTGGGTGAACCCATTTCGATGATTCTTTATTATTTGAAACCTGGTACTTCTCGTGTGGTCCCGTATGAATTTGATCAAGGTCAGACCAATAGTTTTTGAGATATTCTTTATGATTTATATTGAAGTAGGCTGTACAAAATTTTAAATTTTAAATTATAGATTCCGAACTTCTATTTGCAACTTGCATACCACTACAATTTATCTACGTACAAAATTTACTACTATGATGTAGTCCATACTACTAGACTAATTAATGTATAATAATTTCTTTGCACCTACTCGATTAAAATATTATCACGTTGATGCCATAGATATATCGTTTTCCGTAACTGCATTATTACAAAAAGTAGGTTATATTTAGTCACATGTTTAAACTCTAGTCTGTTTTTTAAAGAAGTCTTATGGAAAATGAATCAATTAAAATGTATAGTATGAAATTTGACATTAAATGTGTAAATTTACGCCGTGGATAAGGGACTACTTTCGTGTCAAAGACTCTTTTTTAAACCCGAATATCGACTAACTATAAAGTATGTTAAAACCGATAATGATTTTCTTTTTTTTTTTAAATTTAAGTTTGGTTTGCTAAGTGTAACAATATTTCTAAAAAGGTTAAAGGTTCGGAAGTCATAACGACCGGAAAAAGCAATGGCGCCAGTAAATTTAGGTTATATTGAAAATATGTACCCTCGGGGAAAAAACAAACTTTACGAATCCTGACACGTTTTATTTATTTAGTTTTTAATTCCCGCCGTTTCGGGCGCTATAAAGCATTCATGGTCACGAGATAAACTGGGTTGTTTGACGCCTTAATGCCGTAGTTAACAAATGCTACTTCCAATTTTTAAAAATAAATTTTTCATCCGATCTACGCAGAACAAACCTATATTGCATTTCTTGATAACTTTTTACCGAGTTTAAAAAGCATAATATCTGCAACACTGTGTAATTTAGAAGAAGTTCTTATCCTCGCACAACTTCTGCGAATTGTTGAATCGACCTTGTGGAATCGACTACCACCAGAGATTTTTCCGGACCAATACGACTTACGGGTCGTCAAGAAAAGAACCCACTCTTTTTTAAAAGGCCGGCAACTTATCTGCAATTCCCCTAGTGTTGCAGTTGTTTATGGGCGGCGGTAGTCACTTACCTGATCTCACCTACCTGAGACTCACCTGATGGTAAGTGATGATAACTAATGCAAAAACGAACTTTTATATTCGATTACTTCGATGTGCAAAGGAGCTTCATCATCATCATTACAGTCCTTCACAAATCACATGCTTCCTTCAAGGAATACCACAAACCACGTTTCTGAGCCATCTGCATCCATCGACTTCCTTGCATGTCTTACCAGGTCGTAACTCCATCTAGTGGGGGGTCACCCTACACTTTGCCTACAGATACGAGGCCGCCATTCGAGAACCTTTTCTCCCCATCTGTTGCCGGTTCATCGAGCTATATGGCCGGCCTATTGCCACTTCAGCTTATTATTACGTTGGGTTATGTCGGTTATTCTGGTTCTACTGGTAATATCATTATTTCTAAGTTTATTACGCAGAGAAACCCCGAGAATAGCCCTCTCCACAGCTTGCTGAGCGATCTCGAGCTTTCTCATATGGCCAGCAGTGAAGGATTACGTCTAATAACTCATCACTGGCAATACATACTGGTTGTACACTCTTGTCTCCAAGTTTTGAGGTATACCTGACGAGAAGATGTGTCGTAATTTCCTGAACGCTGCCCAGCCGAGTTCAATCCGTCAATTGACGTCTCGGTCGAAGTTGAACTTACTTAGTTGGACTATTTGTCCCAGGTAAACATACTCGTCAACAACTTCGAGCTTAGAGCTTCCAATCTCTACCGGCATAGAGTGTGAAATAGACGTTACACATGATCTTTCTTTTGTTCATATTCATCTTAAGACCTATCCGTTGGGAGGCACTATTGAGGTCATCGAGCATAGTGCTTAGGGCCTTTAGCGATTCTGCCATAAGGACTATATCGTCGGCAAATCGAAGGTAAGTGATGTACTCGCCATGGAGGTTAATACCGTACCCTTTCCAGTCCCGTAGCTCGAAAACGTCTTTCAATGCAGCTGTGAAGAGTTTCTGGGATATAACGTCACTCTATCTTACTCTTCTCTGCAGTTGGATAGTTTTCATACTCTGGTTCTGTACTCGGATAGCCATCGTAGCCCTACTCTACAAACACTTCAGCACTTCGGTTTACTGACTGTCAACTTTGCACCGCTGAAGGGACTGCAGCACCGCCAAAATTTCGACGGAATCAAAAGCTTTATCATAGTTCATATGCGCAAGACATAGTGGCAGATTGTACTTGTCGGTCACTCTGGCGAAGGGTATGTATGTGGTCTATGGTGCTAAAGCTTTTTCGGAAACTGGCTTGTTCGGGAGGATAGAAGTCGTTGAGTCTGCGTGCGAGTTGATTTTTAATGACTCTCTAAAACAGCACGTCTATGCGGCTCAGAAAGGAAATCGGTCTGTACTTCTTTAAGAGAGCGTTGTCGCCTTTCTTGAAGAACAAAACCACTGCACTTTTCTTCCAGAAGTTAGAGTAGCTTTTTTGTGAAGGAATTTTAAGAATCGGCATTAATCCACGCGAACGAAGTCGCAGGCGGGGCAGCTAGTTCATTAATAGTGATGTTTATTTTTTTAATTTTATATTATGTCATTGCGGTACTATTTTTTTTTAGCTTTTGGAACTCAGTATTCACGTTTTATTAAAAGGGTACTTTTTAACCTTTTAGTGTTATAGGAATATCACCAGTTCAAGGTTACAACTAGAATGCCGTCCTAACAGTTACAACACTTAGAGTTAAAGCTGTTTCTCAACGAGTAGAATTCTTCCTTCTGTCGAGTGGAAACTTCCTTGTTTTTTGGACTCGTAAAAAATTATTAAGAAATGTGTTTAGTTGTTAAATAAATATCCTAATTATTGTAGATTAAATTGATATCAATTCATTGTATACAGATAGCTTCATAGTTTCTAACAACATTTAACACGGTATACAGCATGAATATTTTAGTTATAAAAACTCTCCATAGATGGCGCTCTCCCTTTGTGAATCGCGTAACCAATTCATTCTTTTCGGAACCACAAGTTAAATATGTTATAGAAATAAATTGCCTTTTCTTGTCAATGAATGTTGGTGTTTTATTCATGGGCCTTCGGAGCCGGAAGTAGAGTAGAGTGAAGTGAACCAGGGAGCAGTGGCGACACTTAGCGGTTTGTGATTTATACGGAGTTGAGCAGCAGACGGAACTGAGGAGAACAAGTTTGTATGGGCGTTAAACTGTAAGTAAATTTATATCAGTATTGGAAATAGAAGTTTGAAATTGAATATAAATTCAACCTTAAAGCAAAGAGACATTGAACTTAGAAAATTTGAAGATTTATTAGTAGTGCATGGCTGCATGGACTTGTAAAATTTTATGTTGAATTGTGGTTGAGACGGGGAATCCATACCCGATTTTGCTTAAGTGTGTACAACCAAATCACTCACACACTGGACACAGAATAAATAACTTGCTCTCTCCCCTCAACGGGACTTGTAAAAAAAAAAGTCGAATTTCAAAGCAATAAAAATAACAATGTAAAGCAAAATAAAAGAATAGAAACGAAAAAGCTCAGTCAAATATGTACAACCGAATGGACAATGCCAGAGTCAATTTTAAGAAATCTCCAAAAGATAGGCTAACTTCAAACTACATAGAAACTAGAATTGACATTTTGAATGGACAGTGGGAAACATTTAACAAAGTACATGAAAAACTTATTAGTGAAGTCAGTGATGCTGATTATGCAGAATTAGATTACTTTAACGAGGACTTTTACACCAAAACAGAAGACTTATACGCAGATTATAAAACAGAATTAAAAGCAAGCTTGGAAAAATGTACTCGCATACAGACCAAAACCCAGGACGCGTTGCGCAGAAATGAAGAGCAAATTAGTGTGCAGCATCCAAAGATTTCTATTCCTAGTTTCTCCGGAAGGTACACTCAGAGTGGACCACGTTTCGTGACCTCTTGTTATCACTCATTCACAATAATAATTCGTTACAAAAGGCGCAAAAAATTCACTACCTAAAAAGCTATTTAACCGGTGAAGCGGAATAACTATTGCGAAATCTACCAATAACAAGTGACAATTATTCAGTGTGTTGGGATCTTTTGGAGAAAAGATTTAACAATAAGAAATATGTAACGAACTGTATTTTAAAAAGGTTTTTTAGCCAAAAAAAATATTTATTATGAAAATTCAAGTGCTCTTAAAGAAATTTTTGATACTACTAACGAGTGTTTGATTCGTTGAAAAATACTGGTGTGAACACTGAAAATTGGGATATTATTGTGATTTATCTTTTGTCCTCAAAATTAGATAGTGAATTTCGCAAGCAGTGGGAAGTAAAAATTTGTGACTTTACAAACGACTTGCCTACATTTAAGCTATTTTTAGAGTTTTTAGAATACAGGTACAGGTCACAGATAATTTTTGAATCATAAAATCACAAAATGTACTCAATCTCATCATGTAGTCATTAAAAATAATGACATGGTACCTGCTCCATATTCCTACTGTTCTGATAATGATCATAAGCTCGGAAATTGTAAGACGTTCCCAAAAATGAAACTCTATTAGCACGCCGAAACTTTGTCCAAACCTCCAACTTGTATTTTAACTGCTTAGGCGCAAATCATTCGGCCATAATGTGTCGTTTGCCCACCAGATGTAAAATTTGCGAAAAGAAACACCACTCACTATTGAATTCAACCACCACCAACGTTCTATCGAATAATGTAAAAGTAACCACTCAATCGAATTGTAACAATGTTGTCGCGGCAACAGCGACAGCATCAGACAAAAATGATCAGACCAACTTTACCACTTGTTTCTCTAACAACAAGAGTCAAGTGCTTTTAGCAACCGCTTTAGTAAAAGCTGAAACAAACAACGGATCTTTTATGACATTTAGGTCTTTACTGGACCAAGGATCACAGGCTTCGTTTATAACGGAGTCTGCAGTCCAATTACTTGGGCTGGAGAAGGAAACAAGCAAAAGTGTAATATCTGGAGTAGGGAGTGAGTGCAACTCTAAACATGTAGTACACATCAAACTACGTGAATGTGATACTAAAGTGAATGCGCGTTCTCACCAAACTTACCCCATTTCTTCCTGAACGACAGGTTGACATACAGCTATATTATATGCCAAAAATGAGGTTATCAGATCCAAATTTCAACGTTCCAAACAAAATAGTAGTCAGATAATATTAGAAGGTTTATTTAAAGGTCCAATAGGAACCCCTATAGCGCAAAACACTAGACTCGGCTGGATTTTATCGGGTCAAGTATCTGAAGGTCGTAAAACGGAATCAAGCTGTAGTAACTCCATAACCACTTTACACACTCAAGTTATCTAAGAAGAATTTGATCTTAAACAATTTTGGGAAATCGAATCTGATCAATGTCTTCTCAACAAAATTCACCACACACCTGAGGAACAAAGATGTGAGGAATTCTATAAGGAAACGACCATAAGAGATCATTTAGGACGATATATCGTCAAACTACCATTCAAGGAGGAAAATCCGAGCTGCAAATCAAGGAATTCGCGGGAAATTGCAGTGAGCAAATTCCTTATGCAAGAAAAGCGTTTAGTACGGTCACCACACGTTAAAGATCTCTATTTCGACGTTATTGATGAGTACCTAGACCATGGACACATGGAAAAGGTACCAAAAGATGAGGTCAACAAATCAGATAGTATGTACTTACCTCATCACGCCGTAGTGAAGCTTGACAAGACAACATCCAAACTGAGAGTTGTCTTCGACGCTTCGTGTCGCGATAACAACGGTGTATCTCTCAACAGTGAATTGATGATAGGTTCACCTCTTCAATCGGGTCTGCGTCACTTGGTGATGAGATGGAGACTTCACCCTGTATGTTTGGTCGCTGACATAGTTAAAATGTACCGCCAAATATTGATGGCTAGTGAAGATATAGATTAAGAACGATTGGTTTGGCGAGCTACGCTGGAACAACTTATTGAAATTTTCGATTGTTGCGAGTCACATTTGGCACTGCCGCAGCCCCATATCTCGCAGTTAGAACACTGCACCAGCTCGTGTATAATGAAGGAAAACCATTTCCATTAGCATCGGAAAGAATCTTAAATTAATTTTATATGGATGACTTACTTACTGGCTGCAAAACAGTCCTGGAAAGAAAACAGATCTATAAACAGATCAACGAATTATTAAGCAAAGGGGGGTTTGAACTTCAGAAATGGTCAACCAACAATGAAACTCTGTTAAAGGAAATAAGCAAAGAAATAGAAACAACAGAAAGCAATTTGGAACTCAAAATAGATGAAATCATTAAAATACTCGGACTTACCTGGAATCGACGTACCGACGACTTCGAATACTCCGTGCAGCTACCGCTACTCGTGGAAACTATAACAAAAAGAAAGGTTATATTAGATATTGCAAGATTGTTTGATCTTATGGGATGGATTGCACCAACCATTATAAAAGCAAAAATCTTCATTAAAGTCGCCAAAATTAAACCTCGTAGTAGTGGGAAGATTGAAACTAAAGTGCGTATGGTTCAAAGATGGTTTGGAAAATTCAGATCGGTTAACATGAAGTTTCAAGATGAATCCGGAACCGGAAGAACAAAGGAAATTGAAAACTAGGCTTTAGTGAGTAATCAACTACTATTGATTAAGGGGAAGGTCGGAGATAAGTAAAGCTACATAGTAATTGAAAACGACATTTGTATACGACCGTGGCTTGCCTAAAACTGTAAACCTGAAAATTTTAATGTTAAAAAAACAATAAAAGTATAGTTTCTTACCAATCTTATTTATTATATTTTCAGGTTTATTATTATTTTATAAAAAATAAATAAAATTGAATTTGCAAACGAGATTTTATATTTTGACTACAGTTTCATCTCAATTGGCAAATATATATTTAAAAAATACTCTTGTGATTATGGATTTTAAGAAACTCAGTTTGGCTTACTAGGTGGTGGGACTCCTTTTCTTTTTGTCCGTTCTTTCTTTCTTTCTGTTCCGTCTGGTTAGATACCTTCCTCTTAGCTGTTTCTAGCGTCAAATTGAAGTGCTTGGGTTTCAGTCAGAAGGGTATAGAGATCCAGTATAATTACGTGCTGTGAGACATTCGATCATAGTCCGCAAAGTGACCATCAGGTTTCCATCAGGTGGACTGATTAACTTCGTTTGTCACTTCAGTTTAATAATAAAGTTGAAAAGATATTTCTTTCATATCATTGTGAAATAAATCAACTATATAGATTTTTGATACATGACTAGTTGTAAATACAGTGCTTTTCCATGTTTATTATATTCCATCCATCAACCAATAACAGTACACTGCTGGATGTAGGATTTTCCTATAAGGAAAGCTTTTGAAATGATTATCACGCTTGGCTGGGACGTTGGTGATTACTGTGCTAGGTATTTAAACTGAGGTTATACAACCTCTTACATATTAGATAATATGATATTTACACTCAGCTTGTCTAATAGTTGTACTACCGTCGTCGAAGAAATATGTAACGGACGGGAGATGGAAAAAGAATATGGTAGAAGAGGATATAAATTGAAATAACACAGTCACTTGATCTGGAAGAAATGAAACTTCTACTGGCTAAGTAGTTAGTATGCCTGCTGTCGGAATTCATTTTAATTTTTGTAAATTTGTATATGAAATATTATAAACTACATGTTACAAATATATTACAAAGCAACCTTGCGATCATTTTTTGTTATTAAAAGTAATGTAAATAACGGGTATTACAAAAATAGTACCCAGTATTTATTTTGTATAATGAAAATTAACTAAAGTTCCGAGTTGACTAAAATACCCTTCTTGTCATAAACCATCAGAACATGTCGTATGTGCCTCAAGCTGTTATCACAGTTGAATTTATTATTATACCTTACACATGCAGATACAAAGCACTCTTATTAAGTTAAAGATTAAGCAAGAAAATGTGAATTTATAAATATGAAGCAGTTAGGTAAATGAAAAAGATGGAAATGTCTTGTTCAAACATATACTTAGCATTTTACACGTTGTAGAGCCATGCTGCAGCAATGAATTTCTGATGTAAAACTTGGCCACATATTATATTAAAATTAATCACGTCGTTAAACATGAAAATGATCGTCTCACTGTGAAATATTCAGCGTTTAAATGCTTTTATTCGTGTGGATAATTGCTCGGGCTCAACGGTAATCACCATTTTCCGGACTGGAGAAGATTAATGTTAAGTCAAGATGATCCAATGAAATAGCTATAAGGAGGTGTAAAAATGTCGAAATTGAGATAATATATTGCTAAAAACTAAAATGTTATGTGTTATAGAAGTTTTGCTTCAGTTTTTAAAGAACATTTTATTAATATAATATATATTTTGGTTATTGTTTTGAAGGGTCAAAATATCAATAAACACCAATGTTTCGTTTATTTTATTTCATTCGAAATGACTTCAAAAATGTCACTAACATAAAACAAAAAATATGACATCATGCCCAGAACAAAGTGTTGCTTTTCAGGTTTCACATTGAAAGACGCTACCACGCATGTGTTGCTACACTGCATCGTAAAAATCTAACTTTATGAGTATTTTTATTATTTTACAAAAATATTATACATGTTTATAATTTACTAGCTGTGCCCCGCGGTTTTACCCGCGTATATCACGCGTCTGAGCCGCGCGATATTATATGACATCTATTTCATTATCTATGGAAAAATTGGCAAAATTCATGGAGTACTTTTATTTATTAACATATGTAGCATATGTACGTTATATAACGAAGTTAAATTTTATCAACTCTCACTCCCCGTCCCGGGTAAGCGTCACACTCCCGAACCGCGCGAACCGCCCAAAGCGCGGTTTTCTCCAGTTTTAAAGAAAACCATATACGATACATGAAAAGTATAGGTACGAAATTATCCTTGATAAATTTGCTATCAACCTCGTATACAAAAACGATATCACTTATAACTTCCGCGCAATCTGTCACGAAATATGAACATTTTTTATCATTTATTGATTTTGTTTGTTCAAAATTTAGTTTTCTCATTAATTTGCCACTGTACCGCCAAGATTTATATGATTTTAGTATAGAATAGAATATGTTCTTTAAAAATAGGTATAATTTGTTTCTCTCTCTCTCTTTTATTTCACATTACTATACTATTTTGAAATTTTAATTGATTCAGCCTTTCAGCGAAATACAAATATTTGTATTTTAGTTAAAAACTTGGCAAAATTAATAGTAAGTAACGAACCGTCACTACTGGTTTCTCTTGGTTCTCATTGGACGGCTAGGGTTTATGCGTCATGCGTGCGCCGAACTGAGTGTTGAATTACTTTAATTTTCCATTATTTCTTAAGCTATGCGTCCAAATAAAATGCTATACAGAGCAAAGTTTATCTTCATAACATTGTCTTGATGATGAAGTTATTTTCGTTCGTAAGGACTAATATACCATGCCTAATAATAACGCATCTAAATCACTTTTTTACTTATTATAAGCCAGTGCTTAATCACAATCCCACCTGGTGGTAAGTGGTGATGCAACCTTAGACGGTAAATCGCACTGTCTTAGCGTTACAAAAGCCTACACACTCTTGCCTTGAAGACGCCTCGATTGTATTCAGACGGCAATATAGACGCCGGCAAATTATTCCACTCCTTTGCTGTACGCATTACAAAACTCGAGCAAATCGTTTGGTTCTAATACTTGGAATATCGATAACAAAGGGGTGAAGACCCGCCGATCGCCTGGTCGTCTGATGGTGGAAAGGAGAGGGAGAAATTAAAGCATGTAAATCCTGCGCGCACTCACCGAAATGCATCCTATAGAATTCCGAGAGGCTGGCTACTCTGCGCCTGTGCTCGACAAGATTAGTTTCAACCAAATCAAGGTCACCAATGAGTCTCTCAGTGCGTCTCTCTACTGAGTCCAACGCTCTCAGGTGGCATTTTACAGCACCAGCCCATATGGGACAGCAGTACTCCATGCAAGACCGGATATGCGCTTTATATAAGGTAAGAAACTGCCCCGGTGTGAAGTACGAGTAACGCCGCACCCTTACAAGGTCATCAAGTTTCCTTGCGGCTGCTTTGGCTTTGGCTTTAATATGCAGCAGGAAGAGAGTTGCGGAGAGAACGGACCCCTGGGAATCACGGACGTTAGTCGCCACAGGATTGGATGAGCAGCCATCGATGACGACCCGGAGAGACCGTTCACTCAGAAAGTCCTTTACGTATTCAATCAGACCAGCAACAAGCCGTACGCTGGAAGCTTCCCCAAAAGGCTAGCGTGCCAAACTCTGTCAAACCTTCGTCTGCCTTCGAGACATCAATGGAAACAGCAAGTGCTTCACCATTGTTCTCCAGTGCTGCGCCCTATACGTGAGTGGCATACGCTAGTTGATCCT
This sequence comes from Parnassius mnemosyne, assembly GCA_963668995.1. NCBI lineage: Eukaryota > Metazoa > Arthropoda > Insecta > Lepidoptera > Papilionidae > Parnassius > Parnassius mnemosyne. The sequence goes on along the minus strand of CAVLGL010000104.1, from coordinate 41,265,664 downwards.
CAGTTGATCCATTTCGGCGAAACCCGTAATGGCGGTCACTGAAGGAGATCATTCTGTTCTAGGTATGCCATGAGGTGGGTGTTCAATATACGCTCCATAATCTTGCAGAGTATGGAGGTAATTGAAATTGGCCGATAGTTGGCAGGGTCGGTACAGTTATTTTTTTTAAGCACAGGCTGCACATTGGCCAGCTTCCAAGATTTGGGCACTATTTCAGTCCTGAGAGAGAGGCGGAACAAGCGCGTCAACACAGAGAAAACTCAGGTTCACAGACCTTTAGAACTATAGCTGGTATATAATCAGGTCCACTAGCTTTGTTCACGTCTAGACTTCGCAAGGTATTAAGAATCTCCTTGTTAGTTATACGGACCTCTGCCATAGAGATACTGCAATGAGGTAATTGAGATCACTTTCTAATTTTCAATATTTTTTGTCACAAAATACCTTATTGTGGCTTATCTATAAGAAATAGGCATATGGTTACGCTGACTATATTTGTATATGATCTATGTTTTTGTAGATCATTGTATTTACGTATTACTAACCATTACGCCAGCGTACGCGGATACACCATTTCGCGAGCACTTTTTCTTCTGATAATAAATTAAAATTTAAAATTTTGTACAACCGACTTCAATATTAATTTTAAGAATAACTTAAAAACTTAGGTCAGACCCTAATCAAACTTATGTGGGACAACACGAGAAGCATCAGCTTTCAAATGAAAAAAGAATCATTGTAATCGGTTCACCCAAAAAAAGTTATGAGGTATGGATAACACACATAAAAAAAGAACACCGTCGAATTGAGTACCTCCTCCTTTTTGAAGTCTGTAGAAAATCAATATTTAAAGTTAGAGATAGTAGGGTAACGATAGATAAAAGGCCTTTACTATGCCTCATGAATCTGGCGATAATATACAAAAATAATTTTTCAAGTCGGACTAGTAATTTCAGAGATGTTTCAACAAACAAAAAGAAAACTAAAAACTCTTGCGCTTTATTATATTAGTATAAATACCTGCGAGTGTTGTCACTTGGAGTAGTATCTGTATCTTAATTTTTGTGATTTTGGTGACTTCTCCTTGTTTCATAATATTTTGAAAACAATAATATTGTGAAATAAGTACAAGTATATATCCAAAATACAAAAATGAAGTTACGGTTTACACATGTACCTAGATGTTTTATTTTGTGCAATTTACGATACTAAATAACTATACAGTAAAACGGACTTTTGAACCTTCAGTTTAATATTACTTATTTTATCGATGTCAAACCGATTGTCAAAAAGTTGGAACTTAAATTTTAATTTAAAGTTTTAATGGATTCCTAAAAACCATTTCAGCAAGTTTTCTATTTTTGTTCTATCAATATAAATAAAGTACATCTACGATAAATATAGCTTCATTCTTCTTTTTTTGCAAAATTTTTTTACGTTACCTGATTAGATTCTAATACTTTAGATTTATAACATTATAGTACGTAGTATTATAAATGATATGTTAATTAGTACCTATATATAAGTAAAAAATCCCATAAGTTTTTTTAGCCTGAAATATATTTTGTGCACCCTGATAACTAACGAAACAGATCTCGCAAGTCTTTTTAACGCTACTCCACGTTGCTGAGTATCTTACAGGCTATAATGTCCCACACTGGGCACATGCCCTTTCCCGTCTTTGAGAGGATTGTATGGTAAGGAAATGTACGCCGCGCTGCACGAATACGCGTTGGCGGATTAAACTGGCCTCTAAAAATAATTTTTCTGTTTATTCGATTTCAACTTTTTGTTTGTTTGTAGCGCGTGGGAAATCGGCACTTAAAATTGCAATTTACGATTTTATTGGTGCCGGTGGGGATCAAGCCCGAGTTGCTCGCGCACTGTAAAATTTACGATGAGCGCTAAGCTCCTGAGCTAGCATCGCTCTTACATCTGGGTTATTTACACTAAACTAAGTGGGGACCTGAATAAATACGCACGAAGTCGATAGATGCAGGAGGTCAAGATTTCTGAGGAGGGAAGGGGGCTACGCTATAACCTGACAACTTTATCTGCTGCAAAATGCCATCGATCGCCGACGTAATAATTCTTAGCGTTACTCGTATTTTCAAGGCAAAATCAGAGATAATTTACGTTAGCTATTATATATTTTAAGGCAGTTCTTTTCAGCCAAGATACTAGCCCAGGGGAGTGTATCGCGACAGCATTTGTAAAATTTACTTTAATATAAAGTCATTAATACACTTTTAATATATGCATATTAGTGATATTTAAACCATATCTTTTAAAAATCATTGTCCCTATTGCTTGGCATCATAAATTAATTTTTATGCTTTTACCTCTGTTCGATTGCCGGGTCAGAGAAGTTAAAAATTGTATGATTATTTGAAAAAGATTGCTTTGAGCAACATTTGATATTAATATTCATTGTACTTTTTCCACAGTGCCTGTTCATTTGCCTAACGTTGTACTGGTGTTAATAATCTATACAAATAAATAAAATTGAAGTGTCTGTTTGTAATGTCCAAATAACAGCTTTTTACTATATGCATATGAAAGTATATACGTTACTTATAACAAAAACACGATTTTTAAAAGTTTTGTCTGTCTGTCTTTCTGTCTGTCTGTTTGCTCTTTTTTTTATAGAAGAGGGGGCAAACGAGCATGCGGCTCACCTGATGGTAAGTGACTACCGCCGCCCATGAACAACCGCAACACCAGGGGAATTGCAGATGCGTTGCCGGCCTTTTAGAAAGGTGTAAGCTCTTTTATTTAAGGTTCCTAAGTCGTATCGGTCCGGAAAATTCGCTGGTGGTAATTAATTCCACAAGGAAGTTGTGCGAGGGAGAAAAATTCTTCTAAATCGCACAGTGGTGGACCGCCAATCATCCAGATGGTATGGATGGTAACGCGAGTTTTGTCGCGATGTGCGATGGTGAAATTGAGCGACTGGAATTAGTCCGAACAATTCCTCAGAGCACTCCCCGTGATAGATGCGATAAAATACGCAAAGAGATGCAACATCTCTACGCAGTGCCAGTGTATCGAGCCGATCAGAAAGAACTCGGTCATCGACGATTCGAACCGCTCTGCGCTGGATGCGGTCAAGTGGAAGGAGCTGGCATTGGGGTGCCCCGGCCCAAAGATGAGAACATTATTCCATGTGGGGCTGAACTTGCGCTTTCTAAAGTTGCAAGCGATGTGCCGGCATGAAATAATGTCTTGCTCTGCTGAGCACGCATTTTTAGAGGCCAATTTGGCCTTCCCTTCCAAGTGGCCACGAAACTGCACACTATTCGATATGTCGACGCCAAGGATTCCGATACTAGCTGAGGCAGCAAGGAGAGTGCCCTGAAACTGAGGAGATACGACAAAGGAGTTCTTTTTAGCGGTAAATGCGCAAACTTGTGTCTTCTGGGGATTGAACTGGACTAGATTTAGTCGGCCCCAATCCGAGACTTTGTTAAGCAAAGACTCGACTTCAGACACAAGTTTGTCGCGGTACTCAGCGACGTTTTCCCGAGAAATATTGGCACGACCGGTATATAAGGCATCACCAGTGCTGTCGTCTGCATAGCAATGAATGCTACCAGTTAGCAACATATCATTGACATGCTGGAGAAACAGCGTTGGTGATAGCACGCAGCCTTGTGGAACACCAGCGTTGATAGGCTTGAAATCAGAGCACGCACCGTCTACTACGACTTTGATGCTCCGATCAGCAAGGAAACTGGTGATCCATTTGCACAATTTCTCGGGAAGCCCATAAGAAGGAAGCTTCGAAAGAAGCGCTTTGTGCCAGACCCAATCGAAGGCCTTCGCTATGCCCAAACTAACGGCCAATGCCTCCCCCTTGGACTCTACTGCCTACGCCCATCTATGAGTCAGATAGACTAGCAGATCACCAGCTGATCGACCTCAACGAAAACCGTACTGGCGGTCACTAATCAGCTGGTGATCCTCAAGGTACCTCATGACCTGGCAGTTTATAATGGATTCCATTATTTTGGAGAACAAGGAGGTGATGGCAATAGGCCTGTAGTTGGACGGGTCTGAGCGGTCGCCTTTTTTAAATTTTAATATTTTTAATATTAGCCGTTTCGGCCGACCGATTTTTTTTTGAGACCGGAATTTCACTGGCAGATACCTGATTTTATAAGAACTAACTTAGACTACTTTAATTTTAGAAAAAGAATTAGGGTTCCGCGCAAAAAAGTAAAACCCATGAAATCCAATCGTAATAAATTACGCGCGGGCAAGGTCGCGGGGAACAGCTAGTTACCACTAAATTCGCAACATTGAACTGGCTGGAACAACTTGTACTTGTTGTATTTTTTAAGTTTAACTTTTTATTTAAAGTTTTTACATTGAATAAACGTACTCTGAACTTCGTGAAGCAGTATGTGGACTCGCACATTTACGCCTAAAGGAAAACATGAGGAGATGAGCACTGTTCAAGCTGAAATGAGAAAAGTTGTTTACACTCAACACGCCACAACACACGAAATCTATACAAATAAATAAAATTGAAGTGTCTGTTTGTAATGTCAAAATTACAGTTTTTTTATTAAATTCATATGAAAGTAAATATGTTACTTATAACAAAAATACAATTTTTAAAATTTTTGTCTGTCTATTCTGTTTGTTCCGGCTAATCTACGAAACGGCTGAACCGATTTTGACGGGACTTTCACTGGTAAATAGCTGATTTCGTAAGGAGTAACTTAGGTTACTTTTATTTTAGAAAAAGAATTAGGGTTCCGCGCAAAAACATAAAAACCTTAACACGTGGGTGAAGTAGCGGGGAACAGCTAGTATACATTAAAAATTAAGTTTATTAAACGATATTGAATTTAATTATGTATGTATAGAAAAATTCAATTACGCATTATTGATTACTGATATAAACTGCTGTAAATTGTAAACTTTCAGTTAGATCCTTGTTATTGATAATGAAATAAGGTTGTTTTAATAAGAAACGTTAAGTTTTTTTTTTACTTATTATAAGCCAGTGCTTGACCTCAATCCCACCTGGTGGTAAATGGTGATGAAGCCCTAAATGGTAAATTGCTATGTCTTACGCTAAGACAGTGCAATTTACCATCTACGGCTATTCAGGCTACAAAAGCCTATTTTTTAGCCTTAAAGACGCCCCGATTGTATTCGGACTTAAAGACAGACGCCGCAAAATTATTCCACTCCTTTGCTGTACGCATTACAAAAGACGAAGCAAACTGTTTGGTTCTAATGCGTGCAATATCAACAACAAAGGGGTAAACAACCACCAACCGTCTAGTTGCCTGACGATGGAAAGAAGAGGGAGAAATTAAAGCATGTAATTCCTGCATACACTCTTCGAAATGCATTCTATAGAATACCGAGAGACTGGCTACTCTGCGCATGTGCTTGAGGCTGACAATCGAATCGAAACCACATATTTTGATTAAGGTGTAGAGTTTGTGAAGTTAGGGCTTGTAGAGTTAGAAGCTTGGCTCAACATGAGATTTGATAACTTTTTGACAGTGCTAGCCATATGGTCTCGTCTTGGCAACATTTTGCATGAATATGTTTTTGGTAGGATTTCATTTCTTTTTGTAAGTTACTTATGACAATATTTTTTTAATTTTGTTTATTTCTCTTTCTTTTTTGGGGTATATTTCTTGCACATCAGAGGTGCTTTTCTTCATAGTCCACTCTCTATCTTTGCTTTTTTTCTTTGTTGGTTTACTGTTTATAATAAGCGATAGGTAAGTAATGACAGATAGAAAACCCGATAGATAGAAAACCCATACAAACTTCCATTCCCTACACCATTATGATTTCCCATCTCCGTAGAAGTTTTCTTTTGTAATTACTTGTCAACACATTTTAATTTTTAATGAAGTATTTAAGTATTGCTTAGATTATTGATAAGTCATCAGTAATCAATAAAAAATCAATGACTTATCAATAATCAATTAAAAAATATTAATAATCTAAGAAGTATTGTAATATTATTCGTATAAGTACAATAATATAGTAATATTATGAGACCTAACGAAAGCCCCCATATATACTTTTATGACCTGATATAATTTAACGGGTTTTTTTTTTAAAAAAAACCTGAAATTATAATTTTCACATCTCTAGCATGCAATTAACTTTGTTTAGGAAAGCCCATATACAAACTTCTATTCTCTAATTTAAAGGAAGGGGGGTGATTTATTAAAATTCGTGAAATATGTATTTTATTATTATTATTTATAACAAGGAGTAACAAGGAGTCCTTATTATTAAGGAAGTCTCTACAAACTTCCATACCCTAGTTTAAGGGGTTGTGGGTAAAAGATCCAAGTTTTAGAATTTTTCTGTTGTTTGTGTACTAATACTAGCTTACATACCAAATTTCAGTTTTCTAAGACTTCAGGAAGTACCCGAAGAATTTTGATGATCATCAGTGAGTGAGTCAGTGACGAAATCGTTTTCTTTTTGATACCAATAAAATCTAAAATATAAGAGCTATGCAATTTAAGCTTTATATATTAATTAAGTCTACTATTAAAATCATATCCCGAGAATTTTGTTTCTATCGTCTAATCTCGTATAACCCAAACCCAAGTTATGAGGGTTAAAAAAAAAACGACGAAGCGCTTCGAGAAAAGGTAGGTAGTGCTTCGTTCTGGTTTGATTGCCTCGTCTTGGCGGGGGCACTGCCGTGCCCCCAGATATTTTACGGACCTGTTATAGCATTAATTGCGCCTTTAAAATTCAGAAGGGAAGTAACAAGTGTCAATGATTATTCGTATATTCTTTACAAATTGTTATCAGTTTTTATATAAATATAAAATATTAGAAATAAAAGTTGTGTGTTTTTTGCTTCATTCTGCATTTCATACCATAAATTAAGATGTTATGATTATCTACAAGTGCTATCTTTTCAAAATATAAAAATAAATCTTAAAAATGAAAACAGAATCATTACCGGTTCGGTTGAATTATATTGAATGAAAGTGTTATGTGCACATAACATTTTTTTCAACGCCAAAATTGTAAGACTAAAGTGTTCTTGTCGAAAATACCTTCTTTCACATTATTGCATGAACAGGCTAAAGCGTAGCGAAATTTGGGTGCGGATGCCATCAATGTTCAATGAAAGATATGGTTAAATGACATTACTCAAAATGTTGATATCTCAAAAAGAACTCTGACGAAAAGAACTCTGAGAAACTATTCTGGTCTAGAAAAGTTTAGAGTAGAAGGCATGGAAAGAACATATGGCACGATTTGCAGTAGAAAAAAGTTAAGCATAAACATCAAATTATATTATATTTCTAAGAATCCAACCTGCCATCATTCAATAATTTACTTCTATTTGAAGTGAGAAATGTTTTGCCAACGTTAATAAATATCAGTCAAAACCTTCGAAATAACCCTTTAAGATCTTGTATTGGTTCACAGTAATCATTGTGAGATTTTTCTTTTAACTACCTCTACACAGATATGATATTTAGACTAGGTTACCAATAGCTTATTTTATGGAAATCCACAACATGATTTCCAGTTTATAAAACCACGTCTGTCTTTCTAATTGTTATTTTCGGTGACAACATCCACACCAATATCACTTTGCGCGTGGCCGCCCTCTTCCGAGAACAATGATTTAGCATTTCAATTAATTTTAAAGACAAAATTAAAGTAAAATACATACACACACAATCGATTTTCAATTTTTGTTGGAAAAGCCTTGTCATTGCGAGTGTATCCGACCCTTCTTAATGCTTCATTGGTTACAGTAAAGATAACTGGGTGCCATTGTTACCCGGGTGGTTGCAGGACTAAAATACATCCGGTATAGGTGCCAGTTGCTGATAATACGTATAATATATCATCCGTTCATCGATCAAATCCGTAGCAAAGATGTGTAAATGATGGATTCGAATATTGTGTTTTCTATTACATACTCAATGGAAAAAGTATTATCAAATTTATTAAACGAGGAAAAGTTGATGACATAAAATTTCTGAGATCAATTTTTGATCGTCTTTTAACGCCCACGAAGAATACAGCATAATATCTATATCTGGCGTTCCTCCATACCGAATTTCAGTCGCGGCGGCCCGTGTTAACGGAGACAGGCTATCTGCGTAGGACAGGATTGTTAACACACATTTGTGTTTGCGCACACACTCGTGCATCTTCTATTATCTCACTTTCATAGTCCAATGGGGCGGCAAAGCGACATGACCAGAGTGAGGTCAGGCGACCAACGAGTTTATTGCTTTCCGCGGCACGGAGGTATAAGCCCGCCAACTTACCGACTTCGTGGTGCTACTAAGATTTTTCTTGACAAAAAATAACAATATCTCGTTTTGGCTCGACCAGCGATCCAAACTTGGGACACCATGATCAGCAGTCGCTTGCAAGCACTAGACCAACGAGGCAGTTACCATCTCGTAAATGCTAGATGAAAATACCCATATCGGCATCGGCCAGCAGCGTTAAATGTGGAATACATCTAATATTCCGCTTCCCAATACACCTACTGTGGCGTGGTATATGTAATTAGGACAAATCCTTACTACACTGGGAGAGGTACGTGTCCAGCTGCGGACTATAAAAGGTTGATTAATAAGCCACAAAGTCTTAAAACTAAAAGTTGGCCGTGTTGTGGCGGTGTAAGATCATCCATACTATCATAATTCCCGTCCTTCATACCTATCACTGTCATCATCTGAGTTTTTATTTTTTTATTTTTGCTTTTACTTAATTGTCTAATTTATGTACACCTTCCCGCATATATTCGTAATTTATTGTAAAAAACTTTGCACAAAAAGGATGTCTGGAAGAAATCGCTTCCAGAGCGATAACATCGCTTATAAGGTAAAATTTTATATAATTTATTTCGTTTTGTTTCATTTTAATGTGTATTAGTGTTACAACAAAAATAACGTGTACGCAACAAGACGAGAGTGTTGTTTTTGTAAGAGAAGAAAGTAAAACGATATATGAAATAAGAATAGAAGGGGAGTTGATTGAGCAAGTGGATGAGTTTATGTATTTGGGATGTTTATTTAGCAATGATGGTAGATATGATAAGGATATAGAACGACGAATGAACGCAGGAAATAGACTGAATGGGGCTCTACACTCTATTATGGTAAGTCAGAATGAGTCAAAAAAGGCATGTATGGCAATTCATAATTCTGTGTTACTCCTTACTTTAGTGTATAGTAAGGAAAGTTGCATATGGCAAAAGAAGCACCCAAGTAGAATAAATGCTGTAGAAATGCGGTCATTAAGGAGTATGCTAGGGCTTAATCCAAATGACAGGGTGAGAAATTATGTGATAAGAATAAAGTGTGGTTGGGGAGATGATGTTGTGACCAGGATTAAGAATGGAATGCTTCGGTGGTTTGGTCATGTAGAAATAATAAATGAAGAGAGAGTGACAAAGCTAATCTATGTTGCAGATGTGAACGGCAGAGTCGGGAAGGGATGCCCTAGATTAAGTTTTATCGACGAAATTAGCGATATACTGAAAATGGGCCAGATTATAGGAATACCCTTAATCGACGAGCATGTATGCGTAGATATTTGGATGTAAATGAGACAAAAAAGGTGTGTCAGGAGCGTGTCTAATGGAAGTCCGTAGTCTCTGCCTACCCCTCTGGGTGACAGGCGTGAGTGTTTATGTATTTGGTACTTGTTTTTGTATGTATCTATGGTGTAGAATAGTGCAGAATACACTCCATATCGTCCCGTGGGTGTTGTAAGAGGCGACAGAAGGAAACGAACCAGCAGATGCAGCAGCGTCTTCTCAATAAAAACTAAAATATGACTACCAAGCGTGGCAATTATAGCAAATATCCCCCCTAAGAGGCAATCTATGGGGGAGGCCCATGTTCAGCAGTGGACTTTTGATATGCTGTAACGGTTACGGTAACGATAAAATCGTAAAGTACGTTTTAATTTGTTTTGTTATTGTGTATATAATTGCAAACATTTATAAACGAAATGACAAATATGTATACACAAAATATGTATATAAATAGTATGTGTACAGTGCATACTATAAACTATAACTTTTAGACAGTGAAAGATCTATATACATAATAATTTCTCACACTACAGCGAATACCACACATTAAATAAAATTAATGTTATGGTTCTTACCACGGTTATCAATATAAAATGTTGGTAAAAGGTTGGCAGCCTTGTCATAGTTGTAGCACGAACTTATCAGCTTGAACGAGGAAGTATCACCCACGAACAGAATACCAGCGTAAAATAGCAACTTAATGCTGTTGTATTTCGTATGGTGAGTATAGAGAACCGGTGACCCTTATTACTGGAAACAAGGCATTCCATCTTAGTTTTCAAGGGGTAGCATCCGCATTTTGATTTTTAATCGAGGATAGGTGTAAATGTATTTCAATAGGCCACAGAAAGCAATCACTAACTATCAGACAGATACTGTGCTCGTTTGCCATTCTTATTCTAGTGGGGTACACTGAAAGAGAAACTAATAAATAATAAGGCACGTATAAGCGCATATAAACGGAAACCACTAGTGTATATCATAGATATATGATACATTAATTAATTAATTAATTCGACACAAGTATAGAATTCTCACGAAAATCAGAAACATATTTGTATATTATAGCAACAACACAATGTGATGCTGATGAACGTTAATTATAAGCGAGCGTTACATGTGTTAATTGTACCGACAGCGGCAAATGTCACTTGATCGTGTGAATACTGTAATCACACTTAATGAGGCGAAATTCACTATAAAATGTTTAATGTCTATTTTAATTTACAGAACATGAGTCATAAAGAACTATTAATGCATTATTTATAAACATACAAAACGGTACTTATTTCTACTAGAAAGTTTGATTTTATTGCTAAAGTTATTTAGAAAACGACTATACAAATTTGATAAATGAAAACAAAAGTTACAGCCTTCACATGTCCCGCTGCAGGGGATAGGTCAACTTTTATTTCTCAGGTTTCTCCATAAACTTCAAATATTTATAATTTCTCAGTTTTTTTTAAATTTCAATTTATCTCTTTTTTCATAATATTTTTTTCACTGTCGAGCACGTGGCTAATTAGCGCTTAAAATAATTGCAATTAAGAGTTTCATTGATGTCGACCAAGATACGCTTGGATTCACTCGCAATTCTGTACAGTTTAATTGACAAGTGCCGTCCCAAACGATACTCGGAAAGTTATTTTTCATTATCTGAAACCTACTGAATTTATAAGCTTCAGTAGGGGTCACAAAATGAAATCTATCTTAAATAATAATCATATATTTGGTAAAATAAAAAACAATATTATTATAAATAGAGGTATCTAATGTTTTCCCTACACCTTAAAGTATAATTAAATTGTGGAAAAGGTTTAGAGCTCTTCTATGAACCGAAATAAATAATTTGTAACACTCAATAACTTTTTGCTCAATTGTACGATTTTATTATAACATTATTCAAAGAGGAAGTCCGCAGAGGCGTATCAGGCAATTTGGCAGCGTTCGTGGCGTTTCGTTTCGGAGATAGAGCATTGTTTACGGCTGCTGTTGTAGTCTGGGCTATTTCGTAACTTCGGCTTAAATACACTGGTAATGTTATTCTTAAAGTGATAACTTTTTTATTTATATTTTTATAAATGAATACTCATAAACTTGACATTTAAGACAATTTCTCTTAATTAAAGAGATAGGAGAGAGAAAAAGCCCTAGTGTAGGATGCTACTTGCGTTGACACTTTGGCGGCCTCTCATCTCAAGGGTATCTCGTTTATAGCTGAATTAAGTCAGTGGCGCAAATATGAGTTTCTGAGAGATGACTATATATTTGTGCCATTTGCTGTGAAGACTATCGTCCGTGGGGTCCACGTACGGTGAAGTCCTAAAGGAATTGTATCTGCGACTGGTCGTAGCTGCTGGTGATAAAAAGGCTACCACTACTCTCAAATGCTATAAGCCATTCAGAGAGGAAACTCAGCCAGCGTTCTTGGCACGATGCTACGAGGAGTAGGACTGTATGATAATTTAAATATTTATTTTTAGTTTTCCTTTATTATATATATTTTTTTAATATTGTGTGTAACCTTTAGTGAGATTTAAAAATGTGTTATACTTATTAAATTAAAATATACACATTGAATTTTTTCTATAATTTTTCATTTTAATTATTGTAAATTTTACTTATTTTAATAATAATAGTTTTCATAATTAAAAGATAATAACAATCTTAGTAAAACATTGATAATAAGACTATCTACTAAAGTTTCGGTGGAGTCCCCGTGTAGTGGCGGTTAAGAATACCTCCTACCCCATATCTTTCCGTGGGTGTTGTAAGAGGCAACAGAAGGGAACTGAGGCAGAAGATGGGCAGCAGCATTTTTCTGATAACAGCAAATTACAATAAAAAGAACTGCGGTTGCCAATCCGCTCGCCAAGCGTGGCAACTATGACAATATATCTACCATGACGGGAGTAATAAACAGAAGGCCCCCAGTCCCCGGCGGCCTCGCTATTCCTAGCTACGGTGGCGACTATGGTAGCGGCGTGGCAGGGGGTGCTAAGAATCTCCGGCGGAGGTTCGGTTACCACCAAAGACGACTCGACCTGGCGACATATAACGCACACATGCTGAGGACTGACGAGAAGATCCTGGAGCTAGAAGACGAGATAGACAAGCTGCGCTGGGATATTATAGGATTATCTGAAGTCCGAAAAGAGGGGGAGGACATGGTAATCCTGGTATGGTATGAGCAAAGATGGTACATGGTAAAGGTCATACGGGTTTACGCACTAACCTCGGCACATCTCGATTAAGAGGTGGAGGAAATTTATGATGAACCCAAGAAGCCATCAGTTGGCCGATTTTATGAGGAAAGAAGGACTCTTTATGATGAACTTTTTCTTCAAGTAGCGGCCCCACAGAAAGTGGACCAGGTCGACTCCCAACGGTTCAATAAAATATGATATTGACTTCATTATGATGAGTAGCCAACAATTGTTCATTGATGTATCAGTGATTGCGAGGGTGAAACTGACCCTTACGAAAGTGTAAGTGTGCTGTAAAATCAGTTATAATAATGCATTATCACGTATTTTGAATTTAAAAGATAAATATGATAGATTGTTTGAGATTTTTTAAATTAATTTTTCTTCACCATTTGCCTATATTAATACCTGAACCTTCTCTGCAAATTTGGCCGGTTATTGCAAAATATCGAAGAACCGGCAACCGATGGGTAAAAAAGGTTCTCGAGTATCAGACTCATACCGGCAGGCGACAGTAAGACATGCAGGAAGTCAGTGGATGCAGGTGGCTTGGGACCGTACTTTGTGGCATTCCTTGGGGGAGGCCTATGTTCAGCAGTGGACTTGTGAAGAGCTGTACATATTATCACGCCTCTTTCCCGTAGGGGTAGGCAGAGACCACTTCTTTCCATTTGCTACGATCCTTACATACTTGTTTCGCTTCGTCCACTTTCATTATTCCCTTCATGTATGAAGCTCTACGATTTAGGGTACTCTTGACCTGGCCTTTTTTCAAGACGTCCCTGATTTGGTCTCGAAATGTCCGCCTAGGTCTTCCCCTTCCAACACTTTCATTCACACTCGCCTTATACACTTTTTTCGTCAATCGTTCTTCATTCATTCTCTCGACATGGCCAAACCATCTCAGCATACCTTTCTCAATTTTTGTCACTACATCTTCCTTCAGACCACAACGTTTCCTTATCTCACTATTTCTTATCCTGTCACTCAGTTTAACTCCTATCATACTTCTTAATGCTCTCATCTCAACTGCATTTATTCTGCTTTCATGTTTCTTCTGCCATACCCAACTTTCACTTCCGTACATGAGTGTCGGAACCAACACCCCCTCATGCATAGCCAAACGAGCCTTGTTAGACACCTTCCGACTGCTCATAAAGGAGTGCAAAGCTCCATTCACCATGTTTCCTGCATTCACTCTTCTTTCGATATCACTCTCACACTTTCCATCTCTTGTAAACTATGAACCCAGATACACATACTCTTTCACTGGTTCAATTTGTTCATCTTCAATCACGATATTGCAGTTTGTCACTGCCTCATCTTTTTCAAACACCATCACTTTCGTCTTCCTTACATTCATCTTCATCCCCTTTCTAACAAGAGCTCCACTCATAGCAGTTACCATCTCCTGCAACTCCTCGGCCGAAGACGCAAGTAATACTTGGTCATCAGCATAGAGAAAACATTTGACGAGCAACTCATTCATTCTCAACCCACTTTCATTCTCTTTTAAATCTGTCAAACAATTGTCCATGAACAGATTAAACAGCCACGGTGACGCTACATATCCCTGTCTAACACCTTTTTCGATATTAAACCATTCAGTGTATGCCCCGTTTATCCTTACACAAGCACTAGAATCCCTATAAAGAGATTGCAATGCTCGTATGAGGATACTGCTCACACCGTTCACGGACAGTGCTGACCAAAATTCATTCCTCACCACTCTATCATAGGCCTTTTCTAATCTACGATTAGGTGTAACGATGATGAATGATGATAACCATAATTATTAAGGTGTAAAAAGGATGCTGAAATCAAATCAGTGATTGTTAGATTTTATATTTTTTGTCCTGTATTTACAAATCACGTTTAAGCTACTATAACCATAGAGTTTATATTAAGAAGTCGGCCACACAAAAAGGGAAGTGGATGAGATACATTCCTTAATAGAACAGAGAATGCGTGATACGATCATAAATGTTTCTGCAGACTGCGTTCAAATAATTAAGTACGCCCAAAACAATCCGTTTGATATTAAAGGAAATAGTTTGTTCAAAGATTTCAGTAATCTTTAAGTTACAAAACCATTCGCCCGGGCAATTGGCACGAGACCTAAAGTCACCGATGCACAAGCATTCAAGTATTTTCCATCGGGAAATATAAGGTGCGATTTGAAGGGCCATGGACGGTGCTGCACCAACGGAAAGGTCAAATGCAAAATGTGCACCAAACTCAAAAATAAATCTCAAAACTACAGCAGAACTCAAAGCATTTTCCAACGATTTACCACATGATTAAATGTTATAATTCTTCGTAATAATAAATGATCAATTTATTTGTTATGTCGTTTCATTATTAAAAGAGAAATTTTTTACTTGGTTTTCAATATCAGTCATTTAATTATTAAAATGTTATAACTCCCTTAAAAATACTTACGAATGCATTAAATACTTACCCCAATTTTAGATATAGATGAGTACATAAATCAACATAAATGAAAAAGTGTTAACATAATAACATAATAAGTTACAAATATAATTTTATCTTTTCTTGTAAGATTCTCTTTAGTAGATCAAATTTCTGCACCAAGAACGAACTCAATTTACGTGCCATGTTCTTCAAAATTAGTAAGTATTTTGGTAGGTATTTTCTTTTTTCGTATATAATTATTAGGTCGCAGATTGATGCGAAATTTATAATAAAGTCACCACTATTACACAGCCAAAGCCATCTTTCCGCGTTAGTGTTACTGCAACATGGTTATTTAGGTCACGTCCCAGACGAACTTCTTGGGGAATATTTTGTACAAGAATATGAACATTTTTCCAAAACACTTTCTTCTTACTGTCGACAATGCCGGTTTATGGTGCATTTGTAGATATTATATTAAATCGTGGTTGTTATTAGAGGGTTAACTTTACGGCTAATTATCTGTCACTTACCCTTTGACATTTATCAATTTTTGAGTTAAGTTTTCAGATAGTATGATTACGACGCCACTTTGCGAATAGTAGTTCCATTTTAGACGACTTACAATAGAAAGTGTGTAATCTTTCATTTGGTCTCTTGCACACAGCATTGCTATTTGCCTTCTCTTAAGGGCGTCACTTAATTTGTCAATACTGCCTGTCATGGTTCCTACGTCCAGGATGCGAAACGCAATAACATGCTGATGTTGCTTTGACCGTCGCTTACGGTGTACACCGTAGTGTTTATTTTGCCTCGACCGGCGCTTGAGGGGAAAACGCCCTAGTAGTCATACTCGCTATCTTATTGTGTGCTTTTATTTTGTTTTGGACAAGGAAATATAAATGGCTAATTAAATATTCGGCTGGTTGCCATTTGACGCCAAGACCCTAATCATCTTTGGATAGTTCTGACGGCTCCGTGGCGCAGTGGCTTAGCAATGGGGTTACTGCGCTGGTAGCCGCGGGTTCGAATCCCGCACGGAACAAGTATTTGTATGGACTACATATAATCGTTCCGGCTCTGGATGTTTGTCCTTGTGCAATTTGTGTTTGTAAACTGCCTCCACGATACAAGAGAAAATCCTCCAGACATGATACTTTCACTCCAATATGTGGGGTGGATCCATTTCCACCTACTTCCTTCTACTCCCGATAACGGAAACAGTACAGTCAGAAAATGATTTTGAAACTATTGAGGTCTGTTAGCCTGGTTGGTGGTAGTTTTAGGCACAATAGTTAAAGAAATAATTAAAAAATCCAACTTCAGGGAGAGTCCGATTTTCACTTTCACCACTGAGACGAATCTAGCGACCTCCATATAATGTTAAAATCCATCAAGTCATTTATGGCTACAGAGCGTTCCAAAGAAATGGATATACATACATTGAATTCCGCACAAAGTAACTGCCAACTAAGGGAGCGCCGGGTAGAGATACCAGCAGGAGCTTACTCGCGCTGCTCAATTTCATCTGCTTTTCACTTCTCATCTCACTCCCATGATTGTGAGGTGAATTTAAATGAGGCAATTAGGAACTGTATTATTGCCTGTGGCGTCGTCGGACAATAGGGCTAGTAATTTTCTCACCTAATGGGTAAGTTTAGCAATTTAAGAGAGAAATGCAGGTATCGTATTAGGCACTTTAGCATGGGGAGAATATATTTAGTTTAAATCTAAGTGATAATTTCAGTTTTTGACTTTTTATTGACAACTGACGACGAGTACTCGTTTTGAATATTTATATTATGTACCTAAATAAAGGCAATTTTTGTTGCGGTGTTCCCAATGGTGAATTCACAGAAAAGCAATCCCTAAACATATCAGGTAGGTTTGATAAAGTTTTGATTCATTAATATCATCTACACGCATAGGGAGCCTGGATTTACTTCTTAACTTATTGGTGGACTTCCAAAAGATAAGAAAATCATGTTTTGAATGTAGTGAACGATAATATCCTTTACAATTATTATTCTTCCTGGTTCTGACATCATTTTAAACGAGATTTGAAAATTTTACGGCTTTTGAGCATCTCATCATATACAGTATCCGAATTAAGAATTAAACTTTCCATACCATACCCATTGCTGAAATGTACACCTGGGCTCATTGTGAGCTTTACTCAAATGCCTGTTCCACCCGACTACTGGTTTTTTCTTTTTAAATTGTTTTCCAGTATAACTAACTGGGGCCGCCTGAATTAAGGCGTAGGTTGTTATATCACTGTACATTTTATCAATAATTGATCTGTGATCCAAATCATTACACATATAATTAGCGCATCCATTAAAATCATTAGGGAAATGTATAAGTCGTAATTTTTCATAATACTCCTAAATATATACATCAACTTGTTCGGGATTTCTCTCACCCCATACAATTTTGTTTCTTAATAAATTATTCACATTCTGAGTTATCGCTTTACTTATATTTAATTTTATTTCCATAATTAAAGGATAATGATCAGACCACATAACGTCGTATTGTATATAAATATTTATGATTGACCCTAAAGCAGATTCGGTGACAATGCAGTGGTCAAGCCACCGCCTTGACCCATTAGCCTCGCTTACGAACGTATACGTACCTGCTCCTAAAATATCAACATCTGCACAAGTCCATTTATATACATTACATAAGGTGATAAGTTTCTTGTAAAATAACTCAGTAGGATGAGCATTAAAGTCGCCGAGTATATAGATTGATTCAATATTCTCACTGCTTACAATAGCATTCACCAAACTGATACAATCCGTAAATTCTGTTAGGTTGCCCAATTCATCAGTCTGCATGTAGACACTAAACACTAGAAATGATCTTTGGCACATAGAAACTTTTATCGCACATACTCGCGGACTACCGCATTTTACGACCAAGACATTTTGAAAGATACCCCTGTTCCATAATAGCGCTACTCCTCCATATGGCCGACCGCGGAGCATACCGGCCGTCGTGTCCATTGCTGAGGTACCCGTATACATAAAATTCGTATCAATAGTGCTGAGAAACGAAATATCGTCTTGTTGCAGCCATGTCTCTTGTAATGCAATTATATGAGATGATTTACATAATTGTCTTATATTCCCAAAGGAGCGTTTTACGTTTTTGCAATTAAAGCTAACAACCCTAATAGGTAAACTATCCAGACTTATATATATTTATTTGGGTCGTTTACAGTAACACCACCATTAGAAAGGTTACGCTTATGTTTAAAATACACAAAGCGTCGAAATATAATGCCCTCCAGCCACAGTTTGTCGCATAAAAACATCGATAATTTCTGCTCTGGCCCAAAAAACTTGTTTTTTTCTTGATATAATTTGTTATATCAAGTTATCGTAGTATCTTTGTGTACTTTAGTGATGAATATCGGTACCTTCGTTTCTGATGCTTTAAAACTTCCTTCCTAAACTAACTTCCGAGGTAACGGTACTTTTTCTTCGGTTTTCGATGCTTTACCACCTGCCAACCACACTCGTTCTTCAAATATTCTGCAAATGACGTGGTAGAGCCATGCTGAAGCTATATTAATGTTAAAGTTGTAGCACGAATCGGTCGGCTCGACCGGGGAAGGACCACGATCACACAGAATACCAGCGTAAAATAGCAGCTTGACGCTGCTGTGTTTCGTACGGTGAGTGTAGAGAACCGGAGACCCTTTTTACTGGAACCGAGGCATCCCATCTTAGTCCTCACGGATGACGACGCATCTGCATTTTAATTTGTAATCGAGAGTAGATGTCTATGGGCTACAGCAACCACTTACCATCAGGTGGACTGTATGCTCGTTTGTCACCCTTACCTTACAAAAAAAATTAATAAGACCAATATTTTTCTCGTTTGTCGCGCTATCTGTATCTATATTATTTGACTGACTTCTGTCGAATTGATCAAAATCTTGGGCAGCCGTTTTGACTTCCGCTGAGACAGAGAGACTCGACAGTAGGTAGTTTGCGTGTCACTTACCGGAGATCTATCACCAATATCCTTAGGAGAGGATGCGTTCAGTACAGTAGCACTTTCGTTAGCCATCATCTCGTCAATATGCGATAGTCCCATAGGGCCACTATCCAAGTATGTATTATGTCCTCTATTTATATCTCGATATCGATTTATAGTCAACCTATCTGATGTTATCTTTTTTATGTTGATTTAATTTCCTCCAGTTGGTTAAACGTCACAAGTCTCGTTTTTATTTATTTTAATTCCTTTTGAACAATCAACAAATCTTTTAAAAGCTTCGCCACATCAACATGATCAAAGATGATCGGAGAAATCACGAGCCGTGAACACAAGTATCAGTTCTGGATCAGATCCCTTAAATAGAGATATCATATTATGAAGGTCACGACTCTCTTTACTTTGTTTTATACGTGAGATTTTGCTCTTATCTGTGGGTAGCGTATCAAAAATCAACGATTTAGATCTCTTAATTTCTTCACTTTAAAAAGACGATACACATATTCTAATCAAACTCTCTTCATCAATTACTGATATTTCATTCTGAATGTATGCTAAAAGTTAATCTATAACTATATTGCATGTATTACATTTCACCATCGCAGCCATTGTAAAGCTGCCCTTGCAATCGAATTGCACACACCCGTTAACAATCGATGTGGGCACTCAACTTGATTATAATGTTTGCATCGAAATGTTAAATAAACGAGAATGTATTCATTCATTATATGAATATATTAAATGCAAACACAAACACATAAAAAATATTAAATATTAACGACCAAATAAAATGTCAAACACCAGTGTCAACCGGTGTATTATTACATATATTATTATATTACTACCATATTCGTCTGCATTCATTCAATGTAGATTTTAAATATGGATGACATACAGCTCGTTATTACGATATTGCCTGTTTGTCTGTCTGTTTACTTAATTTTTATAGACTCATTAGTGATTTTAAATGAAAAAAAAGGAAAAACGGCTGTAGTAGAATAAGTTAGTATTAAGTAGAATATAAAAAATAGTTTCGCTCTTGTAAAATTCTTAATCTCAGCTGAACCGTACTTATATCTCTTTTAAACATTTTGTGAAAGAAAGATATTAGACAAAATCGCCGAGTAAATTATAATAATAGCTCACGGGTCAACTGAATAATGACGAGTATGTAAACACCGATACAATTATATAACAAACAATACTCGTAACAATTTTCGTTGAATAACTGGCAATGACTCCAGTGCAATTTACCATTAAAGACTGAATCGCCACTCATAATTTCATTTAATTTGTAATAAAAATATTAAGCGCATATTAATAGCCTCTTGTGCGATACGTAAAACATGATCTTTAATTTGAAATTATGCATTATATTTTAAAACATATTAATATAAAACACATTTTCCTCTACTTCTCTTTGTTTAATATTTCAATGTCACTCGCTTACTTACTTATGTTTTTAAATAACAATTTCTCGTTTCCAACACGCGTCGAGCTTTTAATAGAAATGACAAATAGCTTTAAACATTAACGCAAGAAAAGGAAACCTTCCATTTTCTACCCTTTCTGTATAACGATTCTTTAATGTTTCTTTAAAATATGCTGTTAGCGTTATTTTTATGGCGTCTTACAAGTATCATATAAATACTTATTTGCACCTATAAGTTACTTTTTGATTGCAAAGCAACAAACACAGTCACTACTAATCACACTCATTTCTAACTGCAGTAAAATTGTCTTTATTTAGGTACATAATATAAATATTCAATGCGAGTACTTCGTCAATAAAAAGTCAAAAACTGAAATTATCACTTAAATTTAAACTAAACATATTACTACCTACGGTAAAGTGCATAAAACAATGCCTGCATTTCCCTCTTAAATAGCTAAACTTTTCCATTAGGTGAGAAAATTACTATTACTATTATTACTATACTACTACTATTGTCCTCCTGTGACGACGCCACAGGCAATAATACAGTTCCTAATTGCCTCATTTACATTCAGCTCACAACCATGAGAGTGAGATGGGAAGTGAAAAGGAGATGAATTTGAGCAGCGCGAGTAAGCTCCTGCTGGTACCTCTGCCCGGCGCTCCCTTCGTTGGCAGTTACTTTGTGCGGAAGTCGATGTATTTATGTATGTATATTTATTTCTTTAAAACGCTCAGTAGTCATATACGGCTTGATGGATTTTAACATTATATGGAGTTCGCTAGATTCGTTTTAGTAGTGAAAGTGAAAATCAGCATAATATTTAAAGTTTGCTCTTTTCAGTAGACTCTCCACGAAGTTGGATTTTTAATTGCTTCTGTAATTAGTAGACCTAAAGCCAGCTAACTAGCAACCAGGCTAACAAGCCACAATAGTGTCAAAATCATGGTCTGACTTGCACTGTTTCCGTTATCGGGAGTAGTAGGAAGTAGGTAGAAATGGATCCACCCCACATATTGGAGTGAAAGTGTCATGTCTGGAGCTGCATTATTAGACATGGTAAAGCAGTAGTGCAGGTGGCGAAAGATACCCCTATGATCTCTTACTGTCCAAAAATGGATTAGGGTCTTGGCGTCAAATGGCAATCGGCCGTATATCTAATGAGCCATTTATATTATCGGCTATCGAAAGTGCACGTTATTGTGTACAGACGTGTCATATAGTAATTAAAATAATTAAATAAGTATGTGCTTAGCCGTGACCTCGTTATAACAATACCGGTAGTAACTGTGACATACTTTAGTTATATTTGTGTTAGTGATATTGTTGAAATGTTTTAGCTTAATCTAGTATAGGTACTAAAATGGAGTACAGTCCTTTCAACCGGAGTACCAGAACCACTCGCACCCCGCCTCCATCAACCCCACCCACTGTCATGCAGACACCCACCTCAAGCGAACCAATCAAAACAATTCCAACTCCTGAGTTGCAGCAGTGGATGACAAGCATTGACCTGTGCCTTAACGAGGTGTGCTCCATCGCTACAGAAGGAAAACTAAACTCGGATCAAAAAATGCGCATCAGCTCGCTTTGTCGCAAAGTAGGCCAAAGTACATCACAATTGGTAGTCCAGTACATGTCCCTCAAAATGGATGCCACTAAAGCCCAGACATCCATCGTTTCTCTACAGAACCAACTTGACCTGTCCCAAAAGCTGCAGGAACTCAAGAATAGTATCGAAGAGTCATCAAAACCGGACTCTGGAACCTCTTTTGCGGACATGGTCAAAAAAGGTGGCCAAACCCTCATTCGCCCAAACAATCTTAGTACCCCAGCAATTTATCCGAGGGACAAGTCCAAATCGAGTGATGACACGAAGTGCCTCTTACAAAAAATAATATCCCCAGAAGAACTCAAACTACATGTCCGGGGCATGAGGAAGGTCAAAAATGGGGGAGTTATAATTAGCGCTGAGACAAAAGGAGATATCGACAAATTAAAGAACTCCGAGAAGCTTCTATCTTCTGGCCTTACCATGGAAGAGCCGACTAAACGACGTCCGAGGATTGCAATTGTTGGTGTCCCTTTAGCCCTCACGGATAAAGAAGTGTTCGAGTGTATCTTCGAACAAAATATTGCCGATAAATTTCCCAAAGCCACGCGTGATTCTTTCCTGGCAACAGTCAAACTGAGCCATAAATCAGGTAAGAAAAACCTTCCTACATGTAATTACATTATCGAAGTGCCACCTAGCATCAGGAAGGCCCTTATCAATCAAGAACGAATATATATTAATTGGACCTCATGCCCAGTCAGAGACTTTACAATAGTAACAAGATGCTTCAACTGCCAGCAGTTTGGTCACTCAGCCAAATTTTGTCGTGAAAGTTGCCCTACATGTAACTACTGTGGAGAGCTTGGGCATTCCTTTAAAGAATGTAATAACAAAGCGCACGCCCCCGTTTGCGCGACGTGTAAACGTTTTAAAAGAAAATGCGACCACAAAACTGGTGATGAAAGCTGTCCAGCACGTAAATTCGCAGAGGAGAAATATATCAACTCCATAGACTATGAGGGCGCCTAAGAGCGCCGTGTATTATATTATTTACTTAGCTCTTAAACACTAGTTTTAGTTTATCCTTAAGCTTAAGTATGGCGAATCAATTACTCAATGACCTAGAAAACTTTTCTGTGTCTGACGCTAAAACGTGTAATGTTGATGACTGTAAACACTTCCTTCCACGTACTGAAAATAAGTTAGTCTTACTTACACAAAATATTAGAAGCATAAATCGGTATATAACCGGGTTTGAAGTCTTGTTGCATAGACTGGATATAAAATGTGATATTATTGTCCTTACAGAATGTTGGCTGTCAAACCTCCCACCCCACCTACCGATTCTAGATGGCTATTCTTTACACAAAACCGAAAAAAACATAAATCGAAATGACGGTTTAGTAATCTATGTTAAAAATAATTTAAAAGTAACTGTTACAGAACCTACATTCCAGGATAGTAATTGCTTAATCATTAGAATTAATTCCGAGACGATTGTTATCGCAATTTACAGACCTCCTTCACAAAATATTGATAGATTCCTAGAGTCCCTTGATATTACCTTAAACTTAGCTCGTATAAAAATATAATCTTAACGGGTGACATAAATATTAACATTACCCCTGGAAAAACAGATAACCATGCACATAACTACCTAAATATTTGCTCTTTTCATGGACTATTACCAACACATTACCACCCTACACATCAAAGTGGCTCTTGTTTAGACCATTTTGTGATTAAATCACATAAACCTTCTTTAACATTAGTTACTAATTCCTTGCTTACGGATCATCAAGCAATTTTACTAACATTACAATTAGCCTTACCTAGGAAAAACTGCATACGCAACGACACTAAAGTCCATATGACGAACCTTGAAAATCACATTCGTAGCATTAATTTTGACGTTGTTTACTGCTCTGAAAATGCAAATACGTCCTTGAGTTACTTTATAAATTCTTTACAATATGCAATAATGAATAATACATCAACAATAAAACTATCATGTAAGTATTATAATATTAAACCTTGGATAACACCTGGTCTCGTCCGCTGTATAAGAAATAGAGACAAACTTCATTTAAAATCTAAACTTTCTCCTGATAATTTAATACTTTCTACTACTTATAAAAGATATAGGAATTTTTGCAATAAACTATTAAAAAACCTCAAAATACAATATGACAAAAATGTTTTACAAAAGGCCGGTAAAAACAGTAAACTTGTATGGAAGTTCATTAAAAATAATACCTTCAGTTCAAAAAATCTTGGACCCCCACTTGATCTACTGTTATTAGACAAAAGCCCAAATGAAGCAACCAATAAAGTGAATAATTATTTTATTAATATTGGCAAAAAAATAGCAGAGACAACTTTAAAATTAAGCAACACTCGTAATCCAATTTTTATGCCCACATCCTTTTCTAAGTTAAATTCTTTTGTATTGTTAAATACCGATATTGATGAGATTTTAAGTATAATATCTGGCTTAAAAGAAGATTGTGCAGTTGGATGGGACAATATACCTAATCGCATACTGAAAAGATTTAAACATTTACTGGCCGCCCCGTTAACACATATCTTTCAATTATGCCTAACAAATGGTATTTTCCCGA
Source organism: Parnassius mnemosyne (assembly GCA_963668995.1). Classification (NCBI taxonomy): domain Eukaryota; kingdom Metazoa; phylum Arthropoda; class Insecta; order Lepidoptera; family Papilionidae; genus Parnassius; species Parnassius mnemosyne. Next base: position 41,240,837 of record CAVLGL010000104.1, on the reverse strand, counting down.
AACTGCTTAAAAAAGCAGTGGTTTCTCCTATTCACAAAGCTGGTGATAAAAACTTAGTTAATAACTATAGGCCGATTTCAGTTCTATCTGGTTTATCCAAAATTTTAGAAAAGATCATAAATACCAGGTTAATAAAATATCTGGAAACTAATAACTTGCTGTCAGACAGACAATTTGGGTTTAGGCCTAAGAGATCTTGTAATGATGCCTTGCACCAATTGACAGAGTATGTCACAAGTAATCTTGACAATGGTTTATACTCAATTGGGATCTTCCTAGACCTTGCCAAAGCATTTGATACTATCTCTTGCCCTTTACTATTGCAAAAGCTTGAAACACTTGGCATAAGGGGAACTCAACTACAAATTTTTTCCGATTATCTAAGTGATCGCTTTCAATGTGTAAAAATCGGAGAGTATACAAGTACTGAATTACAAAACAGTTCTTTTGGAATCCCACAGGGCAGTATCCTGGGGCCTACATTGTTCCTAATTTATATAAATGACTTATGCAATCTTCAACTTCAAAATGGTGTCATAATGTCTTATGCGGATGACACAGCCCTGTTATTCTCAGCTAAATCACGAGATGAGGTTTATTAATACGCTCAGCAAGGCTTTAATATAGTATCCAATTGGCTTATAAATAATCTCCTAAGTTTAAACGCAGATAAAACACAATATATGTTATTTTTAATGAGAAATAATAACATACCTGCTGACCTTAATATTTACGCTCATCATTGTAACTCGTATGACGACATTGCATGTGCATGTCCCGCTTTAACAAAAACAGACAATATAAAATATCTAGGTATCACGTTTGGCACAAATTTAAATTTTCGCAAGCACATAGATTTACTTTGTGCTAGAGTTCGTAAATTAATATATATTTTTAAATATCTTCGTAACATCGCTGACTTCAAATTGATAAGACAGGTCTATTTAGCTTTGTGTCAATCCATACTCACTTATGGCATTACTTCCTGGGGTGGTGCTTCTAAAACAATATTGCTCCCACTAGAACGTGCTCAGAGAGCAGTTCTAAAGGTAGCCACTTTCCGTCCATTCATGTTTCCTACACATCAACTGTACTTGGCATGTAGTGTACTAACTGTCCGTCAGTTGTTTATCCTGAAAATCATATTAAAACAACATACCGAACTTCCATTTAACTTAAAATCCATAGACAGGAGAAGAATGGACTTAGTTTGTGTAAACCCTCAAACCAAACACGCATTTGTGAACAAATTTTACATATTTTTAGGACCCTTTCTATATAACAAGCTCAACAAGTCACTAAAGGTATATAGTCTAAGTTATAAGGACTGTAATATAAGTGTAAGGGAATTTCTAAATAAATTAAATTACGAAGACACAGAGAATTTGTTAGATATACTAAAATAGTTTGTATTAATTGTAGGCAATAAATAATTGTTATTTAGTTATTTTATTTATTATACAATTTAGTTTAATTATTTAAATATCTAGTGTCCTACATTATTAAACCGTTTGTATAAGTGATGTCTGAAACACAGGTACTCAACCTAGTTCAGGCAGGTAGCTAATATTATAAATATGAATTTTCTATCTTCTTTTGTAGATTCTACATTATTTAGCTACACATAGTTTTAATTTTATCATAGCATGTTATTTATGTTAGACTTATTGTTACTTTATTAATTGAAATCATTCTGATTCCTGTATGTCAACATGTGTAATTCGAAATGAAATAAATACTTATTATTATTATTTATTATTATTTTTATTATATTACCTTGTCCAAAGCAAAATGAAAGCACACAATAAGATAGCGAGTATAACTACAAGGGCGTTTTCACCTCAAGCGCCGGTCGAGGCAACATAAGCACTACGGTGTACACCGTAAGCGACGGTCAAAGCAACATCAGCATGTTATTGCGTTTGGCAACCTGGACGTAGGAACCATGACAGGCAGAATTGACAAATTAGGTGACATCATTAAGAGAAGGCAAATAGCAATGCTGTGTGCAGGACACCAAGTGAAAGATTACAAAAGAAAAATTTAGAGTCAATGTGTACAAAGTCATCTAAAATGGAACTACTATTGGTAAAGTGGCGTCGTAGTCATACTATCTGAAAACTTAACTCAAAAATTAATAAATGTCAAAGGGTAAGTGACAGATAATTAGCCGTAAAGTTAACCCTTTAATAACAAACACGATTTATAATAATATCTACAAATGCACCATAAACCGGCACTGACGACAGTAAGAAGAAAGTGTTTTGGAAAAATCTTCAAATTCTTGAACAAAATATAATATATATAAAAAAGGGTGTCCGGTTCTCTACACTTACAATACGAAACAGCAGCATTAAGTTGCTATTTTACCCTGGTATTCTGTGAGAGCGTGGTCCCATCCCGGTCGAGTCGTCCCATTCTTGCTACAACTATAATATAGCTGCAGCATGCATAGATAATACACTATATACCAGGAAGCAGCATGGCTCTACCACGTAAAACATTCTACGATTAATTAATGTCATTAGTTAGATACTGTACGAATATCATTTATGTCAGCAACGCTCAGATGCCCTGTTATCATGCAAAGTGAATAAGGCAGAGTAGTAGCGCAATAATACACACAACTGAATTTGGCAACACGAAACGGGCGCGCTCGCGACACGCGTTGTCTCAATTTGAATGCATTTTGTCATTTTACTATTAGAGTAAATTATTTAGAGGCATGAAAAATACCTCTCCACCTTTCTTCTCTGAATTTGTACTGACCAAAAACAAGTGTTGTGTGTATGCACGTACGTGTAATATTTGGCACTTGTCTTATGATTTATCACTTATAGCTAACACACGATGGACAAACCATAATAAAAATACTAATAATAAAAATGATTTAATACACATGCGTAAAAAGTACATGTATTTTTAATTATACAACTGCAACTAATAATTATAACTGTTTATTGTTAGGACATTTATTACTAGAGTTCTATAAAAAATAATTTGTCAAGTCTTATTTTTTCTACGACATTCATTTTCGCATATCTATCAATATTTAAAACCGAGTATAACTCTAATGAAACGAAATTTAAATACCTACCAAAATTAAATTTGCGTTTACATATATACGACGTAGCAAAGTTAAAGTAAACCTATACCAAACGGCTGATATACTTGGATGAAAGAGTGTATATAACATTTTCAACAATATCAGTATGTTATTTATAAATAAAATCCATTTAAATTCACGGTTAATCCAAAAGATCCAACTTTAAAGGTTGATACAGAACAAGAATCAGAAGCTTCCCGATAATAATATTAATTAAATGGTTAGTAGATGATAAAGATTTTCTAAAATTATAAATAGGATATGACAAAATAATCAAATCAATGAATCCAATAATAATAGTTGTATCTAAGAAAAGCTAGGAAAAGTTGAACAATTTTAGGAACTCTGTAAATTACGCGACCGCTCAAGTTGATAATTTCATTAGTACATACTCAGTGCACAGCGTTTACGACTTCTTTAGAAAGATAAAAACAATCGAGCAATTTTGACTTTGATTAATTTACAAGAAGTCTATTTAGCAAAAATATTATATTTTGAACGTACACTTTTTCATTTTGTATAATTAGTACAGCGTGTGAAAAACTCCTTCCGATCCGTGAGAGTGTTTTCGGTATCGCTCTTTGTTTTTATATAAAAAAGGTCGGGGAAAATGTTTCTTCTTATTTTATATACAAATTCAAGAATTTATTTTAAAGTTTATTAACATTTAATCCATACATATAACAAATCTATAGAAAAGTCGTGTCTGTAATGCTACTATACTATCGAAAAGTAAGTCCAGGGGACTAAATAAAAAGGTACTGAAGCCAAATTAGTGGTTTTAAGAAATTTTTTTCTGTTATATAATATGATTATGTTAGTTGATAGTCGGGATGACGGCTATTTTTTCAAATAAATATCATATTTGTAAATAAAGTTTAAAATTAGTTTTAACCTTGCATAACAATTTTAAACTCCGCTGATGATATACGTTTTAATTATTAAAACAGCACCATCTATCATCAAATGAAAAAAGCCTATATTTTGCCTTCATTGACTAATAAATTAAATAAAATAAATGACTTACATTTATGTTTCAATAATTAAATTTAGAAAATTATTTAAAAATCCTAACGTTGAATTTAATCATTATTTAATTTTAAAAGTGTAATAATTAAAATTTAAAAAATAATAGATAATAGTGACATCTATCCAACGTATGAAAAGTTACATTTTTTTGAACATTTTTGAACATGTCATAGAAATGGCTTATTATTATAGCTTAACTAAATCAATGAATAGAGATCGCTTAACGATATTAATAACTAAACACAGCATTGCTATTTCATGATAATATTGTTACGAACTTGGAGTTCGAGGCAATTAAAAACTGCCGAGTGAATTACCAAAATTGACACTTTAATTACAGAACACTAATTACAATTTAAAACCATACTAATAATAAAACACAATTGTACTACTGATCACTTTAGTTTGTAGTTATTTCGCTTCGAAGTATTTTATTGTATCGCCAATTCAATACTCGGTCGTGGTCTATACCGGCCTTATATAGGGCCTCAGATAGTTTCCAGAACCTTCTACTGTAGCGACATCTAGAATGTTCGAGTACATATTGGTCCCGAAATTTCTAGAAGGATCTTGACTCTTCTAGTTCTGCTACTTGACACTAGAGGGCGTTAGTGGTAACTAGTGTTGCCATGTACAAGACATTAATAGTGGCGCGCAACAATATAGTCATATCGTCAAATAGTTTTTCACCGCTAGCGGCGCTGATAGCGTTTTTTTAACAGAAACAGATTTTTAACAGAATCCACATCAATGTATGCCTTTTTTATACCTACCTACCTACCTACCTGCTGTGGGCATACCCCGTACACGTCCGTGCGCGGGGTATATCCACAGCAGACTTGACTTATTGTAGGCCTAGGAAATATTTTTCCGACTTTGTAAGTTCAACTTTAACCTAGAGGTCAATCAGAGCATTACGACACATTTACTCGTCATGTACCTTAAAATTTTGAAAATAAAACAATACAAGCAGTGCCTGTTGCCAATGATGACATATAGATTTGAGAAGTGTTCTTTCACTGTTGGTTGTACGTTCGAGATCACTCAGTGAGCTAAAAAGAGGACTATGTTCAGTATTTCTTTGCATGATAGACTTCGAAATGCGGATATACGCAGTACTAATAGAACTAGAGTAAGCGACTTAGCCGAACGCATCAATAAGAAGTGGAAATGGGCTGGCCATATAGCTCAACTACCAACAATTGATGAGGAAGAAAGGTTTTCCAGTGGTAATCTCGTTACCGGTAAGCGAAGTGTAGGGCAGGGCATCCCTTCTCTAGATAGAGTAACGACCTGGTAAGAGAAGAATAATGTAGTTGTCGGACCTGCAGGAAGTCGATGGATGCAGATCGTGGTGTAATAAAATAATGATTATTGGTATACGCAGTTTTTAGGTTGGACATATCGAAGGCTTTCGATCGGGTCTGGCACAAAGCGCTTCTTTCGAAGCTTTTTTTTTATAGGATAAGGGCGACAAACAAGCACACAGTCCACCTGATGGTAAGTGATTGCTGTGACCCATAGACATTTACATTTATCCTCGATTACGAATATCAAAATGTAGATGCGTTGTCACCCGTGAGGACTAAGATGGAATGCCTTGTTTCCAGTAAAAAGGCTCTCCGATTCTCTACACTCACCATACGAAACACAGCAGCATTAAGCTGCTATTTTACGCTGGTATTCTGTGAGAGCGTGGTCCTTCCCCGGACGAGCCGACCCATTCGTGTTACAACTATACCAGAAATATAGCTGCAGCATGGCTCTACCACGTATAATTCCTATGAGCTTCCCGAGAAATTGTGCAATTGAATCACCAGTTTTCTGGCTGATTGGAGTATCAAGGTCGTAGTAGACGGTTCATGCTCCAATTAACGCTGGTGTTCCACAAGGCTGCATGCTATCACCAACGCTGTTTCTTCTGCATATCAATGATATGCTGCAAACCGGTGCTATACATTGCTATGCAGATGACAGCACTGGTGATGCTCTATACACCGGCCGTGCCAGTATTTCTCGGGAAAACGTCGCCGAGTACCGGAAAAACCTTGTGTCTGAAGTCGAGACTTTGTTGGACAATGTCTTTACAAGGCGCAGGTTCGGCCTCGCATGGAATACTGTTCCCATCTCTCATCTCATCTCTACGTCGTCGGTATTCGGACTGTGCGGACGTGTCTGTGCGCTCTCGCGTGACCACGTGTAATAACTCTTAGTTAATTTTGGTGATTTGCGAATATTTTGTTTGAATTGTTGACTCTTGTAGCTATTTAAACTTTATTGTGTTGATTTGAATAAAAAAAGTGCAGTGAACGTATTCTTTTAAACATTTACCGCGGTTACCGTGTGGTAGTTATAGGATAAGTATTCTGCTCTGTTTGTTATTGTATATGGATTATTTACTGTAAGTACTTTTATCGTATTTAGTGTTAGTTTTAGTTTTATTATGGGAAATTATTGAGGTTAGGGTGTGCTGGCACTGACAGTGACGTTGGCAGCTGTAATTGTGTGTGACATCACACTGACAGTGATGTTGACAGCTGTCACCTGTCATAGTGATTGACTTTGACAATTGAGTTCCGTTTTCTGTACTTGATTTTTATTTGATATTGTGATCTGACCTTTTGGAAATTATCTGTGGTTGTACATTTGTTTAATAAAACTGGCGGATGACGAGGAGTTATTTACTCCTCGTAAATCATTGGCCAGGACTCCACCGGGCCCACTCAGTGGGCCAGTTGCGTGTCCACCCCCACCACCAGTAGCACCAGAAAAGCGGCCCCTGCCATCACCGGAAGATGTGCAGCCATCTTCCCAGCGAGCAAGGGTTGGCAAGCGCACTGAGCCTCGGGCACTGTGGCCCCAGTAGCAGGTCTACTGTCCAGAGATGTGGAGACGTCTGCCGCAGAAGCTGAAGAGGAGGACCGCCCAAGGGAGAGCTCCCGGGGCATCAGAGGGATCTTCAAAGCGTCGACCGCCTCCAAGTTGGAGGAGATCGACCACGTTCGTGATGCAGTAAAGGAGATCATGGGTATCATCACTGGACCAGGGTCGAAGCTCAATAAGGCGAAGGTCAACAGGGTGGCTACATATGGCCATGATCTCATTGCCATGGTGGCGACAATGGAAGTACATATATCGGAACTGGAGTTGGCAGCGCTCAGAGCAGAACAGGGGAAGATTGCCGCGGAAGGAAGACTGGCGCAGGTTGAAGTTGAGGCAAGTGCAGTTCCTTGTCACGCGACGGACCTGGAACCGCAACGGTCGTACTCGGTGGCATTGAGGCTGCCGAAGGGGGCCGACCAAATGATGATGCCTGTGAGCAAAGGTCCAGTTGTCGCCTTCTACCCGGCTGAGACGGAAGTTCCATTGAAGAATGCAGAGGACACAAAAATGGAGCACAAGAAGGCAGTCAACCCCAAGACCAGCGGGCTTCAGATTGACAAGTTGAGGAAGGTTGAAAATGCGGGTGTCGTGGTCCAAACCACGTCCCAGGAAGCAGTAGAGAAGCTGAAGACTGCTGCCCCTCCATCATTGAGGGTGACTGAGCCCAGGCAACGTTTACCCTTGGTGACTCTCAGAGGTTTTGAGAAGAACCCCAAGAACGAGGATGTCATTAGTGGCCTCTACGAGCAGAACCTTGCTGCTTGTGGATGGACCGAAGCAAACTAGAAAGAAAACTGCAGGATCGCTTTCAAGAAGTCCTGGAGAGGAAGCAAGCGGACAACCGTGATCCTTCAATGTTCAGCTGCCTTGAGAGATATCCTGATCGGGTACAACCGGCTGTACGTCGGCTGGGACGTGATGGAGCCGTGTGATTACGTGGATGTCACGTGCTGCCAGAGGTGTAACTGGCCTGCGAAGTACTGCCGATCGAAGGAGGTCGTATGTGGAAAATGTGGAGAGAAAGGGCATGAGCGCGGCGCTTGCAAGTCCACGGTAGAGAAGTTCGCTAAGTGCAAGCTATTTGGTAGATCTGACTCTGGCTCGCACGTGACCACGGCGAGGGACTGCCCAGCAAGGCTGTATGCAGAGCAACACTCTGTGGCCAGCACTCAATATTACCTGTAAGGGACGACTAGGACAAATAACCTGGGTCGGGGGGATCTTGCCATGGCTGAGTTGCCTAACATGGCAGCGTGAACTGCCACCTGGACATTGTTCTTGCACAAGAACAGTACTCCCAGGTTGCGGGGATCGTCCAGGTGGGCGGTCATCGGTAGGCTGGCGTTTATCTTGCCGACTCAACAATTGGAGCAGCTGTGCTGAGTCGCCTCAGCAATATCATCGGACTCAACGCCACTGGGGTGAACTACGGGCTGCTGCGCGAGTTTTGCGCGTGGGTGTCGCGATCGTGGAATGGTGCAGGAGAGAATGCTGGTAAGAGGGCCCGATGTCGTAGGCGTTATAGTGCCGTCAGCCCCAGAAGGGGGAGAGTGACGTAAAATTGGGACAAGGAATAGATGAAATATTTGTAGGGAGTCAAGAAACTGCGTGCGGGAAAAGAGCCACGTGCAAGTACCGCGCGCATCTCCCGAGATTCGGCCCGTATGACCTGAGGGTCGGTGGGGCCATGGGAGGTGGAGGGTTGTTCCCATCTCTGGGCAGGGGCTCCCCAGTGCCAGCTCCTTTCACTTGACCGCATCCAGCGTAAAGCGGTTCGAATCTAGAGTTCTTTCCGATCGGCTTGACTCACTGGCACTGTGTAGAGATGTTGCTTCTCTTTGCGTATTTTATCGCATTTACCACGGGGAGAGCTCTGAAGAATTGTTTGAACTAATTCCAGCCACTCGATTTCACTATCGCACATCGCGACAAAACTTGCGATACCATCCATACCACCTGGATGATTTACGGTCCACCAATGTGTGATTTAGAAGATGTTTTCTTCCTCGCACAACTTCCTTGTGGAATCGATTACCACCAGCGATTTTTCCGGACCGATACGCCTTAGGGACCTTCAAGAAAAGAACCTACTCCTTTTTAAAAGGCCGGCAACGCATTTGCAATTCCCCTGGTTCCCCTGGTGTTGCGGTTGGTCATGAGCGGCGGTAGTCACTTACCAACAGGTGAGCCGCATGCCGTTTGCCGCCTATCGTATAAAAAAATGATATTATGATAGAGTGCATATAAATGTTAAAATAAATATTAATGTTGTAATTTATTAAAGGAAAACTCTTTTTGTCTGTTGTACAAACATTTCCGTAATAAGCACTGGCGCATAATGTACACTTGCATGTTAATAATAATTCTCGTCCGCACATGACTTTGTAGTAAATCGTTTAGCTTCATAGCTGTTTTTACCGCCCCAGCTTTAACCTTTTCATATTTATTATGGCCGCAGTTTATTTGCTCTGTGATATTTGTTATGACAACGCGGGTTTCATGACCGCCAATTATTTTAACCTTTGTTTGTAAAGAGCAATTAGTAACATGCTTTGTGGCATTCCTTGGGGGAGGCCTATATTCACTAGGGCTCTTGTGAAGGGTTGTAATCGATGGACAGAGGCGTCACCAAGGCCCCCCATGGCGAATGGGATGGTTTGAATAAAGCAGAGGCCTGCTATCGGGTTTAGTAGAAAGCGCTTTTTTTAACGAGGAGCCGTTCGAATTATGGACGACCGAGTTTTTTCTGATCGGCTGGTGAAAAGATTTATGACTTCTGAATGATGGAAACACAATAACTTTGTTCATAAGCCAAATAAAAGAAACACTAATGTATTTAAAATGTATAAAAAAATAGGTTGGCGGGAAATTTTATTTTATTAATAGACAGAAAGTTCCACCGTACGAGAATTTCAATATTTTACAGTAAGTGACTATTGTAAAAGCATTTGTTTTATCTTAATGCTTTCCATTTATAGAAAGCCATCTGTGCAAGCCCAGTTGCACTCCATTATTTACCGACCTAACGTACTGCAGAAATAAATCTAGTATTTGAATAAAAATGTTTGAAGAAATTTTCACAAAATTAGTTCAAGGTCAAATCTCAATCAATATGATGTAACAATTATTAGTTATTTCGATTGAAAAATTCGATTAGTGGATCTTTTGATATTACATATTATTATACGATAATTCATATATAAATTATTATGTTATTATTGGAATAAAGATACAAAATTTAAGAATATTTTTAGTATTTCTTATAAAAGAACAGAAATGAAACTTATATAATAAGAACTATTGCTCCTAACGAAATCCCCGTGTGTAGGTTACCGTTAAACCAGGTAATAAAGTGAATATACACACTTGATCTTTCCATAAAAAACGTTGTATACATTCAAATGATAGCTGCATCATCGTGTATGAGCTAAGATTCCTGCACAGGGAAATATTTCAAAAAAAAAAAAGTTATGCAAACAAATAATACTTAGGGTTTTTTCCACATAAGAAGTCGAACTTAGAACACAGGAGATAGTAATAGTATTAATAATTTAGACTGTCGATTTTTACAGTTAAGTTTGTTTGTAGGATATAATTCCTGAAACTGCTGATCCCATTCTTATAATTCTTTTACAAATAGAAAGCTTTACCTTTCCCGTGTGATCTTGATCTTCATAGTCTTGGAAATAAATTCTAATGTGAAATTTAATATAGTTGATCTTTTAATGCAATTATTTTTGTCCGTTAACATTAAAAATACCGAAGCCGCGCGATTCTTATAGATATAAGACGAGTATAAGGTCAAATGTAGAAAGTAGGGTAAAAGCATTCGTTTTGTACGCAGCATCCTATTCTGAATCGCAGCTGCTCAAATGTATTCTGAATGCTCCCCTTTTTGTTCAATCCATATTGAGTTCACTGCTGAACAGAATAGAATAGAACATTCCACAAAATAAAGGATTTGCTGCCATCGCCAGGCTTGGTAAGCAAATTTTTTAATTAAACAAGCCAATGTTTGACTATTAATCCGCCTGTTGGTAAGTGGGGATAGATGGAAGATGGTAGGGCGCAATGATTTACTTTAACGAAGGTCTAATCATTCTTGATTTGAAGATTTTACATTGTAATCGGAAGGAAAGACAAATGCTTGAAAATTATTTCCCCTCTATCATATATGCATTACGAAAGAAAAATTAAACCATTTGTTTCGAATGTGTGGCATGTCAACAACAAAGGGGAGGAGACTGACTGAGCATTTGTTAGTCCGATAGTGTAAAGGGTGGGAAGAATAAAGTTATACGATTCCTGTTCATTCTCTGACATGTATTCCGTACAACATCTAAAGGGTGTTAACTGCGCCTATGTTCGAGATGAAACTGTTAAGATTGTCTTCAATCAGATTGAGGTCACTAATGGGTCTCTTAGTACACCTTTTTATTGACTCTAAAGCTGCTAGGAGGCATTTTGCACCACTAGCCCATATTATAATTACTGTGTAGAATATGAGTTACTGTATAGCCCATATTATGGCGGCAATAATCCACCCACGACCGGACAGAGTAAGCAGCTATCCCGGAGTGAAATACTACCGCATCTTTGCAAGAACACCTGGCTTCCAAAAATTGGCTGCAAGAATACCTTGCAGCTGCCCTGCTCTGAACTCTAAATATCAGACCCGCCTAGAAGTAGGTTCGAGGAAATCTCAACCCCTAACAACTCAGAACGGTCGGTGTATAACGATAATAGATCTCTAAAAGAAGGAAACATGAGCTGACTCAATTTTGTGGTAAAAGTTACTACGTGGCCTTTTCACGGTCGAGCCGACCTATTCGTGCAATTACCATAATAAAGTTGCAGCATGGTTCTACCGTGAATAATCTTTTTCAGTGGTTATGAAGCTTACTATCTTAGTCTTCATCAGGGGTTATAGCTCATCTGCATTTCGATCGCTGAAGGATGTAGCCGTCTATGGACCACGGAATCCATTTAACATCAGATGGACCATGTGTTCGTTTATCATTCTTGCTTTATAAAATAACATGTAATGTTTTTAATAATTTATATAATCATGCTTCTCTTTCATCACTAGATTTTGTACAATGTGCAATGTAGTTTTTTTTACTAAGCATAAATATTACCTGTTGAACCTCACTCGTAAAAAAAAAACACACAGCATAATGCTTTGTTTTGTATGTTTTTCGTGTAACAAGCTATTTTAACATAACTTCACTTTGATTTCTAATAGAATAAATACCCTATCTTGTAAGAGTTATTGTAAAAAAGTAACGCTTTTTCCTGTCATTAAAATGCTCATTACAACAAATATTTTACATAAGAGCATAAAATTGTGCTGAAGTAATGGTTAAATTACAGCCTTTAAATATGCCACTGATAAGCTTAGGCTTCCTCTCAATTCTAAAAGGGTAAATGGAACAGGGAATAAGTTCACGGCACTGTTCACATGAGTGGTGACGGATATTTACATGTCCCTGATATTTTTTTTGAATTTCTACGTCATCATGCGGGCTTCATAACCATGCGGGCTGTTTTTTTTTTTACGTAGTAAATTTTGATATAATATTTGGAAATATCTTCTAATATAATGATAGTAAAATTATAGTCTTATATATATGGTGCATGAAATGAATGGATGCAGGTGACTCAGGACCGCGCTTTGTAGCATTCCTTGGAGGAGGTCTATGTTCAGCAGTTAACTTGTGAAAGGCTGTATTGAAGATGATATCATTATCATGTTGAAAAAAAAATATTACTTAAAACTGCACATATTAGACTATAGTAAGAATTTTCCACTTTTAACTTTGAATATAAATGGGACGCCGCAGGTCGTTTGATCGCCAGATCTATGAATATTTAAAGGAATTAACGGCAGCCCATCCACATTCAAATAAATATAAAAAAATTCAGAAGTATCATTAGTCTTTTCTTCTACTTTATACTTTGCTATAAAATCTAAAAAAAATAATTAAGTATAAAAATCTATTGTTGCACTTTGACAATACTAGTTTAATGTAAAATAACACTTGTTTAAAGTAAAATTTAATAATTATTTTTAATAATTATATTTTAAATCTCCCACAAATTTTAAATTTTATGTAAATTAAATAATATATTACATAATATAAATAATAAATTATGTTTAGCTGTTAGCCATTTAGTCACAAATAACTTGGAATACTTATTTTTGTTAATTACGTATAAAATCATTTTCAAATGCGTCGAGTATAAAAATATTTAATAATTTTATAATAAACATTAAGTATGTCACGAATTCTGAGCGATGTCCTTCGATTTTACTGAGGGAAGAGAAGAGCGCAGGTTTTTTATAAAGTTGAGGTGATAAGCAAACTTACAGCCTGATGATAAATGGCTACTGCAGTCCGTGGACACCTGTAGCCAAATTCAAACAAAGAAGCTACAGAGGCGTTTTCATTTCTAAAGACTAAGATGAAATCTCTTACAGTCTGTAATTATACTGGCTGTCTATAGAATAGAATAGAATAAAATAGAATGATTTTTATTCAATATGGATTATTACATAATACTTATTGAAAGTCATTATTTTATTTACCACTGGTTCGGAAAATACCTCTGTCCTGGGAAGAACCAGCAAGAAACACAGCGGGACTTTTTTTTAAACATAATTTCACTTAACAATAATTTTGTTTATACAATTTTAAATGAATTTTCATAGAACCAGCATGGTGGCGATCACCTTATTCCCAACCTATTTATAATTCTTTATAATTCTAACCCTTCATACCGAAATATTGCAAAACAAGCACTGCTATATGGCGGCAGAAATAGGTAAGAGGGTTGTACCTACTCATACAAACTTCTAGGCCGTAAAAGAAGTCCTATCACCTGGAAAAGCGCGCGCAGGTAGAAGCAGTTAGTATTTTATTATTATTTAAATTTTGCATATGATTGACCAGATTTTTAAACAAATGCTTGTACTGAGATATTGCCAATGTATTTATGAATTATACGTCTGATAAATATATATTTTAATGTCAGTACATCAGTGTAGTGAGAATGATGATTTGTAGTTAAAGTTGTATGTATTATTGTTTTTTTTTTTTATAGAATAAGGGTGACAAACGAGCACACAGTCCACCTGATGCTAAGTGGTTCCTGTGGCCCATAGACAACTACATCTATCTTCGTTTTCGAATTAAAATGCAGATGCGTTGTCAGCCGTGAGGACTAAGATAGAATGCCTCTTTTCCAGTAAAAAGTGTCTCCGGTTCTCTACACTCATCATACGAAACAGCAGCATTAAGCTGCTATTTTACGCTGGTATTCTGTGAGAGCGTAGTCCTTCCCCGGTCGAGCCAACCTATTCGTGCTACAACTATACTATTAATATAGCTGCAGCATGACTCTACCACGTTTATAAGTATACAAAACATAATTGCATTTCATATTTACGCAAATACTAAGCATTTAATAAAAATAATTTGTGAACATTTGTGAATAACATGTTCACGAAGTTTGCAATCTGTAAACATATTTACGATCGTCTCGAATATTTATCAGTTATGATAAACTACAAAACCAAGAGAACAATGTTTCATACTAATGATAATGATTCGTGAGGATATTAAAAAACCATTCCATTAAGGAGATGGTTGGGCTGTTAAGGTTTCCATAGTTAATAAATAAATTCAAACCCAAGCATATTATTGCAAGAATTCAAGATACTGTAAGCTCATTCTGCGTCACCTTTACAGCCTATCAAAAGTCCACTGCTGTACACAGGTCTCCCCCATAGATTGTTTCCTTGGAAGGATATTTGCCATAGTTGCCACGCTGGGTAGGCGGGTTGGCAATCTCATTTTTTTAAATAGTGAATACTGCCGCCCATTTCCTGGTTTTATTCCCTCAGTTGCGTCTTACGTCACCCACGGCACGTCATGGAGTAGTGAATATTCTTACAGTGCCTCTACAAAGTCGTTCTACGTAGATCGGACAAACTTAATAATTAAAAACTAAAGGTACATCAGGATATCCAATACCTTAGCCCCTTTTTGACTATGTCCGGAATCAAAAATAAGTTAAAATAGGTATGTATATACGCGATAAAATCCGTAGAGTAAGTTTTATTACATACAAAACTTCATCTGACTTTATCTTATCTACCTTTAGTGTTAATCATTGAGTTAATAAGTACTACGTATTAAGAAGAGAATTTAAGTATAAAAATATTACGTCGGTGTGCTCCCAACCGATAGCCTTGGTCGTCGTACTTCCTATAACTTCATTCCAACTTCTCATTGAGATTAATGATAACAAAATGCTATAAACTACAAAAAACATCAGGTTTTTTAATTTGTGAGCTGGACGCGTTCTAAGAGTTAGTAATTTTGTATAAAATATTTACATGCCCTTAGAACACGATTCATAATTTTTAAAATTTTCGTTCGTCTGTCTGTCCGAGGTAATCTCCGGAATGGCTCAATCGATTGTAATAAAACCTGGCAAACGAATACCAGGAGTGATCTGAACTAAATTGTATCCAAAAAGTTTTATCGAGAGATTTTATCTTTATATTTAATAATTATTTCATCTTATTATAGAGGTATAAGGTTGAGCGTGTGATCTCTCACTACAGGCAGATTCCGAATAGGGCGAAGCCAATCTCGTGAGATTTAACGTCTCCAAAACACAAGCGTGTCTTTTTACCGCTAAAAGGAGTCCGCTCACCTTGGCTCCTACTTTCCGGAGTGTATCCTTGGAGTAAACTGAACGCCTTCAGTTGTTAGGGATTGAATTTTCTCCGAAACTAAACTATAGGCGGTTCATTGAGTCCAGAGTCAAAGTAGCCGCAAGGAAACTTGGTGTCCTTGCAAGGGTGCGGCGGTACTTCACGCCGGGGCAGCTTCTTACCTTATATAAAGCGCAAGTCCGGTCATGCATATAGTACTGCTGTCACATATGAGCTGGTGCTGCAAATGCCACCTGGCAGCATTGGACTCAGTGAAGAGACATGCTAAGAGGCTAATTGGTGACCTTGATTTGGTTGAAATCAATCTTGTCAGCCTCGAGCACAGGCGCAGAGTAGCCAGTATCGCGGTATTCTATAGGATGCATTTCGGTGAGTGTGCGCAGGAATTACACGCTTTAATTCCTCCCTCTCTTTTCTACCATAGGACATCCAGACGGTCGGCAGGTCTTCATCCCTTTGTTGTCGATATTCCACGCATTAGAACCAAACGGTTTCTGAACCAAACGGAACCAAACGGTAACTGGAGAACAAGGAGGTGATGGCAATAGGCCTGTAGTTGGACGGGTCTGAGCGGTCGCTTTTTTTAGGGATCGGGTGGACCAAAGCTATCTTCCATGAATTCAGGACTACGCCTTGGGAGTAGGAGTACCGGAAAAGACGCGTTAAAACCTGTGCCAACTCCGGAGCACACGTCTTCAGCACAATGGGATGGACTCCATCGGGCCCACTCGACTTGCTGACGTCCAGGGAGAAGAGTGCTTTTCGAACCGAGCGCTGTGTAAACCGCACATCCGGCATGGAGCACTCACATCGCGGGATGGTCGGCGGTGTGTTCCCCCCGTCATCTAGAGTCGAGTGGAACGCATAAAGATAGCTCAACAGATCGGCTTTCTCCTTTGCGGCGTGGGCCAGTGAGTCATCCTCTCTGTGCAGAGATGGAAGAGATGACCGACAGAAGTTCCCTTGGACAACCTTGGCGAGAGACCAGAATGCACGGGTTTCCGAAGGAAGGTGAACTAGCTTCTCGCCAATTCTGCCGATGTGCTCAGACCTTGCCTTGGCAATGACGCTTTTGAAGGACCTGGAAGCGGAGTTATACTTCTTTTTAAGTGCGCTGGTGTTTACATCCCGAGACGTTGATGTGTCAGCCCAGGCCCGGTAGCACTCCCGCTTATAGCGTGATGCTATTTTACAGGAGCGACCAAACCATGGCTGGGATCTGCCACCGATGGGCACCACAGAGGATGGAATAAAAAGTTCCATACCCTGAAGTACCACATCAGAAACAGAATCGACAACAACGGTGGGATCTTCCGGCGAGAAGCAAACCCGCCCCCAAGGGTAGGATGCAAAAAAAGACCGCATCCCGTCCCAATCAGCTGACCTATAGTGTCAAACACGGCGGCAAGCTACAGATCGCAACTGCGATTGGAGCGTGAGTGGCACCGTACTCCGGATCAGACAATAGTCCGTAGAGCCTAGAGGGGCATCGACGGAGACCTGATATCCGTCCGGATGAGAGGTCAGCAGAAGGTCCAACAGGGAAGGTACATGGTCTTCCACATCTGGGATCCGCGTAGGCGAAGTAACCAGTTGTGTTAGACCATATGCCAAAGCAAAGTCATCGACAGATCTACCCGCATGATCGGTTAAACGAGAACCAAGCCATTCAGCGTGGTGGGCGTTAAAATCAACGAGTATTACGATCTCTGCGGATGGGACCTGTTGTAGCACGGAGTCTGCAGGCATTTGGACGTGCTCGATGAGTCGGTCTGTGTCAGCATTACCGCTATGGGACCTATAGAGGCACCCGTAGACGCGGGGATGGTCGTCGCTGTCTACGCGCAGCCATAGGATGGACAGGTCCGTACCTTCAAGACTGCCGAGGCGTCGGAAACAGATGTCCTCTCTGACGTATACGCAAACACCAGCCTGGGGCACAAAGTAGTATTCCAATTTGTAGCCCGGGTAGGAGAGATATAAAGTATCAGCCGGAGTGGACACCTGAGTCTCGGTTAAAAAGAGCAAGGCCGGCTTCGCCGTCTCTAGATGATAATGGACAGCGTTAAGGTTGGAATGAAATCCCCTAATGTTGCAAAAATTCACGGATAGCGTGATAGGGGTTGCCTTGGTTGTATTGCTCCGCTTGCCCCGAGCAGCATTAGTCGCGAGCGGAATTTTGCCCCCCCCCCCTCCCCCAGAATAGGCGGGGCAGCCTGAGCATCCACGCTCACTCCTGGGGTAGTCTTTTATTTAATTCCACTACCATGTTGATGGGGGGGGGGGGGATTGGGCCTCCGACCACCTGCACTCACCAAGCGCAATGCAGAGGTAAACCTCTACTTCACGCTGGTATTCTGTGAGGTCGTGGTACCACCCCGGTTCTAGCTGGCCCATCCGTGCGACAGCAAAAGCTACCGCTTAGCTCTACCACTGTTTAGAGTATTTAATGTTTAACGAAACAAAGACTTAATGTTAGAACTGCGTACTCAGAAGTCGTTACAAGAAGTATCAGAGCTTCGGCCTTTTTCTATTATATTATTATATTGTGTAACAAAATTTACATATGATATCAAGAATTTAATTTCCATAAACAATATTTCATGCGAACTTCCTTGAGTCAGTCGAAATGTCAGTAACTTTCCCATTTTATTGGTTCTGGTCTGACGCTGAGTCATCGACATAAGCTAAGGGAGTTTCAAATATAATAAATGTTGTTCAGAATAAATTTCATTTACAAGTTTTGGTACAACGTGTATCATTTTTCATGCATCCCTGTTATCATAATTTATGACGCGTTGAATCACTTATAGGCAGACTATTTACTCTAAATTTCACTTGTCGCTATAGAGAGCATATTTAAAATAATTGTGTACGCTACGAATCTATAAAACAATCCCCATATTTCTGAGGATAAGTCCCGATATTCACAGCACAAAATTTTTATTGTTTATTTTAACAATTAAAATTTATATTAACTATCTTTAAAGCACTGCTCAATTAAAAGACCGCGATAATAGGAAAAGCTGTATTAAAAAAATACTAGCAATGTCATTAACAATTTTCTTTAACCACTACTGGCAAACTGAATATGCTTGTGTTAGGAGTGGTTTTCGACAGTACTCAAATAGCGGATTCGAATCCACAACCTTTTGAGTTTGCGGTCTCATTCTCTCGCAGGCTAAATCCCATAGATGTGTATGTTTGTCTCTTTATAGTATCACTTTTTCTTTTCAACGGGTTTCAAATCACAACGGTTTTTCTTGAAGTTTTCACATCAAGAACATGCAAAGCTGTAAAACCATAATACATACCAATGAGAAACAAATAAATGGAAAACACATTTTGCTGCTTAAACAATTATTAAATGCCTAATTTCCCGTACAAATCAATAATTAAATTATTAATAAATATTAAATTAATAAAATAAATGGATGGTTAGTGATTTATTTAAAGCAAAATATTTTTAAACGGGTTTTTATTGATTGAAATTGTCAAAACCCTCGAAAGCATTGCTTTTGTTCATTTATTCATAAAATAAATTGGGGAATTGAAATGTTTATTAAAAACTAGATGACCCGGCGAACTTCGTACCGCCTAACAGTCAATTCTTGAAATTTTTTAAATACTTATTCCGCTACATCTAGCTAGTAAGATAAAAAATTAAAAAAGAAATTCGATAAGTCATCAACTACATTATGTTAAAAAATAAAAATTACAAAACACTTAAAATTCTTTCAATAGTCACTAAAAATCACAATGAAAATTACAATTTCTGATTTCTTATTATGATACCTACTTAATATATTTCATTTTATTTTTACTTATTCTCAATTAAATTTCCATCGTACTTATAAATATTTGTCAATATTTATACGATGGAAACGTCACTCAATGGTTTTGCCTTCCCGGAACCCCTCCACTAACACTTAAATTTTATGGTATGGTATAAAAGTTCAAATTAACTTTTAAGTATTATTACGAATCTTTTGTATGGGAATATAGAAAAGTGTTGTTTTTAGACTTTTTCAGGCAATTTTTTAAATTTTTCTCTCCGTAAGAACCATCTTCGTACTTCAAGGAATATCATAAAAAAAGAATTAGCGAAATCGGTTCAGCTGCTCTCGAGATTTGTGCTTAGCAACACATTTAGCGATTCATTTTTATATTATACATAATTTGGCTTTGTTGCTCTAAAAATTAATTTTTATTGGTGATTGTGTTCATCTTCTTGCAACTTAAAACAGTTATACTAATAACAGAAATTATTCATAAAGTATGACGCTTTGACTGTATGAGAAGTGCTCTTCTAAAAGTCCAATTGGTGCAATGCGGAGGCGGACTCTTATCAGTCGGCGGACATTCGATATGTAGTACAAATAAAAAATACTACGTTTAACGTTGGAGCCGTGGTAGCTCAGATGGTTAGCACTCGCTGTAAATTTCACAGTAAGCGAGCAACCCATTATGTTGATGTATGATTTACCATGTGCTTGGTGATGAAGGAAAATACCCAGCCCAGCAGTGGGACGTATATAGGCTGTAAATTTTAACTTAAACGTTTAACGCTCGTCAGACGAAATATATGTACCTGCTTCAATTAAAATGCGTAGACTCGAATTCCACATTGGCACACGGGAATTTTTTGTGTTATTTTATATTATATTCAAGATGAGACTTGAATATAATATAAAAGTAACCCAATAATATAATAAGTATTTAATATTGGTCAGAGTATAAATATTTCCGCAAATCTTAGTTCCGAACAAATTAATAATATTTAACAAGGTAAATATAATTTAAATAAATCAAAATTAAATAATCAAATGGAAAAAACATTACAACGCAAAACTTTAATTATCATTCTTTGAAAGACATAGAAGGTAAGTGGATGATGTGGCCCATATACATCTACATTTATCCTCGATTAAAAATTAAAATGAAAATGCGTTGTCACCCCTGAGGACTAAGAACGAATGCCTCGTTTCCAGTAAGAAGGGCCTACATTTCTCTACACTCACCATGCGAAACACAGCAGTAATAAGCTCCTATTTTACGCTGGTATTCTGTAAGAGCGTGGTCCTACACCGGTCGAGCCAACCCATTCGTGCTACAACCATAATATAGTTGCAGCGTGGCTCTACCAGGTAAAATAATGTTTTTATGATCCAATGCTAGGCACATAGAGGTTTATCTGAGAGGGTTTTAGGACAAGAAAATGTTCGTCGCGCGGTCCCAATGAGTGTTGGCGGACTTTATATCTATTCAATTTTATTTAATTTCTCCGACATTCCAATTTCCTCACGATGTTTTCCTTCACCGCCGAACACGTGGTGACGAGGATCGAACCCGAGTTGCTCTACCATGAAATTAACAGCGAGTGCTTAGCCCTTGTGCTACAACGGATCATGTTCATGAGAGGGTTTGATTCAACGAAACACCTACAACTTTGTAATGACAATTTATAACGTGACTTGCAGAAACGGATCTAAAGTTTGGAGGGTCAGAGACTGTACCCTTTTGTCATATTACTTTAACCAAATTATTGTCAAATGTTATCTTTGTGGAGTTTGGATTTGCCATAGATGTCACTATTGACAGATTGACAATTGCAGTTAAAGACGTCTCGCACTTTTGACGACTAAATACTTTAACTTAAACTACTAACAAAGATTCTATCCAAATGTCATCAGGAGCACAGCTAGTATCTATTAATTAAATTACAACAACGACAAAAGTGAAACAAATATTTATATAGGCTATATAAAAAATCAGTACGAAAATCGGACTCTATTGCCATGATAATAATAATAATATCCTCCAGGCCAAATTTTTGTCACGGCGGCCAGCCTCAACGGAGACTAGCCATCGGCGTAGGACAGGATTATAGTGCCCAAGTGTATGCGCAAGCACAGGTGCATTCTCCATTCCCATTGAGATTCCCATGAGAGCGACTCATAGGACGGTAAACCGACACGACTGGAGAGAGATCCGGCGCAGGATCAACGGCTTTACGTGCTTTCCGAGGCACGGGGGTGATACACCGTCAGCTTCCTGACTCCGGGCAGCTACTGAGAGTTTCTTGAGGAAAAAGTTCAATAACTGATTTTTTGGCCCGACCCGGGATTCGAACCCTCATGATCAGCAGACGCACTACTATAACCACTAGACCAACGAGGCAGTTGTGCCATGATAATATGTGCATGAAATGTTTAACTATGTTTGCTATTATTATTATGATACCGAATGAAAAATTAAATGCAATCACATTTTAGTTTCGGCGGGATATTTTGCAAGAGCATTAAACTTAGTATATATTAATTTACCCAACTTAATAACTTTGCTTTTAATTTTTAATTAACTCTAATATGGTCTTTACCCGGGAAAAGCTTCTTTTAAGTATTACAATCCTCCCTTTAGATCTCACTGGTTTTGATTTGAAAAGGTATTAATTAATTAATTTCGTCTTCATTTGTCAAATAATGTCAAACGAAATTGAGAGGGCAGAGGTGTAAGCGGTTTATATTTAATTTGACTAAAAGGAAACAACCAACTAGTTGCAATGTATAAATATCTACTACCCCAAATCATCCAGTGGGTTTCGTAAGAGGCGACAGAAGGAAACAAATCCCATGGAAATGGGTAGCAACATCTTCGTAATAACGACTAAAAAAAAAAGGATGGCAACCATGGTCAATTTCTCCCAATATAAGGCAATCTATGTGGGGGATCTATTTTCAACAGTGGACTTTAATAGATTGTAACGGTACCGGTAACGATTTTTTTGTTTTTTAATAAAAAAAAATAAAAAATAAAATAAATCAAAATGTTTTACTCAAAGGCGTTGAGCAAAAACATGCTTCAGTAATGAGAACAGAAACAGTAATGGGGGCATTCGTTTTATCTTTTATCGAATTTGAAGATTTACAAGAGTATGTTTGATTTCATTGAACTTCATTTATTAATCAAATTAAAGCCTCCAATTGGCCTCCATTATTTGCCGATCATGGTAACGGCGGGGCAGGGGGTGCTAAGAATCTCCGGTGGAGGTTCGGTTGCCACCTACGACGACTCGACCTGGCAACATACAACGCACGCACCCTGAGGACTGACGAGAAGATTGTGGAGCTGGAAGAAGAGATAGACAAGTTACGCTGGCATATTATAGGATTATCCGAAGTCCGAAGAGAGGGGGAGGACACGGTAATCCTTGAATCCGGCAACTTGCTCTATTACCGGGAGGGCGACCATCTGTCCCAAGGAGGTGTCGGATTTATCGTCCACAAGTCTCTCGTTAACAACGTTGTAAAGATTGAGAGTGTGTCGACGAGGGTTGCGTACCTTATACTCAGAATCACCAAACGGTATTCGCTGAAGGTCATACAGGTTTACGCACCAACCTCGGCACACCCCGATCAGGAGGTGGAGGAAATGTATGAGGATATCTCTAGAGCCATGCATTCCTCCAAAACCCAATATACGGTGTTAATGGGAGACTTCAATGCAAAACTAGGCACAAGAGAGAACGGTGAGCTGAAAGTAGGGAAATTTGGAATAGGGCAACGGAACCCAAGGGGCCAGCAGCTGGCCGACTTCATGGAGAAAGAGGGACTCTTTATGATGAACTCTTTCTTCCAGAAGCGGCCCCACAGGAAGTGGACCTGGTCGAGCCCCGACGGTTCGACAAAAAATGAGATTGACTTCATTATGACGACCAGACGACAACTGTTCAGTGATGTCTCAGTGATCGCGAGGGTGAAAACCGGCAGCGATCACCGAATGGTTAGAGGCACACTGAACCTAAACGTTAAGTTGGAGAGGTCTCGTCTAATGAAGTCAACGCTCCGTCCCCCTCGTGCTCTAATCCAAAGTCCCGAAACCTTTCAGCTCGAGTTACAAAACCGTTTTCAGTGCCTAGAAGACTGCAATGAAGTGGACGATTTGAATGACAAGCTCGTGGAAACTGTCCATGCGGTCGGAGCTAAGTTCTGCAAGACCCGCCGCAGAAGAACACAAAAACTCTCCGATCACACTCTTAATCTCATGGCTGTTAGACGGGAGATGAAGCTACATTCTTCAACAGATTTGACAGCATACAGGCAACTGAACAGACAGATCTCCAAATGCATGCGGCGGGACCTACGCAAATTCAATACAGCTCGTATTGAAGAAGCGATCGAGCGGAACCAAGGCTCCAAAGTCTTTGCCAGAGATCTGTCTGCCAGAAAGCGCCAACTGTCAAAGCTGAAGACAGAATGTGGCAGCATCGTTTCCGGGGCACCTGAGATTTTGAGTGAGATTGAGAGGTTCTATGGGCAGCTGTACACGTCATCGTTGAAGCCGCACGCAAGTGTGAGTAACGATCCAAGAGCGAGTCTTATCCGACATTATTCCGATGATATCCCGGACGTCAGTCTGAGCGAGATTAGAATGGCTCTCCAGCACCTTAAAAACGGCAAGTCCCCAGGCGAGGATGGAATTACAGCGGAGCTTCTGAAAGCGGGTGGAAAACCGGTACTTGAAGTCCTTCAGAAGCTCTTCAATTCCGTCCTCCATGGTGGCATTACACCGGAGGCGTGGAGCAGAAGTGCGGTGGTCTTGTTCTTCAAGAAAGGCGACAACGCTCTCTTGAAGAACTACAGACCGATTTCCCTTCTGAGCCGCGTCTACGTGCTGTTTTCGAGAGTCATTACGAATCGTCTCGCGCGCAGACTTGACGACTTCCAGCCTCCCGAACAAGCCGGTTTCCGAAAAGGCTTTAGCACCATAGACCACATACATACCCTTCGGCAAATTGTACAGAAGTCCGAGGAGTACAATTTGCCACTATGTCTGGCGTATGTGGACTATGAGAAAGCCTTTGATTCCGTCGAAATTTGGGCGGTGCTGCAGTCCCTTCAGCGATGCCAAGTTGATTGTCGGTATATCGAAGTGTTGAAGTGCTTGTACAGTAGGGCTACGATGGCTATCCGAGTACAGAACCAGAGTACGAAACCTATCCAATTGCAGAGAGGTGTAAGACAGGGTGACGTCATATCCCCGAAACTCTTCACCGCTGCATTGGAAGACGTTTTCAAGCTTCTGGACTGGAAAGGATACGGTATCAACATCAATGGCGAGTACATCACTCACCTTCGATTTGCCGACGATATAGTCCTTATGGCAGAATCGCTGGAGGACCTAAGCACTATGCTCAATGACCTCAATAGTGTTTCCCAACGGATAGGTCTTAAGATGAACATGGACAAAACAAAGATCATGTTTAATGTCCATGTCACACCTATGCCGGTAGTTGTTGGGAACACTAAGCTCGAAGTTGTTGACGAGTATGTTTATCTGGGACAAATAGTCCGACTAGGTAAGTCCAACTTCGACCGAGAGGTCAATCGACGGATTCAACTCGGTTGGGCAGCGTTCGGGAAATTACGGCACATCTTCTCGTCAGGTATACCTCAAAACTTGAAAACGAGACTGTACACCCAGTGCGTGTTGCCAGTGATGACATACGGAACTGAGACTTGGTCCTTCACTGCTGGCCGGATGAGGAAGCTCAAGGTCGCTCAGCGAGCTATGGAGAGGGCTATGCTCGGAGTTTCTCTGCGTGATAAACTCAGAAATGAGGATATCCGCAGTAGAACTAGAGTAACCGACATAGCCCAACGGATTAGTAAGCTGAAGTGGCAATGGGCCGGCCATATAGCTCGAAGAACCGACAACCGATGGGGAAGAAAGGTTCTCGAGTGGCAGCCTCGTACCGGCAGGCGAAGTGTAGGGCGTCCCCCCACTAGATGGAGTGACGACCTGGTAAGATATGCAGGAAGTCGATGGATGCAGGTGGCTCAGGACCGTGCTTTGTGGCATTCTTTGGGGGAGGCCTATGTTCAGCAGTGGACTTGTGAAGGGCTGTAATGATGATGAATGATGATTTGCCGATCTAATGTACTGTATAAAGTGATTTGTAATGTGTCCCCCGAGTGAAGGATTGGTTTATTTAGTAAGGCTTTGTTCGAAATGTAATGTAATGTACGAAAACTTATCAGTTATAATACAATACTGAAACTAATATGAAAACACTACGATAAAGCAAAAGTGCAGATAGGTTAATGAAAAATCTGCCAAGTCCTACATTTGTACAAGTATACAAGTACATTTAGTGACATTTACATATTGACTAGTGCATTGTGACAGTGATATTTTCATATAGTAGTAGTGCTCTATGTAGATTATTTTTAACTGCCATTTTAACAAGTTTTTATTAAGTAATTTTTTGTCTGTCTGCCGTTTCTGGTGGAATTTAGTAATTGATTTTAAACTAACTTCCCGATGGGCTGGAAACTTGAAATTTTGAATATAGCTCAAATTCGGATGACAATGCAAGAATATTATAAAAAACTAAGTAAAGATGTTTTTTTTAAAATCCCCTTGATTAACTATTTATAATTTTGGCTCACGTTGACCGTACCAAGAGACCGCAAAGCGATTTTTGCCTTGTAATAATGTTATAAGAAAACATTATTCTATATCCCACGAGTGTCACAAAAACCATCTATAGGAAATATCAGAAATATCTTGTGCCGAAATTAGCAAATCGAACACTTATGTTATATGTGAAACTTTGTTATGTGTATGATTCTCCGTTTAGAAATTATAGGTGGTAGCTCTTTTTTCCTTAGGAATTTTTCTGGGTTTTTACGACTTTCTTACGTGTATCTGCCGCCAAATATTTGCTTTGCATTGCTTGCACTTCTTTGTTCAGGTTCGATGGATATAGAGAGACAATATAATTACACAAAAAATAGACAGAAAACAGTTCATACTTATTAAAATTAATATTAATTTTGTTTCCTTGCAAGGACTATTGTAATTAGTTGTAAAATAAGTTTGATCAAAATATGTAAATCAATGTCTCGATAGAGAGGAACAGTGTTCGGTGATTTCAATTATAGTAAATTTTTATTATGTCACTTAGGCCAAAGATTTGTTAAAATAAGAAAATGTGTTTTTCTTAACTTTTAGAATAATGAAAAATAGAAAAATACCAAGGTACTTAAGAGTTAAGGAAAATTTTTCCTACAACGATAAAAGCCATGTACAGCCGTGAAATTTTACGGACTAATGAAGAAGATAAAGAAGATGAGTCATTTATGTTCATGGTCACGGGGGACTGCCGGGACCATGTGTGCTGTAAAGTTCCCGACATTTCATTTTCGACAAAACATTGGGATTTAAAAAAGGTTAAAATTAAACGCGATATAAGTTACATTGAATGACAATATTCTGTTATTAATTTCTAAGGATAATCCATCTCTCGTAGAGATACAAGTGGTAAAATAAAAAAAAAATTGTACAACCGACTTCAATATAAATAAAATGAGAACATCATCAATGTAGTCGAAGTTAATTAAATAAATTATGGATAATATAAGATAAAAGCAAAAACTAATTGTCTGATATTGATCAAACCTTTATGGGACCACATGAGAAGTACACAAAAAAAGAATCATCAAAATCGGTTTACCTAAAAAAAAGTTCTGAGGTAAAACATAAAAAACATACTGTCGAATTGAGTACCTCCTCCTTTTTAAAGTCGGTTAAAATACCTCGAATTGAAAAATAAAGTCAAGGTTAATCTTTGTCTCGTTTACTTAAACTTTCCTGTTCACATTACGAGCCCTTATAGATAGATACCTCTTCGCTTACGAGGTAGTGCAATATTTTTCCGATGTCCCATTCAGTTTCAATTTCTAACACTAAATGCTTTTCATATTGATTTCCTTTTTACCTAGTATAAGTCACTGTTTGACTACAATACGACCTATTGGTAAGTAGTGATGAAGACCTAGATGGTAAATTGCACTGTCTTAGCGTTACAAAGTATGTGATTGCTGTGCACACTCTCAAAAATGAATCCTATAGAATATTGAGAGGCTGGCTACTTTGCGCCAGCGCTCGAGGCAAGTTTGGTTAAGCTAAATTAGAGTTACCAATACTGAGTTCAACGCTGTTAAGAGGAAATATTTATATATATTATTAATTCCCTATACCTATCTTTAAAAAAAAAGGAAGTAATGCAGTGTTGATTCCATGAAGCAAATATAAAGAGGAGACGGCATATTCAAATGTGCACTGTGATTCTAAGTAGGTCCTGACGTCATCATAGTGGGCGTGGCTTTAGTTAGTATACTGTCAGCACTCGTCCTGTACGCTTATGTGTTGAAAATCGCAAATCGGTGTATTTTCGTAGTATTAAGAGGAAAAGGATGAAGTGTTGTATTTTATCGTGTAAAAACTACTCAGATAGACGCTCTGATGCTATGGATGGCATCACATTTCATTTGTAAGTAATTTTACACCTAATTTATTAAAATAGTTCTAGAAAAATCTCTGCGTCGGTTTTTAAATATAATTAAATATATTCGACACTAGATGGCGACACTTTGTGTCATGTGAACTAAAAATATATAGGAACGTAGAGCTCAGTATTGGTAAAATAATCATACGAAGTTGCTGAAATTTGTTTTGCATTCAGACAAAGAAATTTTAATCGTCAAAATGTTATTTTTATAGTTTATAATCATTTTGTGAACATACCGCCATCTACCGTCTAGCTAGCTAAACTACATTGCAACATCGATATGGAACGATTCGAATAGTTTTACTATTTATCGGTAGATGTAGATGGTGTAAATTGGGCGGGGCTTTGCATCTCCTCACCCCGCAAATTGTCACGCGTTGTTACATAGTGAAACTTAATTAGAACGTCTCCTCTTTATATTTGCTTCATGGTTGATTCTAACGAAGAGAGCCAAAGCAACGCATTCAATACCCAAAGAAAGTGTAAAGACCCGCGACGCAGTTGGCATGCCTCTTTCGTAAATAAATCAATTTAATTAAATGTATCGCTTTGAAGTCGAAAATACGCTGATCCCTGTTAGGAGATAAAAAAAGCTCGACCACAACGATTTTAGAAAAACTGCAAGAAAAAATTAAGCATCTCATGAGGTACGTGGTCCTTCCTAGTATACAAGGCGCACCTTCATCATTACAGCTTTTCATAAGTCCACTACTGAACATAGGCCTCCCCCAAGGAATGGCACAAAGCACGGTCCTGAGCCACCTGCATCCATCGACTTCCTGCATGTCTTACCAGGTCGTCACTCCATCTCGTGGCGGGTCGCCCTACACTTCGCCTACCGGTACGAGGCTCACCTTAATCCTATGATATTACATTATGATTACATATTCCTATGTAACGAATCATGGATAGCAACCGCATATGTGACTGCAGTACTCCTTGCACGACCGGACTTGCGTTTTATATAGGGTCAAAAACTGTCCTGGCGTGAAGTACCGCCGTACTCCAGGTACATAACCGCTCAAAGTTAAGATTTAGAGAAACACAAGGTCATCATTGTAGTCCCACACAAGTTTACAGAATGTAGGTGTCCTCCACAAGTTGATAAAAATCAGAGTCCGGAAAAAGTCCGTACATGTATAGACAGCCAATCAAGTGGTCACGAAGCCAGTGGGCATCGTGGGGCCACATCCGCTTACTGGTTGCGACTCGAGAAACCTATCTACTCCACTGGTTTTCGCTTCTCCGAAATAGCACTATGAAGTTGTTGGTTGTAGTTTGTGTGAATTATTTATTGTAATAATGCAGATTTAAAACGTGCTTAACGGTGAGTGCAAACATCGTAAGAAAAGTCCCTTATCACGTAGTTCTGTTAATCAATAATAGTATAGTCCATTTTAAAAATCATATTAATTGAGATCATATGATGCCTCGTTTTGAAGCGAAACACATATTGTATTATCGACGGTGGCGTGTCTTTCCTAGTGTAGTTTATTGGGATTAGTGGTGACGGGGATAGTGCCCGCAATTCAGAGATGGCGGGAGGTGCTCTTTAAACCAGGTAACTGATAGTAATATTTAAAATAGGTAACAAATAATAATGGCTAATTAATTTCTAAAACTTTTTTTAATGTAAATTTCTGTCAATATCCGGTCGTATTAATAATTCAGTTGGGATGGACGTAGTAAGCTTTTCCTTAGTAAAAATGCTTGGGTCATTCCAGTTAGTAGCGGAAAATGCCTTGAAACAGTTTTAATGTCAAGCAGAAGATTTTAAAGATGTTACACGAAAATTAAAGGCAATTTCGTAAAATATAGGTATGAATTCACTAAATGATTTGTGTGCCAGATGCGACAGGGATGTGAGAAAATCCATCACCGCGTTTAATAGAGTGGGTGATATACCTCTGCTAGATAGCTAATATCTCGAAAATAATTTAGACAAAAATTGCTACTGCTAGAAGTCTGGTACTGTGATCGTCAATTTCCCTGCAAGTGTTACGATAATAGCAATACGGCTTACTAAAAATTTAAAAGATCATATTCGTACAATTGGAAAGGACAATGTTCAGCTCCTGGGACCATCATTGTCAAAGTAGTTAAAAGTAAAAATCAACTACAAAACACTTAGAAGAATAAAATAATTTCCACATAATTTAATAACAACTGAAATCTCAGCTTCAATTCTTCAATACATTATGTCATATCAACGACTTCAGAAGCTATTAAATTATGTGAAAATTATTTTATTTTTGTTATTGTTTGAGTTGATTAAGCAATATCTCAGGCTTAAGGTAAAATTTCGAATATCTTCCAAATAGTTACTTTAAAAACTAAATTTTTTTCTACTCTTAGAAGTGAAATTTATGTATTCAAATTTAAATGAGATTACTACTGAGTAATAGCCTACTTAATAAGAACAGAATCAAAATTGAATTAAACTGCTTTTACGGATTTTATCGCGTTTAATTAACTTATTTTTATATTCCCGACGTTTCGGTTGCTTTTCAGCAGAATATAAAAATAAGTTAATTAAACGCGATAAAATCCGTAAAAGCAGTTTAATTCAATGTGTAGTGTTCGCGTAAATATAAGAAATCATTAAGAACAGAATCATTCAAATTATTTTACAATTGGTGAAGATATCGTTAGGCGATATGATTATACAAAACACAGTCGATTTGAAAATGTTCTTCGATTTTAATTCATCTAAAAAGAAGGGGATACTCGTAATGGCAAAAAAGTATTTTCGAACACTTAAAAAGTCTTTCAACCTGCGCTCTCATGTTATATTATGTCTTCAGTTGAATTTTCCGCTTTCGTGATCGCGTGATTTACTGAACATATAAAATTTTACGACCTTCTGTTTAAGCGCTTAAAAGGCAAAAGAAGCCCTTATTATTTTAATCCTACGACTTTTTATGCGATGATTTTACTGTACAATAAACAAAGAAATATATATTACAATATTATAGAATGATCGTATAAAGTAAGGCCTAAAGAAATATTGGCTGTTTAAGCTCGGAAGCTGTTTGCAGTTTTCTTAAAATATTGTGAGGAAACCTTTCGATCGACATTTCAAGGACATATTATTAAGAAGTTCGCGAACACACACTAGATCAAAGCAGGGGATGGTTGGTTTGTTGTCTCCATACGTGAGTGGAGGTCTGTGCCCAACTGTATTATATATTTAGTTTGTAATTTTTATGTAATTTAATTACAGATATAATTTTGTCATTATAGGTCAACTACTTGACTAATGTTTTTTTAAGAATACTCCAGTTGGTACTACTTTCTATAGTAGTTGGGGTGTACATCATGCACACAGTCGACCTGATTAATTAGTGGATGGCCTTAATTTTGACTTAAAATGCTGTTGCGTTGTTTCCTTGGGGTCTCAGATGGAATGCCTTGATACCAGTTAAAAGGGTCTTCGATTCCCTTTACTGAACTTACAAAATACTAGCTTTATGCTGCTATTTTACTCTGGTGTTTGTTTCTCGCTTGGTGTTTGTATTTAAAAAAACCTTGTGATGGCGGCGGTATGAGTCTTTGTCAATGATTGGGTATCGTAAAACGCAACTATAGTTAATGCCTGAAAGTCTTATAGCTTCTGATAGATGGCAGTGTACCATCTCGTTTACGCCACAAGTATAATACCCGGACCAGCAACGGGCAACTGCGTCGAAGGCAAATCTTTCCTACGACAGGAATATATACTGGGTGGTAAAACTCCTTTTCGTTTCAGTATAGATAAGTCATACTAGCTCTAAAATGGCAATACGAAAGTCAGGAAATTGCCCGACTCGCATTCAGTCGGGCACGCTCCCGCGTCGCGGCTATACCATCGCTACAACGCATAAATCTTCTAGTTATTCGTGGCAAAAATGCCTTCCTGTGTTTTTAGGTGGTGCACAAATTACACGGCAACTGATAGAGACTAGAAAAACGTCTCATTAATATTTTGAATATAGATGTTTTGTTCATAATTGGTTTTATTATTTCAACACTAACCGCTAGTGTAAACTTTGATGCTAGCTAGTGTGTTCATTTTCCATATCGGTATGTCACGCGCTCACGCCAATGAGCGCTCGGCAGCAATCAATACGAGTACGCAACTAATGATTTATATTCATATTTTTCTAACAATATGTATGCCCTATCATTTGTCTCTTTTTGTTAACACAACGTGTCATAATAAATAACTGTACGTAGATATAGTACTACCTGCGCCACTTTAAAATGCAATAATGTTAGTGTGTAACCTGTCTATTTTTTTAATACGTCTATGCTTTTCGGTAGGTTATACGCTCCTACTTATTTCTCACCGCCAAATAACAGTGTATACTCGTATGTTTTGGTATGAAAGATATAGAGAGCCAGTTTAATAACAGGCTGTGAGGCATTCCAACTTTGTCTTCAGAGGTGACAAAGCATCTGTAGCCTTTTTTATTTGAAGTTGGTTGCCAGTTGCAGCAGCCACTTATCATAAGGTAGACTGTAAGACGTTACTTCAATTTTATAAAATAAAAAGTTCAGCAGCGGTATTCTACAGGCTGATGATGAAGAAAAAGATGTAAGAATGCACCGCTATATTATATATTTTACAAATTATGAAAGCTATAGCTTAATTGGATAGGATTAAAATAAAGTAATCGAAACATATTTTTGGTGTATAGTTCAATCACATACATGCGACATCTTGATAATACATGCTTGATAATATCTTTATGCTTTTCTGTGCTTTTATTATGAGAAGTAGAATGAATGAAGTATACATATATAAATACCAATAAAAATACCTCTTGAATTATTGCAAACAGTATGCTCAGCTTTTTTATAAAATGCCACTCTGTTTTATCAATCTATATTATATATTGATAAAACGGATATAGGTTTTATAAATTGACGGCTCCTTGACGAAGTGGCTTGCATTGAATTGTGGTGCTGAGAGCTAAGAGATAATAAAGTTACTACATCATCTGTCTACTATTCAAAGGTGATGTGATGTCAAAAACATTTAACTGCCACTGTAACCTCTCCATGTTTTGATTTGCACATTGAAACATGATTTTTTACATATTTCCTAAGACTTATTTTGATGCATCCATCCATTGCAGCCTATAAAAGTGCACTGCTTAACATAGGCCTCTCACGTAAATTGCCTCATAGAAAGGATTTTATCATGGTTGCCACGCCTTTATATTTTTGCGTTGTTATCAGGAAAATTCTGCTGCCCATCTTCTGAGGGAAAATACTGCAATTGACGATACCCACGGGGCGATATAGGAAGCTTAATAATTTATCGGGTGTTATCATTGTAAAAAAAAAAAAATTGATGAAATTATGAGTAAACATAAACTTGAATCAGCTCGCTATTCATACGTTTGTAAAGTAAAATTTTTAAGCTAATATTTCGCAACGGGGCAAAATTAACGACCCTTCTTTGCATTTTACATTTTCGCTTTTATACGATTAATTTAACTCAGCAATTGAGGTGCCACGAAGTGTAAAAGCTGTGATTTCGTTTTTAAACAGAATGTATGATTAAATGAAAATATATTATGAGAATTTCATAATTAAATGTAAGCTTGTTATTTTTCTAACTAGAGAATAGAATAGAATAGAATAATTTTTTATTCAATATCGATTATTACATAATTCTTATTGAAAGTCATTTTTTATCTACCACTGTTTCGGAAAATACCTCTGTCCTGGGAAGAACCAGCAAGAAACCCAGCGGGACTTTTTTTTATCAAACATAATTTCGTTTATACAATTTTTAAATAATTTTTCATAGAACCAGCATGGTGGCGATCACCTTATACCCAGGGGTTATTTTCATTCATGTATTCCTTGATATTATAATAACCCTTTTTGTACAGTTTTTCTTTAAAAAAAAAACTGTTAAACTTGTTTATTGACAAACTTTGAATATGTTCTGGGATTTTGTTGTAAAAGCGTATACATTGCCCCATAAATGAACTAAGCGAGTTATGATCCGAAAACTTAACAGTATATGAAACAATTAATTTTAACAACTTATTTGTATTAATTTAATATATATTGTAAGAAATTAGCCCACTGCTGATGTTAGAAATTATTCTCAAAATTATTTAAATAAAAGAACAATACTCGGTAACAAGCCCTGCTTACTATCAGGGCCCAATTAAATGATAACACCAAAGTATGCAAACCAACAGCATCCCTACTCATCTCAGTGTAACACAGGGCAGCCTCTCAACAACATGATCTTCCTTGCCTATACTAGTAAAAGACCCCAACGGACACTCGTAGAATTACACTGCTAAAACAAGTGGGGGACTACCAACTAAAAGTAAGGTAAAAGTACAAATGAAGGTAGAGTACCTTCATTTGTACTTTTACCTTACTTTTTACCTTTGTGACCGGTGGAAGGAAAAGGGGAGATCTCCCGCCGGGCAAGGTGTTCTGTCCAGGGAGCGGCCAACGTTCCGAGTGATAGTTCGGAGCTATTCTATATATACTGTTTTAACTTCGGATCTTTATTAGCGCGATTTAGGCTTCGATGTGTTTCGCTTGTAGCGCGACTACAGCGTCGCCATATCACCCCCCTGCTCAGACCGGAGGTCAATAGTGCAGTCCGATTGCCGGTGTGTCCTTAATGCCGGTGGGGAATGCATGCTGTGTGCGTAAGGGCATGTGACGCCGGTGCGAACGATATGCCAATGTATAATGCATGCCGTACTACGCACTTGCAAGTGATGCCGGTGAGAACGGTGAGCCGGAGCAAGTACCAGGGATTGCCTTGTAGTCTGCGGTGAGTCGAAAAGAAGGCAAGTAATCTGCGAGAGTGCCGTGAAGCAGAGGCGAGCAGTAAGGCTCGGAGCCGTGCCAAACACTGTAGTGCAGAGAGTAGCTTGAAGGGACAGGAAGCATTATTATTCCAGTGCTGCGATGAACCTTTATAAAGCTAGATGGCTTGGAGAATGTGAAAACTGCAGACAATATCTGCCCGGGAGCGAATGAATGGGGTAGTTGAGTATGATGACGAAGATTTGAAGTTGTACTTTCCGGTTGTTGATTGCGTGTTCATATAAGGTCGGGTGGTCACCGTGGCGGGTGGAAGGAAAAGGGGAGATATCCCGCCGGGCAAGGTGTTCTGCCCAGAGAGCGACCAACGATCCGAGTGGTAGTTCGTAGCTATACTATATATATACTACTTTAACTTCGGAACTTTATTAGTGCGATTGAGGCTTCGATGTGTTTTGCTTGTGGCGCGACGACAGCGCCGCCACACCCTCATTCCCAACAATATGTTACGTTGTTACGGAATTGCAAATTCTTCTAACACAGGTATTTTTTATTTAAATGAAAGCCTCAATAAATTATAGTTTAAGATTTAATAAAATAAATTAAATATTTTGTATGTTGTATTTGTTTTTCTTTTTTTTATATTGCGCTTTATATAAAGTAAGCAACTGTCCCGGCATGACGTATCGGCGCACATTTGCAAGGACTTCCAGCTTCCTTACAGCTGCTTTGGCCTTGGACTCAATGAACCGCTCGAAGTTCAGATTTGAGGATAGCTCAAACCCTAACAACTGAAGGCGGTCAGTATATTCCAGTGATACATTTCGATAAGAAGGAGCCAAGGTGAGCTGGCTCCTTTTTGCAGTGAAGAGACACGCTTGTGTTTTGGAGGCGTTGAATTTCACAAGAATGGTATCGCTTCATTTGGAGACTGCCTGTATTGTGAGATTCACACGCTCTACCATAGCTTCTCTTTCAGACTGGATTTGATCCCGACTGGCTTAAGGACTTGGTTGTTATCTCTCCACAACTGTGCTATCATCTGCATACCCATAGATACGCGGCATAAGCAGCTCATTAATATGCAGCAAAAAGAGAGTTGCGGAGAGAACGGACCCCTGAGGAACACCGGCGTTAATCGCCATAGGATCGGATGAGCAGCCATCGACAACGACCCGGAGAGACCGTTCACTCAGAAAGTCCTTTACCCATTCAATCAGACCAGGTGATAAGCCGTACGCGTGAAGCTTACCCAAAAGGCTAGTGTGCCAAATTTTGTCAAAGGCCTTCGAAACATCAAGGGAAACAACAAGTGCTTCCCCACCGTTCTCGAGTGCCTCACCCCATACGTGTATGGCATACGCTAGAAGGTCCCCAGCTGACCGGATTCGGCGAAACTTATATTGCCGGTCACTAAGGAGGTCATTCTGTTCTAGGTATGCCATTAATCGTAACATCCTTATTTGTTATACGAACCTCCGACATAGAACTTCCGCAGTGAGGTAATTTAGGTGGAACGTTGTTGCCACTGTCCAGGCGTGAATTGTAGGTAAAGAGAGACGCGATCAGGTCCTTTCTCTTTAGCCATATGCGCCAGTGTGCCATCCAGTTTTACCAGCGGATGCAGTGTAGTCCGACAGAAGTTTGTCTCGACCTCTTTGGCGAGAGACCAAAAAGCTCTAGTGCCAGATGGTCTGGTAGAGAGTTTTGCGCCAATATGTTTAATGCGATCGAGACTAGCTTCTGTAATGCTTTTTTGTAGGAATTAGCGGTCTGGTTGAAAGTTCTCTTCTTAGAGCTAATATCCGGAGCTTTGCGGTTTCAAGCGTCAACCCAAGATAGGTACGCTACGCTTTTTAGCTTGGGCGCATTCAGCATTAAACCATGGGCGAGCTTTGCTACCGATGGGAGCGTCAGAGAAGGGGATAAAATACTTCATAGCTTGACGCAACACATCCTTTATGGCAACCGCACAGCTCAACGGCTCCACAGAAGAGAAACAGCCCTCCCGCCAAGAATAAGATGCAAAAAAGTATCGCATCTCATCCCAATCAGCTGACTTATACCGCCATATTCGTCGAACACCTTGGGATTCGTAATCAGGTGGCGAATATGACGCTACAGATTTCACCAGACAGTGGTCAGATGTATCCAAAGGAGAGGTAACAGGTACTTCATATCTGTCTGATTCGGTAGTCAGCAGAAGATCCAAGTAATTTGCTGTGTGACCGTCTACATCGAGTACCCTACTCGCTACTTTCACCATCTGAGGGAGGCCTAACTTCAAAGCAAAATCCCACGCTTTTCTTCCAGCATGGTCGGTCTTCTGGTATGGGAACAGCCAGTATTGGTAACAAGGGTTAAAGTCCCTCAGAAAGACCAACTGTGCAGTAGGATACCGATTCAGTGCCTCCTCAGCAGCCTCACTAAGGTGATCAGGCATAAAGGATTTTATCCATACCCGTATCGTGTGGATTTATAGACTTGGCTGGTAATTTGGCTTGGCTGGACTCGACGGACAATACGAATAATTAGCTTATAGCGGTTACGTATTTTGACACGAAGCAAAGAAAGTAAGATTCAGAGACATGGGGACGTTTACAACTAGGCGTCAAAAAAATCATTTTGTATTTTAGCACAAATTAGTCGACAACTAGTATTTCAACCCGGAACCCGTGCAAATTTGCAGAGAAGGTTCAGTAATATAGGCCCAGAACAATTAATTAAAAAATCTCCAAAAATTTGCCATTTTTTAATTTAAATTAAAAATGCGTGGTAATGCATTATTTTAACTGATTTTTATTCACAAATATCTAACGCGTACTATTTTACGCACACAAACATTCGTAAGGGTCGCTTGGTAAGGTACCTTTGTCGCGCATCTCCCACGCGCTTTCCTTCTTTTTACCGTTAAACCGCTAAGTACCTACGTCCGCTCTAGCTCTAGTCAGCAGCTGACAGTGTTGACCGTGACCTTATTACGTACATTTCGTTACCAATGATGGAACGAAAATATTTGAACCACGGATGCTATGAAACTATGAAATGATATTACATATTATATTTTACGATATGACATTTTAAGGTATGAAAGTTAACGTGGTGCGCAAAGATTATACGAAAGTGAGTCTTTACTTTCGTATAATCTTTGCGCAGAATTGTTTAGGCGCGCCTAGTAAATATACTGTCTAGCATTCGTATCGCGCATTCCTTGTTTGAGAGCTTTTCCCGGGACTTCTTGTGTCTAACTCAGAATCTGTAAAAGGGTATTCGACAATATTAGCTACTACTGCGGCATTTGATATTCTATAAATAATTGTTGCCACGCGAAACGGTAGTGAACTTTGATCCGGACATTCGTGTTCGTGCGGTGTGTTACGTTTTTGCTTATAGTAACGGGATTTCGTATAGACCGACATTCTGTATTTGTGTTGGGTGTTACGCTTTATAACAAATTAGAGTTAGCGGCTTTTGGAAGTTAGTTAATTGTGCGATAAAGTTAAGGACTGTCCTAGTGACGAACGAAGAAAGTGACTGTGGACGACTCCGCGGAAGATTACCACAATTTGGAGCGGTGCTGAAGTCCGAGCTGCTGCCGACGGCAACGGTCTCATAAGGTCTACCACACTCAGTCACACACAGATACACATCACTGACCCTTACTTCCCATGCACCATACAACCCCATGGGACCTGACCAAACCCTGAGGGACCAGTCGCCTTGGATATAGGTAGGTAAGCTCGGTTTTAATATTCTCCCTGTTGAATGGCAGTAGGATAGAACGCTCCCCCTTATTGTTTATTGTAATTAGAGATTTTCAACTTTGGCTTTAGGAGGCCCGACCTGCATCTGCTTGTGGGATCTTCCTTCATGGGCCGGGAAGATCCTACTCTTGGATAGGCAGCTGCACGCCGTAACAAGTAGTGTTTAAAATTAAATTTGGCTTGTAAATAACTGCAAATCGAACGTAGCTTGGTATTTTTTTCTATCGAGAAAATTTTACTGTGTCGTATATTGACCGAGTACATCGTAAGGAGAAAAAACGTATCTAAAATATATATTTCTTTTCAAATTCTAAATGTAAGCCTACCAAAAACCAATTTTAAAACGGACAAAACATGAACACCCAGCCTTAAAAACATCATTATGCTGTTGTACTTCGTATGGTGAGTGACGAAAACCAGAAACACTTTTCAATGATAACGAGACATTCTATCTTTCCTCAAGAACAATAACGCGTTTGCATTTTTTTTCTTTATCGCGGATAAATTTTTATAGTGTGGTAGGAGTCTGAGGACATTAACTTACCATCAGTGGGCTGTGTACTCATGTTGTTTGTAATTAAGTTATCGATTCAGAAGTTTTCGTTATTTTGTAAGAAAAGTCTACAGTTGCAAAGATTGCATAGTGGATTTTTCAGCAATAATAATTATTTAACAATCAGATATAATAATAATAAAAAATTACTTGAAAAGACATGTTTTGTTTTTGGTTTAATTTATCTTTTTAAATTATTTTAATATTTAAGTGCACTTTTTTCTTTATATAAATCTCTAATGTAATAATATTTAATGTAATAATATCTAATCATATATAATTAGTATTGTAAATAAAAATTAGGACAGCTTTTCATACAATTTATCGTACAACAAAAAGGAAAAAGCAAGTTATGTCTGTGTGAAATGATTGTACAAAAATATCTAAAGAATAATTTCCAATTCAGATAGTCTTCTTAGTAGCTTTTGCTGTATTAGGACTCTTTGTGGGATAAAATTAAGGCCGCGCTATAAGCCCCATCGTATTAAATTGAGCCTGAACACTTACTTTGATTTCAGCTCTTTTACACAAATAAAATATCAATCGTTTATCGCTCTTTTGCAATATACTTTATACCTCTTATATAATTTATATACCTATTCATAAAAACTGTCCAAGGCTTTTTATTGCAATTTAAGATGACATAATCTCGATCAGTTATATTTAAGAAAATAATTAGGTATCATTAGTTGTAACAATCTTTCATGTGTGATGGCGGCGACTATGCGAAAAGCCAGACAACGGCTAAGCTAGATGGTTGTATAGCCATCTAGTTTACGTCAGACGTAAAATACCGGCAGGACCGGGTAAAGCGATAAACAAGAAAGAAGTTCCCGGAAAGTACTTAGGGTCACAATATGTTGACTAAAGAAATATTTACAGTTCTATAAAAAATCATTCTATACAGTTCTGAGCTTGTAAGTACGAGCGACGGCTTTAAATTTGGGAGAAAAATAGAGCAGCTTGTCTTTGTATACCACTACGCTCCGTCGAATGCCCGACTATACACCCCGCCGAACGCTGTTGGCGTTGGCTGTTGAACACTGAGGCCTTACCCTTACACTTTCCGCTATACTACGAGAAAGAAATATAATTTTTAATCAGTAAGCAAACCACCTCTATAATATAATATAGTTTTCGTTAAAATTCGATAAGACTAGTTACAGATAAGCAACATTAATAACACATACCGCCACCAATAATTTATTAATGAAACATGTTTCTTACCAAAAACGAACCTTTTATATATATCATTTTAATAAAGTATACGACTTTCCTCTTACTTTTGTGCGTTGTGAAATATTTGCCTTCATGGCACCCCAATTAGATTCATGCAAAAAAAGTTTGTGGCCGTTGAAATATTAATTAATACTCCAACTTTTGGTTGGTTGCTTTGCAAGTTAAATTTTATGGGTGAATTTGTTTCGTCATAACAATCCTCGCTAAAAGTACTGTAAATAATTTCTGCTTTTTTTAAATTCTGAAAGGCTTTGGAAACTAAGTAAATTGGCGTCTATAAATAATATTTGAAGTAGTCCTGCTTTAATTCGATCACTGATCACTACAAATATTAAGAAGCTATTAACTGCGTGGTAAATATTATAGTGCATTATTAACACAAAAGCTTTGTGGAAAGCGAAAAATAGTTTTATTTTATTTATTGTCAATATAGAAACATTGATATTTGATAAACATTGTAACACGTATTGAGGGTTCAGAATTTAATTTGTGTCAAGGAAAAACCTGTAAGAAGCCCGTGAAGACTTAAAAACCGTTAACAACAATTTACAACATAAATTAACTAAGCAGATCATATGAAAAACAGCTAAGTTGTGATATCCTTATTTCTAGTGGATTAATATCATCCTCCACACTTCCTCCACGATACAGGAGAAAAAACAAGTGCGCATACGTTTTTTTTTTAAAGAACGAAGAAAGAAATATCAAAAAAGAACCTTTTTTCATTTGTTAATAATTTTATTCCTTCTTTTTCTTTTTTTATAGGATAAGGGTGACAAACGAGCACACAGTCTACCCGATGGTAAGTGGTTGCTGCGGCCCATAGACATCTACATCTATCCTCCATTACAAATCAAAATGCAGATGAGTTGTCACCCGTGAGGACTAAGATAGAATGCCTCATT
This sequence comes from Parnassius mnemosyne, assembly GCA_963668995.1. Taxonomy (NCBI): domain Eukaryota; kingdom Metazoa; phylum Arthropoda; class Insecta; order Lepidoptera; family Papilionidae; genus Parnassius; species Parnassius mnemosyne. The sequence continues at coordinate 41,199,465 of CAVLGL010000104.1, read as the reverse complement.
TCCAGTAAAAAGGGCCTCCGGCCACCTGCACTCACCAAGCGAAACGCAGAGGTAAACCTCTACTTCACGCTGGTATTCTATGAGATAGTGGTACCACCCCGGTTCGAGCCGGCCCATCCGTGCGACAGCAAAAGCTGCCACGTGGCTCTACCACTGTTGAACTGTTCTTAGTATACAATCTTTGCCTTAGATATTGGCGTAGGAGAATCCAACGGTGCGTATCGTCCCTTGGTTGACGTAAGAGATTTGCGGCCTCTTACGTCAACGCTCGCCAGGCAGACGTTGTTCTGTCCTTTCCGACGACCCTTCCTATAAAAATCCTTAAATTCGCAATTAAACATTTTGAGGGTCATTTAGCGGAATAAAAACTATCCTATCTCTCAAGTCGGACCAAAAAGCACACAGTGTGCAAAATTTAATTGAAATCAGTTCAGTAGTTTAGGAGTCTATCGCGGAGAAACAACGTGACACGTACTTTTTGTATATAAAGATATATATGTGCCCCAACGCGAAGTGACCGCCCGGCGTCAGTTGATTATTTGGACTTATTTTTTCGTAGATAAAATTTTTACATTTTTTTATTCTGTTTTTTTTTTATTTACCAGTTGTTATCACAGTTTATCGATTCGAGGTATAATTAATAAATTAAAAAAAAAAACCCTAATAAAAATAAACGCGACGCGTAGCAGCTTCAGATGCAGTACGTCTGGTATTACTAGAGGTAAGCCCGCTAGACAAAACCTCAATACAACAGGACAGGTCCATGACTAGCAGTGAACTTTATATAGTAATTTTTTGAACTTAGTTTAGTATAAAGAAACTTTGTATGACTTTCTTATTAACCTGGCTATTGTCGAGATATCGCTTATGTAACAGGTTGGAGGTAGGCTATAATACAATATTCAAATGTGGGGGGACTATTATGACAAAATTAAATCCAATTCTTCTGGTTCTATAGGAGAAATCAATTTCTCCTATAGAACCAATTGTGGCTGGTATTCTCTAATGGTGCTATAAGTATGGTGTATAGTCTAATGGTGTATAGCCCTGACCAATATTGAGTTCTTATTGAAAGTATTTTTAGAAACTATTCCATTTCTGATGTTAGAAATTATTCTCAATATGATTTAAATAAAATAATGTTACTCGTATTAGAATTTACTCTGAAGGTTAATTGTTAAAAATAATAAAAGTGTGAGAGCGGATGTTCAACTTGCGCTCTTGCTTACGCAATTGATCATTATCAGAAATAAGACAGCGTACAGCACTATACATTCAGTATAGAGCAAATACAGTTCGACCAACCGTAATATGTACCAGACACAATCACACATTGGTGTAAACGTGAAGGACATAATTACATGATAACACCAAAGTATGCAAAGCAACAGCTACACTACTTCTCTCGATGTAACACCGGGCAGCCTCTCAGCAACACGATCTTCCTTGCTTACACTACAAGAACTACTACAGGAATAGAACCGCATCACTTGTCTTATTTGGGCAGAATCTCAGCTTAGAAGTAATGTTTTAGCCCAACGGGCGTAATAACGATATGAGCCTCGTAGAATTGCAGACTGACTGATCCCGCTTACTGCATGATACTTTATACTGCTAAAACAAGTGAGAGATTATAGTTCTACCTTCAACATTTCTTATTTTCTTTTATTATTTTACCCTCATTCCTATTGGTATTTATAAAAAATATTTTTACTTACGACATACATTAACTTTTAAACCTATATAAAAGAGGTATCTAAATCTTTGAATTAGTTCTTAATAGTAAAAAGAACAATATTTTCTGGGTATCGTAAGATCTATGGGAAATATTTGAAAAATCTAATCTATCTTAATATCGCAAGATATTCTTCCGATAAATAGCGGTATGTCTCAAGAAGAATTGTCAAGAATTATAAGTAAGCAATCTCGTTTGCATCAGAAATAAAATATTCAGACCATGGGAGAGACCATTTCCAGCAGAGACAACTTTATGGGCTGATAAACGAAATTTATTTTCTTACTTTTATCCACACAGAATTTTTCATTTCATTTTATCGGTACAATAAAACAAAATTAAGATTCAATTTACGTTCTGTAGAATTCGACATATAAAAATTCAATTTGACTCAGTGGGTGGCTTCTCCAGTCCCTGTTTAATTTACACAGTTACTCGATAATGCATGGTGACATTTAAAAACGCAAATAAAACAAAAATATTTACATTAAATTAAATTAAGTAACATTTTGCTTGCTATACATAACTACATATATATATTTATATATATATATATATATATATATATATATATATATATATATATATATATATATATATATATATATATATATAATAGCTAGCTTTTTACCCGCGGCGCGGCTCGCGTGGGCTTTAATTTAGGAACATCATGAAATGCTGTTCTGTGCCAAAGAGCAATGGCAGAAAAATAGTTGAAAAAAATTATTGCGTCTATAAATAAATTATATATAAAATGAGTTTTATTATTTTTTAAATAAAAATTTATTTTAAATAAAGCCACAGAAAAAAAAACAAACATTTTTGGGAATATGAAATGACTTCAATCATTTTACTCTATTGAAGTGTTACCATTTACTAGATTTATACTATTTTCGTATAACTTTGTAAGACTACCAACACAACACACAAACACAAAATATTTTTATATTAAGTTATTATTAGTAATAATTATACTATCATTAATAAAAGTGATATGGTTGAAAATAAGTCTCTTACAAAGAACTTCCTACAATAATACATTATCTCAATAATAGTACTTTGTAACAATTTCATTTAATGTTATGGCAACACTAGCTAAAACAAAATGTTACTGTTTTTTTTTTACTGGCTTTACGGCTCTGGGTTCTAGCCCTTCTGAGAATGTCACTGTATGACACAAAGGGCCTAGAGCAATGCCAGAAATATATATATATATATATAGTATGCAAATATATAATAGAGATTATTGTATAATCTAAACACTCTCAACTATGTAGGAAGGTACATAATGTTGAGAATTTATTAATCTAACATCAAATGCATGACTTTTTCCAAGTGACAAGACATAACCTAAAAAGCTTCAAATCTAAATATCTTTTTTGACACCTTCTCAGGACAAAATTCTTTGACAGAGTTATTAAGGGACTGACGCTTAACGCTTAAGATATTTTGATATATAGAAGCTACCATTCCTTCTCAACTAATTTTATGTATGAAAGTCTGCCATTGTTCTTTAGCAATATTCGGTCACTTTTAGAGTCACCACGATGTCTGTGTCTCTATGTATGTTTATATAAAACTAAAAAAGTAGCAGCCTACATACAATATCACAACTGGGCACATGCCGCAGAGAGTTTTTGGCCAAAAAAGTGTTCACTGCGCTGATCCCAACGTGTGACATCAACTGGGAAAGTTCTCAGATATGCAGGTTTTCCTTCACCGCCAAGGACGTGGTAAATCAAATCTCCGCATGACAGGTAAAATCCTTGCGTGCTTGAGTATTTATGCAAGCACAGTTTTACTATCTACTTCTTTGCTCTCATAGTCCGATAGGACGGCAATCCGACACGACAGCAGAAATATCAGGCGCAGGCGACAATATGTCTCCCGTGTAACACTCGCTTAGTACTGAATGGATTGGATATTATACAATTAGGTGACTGAATACATCTCATTCTCCCCTCATACATTTTTTAAACCCATTTTAAAATAATTGCTTGATGATAATGTACACGTACACGTTAAGTATTATAAAACAAATTCTTAATAAAATTGATATAATTTTACATTTTCCATAAAAATATTTTTTTATAATAAACTTTTTCTCTAGTACCTTTTGAATGTGTGTTTATGAGTAGCAATGCTGAAGGCACGCGAGAAGTGTCGGCGTCGGACTATTTCTGTGCACGCTCGCTCTCAACGGGTGCGGCAATCCTACATGTCGTGCACTCTTGCTCACATTGCACAGTCTCCATCGCACCATTCCTTCTCATTCCCCTTATACCCATCACTTTAGACATCTAATAGTAAATGTGACTCACTATTCTGAACATCCACCGCCTCTTTAACTTGGTATATCTTGTTGCGCAGTAACTGCTGGTGGGATAAGCTGTGGCGAAGTAAGAACATCATTTGCATTTCTATTTTTTATAATTTGATCAACGTGTCTGTCTAGTAAAAAGAATACCTAAATTATTTCATAACTAAACAATCTAAACAGAGATGCGCAGTCACGTTAGATGATACAATCACCGTACGGAGCAACGCAGTATTATTCTGCTATTTGACGCTGGTATTCTGTGAGAGCGAGGTTTTTCTCCGATGAAGCCGCCCCATTTGTTGTACAACTATAATATAAGTGCAGCATGGCTTTACCACTTATAAAACTGTATTGCGTTGTACCATCGGGTTCAAACGATATTTTCGGTGCAAATAGGTGCGTCTTATAATTACTTGCATGAAATAATCATGCTTTAAATTGGTGAACCACACAGCCAAAGATCCACACCTAAATTATCTGTATTCAATTCTCTTCAATTGTATCTTCAGACCAGCTCTACTATCGTGCCGTTGCGGGCGCTTTTGTATATACAAAAAAATTGCGTCTATTCAAACACGTCTGTTTTGGTTTTATTTATGGTATTTGTAACAATAGGACATTTCAATTGAAGAAATAATTGAATGCCAGAGTGAGTAAAATATGTAGGGTAAAAGCAGGTTAGCCATTGTGCGAGAACATTTACGGATTAAATTTATGAACGCGATAAATTATTCTATTTCTCGATTTTCCTTATATGTTGAAAAACGTTCTCATAAATTATCTCCAGTTTGGTATATGATGTATTTATATAAAAAAAAAACGCTTTTCCATTAGCCCATGACAGTTGACTGCTACCGAGACATCTTTAGGTCAGTCCACTGTTTTAGACTGATTAAAAATGTAGCATACGCAGTGTTTAGATAGTTCATTTTCATCATCATCATCATTACAGCCCTTCACAAGTCCACTGCTGAACATAGGCCTCCCCCAAAGAATGCCACAAAGCACGGTCCTGAGCCACCTGCATCCATCGACTTCCTGCATGTCTTAACAGGTCGTCACTTCATCTCGTGGGGGGACGCCCTACACTTTGCCTACCGGTACGAGGCTGCCACTCGAGAACCATTCTTCCCCATCGGTTGTCGGTTCTTCGAGCTATATGGCCGGCCCACTGCCACTTCAGCTTACTAATCCGTTGGGCTATGTCGGTCACTCTGGTTCTACTGAGGATATCCTCATTCCTAAGTTTATCACGCAGAGAAACTCCGAGCATAGCCCTTTCCATAGCTCGCTGAGCGACCTTGAGCTTCCTCATACAGCCAGCAGTGAAGGACCACGTCTCAGTTCCGTAAGTCATCACTGGAAACACGCACTGGTTGTACACTTTCGTTTTAAGGTTTTGAGGTATGTCTGACGAGAAGATGTGTCGTAGCTTCCCGAACGCTGCCCAGCCGAGTTGAATCCGTCGATTGACCTCTCGGTCGAAGTTGGACTTACCTAGTCGGACTATTTGTCCCAGGTAAACATGCTCGTCAACAACTTCGAGCTTAGTGCTCCCAACAACTACCGGCATAGGTGTGACATGGACATTAAACATGATCTTTGTTTTGTCCATGTTCATCTTAAGTCCTATCCGTTGGGAAATACTATTGAGGTCATTGAGCATAGTGCTTAGGTCCTCCAGCGATTCTGCCATAAGGACTATATCGTCGGCAAATCGAAGGTGAGTGATGTACTCGCCATTGATGTTGATACCGTATCCTTTCTAGTCCAGAAGCTTGAAAACGTCTTCCAATGCAGTGGTGAAGAGTTTCGGGGATATGACGTCAACCTGTCTTACACCTCTCTGCAATTGGATAGGTTTCGTACTCTGGTTCTGTACTCGGATAGCCATCGTAGCCCTACTGTATAAGCACTTCAACACTTCGATATACCGACAGTCAACTTGGCACCGCTGAAGGGACTGCAGCACCGCCCAAATTTCGACGGAATCAAAGGCTTTCTCATAGTCCACATACGCCAGACATAGTGGCAAATTGTACTCTTCGGACTTCTGTACAACTTGCCGAAGGGTATGTATGTGGTCTATGGTGCTAAAGCCCTTTCGGAAACCGGCTTGTTCGGGAGGCTGGAAGTCGTCAAGTCTGCGCGCGAGACGATTCGTAATGACTCTCGAAAACAGCACGTAGACGCGGCTCAGAAGGGAAATCGGTCTGTAGTTCTTCAAGAGAGCGTTGTCACCTTTCTTGAAGAACAAGACCACCGCACTTCTGCTCCACGCCTCCGGTGTAATGCCACCATGTAGGATGGAATTAAAGAGCTTCTGAAGGACTTCAAGTACCGGTCTTCCACCCGCTTTCAGAAGCTCCGCTGTAATTCCATCCTCGCCTGGGGCCTTACCGTTTTTAAGGTGCTGGAGAGCCATCCTAATCTCGCTCAGACTGACATCCGGGATATCTTCGGAATAGTGTCGGATGAGACTCGCTCTTGGATCGTTACTCACACTTGCGTGTGGCTCCAACGATGATGTGTACAGCTGCCCATAGAACCTCTCAATCTCACTCAAAATCTCAGGTGTCCCGGAAACGATGCTGTTCAGCTTTGACAGTTGGCTCTTTCTGGCAGACAGATCTCTGGCAAAGACTTTGGAGCCTTGGTTCCGCTCGATCGCTTCTTCAATACGAGCTGTATTGAAGTTGCGTAAGTCCCGCCGCATGCATTTGGAGATCTGTCTGTTTAGATACCTGTATGTTGTCAAGTCTGTTGAAGAATGTAGCTTCATCTCCCGTCTAACAGCCATGAGATTAAGAGTGTGATCGGAGAGTTTTTGTGTTCTTCTGCGGCGGGTCTTGCAGAACTTAGCTCCGACCGCATGGACAGTTTCCACGAGCTTGTCATTCATATCGTCCACTTCATTGCAGTCTTCCAGGCACTGATAACGGTTTTATAACTCGAGCTGAAAGGTTTCGGGACTTTGGAACAGAGCACGAGGGGGGCGGAGCGTTGACTTCATTAGACGAGACCTCTCCAACTTAACGTTTAGGTTCAGTGTGCCTCTAACCATTTTAGATAGTTACTGATAACTAATTGAAAATGCTTCTTCCTATTAGTTTGCAACCCGTCTACAAGAAATGGTTATTCACAACATTGTATCGTTGTGAATATTCTAAATATGTTACGTGAATAAAGGTTTTTCTATTTAAGGTTTCAACTCTAATTCAAACCTTATATAAATATGTCTTCATGATAATGGTACGTTATTTCCAAATACTGATTATCATTGGGTGATTATTATTGCATGCTTTAAGCGCAAAGCGCGTAGGTATGTCCTACTAGCGCCTAAAAATCAAGATTCTGACGTTTTGTCTCATGAAATCTTATCTAACAATCATATTGAACATGTAAATGATATAAAAAGCACATTGTCGTAAAGATAAATTATTGCTGAACTTATTTTTTTTAAATCGATCAATTCATCACTACCGCCGCAAAGGGCGAACTTCAATTTTTCAAAAAATTACAGGAGAGCAAGAAAACATTTATTATTCCTCGATTACCAGCTTTTTTCATCAGAAAATTAATCTTATTTTTAGTTTTCTATTAAGTCTAATATATTTAATTTTCTGATGAATAAAGCTCCTGTAATTTTTTGAAAAATTGAGGTTCGCCACTTGGCGGCGTCAACGACGATCTGCTATTTTTATGTAAAAAAAGCAGTTTCAGTGGCATAAGGTGTAGATTTATCAAGTCCGCATGGAGGCGTTAACACGATAACTTTTGAAAATATCAATTGTTCAACTCAATCTATTTTTTTTACTCTTCATCTATTATTGGGAAGCCAAGGAATTTTAGCCAGTTTAATTTTGTTTTGTTTAGTTATAATTAATTTTTTTCAACTGAAAAGTAGCGAAATTTTCGGTGTTTTGAGCTGACTTGTATTAATATATTTTACTTAACACACTTTGCCACACTCCCGGCCACAGATTATTTTTTTTTACTCCGGGCTCAGCCGCCGTCTTGAGTGGTCGTTTGTTTACAGTGGTTCGTGCGGAAAAATATTGATCGCTTTAGAAATAAAAAAAATATTCGAGAAACTAAATTTGAGACACACTTGACCAAGGTAAGATATTATTATTATTTTTAAATCCACATATTTTTATTGCAATATTTTGTTTCGCTAAAAGTACGCAGGATTTATATATAAATATACTAATACTTCTTGAGCTTTATGGAAACCTGCATGTGTACTTCGATATCTGGTACTGGAACTCCTCGACGAGTAGAACTAGGTGTACCGAGATTGTGTTCGTTATATTAGTTATGATGAGACCTTATCCCGACTTGCAGGTGTACTTCAATGAATGCTACTGAAACTCCTCGAAGAGTAGTAATAGTAATAGGTTAAACAGTTTTTTAATAAAAAATTGCAAGTCCTACCTATGTCTAAATACCAGCTTAGAAGTATGTATAATCCTAAATTAATTATATCTAAAACACAAAATATGTATGGGGATCTCCAAAATAAGATTATTATTACTCAATTGATTAATTAACTACCTAAAACCTTAAAGGAAGATATCAATCCTAAAAATATTAAACACAAATTGAAACGTACTTTATGAATCAAATATTATAATAAATAACATAACTAAAAACAAATAAGATGTACTATTTGTATACTATATACTATTATATATGTATACTACGGCACTGAAAATTTCGGGAATCAAGGAAGTGACACAACATTACTATTTAAAAATGTATTTATTGCTTTTCGAAGTATTCTCCGCGAAATTTGACACATTTTCCCATACGATGGAACCAATCATTGAAGCAACCATTCCATTCGGAAGTTAGGGTCTCCAAAATGGCCGTTTTGTAGTCGTCCACAGCTTCTTCAGGTGATGAAAATCTCTGTACACGCAATTTATTCTTTATTTTAGGGAAAGTAATGAAATAATTAGGGCTTAGGTCTGGACTGTACAGCGGATGGTCTAATAATTGGTTAAATGTTTTCTTGCTCTAAAAACTCTTTTTTTCTGTGTGAGGTGTGAGAACTCGCATTGTCGTGATGGAGGATGATGCGACGGTTGCAGTTCTCTTTACGGAGTTTAGAAACGACCTGTGGCAAACAAGTGCTAGTATATCATTCTGCATTAACCGTTCTTTGTCCCTCAAGAAGAATAGTCGTAACATGGCCGGTTTTGGAGACAAACGTGGCCACCATTTTTTTTGCAACACTCCGTGAACGAACAATTTTTGTTGGCTTTAACTCATTTTCGAACACCCAAACTCGTTACTGGTTTTTTGTTTCGGGTTCGCACGTGTATATCCAGAATTCGTCACCTAATACGATGTTGTGTACAGCATTTGAGGATCCTGCGTGGAATCTTTCGAGAGTTCTGACGCACCAAGTAACGCGAGCCGCTTTTTGCTCTTCACAGAGCGAATGCGGTATCCATCGGGAAAACAACTTTTTTACACCTAATTGTTCATGCAAGATTATTTGTATTTGACTCATGCAAATGTGTAAAGTTGCCTGAATTTCGCGGTATGTCACATGTCGATCTTCCTCAATCAGCTTACGCACAGCATCAACGTTTTCTTGGGTGACTGCAGTTCTTGGACGACCTTTACGGGGATCATCACTGAGCTTGACACGTCTACGTTGAAATTCAACAAACCAGCGATAAATTGTGGCTTTGGATGGGGCTTCATCACCAAATGCAGAAATCATCCGGTCAACACACTGTTTTTGTGTTAAACCACTTCGAAAGTCATAATAAATCATCGCTCTTATATTTTCTCGAGCCAATTCCATTTTCTCAACGACTAAATAAGTTTGACAAAACCTTGTAACAAGACCGAGAATCTTTTTTTAAATAAATAAATGGTATTCAATTTTATAAAACCAAGGAATTTTTAATTAAAAAGATTTTAATATGACAGGAACAGTGGAAATATTCCATTCCCGATACTTTTAGTGCAGCCTATGTATTTGTAATATAATTACTATATAATGATTTCTTATATTTACGCGAACACTACACATTGAATAAAACTACTTTTTTACGGATTTTATCGCGTTTAATTAACTTATTTTATATTCCCGACGTTTTGGTTGCTTTCCAGCAACCATGGTCACGGAGGACTGAGGTGACTGACGTCCCTATGTCAGAGTTAACCCGGAGTACCTTCAGCTTTTTAAATATTAATTTTGGTCCAATCTACGCAGAATGAACTTACTGTGTCTTGAAGTCTTGCAGTGGTATGCTTGGGTTTAGTTTTAATTTTATGAATTATAGGATCCCAAGCAGGTGGTAGTACCCAGCCTCCCTCTCTATTGAAATTAGTATGTTTTTTAATTTCAATAGCTTCAAGTATCATCCTTGGCAGGAATCGTTATTCTTTCGCGAGAATTTGTGGTTTATCAAATCTAATAGATATTTAAACGGTGAATCCCACCGAGAGAGAGAGAGAGAGAGTGAGATGCTTAGAGGCGCAAGGTTAAAAAGGTGCGTGTAAGTTTTAAAACGCAAATAATCGTATTTGGTTTAAGCATGCACAATTGGATTTACCAATAGCTTTTTAAAAACTTTTAGGAATCTATTAGTGATTGGGAAGATAATGAGAGCATAATTTCTATACTTTACAAAACACTTTCAGTTCAAAAGAAATCTAAGTATAATTTCATTATTAAGGTGAATAGTAAAAAATAATATCGGGAAAAATAGCAACGAAAACTTAAAAGAATTTTATTTAGAAGATCACGATATTTTAATCCTAATAAAAAGTATTGTTTAGAATAGTTAATTCTGAATCTAACTATTGCATTTCTGAAATATGTTTTAATAGCAATTATAATTTCTCTATCTTAAATTCGTGACACGTATACAAATATTTGTTTGACTTAATACAGACCTGTTTGGGTAACTTGTTAAGGAAATCCTCGCTAAAGGTTTTCTGAGCACACTGCTGGAACAAACAACATTTCTGTAGAATACTAAACAGCCGATCAATGCTTCAATTGTCTGTCTAGAAGCTTATTATATTGATTTTTGAATAAATGAGTCAAGAGTTTTTGGCCCCACTAGAAATTTACGCGACCCTCAATGGTGTAAAGGTGTAATGGTGTATCAATATACAAAAAAAGATACCAATTTATTTTTGTAAATAGCATAAATATTTTCTGAAAATCTAAACGGAATCAATAAATCTGAAAAACAAGAATTGTTGTGATATTTATGTTCATGTCATTGGTTCAGATAATGTAATATTTAAAAAAAAGTTGTAGTGGGGATATGCCAACTCGGAAGAAACTCGACTCGAGTTAACTTGAGTTGAAATTCACATAACTCGAATAGTACTAGAGTTACGCAACTCGAATTGGCGGAACGAAGCTGTGTCAGAAGATAAAGATGCGATTCGAGTAGAATTTTGTGACTCGAGTCACTCGGGTTTTATCACGTCACTCTCGTTGTACTCGATTTTTGAGTAATTCGAATTAACTTTTACAGTCCCTGCATCGATTGAAGTTTATCACTCGAGTTGAGAATAGCGATTACCTTAGTTGAAGCATTTTTAAATAAGTACCTTTATTAAATAAGTGATATGTGGCAATATGAAATAAAATACAAATATTTATTATTTATTTATTTGTAGTATTTCTTTGTTTTTTATTTACTACGTGTGTATGTGTAGTACTTCAAATTCTATAAACTGCTTTTGCATATCTTGCAAATCGCTTCCATTTTTCAAAATAATGCCACACTGACGTTTTGGTTTTGTTGTTTTATTGTTATCATTCATACTTTAAATATATTTAAATCACCTTTTATGTTATGCACTAATTATACGAAGTAATAAAAAAAAACAACAATGATATAACAATCACGATATTATAAATCAAACAAAGTTCATATTTGACTACAACATGCCAGATGCAAGTTTGAATTTGGATGTAACCAGTAACGTCACTCGCGGCACCTTATACTACAAGTGAATTAGTGAACTGACATCTATCTAGCGCTCTTCGAATCTACACGGTGCGGTGCGCCGAGTTAACTCGATAACTCGAGTGTAAGCGGACTCAAGTAAAATTTATTTTCACTTGAGTACCGAGTTACACTAATTCACTCGATTAAATCGAGTGAAAACAGAGTTCCAGTTGCATTACTAGTGTAAGAATAAAGTCTGTGGTTAATGGTTACATACTTTTTTGGTAGCAATATTGTGCGGGACAAGAGAAAAACAAATAGTGATACATAAATAAGACAAAAACATTTATATTAATGGAATAAATATTATAGTTAGTTTGTACTTAGATAGGATAAACATCTATATTAATAGAGATTATAGTTTAGATAGGATATAAGCATTTTATGTTAAGAAAATAATAGTGTAGAGCTTATATTTGTGTAATAAAATTAGTTGGTCACTTTGTATAACAGAACTAGCTTAAGGTAAACAATGTAAACAATGACTCAGTAAGATATAGAACTAGCTTAAGACAAACAATGAAACGGGACTCAGCATCGTCACTTGCTCTGTCACGCCTCGCGCTGTTTGGTCGACGCCATTTGTACGATGCGTCGGCCGTATCCATTGACCCAGCCCGAGGCGGTATAAAAGAGGGGCGATTTTCGTCGTTCGACACAGTCGGCGGCCAGCTACCTCAAGGAAAACACCAAATATAGAAGAAAGAAAAATATCACAGCGGTTTTATTCTCCACCAATCCAGCACACAAATGTGCCTGGATGGCACATTTAATGGTCCTTCGCCAGCCGAATCTTGTGGGGAATAATTACCTGAAGAAAAATAATTAAGAAGACTCCTCGGAAATCGTTTTTCAAGACTCAAGATTATTCGAAGAAAAAGTCAGCTGACAGCATGGCCGTTACGCGCTCTGAGGGAAGGGGCAGCAAGCCGTCGTCGTCCAAGGCTACCACCTCGGCGACCGGTACCACCAGTGCGGAAGCCAGTACGGAATCAACAGCTACAGGGACGACCGCCACGGAGACTTCGGAGTATACAGACACCTCCGCGGCGACTGATCCATCCACCGTGACTTCCGCCACCGCAGCGACCACTTCGTCCGCCGCCACCTCAGCCTCAGCCGCAACCGCCGCCCCCGCCACGCACCCCGCCAGCGCCGTCGCTCCTTCCGTAACACCATCCGCGGCGACGACACTAACTGCGGGTGCGAAGGCCAAACAGCTGATAAAGCCGCCCGCTACTGTCACCAGAGCAACTCACCGAGAAACAGAAACTTCTACAGTGAAGCGAGCCATAAGAAGCACCGCCGGTCCATCAAAGCAAACCGGGCTACAGGAACCCCGCCCGCCCAGCAAGAAGGGAGGTGGAGGGGGATCTACACGCAGTAGAACGAAGCAGCTCAAGCTTGCAAAGGCGAAAGAAGATTTACTACGCCTTCAAGTGGAATTAGCCGCAGCACGCCTTGCTGCCTTAGAAAGAGAAGACTCAGAAGAGGAGGAGGAAGAAGAAGATGACGCATCCCTCTACTCAAGATCAGAAGTCAATACAAGAGTGGACGACTGGTTGGAGAATCAAGTGAATCGCCCGGTGTTAGCAATCACCAACGAACCTCACCATGCCATAGAAGAACCAACAGCCGCCCACGCAGAAGAACCAAGGCACGAAGAAACACATCAGTCACCGGCGGGAGGTCAAACTGACGTAGCCCTCCTGGCTGAAGCCATCACTCGGGCTGTCAGCGCCGCCCAACGACCTAAGTTCGTCGAGTTACCATTCTTTAGCGGGTCTCATCAGGAATGGCTACCCTTTCGCGCCGCCTACTACGAGACAGAAGCGACATTCAGCGTAGTTGAAAATACGAATCGACTCAGAAGAAACTTGAAAGGGAAGGCCAAGGAAGCAGTTGAAGGCCTACTTATGACCAACGCACACCCGGCTGAAGTAATGAAGACTTTGGAGTCAAGATTTGGAAGACCAGAGTCAGTAGCCATGCTGGAGATGGTCTTAGAGGTCTGCCGCGCCATACTGAGTCACCAAGAGACATATGCATATTCGCCACCAAGATCTCCAACGTAGTGGCGACACTGAAGACTTTGGGTTGTTTTAACTACATGTACAATCCTGAACTCGCGAAGACAATAGTAGACAAACTGACGCCAACTCTGCGTTATAGGTACTACGACTTCTCAGCCATGCAGCCACGTGAAGACCCTTGCCTCATCAAGATAGAGAAGTTCTTCAAAAGGGAAGCAGAACTGTGTGGACCCTACGCGCTGCCCGAACAGATGACACCGCCTATTACAGCCGCACCACAAAGGAAGACTCAAAGGATCAACAACGTGACTGAGAAGACATACATACCAAGATGCGTCGTATGTGAAGATACGGGGCACACCAACGCCACAGAATGTGAACAATTCAAGAAGTTAGATGCAAATGCAAGATGGGACATGGCCAAGTCCAAGCGCCTCTGCTTCAGGTGTCTTCGCTATAGGAACAAGACACACCACTGCCGACCCAAGCCATGTAATGTCAAGAACTGCAAGTACTCTCACCACAAGATGCTGCATTACGAAAAGAAGTCAGAAGATTCAGAAGCAAAAGAAAATCAAGGGGCAACAGAGGTCATCAACTCAACCTGGACCGTCAAGAAGCAATCATATTTAAAAATCCTACCGATCCAGGTCAAAGGACCAAAAGGAGCTGTCAACACCTTCGCGTTGATGGACGACGGCTCAACAGTCACGCTCGTCGACAATAGTATAGTAACAAGCGTCGGAGCAACGGGCCCCATAGACCACCACTACCCACTGAAGATAGAAACCATCAACGACAAGAAAGTATCGGAGTCAGCATCGAGGAGAGTCACCATCAAACTAAAGGGGCTCAACGATCATGAAGAACAAATACAAGCACGCACAGTGAAGAACCTGCAAGTCTCATCTCAACGGGTCCCACAGGATCTAGTGGAGGAGTGTCAACACCTCTCTGATATCCAAGGACATCTCACATATGCAAACGCCAAGCCACGAGTGCTGATCGGACAAGATAACTGGCATCTTCTGCTGACACCGGAAGTAAGAAAAGGAGACAAGAACCACCCAGTGGCATCTCTCACGCCACTAGGTTGGGTACTCCACGGCAGCCAGACACGAAGCTTCGGACGGAACATCGATTTCGTGTCACACATCGTAGAAGATCCAGAGGAGAATCTAGAAGACCTCGTGAAGCGATACTTCGAGATGGACGCACTTTGTATAAAGCCCAAGAGACCGAAGACTGATCCAGAAGAACAAGCACTTCGTATCTTGGAAAGGACCACAACGAAGACAGAAGAAGGAAGATTCCAGACCGGTCTTCTCTGGCGCAAAGACGATGTCAAGTTACCAGACAATTACGAAAACTCGCTGAAGAGGCTCTTCAACATAGAAAAGAAGATCGATCGTGACCCCACGTTAAAGAAGAAATACGTGGAACAAATGAACGCTCTCGTCGCAAAGGGGTACGCCGAACCCGCCCCAAAACAGAAGACAGCTGACAAAACTTGGTACCTACCTCACTTTGCAGTAGTCAACCCAATGAAACCGGAGAAATTACGGGTGGTACACGATGCCGCAGCCAAGACCAAAGGGGTGGCACTTAATGACATGCTACTCAAAGGGCCCGACCTACTACAATCGCTACCAGGTGTCGTCATGCGCTTCCGACAACACATGATCGCGGTTACGGCGGACATCAAAGAGATGTTCATGCAAGTCAAGTTGCGAGAACAAGACAGGGACGCACTGCGGTACCTATGGCGTGGGATTCGACGAGACAACCAACCTCCGGAAGAGTACAGAATGACATCATTAATTTTCGGAGCATCGAGTTCGCCTTCGACAGCAATATTTGTCAAGAACCTAAACGCCAAACAGCACGGGGAAACTCACCCAGAAGCCGCAGCGGCCATCATAATGAAGCATTACGTCGACGACTACTTGGACAGCTTCAGAACCCTCGAAGATACCAAACGCATCACGAAGAGTGTACGAGCCGTGCACATGAAAGCCAGCTTCGAGTTGAAACAGTGGAAATCAAACTCAGCATCACTCCTAGAAACACTTGGAGAAGACAGCCAGACAGAAGACATGGAACTCTACAAAACAGAAGAAAAGATGGAACGAGTTCTGGGTGTTGTTTGGAAGATCCACTCGGACGAACTCACCTTCAACCTCAACTTAGCCAGAATACCCTCAACACTCCTAGAAGGGAAGCAGCCGACGAAAAGGGAAGCACTGAGAATAGTGATGTCGCTCTTCGACCCGCTCGGATTCGCCTCGCCTATCACCATCAGGGCAAAACAACTCCTCCAGGAAGTCTGGCGTAGAGGAACAGCATGGGACGACAAGATCGACGAAGACCTGGCAGAGCAGTGGAAAATGTGGATGGAGCATCTGGAAGGCCTCCACGAAATAGCAATCCCGCGACAATATCTTCACTACAGTGACGCGGCCTCCCTAGAACTCCACGTCTTCAGCGATGCCAGCGAGTCAGCTTATTCTGCGGTCCTCTTTTGGAGAGCTGTAACAGCAGTAGGTGAGGTCCACCTATCCCTTATTGTGGCGAAAGCAAAGGTGGCACCGTTAAAACTGACGTCCATCCCAAGATTGGAGCTACAGGCAGCAGTCATGGGCACCAGGCTCGCAGAAACAGTAGTCGAAGAACACGAGAGGAAACCTGACCGCAAAGTATTCTGGACAGACAGCAAGACAGTACTAACCTGGATAAGGACAGGGTCACGTTCATATAAGCCCTACGTGGCTCACCGTCTAGCAGCAATAGAAGAGAGTTCCAAAGTTAACGACTGGCGCTGGGTTCCGACAAAGCTGAACGTGGCGGACGACGCCACACGAGACGTACCAGCAGCATTTAATAAAGAACATCGATGGTTCAAAGGGCCTGACTTCTTATACCTAACAGAAGACTTCTGGCCGACAGAAACCTCAAGAGCAACAGCGGAAGAACCTTCCGACGAAGAAAGGACACATTACGTGAGCAACAAAAAAAGATTGAGGCTTGCCGAAGGTCTACCTGATCCAGCGAAGTTCTCCAACTGGGACCGACTCCGATACTCAACCGCACGTGTTCTACAGTTCATTCAACTCTGCAGAAACACCAAACAGAGAGTCAACTACAAACGAACAAAGAAGAATAAAGAGGCTGATCCCACTTGGAAATAGAACAAAGCTACAGTGAAATATCAGGCGCACATGACGACAAAGAAGCGGTCGCCAGAAGACATAAAGCCGCTAATGGTCTCAGCCGAGCTGCTTAAGACAGCTGAAGAGCTTCTGATGCGATCCTCCCAAGAAGAATCCTTTGCGGAAGAAATAGACAGCCTAAACAGCGGGAAGCCGATCAATAAGGAGAGCCGCCTTCGCCAGCTCAGCGTCGAGTCAATAAACGGCACACTACGACTTAGAAGTCGTATTCGAGCAGTCTGCGACATGGAGGAAAAATTCAAGAACCCGTTGATAATTGACGGTGATCATCACACAGTCAAGCTCTGGGTGCAGGCTATACATCGGCAACTCCATCACGCCGGTGTAGAAGCCACAGTTAACGAGTGCCGGCAGCAGTATTGGGTACTGAGACTGCGCCCTATCGTACGCACAATACTACGAAAATGCCTATTCTGCAGAATGAAGACGCAAGTACCGCCGCATCCGAGAACCGGGGACCTGCCAACGTGTCGCTTAGCTCACCACAAGCGCCCCTTCACCTACACCGGGGTGGACTATTTCGGACCTCTTTCGGTGACCGTCGGACGAACTCGACAAAAGAGATATGTGGCCATTTTTACATGTCTCACTACGCGAGCCATACATCTAGAAGTTGCCGGCTCACTTAGCGCTGACTCCGCGGTAATGGCCATAAGGCGGATGATCGCACGGCGAGGCTGCCCGACAGAAATATGGTCAGACAACGGCACCAACCTGAAGGCAGCCGATAAGGAACTACGACAGGCGGTCGACGCAGCGACCGCAGAAGAAGCAGCAAAAAGGACTATCTCCTGGCGCTACATCCCGCCTGGAGCTCCATTTATGGGCGGAGCCTGGGAGCGAATGGTTCGCTCCGTCAAGACCGCTCTTATCGCGACGTTGCACGAACGTCATCCGACGGAGGAAGTCCTCACGACACTACTGGTAGAAGTGGAATACACCGTCAACAGCCGACCGCTGACTCACGTCTCAGTCAGTCCAGAGGATCCCGAAGCTCTCACTCCTAACCACTTCTTGTTGGGAGGACCAGGACGAGTACCACAGCTAGGCACTTTCACCGAACGAGACGCCCTCTCACGGTCAAGTTGGCGAGCTGCGCAGAGGCTAGCCGACACCTTCTGGTTACGCTGGGTGAAGGAGTACCTCCCTGAGCTTCAACACCGGCGGGAGCCCCACGGACAAGGCCAAGCAGCACGCGTCGACGACCTCGTACAGATCGTCGATCCCAACCTGCCTCGCAACGTGTGGATACGAGGAAGAGTCATCGCTACATATCCGGGTCCCGACAACGTCGTGCGGACTGTGGACGTGCTAACTAAGGGAGGTGTCCTACGCCGGCCAGTAAGGAAGCTTGTGATCCTGCCTCTATCTACGGACGTCGAGCCCGCACCGGAAGCTGATGCGACGCGGTCGCACGGCGGGAGTGATGTGCGGGACAAGAGAAAAACAAATAGTGATACATAAATAAGACAAAAACATTTATATTAATGGAATAAATATTATAGTTAGTTTGTACTTAGATAGGATAAACATCTATATTAATAGAGATTATAGTTTAGATAGGATATAAGCATTTTATGTTAAGAAAATAATAGTGTAGAGCTTATATTTGTGTAATAAAATTAGTTGGTCACTTTGTATAACAGAACTAGCTTAAGGTAAACAATGTAAACAATGACTCAGTAAGATATAGAACTAGCTTAAGACAAACAATGTAACGGGACTCAGCATCGTCACTTGCTCTGTCACGCCTCGCGCTGATTGGTCGACGCCATTTGTACGATGCGTCGGCCGTATCCATTGACCCAGCCCGAGGCGGTATAAAAGAGGGGCGATTTTCGTCGTTCGACACAGTCAGCGGCCAGCTACCTCAAGGAAAACACCAAATATAGAAGAAAGAAAAATATCACAGCGGTTTTATTCTCCACCAATCCAGCACACAAATGTGCCTGTAGGGCACAAATATCAAAAAGTTTATAGTTTATACTTGTTTGATTACATTATAAGACCATAAAATATCATCTTATCGATGCACAAGTGTATGGATACATGGATATGCAGGTTAACCAAATATTAATATTCCAAATTATGTATTTCTCTTCTACATGTGTATGTAATATATTAGTTTAATTTTCCTCCTAGAATTTTAGAAAATCTATAATTTGTGTTGAATTACCTAAAACAAGTAACAATGTATTAAAGTTTTATGTTATTAATAAAAACTTAATTACATATCAGATAGAATAAATACACAAAAGTTTTTGTGTATGTTAAAAGAAAATTACAATCTATGGGTCGAGGGATTTTAGGAAGCATCTCTATTTGATGTAGCTTCATAGGCTTTAATTAACGATTCATTTAACTGCATTTAGGTACATATACCTACCTTATGTATTCAGCATGTTGCACGATATAACTTGACAATACCAAATGGCTTATTTGGTAGTCCAGACATGGATCCTGAATTCATGCCAGCCATAGTAGGTAGATAGTATATATGGTACACATATTTTTATGTAAAAAATTAGTAAATACTTGTAACAGAAGCAAATATACAGTTTGCATAAGTATTGAGAATTAGTTAAGCCATTTTAATTGTGTAATGGGTGATATCCTTAAAATGGCTATTGAATTTATAAAAATACTTAGGACTGTAATTAAGCTGATAAACTTCAAACTACCAGACAAATCACCTTCAGGAGCTATATTCTCTAAATCATATGAGTTTCTGTTAATACATTCACTGTTCCATAAGACTGATAATATATTATGTAAACTGACAAATTACAATATTATAATATTATATAAAATCCCATGAATTACATGAATTATATAACTTTGGACCATATCCTGCGACGGAATCAGATTCTTATATTATTCTTAGACTGCTGTGTTGTTAACTCTGCAGAAAGGAATATTATTTTGTCATCAAACATTACAAATACATAAAACCAGTTAAAAGTAAAAAGTCGGACAAATTTTATATTGTCAAATATTGTTGATGTAAATCCATAATTACTATTTTTGTATTCGATCAACTGGAGCTAATTAATGGTGTATATTTTATAATAATTTCCTTTTTATTTAACATACGGGCAGTGTTCATGCTCAACGCTGTCAAGAAACGACGCCAGATGTCACTCGGCTCGGCGCGATACCGGTTGAAGTTCGGCTGAGCGGGGCAGTGGCGCGCGGGTCGCGAGAGAAAAGGCAGAGTCGTCTGCCAGCTGTGCTAATGTCTGCACGCGGTCAATTTTGTGCGGGAACCGCGGAATAGTTAGGGCGTCTAGTAAATATCCTGTCTAGGATTTATAACGAGCATTCCCTGTTTTTTTTTAGTATAAGGGTGACAAACGAGCACACGGTCCACCTGATGGTAAGTGGTTGCTGCGGCCCATAGACATCTACATCTATCCCCTGTTACAAATCAAAATGTAGATGCGTTGTCACCTGTGAGGACTAAGATGGAATGCCTCATTTCCAGTAAAAAAGGCCTCCGGCCACCTGCACTCACCAAACGAAACGCAGAGGTAAACCTCTACTTCACGCTGGTTTTCTGTGAGGTCGTGGTACCACCCCGGTTCGAGCCGGCCCATCCGTGCGACAGGAAAAGCTGCCGCGTGGCTCTACCACTTCGCCTTATTCCTCTGCCGGTTGACTGGCTGTAGTATAGAACGCTCCCCCATATATTTAGTGTAATTAGAGAGATTCCACGTGGCCACACTGAGGCCTGACCTACGTCTGCTCGGGAAGTCTTCAGCTCATGGGCCCCTGAGGATTTGACTCTTTAAGGGAGCAGCCGTAGGCCGTAATAGGCAGAGATAACAAAATGCTGACAGAAATATGGAAATATAGTTTATTGACATTGAAGGCATAGTCTTATCTCATATCTCTTATTATTCAAAATGTCCTTCTTATTCCTAATAATGTCATAAAAGGACATGTTTTTTTGGCTTTATAGTATTTGAAATGTAAATCAGTACATACATAACATAGTCTCCACAAGCTATTTAGTATAGACACTCTTACAATAGTCATTAACTTTTTTCAGGTAAATCGCTGAGAACTTATCTGTATGCCTTGTATGCTAGCAGTTTGCAGAGCTCCCCGTAGGCAGAGACAAAGGAGTATGAATATTGAAGACAACAGTCTTATATCATATCTATAAATCTTTCCCCTTATTAGTCGGGTTTCCGCCCTGGTCATTCTACTACTACTGCTCTTCTCAAGGTGACGGAAGATGTCCGAGAGCGGATGGAAAAATCAAAACTGACCGTCCTCATCTTAATTGATTTTCTAACGCATTTAATTCTGTTGATCATGATATCTTGTTGGCCCTTCTTTCTCATTTGAATATCTCGTCTTTAGCTGAGGAATGGTTCTCATCATATCTTCGAGGGCGCCAACAGGCCATGCGCACTAGACATATACTCTCTGACTGGTGTGATGTTTCTACTGGCGTCACTCAAGGAGGTATAGTCTCTCCTCTTCTGTTTTCAATTTTTATCAATCTCATCACATTAAATCTCAAGTGCTCTTACCATCTGTATGCTGATGATTTGCAGTAATATGTGCAAGTGGAACTCTCAAACATATCTAATGCTATTTGATGGTTAAATGTTGACTTGAAATACATCTCCGAATGATCCACTGTGTATGGCATAAACGTGAACCCAACTAAGTGCCAAACAATAATCTTAGGTAGCCCACGATTATTATCAAAACTAGATATTCTCACCCTACCATCAATTATGTTTAAAAATAATATCATACCATTCTCTCCCCATGTAAAGAACCTTGGTCTGTACGTTGATGGTTGCTTAACATGGAACAAACATATACAGGAGGTGAGTCGCAAAACTACTGGAACTTTGCGATCTCTATATCGATTAAAAAAATTTCTTCCCACCAATACTATGATTTTACTTTTCCAGTCACTTATCCTACCGATTATTGATTATGTCAATGTGTGTCGCTCAGACCTGTCTCAACATCATCTTAATCATTGAGTTATATGTACTACCTACGTACTAGAGAAGCCATTCCAAACAAAAATTGTGTCCTACTCTATGTCTTCGCGCATGCGCGACTACTACTCCCGCGCATGCGCGAAGACTAATTTAATATCAAATAAGATATTAATATAAAATAAATATAAAAATTGAATATATAATATCTTAATTTAATCTAAACAAACGCATTGGCCGTTAATTTGGACATAGCGAAGGCCTTCGATCGGGTCTGGCACAAGGCGCTTCTTTCGAAGCTTTCTTCCTATGGGCTTCCCGAGAAATTGTGCAAATGGATCACCAGTTTCCTTGCTGATCGGAGCATCAAAGTCGTAGTAGACGGTGCATGCTCTGATTACAAGCCTATCAACGCTGGTGTTCCACAAGGCTGCGTGCTATCACCAACGCTGTTTCTCCTGCATATCAATGATATGTTGTTAACTGGTAGCATTCATTGCTATGCAGACGACAGCGCTGGGGATGCCTTATATACCGGCCGTGCCAATATTTCTCCGGAAAACGTCGCCGAGTACCGGGACAATCTTGTGTCTGAAGTCGAGTCTTTGCTTAACAAAGTCTCGAATTGGGGCCGACTAAATCTAGTCCAGTTCAATCCCCAGAAGACACAAGTTTGCGCGTTTACCGCTAAAAAGAACCCCTTTGTCGTATCTCCTCAGTTTCAAGGCACTCCCCTTGCTGCCTCAGCCAGTATCGGAATCCTTGGCGTCGACATATCGAATAGCGTGCAGTTTCGTGGTCACTTGGAAGGGAAGGCCAAATTGGCCTCTAAAAAGCTTGGCGTGCTCAGCAGAGCGAGACAGTATTTCATGCCGGCACATCGCTTGCAACTTTACAAAGCGCAAGTTCGGCCCCACATGGAATACTGTTCTCATCTCTGGGCCGGGGCACCCCAGTGCCAGCTCCTTCCACTTGACGCTGGTGTTCCACAAGGCTGCGTGCTATCACCAACGCTGTTTCTCCTGCATATCAATGATATGTTGTTAACTGGTAGCATTCATTGCTATGCAGACGACAGCGCTGGGGATGCCTTATATACCGGCCGTGCCAATATTTCTCCGGAAAACGTCGCCGAGTACCGGGACAATCTTGTGTCTGAAGTCGAGTCTTTGCTTAACAAAGTCTCGAATTGGGGCCGACTAAATCTAGTCCAGTTCAATCCCCAGAAGACACAAGTTTGCGCGTTTACCGCTAAAAAGAACCCCTTTGTCGTATCTCCTCAGTTTCAAGGCACTCCCCTTGCTGCCTCAGCCAGTATCGGAATCCTTGGCGTCGACATATCGAATAGCGTGCAGTTTCGTGGTCACTTGGAAGGGAAGGCCAAATTGGCCTCTAAAAAGCTTGGCGTGCTCAGCAGAGCGAGACAGTATTTCATGCCGGCACATCGCTTGCAACTTTACAAAGCGCAAGTTCGGCCCCACATGGAATACTGTTCTCATCTCTGGGCCGGGGCACCCCAGTGCCAGCTCCTTCCACTTGACCGCATCCAGCGCAGAGCGATTCGAATCGTCCACGACCGAGTTTTTTCCGATCGGCTCGATACACTGGCACTGCGTAGAGATGTTGCATCTCTTTGCGTATTTTATCGCATCTATCACGGGGAGTGCTCTGAGGAATTGTTCGGACTAATTCCAGCCGCTCAATTTCACCATCGCACGTCGCGACAAAACTCGCGTTACCATCCATACCATCTGGATGATTGGCGGTCCACCACTGTGCGAATTAGAAGAAGTTTCTCCCTCGCACAACTTCTTTGTGGAATCAATTACCACCAGCGAATTTTCCGAACCGATACGACTTAGGAACCTTCAAGAAACTTTCTAAAAGGCCGGCAACGCATCTGCAATTCCCCTGGTGTTGCGGTTGTTCATGGGCGGCGGTAGTCACTTACCATCAGGTGAGCCGCATGCTCGTTTGCCCCCTATTCTATAAAAAAAAAATTCTAAATAAAATGTAATAATAATTATTTTATGGAATTCACAAATCTTCAAATTACGCAATATTTAGTTTGTGTGGATTGCACTATAGTTCAGTTGAACATAGTCAATGTTCGGAATGGCTTCTCTAGTACGTAGTACACATAACTCAAAGATACTTTGGATCGTCTACTTAATAATTGTATCAGATACATTTATGGTCTCGGTAAATACGACCATGTATCTTCTTTTCGTGCTCAGCTAAATTGGCTGCCTATCCGTCAGCGCAGATATGTCAGAATACTCTGCACCCTTTTCAAAATACTGAAAGATCAATGTGCTCCCAAGTATCTGAAATCCAAATTTCAATACCTGGGAGATTCTCATAATCATTCTCTCCGTTCTTCAGCTAATCTTAAGTTGCTTACTCCATTAAACCGTACTGGTTATTTATCTCAACCTTTTGCCCTCACAGCCATCGACTCTGGAACGACATTCCTCCTGACATTAAAAAAGCTTCTAACAAGTTTGTTTTTAAAAATCAAGTCCGTAAGCATGTGAAAAAGTTCTTGCAAGGTTGAACTAAAACAGCTCTTATTTTCATGCATACATGTATATTTCATATTTGTTCTGGCATAGATAATATTTACATGTATTGTGTAAAATCTCTGAATTTAGCAGAATTTTTCACGCGGTACACGCGGCCTGTTGTAAAAATTTGCAACTGACGTGGCCGCCACCGCAAGCCACTTCTGTGTGGGAGACGCTTAAATCACTAAATCCATTTTTTATGTAAAATAGCAATTAATCGATTTAAGAAAAACTTAATAAGTTCAACAATTGTTGCGTCATTAATCTGAAAAAGAAAAATAAACAATCAAAAATTAATAATCTGTGATGATTAGACGTATGACGCTTGCGCCCGGCTTTTGTTTGGTTTTTGCGATTTGTTTTGAACTTTTGCTTCCTTCTCATGCTAATAACTTCTGTGCTATGCTTTGTGCTAAATTATAAACAGTATTTTATATGTGAACTATTCTATTTGTGAACAATTATATTCGTGAATTGTAGCTGTGAACTATAGCATATATGAAATATTTAATTGTGTGAACTCTTCTGCTTATAATAAACTTTTATAAAAAGTGATTGGTGAGTAATTTATTAAGAATCTCCCCACATCACTTCACTGGTGACCCCGCTTGGACTTTGTACTGCGAGAACCCAAACGTAAGCAGAATCCAAAGTAATATTTAAATAACAATATTCTAAATAAGATGGCAGAGAAACAAGCTAAACCCTCCCAATCATTATCACGGTAAACACGTAACGAAGAAGGGTCATTTACACCATCCGATATATGTCGTGTCGGTGTCCGACTGCCACCATTTTGGGCTGAAGAGCCTGCTGTGTGGTTCGCACAAGTAGAAGAGAATTTTGCATTATCCGGTATTAAAGAAGACGAAACAAAATATTATTATGTAATTGCACAATTAGACCATAGATATGCGGCAGAAGTCAAAGACATTATAGTTTCACCATCTCAAAAAGATAAATACGAGAAACTTAAAACAGAACTTATCATAAGGCTCTCAGCATCTCGAGAAAAAGAAGTGAAGCAATTGTTAATGCATGAGGAACTTGGAGATAGGCGTCCGTCACAATTTTTACGACATTTGCAACATTTAGCGGGCCCTAACGTCCCAGATGACTTTATCGGGACAATATGGACTAGTCGCCTCCCAAACAATTTGCAAACCGTAATTTCATCAAGCCTGACTCAACTTTGGAAGCACTGGCTGCCTTAGCCGATAAGGTGCACGAACTTGTTCCGGCATCTCCACACGTAGCTTCAATGGATGCAGCACCAGGATCTTTACTTGACACAATGTCGAAACAGATCGCGGAACTTACTTGTCAAGTGCAAGCATTATCCTTCCGAAATGAAAGGAAATCACGGTCGCAAAATAGAGACAACAAACGAGACCGCAACCATAGTCACAGTCATACTCGTAATCGGTCTCAGTCAAATTATAGAAGGTTTCCATTTTGCTACTATCGTTATAAATTCGGCGATAAGGCTAATAAGTGCGTTAAGCCTTGTGATTACCAACAGGGAAACGATCAGGGCAGTCGTTAGTGGCGACAAATGATTGCCTCAGTTCATCCGGTCGCCTGTTTGTCACGGATCGCAGAACGAAGATGCAATTCTTGGTCGACACTGGAAGCGACCTTTGTGTCTTCCCGCGCACGGCACTTAAACAACGACGACCTCGAACATCTTACGAACTTTTTGCAGCAAATGGAACTCCCATACCCACCTACGGCTATGCTCATCTCGAACTAAATCTGGGACTTCGACGAGATTTTTCATGGCGCTTTGTAGTAGCCGATGTAAACAAAGCAATCATCGGAATTGATTTTTTATCATTCTACCATATCGTTGTCGACTGTCGTAACCGTCGGTTAATAGATAATAGTACTTCGTTGCAAACACCTGCTGAGTCTGCTACAGCTAATGTGATAGCTTCTGTTAAAACCATGAGAGGTAATTCAAAGTATGTTGAATTACTACGTGACTTTCCGGAGATTACCCGACCGTCAGGTGTACTGCAAGCTCCTAAGCACAGTACCGTCCACTTCATTCGTACTAAGCCAGGACCACCTGTGTCTTGCAATCCGAGAAGATTATCACCAGAAAAACTGAAAATAGCGAAGCAAGAATTCGAGGCAATGATAAAGAGTGGAATAGCACGTCCATCTGAGAGCCCGTGATCTTCTCCGCTCCATCTTGTACCAAAGAAAGATAACGGATGGCGGCCATGTGGCGATTACAGAATGTTAAACGCGCAGACAATTCCAGATAAATATCCCATCAGGTACTTATAAGACTTCACCCATTACATATCGGGTTGTACAATTTTTTCTACGCTAGACTTGGTGAAAGCGTACAACCAGATACCAGTCAACCCAGATGATATTCCGAAGACAGCCATCACCACACCATTTGGTATGTTCGAATTTCCATACATGAATTATGGCTTAAAAATGCGAGCCAAACCTTTCAAAGGTTTGTAGACGAGATAACACGAGGACTTGATTTTTGCTTCGTGTACCTGGATGATTTTCTAATATTTTCCCAGGACGAAGACAGCCATCTTGATCACCTTCGCTAAATCTTTGAAAAACTTAAGAAATTCGGTATGGTTATCAACACGAGCAAATGTGAATTTGGTAAGAAAGAAACTTCCCCACTCCGAAAACCGTACGAGAACTTCGGCTTTTTTTAGGGATGCTAAACTTTTATCGCCGATTTATCAAAGGAGCTGCTGAAATTCAGGCACCATTAAACTCTTTGCTGACGGGGTCCGTAAAAGGATCACGTTCCGTGGATATATCGGGAGAAGCCCTACATGCTTTTGAGCAGTGCAAAACTAGCCTCTGTCAAGCAGCATTCTTGGCACATCCAGATCTAAACGCAAGATTAGGTTTGGTAACCGACGCCTCAGATAAGGCAATCGGTGCCGCCTTGGCAGCCACTTGCATTCTTCTCTAAGAAACTGAAACCAGCCCAACAGAAATACTCGCCATACGACAGGGAGCTTCTTGCTATATACGAGTCAGTGAAATACTTTAGACACATGCTTGAAGCAAGACATTTTACTGTTTTTACTGATCACAAACCAATCTGTTATGCATTTCACATCAGAAAAGATAAGTGCTCACCCCGCCAGTATCGTCATCTCGATTTTATATCACAGTACACCACCGACATCCAACACATCTCTGGAAAAGATAACATAGTGGCTGATACGCTTTGAAGAGTGGAAGAATTAGCTCAGCCCGTTAATCTAGTTACCTTAGCCAAAATGCAGGACGTGGATATGGAACTGAAAGAAATTCTGAAAGGTGGGACATCAATTCGATTAGTTAAGGTACCAATACCTGGCACGAAGACAGGCCTATATTGTGATGATGGAACTGGAAATCAAAGGCCTTATGTTCCTCAAAAATTAAGAAAGCAAGTCTTTGACAGTTTACATTCGCTGAGCCATCCTGGGGTCAAAGCTACAACAAAGATGATAACAGAACGCTACGTTTGGCCAGGAGTAAAGAGAGACAGTCGTGAATGGTCGAAAACGTGTCACCCCTGCCAGCGTGCAAAAATAACACGTCATGTCTCCGCACCTTTAGGCACATACAAATTACCACCTGCCAGATTTCATATATATAGACATCATTGGACCTTTACCTGTATCAGATGGATATCGCTATTGTCTTACAGCAGTTGATAGATTTACCAGATGGCCTGAGGCAATACCCTTATCAGATATCACTGCTGAAACTGTTGCAAAAGCAGTTCTTAATGGCTGGATCTCGCGTTTTGGGTGTCCTGCTGAAATCATCACAGATCGAGGAAGACAATTCGAATGTTCCTTATTTAAACATCTATCCAATCTAATCGGATTTCAGCATAAGCGAACTACATCTTACCACCCAGCGTACAACGGTATGGTAGAAAGGATGCACAGACATCTGAAAGCTGCTATTGTATGCCACAATAATCAACGATGGACAGAATCATTGCCATTAGTATTACTGGGTATGAAAAATTGAAACAAGACCTTCAAGCATCACCCGTTGAGTTACTTTATGGTGAATCACTTAGGTTACCAGGAGAATTTCTGCATTCTAACAACAGCGAAAGTAGCACAGACATAACGGATTTCTTATCACGCTTAAGGCTGATAATGAACAATATTCGTCCATCACCTGGAACACGTCACGGTAGTAAAAAAGTATTTATCTTTAAAGACTTACCAAATGCGACTCACGTTTATGTCAGGGATGACTCTGTAAAAGGTTCACTGCAACCAGCGTACTCCGGTCCCTTCAAAGTGCTGGAAAGAGGAGACAAGATTTACAAATTACTCATGAAAGGCAAAGAACAAACGGTCTCAATAGATAGAATAAAACCTGCCTATATACCCTCTGACGCTTCAGCATGTCGAACACCACCTGCAAACAAAAAAGAAGAGTATGAGAAAAGTTGTACACGCTCAGGACGCAGAGTTAAATTACCTGATTATTATCGCCCATCATAGATGGTCCCTGGGGGGAGTGATGTGGCGTCATTAATCTGAAAAAGAAAAATAAACAATCAAAAATTAATAATCTGTGATGATTAGACGTATGACGCTTGCGCCCGGCTTTTGTTTGGTTTTTGCGATTTGTTTTGAACTTTTGCTTCCTTCTCATGCTAATAACTTCTGTGCTATGCTTTGTGCTAAATTATAAACAGTATTTTATATGTGAACTATTCTATTTGTGAACAATTATATTCGTGAATTGTAGCTGTGAACTATAGCATATATGAAATATTTAATTGTGTGAACTCTTCTGCTTATAATAAACTTTTATAAAAAGTGATTGGTGAGTAATTTATTAAGAATCTCCCCACATCACTTCAAAATCATTTATCTTTCTGACAATGGACTTTTTATGTAATTTATATGTTTAATATGATTGTTAGATACGATTTCATGCGACAAAACGATGGAATCTTGATTTTAAGGTGCTATCAGAACATACCTACGCGCTATGCGCTTAAGGCATTCAATTGTTTACAATACATTGTGGGAAATAATACTAAAACCTACTCAGCAAGTTGAAATAACTAACGCATATCAAATTGTATAAGGAAAGAAGAATAGTTGTTAGTGATACTACACCATATAGTTACATTCAGTATACCATACGGCCTTACTATATACAGTTATAGTTGGTTTCATGCTCAGCAGTTAATAACAAAGATGGAAGCGGATTACATTTTTACTCTTTATCATGGCTGGTAAAATTATGTTGTCCGCACCGGTATAACTATAACTATTTAATAACAACTGTGTTCAATATTGGCTAGAAATAGAAAAATATTCCATATTGTCAAAAAACCCCGTAAAAGTATTTTAATACTTATACATGCTCATAAGACTGATAAAATACAAGGGCATTAATTGAAAAGCATAGTATAAATTCACAAATACTCTTCATGTATTGATAAACATGCAGCATATAAAGTGCTAGAATTAATTCAAAATTCAGTTCAAAGTAAAGTAATGAAACCGAGTATTCAAGTTACATTTTCGCAAAACAAATTGACCGGCGAAACTTCAAGTGAGTAAAAGCCATTTAAAGCTTCGTTTATTTTGAAAAAAAAAATGGAGGGTTTAGCTTTGTTCACTTTTCAAGTTTTGTTCATTTTATTAAAAATGAAATTATATCATATGTTTATTTTATAAATATTTTGACAAAAACCTTTTTTATGGAGTTTGTTAATTAATTAAATTTGCAACACTATCCTAATTTTCTCACTGTAGATTTTATCTGTTCCTTGTCGAGGTTTCGCACTTTTTGCTGATTCCTATCTAAAGTTAGGATTTTTTCTACTTGAAGTAAATGAGGCAGCTCACACGTAGTTTACCACCTTCCAATGGAAGCCGTTAGATCATTTTCTCTCCAAAGTTATTGCACACGATACGATCTCTCGTGATTTCACACCATACTAGACTAAGAAAATTGTTACCTATACGGATTCATCGATTAGCATCTTCCTGATTACATCACAAAATAATAAAAAACTGCAGCTGCCCACCCACCTGTCAAGCTTGGCAACTAAGGCAAATGATGCACAACCCTATGAGGCAATCAATGAAAAAAGTCTGTGTTGGAAATGGACTCTTGATAGGCGGTTATTAATTAATGAATAAATATATTGCTGAATGAATTATCATATGTATAAATATCGATAACAATTTTGTTACTGAATGTACTGCACTAGATTCATGTGCAGTCACGTCACGTTCGGAGCGAATGAGGGATCATTGTAAGACTACCTCGGTGTTTGCAGCACTATTTAACGAAAAGCGAATATATGTTTGTTTATTATATTATAATGCTGACAAAAATATTTGTATCAGGCTTCATACAAATAAACGCGACAAACTCACGTGGCATTTGTAATTTTTATAAGTCCTCATCATTTTGAGTTCACATTGACCGTGAATCCCATTTTTCTATTGTGTTTGTATGAAAGATTTTGTAGTATTGAATAATCAAACATTTCGGTAGTTACAAAATAAATTTCACTATCTATTTTTTCCCTTTATTCCTCTAGCAATGTCAACCATATTAATCTTAAAAACATGTATAACAATTAGAACAACCTGCGAATATTTTAGTTATTCATACATTAAATGAAACTAAAAATAGTTCCATGAAAAAGACATATCAAAACTATGATAAGATTAAAAAGTTGACCTTGCGGCTTGTAGCTGTGATTATAACTATATATACGTTATCTCCCTCCTTTTTTTATAGGATAGGGTGACAAACGAGCACACAGTCCACCTGATGGTAAGTGGTTGCTGTAGCCCATAGACATTTACATATATTCTCGTTTGCGAATCAAAATGCAGATGCGTTATCACCCTTGAGGACTAAGATGGAATGCCTCTTTTCCAGTAAAAAGGGTCTTCGGTTCTCTACACTCACCATACGAAACACAGCAGTGTTAAGCTGCTATATTACGCTGGTATTCTGTGAGAGCGTGGTCCTACTCCGGTCGAACACATTTGTGCTGCAACTATACTACTAATATAGCTGCAGCATGGCTTTACCACGTAAACGTTCTTGAAATTTTCGAGCGAATTTGTAAAAAAGCGAGGAGAATTTTAGTAAATACATCACACTGTGTCCAATGTTAAAGGTATTGCGCCGGACTACAGAACACATTTTCCACCGACGGCGTACACTGGCTAAGGCGGCCGCGATCGCTTAAACTATTAGATTTTTTTTCATGTGATGAAAATATAAATGACTTTCGTCGACTTTTTCGACGTTCTCAGGATTCCCTAAAAATAACAAGCATTTTCGTTTGTTTTATTTAAATTTTGTACGGTTACCTTTGCAAGGTACATGTGTAAATAGAGCTTTAAATACATTATCGTTTCAGATGTGAAATAGGATATAATATATGACTTGCAGGTTTCTATTTAGAATTACGATAAAATATTGTAGGAAACGTTGCAAAGATCATGAGGAGCAATATTTTGTGTTATTTATATTTGAGTTCACGATTTGTTATAATATTATTCAAAGGCCGAAGATGCATGCCAGGCAATTTGGCAGCATTCGTATCTCCTCGTTTCAGAGATAGACTGTTATTTGCAGCGGCTATTGGAGTTCTGGGTGTATTGTTACATCCGCTTAAATGCCTTATTATAAGAGTAGCGTATTCTTATTTGCTTCCAAAATACTTGCTAACAAGAATAAAACGATTTATGATACACTCAATTTCATTCTTATTATGACGTAATGCGATGGTTAAATAATAGCTATGATTATGTTTCTCTATTGATAAAATGCGTGTGACGCCTCATAATAATTATTAATAAATAATAATTAAATTAATTATAAAGACATTTTAAAATGTCTTAGAAATTATATTTTAAACAATTAAAATACAATAATGAGCATAAAGTTCAAATATATTCATTTGGAATATTGAATATTATAGTATAGTAAAAGCATAAAATTGTCTTTAAAAATCTCTAAATTTTGAAAAAGTACAAGTCGTTCGTGTTGCAATAATAAATATAGTAATGTAAATAAGTTAAGGAAGGTGACCTTGTATTACTCAAAAATTTTCAAATTCACGAGGGTGTTCTTGTAATACTCAAAATTTTTTTTCAAAGTTTTTTTCTTTATTGTTTTAGAACTAACAGCACGTTATAAATATAAACAGAAGTTCTCAGATAATCCCTAATGCCCATTACAGGTTCTTACTTTATATACATAATATTTATACTATCGCTTGTTAATTGACAAATTAATGATATTAATTATATAGTGCTGAGAATTTTAAAAGTTATCTTAAAAATAAGTTTAAACATAAAAACAGTAGGCAAGTAAGCAAAAAAGAAGAATATTACACAACAATACAGACTATACAATTAATAATTAACTGAAATGAAATTAATATTGCACTATGATCCATTTTTGTGTACATATAATTAGATATTTAAGGAAGTCCTTAACACAGGTTACCACTCTCAACGCATGTTGCGTTCGGAATGTTGGTTTTAACTTAAACAGGGCCTTTTTAATAGGCTTATATTAGGTTCGGCCGTATCTATCTATATGTAACGGAATCTTTTAATTTAATTTATTTATTAAAAAAACTACGGCATGATTACAATAATAGTATACAACCTCTACTTCGTCTTAAATTAAAGCTAATTACAGTGTTCTTACTTAAAAGTCATAACTTAAAGAGTACGATTAGAAAGGGTAATTAAAAAAAATATATATAATGTGTGTGTATATGCATGAGTGCGTGTGTGTGTGTGTGTGTGTGTGTGTGTGTGTGTGTGTGTGTGTGTGTGTGTGTGTGTGTGTGCGTGTGCGTGTGTGTGTGTGTGTGTGTGTGTGTGTGTGTGTGTGTGTGTGTGTGTGTGTGTGTGTGTGTGTGTTTGTCTATCGCTTGCTTAATGATATAATAATTTCCTTCTTAAATATTGATTTGCTTTGGTGGAAGATGTCTGTCGAAGAAAATTATTTATTATAACTTTCAAGTATGCGACATATTACAGAATTCTGGGCATAATTTGAGCGACTTGAAGGAACATGAAATAACGAAGTATGTCTAGTGCGTTTAGTAGGTGCTCGTAGTTGTAAAGTGCAGGAAATTAATTCTGGGCTGTCAATTTTGTTACTGCACATATCATGTAGGAATAGCATCTGCAGTAAAGTTCGGTGATCTTTCAACTGCATCAATTTATGAAAGTTACATGATTCTGTATAATTTTTTAATGATTTATCTTCAGATCGAAAATGCAAGGCCTTAATAAATTTTTTCTGTATTCGTTCTATTTCGTGTATGTATGTTATATAATTTGGATTCCACACAACACTGCAATATTCCAGGACACTACGGACGTAAGAATAATATAAAACCTTTCTACATTCTACGTCTGAAAAAGGTTGACAAACCCGTAATACGAAACCCAGATTTTTTAAGCCTTTGTAACCGTTGCTGAGTTATGATTAGACATCATCATTTTTGAATCAAAAACTACTCCGAGGTCTTTGGTTTTGTCAGTGTTTTCTAAAGGTACGTTATTCAAATAGTATTGAGATGTAATTTTTTTCCTTTTTCGAGTAAAACTAATTTGGAAACACTTAGATGCATTTACGCCAATACGGTTAACTGCAAAACCGATATAAGTCGTTTTGTAGCTTATATGCATCTGATTCAGATTTTATGTAAGCGTAAATTTTTATGTCATCAGCGTACATAAGAAATTTAACAAAATGAAAACAATTGCCCACATCGTATAAGTATACCGCATGCAACAAGGGCCCCAATATCGAACCCTGTGGCACTCCTGATGGAACATCAACAATATTCGAGCGGTGCCCAGCCACTACGACTGCCTGTGAGCGATAACGCAGATACAATTCCATTCATCGGAGAAGGTTACCACGTATTCCTAACTCTTGGAGCTTTTTAAGAAGGGTAATATGGTCAACGCGGTCAAAAGCCTTTACAAAGTCCGTATATATAGCATCAGTTTGGAGACTAATATCCATTAGTACATTATTGCTAAAGATGGAAAGATTAGTACTAGTTGAGCGACCACGTACAAAACCATGTTGTTGGGAGGGAATATTTCGAATAACTAACGGGTATATTTCTTTATATACTATTCTTTCCATTACTTTTTAATACATTCAGTATTGATATTGGCCTATAATTCTCAATGGCTATTTTTGTTCCCTTTTTATGAATTGGTATAATATTTGCGGTTTTCCAAATTTTTGGAAGGTATTCTTCTTTAAAACATCTATTAAATATTAATGTTATGGGAGCTGCCAACGACTCTGCACATTCTACAAAGAAAAGAGGAATTCCATCATAACCGGCGCCTTTGGAACAATTAACAATTTTTAGAAATTTCATTGTGTCGGCAAT
This sequence comes from Parnassius mnemosyne, assembly GCA_963668995.1. NCBI lineage: Eukaryota > Metazoa > Arthropoda > Insecta > Lepidoptera > Papilionidae > Parnassius > Parnassius mnemosyne. Next base: position 41,164,178 of record CAVLGL010000104.1, on the reverse strand, counting down.
TGAGATGTGTATACCACTTATGATATTACAGCATGTCGCTCTCTCTTCAGATATTTCACTATATTGCTGTGCTGGTAGAATAAAATTTCTGCTAAAAAAGTCGTTAAAAGCATTGCAGATGTCTAATTCATTAACGACATTACTACAATTTAATTGCATTACATGAGGATAATTCGATCGGTTCTTTCTTTTTGATTTTATGTAACTCCAAAATATTTTAGGCGATGATTTTTTCTTGATATAATTTAATATGAGAGAAATAGCATTCTTTTTCGAGTTTCTTAACCCTAGATCATATTGTGGAAAAAGAGGCATAATCTCCTGGGTTACTATGGGTTTTCCAGAGATGGTGGTACTTAGCTTTTTCTTTTATTAATTTTATAAGGGAGTTACTATACACCTCACAGGGTATAATCACACAGGGTAGATATATGAATGAGAAATTAATTTTTGGGGTAAATATTTAGTAATGGCAGTATATAATATTGAATAAAAATTGTCAGTAGCATTTTGCAAGTTTTGTGTATGTAAAAATGACCAATCGCAGTCAGAAAAATATGTGTTTAACTTATGATAATCTGCTGTACGAAATAAATTTATTTTGTTATTACATGGTTTACATTGGAGGTATCGAAATATCTGTAACACACATCTCAATCGCTGGATGACACACATCCTCCTTAACTAATGGACATAGGCTTTTGTCTATTATTATAGGCATATTGGAAAATACTAAATCTAGAACATTTCCGTATGCATTCCGGAAATAATTACATTGAGATAAACCAAAGTAAGATGTTAAATTTAACAATTCAGTTACCACGTTTTGAATTTTGACACATCCCTGTTTAAATACTGTTGTATAATCAATTTTCCAATCAAAACAGGGTAGGTTAAAATCACCGGCTATAATAAAATAATCATTTGATTGAGAATTGAATAAGTATGTCAGTAATTCAATAAATTTACTAATTCGCGGTAAAAGGGCTCGGTTTGGAGATATATAGATGCAAATAATATTTAAATCGTGCTGACAACTGATTGCATGCGCCGGTACAGTTATGCAAATGCATTCGAGATCTTCACGGTCAAGGTCAGTACGCCTGCGCGCCCCAAGCCGAGATGCGCAAGCGACCATCACTCCTCCGCCTAGCGTCCCACGGTCACGATGGAATAGATTGTACCTACCTGAGCTGCACAGCTCAGTGTCGAGAATGCCGTCACATAACCACGACTCAGTAATAAATGCTATGTCAATATTCGATGCAGACAGATTGTTAAAAAATATATTCGTTTTTGTACGTAAAGCACAATCATTCTGATAAAAAAGTTTTAAATTATTATTACTGTGCTTATCCATCGTGGTTAAGATTTAATAATAGTAATTTTAAACATAAAAACGTTAAATTCTCGTAAAAATCTGTTGCTTGTGGTAGCGATAATTTGACACAGATGATTTTTATTGTAATTTATAAAAATGATCACTAAATTAATTAATATAGGGTTTACGCACACCATAAATAAGATATTAAATATTGATACGTGATATTGCCATAATACAGTTAGTAGTAATAAGTTAGGAATAAAAATTACATAACAATAAGCAAGCTACGTTTGTGTGTGTGTATGAGAGTTTTGTGTACTGTATGATTTGTGTGGTAGGTTGTATCTAGTGTGGTACAATATGCATTTAGTGTACAAAGCAGGTGTGTATTTAGTGTAAATGCGTACTTTAATGTATCAGTTAAGCACAAGAGTTAATAATGCATTAGAGATAATATTTATAATATTTAGCCAATCTTCTTTAAGTCGGTTGAAGTTATGATAGGAATGGGTGGCGAGGTATCGTTCCGACGGGTATAAATACGACAGTTTTTTGTCCAGACAACCAGCTTTACTACCTTTAAAGTCCAGCTAACTTTAAAGCTTCTTTGACCTTTTGCTTACATTCCTTAAGTAATGTGCGGTTATATTTGGTTAAGTGTTCATTAATATAAATATGAGCATTGCTTACGTTTTTAGTTTTGTCAGTCATTGTGGTCATACCCATATCCAAGAGTTTTATACCACGGCGCTTACGTGAGGGGGCTATAATCAAGTCTTTACGTGTTTGTGACGGAGAAGGGCGAAGATGGTACGGTTGATGGCTGTGCCAATTGGCCGCCGTGGCTGCACCCGATGAGCAAACTCCACTTCGCTTCTTTCAACGGTTACACCCACTTCGTTTGCAACCTTTAAAACAATATCAACAGTAATCTTCTTCCTTGCATTCAGGAACGCCGACGATTTCGATATTTTGCAGTCGATTCCACTGCTGCATGCGAGATATTTCCTCTTCTAGGCGATGTATATGCAACGAATTGCTGTCAATATCTTTACGAAGACGGGCATTTTCGTCCTTCAAACACTTCATTTCGGCAACGGTGGTAGTTATGCTATTTAAGAGATCATCGCATTGCGTGGTTATGAAGTTTAACGTGGATTCTATTGTGGATATCTAGTTTTTTAAGGTACTTAATTAACTTTTAACGGCATATTTCAAAAGAAATGGAAGCTCTTCCTTGAGAGAATTTAAAAAATCTGACTGAGCTTCTAGGGCGTGGTCCTGTATTTGTCCTCCTTTAGATGGGTCTGGTTTCCTCGTAGTTACATTTAAACTATAGTTGTAGTTATCAACAGAAGGAGACTCCTCGCTGTGGCATTTTACAGGGGTGTTAGAATTATCTCCTGTCGTTGGCTGCTTGTTGACACATATTGGGCATGTCCAGCACACTATTTTCTTAAAATCGGAGTTCAGACCCACACATTGGTAGTGATAAGGCCGGGCACAAATGGAGCGAGTGCATATAATCCTCTCCGATTGTTTTACATGTTCCTTGCATGCGTTACATATATTGAACATTGTGATGTTTTTTATCAGTGGCGCCGATGAACTAATGAAGATATGTGCGGGTAGGCTTCGTGAGTACTAGCGATCGTCGACACTATTATTGCTAGAAGTTTCTAATCAGCGGAAATTCACGATGTTCATTGATCGTTGTGCGGAGAGAGAAAAATATATGACTATTGTCCTTTGCGCTCGAGGTGGAGGCTGAGGTGCGGGATGCGGGATTTGAAAGATACTTCTCGCGGGAATTAGATCTCTAGAGCACTCAAGCAAAGCACTATAATTGTGAACAGTAGTTTTTGTATTTTTTAGACTAACGTAACGCACGTCCACTTTGAGCGATGAATACGCGTAAGTTAATGTAAGTTAATGAGGGTGTTCTTGTATTACTCGGAAAATTTCTAAGTTAAAGAGGGTGTTCATGTAATGTTTCCTATATTCCTATAAGAAGGGTGTTGCCGGAGACACATACCCAAGGTTGTAAATATAGATGGGGTGGTCGGCTAATCGACTACTACTAGTACTGATGTACAATGTATAGTCCTATATTAGGGACTTATGATAGTAAGGTCTATGGAACCAAAGCAATGTGATAGCAGAGTTATGACTTGAAGTCCCATATGTACATATAAGACATATAATAGTATGATCTATGAAATAAAGCAAATATGTGGAAGGTCACAAATGTGTAAAATAATTATATTGAAAGAAGGGAACATATATGGGATGGTCGGTTGACCGACTGCTAATATTATTGTTGCACAATGACTAGTCCTATATTAAGGATTTATGATAGTAAGGTCTATGGAACCAAAACAATTAGTATAGAAGGTCTTTATGATGCATAAGCATTATAATAGCAGAGTTATGACTTGAAGTCCCATATGTATAAGACATATTATAAGTATGTCTATGAAATAAAGCTAATATGTGGAAGGTCTCAAATATGTAAAAGCATTATATTGAAATAAATGGGACTTCAAAAGGATTATTATAATGGCGTGTAGACTGCTTCACAGCGTTCGAGACCGAGGTAAACTTGGACTCACTAACCGATGTATCCTAGACATATCATTTTAGTACCGGTGGTAAGCGGGCTTAATGTAGGAATAAGACTTGCCTGTGAACAGCGCACACCACTACCGTTTGTGGGCGGCATCTTAGCGCATAGCGTTATGATACGTCAGCTGTCATGTGGATATTTAGTTAACAACATTATCAATTTTGTTACCAAAGTCGATAGGGATCATGTAGGTGTGTTGTGACGAGGCGCCATCCGTATGATAGTTGCATTGATGCTTACTGCTGCTTGCGGTATTACGTCTTATGATGGATCTGCGGGTGTCATGCGCCTGATTTGACGCATCTTGTGGTTCTGGTCGATGGAGGTATGCGGGTGGAGATGTCTGCTGGAACTGTATGGGGGACCTTGGGATGGTGTAAGCCGACGATAGTCGTATTGATGCTTGTACGTTTTGCAGTATTGCATCTCTGTGATCGTTGTTTGGCGGGTCGCTATTCTCAATGGCGCTCTCTGCGTCTTGGTTTGACTCACAACCTAAGTAGGCTTTGCCCATGTCGGGTCCCTTCATTGCGGGGCTGCAGACTGTCTGTCCTCCATGATGTTTTATACAACAACTTAATAATATATGACTCTAAAGTTTCCACCTTTGAAAGATTGAAGGCAACTTGTTTGCCTTACACTTACATCACGTCTGCAGGAACTGCGGTCTGGCAGGTGGTGGTGCTCACGGAGGGCTTTTTATGGTCAGTGTGCCTACTGTTGCCTAACACGTGTGACGAACTTACACTGTGGCTGGATTTAATCGTATTCTGTATGGCGTTTCCACGCATTGATATGCGCGACTTCGGTCGATGTTTGTGCTTACGCACTACCAAGGGGCCAAGTCCTCTTTTACTGGTTCGCCAGTTATTTTGCTGTGGACTACTGTCCAGTTCCCAACTTAACGTCTCCTTCGGAGGGAGCGCTTTAAATGGTTGGCGCTCACCGCGAACCGCGTGTGTGGAGCAGTGTGCCTCCCCCACATTTTTTTTATATGTGGGAGATTGTATATGGTATTTGATATAAATATTGTGAGCCTTTTCCAAGCGGGAAGGGATTAATTAATAAGAAATTTACTGTTATGAACCTGATACAAGTGGAATAGCGACAATTTATTGTTCTTAACTTTTTTGTGAGCTCTGTTTTCGTGAACGGGGGTCCCACCATGGGAAAGTAACTAAGGTTGAAGCAGGCGTTGAAGATAATAGCTAATAGGGTTATCACCTGCTCAGGAAAATGTATGAGGGCTTGGTTGGAGATGCCATTTGCGCCCTGGGCCTTTTTGGGCTTCAGTCCTTTGATGATGGACGAAATCTCATCATTGGACACAGTGATAGGGTCAGAGGCTGTGGGGGGTGAGTTCCGGCGGCGGACTTCATCCTCCACTGTCTGGATATAGGAGGGGTCAATGGGTTAAGAGCTAGGAGAGCATTGAGCGGCGATGCTATCTGCAAAGTACTCAGCCTTTTCCTCATCCTCGAAGGCAATAGTACCGTCGGGATGGGAGAGAGGCGGAGTGTGAGTGATAGCGTCCATATGGAGGGCTCTCACCATCTGATAGTACGCTGTATAAGAAGGATAGATATTCTCCATGAGATTGCTCTTTTTGAGGTCTCAAAGTTCGGGGAGGCGTGAAGGGACTAGTCGTTGAAGAAGATTGGCCGTACGCCTATAGTTGGGGGTGGGATAGAGTGCTGCTCTCCGAAAAGCAGCTCTCTAGGCTTTCAATAAGTTGCTAATATGTAGGGAAAGACCATTATTATTACCAACCGGGACGACTCTTTCATTCTCCTTAAGGGAGGATTTTATAAGGATGGTGAGAGAATCGACCGCGGTGCCGATTCTTTCGGAACTGTCGAAGTCCGACGAGAGGGAGATGGGGGAGTTCCGTTAGTCCATAGTTGAGGCTAAGGACTCTTTGAAGCCCTTCCATTTGGTGAAGGTTTTCGTAGAGGGTGTTGAGGGAGGTGGCTGATGTGTGTGGCTGAGGGAGGTGGTCGGATCCTAGATCATCAAGAGTCTCGATTGCCCTGAGGTTGAGGGAAAATCCTTTAAAAACTTTGCGCTAAGTCTAGCACGTCAGGAGCGTGTTCGGTGTTGTCGGGATAGTGTGTGACATCGAGGGGACTGTGAACGGTAATGTCAAGAGATGATGAGATGAGAGAAGAGATGTGAACGGTGATATCAAGCAGTTTCTTGCTACTATGAGAAGTAGTAAGACAGGTCCATTCAGTATGCTTGGAGTCTCCAAACATAATGATTGAATTACCTAATTAAAAGATAGCCTCAAAATCTTTTTTGAGTGGGAGGGTTCCACTAGGGATGTAGCAGGTGGCTATGACGATGGACTGATGTCCAGTCAAGGTAAGCTTTGCATACCGTGGCTTCCACGTTGGTAAGCTGCGGAGAGGTGATGTTTGAGCAATAAAGTGTCTTCTTGTAGTAAATGGCAGTACCTCCGCCCTTGCGGTCAGGTCTGTCGTTACGGAAAAGAGTATACTTTTAGATAGAAAGGCTTTTGAGGTCCTTAGTTTTGAGATTGGTCTCCTGGAGGTGGAGGAGTTCGGCTTTGCGATCTCAAAGAAAGAGCTTAAGCTCGGGGAGGTTATTTCGCAACCCGCGAATATTGAAGGGCACAAGCGATACACCCTTAGGCTTAATACGACCGTGAGACTTTGGTAGAGCAGAGTGTTCTGCCATTGTTAAGTTAAGTAAAATTAAATTAACGTTACAACGGACACAAAAGTTTGTAATGCTCAGCAAGAGCAAGGAGACGGTCCTGAGGGCACTGAGCAGCGCGCAGTTTGCGTGCAAGGACGGTAATCTTCCTAATGTCGATGCTCCGAATAGCGGAATACACCGTATTCAGGTCATCATCCAAAGAGGGTTGTGCCTGTTGTAGGGCGGAGGACTTCCGCGGGGGGTCGGCCTTTTTGGCGCTCCAGGGGAAAAATTGAGGCTGTGAAGGTTGAGAGAAGCTCGGAGGGGATAGAAGAGGGCCCTGAGGGGCCTAGGGGGACCCTGAAGGGACTGGGAAAGGCCCTGATGGCGCATTTTAGATGACAGAGCCGGGAATGACCTTTCATTGACCGACGGTGGAGCTAGTTTGCTGGGACGAGGGAGGAGCGCGAGGGCAGCTTCTGTAGTTAGCCGGGTGGCCGGACTGCTGACACAGGACGCACGCGGGTGGGGTTTCGGCGTTTTAAGGTCGAGGACACTCTTTCGAGCTGTGGGCGTCTAGGCACTTAACGCACCTGGGGGGAGGGTGGCAGAGCAATTGAAGCGCTCATTTACCATTCACTTTATATTAGTTCGAAAATACACAACGTTACCGCGTTCTAAAACGATACCAACGCCATCTATTGGTAGGGAATGGAACTTTAAGCTCAATACAAAATAGGTAGGTATCTAAGTATTTCTTTTGGTTATGCCATTTTATTAATTTGTAAAAAAATATGCATGCACATTTTTTGTACAAATCTTGTCTATTTAGTTTTGTTTTTTGTGCAATAAAAGTATATTCTATTCTATTCCAATAAATTAACTTTAAAATATTTATCAATATCATTTTAGTTATTTACGACCCAAAAACCTTAAAAATGACACTCAAGTCACTCAGCCCGTGATGATTTTTACATACAAATATACATCCATCCATCCTTTCATCCATGTTGGTTTCAAACCTTAATCGATGCCATTTTCGTAATTAACGTCCCAAAAAACCATAAAACGACACCCATATTGACATTTCAACCACATCGCACCCCCGCAGGGGATGATGGTATGTATTTCTCGTCTGCTACGTTGGATTTTGAAATAGTTGTTGTTTTCGTAATCAGCGACCCTAAAAACCCTAAAAACGATACCCATGTTGATTTTCAAAATTTGTCACTCCTTTTCCACCTTTTATAGATTGAATTCTGAAAGAGCCTGAAACAATTGTTTACTCATTTATTGAAAGGAGTACTCCTGTGAAGTTTCGAATAAAATAGTTTAACTAACCTTGTTTCCCCATATATACTTTCAACCCCCTTTTCACCCCCTTAGGGGTTGAATTTTTAAAAACCCTAGTACCCGTAAATGTTTATTTCTAATAGTTAACGTAAAATCATAGTTATAGGCTTCTAGCTCTAAAAATGACGGACTTACATACAAAATTTTAACCCCTTTTTCACACCTTTAGGGGGAGAATTTTCAAAAACCCTTTCTTAGCGGATGCCTACGTCTTTACAACTGTCTGTATACCAAATTTCAGAGAAAAACGTTCAGTAGTTTCGGGTGTGCGTTGATAGATGAGTCAGTCAGGTTTGCCTTTTATATATATAGATGAAGAGTAATAAAATAGTTCCTATGATTTGTATTCTGCGCTGTAATATAATAAATATATCAATTTATACATCAATTCTGTAGTCCAAATTATTGTATATGTGTTCGTTTCTATAGTATCTATCGCGCGTTACCTGCGGAATTCGGACTTCTATAATATGAAGTCAGTATGAAATATGGCGTATATGAACTACTAATCTTCTGCATCAGCTTGAGCAGTCGACAACTGGACATGCAACTAAAGATTTTATTTTGTATTTTATTTTATTGTATAAGGAACAAATAGACAGTAGTTATAACAAAGTTTCAAAAAAGACAGTTCCAAAATTAATAGTATGATGGTATTGATCTTAACTACAATTCAGAAAAATGTACACGGTATAATAATTAAACTGCAGTAGAATAATAAAATAAAAAAGATAAAAAAACTTACATTAAAAATTAAGAGAAACACGTAATTTTCTTTAAAATCTATCCACTATCGAATATATGTATAAATGTATGTTACTTCGCTTAATCTCGTCGTAATTACGACACATTTTGACAACAGGGTTGAAAAAATAGTGTTATTCCTGTGTACGTTTAACCTAAATGTTCTTTGAATACGTTGTCGTACACCAGAATTGAAGTTAATTAGTCTTAGTAACTCTGGGCAATCTATATGAGAATGTACAATCTTGTGCAAAAAAACTTTGTCTCTTTAAAGATAATCGTTGGACATTAAAAAACTTTAGTCGAGAGTCGTATGATGGTAGACGACGTAAAGTTATCATTTCTGCCACAAACACTGCGAGGGAAACAATATAATATGATACAATTTAAAATGAAAACTCCATTTATAACGCCTAATAGACATAAAACCAGAGCATCAGTAAAGAACAATGAAGATTTTAATGTTTTTGGTTTACTTTATAGCTCTCCGAATTGGCCGCAAATTTAACACCCCGTTCACAATTATGTATATATTATATTAGCATTTCGTGGTGTTTTCAATTATCAAAAGTAATTTGTTGTGTTATTATTTGTAAAAATATAATACCATTTGGCATAACTTTTGCTTTTGAAACGCTAAGAATTGTCTTAAAATTATTAACATTAGTTCATTTACCCCATAAGGCTTCAGCACCGCTTACCACTAGGTAGGATTTTACCGTTATTTTATGAGCGTATCATGATATTATACTATTTAAATTCGTGATTTATTACGTATTTACCTGACGTGTAAAATGCACCTTGCTTAGCTTCCAGAATTAATATTTTATTTTTATAAACTATATCTATTGGAAACATCACACTCAAATCATTCATTTTAATAGATATGTGATACACATATCTATTAAAATGATATATACATATATCACATATATATATATATAGATCATATACGTGTTAACGGGCAGAAGTGGTTACATAAGTTTTCGAAACGCCAATTAAGAATAAACCATTCTAAGGGCATAGTATGCAAAAAGGTTGTGGCGGGTAGATAAAAAAGGGGAGATCTCCCGCCGGGCAAGATGTTCTGCCCGGGGAGCGGCCAACGCTCCGAGTGGTAGTTCGGAGTTATTCTATATATACTGCTTTAACTTCGGAACTTTGTTAGCGCGATTTAGGTTTCGATGTGTTTCGCCTGTGGCGCGACGACAGCGGCGCCACATCACCCCCCTGCTCAGACCGTAGGTCGATACTGCAGTCCGATTGCCGGTGCGTCCTTAATGCCGGTGGGGAAAGCACGCTGTGTGCGTAAGGGCAAGTGACGCCGGTGCGAACGATATGCCGGTGTGTAATGCATGCCGTACTACGCACTTGCAAGTGATGCCGGTGAGAACGATGAGCCGGAGCAAGTGCCAGGGATTGCCTTGTAGTCTGCGGTGAGTCGAAAAAGGCAAGTAATCTGCGAGAGTGCCGTAAAGCAGAGGCTAGCAGTAAGACTCAGAGCCGTGCCGAACACTGTAGCGCAGAGAGTAGCTTGAAGGAACAGGAAGCATTATTATTCCAGTTCCACGATGAACCTTTGTAAAGCTAGATGGCTTGCAGAATGTGAAGACTACAGACAATATCTGCTCGGGAGAGAATGAATGGGGTACTTGAGGATGATGACGAAGGTTTGAAGTTGTAGTTTCCGAAGGTTGTTGGTTTCGTGTTCATATCACGTCGGTTGGTCACCAGTGTGACGGGTAGATGGAAAAGGAGAGATCTCCCACCGGTCAAGGTGTTCTGCCCGGGAAGTGGCCAATGCTCCGAGTGGTAGTTCGGAGCTATTCAATATATACTGCTTTAACTTCGAAACTTTGTTAGCGCAATTTAGGCTTCGATGTCGATCGATATACCTTGTGCCCTGACGACAGCGCCGCCACAAGGTATATATAATATTTGAACATTAACTAGATGGCGATTCGGAAGAATTCAGTTTGATGATTCAACGTGAAAGGTATGTTAAGGACAGTATACTAAGCAGTAATAAAGTCACTAGTATCGACAAACCCTATAAAATATGTATTTAAAATATTCGGTTATACTGTGTTACCATAGTATTCCATATTTTATTAAGACCACAATAAAAAACTCAAAGTAGATTATCTACATTAATAATCAAGTAACTAGTTTAGATAACTTTATACAATGTTTCAAAGTACAAGGAAAGCGTGTAGTTTGTGTTACGAATATTGATTAGATACTATCCACTCAAGTTTTCAAGGCACACAAAAGTAATGAAGGATATTACATTAACTTTGTTAGCTCCATTCATTTACGTAGAATATCTTACAAATTTATTGCAATAATTCGTTATCTAATTTTTTAAATAATATTTTAAATGTAAATTTGTAATAGAGTTACGTAGTTTACATAGCGTTAATCATTATTTTATTACAGTATTATTACACGCAACAGTTTTATTACAGTTTTAGCACGAATGAGTCAGCTCAACCAGGGAAAAACCACGAACCCAGAGAATATCAACGTATTATAACAGTTTCACACTGCTGTGCTTATTTTGAAACTCTTATCAGGTCATCCTTCCATCAGTACAGACTGTCGTACACTACACTTGCTGGTACGAAACCATTTGAAAACATTTTCTCATCGGTAGTCTGTTGTTCGAGCTGTAATGCCAGCCCATTAACACTTCAGCTATAAAGTAAGTCCCAAAATACTAGATTTGACATCAAAAAGTTTGCATCCCTAATCACAGGAGAACTCAAAAAAATTATTTAACTCCGCCATTTATAAAACGTTGGGGTATTTTACACACCTAACCATATTTATAAAAAATTTAAAAGCAAGCGCTGGGGAGGGATTTACTGGCTTATGAATATTCAAAAGTAATTAACTACCGCTACGATATCGAGGGGATCAATTTTAAACCACGTTGAGTTTCGCTGATCCCCGTACGGTTAGAGACTATAATGTACTTATAGAATATATATATATTTAAAGATGATAATGGATACTTTTCTACCTACGAGTCCCTCTATTTAAAGTCAATATAATTACGGGTCATGAGGTATTTCAGCGTATTCCTCATAGGTGAAAACGAACCTGTAGCCTTCTTCGTTTTAAGTTAGTTGTACACTTAATTTTCTATAAAAATTCTAAAAATACTACAAAATAAATAGTGTTTCTAATGGTAATAGCTAGTACAATTGTATATTGTCATTTTTTTATTTAATTCAATTAAAATTAAATTGATTTATTATCAGGTACAACTTCCCACCTGGTCGGAGTTTTAGTCATGCACTGGTTTGTAGTAAAAAAAGAGAATATGTGATGACAAACGAGGTTAAGGTAAGTGAATGCTGTGGTCCATAGGCATGTCTTCAATTAAGGAGGATGAGGAAAATGCAGATACTTTGTCACGCTTGAGGACTAAGATGGATTGCTTTATCATTCACAGCCCGCAGCATTATGCTGTATTAAAGTTAATGTTATTCTGAACAAGCGTGGTGCTTTCCCGATTGCTCAGACCCAGTCGTGCTGCAGACTTAATACGCTACAGCATGAATATTTCGCGAACAGAATCTATTTATTATGATGCTGCCTATATTATGAAACACTGGACTGGTTTCAGTATCAGTGCATCGTTACTGATACCGAAATTGGTCTGTTGGCTGTGTAAGAATATCTACAAGCACTTAACCATTAGGTAAGTACTCGTAGAAGAATATCCACAACAGAGGCAATCGGGGATATACAATATCGGGGAAGCCTATTTTGAGCAGTGAACTTTATTACATAATTAATTAATGGTTTCAGTATCTTCGTTGTTCTTGTTATAATATCCTGATCATGTCGTGAGGTGAAACTGGTCGTTTTATAGATCCTAAATTAATATAAATATTAGTGGAAGAAGTGTTATATGTGAATCCAAATCACAAAAATGAAGATAGTTTCAGCAAGCGAAAACACTCGTAAGTATAAATTATATTAAAGAACACACACAGGCTCTCGCCTTAAATAAGTAAGCAAGTAGCCAGAGTTTAATCCCCGCTTTGCATCACTGAAATTATTAATAGCAATTTCAAATCTTCATTACCTACTTGGTCGGCTGAGATAAAACACATGGTAAGGAAAAGAGTAGGTCTGACAAATAAAAATATTTTGGAAACACGTGAAGTCGGCTAACCCGAACTACAGTAACGTGGAGAAATCTTTTATGGTCACATAAATGAAAGTTTGAAAACTGACACTTATTTTTACAAAACTAAACATCAAAATAAAGTCAAAATAGAAATTGTGCAATAGGAATAACCGTGTACTGTTTTACTTAGCCGACATTCCGGTGGTACTGTTAGCTGAATATTATGGATAACAGTTTATTAGCTTGTGGACGACTGTTAGTTGGTTTTGACTCTAACATTACAAGATTAGTACTACCCTCTTACCTTGTTCTACTATCACGCAGACTAAAGCTTGTCCAGGTACAAACTGGCTACAGTAGTTACTTGCTACTCTTTGTATTAATAGCGCGTTTCACATTCTTCTGGTTGTAGTGTAGTAGGAGTGCGGTTGGTAGTCCTCCTTTCCCAAATTAATAACATAAAAGGTTTTTGATTATCTTAAATCTAAACAACGTCATATTAATAGATCGTAAGCAGGCGAAGCCCGGACGTGTCGTTAGTCAAAAAATATTTAGACAATTAGAATAAATAAAATGCAAACTAATTTGATTTCATTTGTATACATTCTTGGAAAATCAGCAAACATCGTTCGTTGGTCTGTCCAGACTTGTCTTTTTAAAAAAAATAGAAAATTGTTTTCTTAAAGTTATTCCTATTTTTTAATGTTTTACGAAAATAAAGCTGTCAGCTGAATATCTGGAGACTTTCTTGATTCCTATTCTACGATCCCAATAAAACGGAGATTATATGTATCTAAAATGAATAAATGAAATAGTTAGTAAAAGGAAATAAAGGTTTTGGTTGCACATTATTTTTAAACTAATTTAGGCATCGAATACTCGTTTTCAAGAGCTGACTTGCGGTACCCGAGTAAACGCTCAAGGTCATGACGGACGAGTTATATTTATGAATAAGTTCTAAATATAAGCAAAGCAAAAGGAAATGATGGAAAGTATCAATGTTTTACATTCATTTTACTAAAGAATCTAGCAAAATGATTTTAACCCGAAGAGAGAAATCTTACTCCTCAGTTCTCGTCTAATCATAAAATTAGCATTCCGAGTTATTTAACTAGATTCAGTAGTAAACCCTTTACTATTCAAGCTGCACTACCGGACTTTGGAATTCCTTACCCGAAGATTTAAGAAAAGTCTCGAAAACGTGTTCATTAAAGAGATTAGTTCGTGAATACTTTTGACTTATTAATAAAACGTTATTTCATGATAAGAATAGTCTTTACCGCAATGACTTTAAATTTAAAAGCATTTTCGTTTTTTTTATATATTATACTAGCGACCCACCCCGGCTTTGGCTGTGTAGGATCTATTAATTTGGCATTATTTATATTTAAAATAATCATCAATGAACATTGATTTGATTAATTTTTAAATTTAGAAAAATTCTTCAAGTTTTAGGATAAAATATAGCCAAGATCACAAATAAAATCTAGCCTAGATCACTACTGGTATTGCTCTATATACATCCGTGAAGTTTTATTACAATCGGTTCAGCCATTTCGAAAATTAGCCTGGACAGACAGACAGACCAACATATTTAAAATGGATATTCATGTCGTAATGCCATGCAAATAATCCCTCAGCTCAATATAAGGCAGTTATTTCGATATTACAAAAATAAAACTCATATTATAATTATAATTATTTATTTTAATGCTTATACGAGTGTAGCAAGTTTTAACTCTGCAACCAACAATAGCTCAACACACTATTTGGGGTTAACTGGTCCACCCACCGCATTGTTACCAAAGTTATTTAAAAGTTTAGTAAATAATAACTAGGCACCTTAAAGGTTTTCAAGTTGAAAAATAAAATGACATATTTGTAATGCCTACATAGTTAAAGTCATATTTACAAGTCATATCAAAATTTTAAACAATATTCAAAGTTGGACCAAAATACAGTGAATTGCAAATACATTACTGCATTAGAACCAATGGTCATATGTTGTCGTCGTAAGAGAAACAATAATTCCATTTCATCCTGTAGGCGTCGTAGGAGGAGACTATGGGAAATGCCAATCTTATGGCCTCTGGTAGATGGCGGTATAATCACTTTGTTTACGTCAGAAGACAAATTCCCAGACTGACTACGGGATATGTCCTAAAATGATTTTTTTCTAGTTAATGAAGAAGAACGTTTGTAACCTTTATTACTAGTTTTTAGGTTACCAAAGAAAATTATTGAATACACAACATTTCATTGAAAGAAACATTTCATGATAAGGAATAATAAAAAAATGATATGATAGTGCTCTTGTATGAACACTTCTTTACTTTTTTTTTCTATGGACCACAGCAACCACTTACCATCAGGTGGACAGTGTGCTCGTTTGTCACACTTATTCTATTAAAAAATAATTGTTATTTTAAAATTAAATAATTTATTAGCTACATTGAAATATCGATATAGTACCATTCTAGTTTATTTTGTAATGACAAAGACAGCCCTTTTAATATTTAATATGCATTCAAAGTAAGTTGTAATACTAAACTTATCTACAGCTACTTTGACTGTGTTTTCACTTACACGATAACTATCGTTCTCAGCTTTATTTACTTTACAGTGTTGAGCTGACATGTTTTAAGAATAATAACGATTTAGAATAAATCCAAGTGGCATATTTTTCTCATTTTTAGATAGCAATTTTGTTTTTAGTTAAAAAATTGACAAAGAATATCATAAAGTAAAAAACGCGATTTATCCTATCGCCCAAATGCTGGCCACAGGTCTCTTTAAATTTTTGAGAGTATCATGGAAAAGTAAGTCCGCGGCGATTATGGATTGACAGACTTCACATTTCCATTATATATTTCATTTCTCTGACATGCAAGTTTTTGCTATATGTCTTCCTTCACCACCAATTACGAACTAAATGAGCACTACAGTAGATCGATTTTAGGCTGCAAGCGTACTCTAAAGTTTAGAACGAGCGGAAAAACCTAAAAATTAAAAGTAAACCCCTTTGAAAGTCATGGTGTACATTTTAGTACAATGAGATTTCTAATGAAAACTATATATTAGAATTTATATGAAATAAATTTTTAATCTTGTATTAGCAAAATATTACAATGGTTCGTTGTTATTTTACCTTCATTTTGGAAACTGCCGCGCTGCATGCGAGGGGATGTTATTTTATAGCCTGTGCAGCTTTGTCTAAGAAGGGTGGATAAAGTTCAACCCCAACTACCCATCACAAAGCCGATAGATATGTCTATCTATCAGCTATATATATATATCATTGTAGGAATCCTACAGGGAGAAATCAATCACTGTACGAAATTGGAAGATCAAACGGATAAGCAAACAAAATTGCTGTGGAGTGGTGTTTATATTATAGTGCGGATGAAACTTCTTTGTTCTGTTGTTTTTAACTTTAACCTTATTTTATTAAATATTTCAAAGAAATCTTCGACTATCCTTGATCGGTGTATGATAATAGGTAGTCCTACTGGTACGCAGTTTCGACTTAAGAACTAAGCTACCTGGCGTGGTCAGAACGAAAACCGAAATAATTGCAGGAAATTTTCAAAAGTCGAGATTTTGGATTTTTTTTACGAATAAATAAATATTAAAACTAGACCCTTATTTCTTATTTATAATTTTTTCTCAACCTTTTTAATCCATGATTAGATATTGGCCTTGTAAATAATAATGTTCTGATTGTTGTTGAAAGTTAAGCTGAAACTCACCATGTTGGAATTTCGTATTATCACAATAGCACTGATAATAATACTCTCCACAGTCAATTAGTACAAGATTTGGGGTTGGTGTTTTAGAATGCATATATCACCGCTTCAATATACCACCCATATTACAATAGTTGCCACGCTGGGCAGGCGGGTTAGAAACCGCAGTTTCTTTTTTCTTCTCTCTGCGTGATAGACCTGAATGAAGTTATTCGCAGTAGACCAAAGTAATCGATGATTCTCAACGGATCAGTAAGCTGAAGTGTAAGTGTTTTTATATGTGGTAGAGTAACGCTGCAGCTATATTACGGTTGTAACATGAATTGGTCAGCTCGAATGGTCGTTATTGTGTTACGTGTGGTGAGTGTAGAGGTCTGGAGATTTTTTTACTGGAAACGAGGCATTCCATCTTAGTCCTTAGGGGTGACAAGGCATCTGCATTTTGATTCTTAATCTGAGATAAATGTAGATGTCTATGAGCCACAGCATCCATTTACCATCAGGTGGCCTGTGTGCTAATTTGTCACCCTTATTCTATAAAAAAAGTGGCAATGGGCCGGCAATATTGCTTAATGAACCAACAATCTATAGGGAAGAAAGTAACTTGAATGGCCTCGCGTTGTGAGCAAACCAAACTAAATAGAGTCACACCCTGCTAAGAAATGCAGGAAGTCAGGAAGTCAGGTGGGTCAGGGCCTTGCTTTGTGGCCTTCCTTGGGGAGGACTATGTTCGGCAGTATACTTGTGAAGGCCTGTAATGATGATAATGACGATACCGCCTTTTGTCGGTAATGTTTTTTTATTAAAATGTGTTTGCATGCAGAAAGTAATCAAATTAATACAAGCCTGGGGTGGCTACGTTAAACAACAACACTTTTTATTGAATTCTACACGCAATGACCTCGACTAATTACATTAAAGTTGCCAGCTGTTAAAATGTTTTAGTTGTGACTTTGAAACTTTGCGTATTTCCAGCGATTTAATTTATTACGGAGCACGTAAAATCAGCACATTAAACTGCAAATAATAATTTCGTTCATGCCCTTGGGAATAGAACTCGATTTGCTTGCAACCGGTCCCTGCGGTTACGTACAGCTCTCATGCTATCGCAATATTTCTTGATATTCAATTGATATTTCACTTAGCAATTTTTCAGTATATCCGTGATCACAGCGTCGTTGATAATAATAGATTTCTCTTAATTTTCTTTAACTTTTTTTTAACTTTTTCGTGGTAGAGCCATGCTGCAGCTATATTAGTAGTATATTTGTAGCCCGAATGGGTCGGCTCGACCGGGGAAGGACCACGCTCTCACAGAATACCAGCGTCAAATAGCAGCTCAACAATGCTTTGTTTCGTATGGTGAGTGTAGAGAACCGGAGACCCTTTTTACTGGAAACGAGGCATTCCATCTTTGTCCTCACGGGTGGCAACGCATCTGCATTTTGATTCGCAAACGAGGATAAATGTAGATGTCTATGGGCCACAGCAACCACTTACCATCAGGTGGACTGTGTGCTCGTTTGTCACCCTATACTATAAAAAAAAAAACTTCATATACTTTGATTTTGCAACGTCAATAATAAAAAACTGGACTGAATAATAATAATGGAATAATAAAGAGCTAACTTGAAAGAACTGAAAACAATAAAATAATTTACATATAATCGCTTCTGGAGTCAGTGCTAAGATATAGAAGAATCCGACAGATCCGACTTCAGAAGCTATTAAGTGGTAATTATTTTATTATTTTCTGTGCTTTGAGGCCGGGTCAAGCTTCAAGGTGAGAAACTTTATCACAATAATTTCCACCCTTACAAGTGGAATTTTGTCTTCTATATATTTTATATGGGATAACCCCTGAGCATATTGATTAAAAAAGATTCATTAGAATAAGTTCACATTTGGCAAAAGTGCGTACTTAAATGTAATACGTACAAAAAAAGAACATTTTCATAAATTTGAGAATGGCTTTATTTTTTGAAGTTTACTACTTACCTAACCTAACTTTTGAAGTTCACAAGTTATTATTTTCAAAACAAGTAACATAAACAAATATTAGCCGACTTAAAAAATGGAAAAGATTAAGAATTCGACTGTATGCTTTTTTGTATGTATATTATATTTATGATGATGATGGAGGTCTTATATAAATTTGAAGAAAAAATTTAACACAAATAGTGGTAACAAAATAGGGGATGTTTTAAAAGAACTATTTAGACGAGATAGAAATTGTGATGTATCTTAGGCCACTCAAAAGTGTGAGAAAAATCAACTTTTATTGAAAATTAAAATTGATTTCAAGGAAAGAATTTACCACTAAGTGTGAATTTATACCCAAAATTGGGGATTAAGATTTTATTAAAAATGCAAAAAAACATATGCAGTTAATAGAAACTTTACACATGCATGTTTGTCCATTACAGAATGAAATAACATTGAAAATATTGAACTGTAAAACTGGTATGACTCAGAATTATGAAGACTATAAAAAAGAGAATAAGGAATATTAGTTACACTTAAATATTTATTCAATACTGAACATCAGGTTGTAAAAAAAATCCTTAACATTTAGTTTAATTCTATATGTGAGCCCCTAGTTACTGATATAAACCAAACTTTAAAATGCACAAATATGAATAAATCCTCTATAAATCCCATATTTTCTTTCCTCCAACATTATATATTCAATTAGCGTTAGCGTTTCAGCTTATTAACTCTACGTCTTTGGTCCACTGCTGAACATAGGCCTTCCTCATAGATTGCCAAAGGATAGGTTTTATCAATGAACAATCCACAAGGTTATATACTAAGGTTCTTTTGCTGCTTTACCATAGGCAATATTTTTTTAAAGTAAGGGTGACAAACGAGCACACAGTTCACCTGATGGTAAGTGGTTGCTGCGGCCCATAGACATCTAATTCTATCGTCGATTACACATCAAAGTGCAGATGCGTTGTCACTCGTGATGACTAAGATGGAATTCCTCATTTCCAGTAACAAGGGTCTCCGGTTCTTTACACTCACCATACGAAACGCAGCAGAGTTAAACTGCTATTTTACGCTGGTATTCTGTGAGAGCGTGGTCCTTCCCCGGGCAAGCCGAACCATTCGTGTTACAAATATACTACTAATATAGCTGCAGCATGGCCCTACCACGTAAAAATATTGACACCACATGAGGTAGATTTTTCATTTACCAATTTTACTTGTTTTTTTAATCTCGTGGAGAACATGGTGGGTATTGCATCAACCGAAACAAAGCACTTCGTATGGCAGCACCTGCAATATCAGATCAATGGGCATTATCATGATGAAGAAGGACTCCAACACGCAATTTTCCTGGACATTTATACTTTAGTTCTTCGCATTCTTTTTCATTAATGATGCTTAATAATCTCTTTATTTTTATTTATTGTCTCTTTTTTACTTAAAAAGTTGATCTTTATTATACCGTCCCCAACCCAGCTGACAGAGGTCATTAGTTTTCCAGCCGACGCAGATACCTTGAATATCTTGGCTGTCGAGGAAGACGGTCTTTTTCACATCTTGTATTGGTTTTTCGTTTCCGGGTCATAATGGTGTACCTACGTTTTATCTACGGTCACGAAACGAGCCTAACAGCAACCCAAACGGGGATACAATAAACAAGAAGCGATTGACATAGGACACTGTATACCATATCCATTATTCGTTTATCAACTACTTTCCTTAAAGTTTTAATGATATACATGAGTTTTATGATACGACCAGTTGAGTTTGTGCAACATGAGTACTGAAGCTTAGATTAATGTCAATGTGGATACCCTATGCTATCTAATTTTTCTATTAATTATACATATAGTTCTCGGCCATGAAGATCACATCAAATCGAGACATAGAAGATTACTATCAACTATAATCTATATAGGTTGGCTTTCAATGCTAGAGGATCTAGTGTTAAAAATGGAGTTTTCAGGTCCATCAGCTTCAAAGTTTTCTTGAATTTGTTTCATCTTTCTGAAAAGGAAATCAAAAAGTCAAACTGACATTTTACACCTTTATCAACTGACAAAATAATTTATAAAGATATTAGCAAAAGAAACTATGTATGCCTAATAATCTAGGTGTATGTCAGACTTGCTCGGAAAAGAAAATCAATTTGCATATTTATGCTGAATCAATGTGCGTTGGGTACTTACTACACTTCTGTGCATTTTTATGTGCCAAGGTACCTTTCTCAGAGCGGGGTTTCGATGCAATGTAATCAATAAAGTTTGTTTTATTTGTTTAATAAAAAACTAAAATAACTTAGACACATCTTTGGCTACAATAATGTTCGTACTTGTACGTTTACACTGTTACAAAATGTTCATAGAAATACATTTTCGGAAACAAATTATTGTTCATCATCATATCATTAGATCGTACTGATTTACTTAGAACAATTATGTTACTGTAGTCACAAGATGTTTTTTGTTTTGCAAATTTTATATCTAATTTTTATATGTCATCTAAAAAAATTGACACAGGTCCAACCTTAACGACGTCCGGCTGCACACTACGCATGACGCGCGCGTCTCCAGATGAGCCATTTTACTATTTTAATTTTTATTTCTTAACAAAACTATTTATTTAAAAAAATATGTACTAAAATCATTTTATAATACTATTAACTTTAAGTACATGCAATTTTAACATAATTTCCTGTTGTAATTACGACGTACACGAAAAATGGTTTTAAAATCGACACAGTTTCGGATTTTTTTCAATCGATTAAAGTACAATGTATCGTATTTTGAACCTTAAATATTACTCAATAAAGGATGTATCTATGCATATGTTTTTTTCTAGACTTAAATATAGTAATTTGACTATTTAAAGTATTTTACGCGAGCCAAAAATAGGGATAATCTGCCGTTAATACCAACATCATGTTATGCAGGTTACATTTATAAGTAAATATTTAGTTCACTGTAGCCAGCAATTGACGCGTAAACTGAACAGATGATATTTTTGCACGTACAACGATAAAGGTATAAAATTTTCGGTCTAATGAATATTTTGGAAATTCAAATGTAGCGCTGTAGAAAAAAGTTAAAAATATTCGAATTCAATCATGCCTTTATGAAATGAGTCACAATTGGTGAACAATTTATTATATTAAAAATCACTGTACTTTAAAATAATGAATAACGATATGTCGAAAAAACATTAAGACATTATTAAAAAAAACATAGTGTAAGGGCGGATAATCAAATTTGCTCTCTTGATTACGCAGTTACTCATTATTATCAATAAAACACAAGTGGGGGTTTTAAGTTCTACCTTGTCTTATTTTTTTAACATATTTTCTACCTGTGTCCGACAAGTTTTAATTTTCTTAACTCTCATAATTCTTTATTTAATAGTAGAAAGCTCTACATTAGGAATTTCTCCAGTATCGTTAAGAGGCATTTAATACACAACAATTGGACACTGACTAAGAGCCATTTCTGAAACAAATATTATAGGCTCTATAAATGGGTATTTTGCACGTTCACAGTACGTTCGGTTGTCAATTCAGTTTTATAAAATAATATGAAAATTAGTTTAACGAATAACATAAACCTAAAATCTTTAATGAAGTTACTTATTAAAAAAAAGATTGATATGATGATCACACACATGCTATTGAAAATATCACCCATTTTATATGTGTCGGTGTATAAGTGAGCTTCATTTATCCTATCTGTTGAATTATAACGAAAAGTCAAAAGCACGTTCAGGTAAAAGTAATGAATTTCTGCCTAGTTGGAGCGACAGCTTGTTCAAAACGGTTTGCAATAGGACCCCTGAATAACACTGATAGGACTATAACACTATATTTATGTTTCTTATTTCATTTTATTTAAAGATCAAGAAGTAATTGAAATTATGAATCACAGGCATGGTAATAAACACTATGAGCTAAAACTACCTTTTGTTACCAAGCCGCAGTATTATTGTATCTAAAGGATAAAAGAAGCAGTATAGGTCTATAATAGCTTATTATTGTTATTTTACCCCTTTGTCGTATCTCCTCAGTTTCAAGGCACTCCCCTTCTTGCCTCAGCCACTATCAGAATCCTCGGGGTCGACATATCGAGTGACGTGCAGTTTCGTGGTCACTTGGAAGAGAAGGCCAAATTGGCCTCTAAAAAGCTTGGCGTACTCAGCAGAGCGGGACAGTATTTCATGCCGGCACTGTCTTAAATTTGTTTTCATATTTTTCGTATTTACCTTAGTCGTCGTCGCCTGCCAAGCGTAACAACTATGGCTAATACAACTGTTGTCCAATCTCTGGAGGAGGCCTATGTACGAGTAGAGCAGTGGACTTTGATATGCTGAAACGGTAACAGTATTTTAGTGCGCGTGATTGATGAATTAGGCTTCAACTCTTGATAATGGAAAGTATATCCGAAAAGCTGAATCTCGATACCAAACTCATTTGTGGCATTAAGTATATGTTTGTTCATATATTACAAAAGATTCGAAATAGCTTGCAACTTAGGGGTTGTTATTTTTTATAGATTTAAGGTTGTCAACTGCTCACAAAGCCCACCTAATGGTAAGCGGATGCTGTAGCTCATAGATATCTACATCTATTTTTTATTAATAATCAAATCGCAGATGTGTTGTCACCTCTAATGAATTACAACACCTCGTTAGAAGTAAAAAGTAAATAAAAAGGGTATCCGGTTCTCATCACATATGAAACAAAGAAATTTCACACACTGCTTTTTAAAGCTGGTATTCCATGCAATGGTGTCTTCCCCAGTCGAGCCCATCCATGTGTACTACAGCCATAATATACTCTAGCGTGGCTCTAATGATAATGGAGACAAATATTGTAGTTTTCTACCTATTTGTGACACATTCTGTGTTGTAAAGTGCAAGTAACTTTATTCTATAAAAACAAGTAGCGTGTGTATGTGCTAGGACGCGTGTGCGTGTGCGTACATGCGTGCGTACGTTTGCGTGGGTGTGTATTACGTGTATCTTACAATAATAAGTATGTGAATTCTCTATAATTTTTATAGGGGTGACAAATGAGCACACAGTCCACCAGTTAGTAAGTGGTTGCTGTGGCACATAGACATCTAAATATATCCTCGATTACGAATCGAAATGCAGATGCGTTGTTACACGTGAGGACTAAGATGGAGCCTCGTTTCCAGTTAGAAGGATCTCCAGTTCTCTCTACTCACCATAGAAAAAACAACATTATTTTTTATTTTTAATTTATTAAACGGCTACTTTACGCTGGTATTCTGTGAGAGCGTGGTCCTTCCTCGGTCGAGCCAATCCATTCGTGCTGCAACTATAGACCAGTCATATAGCTGCAGCATCGTTCTATCACGTAATAATAAAACTCTGATTTAATAATAAAATAAAATAAAGTGAAATAGAAAACAATATTACATAAATAGAATATACAAATAAACTAATTCAACTAGATGTTAATAATAATTCGTAGATGATGATATTAATAATTCCTAGATACTAAGCAACACACTCATTCAAATTATCATTAAAAGTATTTTGTTATAAATATAAATTCAGGTAAACTGATTGTATTTTCAGTTTACCGAATCTACACTTTGATCCATAATTGAATTTAATGGCATTTTTGAGCACAATAACCGAAGATAATTAGACTTTCTTCTACAAGCGTTGTTGGGAATCTTCCCTAACGCTCAATAGATATCAAGAGCAAAGTTGATAATTAGGATCAAATTGAAATACTAATGAGCGGGAATTATACCTAAATATTTAGCACTTATACATTAAATTGGTTTACATATTATACTACACGTTTAAAAAATTCTCCCTACTACTCTGTTATCTTATAGATTTGTCACTCAGACCAAGCCAAGCGGCAAGGGTTTGGGTCAATCAAAACAATCGGTTGTTTTAGTCTCTATTGAGTTATTTTTTATCCGTATTTCAGAGCACAACCTTAACAAGTAACTTAAGGTAATTTCTTTAAGTAATATTTTAATTATAAAATTATAATGAAACATTAACGAATAGTTAATGCATTGTTCAAATATGTAAAAAGTCCGAATTCTTTAATATCTAAAACTCTAAGTCTTATGTTTAGGCAAAATGTCACCATAGAGGTCTTTATTCACCCGTCTACTTTTACGGGCCGATGAAGAGAAAGGAGAGGAATATTCCATGTATTAAGTCAGGGAAATAAAAAAAAACAAAAAAAAAAACTTTTAACGCGGTCTGTGCGTTTTTTTGGAATCAAGATGAAAAAAAAAAATATATATATATGCATATGTATATATATATATATATATATGTATGTGTATATATATATATATATATATATTTCATCATCATTATTAGCATTTATTTTATTGTATAGCTCTAGCCGACAAATCTTTGCCGTTTCTAATGAATTGACTGCAAAGGCTACGCTTGTTACGCAGATTGGAGAATGTATTATATATATATATGTGTGTGTGTATATATATAAATATATATATGTATATGTATATATATATATATATATGTATATGTATATATATATATATATTTCATCATCATTATTAGCATTTATTTTATTGTATAGCTCTAGCCGACAAACCTTTGCCGTTTCTAATGGATTGACTGCAAAGGCTACGCTTGTTACGCAGATTGGAGAATGTATTATATATATATATATGTGTGTGTGTATATATATAAATATATATATGTATATGTATATATATATATATATATGTATATGTATATATATATATATATTTCATCATCATTATTAGCATTTATTTTATTGTATAGCTCTAGCCGACAAATCTTTGCCGTTTCTAATGGATTGACTGCAAAGGCTACGCTTGTTACGCAGATTGGAGAATGTATTATATATATATATGTGTGTGTGTATATATATAAATATATATATGTATATGTATATATATATATATATGTATATGTATATATATATATATATATTTCATCATCATTATTAGCATTTATTTTATTGTATAGCTCTAGCCGACAAACCTTTGCCGTTTCTAATGGATTGACTGCAAAGGCTACGCTTGTTACGCAGATTGGCGAATGTATTTACAAAACACCTACCTTAGACACTACTCCTTGTGGTTGTGCGGACAAAATATATAAATTGGTGTATTTACTAAATTTGAGGATTTCAACAGACAAGCTATGGTTTTAAGCAATTCAAGCCATTTTCATGTACATTCTACCTAGTTTTCTTATTTTAATATCTAAAAATAGTAATCCTTATTAATAACGGGCGGCATAAATTCTCAAGTCCTATATGGGCAGCCGTGCGTGACGTTAAACGGTGCTCATTTTTCTATGGGTCGAGAGAAAATTCAGTCGTAAATCCAACGCACATATTCCTTAGCGGGAGACAACGAGATTATCCACGGAAAAGTAAATGGAGACACGAGTATCATCAATCTATGTCTATACGTAATATCCTTGAGTGGGACAAATAAAAAGTACATTTCAGAGTTATTGCAGAAAAAAGTCAATGTATATTATAGCGCAACCAACCTCATTTTTTATATTTATATTTTATTTAATACAAATTTGTTCTCTAAGTAACGATATTTTCTTCTATAATTTTTTTTTGCTTTTATAAAAAAGAAATGGATATTGAAGTCGGGAATTATTGTTACAGAAATTTAATTGATGAAAGCTTAAATATATTTTGGTCAAAATATTTATATAAGCATTCCTCCCTTTTCTCATCTTAAACAGCATTTAAACGACACTTGAGTTTTAGAGGAGGAGGAGAAGGGGTCTTCACTTTTGCGTTGATATTAATGCAATTAAGCTTTAGAATAAAGTTTTATACGTGGTAGAGCCGTGCTGTAGTTAAATTAAGGTTGTGACAGCTGGACCAGGGAAGGATTACGCTCTCAAAGAATAGCAGCGTAAAATAGCCGTTTAATACTATTGTATTTCGTATGGTGAGTGCAGAGAAACGGAATCATTTTTTACTGATAATAAGGCATTCCTTTTAAGTGATCAGGAGTGACAACGAATTGGCACTTTGATTCTTAATCGATGTCTATGGGCTGCTGCGTCCTTTTACAATCAGGTGGACTGTGTACTCGTTTGTCACCCTTATTCAATTTTAAAAATACTACACTGTGTCGCGACGGCATAAAATAATCTATCACTCTATTTCGTATCATGATTGTCGTAAGAGATAACTGTATGTAGTAATATGTACCTGTATATGAGGTTTGATAGATAGCGGTATATTTTTTTTGTATTTCATCCATTCAGGTGTGACTCAAGTGACATCTTATCCATTTGAAACATTTAAAAAAAATTAACAGTTGTACATTCTGACGTACATTTTTCTCTAAACAAATAAGAGACCAATTATTAGCGTGATTGTAACCGTAATGATGATGAAGCAATTATAATGAAAGTAAATATTTACATTTTGATACATAAAATAATTACGCAATTAAATCAAATATTTTTTATAAAAAATAGGTTACCCATACCAAAGAGACGCCGGGACGGCACCTCTCAATGTTCATCCACATCTTTCACCATCCATTTTCCTTTTTGACAGTCAATATAAATATTAAACCTCCATTAGCAAAGACACAACAAGAATGTTGACGCAAAATATTTATGTTGACTGCAAATATTGATATATTTACTTATTTAGTTTTTAAACAAGAAATATTGTGATTTTTTTACTTTTAATTTGGAACAATATATTAATAAAAATATAGAAATCGTAAGTTCAGATATTTATCAACCAGTTTTATCGACCACGATATTGTTTTTCTATTAACTGTAACAGGATGTTGGTAGTCGGTTACCTATAAAAATATTATGTAGAGATGGATGAAATATACATCTATAATTTATCTTTATATCATATTATACCACCTATACAGAATATAATTTTATTTTTTATTATTTTCTTTGCTCGTTATGTTACGTTATGTACTATTTATCAAACATGTGGGCTACGTACGTTCCTGGGCTCATAGCCTACGCATCACGTATCCAAGGAAGTTCGTTACACGGGTGAAGATGAAAGTGTTGGCAGGCGCCCTTTGTGTTCCGGTATGCCTAGCTTGAGGACGAATAGGGGGAGAAGTTATTATCAGAAGAACATTGGTTAAATTATTGCATTCTTTATAACTTACGAATAGCCTATGTTCAGCTGTGGACTTTTTATGGATGTTAAAAAAATAAGTAAAGTGGCTCTCATATGACGAGATTACAGGCGGGCGAGGTTCGAACTCTGTTTGCTCGCATGCTGTCTAATTATAATCGACCACTTATTCCTTGAGCTACAACAACCCATTAATATGGGTGTATTTTGATAAATGCAATTTCTTAAGATCAAGTCAATTTATTATAATATATATTCGTATCTTGAAAGCGAAGCAAAGACCACATGAGTAGAATTTTTAGTGCGGCTATTAAAAAAAAAACGGTTAAGTAAATGAACACCAAGAAAAATTTATTCTTTGACGCATATTGATATTATGAAGTAAGTCGGAAAATTAAACGTTACATCCACACTAGGATTTTATTCCTGTATCATCAGTTCACATACATAAATTTCACATGGATAAAGATCCCGGAACAATTATTTGTAGACCATACAAATACTTGTTCCGTGCGGAATTAAAAAGCCTGACCATTAACGGTGCAAGTCTTTGCTAAGCGACTGCGCTACGGAGCCGTCAAAGTTAACTTTATATTAAACCAGCTCGCCAGGCAGACGTTGTTCTGCCCTTTCCAACGACCCTTCTTATAAAAATCCTTAAATTCGCAAAAAAAATTTTGAGGTTCATTTAGCGGGATAAAACTATCCTATCTCTATTCGAGTCCATTGCGGACAAACAACGTGACACGTAATTTTTATATATAAAGATTACTTTCCAATATTTTACAAAAATGACAAAGCGAGATCGTGATTATATAGGATTTGGAATTTCATTTCACGCATTCATGCTGCAGCCATAACATATTTGAAGAATAGAATAAATATTTTTAATCAATATAAATTACAAATAATTCTTATTGAAAGTCACTTTTACTGCTTCGGAATAATCTTTTGTCCTGAAAAGTACCAGCAAGAAACCCAGCGTGATTTTTTTATTCAAAGTTAAATGATACCATAAAAACACAGGTTGTAGAAACTACTTACAAAACTTATTTTGAAACGGCTTGGAAGCGACCACCTCATTCCCAGGGGTACTATCAACCATGAATACAATGTTGGTAGTAACCCCTGGCTTTTTTAACATTTATATTATAACTAGATATCCGCTTCCTTTGGGTGATTTCTGGATCTCGAAACAAGTGCCACCTACCGGGTCCAATTGTTAATCGTTTAGATCATCCAGGGACCCATTCAAACACACACAAAAATTTTCATTAAAATCGATCTAAAGAACCTTAAACTAAAAGTGTATTTTTTTATTTGAAACGAGCCCGCGCTGCGCTTTGTAAGTGGAATATCATAAAATCCGTTCTTGTTAATTTCTAACATGCCAAAAAAAATATTCTGGCCAAGTGTCATACCAATAAGAGCTGTAGTATGAAAATGTGAATTATTTTTAATTAACGCTCGCACAACCTCCCTTGCGGGTGGAAATTCTTAGCTGACCTCTACTCGGCGAAAGGAATATTCCTACCTTTCAAGTCTTTAGCCTTTATGATTCCAGAGATATCGCGATGAGTCCGTATGTAGGTGAAAAACCATTATGTATATATATATATATATATATATATATATATATATATATATATATATATATAACCCCTTTTATTCAGTTTTTGTGCAATAAATATATAAACTTGGTAATAGTAACTTGGTTACCGACGTATTATATTTTTAGGACTTTGTAACCAAAAGCGTATTCATAACGCTTTTGGCTACAAAGGATAACCCCATAAATGAATTACTGGTTTTATGGACCCACGAAACTGGTATCACTAATTTGTGTTTGTTCCTAATGTTTACTCAATATATATATATATATATATATATATATATATATATATATATATATATATATATATCATCATCATTACAGCCCTTCACAAGTCCACTGCTGAACATAGGCCTCCCCCAAAGAATGCCACAAAGCACGGTCCTGAGCCACCTGCATCCATCGACTTCCTGCATGTCTTACCAGGTCGTCACTCCATCTCGTGGGGGGACGCCCTACACTTCGCCTACCGGTACGAGGCTGCCACTCGAGAACCTTTCTTCCCCATCGGTTGTCGGTTCTTCGAGCTATATGGCCGGCCCACTGCCACTTCAGCTTACTAATCCGTTGGGCTATGTCGGTCACTCTGGTTCTACTGCGGATATCCTCATTCCTAAGTTTATCACGCAGATTTACGCACCAACCTCGGCACACCCCGATGAGGAGGTGGAGGAAATGTATGAGGATATCTCTAGAGCCATGCATTCCTCTATATATATTGAGACTATATATATTGAGTATATCACTTTTTTATTAAAAGTAGTGTTGTTTTTGTGAACATATTATGTTAGTAGTAGGTAGTTATGTTATGTAATGTCATCCTTATTCAATTTCGGTCACGGCAGCTAGCCTCAACCGAGACTAGCCATCTGCGAGGGACAAGATTATAGTGCCCAAGTGTATACACAAGCACGACTGAAGAGAGACCGACAAGATCAACGGCTATAAGAGTTTTTTTGTACACGGGGATGAAATACCGACAAATTCCTGATTCCGAGCTGCTACTGAGAATTTCTTTACAAAAATTAAATAACAATTTTTTTGTCCACCCAGGATTCGAACCCATCGAGCCCGTCGATCTCATGATCAGCAGAGGCCTTTATGACAACTAGAACAACGAGGCAGTTAATATACTGAAAGGTTAATGTTAATTTTTTTTCTATGAGAAACTCTTTAGGGTTTATGTTATAGATATCTCTTAATGGCCCTCTTCTGTGAAATAAAATAACTTTTAAGTCTGTTGTATTTCCTCGTAGCAAAACTCTAAGCGGTACAATGCTATGGAAATAACTGAAATAAATTAATCTAGTGACAGCTGGAGATATTCACACTAGTAAGACTTCTAATCTTTGTACAGCATAAGCAGATCTTTTTTTGCTTGCTAGTTGAAAGTATGACTCGCGTATGAAGGGTTCCATACCATCGCAAAACACGTTTCTACTAGGGGAGCGCCCTTTAATTTTTAAATTATTTTTATTTTTAGAATAGTCTTAGCAGCGACAGAAATACACATTCTGTGAAAATTTCAACTGTCTACCTATTACGGATCATGAAATACAGCCCACTGACAGACAGACGAACGAACGGACGAACGCCTTAGTAAAAGGGTCCCGTTGGTTACCCTTTGAGTACGGAACTTTTAACACGATAGATTAGAGAAGGTTCAATTATTATTCTCTATTTAGAACAAATTGGCGTTTAAACTTTTAACATTTTGGCTTGTAAATTTTGTACAACATCTTCGACGTAAAAACCTTGAGTTACCTTAAATCATAATGAATAATTTAAAGTCTTGCATACAGTAATATGAGTATTTGAAGATTCCTGTTTATTTATTTCATATATATTTTTTAAGAATTCTTTAAATATTTTTTTCTACCTTCGCAATCGTCTGTCACTACGAAACTCACACATAACAATTAAAATAATACATTAACAATTTCACACACACATAGATATATTCTGTGTCTAATGAAGTGACGCAACTATTGAAAAATTGCATATAGCCGTAGATATAACAAGTGTCAATAAGCATTAATTATCGATGAAAGGTGGATATCGTAATAAAGATAGGAATTTATTTATTACTACTATAATTACCTATCATCTAACTAATAACCTTGATGTTTAATTATTTTAAAAACCATTGATAGTATTATCTATCACTGATTTTTAAAATGGATTCGTTTTGTATATATGTAACGATAACATTTTTGTGGCTTCGCTTTTTTCATTAACAACAAATTATTTTATGAGTATAGAAAGTTATGGCAAAACATAGCAGTTGTGGTGAGCTCATGAGAGCTTCCCACTTTTACATTTTTTTCATTAGTTGACCTATAATAAGTTCTGTATCTTCAACTCCAATGTTTTCAAAAACCATGTCTTTTTCATCTAACAAAGATTTTCATCCAGATTCTGAATAATTTTTTCAACCCAGCAACTTTTTCATTACAAAAAGAGGTTAAGCTATGAGCCTTGTCATATTTTTCTTATAATATAGGTATTACTGCATTTTTTTTCTTGGTGTAAGTGCAATGGTGGTAATCGAATTAAAATTTTCAGACGTTTCCTTTAACTATGCTGTAATTATCTTTCTATGCAGCTTACTCAATCTCAATAATGAAATAGTAGAAATTACTATTTGATAAATGTGTACCTATTTATTTTAATCAAACATATTATTAACTGTGTAACCTATTAAAAAGAAACTCGCACATTGAGGAATTGATGTCGTACATACAGATGTCAATAAATCAGGAATAATAAAAGTGGCACTAATGGCATTGTAAGGTGATAGTCTGTCATCTGGTAGAGTAAATGATAATTGATGGCTCTAGAAAATTAGTTTTATCATTGTATATTTTTATAGTGGAGAAATCTGAGCTTCATCTCATAACTTTAACTAGTCACATAGTGCACTATACTATGTATTCAACATTTTACGGTTGGCACGGAGCTTTACATCTTAGTCCTCAGGGTTGGCAACGCATTTGCAATCTGTAGCGGTTTGTTGGCCTTGAGATCGTAAATGTCCATGGGCCATAGTTTACTTACCATTAGGTTGACTGTACACTAGCTTGCCTTCTCCATGATGTAAAAAAGCTTACGGAGTAATAATAAAGTGTGACATTAAAGTTTACTTGGTGCCCTCGACCAATCTCCTTCTATTGTTCGCCAATACTTCAAAGCCAGAGGTCAGGAAATTATCTGAGGAAATGACACTGCTTTTTGTGGGAAGCTAGGTAAGCCTGTTATTACAACAGTACTTCCAAAATCCTTTAAACTCTGATCTATGGGAAACCTGCAATAAATAATGTCGTGAAGCGACAATTAAGAACAAAAAGAACCTAACCTAAGAGCAACAAAACAACAAAAATACTACAAAAACAAATAATATATTTAAGATTTAAAAGATATTTACAATTTTATATAGTAAAATGGGGTATGAAAATGAGGATGGATGTCGTGATTTACAATTTTAAAAAAAAAAGGTAATAAAAAAAAAGGATTAGAGTCGAAGTTGAGTCTGAAGATCCAAAGTGTGCTCTCAGTGCCTGGAACGAGCACGCACGGCGTAGGTGAGAAGGCGTGGGCGTCTTTAGGCGACGACCTCAGGTGAATGCGGTGATTGCAGAATCCGGCGATTTCAGGCCAGACAGGGGCTTGCAGGATCCTCAGCGACTTCAGACAGGACAGAGGCCTGCAGAATCCGGTGACTTCAGGCGGGACAGAGGTTTGCAGGTTTTTTTTTTTTTTTTTTTTTATAGGAGAGGGGGCAAACGAGCATGCGGCTCACCTGATGGTAAGTGACTACCGCCGCCCATGAACAACCGCTACACCAGGGGAATTGCAGATGCGTTGCCGGCCTTTTAAAAAGGAGTAGGCTCTTTTCTTGAAGGTCCCTAAGTCGTATCGGTCCGGAAAAATCGCTGGTGGTAAACTATTCCACAAGGAAGTTGTGCGAGGAAGAAAACATCTTCTAAATCGCACAGTGGTGGACCGCCAATCATCCAGATGGTGTGGATGGTATCGGGAGTTCTGCCGCGATGTGCGTTCGTGAAATTTGGCGGCTGGGATTAATCCGAACAATTCCTCAGAGCACTCCCCATGGTAAATGCGAAAGAAAATGCTAAGAGATGCAACATCTCTTCGCAGTGCCAATGAGTCGAGCCGATCGGAAAGGACTCGGTCGTCGACGATTCGAGCCGCTCTGCGCTGGATGCGGTCAAGTGGAAGAAGCTGGCACTGGGGAGCCCCAGCCCAGAGATGGGAACAGTATTCCATGTGAGGCCGAACCTGCGCCTTGTAAAGTTGCAGGCGTTGAGCCGGCATGAAATACTGTCCCGCTCTGCTGAGCACGCCAAGCTTTTTAGAGGCCAATTTGGCCTTCTCTTCCAAGTGACCACGAAACTGCACGCTACTCGATATGTCGACGCCGAGGATTCCGATACTGGCTGAGGCAACAAGGGGAGTACCTTGAAACTGAGGAGATACGACAAAGGGGTTCTTTTTAGCGGTAAACGCGCAAACTTGTGTCTTCTGAGGATTAAACTGGACTAGATTTAGTCGCCCCCAATCCGAGACTTTGTCCAGCAAAGACTCGACTTCAGACACAAGTTTGTTCCGGTACTCGGTGACGTTTTCCCGAGAAATATTGGCACGGCCGGTGTATAGAGCATCACCAGTGCTGTCATCTGCATAGCAATGAATGCTACCAGCTTGCAACATATCATTGATATGCAGAAGAAACAGCGTTGGTGATAGCACGCAGCCTTGTGGAACACCAGCGTTAATAGGCTTGTAGTCGGAGCATGCACCGTCTACAACGACCTTGATGCTCCGATCTGCAAGAAAGCTGGTGATCCAATTGCATAATTTCTCGGGAAGCCCATAGGAAGGGAGCTTCGAAAGAAGCGCTTTGTGCCAAACCCGATCGAAGGCCTTCGCAATGTCCAAACTAACGGCCAATGCCTCCCCCTTGGACTCTACTGCCAACGCCCATCTATGAGTTAAGTGGACCAGAAGATCACCAGCTGATCGACCCCGACGAAAACCGTACTGGCGGTCACTAATCAGCTGGTGATCCTCAAAGTACCGCATGAGGTGGCAGTTTACAACGGATTCCATTATTTTGGAGAACAAGGGGGTGATGGCGATAGGCCTGTAGTTGGACGGATCTGAGCGGTCGCCTTTTTTAGGGATCGGGTGGACAAAAGCTGTCTTCCATGATTTCGGGACTACGCCTAGGGAGTAAGAGTACCGGAAAAGACGCGTTAGAACCGGTGCCAACTCCGGAGCACACGTTCTCAGCACAATTGGGGGGATTCCGTCAGGCCCACTCGACTTGTGGATGTCAAGGGAGAGGAGTGCTCTGCGAACCGAGCGCTGTGAGAATCGCACATCCGGCATGGAGCACTCACACCGCGGGATGGTCGGCGGTGTGTTCCCCCCGTCATCAACAGTCGAGTTGGACGCAAAAAGGGAGCCTAAAAGGTCGGCCTTCTCTTTTGCGTCGTGGGCCAGTGAGTCGTCCTCCCTGTGCAGAGATGGTAGTGATGGCTTACAGAAATTCCCTTGGACAGCCTTGGCGAGAGACCAGAATGCACGGGTTCCCGAAGGAAGGCGAACTAGTTTCTCGCCAATTCTGCCTATGTGCTCTGACTTTGCCTTGGCAATAACTCTTTTGAAGGACCTGGAGGCGAAGTTATACTTCTTTTTGAGTGTGCTGGTGTTTACATCCCGAGTCACCGAAGCCGCAGCCCAGGCTTGATAACACTCCTGCTTACTGCGTAATGCAGTCTTACAGGAGCGACCAAACCAAGGCTGAGATCTGCCTCCGATGGGTACCACAGATGATGGAATAAATAGTTCCATTCCCTGTAGCACTACATCAGTGACAGAGTCAGCAACAGCGCTGGGATCATCCGGCGAGAAGCAAACCCGCCCCCATGGGTAGGAAGCAAAGAAAGACCGCATTCCGTCCCAATCCGCTGACCTGTAATGCCAAACACGGCGGCAACCTGCAGAACGCAACCGCGAGGGGAGCGTGAGTGGCACCACACTCCGGATCAGACAATGGTCCGAAGAGCCAAGAGGGGCATCGACGGAAACCTGATATCCGTCCGGATGAGAGGTCAGCAGAAGGTCCAACAGGGAAGGTGTATGATCCTCAACATCTGGAATCCGCGTAGGCGATGTAACCAGTTGTGTCAGACCATATGCCAAGGCAAAGTCATAAACAGATCTCCCCGCATGATCGGTTAAACGTGAACCGAGCCATTCGGCGTGGTGGGCGTTAAAATCGCCAAGGATCACGATCTCTGCGGATGGGACCTGTTGTAGCAAGAAATCTGTAGCCATTTGGACGTGGTCGATGAGTCGGTCTGTTTCGGCATTACCGATATGGGACCTATAGAGGCACACGTAGACGCGCGGATGGTCGTCGCTGTCTACGCGTAGCCAAAGGATGGACAGGTCCGAACCTTCAAGACTGCCGAGGCGTCGAGAACAGATGTCCTCTCTGACATACACGCAAACTCCAGCCCGAGGCACAAAGGAGTGCTCCAATTTGTACCCCGGGTAGGAGAGATACGAAGTATCAGCCGGAGAGGACACCTGCGTCTCGGTCAGAAAGAGCAAGGCCGGCTTCGCCGTCTCAAGATGGTAGTGGACGGCGTTTAGGTTCGAGTGAAGTCCCCTGATGTTGCAGAAATTCACGGATAGCGTGGCAGGGGTCGCCTTGGTCTTGTTGCTCAGTTTGCCCCGAGCAGTTATTGTGTTGAGCGGAATTTTGCCCCCCCCCCCAGAATACGCGGGGCAGCCTGAGCACCCACGCTCAGGAGTGGAATAGCATGGTCGTGGATGCTCAGCGAGGGATTCTCCAGGGGTACTGGTACCCTCCTGGGGTAGTTTTTGCCGTAATTCCGCTACCATGTTGATGAGGGGGGGGGGGAATTGGGCATCCGGTCACCTGCACTCATCAGACGAAACGCGGAAGCAGAGCTTCCACTTCACGCCGGTATTCTGTGAGGTCGTGGTACTAACCCGGCTCGAGCCGGCCCATACGTGCAACAGCAAAAGCTGCTGCAAGGCTCTACCACCGTTAAAAAAAAGGTTCCGGTGACTTCAGGCGGGACAGAGGTTTGCAGGTTCCGGCGACTCCAAGTAGAGCAGAGGTTCGTAGAGTCCAGTGGCTTCAGGCAGGTCAGAAGCTTGCAGGATCCCGGGGCAGTGCGGCCCCGGGATAAGGCCTTTAGGCGATGCTTCGAACTCGAGAACTGAAGCGAGACTGCATTTCTTCACCGATTGTTCGGCTTTTATACCTTTCTAGAGAGAACGGAAAAATTATTTAAATTAAACGCAAATTTTTTGTAAATGGTCAAGAGGAAAGAGTATTTATGTAGAATTATCGAAATAGAAACAACAGACCGGTAGCAAATTTGAATATAATTGTCATAGCGACCAAATAAACAACGATGTCAAAACATGTCAAATTTTGGTTTTAGGCTTGTAATAGAAAAACGGCAAGATTTAAGTGAAAAATGAGATATTATTGATATAGGAAAAAAGGTAGCGCAACTGCACGCACAAAGCCCGAAATTGCAGAGTTACGGAAAACTAAATAATAGATCGAAAAAAGGTAGACTCCATTGACACCAATTTAAAAGTGCTGATAATGTGAAAGTACGAAGTAGAAATGATTTGTTATTGTGTTCTTATGGTTTAAAATCGTTACAGGATCCTATGGAAATAAAGAAGATGTAAAATATCCAGTTTTGAGGTGAATGCAGAAAATCGAAACAGAATGGAAAAATGAATTTAAAATAATGTAAAATGATATGTAAGTAGCATAACACTACAGTTCATAATGACTTCAATAAGATAATCTCAAGATTTTTTATCTTTAATGTCCTACAGTTTTACAATGTATAAAAATCTGTCTATATTTTTGTCTAAAGGTTTGAAAGGTTTTCAAAACTTTTACCAGTAAGTATAATATTGTTATAATATTATACTTACTGGTAGTAAGTATAATTAAGTAAGCATATAGTAAGTATACAAATAATGTAGAAATGTCTTCTTTTAATAAAATTGTTTTTATTACACTTTTTCTTTCATACTCCTCAAGTAAATGTTTGCTGCTAATTGTTGAATTTTTCTTTGGATACCACATAAATACTCTTTCCTCTTGACCATTTACAAAAAATTTGCGTTTAATTTAAATAATTTTTCCGTTCTCTCTAGAAAGGTATAAAAGCCGAACAATCGGTGAAGAAATTCAGTCTCGCTTCATGTCTCGAGTTCGAAACATCTCCTAAAGGCCTTATCCCGGGGCCGCACTGCCCCGGGATCCTGCAAGCCTCTGTCCTGCCTGAAGCCACTGGACTCTACGAACCTCTGCTCTACCTGAAGTCGCCGGATCCTACAAGCCTTTGTTCTGCCTGAAGTCGCCGGGATCCTACAAGTCTCTGCTCTGCCTGGAGTCGCCGGAACCTGCAAACCTCTGTCCCGCCTGAAGTCACCGGAACCTGCAAACCTCTGTTCCGCCTGCAGTCACCGGATCCTGCAGGCCTCTGTCTGGCCTGAAATCGCCGGATCCTGCAATCACCGCATTCACCTGAGGTCGTTGCCTAGAGACGCCCACGCCTTCTCACCTACGCCGTGCGTGTTCCAGGCGCTGAGAGCACACTTTGGATCTTCAGACTCAACTTCGATTTAACTTTTATTACCTTTTTTTTTTTAAATTTGTAAATCACGACATCCATCCTCATCTTCATACCCCATTTTACTATATAAAATTGTAAATATCTTTTGAATCTTAAATATATTATTTGCGTTTGTAGTATTTTTGTTGTTTTGTTGCTGTTAGGTTAGATTCTTTTATTTTTAATTGTCGCTTCACGACAGAACCCAACTAAGAATCTATTTATCAACCAAATAAATGTATTACCTTACTTCACCACCTGCACCTCACGGTCACACTAGTGCAATAGTCATAACATCACGCTATTTTCCCCTAAGGTGTTGCGTGGAGCTTCGGATTATATTCCCAAATCACAATGATAAAACATTTAGCGTAGTTAGATATAATATATTTAGTAATGTTCTTGATGCGCCACTGTAGTCAGACGAACGCGCCTAAAGCGCGCGGTTCAATGTGCTAGGATAGTATAAATTCCATAGTATTTGTACTCACAACGCTCGATGCCCGATTTATGCTTGATGGCCGACGACATTGTGCTGAGGGCTTAAATAGCGTGGTTCATCGCCTACAGCGTTAGTCGTAGAGAAGAGGAACTCGTGGTTAAGTAATAGATCAATAGATCTACGCAGCTATTACTTAACCACAGATAGATAGATCTGTGAGATTAAGATGCACTTGTTGCGGCCAGTCTATGAATGAGTAACCATTTTCTTAATATACCGAGATTGAGACAATAAAGAGTGCATATGTATCCTCGGAGACTTGGTGCACTTTACTCTGTTAAGATCATTATGTTTATAAAATTCATGCAGCTAAAATGATAATAAGATTTTTATTACTTTATACTTTTCAGGGATAGATGAAATAATATAAACATGAAGCATGATGAAGCCTAATATTGTCAAAATCCAATATGAGGCTCCATTATGCAAGGAAAAACAGAGCAATCTTATTTTACTGATTCCTACAAGTTTCCTTACTTAAATTATTAAGTTTACATTCATATTTAAGTCGAATGTTAAAATAAACTTCTATAATGTATTTTTAGTTATAAATTATTAAATAGAAGGGGCAAACGAGCATGCGGCTCACCTGATGGTAAGTGACTACCGCCGCCCATGAACAACTGCAACACCAGGGGAACCAGGGGAATCGGAGATGCGTTATCGACCTTTTAAAAAGGAGTAGGCTCTTGAAGGTTCCTCAGTCGTTACGGTCCTGAAAATACGCTGGTGGTAATCGATTCCACAAGGAAGTTTTGCGAGGAAGAAAACATTTTTTAAATCGCACAGTGGTGGACCGTCAATCATCCAGATGGTGTGGATGGTATCGGGAGTTCTGCCGCGATGTGCGTTCGTGAATTTGGCGGCTGGATTAATCCGAACAATCCCTCAGCGCACTCCCCGTGGTAAATGTGAAAGAAAATGCAAATGGATGCAACATCTCTTCGCAGTGTCAATGAATCAAGTCCATCGGAAAGGACTCGGTCGTCGACGATTCGATCCGCTCTGCTCTGGATGCAGTCAAGTAGTAGGAGTTGGCACTGGGGAGCCCCAGCTCAGAGATGGAAACATTATTCCATGTGAGGCCGCACCTGCACCTTATAAAATTGAGTGCTTTATAACTGAGGAGATACGACAAAGGGGTTCTTTTTAGCGGTAAGCGCGCAAACTTGTGTCTTCTGAGGATTAAACTGGACTACATTTAGTCGCCCCCAATCCGAGACTTTGTTCAGCAAGGACTCGACTTCAGACACAAGTTTGTTCCTGTACTCGGCGACGTTATCCCGAGAAATATTGGCACGGCCGGTGTATAGAGCACTGGTGCTGTCATCCGCATAGCAATGAGTATTACCGGTTTGCAACATATCATCGATATGCAGAAGAAACAGCGTTGGTGATAGCACGCAGCCTTGTAGAACACCAACGTTAATAGGCTT
Source organism: Parnassius mnemosyne (assembly GCA_963668995.1). Lineage (NCBI taxonomy): Eukaryota > Metazoa > Arthropoda > Insecta > Lepidoptera > Papilionidae > Parnassius > Parnassius mnemosyne. Next base: position 41,124,191 of record CAVLGL010000104.1, on the reverse strand, counting down.
ATAGTCGGAGCATGCACCGTCTCCACCGACCTTGATGCTCTGATCTGCAAGAAAGCTGGTGATTCGATTGCACAATTTCTCGGGAAGCCCATAGGAAGGGAGCTTCGAAAGAAGCGTTTTGTGTCAAACCCGATCGAAGGCCTTCGCAGTGTCCAAATTAAGTGCCAATACTTCCCCCTTGGACTTTACTGCCTCCACCCATCTATGAGTCAGGTAGACCAGAAGATCACCAGCTGATCGACCCCGATGAAAAACGTACGTCACTAATCAGCTGGTGGTCTTCAAGGTACCGCATGAGCTGGCATATGCTTAGTTAAGTATCTACCTATTTATATTAAGAACTAGCTGTTCCCCGCGACTTCGTCCGCGTGTAATTTAGGGTTTTAATTATATTGCTCAGAACCCTAATTATTTTTCTCAAATCTAAGTAGCCTTAATTACTCCTTAGAACATCAGCTATCTGCCAGTGAAAGCTCCGTCGAAATCGGTCCAGCCGTTTCGGAGATTAGCGGGAACAAACAGACAGACAGACAGACCGACAGACAGACAGACAAAAAATTTAAAAATTGTGTTTTTGTTATAAGTACCGTATAAACATTCATATGCATTTAGTAAAAAGCTGTTATTTTAACATTACAAACAGACACTTCAATTTTATTTATTTGTATAGATATGTTAGAAAAGGAAGTCTGGGGAACCTGTCCATGGTAGTAAATATTTTTCTCCAAGGATCATAACTCGAAAATACAACTTTCCGATCTGATTCTTGGGGAGTTTTTTTTTTTTAATTTTATCGGTAGAGTCAACTGGGATTTTTTACATTTAAAATAAATTCCAATAAAAGGCAGGTAAGTTCAACTTATTCCCAGGAGCATGTTATATGAATATTTTTTTAAATTATTTTAAACTATCATGGAAAGAATTTAGTTAATTTTTTAAGTTATTCAATGTCGTGCACTAAACTATTTTTTGAATCTTTTTACCGCTTCCTTAACAAGAATTTTTGATAGTCCTTGTAAGTAAAATGTTCATCACTATCTAACGCACACAATGACAAATCAAAATTAGTCATGCGTTTTCGGGCTGTCAGGTCGTCTATATGCCAGTATATTCTAAGGCTATGGGTTGTATGAAGCTTTGCCTCTGTACGGTACGGTTTCTTTAGTCATGTGCTTATACTTTGGCACAGGGGAACGCCTGCGAATGGCTACTCCCATCTGGTATATCGGCGGCCCGTGTTGCTTTATGATATAAAACAAAGACTTATCTTTTTCTACCGACTTCAAAAAGGAGACGGTACTCAATTCGACTGTATGTTTTTTTTATTAGTGTTACCTCATAACTTTTTACTGGGTGAAGCGATTTCGATGATTCTTTTTTTTATTAGAAAGCTGGTGCTTTACATGTGGTTCTATATAAATTTGATCAAGGTCTAACCAATAGTTTTTAAGTTATTCTTAATAATTTATATTGAAGTCGGATGTACAAAATTTTATATTTTAAATTATATTTTTTATTTAAAAGGGCGTCGTCATTATTGCACGTACTCGGAAGTCTATTCTATCTTCTCAATTTTATTTCTTCTGAATATAGGCTCTTGTTATGCTAATTCAGTGATATCAACATCTTTGGCTACATTATTACTTACCATCAAATGTCAACAGACATGATATAGACAAATTGTGGAATCGATTACCATCAGCGATTTTTCCGGACCGATACGACTTAGGGACCTCCAAGAAAAGAGCGTACTCCTTTTTAAAAGGCCGGAAACGCATCTGCAATTCCCTCCCTGGTGTTGCAGTTGTTCATGGGCGGCGGTAGTCACTTACCATCAGGTGAGCCGCATGCTTGTTTGACCCCTGTCCTATAAAAAAAAAATACGATTGTTAAAAAAAGTTTATAGTTATATGTATTTTAGAAATCCTCTAGATTTAAAACTGGTATTGCTTAAATTATTACTTCAACTTATTATTAACTTATTATTAAAAAGGTTATTTCATTAAACCAGTAAATATGCATTAATATAATTAATAATGAATTGATTAATTTATTTACTCAAGTATCAAGGACACATAATGTTAGTGAGTAAAAGTTATTAGTGGTAAATGAAATCATCGTACATGAACAAGGTGGTAACAATTCTTTTCTGACTAGTCTGGATATTAATGAACCTTTTACCTATTTCTATCTTCAATAATTATCAGTGCACACACTGCTGTGTTCCCATCTGAAGGGTACGAGTCAGTAAAATTACAGACGGCGAGGCATTCTATATTAGTCCTCAGAGATAATAACCAAACTGTAGACTTCGTTATTTGCTGTTGGTTGCATTTTGCATCAGGTGGACTAAGTTTAATTTGGAAAAAAAACAATTGCTTAACTACTACGGACATGAAATCTACATCAGTGAAGCATACCTATAAAGACAGTCTAACCTGTCCCTTGACGGATTCTGATGGGGCTAGCCCGCATCTTACAGATCAGATACCTTTTTCTCGTATTTGTCTAGAAGCATTTATCATTTGCTCCCACCATTATAGCCTATCAAAGTCCACTGCTGAACATAGGCCTTATACTGCCTTATATCCCCCATAGATTGCCTCATGGGAGTAATATTTGCCATAGTTGCTACGCTTGGATTGGCAACCACAGTTTTTTATCATTAGTCGTTATTAGGAAGTTGCTGCTGCCCATCTCCTGATTTTTTGCCCTCTGTCGCCTTTCACCACACCCACGGGATGATATGGGGTGGTGAGTTCCCACAAAGATGCGTAATGCGCTGTTAAGAACGCGTCATTATACTGGATCTGAAGGATCTATAGGTCCGTTGCGTGTTATCTCTCCACAGAATACATGTGTACGTGTACAGGTAAGCACAAAATATCCTGTTTAATACAAGGTAGATAATACACATATTTTATTTTTTTCACGTGTATATTAGCTAATTAATTTTAATATCTTCAATGTAATATATTTTCGAAAAGTAACAGTTAATTAAATAGCAAGTACATTAAAGCGGTTATATCCGACTAGCCACAATATCATATACAGACTTTTATCGTATTAAAATTCTGCCAGTTCTGCCGCGTATGCATCACAAACAAAAGTTTTTATATACTGCAATCAGACGCAATATCAACATCATCTGCAAATCTTATATTTTTTACGCGATTTTCATCAATTTAAATCAATATATTTGTCAGCCCTTTCATGTAGAGATTAAAGTGCACAGGTAATCTTAACTCTGCCTCAACGCGCACTCCGATGTGTAAGGCTTGGATGACATTATGACCCATGTAACAAACATGGCAACAATATGAATTCATAATAGACTATCTACCTAATTTTAAGTGGCTATTGTTATCCATTGGCATATTATATCGTCAATGGGAAAAACGTTAAATCGTCAGAAGCGTCAATCTGTCAAAACAGAATGATTGTAATAAACGAGCCGAGCTAAGTATTTTTAACGCGTACGAACAGAACTAAATTTGTGTTTCCATTTCCACATACAAGTGAATCAAAAATTATTCTAGCGACATAGAAAATTCTACCACTTAATTAGAAAATGGCTCATTTGCCCGCAATTTGGGTCATAAATGTTTTGCCCACACACCGTGCGGGCAAAACATGTAATTATTGTCACCCCTTAACCGCAAAACGGCGTTAATGTACACTGATTCCGAGATTGTGCGTTATTTATTTACAAACATTAATTTTACTTCATTTCACCTGCAATATAACATATATATAAAAATATAATATAAAGGCAAATTTTACTTAAAATGCAGTTTGTGTATAATTTTATATTAAGAAAGTACGTTTAACATAAAACTTTTATTGACTTTTAGATGAAGGAAGAATAAAGAGTGTCGGATACATTAAAGGGCTATCTATTAAAGACCTTTCTTATTCTTCTTTATTAATCAAGTCCATTGCTGGAAGTGGACCTCTCCCATTATAGACAGAATGTGCTTTTAAAGTGAGGTCATGCCTTCAGGCAATGCTTGCTGTAGCGCATAGAAATCTACATCAATCCTAAGTCAGTACGTTTTAGCAAGTTCGGCTATATCATCGCTTACCATCAGATGGTATAGCACTGGCTTTTATTAGTTAAAAAAAAACGTTAAAATGTAACATATAAAAAGGATTTTTATTTTTGTTTTAATGCTTAAAATTTTTAGGCAAAAATTTTATATTATTAGATAACGAATAAAGAAACCGTTGCTGTAATAAGCTACTGACTTGGAACTTTCTTTTGTTGAAGAGGATTAACAGCAGCTATAAAAGTAAATTGAATTGTGTTCCGAGCTACTGTTCTATGCCGCATGAACCGATAGCCGTTTGCTTTGATCGCTTTTTATACTTTAACATTTATTTTAAGACTTTACAGACTTTAATTTTTATAACGCAATTGATGAAATCAAACATTTATGACATATTATTTAAACTACGAGTGTTTTTTAATCAATATTATTGTGTTTTAAGCTAAATTAGCTGAGTTAACGTACCTACATTGCAATGTTTATTTTTTCTTTTAGTACCGAATGCGGATTTCAATATGGATTAAGTAATGCTCTTATCGAAAGTCATTTATACTTTTATAAATACTCTGGGAAGAACAAGCAAAAAACGCAGCGAGGCTCTATTTATAAACAATAATTTAAGAAAATTGTAGAATTAAATTATTACTAACAAATCAAACAAATCTTTTTATGCATATTTTCTTTAATAATAACTTTCAACCTTTTTATAGAATTGATCTGCATGTTTTCTGTTACTTCGTTGTAAAGCGTATATACTTTGCTCAAAGATGGAATAACTAACTCTTTCGATTCGGGTAAGTAACTAGAGGTCGAAGCTTAGCTGTAAAATATACGATGGCATATTATAGGGTTAAGTGAAGTCCGAAGAGAGGGGAGGACACACTTAATTTTATCAAAAAATTTCATGGCGTTATAAATTAGGTTTTTCGCAATTGAAAAGAAACTGCATTTTTATTTTTATTTATAATATAATATATTTGTAATAAAAACATAAAAGAAAACAAATCCGTAACCGAATATGTTCTAGGATATAATAATATACATACATTTTTTTAAGTTTGTATTAATAAATTAATACTAAAAAAAACATTGGACATTTATTTTTTGTAACATTAGCATGGACATGGGGTCTGACAGACTCCTACATTGTTTAGGGTTAGTTGATATTAATTGTGCAAATAAAGAAATAAAAACAACGTACAGTGGATGCTTGGATTGTATATAATACAATTTTAATTAGATATGAGAAACATTTATTACAAAATATAAATCATTACAAAAAAAAATCAAGAAAAGGCACTTTTCAGTCTTAATTGGGACTGATATCACTTAAAGTTATATTAACGAATTATTTATTTTAAAAATCTACGTAATTATATTTTTTTCTTAAAATCTAATAAAATTTTAATTAAAAAAACAACAATGTTCATTCTGAATTGCGGAGGGTCAATTACCCTATAATTATTGGCATGCTCTACACAGTGGGTTTGAGAATTGTAGACATATTGGATTTTGCATGCTATACATTTATAGGCAGGCTTTCTGTGGAGTCTTCGTGGGCATAGGTCACAAGGTTTTCTCTTCTCTTGCTCTTCTTCTTCAGGCACGTCACCACCTAAAATGCGCTTTATGATAATTCTCAATTCTATTCGTAATGCTTTGGTTGACATATAACGTCTTTGCATATGCGGGACTACTAGAGAACGAGCTAATTTCTTTATAAAGATACCTCAATCTATTTCCATATTTTGATGTTGAGCATATAATATGCTAGCAACGATACTACTCAAGTCAAGATTTCGCAAAAATATCACCTGAAGACGCATCATATAAACGTAATATTTTTGTCGGTCTTTGTACTGCACTTTTTTGCTCTAATTGGCATTTTGACCTGGACAAACTTGGTAGACTATTTTCGCCCATTTTAAACAACAAAAATCTGAAACAAAAGTAAATATGGTATAAAATTGTTTCTTAAGAAAATGTAGACTACTAACTTACATTTATGACACAGTATGGCACAACCTACTTCTTCATCGAGCATTTGGTGACTAAACTAGAAACTATTGAGACGCCCACCTGCGAGGGGTGGTGGTAAATATGTTATTGTAAGAAATCTGCAAGTGTGAAAGGTCTGTGAGATCCCATGTCCACAGTTAAAGGTTAAAAACAAGCTTTTATTTAAATGCTCTAAAAAAAGAAAATAAACTTTAAATTAAATCAAACCCATCAATTTATTACATTACCAATTTATCTATACAATAAAATAAAATTGAAGTGTGTGTTTAGCCGTGAAGTGGCGGTCAAGAATATCCACTACCCCATATCTTCCCGTGGGTGTCGCAAAAGGCGACAAAGGGAGGCAGGCAGGAGATGGGCAGCAGCATCTTCCTGATAACAACAAACTTACAATAAAAAAAAAACTATGGCAAATACCCCCCTATGAAATGACAGTAACAAAAAAACAGCCTCCAGTCCCCGGCGGCCCCGCTATTCCTGGCTACTGTGGCGACCATGTTAACGGCGGAGCAGGGGGTGCTAAGAATATTCGGTGGAGGTTCGGTTGCCACCTAAAACGACTCGACCTGGCAACATACAACGCATGCACCCTGAGGACTGACGAGAAGATTGTGGAGCTGGAAGAAGAGATAGACAAGTTACGCTGACATATTATAGGATTATCCGAAGTCCGAAGAGCGGGGGAGGACACGGTAATCCTCAAATCCGGCAACTTGCTCTATCACCGGGAGGGCGACCATCTATCCCAAGGAGGTGTCGGATTTATCGTTCACAAGTCTCTCGTTAACAACGTTGTAAAGATTAAGAGTGTATCGACGAGGGTTGCGTACCTTATACTCAGAATCACCAAACGGTATTCGCTGAAGGTCATACAGGTTTACGCACCAACCTCAGCAAACACCGATGAGGAGGAGGAGGAAATGTATGAGGATATCTCTAGAGCCATGCATTCCTCCAAAACCATATATACGGTGTTAATGGGAGACATCAATGCAAAACAGGCACAAGAGAGAATGGTGAGCTGAAAGTAGGGAAATTTGGAATAGGGCAACGGAACCCAAGGGTCCAGCAGCTGGCCGACTTCATGGAGAAAGAGGGACTCTTTATGATGAACTCTTTCTTCCAGAAGCAGCCCCACAGGAAGTGGACCTGGTCGAGCCCCGACGGTTCCACAAAAAATTAGATTGGCTTCATTATGACGACCAGACGACAACTGTTTAGTGATGTCTCCGTGATCGCGAGGGTGAACACTGGTAGCGATCACCGAATGGTTGAGGCACACTGAACCTAAATGTTAAGTTGGAGAGGTCTCGTCTAATGAAGTCAACGCTCCGTCCCCCTCGTGCTCTGTTTTAAAGTCCCGAAACCTTTCAGCTCGAGCTACAAAACCGTTGAATAAAACAATTTTTACGGATTTTATCGCGTTTAATTAACTTATTTTATATTCCCGACGTTTCTGTTACTTTCCAGCAACCGTGGTCACGGGGGACTGAGGTGATTGACGTCCCGATGTCAGAGTTAAACCGGAGTACCTTCAGCTTTTTAATTAATAATTTTGGTCCGATCTACGCTGAATGAACTAACTGTGTCTTGAAGTCTTGCAGTGGTATGCTTGGGTTTAGTTTTAATTTTATGAATTACAGGATCCCAAGCAGGTGGTAGTACCCAGCCTTCCTCTCTATTGAAATTAGGATGTTTTTTTAATCTCAATAGCCTCATGTACCATCCTTGGTAGGAATCGGATGAAAGTACGTAGGTATAGGTCAAATCAGATCTTACAACTAATACGCTTAAACAACTAGCGATCTAATAAAGAAATACTCTGAGAAATTGAATCTAGCCGTTAATTCGATAATACCCGCGTGTGTGAAACCACCGAAGTTGTATGGGTTACCAAAATACACAAACCGAACGCTCCATTACGTCCAATAGTGAGTCAGATCGATTCGCCAACTTACACATTGGCTCAACACCTAGCAAAAGTACTATAACCACTCAAAGGACACACAAGAGCACACACGAAGGATTCATACCATTTTGTCAGTGAGATAAAAGGCCTATGTCTTACTGACAATGAAACTATGGTCAGTTTTGATGTTCAGTCTTTATTTACATGTCTACCTGTTGAAGACTGCATCTCAATTGTAACTAGGAAACTAGAGGAAAACAAAATATGGCTATCTATTGTGGAAGGAACAGTGTTACAAGCAAGTAGATGGTGTTGTGATGGGCTCATCAGTATCTCCCATTGTCGCCGATATTTTCATGGAGGACTCTGAGGAGAAAGCCCTGCTTACTGCACCAGTAACTCCAAGTTTCTACAAGCGGTACGTAGACGATACTTTCACAATTTTACCATCAGGCAAAGTAAATGCATTTTTAGAACATCTTAATTCCATAAACTCTAAAATTCAATTTACTATGGAGTTAGAGGCAAATAATTCTTTAGCTTTCCTAGATGTGTTAGTCATTAGAAATCCTGATAATACCATAGGTCACACTGTGTATAGAAAAAAGACCCATACAAACCGATATTTAAACGGTAAATCCCACTATCACCCTTCACAGTTAGCTACCGTGGGCAAATCTTTGTTACAGAGAGCACGAGGGATCTGTGACAGCAAACACCAGGCCGCCAAGCTTCAGCACGTCAAGCAGGTTCTGCACGACAACAAGCTTAGGGTTCCGCGCCTACGTCACAGACATCGAGTGAAGCCGGCCACAGTCGAGCGTGTGCCTACTGTACTACTGTATGTCAGAGGTGTCACAGACAAGATTGGCTACATCTTGAAGCGAGCTTCTATTAGAACATTCTTCAAGCCACCGAAGAAGATTAGTCTTAACATGCTCGCAAGGAGCATGTCAAGACGCTGGTCTTCCGCGGACACCTATTGTTGGCATTGCGCATCCTTTCGAGAAGACACTAACTTAAAATTCAGTAATTATTATATGAATGTGTTTATGTGACTTGGGTGTCTCTCGAAAGGGTGCACAATACGGCTTTAATGGTTGTCATCATACTTGTCAAAAAAACAATGGTAAAACAATATTTATAACAGTGATCGAAATTATCCTGATTTTTGAAATAAAGAAACAAAAATATTCCCTTAAATTACGTTACATTACATTATAGACTATTAAATAACTACTAAAATTAAGTAACTACTAAATTAGTGGCTACTCCAATAAACATATAAAAAGCAAATAAATTGTTCCAAGTCCCAACCAAATGAACGAATCCAAAAAAAAAGAAAAAAAAAACAGTCAAACAAATACCATGTAACAATACACTTGTATTATTTGCCATTTATATTATTACGAAATGCTAAACCCGCGCGATTCCGCTCCGAGCCGATGGCTCCAAACACAGCCTGCGCGTCGCGCAAGTAAGCATTGACATATTACTTGATTTTGTTCTCTGTCGAAAACGTCATTGAAAAGGTTATTTTAGAGTGCACCATGCCAATGATACCGCGGAGAGGGAACGTACGTCAGTTGGAACTCATCCAGATGCTGAAATGATTTACGGTGGGACGGGCCCGCCAACGCCGGTGCAGAACGTGAGCTCCGCATGGAAAGTGTATCAGCACCACCAGCCTTTTGCTGTGAGATAAGGTATTTTTTAGGTGAGTTTTAAACGTGTTTCTCACTTGTAGAGCACGCAAAGGCGGATGCAGGTCGTTCCAACACCGTGACGCAGCGAATCTGAAGGATCCCCGAAACGCCACGGTACGATGTTTTGGAGTGGCAAAAACGGGGGTACACTCCCTCCTGGGGTCTCTGCTATAATCACCGGCCCACTCCAGCTTTAGGAAGAGGTATTTAGGTTTCTTGTAGTGATGCCCCCGAACATCATTGTAGTCAAATGCAATCTTCTGCGTGCCTCCATCCTCAGCATGTTTGCGTCATTGAGATATGGGGTAACATGTGACCGAGGTGGAACTGTAAAACAGAAACGCGTGCATGCATTTTGCACTCTCTGAATAAGTCTGGACATTCTTGATAAGAGGCATGGACCATATACTGAGTCACAGTAATTAAACCTGCTGAGGGCCAAGGACTCGCAGAGGGTAATTCTCAATCTCTCACTCAGGTAGGGTTTCAACTTGTAAAGGAGTTTCAGCCGGTAAAAACTATTTCTAACACATTCCGCTACATATTTTTCGAATTTTAAGTTGCAATCAACGACAACTCCTAGATTTCTGACTGTATCATGTATGTGTATCATATTGTAATAGGTTCTCCATTTATATGAATATTTAAAGTTATATCTTTGAGTTTAGCAATATTCTTGGGCGAACCCATGATCATGAATTGGGACTTCTTGGGGTTAATTGTCAAACAGTTTGAACTGCACCAGGCAGAAATGCAATCCAGGTCCTCGTTCACCTTAGCTACAGCACTGGTACAATCAACCGGTGCAAAAGGGAGGTACACCTGCAGGTCATCAGCGTACAGATGATGATGACAATTTGTAATGGTGTTAATAATATCGGCACTTTACAGGATGTACAAGATTAACCCCGATATTGACCCTTGAGGAACTCCGCGAGTAACGATTTGTAGTTGTGACCTTAGTAAAGTATCATCCATCCGCTTCAGCTCCACATATTGCAGTCGTCGTGTCAGATAGCTGTGGAAACATTTCACTGAATTACTATCAAGGCCATAATATCTCAGTTTAGATAGCAGCAGGGATGTATTTATCGAGTCAAAGGCTCGAAAAAAATCCAGCAGTTTAAGAATCGTTAGCATCCCCTGATCCTGAGCAGCCAACAAATTACATAATTTTTCATGGGATCATCCTTTTTAAATTATACATCGTCATATTAAATACATATTTATTTTAAAGTATGAAAACGAAACAAAGTTATATAAATATTCCCAAAATAGCAGCGTCCATAAGTCATACACATTTAGGTCGATGTTCAAATGAATGGATTAAAGCATTATTATTTATTCCATGTGTCATTTTAATCAAAATTATCGTTTAACTATTGTGAGTCTTGAGGCACAAATAAATACTCGTTAATATTGAATCGATTTATTCATTTTGAATGACGTTGACTATGTCATGTCAAAATAGCTTTAGCTGCAGCATAGTTGTTATTGTGATACTAAGATAGTAATTACTGTCTTTTGCTGTGATTTTTACCCTCAAAGGGTAAGAGGTATTTTGTGTATTTGACACCCTCCATAATTAATTGTTGGACATCATGGACTATGCTACACATGTGGTATATTCTTTTTAATTAATAATAATAAATGACACCATTTCCTGACCAGGGGTGTGTACTTTAGCTTGTTACTATTTCAAGTATACCAGTAGTCTCACTATTGGGAACGTTGAAAATTTAATTCAGACCTTATAAAAGAATCGTGTAGATATTTTTTAAAGTTCTGTTTTTGTATATATGTTGTGTATAGGAATATATATTATCCCGATATTGCCTCCAAATATGCACACAAATTAAAAGTAAACTTTATCTCTTTACTATATTCACTCTACAATTTGCTAGTCCATGAAAAAATTTCAAAATAAAAAGCGCAGAGCAATCGGGTTGGAACTGATTGCAGGCATGCCATGTAAAAATGTCAGAGAGGTGGAGAGGTGTTTTCATTTATGCGACACTATATTTTCTTTTTTTTTACTAAAAATGGAATATACGGCTTCATGTTAATGAAACGTGATAAATTTTTGTTCGGTTGTAAACGTCACTCCACACTAATAATTTCGTCTATATCGTGGAAACGTGTTACAAATATAAATTCCACATGGACAAACATTCAGAACCGGAATAATTTGTAGGCCATACTTGTTTAGTGTGGAAACCGAAAGCGTCCCGTAATGCCCCAAGGAAATGCTCAGCCACTGCGCTACCAAGTCGTCAGTTCACCAATTTTATTTATACCCTGTTAGCATTAACGATCAAATTTTTATGTGTGGAGTTCCAAGTATTTGATGTATCGTATTAAATTATTTAAATTTCCAATTTTTATATCTTTTAAAGTATACGTTGCTGCCAACCGCGGCCGATATAGTTAAAAATGCCACTCCCTCTATTTTCGCAAGTATCTTATATTATAAATAAAATTGGATATTGTAAATAAAATCGAAGTGTCTGTCTATAATATCGAAATTTTATTGGGATCATGGTTATTCGGAGCTATTTGTATGACATCAAGACATGAATAACCATTATTAAATTTTTTGTCTGCCTGTATGACTATCTCTTTATCTGGGCTAGTCTTTATAATGGCTAAATCGATTGTGATGAAACTTCACGAACAGATAAAAAGCAATCGCAGGAGTTGTTTGAGTTTTATTTTAAGTGTGATCCAAAAAATTCGAGATTTTTTGTTTAATCGATAAATTGATAAAATAGATGGTTATTGCTACGCCACTGACTATTTAGAAAGGTAATAATTCGTATCTTTAACTTATGTACATGCGTAAAAAGATACATGCAAATAACATCACCTTGTAGCAGCGGTGTAACAATCAACTACCCCATATAATCCTGTGGGTGTCTTTAGAGGCAACAAAGGCAAAAAAACCAGGAGATGAAAAGCAGCGTCTTCCTAATAACAACTAGAAAAAGAAACTGTGGTTGCTAACTCGCCTGCCAAGCGTAGCAACGGTGGCAAATATCGCCTCTGTGAGGCATTCTTTGGGGAGGGCTATATTCAGTACTGGACTTTGATAGGCTGTAATTTATTTATTTATTTATTTACACACACACACACACACACTTAACAACTATCCTTACAGGCTAAACAAACCCAATACGATAGTGTCACTAATTTACTTAAATATACTATGTATTACAACTACGCCTTTTGACAAGTTTTAACAATATGTTCGCGAAACGTTAGATCGGAGGTGAGATGGATTCCGAGATCTCGTACCTGAGACACACGGGTCATCGGTGTCGCTTCCATCTTGTATTCGAAGTGCATCGGCTTACGCACACGGGTGAAAGACAACACCGAACATTTGGATACATTAAAATACAATTTATTTTCGTGGCTCCACTTCACCACTCTGTTTATATCCTCCTGTAGACATTCACAATCAGATGTAACCCTAGCTGGAAGCATCAATTTAAGGTCATCTGCAAATAATAAACAAGTACTATCTCTGACGACTTCTGGTAAGTCATTTATCATTATTAAAAATTCAAGAGGCCCCAAATTGCTGCCCTGGCTCACACCGGATCGTGTATAGTATAGTCCTGATTCATACCCATGGTAATCCACGTACTGCTGTCGATATTTCATGTAGCTGACGAAGAACTGGAGCATATACGAATTACATCCGACTTGAGCCAACTTCTTTAATAAAATATCATGATCCACCGTATCAAACGCCTTTTTAAAATCAAAGTAGGCTATGTCTACTTGTACTCCAGCATCAACTGCAGGTACTACCTGCGCCATAAAGTTCTACAAAAATCTACAAATTGGTGGCTGTACTGCGGTCCGGCCTAAACCCGTGCTGCGCATCGGAGAGATAAGCGCTTATTTGTGACTGCATCCGTCGGTGGATAGCTGACTCGAACACTTTCGCTGCCGTCGACAGTACAGCCACAGGTCTATAACTGCTCACATCAGTACCTGACTTACCTTTTGGAACCGGAATCACTCTCGTGATCTTCCATCTCGCCGGGAATGTTGCATGTTTTAAGCACATATTAAAAATATGATGTAGCGGTTCTGCCAGTATTCTCCTGCAATCCCTAAAAAGAAAAGCTGGTATACCATCCGGACCCGATGAGCGTTTTGGCTTGAGATGAACGAGTGCCTCTCTTACTTCCTGAAGACTCAGAGTATCTATGTGGACAGTTGCCGAGGTAGTATCAGCTACCGCCGCTGCCGCGCGTATGTCCAATCGCGGCGGATCCTTGTTGTATACCGATTCAAAAAAATCTGCAAATTCCTTAACAGCTTCATCATCCCTTAAGTATTCACCATCTTTTATGATACTCTGCTTATCTAAATTACTTTTTTTAGATTTAAAATATTGCCAAAACGATTTTGGGTCTTTTGCAAATTGAAGTTCAATTTTATTTTTGTATTCCTTATGTGCAATTTCTATGGATTTTTTAATACGCTTTCTACACTTAGCGAATTCACTGTAATCACTGTCAAGCTTTGTGTTTTTAAATTTTTGTGAAGTATTGCTTTATTTTTTATTTCATTAATAATTTCGCGCGTGTACCATACTGGGTATACACACTGTGATTGTTTTTTATTTGTGTTTTTTCTAGGTATACATTTATCTAAAATATTATTAAGTGTATCATAAAAGTAATCTAAAATGTCTTCTACGTCACTCATTTCATATATCTTACTCCAATCGTTGGAAGCTAGCATTGAATATAATGATGGATAGTCAGCTTTATAAAAATTCCACTTCGGTGTATTATTGGAAACACCCGCCTCGAAGGGTGTGTGCGGTGATGTGGGAGGTGGAGGGGTCGCGGGCCCGACGTGCACGCTGACTGCGAGCGGCGGATGGTACGGGTCCACTAGCAGGAGCTCCTCGTCCGCCGCCTCCACCAACACCGACCCCGGCTCATTAAAGCCCGTGCCCAGTACCAAGTCCAACTGACGATCTAAACAGTTAGGTATTTTATTATACTGAGTGAACTCGCAATAGGACATGAAGCACTCAAAATAATTACTAATATTTACAGAACTTGAGTACAAATTAAAATCTCCTATTACAATAACCTGCTTATATCTATCACACAATTTTTCTATTATTCTAAACAAAGTCACATAATCATTTTCTGAACTGCCCGGTGGTATATAAATCACACAGCACATAAACAAAAATCTATTATTTAAATGAACTGTCGCACTAACCATTTCAAATGCATAGGTGTCTATAGAAGCGTCCGCAACAAGTACATGCCGTAGCTCGAACCGGTGTGTGGCCACGAGAAGTACACCGCCCTGCTTCCGACCGTCTGTTCGATCACAACGCAATATTTTGTATCCTTGTGGTACGATCTCTGCATCTTGTATCGATTCATTACAACCTGTTTCCGTGATCGCATATAAGTCCGCATTAGAAGCCACAATATTACTCCTAAAAATATCCAATTTAGTTCTTAGACCCCTTACATTTTGATAAAATATGTCTATTTTATTATTATTTATCAAAACTTTTCTTGGTAAATCTACGAAACCAAATCCATTCATTAAATTCAGCGTTTAATGGCCATACTTCAGCTTTATTCAGATTTTCATAAAACTGTTCAGGTACACCTATAATAAATGATGAATAATCTCGCTCTGTTTTATGTTTGATTTTTTCAATTTTTATATTCAATTCTGAGCCACATATGCTCTTAATATGGTCAGTAACCGCTTCTGGGGTGGTTTTCGGGTGTAAACGCCATACGTGCAGATATTTTTTTCTTTCCGTAGCCTGTATTGCCTTTATATTTGTATTTTTTCCTATTCTCACATCTTTATATAATCTATTAGTCTTCTTATATTGTACCGTCTTCCAACCAGCTTGTTGATGATCCTCTTTGTTATTCGAATCCGTACTTATTGACTCAGTAATCATCGGTGTGCTTATTAGTTTCACCTGGGCCGTATGTTGAGTCAGTTTCGTGGCTTCATCGCTGTTCATATTTTGTGTATAAGAAATATGGCGACTATTTGTTCTCTTTTTCAATAGTGTATTGGTACTGGTGGCTTGTCTGACTATATTAGCAAGCGTACACGGAGGGTTAATACTATCTTTATTTATAATTTGTGGCGAAATGTTTTGGGATAATTTCGACTCTACTTTTTCCTCTACTACCGTCATTAATTTTATTAAATGTTCAAGGTCAGCCTTGGTTTGGGAGAATTGATCTTGTAGATTTTTTATCGCATTTGCTTGACTTTCCAAACGAGATGTCATTTCGGAGCGAAATTGCCTCAGTTCATTCAATAATACAAAATCAAAATCTGCATCCATCTCTTCCAGTGAGAACCTTCGTTGAATCCTGCGCTGGGTATTCACATAGCTCATTGGCGTAACATTTCCACATTCTACAGTTGGATACTCATTTACACAAGTACTAACTTCACTTGTCATTTCTTCATACGTTTATGAACAGGGTAATGTCTGCTAAAGTTATTACCCTGTAATAACTTATTATTATATTTTATAGATATATATATATATTTTATTTTAAAGATGGTAAAACACTGATTTCAAAAATGTTTAATACTTGTATAACTAACAAATTTTAACACCGTTTTTGGATTAAAATATACAAAGCAAAAAAATGAATGTATGAGACAAAATTAGCAACAACGATATCAATAGCCTCCTTGAGAACTATCTGTTAGTGAAACTTCTTAACCAGTTTAAAAATAAACGTTTCATAAATGTTAGTATGTGAGGATCCTGCATTATCCATTACATTAAAGGATATGGGTACAGCTGGGACACTAAAACAGCTTTCCAATAAAAGGAATTGATACAGATCAAACCTAATAGTAAGACAACTATTTACTTTAAAATATAGAATAGCTTACGTATTTAATGGCACTACCAATCCCTATTTGTGACTAACTGACTGACGAGTTTATTTGTAAAACGTTACAAATGTTTTTGTAGGCTGAAGTAAACTGTCTTTAATTTTTTAAATAAAATAAAGATGACAAGCCAGCACCGAGTCCCCTGATCGTAAGTAGATGCTGCGGCACACAGCTACATCAGGGTTTCACAGGGGAGTAACAACATTAACATCCTGACTCTACTGAGAAATTCTTGTCAGAAAAACCAAATAATTAATTTTTAACCGACCTGGGATTCAAACCCGGGACCTCAAGATTGTCAGTTGCGTTTACGACCACTAGACTACACTAAAGAAGCAGTCAATAATAATCAATAAATAACAATCTATACATGATTCACTAATAGATAGAAAAATAGTTAGTTTGTATATTAAGTATTTTTATAGGATTTTTTATATTTCATTGTCCGTCTGCGTATTTCCGATTCAAATGTTATTAGTTATCAATAACGGTACGTTGCTAGTTGCGTAAGATACTATTTTTATCCGACTACAGCAGTGCAAAAAGAAAGTTAATGTGGTTATGGCGTAGTGCTTTGAGATCACGTAAACCGCTTTTTTATTTACTGTAAGCCAATGCTTGACTACAATTCCACCCGGTGGTATGTGATTATGAAGCTGTAGATAATAAATCTCAATTAATAATGGGGTAATAAAGGCCATACAAAAATTCCATGCAGGATTCGCACCCGTGGCTCACTGCACCACGAAGCGGTCAAAATATAAAATTCTATTGATTTACTGTACAAGTTACTATTATTACTGGATTACTGGACAAAGCAAACCACTTGGTTTAAATGCGTGGAATATTGATAACAACGGGATGAAGACTTGCCGACCGCCTGATTTTCCGATGGTTATTACTATCCGAAATGCATCCTATAGAATACCGAGATACTGGCTTCTCAGCGCCTATGCTCGAGGCTGACAAGATTGCTTTTAACAAAATCAATGTTACAATAGGTGGCATTTTGCAGCACTGGCCCATATGCGTCAGCAGTGCTCTTGACCATAATTGCGTATTTACGTTTTTTACGTGTTTATATAAGATAAAAAGCTACTCCGGCGTGAAATATCAACGCAACCTTGTCCTAGATATCTAGTTTCATTGTGCCTTCTTTGGGACTGGACTCAATAAATCGCCCATAGTTGAGATTCGAAGAAATCTCAACCCCTATCAACTAAAGATGGTCAGTGTGCTCCAAAAATACGTTCCAGAAATTAGCGGGCTCATTTTAGCATTGAAGAGATACGCTTTTATTTTGGAGGTGTTAAATTTCACGGGATTGGTATCGCCCCATTCGGAGACTGCCTGCGGTGAGAGATTCTCACGTTCTATCATCGCTTTTCTCTTTGACTCGATTTGATCCCGACAGGCGCGAGCATTCGGCAGCCGACCCTGTCTACAACTGCGCTGTCGTCTGCATCCTCATAGATACCGGATATAAGCAGTTCATTAATATGCAGCAGGAAGAGATTTGTGAAGAGAACAGAAACCTGAGGAACTCTGGAGTGCAATAAAAACCTGCATTACAGAACACATGAATGATGTAAAGAATCGACGCTCCGGGAAGTTTGCAGTCTGTGAACACCTACAGAATCACCCCAGGCACTACATCAGATTCGATAGACCACAAATCCTCGCTAAAGGACACCCATTCCTTCCAAGGATGATTCGCGAGCTACTGAAATCAAAAAACATCCTAATTTCAATAGAGAAGACCGCTGGGTGCCAAGCAGATGGTCTGCTTGGGATCCTATAATTAATAAAATTAAATCCCAACCCAAACACACAACTACAAGACAGATACGATGCTCATATAAGCAATTCCAAAAGTCAATGGCTATTGCGTTGTATGTCAACATAGAGAATATAAATGAATAAATACCTACTATATAATTTAAGTAATAAAAATTACGCCATCAGTACAAGCAGTAAAATTTTATATTTACCAAATATCACAAGGTTGAGCTTTTTAGTTACAATTAATTGGTCATCCGTCTAATAAAGATTCGTTCCACACTAAGCCAACTACACGAGAACAACAACAGGCTCGGATATGAAATATAGTCCGCTGGCTTACTTTTGTTTAGCGAACGAAACTATCATTGTCATTTACTTTTAAAAAATATTTCGAGAAGACGAATCTGGAACTAAGAAAATATTAATCAGATAGATGAAAGCGTGGTTGCAAGATCTTTATACTAGACAAGACGAGACGTGCAATTACTTATTTTATGTCTGCACAACCCGTGATACATGTAATATAACCGACTGTAATATTTTATCCCCTCTTGAATTAAAATAATAAAATATTATTTTTGATTTGTGTTTGAAGTCGAGTCTTTTCTGAACAAAGTCTCGGATTGGGGTCGACTAAATCTAGTCCAGTTTAATCCTCAGAAGACACAAGTTTGCGCGTTTACCGCTAAAAAGGACCCCTTTGTCCTATCTCCTCAGTTTCAAGGCACTCCCCTTCTTGCCTCAGCCAGTATTGGAATCCTCGGAGTCGACATATCGAGTAACGTGCAGTTTCGTGGTCATTTGGAAGAGAAGGCCAAATTGGCCTCTAAAAAGCTTTGCGTGCTCAGCAGAGCAGGACAGTACTATTTCATGCCGGCACACTGGCTGCAACTTTACAAGGCGCAGGTTCGGCCTCACATGGAATACTGTTCCCATCTCTGGGCAGGGGCTCCCCAGTGCCAGCTCCTTCCACTTGACGGGATCCAGCGCAGAGCGGCTCGATTCGTCGACGACCGAGTCCTTTCCGATCGGCTCGATTCATTGGCACTGCAAAAAGATGTTGCATCCCTTTGCATTTTCTTTCGCATTTACCACGGGGAGTGCTCTGAGGAATTGCTCGGATTAATCCCAGCCGTTAAATTATACGAACCCACATCGCGGCAGAACTCCCAATACCATCCACACCATCCACCACCAGGATGATTGGCGGTTCACCACTGTGCGATTTAGAAGATGTTTTCTTCCTCGCACGACTTCCTTGTGGAATCGATTACTATCAGCGATTTTTCCGGACCGATACGACTTAGGGACCTTCAAGAAAAGAGCCTACTCCTTTTTAAAAAGCCGGCAACACATCTGTAATTCCCCTGGTTCCCCTGGTGTTGCAGTTGTTCATGGGCGGCAGTAGTCACTTACCATCAGGTGAGCCGCATGCTCGTATGCCCCCTCTCCTATAAAAAAATTAAAGCAAATTAGTCTTAAGGTTATAGCCGTGGTAGTTCAGGGACTAAACGGTCGCTGTAAATTTCATAGTACGAGAGCAACCCGGGTTCGTTCCACGCTGGCACCTTGTTAATTGCAATTGTAGCCATCAGTGGGACGTATAATATAGGCTGTACCGTTTAGATTTTAAAAGGAGTTTGAAAAATTTGCAATAGCTTGTGTTAATTACGTCGGCGTCCACTAAATAAATTCGAAAAATTCAAATCATTTGAGGGTGAATTTGAGCGTTCCAGTTTTTACGACACTTTTTATTTTACGGGACGATTCAAAATTTATATGGAAAAGAATTATTAAATCATTTTCATAACTTGAAAATTGGTACAACACTTATAGAATAAAGTAAAAAAATTGTTTTATTTTTTAATTTTCCGAAACTCGTCATTAAAGTGTTAATCAAATGGGTACAAAGTTTCTGAGGGAAAAAAAGGTTTTTTTGTTCTATTGTAAAGTGGTTAAACACTACACTTATGAAAAATTATGATAATACATATTTTAAAACTTTATAAAAGTTTGCCTTGATTTATCTTTGAAAGGTCGAAAATTGTTACACGGTACAGTAAAGTTGATATTTTATCATTATTTATATGTTAGTATTACTAGTGTAATGGCGGTGAAGAATATCCACTACCCCATATCGTCCCGTTGGTGTTGAAAAAGCGACAAAGGGAAATGAAACAGGAAATGGGTAGCAGCATCTTCCTGATAACAACTAAAATAACAAAAATCAGCGTTTGCCAAGCGTGTGATATTGGCAGATATGTCCGATCTCTCCTATGAGGAAATCTATGCTAGGATCAGTTGTGAACTTTTAATAGGGTTTAATGATGATGATAGTTTAGTATTATTACGATTTGTAATTAGATAGCGGTGAATTAAAAAAAGATATGGTTTTTATCACCAATGTATATAATATAAAGTTTTATATATAAGTTTCCTGAAAATTGTATACGTTTTTAGTAATAAAATCCCATAGTCCAATGTGATGGCAAAATACACATATGGAGAGAGATCAGGAAAGGACGGATCAGGAGAATAGGACAAACGACTTACTTTTATTATTAAAGTAATAAATCTGAAATGCATTTCATTCTTATAACGGTGAATTAAAAAAAGATATGGTTTTTATCACCAATGTATATAATATAAAGTTTTATATATAAGTTTCCTGAAAATTGTATACGTTTTTAGTAATAAAATCCCATAGTCCAATGTGATGGCAAAATACACATATGGAGAGAGATCAGGAAAGGACGGATCAGGAGAATAGGACAAACGACTTACTTTTATTATTAAAGTAATAAATCTGAAATGCATTTCATTCTTATTAAATTCTCTTCTATTAAAATACGTATTAAAGTATCGACAGCTTTTAATGAGTTTGAGTCAAAAGCAACCAACGTTTTTTAATTTGCGAAGAGATCATTAATTGAAGCTGAGGATACTGTTACACGAACAAACCATAGGAAACAAAATAGGAAATTATTAAACGAGCAGAAAAAATATTTTGCGTGTCTACGACATTCTACAATACTGATTTGGGCCGTATTTTGTTATTTTTGCGAAAATATACTGAACTGTCTGCTAATTTTTATAAATAAAAAAGGCTAATAATAAGTTATATGTACTTATCAGCTCAGCAAAATATTTCTAGGTGAGGTTTCACTTTATTGATCATCTAATTTTATATATTTACATCTAAAATTAGATATAGTTTAACGATAATTTAAAATTAAAAATTTTGTACAACCGACTTCAATATAAATTATGAAGAATAACTCAAGAACTATTGGTCAGATCTTGATCAAATTTATAAGGGTTCACTTGCGAAGCACCAGCTATCAAATAAAAAAAGAATCATTGAAATCAGTTCACCCAGTAAAAAGTTATGCGGTAACACATAAAAAAAAAACATATAGTCGAATTGACTACCGGCTCCTTTTTTCAGTCGGTAGAAAAGATTAGCTACATGTTGAATATAATGCGAGACATCACTTTGTGACTTAAGTAAATCTTTTGAGGAGAAATAGTTCGCTCTAACAATGTCGTTCTGCTCGTTTTAAATTGTTATATAGCGCGGTGAAGTAAAAACCTGTTTCAACCTGCATGTCTGAGAAACAAAAGAAATATTTCGAAGACATGTTGTAAAGTCTGCCAACACGTTTTGGGGTAGCGGGATAGAAGCTTTGTCGCTCGTAACCATTCAAATTTTTATAGAAATGAGAGGCCCAGCAGTAGGACATGAAGGCTATAATAAATTATTGTTTAAAAAAAATAAGTTTTTCCTCTTATTAGTCAAGTAATAAATTAAAGTCAATGTCAATAAGAGGGAATATTTCAAAATGTTGTCCAAGTTTAATCATCTTGCCTGCACAAAGTGCACTTTGCTTATATAGGAAGAGGCTCTAGCAATAGTCTGTTTGCGGAAAGTTCATCGCTGAAGTCAAATTACGCAGAACGGTGATGTGGATCAGTATTATCAGTACGAGGGAATCTCTCTCTGTCTCTCATAATCTTTCTCGGCGAAAGCTCTGTGCTTCTCAATCCGCCTTCACATAGTTAGTATGGGCAAATCATTTTGGCAATTTACGCTAAGGCAGCAAGCAGTGGGTCTTAAAAAAAAAGAAGAATATATTTTTTATTTGAGTTTGATAGATTAAGGCTTTGATAGTTTATTAGTAGTAGAGTGCATCTAACTCTTTCTATTTGCTTGTAGGCTCATAAATAAATCCATCATGCGATTAATAATCACTGATTGATTATTCTGGTCATTAAAGTTATTAGAATTTTGTTCCCTGGAAAGTTTATAAATATTAGCATAATGCAAATTTCAGCACGTAAATACTATTTTTCATATTTAACAAGAAAACAGTTTGGGTATAAAAGTTTTGTTCATAATAGAAAGGATTTTCATAATACGAGTAGAAAGGAAAGGTTGTATTCGTTTCCCAACATACTTTTATTTGAGGTCATGACCGCGAGTAACTACACCAGTGCCTGTCTGACATGTATGAAGTCTCTTAGTGAGTAATTTGAGCCCCATTATACCTTGGAAGCTTCCTCGCTATTTTGTAACATTCACAGTTACTTTTTATTGCTACACACTTTAAGTAAATTCACTGTTACACTGTCTATTATATCAAATAATTAGCTAGTAAAAAGCTATGACATACAAAGTAAAAGACCTGGGCACAGGCACCTTTTCCTTTTGTGTGGGTTTTTGGAGTAAGTTACAAAATTAATTGTGCTGCTCTAATGCGTGTTGGTGGATTTCCTTTTTCTAAGGTTTTCTCATGTTTACCACATACGCGATGGTGAACGAAATCACTCTATCACGAATTACCACTTAAAATTATTGCATTTATTTATCGTTCGGTGATGTAGGGGAAAAATTTGAAGTTGCTCGCGTTATTACGGCGAGAGCACCCACTGAGTCTCAGAGCCTTAGCAATATCTTACTTAATGTTAACTCAAATTACTAAACGTATTCAACTTGTCAGTATATTTGCAAAATAGTGTCTATTTAGCTTTGTGTAGAAATTTCTATTGCTTACAATATTTAATGATCGTTAAAACTATATTATGATTTAATTGCCTCAAAATTCACACATCACTGATTGACAAGTACAGTGAAAAAACAAAGTACCTCTTCTCCTGTTTTCTTAACACAATTGTGATTGTATTTCATTACAAGTCTATTGCTAGACACAGGTTTCCTGTAAAGTATATCCAAAGAACGATTATAAACCACATCTATCCATTTTTTCTCTTTATTTATTTAAGGTCTTTTGTCCCGAACAGATATGTCAGCCCCATCATACCCTAATCTTACCAACATAATGGCGCATGGATCGTTAGGCAGTAACTGCTCCCCATTGCGCTTTTTAGTACGAGCTTTCTACTTTCATTCAATTTTTCTTTCAAAACTTTGATTGATTCTACGAACTGCATATATGGCCGACTCTATGCTACTTCAGTTGACTGATGCGCTGATTCTACTGCACAAATATTATATCGGATTTCTGTCAAAAGAAACTTTGAGAATAACCTTAACCTAAACACCACTGAGGGAGAAGGTTTCGGTTTTATAAGTCGTCACGCGCAACACGTACTGTCAAGAAATTTTGTCGTTTTATTTTTATGAATGCAATTTATATAATTTATATATACACCTTTTTATTAATGCCTTTACTTCAACTAGTACCAACATCAGTACTATAACCAGATTTTGTTTTCCCACTGTCTTCGAACGCCTGATTTATATGTTCTAAGTCTTTGTCATCCTGCTCAATGCGTAAGTTTAATTCAAAAATTTACGATAATATGATTCTGTGTATCGTGGTCAATCCGACTTATTGTGTCACAACCATAATCGTTGCAGCCTTGCTTTACTACGTAGGAATTCTTAATTTTTTTACACGTTTATAGCAAATACGTTTTTTGTTACGTTTATTAAGTAATAAATTCTTAGTTTCATGAAAAATAAACAAATGTTCTAAGCTTATAAAACTTCAAAAGACAATCATCTACGAGTATCATGTAGTAGGGCTGCTAGTCGATCTAGATTCATCGAAACGCTCACACTATAGTAATAATTGTAACCTTGGATTTGAATAATTAATAAGATATTATAATTTTAAGCTACATATTTATTCTGTGCTTAAGCCTTGTACGGACTAAGCGTTCCAATATACGCGTTGTCGGTTACGCGTACACAGGAATGCTAGTACGTACCTGCAGCAACACGTATACAATATGAGCAATGACAGCAATGAGCACGTGTGTCAACTCGCAGGGAGTCGTCGTATGTTGTCGTTTGGTTGCGCGTCAAAGTGGATGTGAAAGCTCAATTTGTACTGCAAACATAGCGACTACGTTCCCAGCAACTTTCCTTTTCCTTATTTATAATGTGTTGCACAATGAGAAGTGCTGCAGTGGTGGTGCACACGACAGCCTGTACCTGTACGCGTATTCAGCATACCTAGATTACGCGTACATTGGAACGCTTTGTCCGTACAAGGCTTTATGCAGCTCGTATTTCTTTGAAATTTTTTTCACACAATATGAGTTATTGTGAAATACAATATGAAACACTGTCCGTTACGTGAAATTGATGAGTATCACTTGAATATCAAATTGTCAATTAAAGTTATGGTAAAGGTACAGTTTAAATTATTAAAATTTAGTTACACTCCTAATTATTATTCAGAATTTATTAAAAATCACACTCATGTAACCTTCAAATAATTGGCAAATTTACTAATGTAGTCGAGTACCGTTATTAAACATACTTTAGGGTATTTTATGAATAAGATTGTAAATTTTCTACGTATATAAGATTCTAACAGTAAAAAAAGAAGAAAAAAAGAAACGGATCTCATTACGAGAGCTTCGCGTCAATTAAACCTAAAATACAGTCCTCGGAGACAATGAATCCTTGGGCTCATTTCCCGCGTTGCCGAGTGTTTTCTATCTCGTTGCCGCAACCGCCTACCTCCACAATCTCATTACAGCACTATATAACTCATTCTGTCACAGTCCCAAATACTTGCACCTGGTACATTTTAGATATATGTAATTAACCATGTATAATATTAATATTACATCAAATTGTTAAATCAAAAGTTTGCAACACATATATCTTATTTTAAAACGACAATTGGACACTGAAATATTTATTTTACAAATTTTTTTTAGTTTAATATAATTTGTGTAACCTTTTCCCTCAATCGAATAATTTTACTATTATATGATAACTAGTGCAAACCTTCACGGAAAAGTGAATGTCTTACATACATTAAAGATAATTTCTTTCTAGATCTTGTTGTTTTCGATAGATAACGCTGTTTTGCTGATGCCAAATTATTATATTCTGGTCAGTATCAGAAAGCGGAGTCAAAGGTGTGACATGACATTGCTTTTTTTTAAATAAAATAGGGGAACGAGCACCCAATCCACCTAATGGTAATTGGATGCTGTCTGGCTGTGATCCATAGACAGTTACATTCATCTTCGATTAAGAATCAAAATCTATTGTCACCCTTATCACACTCGAGGATTAAGATGGAGTGCGTCAATTCAAAACAAAAGGGTCCCCGATTCTCTACACTAACTTTTCGAAACATAGGAGAAGTAAGCTAATGTTATTTTACGCTGGTATTCTGTGAGAGCATCATCCTACCGCAGTCGAGCCGATCCATTCGTGCCACAACCATAATAGCTGCAGCGTGGCTCTACCACGTATAAAAACTCCGAAAGAAAACTCACCGAAGCTGCCTGAATCCAGTTTATCTTTGAATATTATCAACATTTTATTTTCAATGGAGTTTTTTTGCCGCACATGCTTTCAACGACATACAATCGTTTTAATTGATTTTTTTTTGTTACTGGCTGCCATCGCGCAAAAACATATTAAATGAGAAATAAATAGGTCTGGTACGAAATGTTGGCTTACTCAACTAGAAGTAATTCACTTCATTAATCAACGTCACGTTTAACCCCAACGAGACTAACCTTTTTCATGGATGAGAAATGGAATGATATCTATTAGTTTAAAAAGCGGACAACTTCGCATTCTTCTAAAATGTGCATGCAGTTTTGCAGGAAAAGAAAATTAATTTGCTATGCTTGAGTTACATGTTAAAGTGATGTTTGAAAATAGTTTATAAAATAGTTGCATTGCGGAATCTCACTTTTAAGTTTAACTATTCATAATGGTCTGGAGAGGGAGTGATGGCAGACCTGCTGTACAATTTGTTTAATTTGTGTTGGGAACATAAGCGGGTAGTACCGGGAGACTGGTGTAAAACCATGATAGTCCCAATATATAAGGGAAAAGGATCACAGCAGGAATTTAAAACTATCGTAGTATCAGCCTTCTTAGTGGGAAAACTGTATGCTAAGGTACTAATTGAAAGAGTTATAAAAGAAACTGATGGAAAAATATGGGATTTTAGAAAGGGGTGTACGGATCAATCCTTTTCCATGCGCATGATCGCGGAGAAGTTTTTGACCAAAAATCGTGGACTTGGAAAAGGCTTATGACAGAGTGGACTGGGATATGTTATCGCAAACACTAAACTCATTTGGGTTGAGCGCTGGGTTGATACAGGCATTGAAGTCTCTGTATAGGGACTCCAGTGCTTGTGTCAGGATCAACAGGGCCTACTCAGACTGGTTTGGTATTCATAAAGGTGTCAGATAGGGCTGTGTGGCTTCCCCTTGGATGTTCAACCTATTTATACACTGTTGTTTGGAAAATTTGAAAGTTGAAGAATGCGGGTTAAGAATGGGTGAGGTAACCGTCAAATGTATTTTGTACGCCGATTATCAAGTAATACTTTCGTCGTCGGCGGCCGAGTTGCAAATTATGGTTACATTAATGAATAGGTAATTAAAAAATAATGATTTATATTTACGCGAACACTACACATTTAAATAAAACTAATTTTACGGACTTCATCGCGTATATTAATATATTTTATATTCCCGACGTTTCGAGTACTTTACAGCACCCCTGGTCACGGGGAGAGGGGGGGGGGGGGGGGAGGAGGGACTAAGGTGTATGACGTTCCAATGTCATAGTTAACTACGGCTACCTCCAGATTAAACATTATTAATTTTTGTTTCGACCTACGCAGTATGAACTTACAGTATCTTGAAGTCTTGCTACACAGTACCTTGAATCTTGAATTATGGCATCCCAAACAGATGGTAGCACCCAGCCATCTTCTCTATGGAAATTAGGTTTTTTTTTATTTCAATAGCCTCGCGAATTATCCCTGGAAGGAATCGGTGTTCTTTAGCGAGGATTTGTGGTCTATCAAATTTAATGTAGTGACAGGGGCGATCCTATACGTGTTCACAGACTGCAGACTTTCCGGAGCGTCGATTCTTCACATCAGCTATGTGTTCTTTAACGCGGATTTTATGGGTCTTTTAGTTTATCCTATATAAGAGAGACCACATTCACAATCAAGCTTGTACGCTCCTACATCTTGCAGAGAGACATTACACTTGACTGATGGTAAAAACTGACTAATCTTCTTCGGCGGCTTGAAGTATGTTGTAATGGAAGCACGCTTCAAGATGTAGCCAATCTTGTCAGTGACACCTCTGACATATGGCAGTACAGCAGGCACTCGCTTGATTGTGGCCGGCTTCACTCGGTCACTGTGACATAGGCGCGGGACCCGAAGCTTACTATCGTGCACAACTTGCTTGACGTGTTGGAGCTCGGCGGCCAAGTGTTTACTGTCACAGATCCCTCGTGCTCTCTGAAAAAAAGATTTACCCACGGTAGCTAACTGTAAAGGATGGTTATGAGATTCACCGGTGAAATATCTATCTGTATGGGTATTTTATCTATACATAGTGTGGCTCAAGGTGTTATCAGGATTCCGAGTTATTAACAACATCTAGAAAAGCTAAAGAATTGTTTGCCTCTAACTCCACTGTGAAGTGAATTTTAGAATTTATGGAGTTAAGACGGTCTTAAAATGTAGTTACTTTATCTAAAAGTAGAATTTTAAAAGTGTCGTCTACGTACTGCTTGTAGAATCTTAGTTTCGATGCAAACATTATAATCGAATGTCGTTAAAACTGCCATTAAATCACTGAATGATGTGTTTATGGATTTGTTTATGTCATGTAGATCAGAGTGTTTTTGTTGGATTACCGTTATATATTAAAATGTTCCCTCGGTTTTAGAGATTTTTGGAATATTTAGAGACGATGGCAGGAGACCCGATGCTATGACATTGGTCCCTTACGTAGGTTTGCACTAGTGTAGAGTGCTACTTACGTAGACACTTTGGCAACGTCTCATCTCAGGGGTACCTCGTTTACAGCCGGGGCGGCATCAGTGTCAGCTGAACCGAGAGATGAATACATATTTGTGCCATTTGCTGTAGAGACATTCGGTCCGTGGGGTCCACATGCTATGAAGTTCCTAAAGGAACTCTACCCGCGACTGGTCGTTGCTGCTGGTGATAAGAGGCCTGGTTCTTTTCTCGCTCAAAGGCTAAGTATAGCTATTCATCGAGGAAACGCAGCCAGCGTTCTTGGCGCGATACCGCGGGTAGTAGGACTGCATGGTAATTAAGTTATTAGTTATAGTTTTTCTATTCTTGTTTTTTGATATTGTATATAATAAAACATTGTATACTAAAATATATAAAATAATGTTATATATAGATGTAAACATAGACAAGACAAACATTATTTAGATAAACAAAAAATATTTTTATCTTTTGGTCTACATTAGCTATTGTGTGGTTTGTTTGAAATAAATCAATGAAAATATTCACTAAAATCAATGAAAATTAAAGAAATACTATGTACATTAAGTTTGCAAGCAGATTTTATATTGCAGTGCATAACGACATTCCATAATATAATATATTCAATTAATATGTAATTTTATCACAAGCATATAGTGCTATGGATAGCAATAATTTAACTAGAATCACGATAAGAGAACACACCTGGTTCGTTAATGGCTTTTATCCATGATAAAGTTTAATTTATACTATTTGAATAATCCAGTATGGCTATTGCAAAATAAGGGTTTAAAAATTGTACTTTCGTTAACGTATTTCTAAAGCAATGGTTAACAAAATAATTAAATCCACATTTTCCTTTTCTAGATGGTAAAGTTATAGCAATATTTTACATCACAATATGGTGAAGTACACATTAGAACTTTTGTTGTACCGTCTAAAATTCTAAAAGGGATAAACTTTGAGTACATACACAAACATAAGGTGAGCTATACAAGAATATTATATCCCTAACTATGTGATTCAAATTCGTTAGTCTTAATTGATATTAATTAATAATTTTTTTCAATTTCTTCTTCTTTTTCAGCCCGTAAAATGTTTGCCGCTTTCGTTGATTCCTTCAATTTTGGATTTGCCTTAATTGACGCTTTTATCTATCTATTTTCACTTATTATAAAAATGTAAATAGCGGGTTGACATTGTATATTTTTGTGACAAAGAGGGACTCAAACTAAGTACTTAAATACATTTCTATCATTTTTAGAAATGTCTGTCTTTCTGAATGTTTATGAACGTATCACGTTTAAAGTAACATTTTTTCAAAAGTATTGCTTACAAAATCATAAAGCGTATTTTCTAGTCTTTGTTTTATTAAAATTAGTTCAATCGTTCAAAAGTTATGGTATTTCGAAATGTAGGTACGAATTTGTATAACAGTGGATTTGAGCCAATAATGCATTTTAATCTAATCTGAGATATCGTAATGAAATGATGTAAAGTAATGTTGTTTAATGGTATACTTACACCAGAAATGCAGTAATAAAACATGAGTGCAGTTCACACGCGGTAAAAGTGAAACCTTCCGAAAACTAAGCTTCGAGAGATTGATACGAATGCTAAGTATCAGGAGTAGGATAGTTCAGTATATAACGTAACAAAAAAGTACATTAAAACTAACATCAATCCACGAAGGGTACAGTTCCATATTAAGATTACCTGATTTATGAGAATGGTTTTAATTAATCGGAGAATGTTTTATTGTTACTAAAAACGGTTTTTTTTTGTAGAAGAGGGGGCAAACGAGCATACGGCTCACCTAAGTGTAAGTGACTACCGCCGCCCATGAACAACTGCAACACAAGGGGAATTGCAGGAGAATAAAAAGGAATAAGATCCTTAATCATTTAAAAATTACTGCCCAAGTATATTTTAAATATGGTTGAATAAAAATAACACTTCCCAAGATTTAACGGCTAATTCTTTATTTAATATGATAATTTTCAACCACAAATGTGGCATAAAATATAAAAGTTTAATTTTATAACAAATAAATGTTACAATCTTTATTTTTATACTAAATTTTAGTGTAATGAATGCAAATAATATTTTCTTAAGAGTAAAATAGTTTTTTATTTATTTCTTAAAGTACTAAAATAGTTAATTGTGTACTTTTTTACTTATATTGTTATTTGCTAAAAAAATTTTAAAGTAGACGAAAACTTTTTTTCCACAATTTTTATATTTTTCTTTTAATATAAGAATTTTCGGTTATATCTGACATTAAGTCTGTTTGTAAAAGTATCGATTATTGTATATTAAAGTCTATATTGTCCATCGCTATATTTTCCCTCCTCCATCCCTCTTCTATAAAAAGAAACCAATAACTTTCAAATGATAATAAACAACGCAACTTACAAGATCGCATCAAAAATTTGGAGAGGTCAGAGGTCAGAGATTGAAGACTTTGACTCCTTACTTTGTACCCTAAAATGTCAAAAGCATTATCTTTTCTCCTTCTTCTTTATCATGGTTACTGCTATTATTTTTGGTCAAATGCCGATAAAACGTCAGTTGCTTGCAGTACTAATCACACTTTCACAGTTTTACCATCTGAAAAAGTAACTGCATTTTTAAACCACTTTAATTCTATAAAATCTAACATAAAATTCAGAATGGAATTATAGGCAAACAATACTTTAGCTTTCCTAGACGTTTTAGTCATTCGAAATTCTGATAACACTATTGGTCACTTTGTATAGGAAAAAGACCCATACCAACCAATATTTAAATGGT
Source organism: Parnassius mnemosyne (assembly GCA_963668995.1). NCBI lineage: Eukaryota > Metazoa > Arthropoda > Insecta > Lepidoptera > Papilionidae > Parnassius > Parnassius mnemosyne. The sequence goes on along the minus strand of CAVLGL010000104.1, from coordinate 41,092,717 downwards.
GAATCGCACCATCATCGATCACAGTTAACTACCGTGGGAAATTTCTTGCTTCAGAGAGCACGAGGGATCTGTGACAGAAAACATCTGGCCACCGAGCTTCAGCATATCGAGCAAGTATTGCAAGACAACAAGCTTCTGGTCCCGCGCCTACGTCACAGTGACAGAGTGAAGCCGGCCACAGTCAAGTGTGTGCCTGCTGTACTACCCTATGTCAGAGAAGTCACAGACAAGGTTAGCTAAAATTTGAAGTGAGCTGCCATTAAAACATACTTCAAGCCACCGAAGAAGATTAGTCAATATTTGCTATTTGTCAAGAGTCATATCCCTCTACAAGATGTAGAAGTACAAGCTGGATTTTGAATGTGGTCTCTCTTACATAGGACAAACAAAACGATTTATTAAATACCCGCGTAATAGAAAATATAGCTGACTTGAAGCTCTGACGATCCGGGGCGTCTGCAGTCTGTAAACATGTTCAAGATCGTCCCGGCCATTACATTACATTTGATAGACCACAAATCCTCGCAAAAAAACACCGATACCTGCCAAGGATCATTCGCGAGGCTATTGAAATCAAAAAACATCCTAACTTCAATAAGGAAGATGGATAGGTGCTGCCATCTGCATAGGATCTTATAATAAATAAAATTGAATCCAAACTCAAGTATACCACTGCAAGACTTTTCAAGATACTATAAGCTCATTCTGCGTAGATCGGACCAAAAAAAATTCAAATACTGAAGGAAGACAGGCTAACTATGAGATCGGGACGTCAAACACATCAGTCCCCCCCTGACCAAAGATGCTATAAAGCATTTCAAACATCGGGAATTAGAAATTTAAATTAAACTTGATAGAATTCGTAAAAAGTAGATTTATTTAATGTGTAGTGTTCGCATAAATATGAGAAATCATTACGTGTCACATGTTTTCCGCTATGAACTACGAAACCGCTTAGCCGATTTTAATGAAATTTTGTAAATGTGTATTACTTGCTTCAACTTGAGAGATAGGATAGTTTTTATCCCGATAACTGACTCTCAATATTTTTATTGCGAATTAAAAGATTTTTCGAACGACAAAGGGTCGTCGGAAAGTGCAGAACAAATTCTGCCTGCCCAGATATAAAGATATTTAAGCGATGATAAAACAATAAAACAAATGAACGGAATAAATATTTTGCGTTAGCTTTTGAACACAGTAAATTAGGTTTTACGCTCTGTAAAACCTAACTTACTCTGTTCTGTTGTTAATAAATAAATTCTTTTATCAAGAATACTTCAAAATTATCGTCTACCTTGGAATTATAAGTTGGCGTCGGGTAACTTATTTATTGCTACTTTAAATTCTTAGGTGGCACAACGAAGAAAACTTAATTGAAGTTCACAACCGTATTTAGACTTTGAAAGTATTCCTTCCTTTATTTTATATCTTGGTATAATTTATATCTTTATTTATTTAAAATCCGCCACGGCTTGATTTCTGTATCTCAACAACAGCGCCACCTACCGGGTTAAATTATGAATCTAAACCATCCAGGGACCCACTCAAGCACATACAATAATTTCATCAAAATTGTTCTAGCTATTGTCGAATTTTTTCGAGACTAATGGCCAGCAATTGATTTTTATATATAGAGATGATATAAATATTTTGTATTTGAAGTAAACACAACTTACAGTAAAACCACACAAAGTAATATTAATTTCATCTCAATGAAAGTTAACATTTTTTATGAACGAAAACAAAGTAAGATTTTGACCTAAATTTTAAACTGCAGGTGTCAACGCACCGGCCAAGCGTGGCGACTATGGCAAAATCCCTCCAAAGAGGCAATCTGTGGGGAAGACCTATATTTTGCAGTGCACTTTTTTTCTTTATCTTGAGTTTCACACAAAGATTTTCTCCTAGGACTGTGGGGCAATTGATATACAGAAAATTCACAAGGAAAAGCATCCAGACCGAAGAACCGGGATTCGAAACCGCGGCCCTGAAAGCTGCCACTAATTGCGCCACGGAGCCGTCGACTTTTATAGGCTGTAATGGAATGGACACTACACAGAATATGATAAAACTTGTTAAGTTTTTTGTCGTCTGATGCATATTGCATATTATGGACGAATTCGTAGAAACCTTCGATATATATTTACCAATTGGAATATTTACCCATACCACCTTGAGTAAGTGGACCAGTGAGATGAGGGGTTCAGTGTAAATGATGTACGCAGTGCGCCATGCTGATTGATAAATGAGACTGTGGCTACCAGGGGATGTTAAAAATCATTCAAAACTACCAGAACCAAATCCTAGATACTAATGGCAACATTATTGATGCAACCTATGCATAAGTAATGTTGACATAAGACAGGAAACCCTGTTACCGTTGGTGTATGTTATGTGGTGTATATCGGAATATCTATCAAAAATTCATGTCATATGGCTCAATATTTATGTCCTGTCTTGCACTAAAAGAAGCTGAAGACGACGAAAAAATATTTTTATTTGAACTTGAAACTACAATTGACTTACTACGAAACGACTACGAAATTGACTTAGCAGACAAAAAAGGTAAAAATTTAAGTATCTCATTTTTATTATCTTAACTAGCTGTTCCCCGCGACTTCGCCCGTTTTCAATTTAGGGTTTCAATTTTCTTTGCGCGGAATCATTATTTCTTTTCTAAAATAAAAGAAGCCTAAGTTACTTTCCTATAACATCAAATACCTGCCAGTGAAAGTCCCGTCAAAATCGGTCGAGCCATTTCGGATATTAGCCGTAACAAACAGATAGACAGACAGACAAAAATGTTAAAAATTGTGTTTTTGTTTTAAGTATCGTATATACTTTCATATGTATTTAGTAAAAAGCTGTTATTTTGATATTACACACATATACTTCAATTGTATTTATTTGTATAGACAAAATAACGTTTAAATTTTCTGCAATAGCCTTTTTTAGTATAGCAATGCTCTTGAATACGGAAACCGAATCAATACTGAAGTATTTGAGATCGCTTTACCATAGTTACCGTTATTACGCGTCGGTATTCGCATTAAGAGAGGTGCTCAGACGACTGAAGCGACGTAAATACGGAAAACTGAGTTTCACTACTAGTAGTAGTATATATAAATTAAAATGTTAAGACTAAAGATATTAAAGATGTTCTTGACGCAAGTAAGATTTAAACATCAAACAGATATCAATGCAATTAGTGTGATTTGGTTGATATTGAAGACAATAGAAGCGTGGCTCTATCACGTGTAAATTTGACTGCATTGAAAACGATTTATAGTAAATTATACTTTGGTGGTCGGGGTATCATCATGTAGGTATATAGTATACGGTATTACATTATTCAGTTGTTCACAGTAAATACTTGCTGTGATAGAATAGAATAGAATGCTATTAGTTGACAGAAGATCCCAGTAATAAACGTTATCTCGTTAATACACCACCACGTAGTTAAAATAACTTTTCGAATGATGGGAGATGTTTTCGGTATGCCCCTCTCTCCAGCCAAAAGTCACTTACACTTAAGCAAAAAATTAGCTTACCTAAACAAATTTTCTTCTCTTCTCTTTAATGTAAATTAAAAAGACAAACAAGCATATAGTTTACCTGACAGTAAGTGGATGCTGTGACTCGTAGACACCTATTTCTATCCCTAATTAAGAATCAAAGTGTAGATGCTCTGTCGCCCCTGAGGACTAAGATAAAATACCTCGTTAGAAGTAAAAAGGGTCTCCGGCTATAGTAGGTTGCTATTATGTGCAAGCATGGTGCTTCCCCGGTCGTCCCGACTCATTGGTGCTGTAGCGATAATATGGTATCAGCCTGATTTCACCACGTAGTCGTATAATGCTATCTTTAATGCTACTTGTAATAGCAAAGTTTTTAGTAAATATTAACACCTGCAGGCCTCTAACTAATGAGCACAGGCTATTATGGGTATAAATAAATCAAAAACTTTTAAGGTGAGGTTAATTTTAAGTAATGTGTGTTAAAACACACACACACACACACACTACACACGCCAAGATATTTATATTAAAAACAGATTTTTGAAATAAGGTCATGAAACCTTTAAAATACCGTGTTTTATAATTACTAGCGGTCGCTTAGTGGTTGAGTAAATTCAACCGTATTTCATTGATTTTTAAGTATGTATATTCTATTTCACTTTCAACTATCAGTATATAATATCTATGTTTTTAACTACGTGTACGTTACCTTACGTACGTTACGTGGTAGAGCCATGCTGCAACTATATTAATAGTATAGTTATAGCACAAATGGGTCGGCTCAACGGGGGAGGACGACACTCTCAGAGAATAGCACCGTAAAATAGCAGCTTGACATTGCTGTGTTATGTATGGTGAGTGTAGAGAACCGGAGACCAATTTTTACTAGAAAAGAGGCATTCCGTCTTAGTCCTCACGGGTTACAATGCATCTGCATTTTGATACTTTATTGAGGAAAAATTTAGATGTCTATGGGTCACAGCAACCACTTACCATCAGGTGGTCTGTGTGCTCGTTTGTCACCCTATCCTATATAAAAAACTGAACATTACCATCATCATCATCTTATAAATAGTATAAAGATATTATAGTATAAATATGGTTGATTTTTAATTTGCGTTACAATAAACTACCAATGAATTAAAACGGATTTGAATTTTACATTTAATGCTGAGTTTTACGTTTGACTTTGTTTTTTCAACTCGGGGTGCGTATCAAGGCAGTCATGAGATTTATCTTCGCGATATAGCTCCGTTCTGCTAGGGGAGAATTCAATTTACTTTTTCGATATGTTGCATTTTAGGAGATTTCGATAAATAAAAAGCTCAAATATATTTAAATTTGTAGAAAAACTAATATCCTTATGTTGGCTTACGAAAGCTGTTAACTATTACGATTGTAAACTAAATTGAATCAACATTTTCTTTAATTGCCTTGTCGCTTAAATTGTTCTTACAATGTTAATAAGTTTTACATTAAATTTTCTGTGCCTTATTTTTTTACATAATAAAACGCGTATTTTTTTATAAATATTTTTATTAGCAATTATGACATAGTATCGATGATACATTTTAACGTGATTTATAAACTTCCGCTGAATTTTCTTTGCCCCTGACACTGCATTCTGACCCTCTTTCTTGAAGTTCTTTCATCAACGTGTGTTTTTGTTGAAGTACGTTATATTTTGGGTTTTTGTTATAACATACAGCTTTTCTTACTTGTGGACACAGAAGAACTCTCAATATTCAGAGTGGAAATAAACTGGTTTAACATCATAATCCGCGTACTTACTGGGAAGCATGGAGAGAACAGTGCGCAGCTGGGAATGAGACCCACCTGTAGTAAGGAGTCCTACAGTTACGAACATTTTAAATTAAGCTGACCTCATAATTTAAGTACATAATAATACTGTTAAGAAAATGATGTATATACAGATTATAAGCTACTTCTTGATCTTGTGTTTATATAAACATAAGATCAACTATATACTAATATTAATTAATTATCATCAGCCCATCAAAGTTTGCACCTAAACATATTTTCCATTGTTGTCACGCTTGGCAGGTGGGTTGTAGATTGCAGTTTTTTTATTATTTTGAGTTGATGATAGCATGAAGATGCTGTTTTGAATTATATAATTATTGTTTTTTAAAAAGCGTTTTTTAATTAATTACATGCACAAGTTTAAACGCTTATTTACAAAAATATCAATATGACTGAAGTTGCGGTTGTAAGAATTTAGTATACGACGAATAAGTGCATGCATGCCTGCGTTAGTGCGTGATGTTCTTGTGGCAAATAGATGTTTCGAACTACACGCTCGCATGTACGATCTAGTAGGCACTATATAGTTAATATTATTGACAACATCAAAGTAGTCGTACCTGTTATGGCAAATGTCATACAAACACATGGCTTGCATTTGTATTCTCCTAGACTTCAAGTCTAAGAGTTAATATCTTTGTAATAGCCGGTGGTATGCTTGATAGTTATGACAGGATTTATAGTGCATACAACGCGGAAATTTCTTTTGCACTCTATCTAAGCAATCTGAGTATTTTATATACAAAGGATCCCAAATACATACAGAATATTCTAACTGTGACCGGATTAATTTCTTATAAATATGTTTTTTTTTTTATAGAAGAGGGGGCATACGAGCATGCGGCTCACCTGATGGTAAGTGACTACCGCCGCCCATGAACAACCGCAACACCATCGGACTGCAGATGCGTTGCAGGCCTTTTAGAAAGGTGTAAGCTCTTTTCTTGAAGGTCCCTAAGTCGTATCAGTCCGGAAAAATCGCCGGTGGTAAACAATTCCACAGAGAAGTTGTACGAGGAAGAAAACTCCTAGTATAACGTACAGTCATGGAGCGCCAAGCATCCAGATGGTGAGGATGGTATCGTGAATTTTGACGCGATGTGAATTTATCCGAAGAATTCCTCAGAACACTCTGTAAATATGTATTAAGATGTACGAAGTCATTACTGGCTCGGTGTAAAGATTTTATAAGAAATTATAAGCCCTATTACATATATTATCAACATGTGCATCAACTGTTAACTTAGTATCCAATGTGACTCCAAGATCGCGAATAGTTTGTACTCTGTTGAGGTTGTGACTGTATATGGAATAACTTTGTGTGCTATATATATATATATATATATATGCTTTATATATATATGCTATGTTTCTAGTAAACGTAACAACTTTACAATTATCGAGACTTAGCTGTAATTTGTTAATATTACAGTAATTGTTATATCTATGCAGGTCCTCCTGGAACTCAGGGTGGTCATTAGAATTATATATAGTATGATAAATTTTTAGGTTATCTGAATATAACAAAAAATTACAATGCTGAAAGCAATTATTTATATCATTAATAAACAGAGAGAATAACAGGGGACCAAGGATAGATCCTTGTGGCACACCAGACGTTATAAAAATCGTATTTGATTCATATCCATTGATTACCATTTTTTGTGTTCTGTTTGTTACGTACGACTTAAACCACCTCCAAAGATTTCCGCAAATCCCGTTGAAAGCAAGTTTTTCTAACAGTATTCTATGATCCACTCGATCATACGTTTCCCAAAATATGTATAGACACTATCGGTTTATGTATTAGCGTCTATATTGTCAAACGATTCTGAAGTATAAACAATAAGATAAGTGACAGTGAACCTTTACGAACAAACCCATGTTGTTGCGGAAGGATATTATACGCAATGTATATGGATTATTATATGCTATAGTGGATAGATATTATTATGCACCAGTCTCTCCATAAGTTTAGATAAAGTAAGAAGGATTGAAATTGGACGATAATTGACTACATATTTTTTATGCCTCCTTTATGTATTGGTGTTATCCTGGCTGATTTCCACATAGCTGGAAATATATCCCTTGTTAGATATTTATTATGTGATGATATGACCAACGGTTTACATATGGTTACGGCAGTATTTTTGATGGTATACCTGCACCTTTAATGCTCTCTAGTGCCTTCAGTTCTTTAAGTGTTTAAGTTTTTTTAGTGTCATTAAGCGTACCATTGTATACATCGTCTATGTAGTCAATACAGAAGGAGTCAGATACATCATTAGGCTGGAAAACTGAATGCAAGAAGGAAGAATACAGGTTACAAATACCTTCAAGACTATCCGCTTCTGTCTCGTGGTAGTGAATACTATTTGCAATATCTGATTGATTTTGACGATTTTTTATGTAAATCCAAAAGTATTTAATATTTATAGGAATACTGTCTTCTACTGAATTCACATTTTTGTTGTAAGAATCCGATGATTCTTTCCTAAACCTATCCCGATACATTGAAAATATAGAATAATCGGATTTGTTTTTGTATACTTTCCACTTAATCCAAGTTTCGTTTTATTCTTAAATATATGTATGTACAATGCAGGTGTAAACCATACCGGAAATTTAGATTTGGAATTGCGTTTAGAGGGAAAGCGTTTACGTATAACATCAAAAATATTTTCATTGAAAACGTTAACACTTTCTTCGGCAGATTTATTTTGAAATACTTCATACCAATTAATTTCTAAAATATCATAGTCAGTACATAATTAGCATTCTTGTAACAATATCTTAAATGTGGATTCGTTGGCATAGGTTTGGATAAGTTATTACCTATTAAGATGTAATAAAGAGGATGATGTACGTCAGGTGGGACTAGAGTGATAGGCGCAGATAAGGTTTTACTATTGTGTACGTTAGGTAGACATAAATCGAGAAACCAATTCATATTATTTAAAAAAAATAGTCCCTTGTATACAGTCCATGACGGACATGAAGTTTATTAAGTAAGAATATGATGGCGTAATATTAACCCTAGAAATTTTGCTTGCGTTCCATCTAGATACCAGTCAAGACAAGGCAAATTGTAATCGCCATTTAAATAATAGTCATCATATCCATTTATCTGTATAATCTCTTGTAGTTTATTAAAATAAGTAAAACATATTTCAGTATCTAGACCGGGTGGTACGTACTAAATATTGAGAGTTACCGATGCGTAATTGTAATAAAATATGATCTATGATGGGTGGGATATCAAGTGGGCAGCGGGGAGTGCGGGCATGCAGATCACGGCATACAGACAACGTAGCACAGCCACTAAAATCTCGCCACCACAGCGACGCTTTGTTACAGTGCAATCTCGGTCACATCAGAGTACGTTGTAGCGGGAATCCACAAATTCATAGTGTACACCATGCAACCAAGTCTCGGTTAATATTATAACACCATAATTGTGCGATAATATGTTCATGTAAATAGTATTTAATTTAGTTCTCAAACCGCGGCAATATTGATAGTAGACTGACTGTACATTGTTATTTATGTAATTGAATTTTGTATCTACAATATATGATACCTACTGCAAACAAATCATTAGAACCACAGTGGGTACAGGCTAGGATATTCAGTATAAATGCATACACTGAACTGTAGGAACATGGAGTCTGTTTATTAATTAAATAAAATATCGATAACAAAAACAGATAAAACATTATTATGCGTACTAGAATAGATATTAATGCTATGCCTTGAGTATAATGATTGAAAATAATAACAGTAATAAGAATTTTGGAAGAGTTATTAAGCAGATAAAAAATGTAGCAATTTAACCAAAGTGAATGTCTTACATATAATATTAATAATATATTAATTAAATTTAAGTTAATATTTTTAAGTCTGAGATACGAAGGTTTCTTTTATAGGATAAGGGTGACAAACGAGCACACAGTCCACCTGATGGTAAGTGGTTGCTGTGGCCCATAGACATCTACATCTATCTTCGATTAAGAATTAAAATGCAGATGCGTTGTCACCCGTGAGGACTAAGATGGAATGCCTCGTTTCCAGTACATAGGGTCTCCGGTTCTCTACATTCACAATACGAAACACAGCAGCGTTAAGCTGCTATTTTACGCTGGTATTCTGTGAGAGCGTGGTCCTTCCCCGGTTGAACCGACCTATTCGTGCTACAACTATACTATTAATATAGCCGCAGCATGGCTCTACCAAAAAATTCTAATCTACAAAAAATAACACCACATGTGTCTATTGTAATCTCATCATCATCATCATTATACCCCTTCACAAGTACACTGCTGAAAATAGCCCTCCCCCAAGAAATGCCACAAAGCACGGTCCTGAGCCACCTGCATCCATAGACTTCCTGCATATCTTACCAAGTCCTCCGTCCATCTAGTGGGGGGATGCCCTACACTTCGTCCGCCGGTACAAGGCCGCCACTCGAGAACCTTTTTTCCCCATCGGTTGTCGGTTCTTCGAGCTATATGGCCGGCCCATTGCCACTTCAGCTTACTAATCAGTTGGGCTATGCCGGTCACTCTGCTTCTACTGCGGATATCCTCATTTTTAAGTTTATCACGCAAGGAATCTCCGAGAATAGCCCTCCCCATAGCTCGATGAGCGACCTTGAGCTTCTTCATACGGCCAGCAGTGAAGGACGACGTCTCAGTACCATAGGTCATCACTGGCAACACGCACTGGTTGTACAGTCTTGTTTTGAGGTATAGCTGACAAGAAGATGTGCCGCAATATCCCGAACGCTGCCCAACCGAGTTGAATCCGTTGATTGACCTCTCGGTTGAAGTTGGACTTACCTAGTCGGACTATTTGTCTCAGGTAAGCATACTCGTTAACAACTTCGAGCTTAGTGCTCCCAATAACTACCGGCATAGTACATGTAACTGTAACATGGACATTAAACATGATCTTTGTTTTGTCCATGTTCGTCTTATGACCTATGCGTTGGGTAACACTATTGAGGACATTAAGCATAGTACTTAGGTCCTCCAGCGATTCTGCCATAAGGACTATATCATCGGAAAATCGAAGGTGAATGATGTACTCGCCATTGATGTTAATACCGTATCCTTTCCAGTCCAGAAGGTTGAAAACGTCTTCCAATGCAGCGGTGAAGAATTTCGGGGATATAACGTCACCCTTTTTTTTTTTTTGCGGATGGAAAATCATCAAATGACGCCTTTCGCTCTGGGTGGAGCGGAAGGGAGTGTCAGACTTTTACTGACTAAAAACCATCCGTGTTCCTTCAGTGCCCTTACGTTCCGGAGCCGCGGTATCTCTTTCGAACAGCCCGCAGCCCCGGCAGGCGTCGGCCCTTGCGGGCCCCTTCACGCTGCTGACAGCTCTTTGAGGCGCGCGTGGAACAAAACGCGCCGTCGACACGGCCTGTCGTCGTTAGACGGACGGACGGCGAGCTACCCATTGCTCGCCGTCCACAGGCCCGCGCCTACGGTGGCCGGGGCCACGACGTAGCCCCCGACGCCCGGGGCGTCTCCCGCGGCGGCCGGGAAGGAAAGCTGCTGCTCTCTCCTTCTCCCGCTCCGCCACCTCCTTCGCTAGCATCACTGCTTCGCAGAAGGTGGTGACGGCATCCCATTCCGTCTCGCTCCGGACCATGGCTTCGACCAGGGCCGGACGCGAGAGGTCGCCGCCGCCTATCGCCGCTACGAGGACACGGCGGTGCTCCGCCCAGGCAGGGCACACCTCCACGGTGTGCTCCAACGTGTCCTCCGGTCGATCCTCGCAGTGGGAGCACCCGGGCGTATCGTCCCACCCGATTCGGTGCAGGAACCTCCCGAACACACCGTGTCCGGTGAGGACCTGCGTCAGGCGGAAGGTGAGGACGCCGTGGCGTCTCTCAAGCCACTCCTCAAAGAGGGGTCTTATCGCCGCTATAGTGGCGTGCCCAGCACGGGGTTGCAACAGTCGCTCTCTCCATGTCGCCATGAGATCATGCCGGAAGTCTGTCCGCTGCACGACAACTTGCCGCGGCAGCGGGGTTTCCCCCCGACATAGTGCCTCCGCGCGCCATTCGTGCAGGCGCGCGAGGACTATCGCCTCCAGATCCCATGGTGGCAATCCGGCAAGGAGGCACGCTGCCTCGCGGGAGATCGTGCGGTAGCCGCGAACCATTCTTACGGCAACCACCTTTTGGGGCGCGTTCAGGTGGTGGACGGCAAGCCGCGCCAAACCACGCGCCCACACCGGGGCCCCGTAAAGGGCCATGGACCGCACAATCCCCGCGTAGAGCCTCCGGCAGGAGGCGTTTGGCCCCCCCAGGTTCGGAAGGAGCCGCCTGAAGGCAGCCCCGGTCCGTTCCAGTTTGGGAGCCAAACGTCGGAAGTGCTCAACGAAGTTCCATCGGCCGTCGAGGACGAGTCCTAGGTACTTCAACGTCGACTCGACGCCGATGGATACCCCTCCTACCATCGCTGAGGATCCCGGTGGTGGCCTGTTCCGAGGACCATGGAAGTGCATGGCCTCGGACTTGTGCAGAGCCACCTCAAGACCCAGCTGCCGGATCCTCTCAACGACTATCGCAACCCCACGTGTCATAGTTTCCGCCGCCACCTCGTACGACCCCCCCTGTGCCAGTACCAGCGTGTCGTCAGCGTAGCAAACTACGCTGACGCCGGTAGGGAGGTCGGCGCGCAGCACCCAGTCGTAACCGATGTTCCACAGGGGCGGCCCCAGAACCGAACCTTGTGGGACACCGCACGACATCTCTCGCCGGCTCCACTCACCGTTGCGACCGGGGTAGATGACGGCCCTATCCGTCAGATAGTCCCCGACTATACGACGGAGATAGGTCGGCACCCGGTGATACCGGAGTGCCTCCCTAATGCAGCTCCAGGGCATGGAGTTGAAGGCGTTGGCGATGTCGAGAGACACCGCCAAAACAACCCCCCCCCCTGGCCACTGCATCCCCCGTCGTGAGGGCTCTCACGCGCATGATGGCGTCCACCGTAGAGCGCCTCTTGCGGAAACCAAACTGGTGTTCCGCAAGATCCGGCCCCGTCCCCGCAAGGTGCTCGGCGAGGCGGTTTGCAATGACTCTTTCAAAGAGCTTGCCCACCTCGTCGAGCAGCACCACGGGCCGGTATGCGGACGGAGAGTCCGCAGGGCGCCCCGGCTTCCGAATGAGGACCAGCTTCCCCGTCTTCCAACGAAGCGGGAATTGGCCTCTCTCCAAGCATTCGCTTAGGAGCCCCTCCAGTCGGGGCCCGAGAGCCTCCGAGGCCAGGACCCAGGCTTTGCCAGGCAAGCCATCGGGTCCTGGGGCGGTATTCCTGGCCTTGAGCCTACGTACCGCCACTCTCAGGTCTACCCCGGTCCCTTCCGGGATGCCGTCGTCGTCGTCCCCGTCCTCGCGCAGGAAACAGAGCGCTCACCACGTCGTCCACGAGCTGAGGCCGGAGACTCTGCGTCAGCGGGGGGGCCCAGGTGCGGAGTTTATCCCGCACCATCTTGTAAGTGCGCCCCCACGGATCTCTGTCGAGAGTCTCCAGCATCTCCTCACGGGCCCGACCCCGGGCCCGCATGACAGCCTCCCGGAGGGCGGTCTTCGCCGCTCTGTATCCCTCGTACAGCTCCGCCTCAATGGCTGCCGCATTCGGTGGACGAATGCGGAGCCTGCGATGCCTGGCGTACAGGTGCCGCGCGGCGACACACGCCTCGCGCAGAGACGTCAGCTCACGCGACCACCAATACACCTGGCAACGGGCGCTTCCTGGCCAGACGCGGGGCATTGCCACGTCACATATCTCGGACATGGCCTCCTGGAACCACCCTGCCTCACCATTGACGTCGGCAGGCCTATCCGGTGATGACACCCAGGCCTGCACGATCGAGGCTTCCTGGAGGAACTCCCGGTCCAGCTGCTTCAGCGCCCAACGCGGACCACTCGGGGCCTGTTGGACTGGCGCGCTCGAGGGCTGGGTGGAGACGTCAAACCGGATGTACCGGTGGTCGGAGTAGGTCTCCACCCCCTCCATGACTCGCCAGTCAATGGCACGCGGCGACAGAGCGGGGCTAGCGAACGAAATGTCCACCACCGACTCGCCCCGCATCCGCACACACGTGGGGACAGAACCCCGATTTAGGACGACCAGGCCTGTCTCCAGAGCCCAGTCTTCCACCATCCTACCCCGCACATCTGTACGACGAGAACCCCAAGCCAAGTTCTTGGCATTGAAGTCCCCGAGGACAAGCACGGGGAGGGGATAGCTTCCGACGACGACTGCTCTCAGCTCTGCAAGAGAGTTGTGGAGCTCGGCGAGAGATCGGTTCGGGGAGAAGTACACCCCCACAACGACGAACTCCCCGAACCGTGCTGCTACGCACCCCTGACCCCTCCTGACACCTTCAAGGGTCGGGGTACCGGCGGCGGCCGAAGAGATGATGGCCACTGAGCCGTTAAGGTCCGCCACCCAGTCTTTCCTAGGCCAGACAAAATACGGCTCAGCGACCACAGCGATGTTAATCGACCACTGCGCCATGCTCTGGAGCAACAGATCCTGAGCGCACCGCGCAATTTTCGACGGAATCAAAGGCTTTCTCATAGTCCACATACGCCAGACATAGTGGCAAATGTACTCTTCGGACTTTTGTACAATTTGCCGAAGGTTATGTTAGTGGTCTATGGTGCTAAAGCCTTTTCGGAAACGGGCTTGTTCGGGAGGCTGGAAGTCGTCAAGTCTGCGCGCGAGACGATACGTAATGACTCTCGAAAACAGCACGTAGACGCGGCTCAGAAGGGAAATCGGTCTGTAGTTCTTCAAGAGGGCGTGGTCACCTTTCTTAAAAAATAAGATCACCGCATTTCTGGCCTCCGGTGTAGTGGAGAACGGAATTAAAGAGCTTCTGAAGGAGTTCAAGTACCGGTTTTCCAGCCGCTTTCAGAAGCTACGCTGTAATTTCATGCTTGCCTGGGGCCTTGCCATTTTTATGGTACTGGAGAGTCATTCTAATCTCACTCAGACTGACGTCCGGATATCATCGGAATAGTGTCGGATAAGACTCGCTCTTGGATCGTTACTCACATTTACGTGTGGCTCCAACGATGATGTGTACAGCTACCCATAGAATCTCTCAATCTCACTCAAAATCTCAGGTGCCTCGAAAACGACGCTGCCACACTCGTTTTTCAGCTTCGACAGTTGGCTTTTTCTGGCAGACAGCCAGAAAGAGCCAACTGTAACACCATATCTGTCTGTTCAGTTGTCTGTATGCTGTCAAATCTGTTAAAGACTGCAGCTTCATATCTCGTCTAACAGCCATGAGATTAAGAGTGTGATCGGAGAGTTTTGCGTTCTTCTGCGGCGGGTCTTGCAAAACTTAGCTCCGAACGCATTCCACGAGCTTGATATTCATATCGTCCACTGCATTGCAATCTTCTAGGCACTGAAAACGGTTTCGTAGCTCTAACTGAAAGGTTTCGGGACTTTGGATTAGAGCACGAGGGGGACGGAGCGTTAACTTCATTAGAAGTGACCTCTCCATCTTAACGTTTAGGTTCAGTGTACCTCTCACCATCCGGTGATCGCTGCCGGTTTTTACCCTCGCGATCACTAAGACATCACTGAACAGTTGTCGACTGATCGTCATAATGAAATCAATCTCATTTTTTGTCAAAACGTCGGGGCGCGACCAGGTCCACTTCCTGTGGGGCCGCTTCTGGAAGAAAGAGTTCATCATAGAGAGTCACTCTTTCTCTTTGAAGGCGGCCAGCTGCTGGTGCCTTGAGTTCCGTTGCCCTATTCCGAACTTCCCCACTTTCAGCTCACCATTCTCTCTTGTGCCTAGTTTTGCGTTGAAGTCCGTACCGTTTGGTGATTCTGAGTATAAGGTACGCAACCCTCGTCGACACACTCCCAATCTTTACAACGTTGTTAACGAGAGACTTGTGGACGATAAATCCGACACCTCCTTTGGGCAGATGGTCGCCCTCCCGGTGATAGAACAAGTTGCCGGATTCGAGGATTACCGTGTCCTCCCCCTCTCTTCGGACCTCGGATAATTCTACGATATTCCAGCGCAACTTGTCTATCTGTTCTTTCAACTCCAGAATCTTCTCGTCAGTCCTCAGGGTGCGTGCGTTATAAGTTGCCAAGTTGAGTCGTCATGGGTGGCAACCGAACCTCCATTGGAGATTCTTAGCACTCCCTGCCCCGCCGTTACCATAGTCGCCACCGTAGCCAGGAATAGTGGGGCCGCCGGGGACTGGACTTGTCGTTGCTCATGGGGGATATATTTCCCCCCATGATCAACGACACTTATATCAGTTATTATCAGTTTTTTTATTGTTGTTTTGCTGTTATCAGAAAGATGCTGCTTCCCATCCTCTGCCTCAGTTTCCCTCTGTCGCCTTTTACGACACCCACGGGAAGATATGGGGTAGTGAGTATTCTTACCCGCCACTTCACGGTATATATATATTGTAATCTTGTCTATTGTATTTATAATGTTTACTTCGAAAAGTGTGATTTTTATAATGCGTGTAAGGTTGATTTAACCATTTGTAAATATGTATTGTCGTATAACACATAATATAATGATAAAAGTTGGTTATGTTTACATAATAATAATAATAATAATTCTTTATTTCAGATATCAAAGATCCATAAGTTGTTAGTATGAGTTATATTAGGTTAGTAATTGAGGAACATTAAATAAATTTAATTAAATTAAATCAAAACTAAGATCAAATCTATACCCAAAATTAAATTACAATAAAATTAACAGTGGTAGAGCCATGCGGCAGCTTTTGCAGTCGCACGGATGGGCCGGCTCGAACCGGGGTGGTACCACGACCTCACAGAAAACCAGCGTGAAGTAGAGGTTTACCTCTGCGTTTCGCTTGGTGAGTGCAGGTGGCCGGAGGCCCTTTTTACTGGAAATGAGGCATTCCATCTTAGTCCTCACGGGTGACAACGCATCTACATATTGATTTGTAATAGAGGATAGATGTAGATGTCTATGGGCCACAGCAACCACTTACCATCAGGTGGACTGTGTGCTCGTTTGTCACCCTTATCCTATAAAAAAAAAAAAAAAAAAAAATCAAAAATAAAAATAAAATTTAATTCAATTTAAATCAATTCAATATAACTTAATTCGATTCTTTAATATATTAATTACTTGAATAAAATTAATCTATAGTTTAATTCATGTATCTGCCACCCTCTGGGGCACCGGGCACATGCATTTGTAACCAGTGCCACAGAAGGGGGCTGTCAGGCTTATCGCTGAGCACGTTCAGGATGGTGTTAGCGCTCCCCCGCGTACGGAGCATCAGTGAGGCGATGCGGCGTCGCAGCACGGCGTGGAAACCGTCCGTGTGCGCGTGCGCAAACATCGCAGACGCACTACAGCAGCGCGGGAGCGCCACCAGCACCCTGAATGCGTTATTATATTGTATTCGGAGAGCGTTGATGGCCCGCTGCGTGTAGTTGACCCACAGATTGCAAGTGTATAGAGTTTGGCAAAAGGCTTTAAAGAGAGTTATCTTTACTCCAAAACTACACCGCGCGAATCTGCGTGCCAGCATATTACAGCGGACCGCCATCGCCCTCCTTTCCCTTTCGATGTCAGCATCGTCTTTTAAATCCTCGGTAACCACATGGCCAAGATATTTAAACGCATTTACTCTGCCTAGAGCGACGCCATTTAGCAGCACACGTGGCACATCTCCCAGCTTACGACGCCTAGCTTGAAAGATCAAGAGCTTGCTCTTTTTAACATTGTACAGGAGTCCGTGTGACAAAGCGTACCTCTCACATACACCTATTAGTTTTCTGAGACCTGCGATTGATGGGCTTAGCAATACCATGTCATCTGCATAACTGATACTGTTGATGCAGTGATCATCAATCGAGCAGCCGACCCTTGTGTCGCTCAGCTCAACAATCAACCTATTCATATACAAGTTGAAGAGAGAAGGAGAAGTTAGCCCTCCCTGTCTCACTCCACACTCCAACCCGTACTCGTCAGAAAGCTCACCAAGACATCTAACCCGGTTAGTTTGGTGTTCATACCAATATTTAAAAATATTGATCAACCCACCCGGCATACCTGTGTCTTTTAATTTACGCCAAAGAATATCATATCTAACCAGGTCAAATGCCTTAGTGAGATCAAGAAAGGCTGCATACACAGGCGTGTTCCTATCCGTGTAGTACCTAACAGTCTGTTTGAGAGACATAATTGCGCATTCAGTCGAAAGTCCTGGTCTGAAGCCGAACTGAGCGTCATGTAGGTGGAGATGCTCTTTAAGTTGTCTCTCAAGCAAGCCATCAAGCACCTTAGATGTCGTTGTAGCTAATGATATCGGACGGTAGTTGCACTTGTCGGAAGTATCACTAGTTTTATTTTTTATAATAGGCACTATCACCGTCTTCATTAGCTCATTTGGCAGATAGGAATGCCTAATGCATAGCCTGAACAGCAGCCCTAAGAGTCTCGGTAGGTGTGGCCCCGCATTGTGAAAATGTTCAATGCTAAGGCGTACATATGTAGGCGTAAATAATTTAATTTTAAACTTGTTTATTGCGTTGCAATGCTGCCTGTTGTCAACCGGGTGTTATTCATTTGATTCGTGCGATGTCTTGGAGGGATCTGATTTCAATAGCAAGTAAAGTATCCGTCAGTTTGCAAACTTCACTAAAACATTTTACGGGCGTCGATCATTTTTGTCAGCATGAAGTACGCGATGAACGGCTATTATGTCGGATGATTGTAAAGGATGCTTAATAGCATCGCCCAAACACTCAATTATTATGCTGACAAAATTCTCACCTCGCCTGTCGAGGATATTAGATATTTCGACATTGCACTGTCTTGCTTGTTGTTTCATGGTATGTCTTTTATTTTCAAGTAGTTGTATTTGAGTTTTAAAGCTATTAAATTGTGATATATTCTGTTCTACAGTTTTAGTCAAATGTCAAAGAGGTCCTGTCGTTCATTCGAGAAGCTAAATGATTTTTCTATTTCGCACATTCTGTGTCACAGGTGTTAACTTTGTTCAATGATTTATTAAGGTTGAGAGTATCCATGTTAAGTTTCAACATATAATCAATAAGTTTTGATAACGCAGAGTTAATCTTTGATAGTTCGCCTCTTAGGGCTGTATTTACCGCGGTGGCGATGCTATTTATGATGCAATCGATATTGGTTTTATTTCATAATTGCATTTTATTATCAAATTTAATCATATTTGTATCTGTTTTATCGTTTTCTATTTGTCTATTTTTACGGGTAGTTATAAAGCTTTCGCCGCCAATCTTCTTTACCGATGCAGGAATATTACCGACCGATGAAAACACATTCGGTGGTGTGCGTTGTAAAGACATTGTTGTGTGTGGGTATATCTGTAGTTACACAGGTGTGAAAGAGTTAAAAAAAATATACAAAATATAGCGCTGTCCTTACGCCTGCCGGTGAAGTAATGTGGTCCCCGCTCCCTGCTTTGTAACAGTCCGACGATGCTATATGCGAGAACGAGACGACAGTTGCTGATTTATTGTTTTTCACTCAATCCACTTGTATGAACTACAATCTTAGTACAGTAATCACGACACTAATAAATATTGCACTATGATCGATTTTTGTGTACATACTCGTATAATTAGATATTTAAGGAAGGACTTAACACAGGGTACCACTCTCAACGCATGCTGCGTTCGGAATGTTGGTTTTAACTACTTAAACAGGGCCTTTTTAATAGGCTTTTATTAGGTTCGGCCGTATCTATCTATCTATGTAACGGAATCTTTTAATGTAATTTACTTATTAAAAAAACTACGTCATGATTACAATAATAGTATACAACCGTTACTTAGTCTTAAATTAAAGCTAATTACAGTGTTCTTACTTAAAAATCATAACTTAAAGAGTACGAGTAGAAAGGTAATTTAAAATATATATATATATATATATAATGTGTGTATATGCATGATTGTGAGTGTGTGTGTGTGTGTGTGTGTGTGTGTGTGCGCGCGCGCGCGCGTGTGTGTGTGTGTGTGTGTGAGTGTGTGTGTGTGTGGAAGTATGTGTGTGTAAAATGCTATTTATTATTATATAAATTTATTATATAAATTAACATGCTATATAGTGAAGCTTATATAAAGCTTTTTGGTGACAACGTGTTTAAAACCATATGTGGTCAAATTAAAGAGATCAATATCGGACGTGACAAAGGTACATGGAATAAACGTATATTTGTGTGACGAGTGCGCTTTAAAGCGATATCATCGATAGCAGCACGGGAGAATCTATTTGACTTGTGAGTAATCTATGCAAAAATAACATATCGAGCGACTCGCGCCGATCTTTTAATGGTAGAAATCCATAAAAATGACAGCTATCTTCGTCGATAACACAATTTTGATGCATTTTGAATTTTAGGTATTTGAATGATTTTTTTCTGGATGGATTCAATGACATCAATATGCTTTGCGTACTGTGGAGACCATACACAGCTCGCATATTCAAGTGAGCTTCTTACATATGCAACGTAAATGGCGTTAATGCACTTGATATTACTGCAATTCTTGCACACTCTAAATCCAAAACCTAGCATTTTATATGCTCTTTCTGTTATGTAGCTTATATGTAATTTTCACCGTTTTGTAGATGGCTGAATGGCTTGAAAATTAGACCGATGACAATACAATATTTAAATAACCTGATCAGGATCACCCAAAAATTCTCTCTAGAATCATCACAGCTTACGATCAAAGCGTGTTTTTTAAGTTTTCTTAAATTTTTATATTAAAATTTTATAAAAAATTCAATATTCGAAGTATTAGTGATTGTCGATGCTTTTGCCTTTTAAATGTAAGTTTATTGATGTTTTTTCTATAAAAACACTAGCGATGGAATGCGTGAATTCTTAAAAGCTTTAAGTTTTTATATAGTAGTAATTAGTATATAGTGGTAAGTACGGTAGATAAAACAGAGTTTTTAATCGTAGCCCCCTAAATAACCTATATTGTGTAAAAAACTCCTCCTGGCTATATGGAGCGATGAGTTGCACAAGGTTAGCAAATGGACACGTAAAGCCCACTGGGACTCACTGCGACTAACCTAACGTAATCAAAGTGCCAACCCAATAAACACCACCTGTGAGACTGGCATTGGCTTATGAGGCCTTTCTGCCGAATCGAAAGCGATTCTCTTTAGGGCAAAGGGGGCGCAGGTGGCGACGAGCCGCTGAGGGAAAGCCTTACTAAGGGAAATTAAGAAGAGTCGGCCTGAGCCGCCAGGAGGCAGTTCAGGTCGACCGAAAGCTTGTTTGGCGGGTCCGAGAGAGAGTTTCTCGATCTTCAGACTCGATAGCGAGAGGGGAGTGGGGCTGCATAGGAAGCTGCCTCACGAATAAAGTGATTAGAGTCAGACTCTGAGGCTTTGAAAAAGTTCTCAGAGAGTGATTTCAGAAATTTCTGGACTGTGGGGAACTGTGAAGTCGCGATGGAGGACGGCGTTACGGACGTACCAGGGTGCGTTCGTAGCTCGACGACAGAAGAGGTTTTGAACTATTTGGAGTTCGTTAATGGTTTTGGGATTAGCGTGGACAAATATGGGGCCCGCGTAAGTCATGACTGGTCATATACTGACCTTATAATGGGATCGCTTGTTGCGGAGGGATATTTTACTGTGTGCAAAGCATTCAGCCTTTTCCTCGTCCTCGAAGGCAACCGTACCGTCGGGACGGGAGAGAGGGGGAGTGTGGGTGATAGCGTCTATGCGGCGGGCTCTTGCCATCTGATAGTACGCTGTATGAGAGGGAGAAATATTCTCCATAAGCTTACTCTTTTCGAGGTCTCGAAGTTTGGAGAGGCGAAAACGGACTTTTCGTTGAAGACGATTGGCCGTACGCCTATAGTCAGGGGTGGGATAGATTGCTGCTCTCCGGAAAGCAGCTCACTTAGCTTTCAATAGTTTGCTAATATGTAGGGGAAGACCATGATTATTAGCAACCGGGACGACCCTTTCGTTCTCCTTAAGGGAGCATTTTATAAGAGTGGAGAGTTTCGTTGGTGAGGGCTTAATATTTTATTGGTACTGTAGCTTCGTATATTACAAGATTAATCATACTATTTATTCTCCGAGAGTTAGGATATATTTAATTTAATAAATCTTTGCTCAACAAAGGTGTTTAATTAGTAGCTCTTTCATGTTTTAGGTCTAGTCTGCTTGAATCATGAAATAAACTTAATTTAGAGAAAAGAAATATTTAATATTGAATAATATTTTCTCAAAATATATTTAGCTTTAGTCACTTCATTATTGGTTTGGGCGCCTTAATTAATTCTAAAACATATTAACTTCAGAAAAGTGTTCATACAAAGAAAATTAAAAAGTTATTATTTATCGTTATCACTCATATTGTTGCACTTATCTTTTGATTTTAGTTTATAAAATATAATGATTAATATAAATATCCACCACCCGCCTGGACTACGCTATTAATTTTGCATTATTTAAGTTTGAGATAATCGTCAAATTGCTACTATAGCTTCAAATAATTTATTTTATCAACTTTACGATTAAAAAAAAACTAAATACTTTAGATTATATATAGCCTATATCACTCCTAGCATTGCCTTATAGCTGTTCGTGCAGTTTCATTACAATTGGTTCAGTCACTCCGAAGATTAGCCCGGACAGAAAAAATAAAATAGTTATTCATTCATTAATGGCAAATAACCGCCCGACCACAATAAAAGGCAGTTCTTATGATACTACAGACTGATAATTCAATTTTATTTATATGTTGTATGGATTAGTTACATGTTAATAATAATATATAGATAATATTGTAAAGTAAGATTAAAGTTACAGCCTGTACGATAGTACCGTGATCGTATGAACGTTAATTAAATGTGTTTTATTCTTTATTGCACACACTGTAAGTTGATAACGATTAATAAATATTCAATTAAGATGTACAAAGGCAAGCTTAACCCTAATAAGAGTTCTCTTCCAGCAAACCTTTTGGGAGAGAGAAACAGTTTTATATGTATATAAAACAAGTAGGTAGCAGCGTGCGTACTAAATAATTAACAAAACACTACTTAATAGAAATTTAATATATATATTATTAGGTAATGTTTCTTTACTCTGTTCCGAAATGTATCAAGATAAGAGCTAAAACGTATGTTATGTCAGATGTTCCATAGCTTGACCGCCCTTGCAGTAAAGGATTTACCAAATGGACTTGAGAAATGAGAAGGAGTTTTGAAAAGTAGTGGCCTGGCTTTGAGTTTCGTGAGGTGCAAGATCCTTAAAACGCTCACGGAGATATTGAGGTGCAAGAAGATTAAAGAGTTGAAAGTAGAGAAATGACAACACATGTAAGTCTCGACGTCTACATATAGGAAGGCATTTTAATTGAGCCCTGTACTCTGAAACATGATCAAACTTACGAAGACTGAAAATAAAACGTATACACAAAGTTTGAAGACATTCCAGTTTGTTCCACAGCTTCTCTGAAGTATCCAAAACACTAACATCAATGTAGTTAATGAGAGGAAGAAGTAGTGCTTGAGTTAAGGTTATCTTAGTTTTTAAGGTTAAAAGCATCTGGAGGCGCTTGAGAGATTGAAAAGAGTAGTTCACTTTTCTGCTAACAAAGATAACACCTAGGTTCTTACCAGTCTCTGTATATGGAATTTGAGTATCATCGTAAATTACTGCAGGGATCTTCGAACGGTCTAATAAGTTAAGCATACGTGAGCTGCCGATAATCATTACCAGGGTTAGTAAGAATACTAAACGATTTTGCCCAACTGCTTATGCTACTTAAGTCAGCATTCAGCTTAATAATAGCCTCCTCTATATATTTGACTTTGAAATGACGGTACAGTTGCAAGTCGTCAGCATAGAGATGATAATGAGAGCAGAGTACATTAGTGAGAGCATTGCTCAAAATAGAGAAGAGAAGTAGGGAAAGAACACTACTCCGAGGAACAACCGCCGTAAGATCTCATCACTTGGAGAAATTCTCCTCGTGGCCGACACACTGCTAGCGATCCCTAAGGTAAGAATTAAACCAAGAGATTACTGAGGGTGAAATGTTTAAGGATGAAAGAATACTAAGAAGTATGTCATAAATAACGGACTTAAATGCACTGCTGAAATCTAATAATGTAGATCAGTGAGAAGTCTTTTGTCCATGGCGCATTATCAGACACTTGAATCAGAGCGCTGACTGTGCTATGGTCTGGATGAAAACTAGATTGAAAAAGACTCAGCAGGCTGTAAACTATATTTTCTAGTACTTTAGGTAAGATCGGAAGAATATAAATAGAGCGGAAATGGAATAAAGAGGTAGGCTTAGAAGTTTTTGGAAAGGAAATAATGAATGCCTTTTTCCAGCAAGTCGGAAAGGAGCTCGTTTCAAGCGAAGAAGTGATAATGTGAGTGATAATAGGAACAAGTTCATTAGTGTTACGTTTAATCATTTGCATACATAGATTGTCAAAGCCAATAGCATTAGTGGAAATAGATAAAAGGCATTTTTATGTCACCATCAGTATTTTATTGAAATTAAAAGGAGAACACAACGGCTTAGGAATATTAAAGAGAAAATTAAGTGTAGTAGACTTAATAGAGCTACCAATAGAAATCGGAGGCTCAGAAAAGTGCCGGTTGAGTGCAGTCAAATCAAACGAGATATTAGAATCATTATATGATTTGCCTATTCCCAGAGTTTTAAGAGATTTCCACATCTGAGCGGAATGAGAATTTTCAACCTCATCATAAATATGTCTCCTCTTAGCATCACGACACATCTTAATGTGGCTTTTTATATGTAAACAAATTTTCATTAGTAGGGTGCTTCTTACAACGCCTCTTAGCTTTATCTCTTTTGGACATTACTGCTTTTATAGACTCTGAAGGGCAGGTTCTGGGAAGTGTTTAACCCTGACTCGATTAAGTGGTGCATTTGTATCGAAAAGGTTTAAAATGAGGTGATTAAAACATTTACCTTACTATTAACATCTTCTGAATTTAGAACAGGATACCAGTCAATATTATTTACATCATGTCTCAAATGCACCAGGTTAATTAATTTAAAGCTTCTTAGGAATAAGAATTTAGATTTGCGCCTAGGACGTTGAAATTTATAGGAGAGGAAGATAAGATCGTGGTAAGAGAAAGACGCAGATAGTTGACCATGCGGAGCAATCAGCATCAGAATTAGAATAAGATCTAAAAGAGAAGGGGTACTATCAGGCGAATGGTGAGTAGCAGAAAGAGGAAGAATATTATATAAATTAACAGATTACACCAGGGAGAGCAATTTTTTGCTACGAAAATAATTCTTTAACAGGCATGTGTAAAAGTCACCTAAAATAAAGGTATAAAGTTACAAGTTTTTCTTTTAAAGAAAAAAATATATATCTCACAGAATGTCAGCGTAAAATAGCAGCTTGACGCTGCTGTGTTTCGTATGGCGACTGTAGAGAACCGGAGACCCTTTTTACTGGAAATGAGGCACTCAATCTTAATCCTCATGGGTGACAACACATCTGCATTTCGTAATCGAGGATAGATGTGGAAGTCTATGGGCCACAGCAACCACTTACCATCAGGTGGACTGTGTGCTTGTTTGTCACCCATATCCTATAAAAAATATTGCGAGAGGGGTTATAATAGACCCCAAGCAAAGTCCTAGAATGATTAATAGTAATTTCAATAAATACATTTTCAGAAAAATTTATTTATATATATATATATAATATATATATATATATATATATATATATATATATATATATATATATATATATATATATATATATATATAATATGTAACAAAAACCCTGTGGTTCCCGTTAAGTACGTAATCAGGATCATTATTCGAACCTATAGAAATAACTTTTTTTTTAAAACTCGAACAATATCTTTTTTATTTTATTTAAAAAATAATTGTATGCAAATTGTATGTGGTTTTATTACCTCAGCATTGTCTGGGGAGTAAGAGGATTGTCAAAGACCCCGCTTTACTTAGCTTTAGCATCGGCTAGTGTCAGTAAGAGGTAATAATATCACATAAAATTAAAAAAAAAATTAAAAAATATGGTCGAATTAAAAAAAAACTTATTTCTATATGCTTGAATACTGATCCTGATAACGTACTTAACGGGAACCACAGGGTTTTTGTTACATGTTGTATATATTGGGTGAATGATTAACTATTTTGCAAGGAATGTCAACTCTCAAATAGATTGCCACTCCAGCATAAAGTTTGTGGACCCTGTCATTACGTATATTTTGATAATTTAAAAATTTTATTTAAAAATTAATTTACACATTATTTGTATATAGAATAGTTTATGTCCAACGTGAATAGTATACATAAAATTAAAGGAAAATAAAAAATTAAACACGTGTAATGCTTTAAAATTAAAACATATTTATGATCAATCAAAACTCTAAACATGAAACTACTACTACTACTACTATACATTATCGCGTGAAATACATTATATTTCCGTGTGTATCGTAAGAGTCGACTATAGAAAATGGTAGGAAGATCTCAATACAACCAATAGATAACTGTAGCTTATATCATCGAACCGCTGTGTATTTTACATCTATTATACCTATAATAGATGTAAAATACCCAGCGGTTCGATGATGGGAAGTAGCCATCGCTAAACCAACTGTCAAGTATAGCGATTATGTCAAGTTACCCATTCTATAGGAAAAGCTAATTTATTTTGAGTAAAGAATACTAGTAGTAGTTTTTATTAACAATATGTATTTGATCCCCACGAGATTGCTATTTTCCTTAGAGATTGGTTACAAAACTTATCAAAAATTTAGAGCTAAAATATCGAGCGCTCTTGACACTATTCAATTATCTTGAAAGTTACATAATATCACGACTAACCTTTATCCTATGCGTTTTCATTTTCTATTATACTTATTAAATGGGTTCCATACAATGGTTATTTAAAATCTTGAATTTTAAGATATTATTGAGATTAAGATTATTAATACTTAATAAGTATTAATTCTAATTTAGAAATTATTTGCCAGTAATTCGGAAAATTTCTAAGTAGATCGCAAAAGAAACCTTTCAAATTACTTTAAAGAACATGATAGTTATTGACATGAATAACGACGTTGATCTGATTATTTTAGGGTTTTTAATTCAAATAATGTTACAGCCTATACATACCTCTCACTACTGGGCACAGGTCTCCCTGCAGGGTCTCTTCCAGAGAGAGTTTTACGCTATAGAAAATGTCCACCACTCTACCAGAAACGCGTATTGGCGGAATTCACATGTCATCGAAATTTTTTTTTGATTTCTCAAATATGTAGATTCCTTCACCGTGCACGTGGTAAATCGTCACATAAAATTGTATCGTACCGACGGACTTTTTCAAGTACATACACTCACACATTTATATCGTCATTTTTTCATGAAAAATTTATTTTCTGGCATTTTTGCAGTCTTAAAAGCGTCTAATTTACCTCATCAATAAATTATTAAATAAGTTGACTTGATTTACAAGCATGTATTTACTCTTTGTATTTACAAAATTAACAATCTATTTATAAAAGTTTGAGGAGCAAAGTTGATGTTATTTTTCTAAAACGCACGAAAATAAATTCCAAAAAATTATTTTATTCGATGTGTAGTTTTCGCCTAAATAAAAGAAATCACAACGTAATTTATCTCTTAAATTAAATTTTACTTTAAGCAGTCTTAAAGTAGTTTTATATTTGAAAACATAATTTAAATTCTACTAATTATAATATTAAACATATTAAAATTAAAATTAATTAAAAAAATACACAACATACATACAGACTACAAACGTTAACTCGTTAAATCACCGCCGTCTGTTGATAGAGTGCCCTGAACGTATTATTACTAAAATTTTATTAATTAAATATATAATAATAATTATGTCCCTTAATTTCTATTGAAAAATATTAAAATACTTACCATAACCATTACAGCCTATCAATACTTCATTGCTGAACATAAACCTCCCCAAAGATTCCGTCATAGGGCAGAATATTTGCCATAGTTGCCACGCTTGGCAGCGCGCAGATCGCAGTAACAAACGTCTCACATTTTTGATACTGACGTCGCTGGCCTGGGTATTGTAATAGAAATCTCGACCACTGCTTTAATATTTTAATAGAAGTTGATGGAACTTATCTCTACCTCTGTATAAATACCTCTACTATAGAAATCCTGGGTATTGGCATCCATAAAAAATTAACGTGTTTTTCACCATATCCGCAGATTTTCCATTCAACACTTCTGACCTTTCAAATCGGACCAGACAAACAGACCTTTCAAGTCAAGTGCTGAGGTATAGCGAGTGGAGTAGTGTAAAGTAGTGTATAACAAAAAAAAATCTTATTGAAGCTCATATAATTCTAGTTGTGCCTGTTGTGCACTGAGTGGCCAAGTGTTATTGTAGAAAAATAGTAGTATAGTACAATTAAAGTATTGTTCGTGTGAGATCTAGTTTATTAGTTCTTGTCAGTAAAGAATAAGACCCCAGAACCTGATTTGAATAATGCCGACACAGGCCCGTCATAAAATCACAAATAAAATTAACGTGATATGGCTACATCACCTGAATACAATTATTGCGACAAACGTTACTGATTATCAGACAGGCTCCACCTTTTATTACAAGTGACAATTCTACTCTGAATCGCATAATAATAAAAGGGCAAGCTCAAACCTTTTCAATTGACACAAATGAATCAATATCGCTTTGTTATAATGAACCCGCTTCCTTTTTTTACATATTCAATTCGATGTTATTGATTTTAGTCTCAAGTACGTGGTTCGATGTTAACGTAAAAAATTACACATAAAAGAGAGAGCAATTAATTAGAACGAGCTCAAAAGGGATTAGAGTATTTAAAAAGGGTGGATAGATGTTTAATGTATATGAGCAATGAACGTTCAAATATAAGACATGTACGTTGGTAGATTTGAACGTTTTACGCATCGTTTGTAAATTACGTAAATGTTAAAGTTAGCCCTATTCGTATGTGCGTAAACATTTTAGTCTCGCATACCTCGAGAAGAAATGATGATATCATATCCAAACCCATTTCTTTTCAATTACATAATAAGTAGAGTTTTCATAAACATCGGGTCGTTGTTTCTTTATATACAAAATAATAAAATAAAATAATTGTAATTATTATTAGTCACCAGATCGGATATTGACAAAGTGAGCGGATGCTGCACTGAATATCCATTACATATATGCATGGCATACCGAATTGCCCCCACACCTATTTTACGAATTTAGGTTTCAAAGTCATATTCAAGATATGGAACTTCAAATGAGCCGGTATTAAACGGCACCTTCATAGATAAGGGCAATAATATATTAACATGAGGTACATAAACAATAACTAAATAGACCGACTGTATAAGTCTTATTCAGCTTTGAGGTAAGTAATTTCGCCTTATCTATAACGGGAAGTGTGTGGTACAGGTAACTATATATTACCTCGACTGGTAGCATACTCTGAAAAAATATAATATATGTCTAGGGCGAATTATATTGGATTAATCATTGTTTGTAAATTAGTTTCTCATTCAAATTAATAGTAAAGATGTTTTTTTTTACACATAATAATATATAAGCATCTATATATCCAATTTCAATTCTTACAAGAAATTTATTAGATTAGCAAAAGATATCTATCTTCTGCGTAAGACACATTATAGTATCATAATTTGTGTCAAGTAAAACAGAACAGAATAGAATAAAATATAATGGAATAGAATAGAATGGAATAGAATATAATAGAATACAATAGTTGAGATATTTTTAATTTCATTAGAGTTTATTTCAGTAGTTTTTTTTTTTACTTTGACTTATTTATATAGATATAGATAGTTTTGCTTTTTATCTTTAATAATTTATGTATCGTTACTTACTAATGAACTTTACAAATTCTTTACTTAATATCTGTCATCACATTACGTAACAACAACGTAATTTTAAGATACTTTTGAGATCATGCTGATAGAATGTGTGAACTGAGGGACTACACTTTAATGGCTGTAACTTTTTATATATTCTTTTACGACTTCCAGAATTCCTTCTGCAATTGTTTTAGGCCTCAAGGCCTACTAAATCCTTAGCAACTCATTTCGCAAATTTCCGACATGGTCCCTCAGTTCTCACATATATCATATAAGGTCGGGAAAAATGTTTCTTTGTATTTTATGTACAAATTCAAGACATTTTTTATCAAAGTTTTATTACATTTAATATTATATGTGCGATTTTGTTCGATAACTTGTTGTCATCTTGAAGGTAGTAACATAACCCTGTTGCTGTGGAAATCTTGGGATTTTTATCAAAAATATGCGACAAGTAATTTCGACAGTCCTGTCTTGGTATTAATCTAACACTATCTAAAGAATTCTAAAGAGATAGAAAAAGGTAAAAATCAGAGGGTATAAGATAAGTACTATTTGGTGGATGCATTAATACTTCCCAGTCAAGCTTTTTTGTCGAGTGACCAAAGATGTGTATAGTCTGGCGTTATCACGATGAAAGGCCACTCCTCTTCTGGTGATCAATTCCGGCCGTTTTTACTCAACTTCTTGCTTAAGTCTCATAAGTTTCTGGCAGTAGAGATCTGAATCGATGGTTAGGCTCGGCAGTAAAAGCTCATAATAAACGATGCCCTTCCAATCCCACTATACACAAAGCATCACGTTATTGCGCGTTAATCCGGGATTCGCTACAATTTGTGCAGCTTGACTACTCCTTGACCATGATCTTTTTAGCACGTTCTTGTCGTCTATTCATCGCCAGTGATTAATCTTTTGCCAAAATTGGCATCGACTTTATCCCTATGAGGGCGACTAGAGCGGGCTGCATCTTTGTCATCGAAATTGCTGGACTGAAAACGCTTGAACCAACTTTTTGCTACTCTTACTGATACTGCATTAGGTCCATAAACGTAACAAATTTTTTTTTTTTGGCAGCTTGAGTCGCATTTTTCAGTTCTTTGTTATAAAACTTCAGAATGTATCGAATTTCTTCGTTAGATTCACTCATTTTGGCGGACAGAAAAATAATTGAAAAGTGGCGGGAAAGTACTTTTTACTTTTTATTTTTCTTTTTCTTAATGTTCTATATTATATATTTATATTAAAACCAGCAAAGAAATTTTTCTTCAATTGTATACATAACCTATAGAGGCATTACCAAAATTGATTCTTATGACGCATAGGGAACGAAATAGGGAAATAATTATATTAAATTAATATATAACTTTTTCTTGTTATGTTTATTATTCATATTTTTCAAAAATAAAGAGAATATTGCTGTCACATATCCGGCTTACCTACCCTTTCCTGGAGACAGCGAGATTATCTAGAGGAAATAAAATAAAGAAATGTGAAACATCAATCTTTCCCTGTATGTAATCCTTCAGTGGAGCTAATATAAAGATCTTACCTATCTTATTACAGGATTTCAGTAGATGTTCATTGCATACATCGTAAATCAAAAGTGAGTTCAAATTCAGTAGAGGTTGTTCTCAATAAAAGAGATAAATTTACAAGAAATACGTCCGTTTAAATGAGTTACTTGTTAGTAAAACGTAAAATATTATAGTCTGGACACCCATCGCTTACAAAGCCTTTTTATTTTTCTCTGAGCTTTTGATAATATATATCTAGTCACTGTTCTGGGACTATTATTTAAGGTATATAAATTTTACACAATTCTTACAAAACTTCTTTTGGCTTTAAAATGTGAGTGATCGAACATTCGATGCTGTTTTGATTAATAAAATTTAAAAAAAATTAATGGGATATATTCATCGACTTCCCTATTTTTCTTCAATAGCCAGCCTGCTTATCGTGACAATAAGCCTGGATGTTTTCATCTGGCATAACAACCATCCGTCAGAAATTATTAGATATTTACTACCGTGGCTCACTTCATTGCCAAGTGGTTGGTAATGTTCTCTTTTACTTACTTACGTTTACGTTACAAATTTACTGCTGAATACCTACATATACAGTGGCAGCAACGAAAGGCATGATGTAACTTAGCAATTTTTTTATCCATTGTCATTACTCTGGGTACCTCCTAGTAAAGCTGTTCCCCATTATTTGTTTGTGTTGTGAGATTTGAGTTTGAAATTTTAAAGCAATATAACATACTCGTAGGCATGTGCGTTTTGAGAGAGTCATTTATTTAGTAGGCATTTGGAGATTTTTTATTTGCTTTTAGAATTCCTAGAAGAGTCCTTATTTCCATTAAGAGATTATTCTATATTTTTTTGTTAATGATAAGGTATTATATAATAATTAAGATAGAGGTAAAAACTAAATATTATATATCGATTGTTATTGTTTCATTATTGGCGACGAGGTTCGCCACCCGTCACGTCCTGTCTCCCGGGGGGGCGAAAAGTGGATTGCGGAGGCCCGTCTGGCCACGCTGAATGTATGTGGAGCAATGAATGATAAGATGGATGAAATATGCGAAATGATGAATGATAGAGGAATAGATGTGTTATGTGTAAACGAGACGAAACGAAAGGGAAGAGATGTCACTGCACATGGCATGTATACCGCTTACTGGTCTGGAGTAGACGAGACCGAGCGGGCATGTCAGGGAGTCGGTGTCATCCTTTCAGAAAGAATGGGTCAATGTGTGAAAGAGTATGAATGTGTTAGCCCAAGGCTGCTGTGGATACGAATGAAAGTGGGCTTAAAGAAGTTGTTTGTGCTAGGGGTGTACGCCCCAGATATGTCTAAGCCCACTTATATCCGAGAGCAGTTTTGGGACATGGTAAGGCTGGTGTTGATGAAATGTAAGGAAAATGAAAATATTATTATGTTAGGAGATTTTAATGGAAGGGTTGGGGTGAAGAGGTCTGGTTATGAAAGGATATTAGGAACGTTTGGCGATGAAAGAATAAATGAGAATGGTGAAGACCTCCTCACCGTATGTGTGGAAAAGAATCTTTTTGTGGCGAACACTTTCTTTCGCCATAAGAGGATTCACATGTATACATGGGAAAGAGGGGATGATAGAAGCATGATAGATTTTATAATTGTGGATGAAAGAATGAGGAGCGCAGTGGTAGATACAAGGGTTTACCGGGGGTCCAACGTAGGGACGGATCATTACTTGGTCTTATGCCGAATTAATGGTCTATTCAGACGTTGGCGGCATCGGACATCGGTGTCTACCACTGCGTTACAGCGTATAAGAATAGAGAGGTTACAAGATGAAGGTGTGAAAGAGAAGTATAAATGCAGATTGAGGGAAAATATAAGTGGGTTGAATGAATTATGTATGAATGATTTAGAATTGAAGAATGTATGGAATAATATTAAGAAAGTTTTGGTGGATGCAGCCACCGAAGTATGCGGTGTAAGTAAGAGAACGAATGAAAGGAAAAGTAATACGTTGTGGTGGGATGATGAGGTACGGATGGAAGTTGAAGCAAAGAAGAGAGCATGGCTAGATTTACTAGCAACTAAAGCTGGTAATTCTGGCGGTATGAATGATGAGATTGAAAGAAAAAAGGCAGACTATAGACGTATTAATAAGAGAGTAAAAGAAGTTGTTGAAAGGAAAAAGCAAGAAAGGATAGATAAGAATGATAGAAGGATATCTGATAACTTCCAGGCAAATATTAAAATGTTCTGGAAGCTCGTAAGAACTGCCAGGGGAAATTCAAA
Source organism: Parnassius mnemosyne (assembly GCA_963668995.1). Classification (NCBI taxonomy): domain Eukaryota; kingdom Metazoa; phylum Arthropoda; class Insecta; order Lepidoptera; family Papilionidae; genus Parnassius; species Parnassius mnemosyne. The sequence continues at coordinate 41,059,600 of CAVLGL010000104.1, read as the reverse complement.
ACAGCCTAGAATAAATGCTATACGAGACGAGAATGGCTGCATGCTGAATGATGAAGTTTCGAATTTAAAGAGATGGAAGGAATACTTTGAAAGCGTGTTTAAGAGTGAAGAGTCGTCTGGAATAAGTGAAATAGAAATTCCGGAAGAAGTGGAGAGAGGTAGGGAGATAAGTGTATATGAAATAATGAAAGCAATGAAAAGCATGAAAGCAGGTAAGGCAGCCGGATATGATAGAATATCACTCGAAATGCTAAGGGCTGGTGAGGGTGTGGTTGCAGGCCTGCTGCACACCTTGTTTAATTTATGTTGGGAACTGAAACGGGTACCGGAAGACTGGTGTAAAGCCGTTATAGTCCCAATATATAAGGGAAAGGGGTCGCAGCAGGACTGTAAAAACTACCGTGGTATCAGCTTGCTTAGCATTGTGGGTAAACTGTATGCTAAGGTGTTAATTGAAAGAGTTATGGAAGAAACTGATGGAAAAATTTGGGATGTGCAAGCTGGATTTAGAAAGGGGTGGGGTGTACGGATCAAGTCTTTTCCATGCGCATGATAGCGGAGAAGTTTTTGGCTAAAAACCAGAAAGTTTTTTGTGCGTTCATGGGCTTGGAAAAGGCTTATGACAGAGTGGACAGGAATGTGTTATGGCAAACACTGAACTCATTTGGGTTGAGCGCTGGCTTGATACAGGCATTAAGATCTCTTTATAGGGACTCTAGTGCTTGTGTCAGGATCAACGGGGTCTACTCGGACTGGTTTGGCATTCATAAAGGTGTCAGACAGGGATGTGTGGCTTCCCCGTGGCTGTTTAACTTATTTATGGACAGTTGTTTGCAAACTTTGAAAGTTGAAGAATGTGGGTTGAGAATGGGTGAGTCAACCGTCAAATGCCTTTTGTACGCCGATGATCAAGTCATATTTGCATCGTCGGCGGCCGAGTTGCAAATGATGGTTACTTTAATGAATTGGTCATTGAAAGAAAGGGGTATGAAAGTGAACGCAAGTAAGACGAAAGTGATGGTTTTTGAAAGAGAAGAAAGTAAAACTTTATGTGAAATAAGAATAGAAGGGGAGTTGATTGAGCAAGTGGATGAGTTTGTATATTTGGGATGTTTATTTAGCAGGGATGGTAGATATGATAAGGATATAGAACGACGAGTGAACGCAGGAAATAGAGTGAATGGGGCTCTACACGCTATTATGAGGAGTCAGAATGTGTCAACTAAGGCACGTATGGCAATTCATAATGCTGTGTTAGTCCCTACTTTAATGTATGGTAGTGAAAGTTGGGTCTGGCAGAAGAAGCATGAGAGTAGAATAAATGCTGTAGAAATGCGTTCCTTAAGGAGTATGCTAGGGCTGAATTTGAATGACAGGGTGAGAAATAGTGTGATAAGAGAAAAGTGTGGTTTGCAAGATGACGTTGTGACAAGGATTAAGAAAGGAATGTTTCGGTGGTTTGGTCATGTAGAAAGAATGAACGAGGAAAGAGTGACAAAGCAAATTTATGTTGCGGAAGTGAACGGCAGGGTCGGGAAGGGACGCCCTAGACGAAGGTTTATCGACCAAATCGGCGATACATTAAAAATGGGCCAGATTAGGAGTACCCATAACCGACGGGCGTGTATGCGTAGATATATGGATGTAAAAGAGGCGAGAGAGGTGTGTCAGGATCGCGCCAAATGGAAGTCCGTAGTCTCTGCCTACCCCTCTGGGTGACAGGCGTGAGTGTTTATGTATTATGTATGTATTGTTTCATTCTTAATAAAGATTCCATCACGGTATTACCATTAAGTTTAGATTTATGCACAAATACAATTTCAGCATTATAACTGGCCGTAATTTGACCATTAACCATTGATCATTAACAATTACGTCATTTGTTCGCGAAATAAAAAAATAACAACACAAACACAAAGGTTTTTATTTTTATGACCTTTTTAAGCTATTAAAATCACAAGAAGATTCAGAAACAAACTCTTGGATCTTAGAATTATAATGCATAGAAAAAATATACCGCACGCGCAGGGAGACAATTAGAAATTAGCCATGAATGGCTTCATATATCTGTTACTATCAAAATAGGCCACTGTAACACTGGCCACCATTGTAAATGATTATACGAGTATAAAATTGAATATTATTTCGTAATCTAACTGCTAGCGGACACAGGCGCGGAGGTTGAGTAATAATAGGGGTGCGCCGCGATCTTTCCGTAATGCACTAAACTGACATCCACGCGTCACCCTCTGAAGAAGTATGGCTGTCGGTGCCGCTTCACACTCACCTTAACTCCTCGGTCTCACAACACATCTTGCTCTTTAGGTTTAAAGATCTTTATTACTCATTAAGACAAATAATGTCACTTACATGAGTACATAGCTGAAGGTAAATTCCACAGTCGTTCACCAAATTAAATTCACCAAAAATACACAAACTTCACCCGCGCAACGCATTCACGATTATTTAAGTGAGTCATTTGCAACAAGATATTCATAAAATTGTTTCTTGAATGCGTTGAACGAGCTAACAAGCTAGCTTTGCATATAATATCAACGTAAATTGCACACGGTAATATAATCACGAAATGTTGTTGAGTTGTTTTGACGAAAGATGGCGTGACTTTATAATTCGTAATTCTGATGATGTATTTCTCGTACTCGACGACCTCAGCATCAGTCATGCTCATTGGTCTTATAATTCATGTACTAATGCCCTAGATATACATTATTTTGTCTTACAGCTGACTTAATGAGTTTAACGGCTTAACATCAAAGGCAGGCTTTTAGATTTAGTTTTTAGTTATAAAACGTGTGTAGTATCATCTTGCAAACTCCCACTTGTTACATTCTCATCATAAGGTATTAGAAAATGTTTTTAAACTAAGTTTTGCTCTTATACTCAACCTTTGCAGAGCTACAAGAAAACAGTTTCACAAAGCTGACTTAATTAAGTCAGCTTTGTGAAACTGTTGAAAAACTTTTCTTCCCAATTGGGAAGAAAAATTTTGTTATATGACCGATGTGGAATGCATGACTTACTTTTATAACTCTTTTAATAATATTTTGAATAAATATGTTTGTAATTTAAATTGTAATTTAAAATACCCAATGTGGGATACTAAGCCGCTTGTTAAATTATCGAAAGAAAAATGTAAATACAATAAAAAGTTGAAGGAATCCGTATACCTTCAACTTTTTATTGTATTTATGTAATAATGAAAAAGTTTGATCATGTTGCCGTAACATGATTAAACTTTTTCATTATTAAGAAGCACATTTAAAAATATGCTGCGTCACTGTTATGCAAACTTTATTGATCTTTCCGAAAATAAAATAAAAACACATCCTAAGTTTTTACGGTCTTTCATAAAATCAAAAAATTCCACTAGTGATTTACCTGAAAAGATGTTGCACAAAGGTAAAGTTATTTCTGGTAGTATAGAAACTTGTAATCATTCAATGAAAACTTCCATTCCGTATTTACAACCATACAGCGATTTTTCCGGACCGATACAACTTAGGGACCTTCAAGAAAAGAGCCTACTCCTCTTTAAAAGGCCGGCAACGCATCTGCGATTCCTCTGTTGTTGCAGTTGTTCATGAGCGGCGGTAGTCACCAAGATTATCCAAGTAGTCACTTACAACTTTAAATATAAATGTAACTGATATAAGCTTTGACTTGTTTGTTTTTAAAGAAATACAAAAACTCAATATCAACAAAGGCGCGGGTTCAGATTATATTCATCCTCTTCGTGTTTTGAAATGTGCCACTAAATTTGCAGGTACGGTAAGGTTAATTTTCCGCACATCTATCAAAAGTGGAGTGTTCCACAACATATAGCAATACTCTATAATAACGCCTATTCCAAAAATTATAACAAAGATATTGTTTGAATAAAACTACTTTTACGGATTTAATCGCGTTTAATTAACTTATTTTTCTTATTTTTATTGATTTTCGACGTTTCGGGTGCTTTCCAGCACCCATGGTCACGGGAGACTGAGGTGATTGACGTCCCGATGTCAGAGTTAACCCGGAGTACCTTCAGCGTTTTTAATTATTAATTTTGGTCCGATCTACGCAGAATGAACTTACTGTGTCTTGAAGTCTTGCAGTTATATGCTTGGGTTTAGTTTTAATTTTATCAATTACAGGATCCCAAGCAGGTGGTAGTACTCAGCCTCCCTCTATATTGAAATTAGGATGTTTTTTAATTTCAATAGACTCGCGGGAATTTGTGGTTTATCAAATTGAATGTAATGGTGGGGGCCGTCTAGGATATGATCTCAAACTGCTGACTTCCTGGAACGTTGGTGCTTCACGTCAGCTATGTGTTCTTTTACGTGGGTTTTTATTGATTGTTTTGTTTGCCCTATATATGAGAGACCACATTCACAATCAAGCTTGTACACTCCTGCATCGTCTAAGCTTCTTCGACGGCTTATAGAATGTTCTAATAGAAGCTCGCTTCAAGATGTAGCCAATATTGTCTGTGATACCTCTGACATATGGTAGTGCAGCAGGCACACGCTTGACTGTGGCCGGCTTCACTCGGTCACTGTGACGTAGGCGCGGGACCCCAAGCTTGTTGTCGTGCAGAACCTGCTTGACGTGCTGAAGCTCAGCGGCCAAGTGTTTGCTGTCACAGATCCCTCGTGCTCTCTGTAACAAAGATTTGCCCAAGGTAGCTAACTCTGAAGGACGATGGTGGGATTCACCGTTTAAATATCGGTTTGTATGGGTCTTTTTTCTATACACAGTGTGACCTATGGTGATATTAGGATTTCGAATGACTAACACATCTAGGAAAGCTAAAGAATTATTTGCCTCTAACTCCATAGTAAATTGAATTTGAGAGTTTATGGAATTAAGATGTTCTAAAAATGCAGTTACTTTGTCTGATAGTAAAATTGTGAAAGTATCATCTACGTACCGCTTGCAGAACCTTGGAGTTACTGATGCAGTAAGCAGTGCTTTCTCCTCAAAGTCCTCCATGAAAATATCGGCAACAATGGGATCCATTGCAACACCATCTACTTGCTTGTAAAACTCTTTGTAAGGCAATTTCTGAGTAATACTGCATATTCTGCTGGCATGTTGTTTTTTTCTAGTTTCCTAGTTACAATTGAGATGCAGTCTTCAACAAGTAGGCATTTAAATAGAGATTGAACAACAAAATTTCGTAAAAGTAGTTAAATTCAATGTATAGTGTTCGCGTAAATATAAGAAATCATTATGTAAACCAGTACGGGCTGGAAATAGCTAATAAAATACGCCGACTAGAAGATCTCAAGACCAAGCGCGCAAGATACGTAAGATTTTTAAATTTCTTGAAGAGATGCAGAGACCATAATCTCATTCCTACGTGTGTCAAGATATCTACTAAAAAAGACATTCGAGGAAGCGCTAATAATAAAAAGAACAACGAACGCACTGAAACCATTAATTAATTAAGTAATAAAGTTCGCTGCTGAAAATAATCTTCCCCGATATTGTATATCCCCGATTGCCTCTGTTGTGGATGTTCTTCTACGAGTACTTAATGGTTAAGTGCTTGTAGATATTCTTAGCCAACAGACCAATTTCGGTATCAGTAACGGTGCACTGATACTGAAACCGGTCCAGTGTTTAATAATATAGGCAGCATCATAATAAATAGATTCTGTTCGTGAAATATCCATGCTGTAGCGTATTAAGTCTGCAGCACGACTGGGTCTGATCAATCGGGAAAGCACTACGCTTGTTCAGAATAACATTAACTTTAATACAGCATTATGTTGCGGGTTGTGAATAATAAGGCATTCGGTCTTAGTCCTCAAGGGTGACAAGTATCTGCATTTTGATCCTTAATTGAAGACATATGTCTATGGGCCACAATATTCACTTAACTTAACCTCATTTGTCACCACATATTCTCTTTTTTTACTATAAACTAGTGCTTGACTAAAAATCCCACCAGATGGTAAGTTGTACTTGATAATAAATCGAATTAATTTCAAAAATTTAAATTGAATTAAATTTAAAAATTGGCAATATACAATTGTACTACTCATTATCATTACAAACACTATTTATTTTGTAGTATTTTTTGAAGTTTTATCGAATATCAAGTTCACAACTAACTTTAAACGAAGAAGGCTACAGTTTCGTTATCACCTCTGAGGAATAAGCTGAAATACCTCATGACCCGTAATTATATTGACTTTAAATAGAGGGACTCGTAGGTAGAAAAGTATCCATTATCATCTTTAAATATATATATTCTATAAGTACATTATAGTATCTAACCGTACGGGGATCAGTGAAACTCAACGTGGTTTAAAATTGATCCTCTCGATATCGTAGCGGCAGTTAATTTCTTTTGAATATTCATAAGCCAGTAAATCTCTTCCAGCGCTTGCTTTTAAATTTTTATATAACTATGGTTAGGTGTGTGAAATACCCCAAAGTTATATAAATGGCGGAGCTAAATTATTTTTTGGTTTCTCCTGTTATTAAGGTTGCAAACTTTTTAATGTCAAATCTAGTATTTTAAGACTTTTACTTTATAACTGAAGTGTTAATGGGCTAGTCTTATAGCTCGAATAACCACCTACCGATGAGAAAAGGTTTTCGAATGGCTTCGTGCCAGCAAGTATAGTGTAAGGCGGTCTCTACTGATGGAAGGATGACCTGATAAGAGATACAAAAAAAAACAGCAGTGTCAAATTGCTATATTACGTTGATATTCTGTGATTTCGAGGTTTTTCCCTGGTTGAGGTGACTCATTCGTGCTAAAATTGTAATAAAGCTGTTGCCTGGCTCTAATACATGAAAAAGGTTTAATGCCATCCGATCATCGATGATTAACGCTATGTAAAATATATAACACTAGTATAAATATACATTAATTTAAAATATTATTTCAAAATCAGTTAACAAATTATTGCAATAAAGTTGTGAGATATTGTACGTAAATGAATGGCGCTAACAAAGTTAATTTAATATCCTTCATTACTTTTGTGTGCCTTGAAAACTTCAGTGGATAGTATCTAATCAATATTCGTAAACCAAACTATACGTTTTCCTTGTACTTTGAAACATTGTATAAAGTTATCTAAGCTAGTTACTTGATTATTAACGTAGATAATCTACTTTGAGCTTTTTATTATGGTCTTAACAAAATATGGCATACTATAGTATAACAATATATCCGAATATTTTTAACACATATTTTATTGGGTTTGTCGATTATAGTGGCTTTATTACTGCTTAGTATGCTGTCCTTAACATAACTTTCACGCTGATTTATAATACTAAATTCCTCCGAATCGCCATCTAGTTAATGGTCAAGTATTAATATACCTCCTTGCATACTATGCCCTTAGAATGGTTTACTCGTAATTGGCGTTTCGAAACCTTATGTAAATACTTCCGTCTGTTAGCGTATACCCATATCACATATCAATTAAAATGATTTAACGTTTCAAAGATAATCAATTAACAATAGATCTAATTTATAAAAAATAAAATATAAATTCTAAGCAAGGGGCATTTTACACGTCAGGTAAATACGTAATAAATCACGAATTTAAGCAGTATAATATAATGATCGTATATAATGACGCTCATAAGATAACGGTAAAATCCTACCTGCAGGGCTAGCATCGGCAGGAGACAATATTATCCCCGTGGAAAGGAGAAAACTTTTATCCCCTCGCTTAGTTTTATCCACCCTTCGAGCACACCGGTAGATATAATATCCACAGTAGATAAAATGGGAGATAGACTTAGACTTAGATAGATATTTTGTATGAATATAAACTTAAGCCCACGTCCTATGAACTACGATAAAATTGTCCCTTTCAAATGTCAAAAAAGCATATTTTTTATCTTTCATTTGGCTCCATGCTACGGACGGGAGATATATGTCTACTCGTTATGTCAAACGGATATACGTGATATATTTCTCCCAGTTGCCGTGCTTTGGCATAGGGACAAGATGAATTTATCTCTTGTCAGTGGGTATTTATTAATTATTTATTTTATTTTGTTATTTATTTAATTTCAAGTATCTAGGACTAATTATTACATTTTTTTTCAGAATTATGATTATTATAAAATTTTAATTAAATACTCTGTTATTATATTAACATTGGATACATGCATTAAAATTATTATTATTATTATTATATATTTATAATTAGTTGCTGGGCAAATGCATCTTACAACAGTGTTGCAGATGGGGACAGTACACTCTGTCACTTATCATTTTTAGAATACCGTTGGGGCTGGCCCTAACCCTGCGCACCAGAGATGCAGCTCTTTTACGCATAGTTGCGTAAAAACAATCTACATGAGCTTGAGCAAACATCGCTGATGCGCTGCAGCCACGGGACATCGGAATAAATATAATCGGGGGATAAAAATTTTGTCTCCAGCTCATGATAGGCGTGCTTGTGGTAAGCGGTGATGAAGCCCTACAGGGTAAATCAACTAATGTTAATTATTTTAAGACGATCCTTAGCGTTACAAAAGCAAAAGTTATTCCAAATTGTATTATATTTTTACAAATAATAACACAAAAAATTACTTTTGATAATTGAAAACACCACAAAATGCAAATATATACATAATAATTGTGAATGGAGCGTTAAATTTGCGGCCAATGCGGAGAGCTATAAAGTAAACCAAAAACATTAAAATCTTCATTGTTCTTTACTGATGCTCTGGTTTTATGTTTATTAAACGTTATAAATGGGTTTTTCATTTTAAATTGTATCATATTATATTGTTTCCCTCGCAGTGTTTGTGGCAGAAATGGTACGTCGTCTACCATCATACGACTCTCGACTAAAGTTTTTTAATGTCCAACGATTATCTTTGAGGAGACAAAGTTTTTTTTGCACAAAATTGTACTCGTACATTCTCATATAGATTGTCCAGAGTTACTAAGACTAATTAACTTCAATTCCGGTATACGACAACGTATTGAAAGAATTGTCAAAATGTATCGTAATTACGACGAGATAAGCGAAGCAACATACATCTAGATATATTCGATAGTGGCCTCGTTAGATTTAAATGAAATTTACGAGTTTCTCTTAATTTTTAATGTAAGTTTCTTTTTATCTTGTTTATTTTGTTATTCTACCACAGTTTAATTATTATGTTGTGTATATTTTTCTGAATTGTAGTTTAGATCAATACCATTATACTTTTAATTTTGGAACTGTATATAACTACTATCTGTTTGTGTACCTTATTGAATAAAATAAAATGCAAAATAAAATCTTTAGTTGCATGTCCAGTAGTGGACTGATTAGAAGCTGATGCAGAAGATTAATAGTTCATATCCGCCATATTATCTACTGGCTTCATATAATAGAAGTGTGAATTCCGCAGGTAACGCGCGATAGATATTTTATACAAACACATATACAATAATTTGGATTACAAAATTGATGTGTAAATTGATATATTTATTATATTACAGCACAGAACATAAATCATAGAAACTACTTTATTACTCATCATTGTGTTAATATTTTTTCGGTTATCTGTGAAAATTTTCTAAAATAATGTGTTGTAAGAAAATTAGGTCGAGAAACAGCTAAATTTCTACATCTTGATGCAATTGAAAAAAATATTGAAGCGCCTTTAGATATTGAAGTCAGTGATCTGGACACACGACAGTAGTCCAAATCACTGTTTACTATATATTTTAAGTGAAGTTTCGAAAAGAGAAGGGCGACGCCAGAGCAGTGTTTTGTATAACGCGAACCATTTCGAGCTTTTTTCGACCCTCTTATAACTCAAAAAGTATTAGATTTACACACTTGTAATTTGGCATGTCTAGAACTCCATATTTCATGGTTTAATTAAGTTCTTTTCAAGCACTAACTAATTTATTATATAAGAAGTTTAAACAAACACAAAAAATATTTTCGCAAATGCAAGAAAGAATGTTGAAGGTCAAGAATTTATGTAGATTAAAAGTTTTTCAATATTTTATGATATCCCAACAAAAACATAAATGTGAAAAAGGGGCCAAGTTCAATACAGTGGACATTTGGGGTTGTCGGCTTCGTCGATAAAAATTCAGTTCTAAAGGCATGCCAAGTTCCATAGCAGTTCCTTAAATCATATATATAAGGTATATATATATATATATATAATATAATTACATTATTGTTTTATTGTATATATTATCTTTCTAGCATTGCATTGCCTGCTTTCCTTGCTTCAGTGAATAGTGTCAGTGACTTATGTAACATTATTTTAAATAATAAAGTAGACCTGTGCTTTGCTACAGAGGCAGGGAAGACATGGCAAACGCTCTGTCCCGGTAAAAATGTTCCACTAAAAGTTAACCAAAAAAAAAAACAGTGGGATATTCCGTTGGTAAAGGACGTGCAGCAAGATTTGTTTCATAATTTCCATAGTGACCAAGATAAAACACGCCTTCTAGCTGTTTTGACTAAGGAATCTAGTCACTGGTTACATGCTTTACCATCAAGTAATCTCGGCACATTATTTGATGGGGAAAGCGTGCATCGCCGTAGGAATCCGATTAGGAGCGGCAATTTGTCAACCCCATCGGTGCCCCTGTGGTAGCAGTGTCGACAAGTTTGGGCTCCACGGATTTTCATACACCTCAGTCCCTCAACCCCGTGACCATGGGTGCTATAAAATGCTCGAAACGTTGGGAATATAACATAAGTTAATATACGCGATAAAATCCATAAAATTAGTTTTATTTAAATGTGTAGTGTTCGCGTAAATATAAGAAATCATTGTATAAATGTAGATGTCTATGGGCTATTTATCAGAGGCGATACGTAAAGATATTATTATTTAAAACTTACATAACAAGACACAAGTAGTTTTACATATCCTGTTAACAGTTAATGCGAAAGTTTTAGTGCAATTTCGCTCCGTATCGTAAAATTGCTGGTACTGCAAAAGTCAAACTTTGATCGGTAGTTTCTGGTACGACTTTTCTTTCATATATATTTCATTGTTAATTCCTTTTCTTAACATGAAGCTAAAAACTTTTTGATAGTTGTTTTATTTAATTACTTTTATTTTTCATTGTCTTGTCAATGTTATGATATAACGTGTATGAAATGACACTCACTATAATTGGATAGGTTTAATTTTTTTATTTTTGTATTTAGAGAGCCATCTTAGACATACTGTGTCATGAACCACTTCAGCACTAAAATATAGCTACATAATTCTAGCACTGCTAAAGGGAATATTACACCTACCAAATTGTGACAGAATTACAGGTTTTTACATTGCCAAATTAATAAGACAAAGAGGCAAATTATATTTTTTCATAGAAGTATGAGTATCAAACGAGACGAGCACAATTCACATGATAATAAGCGAATGTTGTGGCCTATATACAACTTCATTCATCATAAATTTGTGTTTATAAACTGCCTCCACGATACAGGAGTAAATCCTAGTGTGGAACGTTTTTTAAAGAAATAAAGAATAATCAATAAATTAAAAGGATCTCCCTATGAAACACAGCTGCATTATGAGGGTATTTCACGCTGGTATTTTTGCGAGCGCGGTCTTTCCCCAGTCAAACATTGTACCATTTGTACTGCAGCAATATAACAGCTGTCAGAATCACAGAATCTAACCCGTACGAATTTATTGTGGTCTATATTATAAAGTCTTTTCTTAATTGGAGGGTACCAGTACCCCTGGCGAATCCCTCGCTGAGCATCCACGACCATGCTATTCCACTCCTGAGCGTGGGTGCTTAGGCTGCCCCGCGTATTCTGGGGGGGGGGGGGCAAAATTCCGCTCAACACAATAACTGCTCGGGGCAAACTGAGCAACAAGACCAAGGCGACCCCTGCCACGCTATCCGTGAATTTCTGCAACATCAGGGGACTTCACTCGAACTTAAACGCCGTCCACTACCATCTTGAGACGGCGAAGCCGGCCTTGCTCTTTCTGACCGAGACGCAGGTGTCCTCTCCGGCTGATACATCGTATCTCTCCTACCCGGGGTACAAATTGGAGCACTCCTTTGTGCCTCGGGCTGGAGTTTGCGTGTATGTCAGAGAGGACATCTGTTCTCGACGCCTCGGCAGTCTTGAAGGTTCGGACCTGTCCATCTGTTCAGATGACAGCGCCATCTATCTCATACCATGTACAACAAACTAGCGACATCTAGATCGCCCGTACTGTAACTAGGAAGTAACCTAACCATTGTATCGATCACAGAGTGTGTTAGTTATAGAACCTAAGCAATTAGTTCCATTGTAATACCGCTGAGGGCGCTGTACGAGACTATAAATATGAAGAGCCTTGCCAAGGCTCGTCCATTTTTGATCGATTGCACAACAACAAAACATATATTCCAAGAGATCGCAGTCTTTGCTGTAAAATATTTTTTGGTGACCCCTACTGCAAGAAGGGCAAAAAAAAAACGCAGAGGCCAAGCAGATATCCACAAGGAGAAGAGCGACGTAAAGCGGACATCGTTGAACGGCTGGCTAATCGCCCGCCCGACCAGCAACTCCGACAACGTGGCGCGTGGCACGTGGCGCGGTGGTGAAGCATCGTGCGAGGCGCGTGGCCGCGAGGTGCGAGGCCGCGAGGCTACAAAGCTTCGAGGCTGCCCTGGACACAAAAAAACGAGCACGGGAACCGAGTGCCGTGCATCGATGAAGAAGAAATCGGGTACCACAAGACTTCATTTGCCTGGTGAGACCTTTCCTTTCTTCTTTTACAAGAAAAGAGCTGCGATCTCCCTCACAGGACTGCAATTCGGCGTCGCTGTGTATCAATTCCCTCAACTGCGCGTGTCGTTCGAGTGGCACGTGGCACGTGGCGGCACGTGGTGTGCCGGCCAACCAACCAACCAAGGCGAATACGAAGCCAGCGGACAAGAGGAAACAGAGAAAAGTGAGCATCTTTTCTTATTCCTTCCTTTCCGTATTTTTTCTGGTTTAGTATTCCCATTAATTTACTAGTAAAAATGTCTAGTGATGAGGCTAACGACAAGCCAACTCCTTTAGAGAGTCAAGAACTAAAGGAGTTAAAAAAGAAGCGAAAATCCTATAGAGGAAAACTTACTATGTACTGCAATTTTGTACAGAAATTTAGAGAAATTAACGTAGAAAAATTATCTGCCTCTCAAATATTAGATTTACAACTAAGAACCGAAGCTGTAGGGTCTATATACAATATTTTAGATACTATACAAGAAAGGATCGATGTATTGTGTACCGATATAGACGAGCAATTAGCAGACCGTCAAAAATATGATGATGCCTATTTTGAAAATGTAGCTCATGCTAAATTAATGATAAATTCCAAGCAATCCGGACATGCCCCCAACCAAGTACAAGTTGTAAATGTTCAAAATAAACCAGAGACACAGGACATAATTAGATATCCTGAAATTTCATTACCATCATTTAGCGGAGGAATGAACGATTGGTTGGAATTTAGAGAAAACTTTGATTCACTAATTAACCAAAGTCAAATGAATAGTATTCAAAAATACAAATATCTACGAAGCTGCTTACAAGGTGGCGCTCTGGAGGTAGTCAGCTCACTCGAATTCACAAGCGAGAATTACTCCTTGGCTTGGAATCTACTCTGTGAGAGGTACAACAACCCACGTTTATTAATAAATAAGCATCTGAAAGGGCTATTCAATATGGAAACAATTTCATTTCAAGCTAGCTCTTTGAGGTCTGTCATAGATAATATATCCAAACATTTACGATCTCTAAAGTCACTTTCGGTACCTGTTAGTGAATGGGACCTAGTAATTATACATTTTATTAGTTCCAAATTACCACTTTCCATACAAAGAAAGTGGGAAGAGCGGATTAGCTCGAAGGAATTGCCTTCGTTGCAGGAATTTAAGGATTTTCTCCGCTCTCGAGCTGACCTGCTAGAAGTGTCACACTCAGACGAAGTAAGTTCTGACAGTCGGGACAAAAGGTCTTTGGTGGCCACGTCCTCCTCCGTCACTCCGAGACCAGAGAAGCAAAATTTACATCAATGTCCACAGTGCAAGGGTAAGCATTATATTAATCAGTGCCCAGGATTTTTAAGCCTAAGTCCAGTGATGCGCATCCGCGCCGTCAAAAGGTCAAAGCTCTGCCTCAACTGCCTGAGCCCTAACCATGCAGTGATAAACTGTCGCTCATCAACGTGTAGGCAATGTCAAGGTAAGCATAATACACTTCTCCACATACCTACCGAAGGTACACAACACCAGCAAACATTTCAATCACATCCAACAACGCTACTAAACTCGCATTTGGCGCATACAAACCAACAAACTAATCATACCGAGAACAAAACGCAGCGATCGGCTGGCGTAACAAATGAGTATATAACCACTACTACACAGCCACAGACTAATAAGGCATTTGCACAACCGAGTACAAGCACATCAAACAGTGCGCGGTTTATTGCTACCGGACCAGCGACACTTACGAATACGGTGACTTCACATGTCGTACACAACAAAACTATTTTTCTCTCCACCGCTCGTGTCTATGTTTTTAACAATAAAAATAAACGTCACACTTTACGAATTCTTTTTCTTTTATTTTACGAAATTTTGTCAAACATAATTCGAGTGATCTGGCGGCTTCCTGTTCATCACAAGATATTGAGTGGAAATTTATTCCTGTTTATTCACCCCATATGGGTGGTATTTGGGAAGCAGCCGTCAAAAGTGTTAAGTTTCACTTAAAAAGGACATTAAATCAAAGTTTGTTAACGTATGAGGAGTTCGCAACTCTTTTAATAGAAATTGAGGGAATACTAAACAGTCGACCCCTCTGCCCCCTCCCTACTTCCGACACAGACATAATCCAAGTCCTTACCCCTGCTCACTTCCTCATTGGAAGACCGATTACTTCTCTGCCAGACTTCGAATACAAAGACATACCAATGACGAGATTGAAACACTTTCAACAACTCCAACAGATGTACCAGGGATTCTGGAGAAGATGGTCACGTGACTACGTGGGGCTCCTTCAGCAGCGAAGCAAATGGCGAAGCTCCAAAGGACCCAGTCTGGCTGTCGGCACGATCGTCCTAGTCAAAGACGATCGCCTCCCTCCCTGTCTTTGGGCGCTGGCGAGGATCATCGCAGTACACCCGGGCCCTGACAACACTGTTCGTGTCGCAACGATGAAGACGTCAAAGGGAGCCATCATCAAGCGTAGTTTCAACTCGATTTGTCCTTTACCAACGGACTGTAATTAGTGTCTAGTTTATAGGTACCTAATACTAGTATAGGTAGTTATCATTAAAGCATATCCTAATTAAGTTTCAATATGTTATTTAAGTACATAAGTTTACTTTACATTTCTTGCAAATAAATATTGGTTTCAAAGTAGGGATCAAGTTTAGGTAGGTAATAAAATGAAGCCTTTCCTATTGTTCAAACTTAGCTTAGGGGTGTTTCACTCATTTGATTTATTCAATTTTCATTCATTTAGATATGCCCAGGTCATGGACAAACTGTTCAGAAAGCTCGGCAGTTTCTTTGTGACAGGGTAAATATTTAGGTAGGTAAATTACCAAAGAGTAATTTAAATTTGTAATTTGGTTTTGAAATGGTAATATTAGTTTACCTATTTACTTTCTTCAATTTGAAATTACCATTTCAAGGCCGGAGCATGTTCAGATGACAGCGCCATCTATCTCATACCATGTACAACAAACTAGCGACATCTAGATCGCCCGTACTGTAACTAGGAAGTAACCTAACCATTGTATCGATCACAGAGTGTGTTAGTTATAGAACCTAAGCAATTAGTTCCATTGTAATACCGCTGAGGGCGCTGTACAAGACTATAAATATGAAGAGCCTTGCCAAGGCTCGTCCATTTTTGATCGATTGCACAACAACAAAACATATATTCCAAGAGATCGCAGTCTTTGCTGTAACACCATCCTTTGGCTACGCGTAGACAGCGATGACCATCCGCGCGTCTACGTGTGCCTCTATAGGTCCCATAGCGGTAATGCCGAAACAGACCGACTCATTGACCACGTCCAAATGGCTACAGATTCCTTGCTACAACAGGTCCCATCCGCAAAGATCGTGATTCTTGACGATTTTAACGCCCACCACGCCGAATGGCTCAGTTCACGTTTAACCGATCATGCGGGGAGATCTGTTTATGACTTTGCCTTGGCATATGGTCTGACACAACTGGTTACATCGTCTACGCAGATTCCAGATGTTGAGGATCATACACCTTCCCTGTTGGACCTTCTGCTGACCTCTCATCCGGACGGATATCAGGTTTCCGTCGATGCCCCTCTTGGCTCTTCGGACCATTGTCTGATCCGGAGTGTGGTGCCACTCACGCTCCCCTCGCGGTTGCGTTCTACAGGTTGCCGCCGTGTTTGGCATTACAGGTCGGCGGATTAGGACGGAATGCGGTCTTTCTTTGCTTCCTACCCATGGGTTTGCTTCTCGCCGGATGATCCCAGCGCTGTTGCTGACTCTGACTGAACAGGAGTGTTATCAAGCCTGGGCTGCGGCTTCGGCGACTCGGGATGTAAACACCAGCATATTTAAAAAGAAGTATAACTTCGCCTCCAGGTCCTTCAAAAGAGTTATTGCCAAGGCAAAGTCAGAGCACATAGGCAGAATTGGCGAGAAATTAGTTCGCCTTCCTTCGGGAACCCGTGCATTCTGGTCTCTCGCCAAGGCTATCCAAGGGAATTCCTGTAAGCCATCACTACCATCTCTGCACAGGGAGGACGACTCACTGGCCCACGACGTAAAAGAGAAGGCCGACCTTTTAGGCTCCCGTTTTGCGTCCAACTCGACTGTTAATGACGGGGGGAACACACCGCCGACCATCCCGCGGTGTAAGTGCTCCATGCCGGATGTGCGGTTCTCACAGCGCTCGGTTCGCAGAGCACTCCTCTCCCTTGACATCCACAAGTCGAGTGGGCCTAACGGAATCCCCCCAATTGTGCTGAGGACGTGTGCTCCGGAGTTGGCAGCGGTTCTAACGCGTCTTTTCCGGTACTCCTACTCCCTAGGCGTAGTCCCGAAATCATGGAAGACAGCTTTTGTCCACCCGATCCCTAAAAAAGGCGACCGCTCAGACCCGTCCAACTACAGGCTTATCGCTATCACCCCATTGTTCTCCAAAATAATGGAATCCGTTATAAACTGCCACCTCATGCGGTACCTTGAGGATCACCAGCTGATTAGTGACCACCAGTACGGTTTTCGTCGGGGTCGATCAGCTGGTGATCTTCTGGTTTACTTAACTCATAGATGGGCGGAGACAGTAGAGTCCAAGGGGGAGGCATTGGCCGTTAGTTTGGACATTGCGAAGGCTTTCGATCGGGTTTGGCACAAAGCGCTTCTTTCGAAGCTCCCTTCCTCTGGGCTTCCCGAGAAATTATGCAATTGGATCACCAGCTTTCTTGCAGATCGGAGCATCAAGGTCGTTGTAGATGGTGCATGCTCCGACTACAAGCCTATTAACGCTGGTGTTCCACAAGGCTGCGTGCTATCACTAACGCTGTTTCTTCTGCATATCAATGATATGTTGCAAGCCGGTAGCATTCATTGCCATGCGGATGACAGCACTGGTGATGCTCTATACACCGGCCGTGCCAATATTTCTCGGAAAAACGTCACCGAGTACCAGAACAAACTTCCATTTGACCGCATCCAGCGCAGAGCGGCTCGAATCATCGACGACCGAGTCCTTTCCGATCGGCTCGACTCATTGGCACTGCGAAGAGATGTTGCATCTCTTAGCATTTTCTTTCGCATTTATCATGGGGAGTACTCTGGGGAATTGTTCGGATTAATACCAGCCGCCAAATTTCACGAACGCACATCGCAGCAGAACTCCCGATACCATCCACACCATCTGGATGATTGGCGGTCCACCACTGTGCGATTTAGAAGATGTTTTCTTCCTCGCACAACTTCCTTGTAGAATAGTTTACCACCAGCGATTTTTCCGGACCGATACGACTTAGGGACCTTCAAGAAAAGAGCGTACTCCTTTTTAAAAGGCCGGCAACGCATCTGCAATTCCCCTGGTGTTGCGGTTGTTCATGGGCGGCGGTAGTCACTTACCATCAGGTGAGCTCGTTATCTCGTTTGCCCCCTCTCCTATAAAAAAAAAAACTGGATTGGCGAGAGGCTGGTAGTCATACATTTTGCATGCGAGACGTTACAAAATTATTCCATTAAAAGCATGAAAAGGTAGCTATGTTGTACCATTTCTGGCTCACTGAGTCATAACTGGTACAACTCTTAGCCCTCATCGGCTGATGGTGGGTCGACGGATCCTAAAAAAAATGTTTTGGCATGCTCTGATCCCGAATCTGCGATCCTTTTTTGCGTAGGATGTGCGGTTCCAGAGATGTGAAAATCAATTAACAAATATCTAATTGATATCCGGTGGGCCTGCTCACTCATTAGCGTTCCATTATTTACACTTTCCTCTTATCTATTGTTCCTTGAACACCATCATTACCGCTCTTATCTACTCGTATTACTCATTGTACACGTTGTACACCCTGCTATTGTATTATACTTCTTTGTTCATTACTACCACGTTATTCTGAATCATCAATAAAACATATTCCTTAGTTTTGTTACAATTTTTATTTCCAAAATATTATTGCCTATTATAATTAAAATAGGAGCAAAACATCTCATCCACTAAAATATCGTTGTACAGCGTTTTTTCTGTAAATATGTTCGTAAAACAATGCATTGAACATCTAGGGAGGGAATATTCATATAGACAAGAGCCCTTCGAATGACATTCTTCAAATAACCGTGCCGTGAAAATCTATCAGCACTTTTCTCACATGAAAATCCGTGGAACCCAAACTTGTCGACAATTTGTATTGTGTTATTTCATTATCTTACTATATTTTGTGGCATGGGCGTATATTATAAAAGAAATAGTAAAAACAAGCTTTTATTGGAATGCTCTGAAAAAATTTTTTAAATTAAATCAAATAAAAATTTGTAATAAATTGATGACATTGATTTAATTTAAAGTTTTTTTTTCTTTTTAGAGCATTTCAATAAAAGCTTGTTTTTAAAAATGATCCTTTACTGATAATTATTTTTTTATATTTTAGTAATTGCTGAACATGATTTAAGTCTGTTAATTTTATTTAATGCGTCATTTTTGTTTTTTGATTATCAATGCAGTTGATCCTTGTTGCCCGATCTGGATCGATTTTCTGAAAGATCGATTCACGGCCATATGATCTACCGATTTTTGAGCGATTCAACGGAATGCGATCTTCACCCAGATCAAATCGTACGCCTATAAGATCGTATGAAAATATCACATGAACTAAAACCTAAACATCAACCGAACCGTAACGTACTAACGTACGAACCGATCTTTGCATACCTATCGAATTGCCGGGGAGGGGACAGAATAACTAAAACAAAGTAAGATTACCTACCTATACATTGAATGAGAGTAGCTACGAGCTACAGCAAAAGTGGTAACATATGAAATATGAAGGTAGGTATGATAATATATTGTTTATTTTATTATCGGGTATCTATGTTAGTGTTCTATGATCTTTCATTCTTTGTATTATTGCGATACGAAAAGTTGAGCTGTTCTGTGAGCGTAAACTATTATTTTAAAATACTTTTAAATATGGCCCTGCCAACCAAATCAAATGTTTGGGCTTTTTATTAAATGTGACATGGGTGAACAATGTAAAATGTGTAAACAGATGGTTGAAACTAGTGGAAATACTACCAATTTAAAAAATCATCTGAGACGTCAGCACGTACACTTATTCTGAGCTAAGCATAAGTGAAGAAAGCCGAAGTCGTAAGTATCTATCTTCAATACAAATAAATAAAATTAAAGTGTCTGTTTGTAATGTCAAAATAAACTTTTTACTAAATGCATAGTAAATTTTTAAAATTTTTGTCTGTCTGTCTGTCTGTTTGTTCCGGCTAATCTCAAAAACGGCTGGGCTGATTTTGACGGGACTTTCACTGTCAGGAGTAACTTACTCTACTTTTATTTTAGAAAAAATTAGGCGTAATAGGATAGATCCAGTGCAGCTGTCAAAAATATTGTTTTTGAATAGTTTTTCTTTATAGGATAAGGGTGACAAACGAGCACACAGTCCACCCGATGGTAAGTGGTTGCTGCGGCTCATAGACATTTACATCTATCCTCGTTTGCGAATTAAAATGCAGATGCGTTGTCACCCGTGAGGACTAAGATGGAATGCCTCATTTCCAGTAAAAAGGGCCTTTTAAATGCCGTTTAAATGTAGACAGATGGAATTAATAATGTAAAACCTGCTTTATACTTTTTTTTAAATAATAATTTGGAAAAACTCACTGGATACCGTAATAGGCATTGATAAAATATATAATTTTGCATGAATACTGTGCTTATCTTTATTTTTATAAAATTACGATGCGATCTTCCGAGATCGCATGAAATCGATTCAATGCAATATAATTAAATCGTGAATCGATTCACGAGCTCTCGATCCATTATGATCCAGTAGATCGATTCAAAACTTTTTAACAGTGGTAGAGCCAAGAGGTAGCTTTTGCTGTCGCACGGATGGGCCAGCTCGAACCGGGGTGGTACCAAGACCTCACAGAATACCAGCGTGAAGTAGAGGTTTACCACTGCGTTGCGCTTGGTGAGTGCAGGTGGCCGGAGGCCTAATTCCCCTCCCCCCATCTACATGGTAGTGGAATTAAATAAAAGACTACCCCAGGAGGGTACCAGCTTCCCTGGAGAAACCCTCGCTGAGCATCCACGAGCAAACTAATTCACTCCTGAGCGTGGGTGCTCAGGCTGTCTGCGTATTCTGGGGGAGGGGGGCAAAATTCCGCTCGCTACTAATGCTGCTCGGGGCAATCGTAGCAATACAAACAAGGCGACCCCTATCACGCTATCCGTGAATTTCGGCAACATCATTGGAACAGGGGAATTCATACCAACCTTAACGCTGTCCATTACCAACTAGAGACGGCGAAGCCGGCCTTGCTATTTTTAACAGGTGTCCTCTCCGGCTGATACTTCATATCTCTCCTATCCAGGGTACAAATTGGAACACTCCTTTGTGCCCCGGGCTGGAGTTTGCGTATACGTCAGAGATGACATCTGTTTTCGACGCCTCGGCAGTCTTGAAGTTACGGATCTGTTCCTCCTATGGCTGCGAGTAGACACCGACGACAATCCCCGCGTCTACGGGTGCCTCTATAGGTCCCATAGCGGTAATGTCGACACAGACCGACTCATCGTCCCATCCGCAGAGATCGTGATACTCGGTGATTTTAACGCCCACCACGCTGAATGGCTTGGTTCTCGCTTAACCGATCATGCGGGTAGTCTGTCTATGACTTTGTTTGGCGTATGGTCTAACACAACTGGTTACTTTGCCTTCGCGGATCCCATATGTGGAAGACCATGTACCTTCCCTGTTGGACCTTCTGCTGACCTCTCATCCGGACGGATATCAGGTCTCCGTCGATGCCCCTCTTGGCTCTTCGGACTATTGTCTGATCCGGAGTACGGTGCCACTCACGCTCCAATCGCAGTTGCGATCTACAGCTTGCCGCCATGTTTGGCACTATAGGTCAGCCGATTGGGACGGGATGCGGTCTTTTTTGCATCCTACCCTTGGGGGCGGATTTGCTTCTCGTCTGAAGATCCCAGCATTGTTGCCGATTCTGATGCTGATATGGTACTTCAGGGTATGGAATTTTTTATTCCATCCTCTGTGGTGCTTATCGGAGGCAGATCCCAGCCATGGTTTGGTCGCTCCTGTAAAATAGCATCACGCTATAGCGTATAAGCAGGAGTGCTTGTGTTTACATACAGGCCCTTTGGCCTGGGCTGACGCATCAACGTCTCGGGATGTAAACACCAGCGCACTTAATAAGAAGTATAATTCCGCCTCCAGGTCCTTTAAAAGCGTCATTGCCAAGGCAAGGTCTGAGCACATCGGCAGAATCGGTGAGAAGCTAGTTCGCCTTCCTTCGGGAACCCGTGCATTCTGGTCTCTCGGCAAGGCTGTCCAAGGGAACTTCTGTCAGCCATCTCTCCCATCTCTGCACAGAGAGGACGACTCACTGGCCCATGCCGCAAAGGAGAAAGCCGATCTGTTGAGCCCTCTCTTTGCATCCAACTCGACTCTAAATGACAGGGGGAACTCACCGCCGACCATCCCGTGATGTGAGTGCTCCATGCCGGATGTGCGGCTTACACAGTGCTCGGTTCGCAAAGCATTCTTCTCCCTGGACGTCAGCAAGTCGAGTGGGCCCGATCGAATCCCTCCCATTGTGCTGAAGACGTGTGCTCCGTGACATGAAGACGTGTTCCACAAGGCTGCGTGCTATCACCAACGCTGTTTCTCCTGCATACCAATGATATGTTGCTAACTGGTGGCATTCATTGCTATGCGGATGACAGCACTGGTGATGCGTTATATACCGGCCGTGCCAATATTTCTCGAGAAAACTTCGCCGAGTACCGGGGCAAACTTGTGTCTGAAGTCGAGTCTTTGCTTAACAAAGTCTCGGATTGGGGGCGACTAAATCTAGTTCAGTTGAATTCCCAGAAGACACAAGTTTGCACGTTTACCTCTAAAAAGAACCCCTTTGTCGTATCTCCTCAGTTTCAAGGCACTCCCCTTGCTGCCTCAGCTAGTATCTGAATCCATATCGAATAGTGTGCAGTTTCGTGTTCACTTGGAAGGGAAGGCTAAATTGGCATCTAAAAAGCTTAGCGTGCTCAGCAGAGCGAGACAGTATTTCATGCCGGCACATCGCTTGCAACTTTACAAAGTTCGGTCCCACATGGAATACTGTTCTCATCTCTGGGCCGGGGCACTCTAGTGCCAGCTCCTTCCACTTGACCGCATCCAGCGCAGAGCGGTTAGAATCGTCGACGACCGAGTTCTTTCTGATCGGCTCGATACACTGGCACTCCGTAGAGATGTTGCATCTCTTTGCGTATTTTATCGCATCTATCACGCGAATTTTCCGGACCGATACGACTTAGGAACCTTCAAGAAAAGAGCTTACACCTTTCTAAAAGGCCAGCAACGCATCTGCAATTCCTCTGGTGTTGCGGTTGTTCATGGGCGGCGGTAGTCACTTATATTCAGGTGAGTCGCATGTTTGTTTGCCCCCTCTTCTATAAAAAAAATCGGGCATTCCTACTTTTCGGTCCCTTCAACATTTGTTCGAGCATCACCAGGCTATTCCTAATCTTTGGAGAGTTATAACTCTATAAAATTGATATTGTGGCCATTTCAAATGTTTACAGCACCACTAGAATTTGCCCAGTATGTAGGCTGATATCAGTCGGGTACTAGTGCACCATCTGCTCGAAGAGCTGAGCACGGAAGTCATTTTATTCGTATTTTTCTAAGTGAACCCTTTCATTTGATATTCATAGTTATGGGGGTGATTAAGAAAACATAGTCCGCCATCTTTAGGAATCCACCATATTGGATTTAGTATAACGTCACTTAGCTAACCATGCATTGTCATCCAGATTAAAAATATTTATGCAAAATTTCAGCTCAATCGGTGAAGGATAACTGTTTTAAAATTCAGTTGCAAGATTTGACCCTAACAAACTTACAGTGCAAGTTAAATAAAATATTAAAAAAAAGAGATTGTTAAACTAATCAGCCGTACCCGATTATGTACAGATATTGGGTTTCTTGCTGGTTATTCACAGAATAACGTTTTTTTTCTCAGACCCTGATTAATGTAAAAAAGTGAATTAATATGTATTCTATTCTATTATTACATTCAATGCCCTGGCTAACTATAAAGAATATTATTATATATATATATTTTCAGTTAAGAATACGATTAGCATTCAAAGTGTAACATCCTTTCTTTCTTCTTTCATTCACACTATATTAATGGCTACTGATTAGTCTTCCATATACCATTTTAGGCGTTTATTAAATTTCTGATTCATGCAAGTATATAATCCATATTATATGGATTTTAATGGCGTATGACTACAGAGTAAACAAAGTGGCAGAAAGTACCCTAAATAAAATTAAACGATTTTTTTTAATATGTGGGGCTTAGCCGTTGCTTAAGAGAGTGGATCTAAAATATATTTTTGACATATTAAACTTTTAACTACTTCTTAAATATAAGCACAGTAAAATGTTTGTTTTATATTTAATAAAATATACAATTTTAAAATGTAACCCAGATTAATATTGTTGAAACGTAAATGTACCTAACATTTACGATCCTTCGTTGGATAAAATCGCCCTTAATCCGCAGGTCGATATTGATAAAATTTATTAAATCTCGCTTTTCTTGAAATTATTTTCTACGAGGAGCTACGAGCTTTCTTCTCGGTATTTTAAGGTATTAATGTAGTCTACGCTTATAGTTATAGTCTAACTTAAAGATTAAAGAATCGAATTATTGTAAACTATAAATTAGCACTTACATTTTCTAATAACTATATATTTTATAGATTATATATTATAATAAGTATATACTATTTTAATTCACTGATATTTAATAAGTATATTATACAATTTTAAATTTACATCTGAGACTTGGTAGCTCAGAGGGTTAGCGCTTGCTGTAAATTTCATAGTACGCAAGCTATCGGGGTTCGATCCCCGCCGGCACCAATGAAATTGTTAATTGCAATATTAAGCGATGATTTATCACGTTCTCGGTGGTGAAGGACCACATCGATAGGAAACCTGTATGTCTGAGAAATAAGAAAAAATATTTCTAAGATATGTGAAGTTCGCCAGTACGCATTGGGGCAGCGCGGCGGACACTTCCTTGCCATAAAACCCTCTCAGAAATGAGAAGAGGCCTATACCCAGCAGTAAGTATATAGGCTGTAACTTTAACTTACTTTTATTTAATGATTTCTTATATTTACGCGAACACTTCACATTGAATAAAACTACTTTTACGGATATTTTTTCGCGTTTGATTAACTTATTTATCTTATTTTTATTAATTCCCGACGTTATTACTGTACTGTACGGTACTTTAATTTTAAATTAATTACTTTATATTTAATTTGGATTTATTTTATATTTCTGGGGTCGTGGGTTCTGTTGAAGACTGTACACTTGGATATCTTTTATATGTAACAACACTTCCTTGCTATCGATGAGAAGCTGCGACTTCGCTTGACAGCAGTCAGCGGTGAAGATCCGGTACTCGAATTGGAATGCTAGCATTGAATTAAATCTTAGTTCCAGCTCTGATTTGGGATTCCAATTACACTTTAACATAAAATTAATGCTAGATTTTTGATTATGGAATTTTAGTCATAAAATAACAAAACAAACAACATAAAATAACAAAAATACTAAAAAACAAATCGTAATTTTTTTTAATAATTTAAAAAATTCTTATCATTTAATCGTATAAATGTAAGTTATTTATATTATTTCATTTATTACTAACTGAAGGCAAAATATACTAATTTTTCCACTGTTTTGAATACCAAATCGGTGTAGTTTCAAATTATTTTACCAAGGTTATAACTATATTTTAAACATTATTTATTATTTACAAATATAGTATTTATTTAAAAAACTTTCGTCATCCCACCTATAACTAAGATATAATAGAAAATTAACATCTAAAAGAAATAAAATATTTAACCTTCCTTTTCTGAAGTTGCTTAAGCGGATAAAAAGTAGCCTATAAGTTGCCCCGGGTTACTGACTACCTACATACAAAATTTCATGTAAATCGGTTTAGTAGTTTTTGCGTGAATCCGGAATAAACAGACAGACAGACAGACAGACAAAAATTGTAAAAACCACTAATTTGGCTTCAGAATCCTTTATTTAGTCCCCTGGACTTGTTTTTTCAAGATAATATTAGAATTACAGACATGACTTTTCTACAGGTTTATTATACTATTATGTATAGATTATGTACCATTGACTGCCAACCCTTGAAGTGGCGGCGTAGGAATATCCACTACCTCATTATATAATAGGTAAATGTCCCGTCTATGAGGCAATTTATGGGGGAGGCCTATGTACAGCAGTGAACTTTAAAAGGTTGTAACGGTAATGGTACTGCCAAATGTAGTTTGAAATGCATAAGTTTTACAGTTTAATAGTAGCCTTTCGCCGCATGATATTTATAAAAAAAATCTTGATTTTCGAGAAAAAAATTCGTCTACAATGGTAAAAACATTTAAAACAGCCTTTTCTGTTTTAAATCTCTAGGTTATTTCGTTATTATTTTATAAAATATTTTTAATTAATAAAACTTCTTTTAAATCGCACAGTGGTGGACCGCCAATCATCCAAATGGCATGGATGGTTTCGGCCCCAATCCGAGACTTTGTTCAACAAAGTTTCGACTTCAGACACAAGTTTGATCCTGTACTCGGCGACGTTTTCCATAGAAAAATTGGTACGGTCGGTGTATAAAGCATCACCAGTGCTGTCATCTGTATAGCAATGAATGTTCCCAGTTTGCAACGTATCCTTGATATGCAGAAGAAACAGCGCTAGTGATACGAAGCACAAAAGCTCTCTTTGAAAAAATGCTCTATCGGCCGTATTAGTGACCTCACAGCGACAGCATAGAGTATGTCGGCACGTTTCGAAAAATAAATTTAGTAATTTACTTAATTCATCATCATCATCATCATTACAGCCCTTCACAAGTCCACTGCTGAACATAGGCCTCCCCCAAAGAATGCCACAAAGCACGGTCCTGAGCCACCTGCATCCATCGACTTCCTGCATGTCTTACCAGGTCGTCACTCCATCTCGTGGGGGGACGCCCTACACTTCGCCTACCGGTACGAGGCTGCCACTCGAGAACCTTTCTTCCCCATCGGTTGTCGGTTCTTCGAGCTATATGGCCGGCCCACTGCCGCTTCAGCTTACTAATCCGTTGGGCTATGTCGGTTACTCTGGTTCTACTGCGGATATCCTCATTCCTAAGTTTATCACGCAGAGAAACTCCGAGCAAAGCCCTCTCCATAGCTCGCTGAGCGACCTTGAGCTTCCTCATACGGCCAGCAGTGAAGGACCACGTCTCAGTTCCGTAAGTCATCACTGGCAACACGCACTGGTTGTACAATTTCGTTTTAAGGTTTTGAGGTATGTCTGACGAGAAGATGTTTCGTAGCTTCCCGAACGCTGCCCAGCCGAGTTGAATCCGTCGATTGACCTCTCGGTCGAAGTTGGACTTACCTAGTCGGACTATTTATCCCAGGTGAACATACTCGTCAACAACTTCGAGCTTTACTTGATTAGAAACGCTAAAATCCCATTCATAGTACACCTATACCTATACGACCAACGGGTTGTTTGTTACAATACTGTATAAATCGTTTAAAACACTGTGATTGTTTAAATCTATAAGCTTTATTTTTTAATAAAAGATCATGTATGAAACCTACATTTCCTATATTAAACAACACATTAATAATATTTTAAAATTATTCATAAATAAAAAAATATAGTTAATATAATACCTAGAAAGCTATAATACCTCAGAGTATACGGGTCAGCCCCACCCTTTTCCATCAGCTTTGCATTACGGGCTCGCGGACTTCGCTATGCGACAAGCAAATGACACAGAATAAATTGCAAATGGCTACATACAATGCGTGTTTTCTGTGACATTCATGAACATCCTACGAAGATGAACGCGTGATGAATATGTAATTTATGCGAAGTACCAAAAGTAATTTATTCATGTACAGGGTACATATTATAATAACATTGCGCGATGCGTCCGTGTGATTAGAAAATATCAATGTAGGTGTTCTATTAGAAGTTCTCATGCTCAAGGACTACAGTCTTATCACCTTGGTAAGTAGTAAATTGGATTCAGCGGCATGTGTTTCGAATCTTTATGAGTCTAAGTATGTTCTGACCATAGAAAAAGTTCAAAAGCCCTTCTTACATTTCCTTTATAAAAGAAATTACGGATACTATCCGTTTTTATATCCCACACAATTTTTGTTGGGTACCTTAGGGTATAATTCTCTTGCAGTTCGTCGTTCTCGCAACATACTTATCATTGCTCTTAAAATTCTAAGAGGCGTAAGGGTACGCGTACACCTAATCCGTCAACGGCCGAAGTTTGCTGGGGCGATGACGGCCGAACTCGGACGATCGAATCACACTTGTAAAAGAAAGAGAGTGCGTACATAAACACGACCGTCATCGTCCGATGACGCACGAAATCGGCCGATCAACCGTTGAGTCCGAACTTGTTGGGATTTCTCGCCAGATTGCCGGCGTCTACAGTGCAAATTGAGTGTATTTATAGTTTTAATTTAATCATTTTGTCTTTATTATGTTGTTTTTGTCAGATATCTATCTAAACGACTATGGATATTGAAAAATTAATTAGTTGTGTTTATAATAGACAATTACAATAATCGAGAGGTTTCGAAACGGTTATGGGCAGAAGTTGGATCGAAAATGGATATCGCGGTTCCAGATATTTTGTATGGTGGCAGTTAAGAATATCCACTACCCCATATCTTCCCGTGGGTGTCGTAAAAGGCGACAAAGGGAAACAGGCAGGAAATGGGCAGCAGCATCTTCCTGATAACAGCAAAAGTACAATAAAAAAAACTGCGGTTGTCAACCCACTAGCCAAGCGTGGCAACTATGGCAAATACCCCCCATTGATGAGAGCAACAAAAAGACGGCCCCCAGTCCCCGGCGGCCCCGCTATTCCTGGCTACGGTGGTGACCATGATAACGGCGGGGCAGAGGTTGCTAAGAATCTCCGGTGGAGGTTTGGTTGCCACCTAAGACGACTCGACGTGGCAACATACAACGCACGCACCCTGAGGACTGACGAGAACATCGTGGAGCTGTAAGAAGAGATAGACAAGTTACGCTGGCATATTATAGGATTATCCGAGGTCCAAAGAGAGGGGGAGGACACGGTAATCCTCGAATCCAGCAACTTGCTCTATCACCGGGAGGGCGACCATCTGTCCCAAGGAGGTGTCGGATTTATCGTCCACAAGTCTCTCGTTAACAACGTTGTAAAGATTGAAAGTGTGTCGACAAGGGTTGCGTACCTTATACTCAGAATCACCAAACGGTATTCGCTGAAGGTCATACAGGTATACGCACCAACCTCGGCACATCCCGATGAGTAGGTGGAGGAAATGTGTGAGGATATCTCTAGAGCCATGCATTCCTCCAAAACCCACTATACGGTGTTAATGAGAGACTTCAATGCAAAACTAGGCACATGAGAGAACGATGAGCTGAAAGTAGGGAAATTTGGAATAGGGCAACGGAACCCAAGGGGCCAGCAGCTGGCCGACTTCATGGAGAAAGAGGGACTCTTTATTTTTTTTTATAGGTTCGAGTGACAAACGAGCATACAGTCCACCTGATGGTAAGTGGTTACTGTGACCCATAGACATCTACATCTATCTTCAATAAAGACTCAAAATGCAGATGCGTTGTCACCCGTGAGGACTAAGATGGAATGCCTCTTTGCCAGTAAAATGGGTCTCCGGTTCTCTACACTCACCATACGAAACACAGCAGCGTTAAGCTGCTATTTTACGCTGGTTTTCTGTGAGAGCGTGGTCCTTCCCCGGTCGAGCCGACCCATTCGTGCTACAACCATAATATAGCTGCAGCATGGCCCTACCACGTAGAAGATGATGATGAACTCTTTCTTCCAGAAGCGGCCCCACAGGAAGTGGACCAGTTCGACCCCCGACGGTTCCACAAAAAATGAGATTGACTTCATTATGACGACCAGACGACAATCTTTCAGTGATGTCTCCGTGATCGCGAGGGTGAAAACTGGTAGCAATCACCGAATGGTTAAAAGCACACTGAACCTAAACGTTAAGTTGGAGAGGTCTCGTCTAATGAAGTCAACGCCCTGTCCCCCTCGTGGTCTGTTCGAAAGTCCCGAAACCTTTCAGCTCGAGTTACAAAACCGTTTTCAGTGCCAAGAAGACTACAATGAAGTGGACGATATAAGTTTCTGATCACACTCTTAATCTCATGGCTGTTTACAGGATATGAAGCTACATTCTTCAACAGATTTGGATAAGGATCTAAAGTCTTTGCCAGATCTGACTGCCAGAAAGAGCTAACTGTCGAAGCTAAAGACCGAGTGTGGCAGCATCGTTTCCGGGACACCTGAGATTTTGAGTGAGATTGAGAGGTTCTATGTGCAGCTGTACACGTCATCGTTGGAGCCACACGCAAGTGTGAGTAACGATCCAAGAGCAAGTGTTATCCGACACTATTCCGAAGATATCCTGGACGTCAGTCTGAGCTAAATTAGAATGGCTCTCCAGCACCTTAAAAAAGGAAGTCCCCGGGCGAGGATGGAATTAGAACGGAGCTTCTGAAAGCAGGTGGAAAACCGGTATTTGAAGTCCTTCAGAAGCTTTTTAATTCCATCCTCCGTGGTGGCAGTACTCCGGAGGCGTGGAGCAGATGTGCGGTGGTTTTGTTCTTCAATATCTCTTGAAGAATTACAGACCGATTTCCCTTCTGAGCCGCGTCTACGTGCAGTTTTCGATAGTCATTACGAATCGTCTCGCACGCAGACTTGACGACTTCCAGCCTCCCGAAACAGCCGGTTTCCGAAAAGGCTTTAGTACCGTGGACTACAAACATACCCTGCGGCAGATTGTACAGCAGACAGAGGAGTATAATCTGCCAAATTGCCTTGCGTATGTGGACTATGAGAAAGCCTTTGATTCCATCGAAATTTTGGCGGTGCTGCAGCGGTGCTTCAGCGGTGCCAAGTTGACTGTCGGTATATCGAAGTGCTGAAGTTTTTGTACAGTAGAGCTACGATGGCTATCCGAGTACAGAATCGGAGTATGAAACCTATCCAACTGCAGAGAGGTGTAAGACAGGGTGACCTTATATACCCAAAACTCTTCACCGCTGCATTGGCAGACATTTTCAAGCTACTGGACTGGAAAGGATACGGTATTAACATCAATGGCGAGTACATCACTCACCTTCAATTTGACGACAATATAGTCCTAATGGCAGAATCCCTGGAGGACTCAAGCACTATGCTCAATGAACTCAATAGTGTTTCCCAACGGATAGGTCTTAAGATGAACATGGACAAAACAAAAATCATGTTTAACGTCCATGTCACACCTATGCTGGTAGTTGTTGCGAGCATTAAGCTCGAAGTTGTTGATGAGTGTGTTTACCTGGGACAAATAGTCCGACTAGGTATGTCCAACTTCGACTGAGAGGTCAATCGACGGATTCAACTCGGCTGGCCAGCGTTCGGGAAACTACGACACATCTTCTCGTTAGACACACCTCAAAACCTAAAAACGATATTGTACAACCAGTGCGTGTTGCCAGTGATGACTTACGGATCTGAGACGTGGTCCTTCACTGCTGGCCGTATGAGGAAGCTCAAGTTCGCTCAGAGAGCTATGGAGAGAGCTATGCTCGGGATGTCTCTGCGTGATAAACTTAGAAATGAGGATATCCGCAGTAGAACCAGAGTAACCGACATAGCCCAACGGATTAATAAGCTGAAGTGGCAGTGGGCCGGCCATATAGCTCGAAGAACCGACAACCGATGGGGAAGAAAGGTTCTCGAGTGGCAGCCTCGTACCGGTAGGCGAAGTGTAGAGCGATCCCCTACTCGATGGAGTGACGACCTGGTGAGACATGCAGGATCGATTGATGCAGGTGGCTCAGGACCGTGCTTTGTGGCATTCCTTGGGGGAGGCCTATGTTCAGCAGTGAACTTGTAAAGGGCTGTAATAATGATGTTGATGATGAGATATTTAAAAAAATGCGTCTTCACTCTGTTAAGCAACACAGTCAACTACAGAATACAGGCAACGTTCAATGTCGGCACACGTGGTACACTGTTGCAGTGTAAGCACATACACGTCCGCGTTACTCATCCGGGTAGTTCTGTCCGTCATAGGCCGACAAAATGGGTTTTGGTGTACACGTACCGTAATAGATGCCCCCGAACTTCACAATACCTTATCCATGATCTATGTGCCTGACCACTACTTGCGACATCACGCTGGCTTAGATTATTCGCGATGGCGTCGCGGACGCTGTCTCGCGCTAATTCCCTACTATGTCGATTACACTGTATTTTATTACATTGTATTTTTCTTAGTATACTTTTAGTTATGCTATAGTTTGAACGTTTCTTCTTATTTTAAAAAATTATTACTTACTGTAATTAGATAAAAAACCATTGTCATTAAATATATAAATAAATAAACAAATAAACTTTTCTATACCCTTAAAAATAGTCTGTTTTTAGCCCTCAAAATTTGACAAAACTACTGACTTCACCTCATCATCAGTATTAAATTGTTTTCACCGTTAGTCAGATTTTAATTTTAAGAATAGGTAATATAATAGGGGCCATGTCGGGGCTATATGGTAGATATTCGAGCTCAATGAAACCACATTCCTTAATGACAGCCTCCTAACAATTGAATTAAAACTTCTTTCTGTCGGCCTTCACAAAGCGATAAAAACTGAGTACAGCACTTCACCTGTTCTTGTTTTTGATAAGCGGAAAGAAGTTTTAGGACCCACCTAAGCTTCCTCTTTTTTCTGATAGGGTTTTAGGGCAAAGAAGTATCCACCGCGCTGCCCCAATGCATGTTAGCGGACTTCACATGTCTTCGATTTTTTTTATTTCACAGACATGCAGTTTTCCTCACGATGTTTTCCTTTACCGCCTTGGACGTGGTAAATGTAATGGCACGTGGACACCTCTCTTACGCCTATTTGTTATGACACATCGCGCACCGGTGTTAACTGCTGGTTTCTCTAGGTTAGTGATAGGTGAATACAATGTCCTACAAAAGTATAAACCTTTACCCTATCTATAAAAAAGTCCATGGTACCATAAGCTAAAATAAGGTATTTTGCGACAAAAAAACATTGAAAATTAATTAAAGATTATTTAAGAGTGTTATTAACAATAATATGTTTAATTAATACTTACGAAAGAAACTACATAATCAAGACAATTTTATTCGTAGTTGTAGTCCCACACACTAGTGGCTACAGTTTGTTACGTACTCCAGGTAAATACATAAAAAGAGATCTGTAGTCACGACCAAAAACTAAAGGCCGGTTCTTACAACATAAAAGTAGTAGATATTTTTTTAATAATGTAGGATTAGAAAGTTATAGATATTTTAATATGAAAAAAAAATTGTTAAAATAACATTTCTCTATCAATTTGTTATATCGGCCGTTCGATATAACATCAATAAATATAGTATAGCAGTTCAAATACATTAATATAATTCAAAAATAACATTTATCTAATTGTAAAATTACGGCAATCTTTCTAAAATCAAACTCGCGCCGGGCAGATCTGAAAAGCTTTGAAAGTTAGACAAGTAAAAATATTTTTTTTTTTTAATTTCAATTACATAAAGTTTTAAGATACAGGGTTTGGAGATCACCTTTTAAGCAAAGAGATGCTTGTTTTAGGTGACTCCGTTCTTCCACTTAAAATTATACAGTATATGTAATTGAGAAAAAATAAAAGAAAAGAAAGTAAAAAAAAGACAGATATGATGATACCATAGCCTCAATATCATCGTAGGTTTAAGTCTTAAGCCAATTTGTCACAGCTAGTTTACAGTCACGGAGTTTTAGAGGATAGATGTTGAGCTCTTTATTGAATAGGTTGTATAAGTGGGAAGATTACTTTGCATACTCTCTCTTGGCAAAAACAGATGTAACTGGGACAGTTGGAGCGACCAAGTAGTTTCTTCTGCTACATATAATCGGCTTTTTGGGGTCATACGGGAAGGATTTATGTTTACTCAGTATAAGGTGAAGTAGGTAAAGTTTTCTTACAGGCAGTAGGTTAGAGGTTAGGTGAAGGCTTTTGTTTGAAAACCTATAGGGTTTAAAAAGCATAACCTTAGGCATAATCTTAACCTTAAGAATAAATAACTCAAATTATAAAACTTTTATTCATTTTTAATTTCCATTTGCCGGCTTAGCATGAAAAAAGATAACATTATACCCTTCGCTCAATACTAAACTTAAGTTTAGCAAGCTAATAGTAGTTTGTGATTACAAAAGTGAATGATTTTATTTAAATCATAAAATATAATAATTGATTAGATCATAGAATACTTTTATTTTAGTGAAAACTATAATTTACAGAATTTTTGAAATTGCATCCAAAAGTGCTTCATAATAATAGAAACTCTCCCCTCATACAACATTTCCTCCAATAAATAAATTGGCAGCCTAACAAGAACTATAAGAATGAAATAAAGTAACGATCCGATTGTGCTCGTTATCCGGAAAATTCGAACAAGCAACGTCACTTTATGAAACATTATGTAATGTCTGATCCTAAACAAAAGTTCTTTATATATGAAATACTATTCATTATGTTCGGTTCGTTTGAGTTTTGTTTGGTGAAATTGGTATTTTATTTATGTTCTCCTCCTTCCAGTAAAAGAAATAATGATTGAATTTGCAGGATAACCTTATCTTTGTAATCAGCTTATATAATGTAACAAATTAATATTTGTTATTGTTCTAAATTATTACATGTTTTGTAAGGGCTTAAATAAATGTTCCTATTTTATTGTCAAGAATGTAATCGAAAAGTTAACTTTTTATAGGATAAAATAAAATTAATAATTATAATTATTCAAAATGACATAAATTTTTAGCACATTCCCTGTTCTGAGCTTTGTTTAACGTTTCAAGGAAGTCAGCTAAAAACGGATCTAACGAATATCAACCCACAAGGGGGTTACAGGGCCTTAATTAAAAAAAAAACACACATTTTCGAACTATAGCTCTTATAGGTATAAAACTTGGCCAGTACATAATTTTAGAATGTGTTTGTATGGGTCCCTAAATAATGGTTTGGATTCACGATTAGAGCTGGTAGGTGCCACTGTTGTCGATATCCAGAAATCACCCGTGCGAAGCCGGGGCGGATCGAATATTATAGGATATTTATGCATAAATAATTAATCAACATTGGTCGCGCGACATTCTTATCTATCCTATAATATATTCTAAATATCTTTATATTGATATTATATAATTCTACTCTCTATACAGAGACTATATATATATATATATATATATATATATATATATATATATATATATATATATATATATCAAATCTATCAAAATTATCAAATCAGCCTAAATTACCAAAATTCAAAAATTTTCCTAATGCTTCCTCTGGGGCCTCGCACAACAACTATTCTAATGACAACACAATCAATTCAGATAATTCTATGAAGCTAGAACTATCACAATTTTCCTTACCAAAAAATAATATTCCATATAAATTCTGGAATTCGGTTGATCCTTATTGTACACCCGTTACATTAGATGACATAAAATTTTTAGAATCCTTACGTGCTCAAAGTAGCAACACTACATTACCGCCCATCCCACCTCTTGGAAGGCATTATTCTGATGTATGGGCGGATGAACATTTAACGGAAGATCAAAATGCTGGCAATCCTAATAAGCTTTTAAAGTCATCTGGTATGTCACCAGAGGCAACAAGTTTACGAAAAAAATTAGAAAAAAGTAGTGAGAACATGATTACAGGTCCTTTAACTCAGAGATTAGTATCTGCTTTGATGGAGGAAAATGTCATGGCCTATGACATACCTGATATAAAAGTTAAGCAACCATCAAATGTTAAAAGTAGTTATAAAAATTCACTTACCTTAGAGAAGTGCCTAAGAAAAGAGTTGGTTGAACAAGGCATATTAGATCCTGAAGACTTACCACCATTAACTAATCCAGCAGATGATGATATTTTAGCAGAGATAAAAAAATGTCAAACTGAATTAACTGCTGTAAGAAAAGATAACTGTCGAAATCTCAAAAACCTGATTGGATTGTGTAAACAAGAAATGATTAGATTGAATTTAAAAAAGCAACTTGATCAAGTGGATATGGAGTGTATTGACATATATAAGAAGATGGTAGCAGCTAAACAGAAGAAACGCCCAATTACTAAGAAAGAAAAAGAAGATGCATGGAGGGCCATAAATGAACAAATAAGACTCAATAAAGAGATCAATGCTTTGCCATTAACAGGACCAAATACAAGTTAAAAAAAGTAATACTATGTACTATATGTAATTTAAATAATCAGTAACATGTTTAGCTTAAAAAAATCATAATAATATATATATGTATATACTCTATATGTGACTGAAGTCCTCCTAAACCGGCTGGACCGATTTTGATAAAATTTTGTGTGTGTGCACGGTGCGATTAAGTTGATTCGAGAAGAGCTTAGATTCACAATTGCCCGATAGGTGGCACTGTTGTCAAGATATAGAAATCACCCGTGCGAAGCCGGGGCAGATCACTAGTGATAAATATAAGAAAGTCAAGTAAAAAACTTTTTACTTTTTTACTTGACTTTCTTATAAAATCTTTAATATTAAATAGCGTAACATAATAAGTTAAAACGTGCTTCGTATCTAAATGTCAGTAGAACTGATAGTTCTCTAGCAATTTTATTTCTTTATTCAAGTACTGAATGTGAAAGCGGATTGCAATGCACACATTGCAATTCAATTTTGCCACTAGCGTAATATCATTTCCCTATACAGTGTTGTTCATAAAATTCAATTTATTTGCGTTAAAGCAGTGCATTTTTGCAAAAACTTATTATTACTTTAGAAACTTGGTGTGAAACAACATACAAATAATGTTAAAAATCATGGTAATAGCTTAAGACGATATCAGCCATAAAAAATATATCCGCCGGACGATGCACCCTTGATATCATTCGGTAGAGGAATCTTCTTTATCAGCTCGTAAAAGTTTACTTAAAAATATAAATAAAAACGTAAAAGTCTACTTTTGGATATGGAACGTGGGTCATGACATAGGAAGGGTTTATCCATCTATATAATCCTATATCATCTATATAGGTATATAATAAGAATTTAAGCAAATCTACTGCATTTGCAAAGCATCTGCAATACTCTCGGTGTTGCAGTTGTTCATGGGCGGCTTTTCACATAATCAAATCAAATCAAATCAATCATATGCCATCAGGTGAGCCGGAAGTGGTCCCGAAACATGATAGCACTGCGAGGGTGCTGGGCAGGTAATACTCCCGGGACGTGCTTTATATTCTATTATGTTACGTTATGTCATGGCGGAAGCCATACTGTTGGTCACTTAGCCATTAGATTGGCGTACAATATACGCTCCATCATCTTTTAAAGTATGGAGTTAATTAAGATTGGCCGCTTTTTGGAAGGTTCGGCACAGCTGCCCTTTTTGTTAACTGATGGCTTTTAGTTTATTTAATGGGGTATCATGATTAATTGTCAGGTGTGCTAAGTAAATGCTATTAATTTTTATTGATTTCAAAGATTCCGAATGGTCATAAACATATTCCTGTTTCAGTTCAGTACATTCAGTATTCTCAGAGATCGCAAATTTCCACTCCATCAGAAGTTACTGTCGTTCCGTCAGTCACTGATAGAAGCTAGGCCCCTGAACTACCACGTTTCGCTTTGACAAAGGATCAAAATAGTTTTGGGTTTTTTACTATACCACTTTCTATAAGCTTTATTTACCTATTGTGGCAATTTGTGGCCATATGATTTCTTATTTTACTTAGCAATTGCAGTTCAAGCTTATCTCTGGGATTTTTATATTTTTTGTGACAACACCTAATTTTATATTTTCTTTTTAGCGTTCTAATTAGATTCCGATTAAACCAAGGTGGGTGGGTAGTTGTCGTTCTTTGACGATTTATTAGGGATAAATTTAATGAAAACGTCTCGAATTTCCTGGTAGAAAATTTGTAGCATATCATTTATATCTGTCAATCCATTAACCAGCTTGACCCGCTCAAAACTCGCTAATTCTTTAAAATACCATCACAGTCAGCCCTGTAGAAATTTAATTGTACATTTTCAATATTGTAAGGTAATCTAATATTGTTCAATAGCTTGTGTCAATAAGTTCTGATTGGGTAAAGCTGCTTGATGGGTTGACAGAGGTAAATTATAGATAGAATAAAGAATCTATTTTGGTCCTTTGTCAAGGCGAAACGTGGTAGTTCAGGCGCCTATCTCCTATCAATGACTGATGCAATGAACGGAACTTCTGATGAAGTTTCATTAAATCTTTTAAATAGATCATTCATTTTATCTTCCATCACATCTTCTACAACTAGACCGATGTCTTCCATAGAAATGTTTACTATAGTTTGATATATTTAATAACTAAACATTCATTTCGAATTTGCTTAATTCAAGCGATATTATGATTATTTATTAGATTCCAGATAATATAGCCGAAATCCAATATAAAGCGTACGTTACGTACGTTACGCATTGTGACGCCTCATAATTATTATTAATAAATAATAATTAAATTCATTATACAGACATTTAAAAATGTCTTAGAAATTATAATTTAAACAATAAAATGCAAATAATAAGCATAGAGTTCAAAAATATCAATTTGGAATATTGAATATTATATATATTAGTAAACGCATAAAATGTCTCAAAAAATCTCTAAATTTATTAAAAACCTGCTTAAAATGTTCAAAATATATCAAATCATATAAATACAAGGCGATTATATTGCAATAACAAAGATAAATAACATTTGTAATATAATAGAAAAAATGGATTAAAATTTTCTAAGTTGATGAAGGAGTTCGTGTAATAATTGGAAAATTTCTAAGTTAATGAACGTGTTCTTGTAATGTACCCTTATATTGGGGCGTTGTCGGAGACACATACCCAAGGTTGTACATATATATGGGGTGGTCGGCTGACCGACTGCTAGTACTAAGGTTGCACAATGACTAGTCCTATATTAGGGACTTAACATAGTAAGGTCTGACGAACCAAAGCATTAATATAGAAGGTCTCTATGATGCATAAGCATTATGATAGCAGAGTTATGACTTGAAGTCCCATATGAATAAGACATACAGTAGTATGGTCTATGAAATAAAGCAAATATGTGGAAGGTCTCAAATATGTAAAAGCATTATATTGAAAGAAATGGGACTTGAAAAGGATTATTATAGTGGCGTGTAGGTTGCTTCGCAGCCTCTGAGACCGAGGTAAACTTGGACTCACTAACCGATGTGTCCTAGACATATCATCTTAGTGCCGGTGGTAAGCGGGTTTGTTGTAGCAATACGACTTGCCCGTGGACATCGCACACCCCTACCGGTTGTGGGCGGCGTCTTAGCGCATAGCGTTATGATACGTCGGCTATCTTTCGGATTAGGGTGAGTGTGTTTGGTAGTACTTTTAAGTGCAGCAAGCATACCCAACTTCATGTCTTAGTGCAATAGCGCTATGATACGTGGAGTTTTGGCTACTGACGTCTTAGTACCGTACTACTATGATACGTCGGTGGTATTTTTAGTTAACAACATTATCAAATTTTGTTACCAAAGTCGATAGGGATCATGTGGGTGTGTTGTGAGGGGGCGCCATCCGTATGATAGTTGCATTGATGCTTACTGCTACTTGCAGTATTGTGTCTTGTGATGGATCTGCGGGTGTGCTGCACCTGATTCGATGCATCTTGTGGTTCTGGTCGATGGAGGTATGCGGGTGGTGATGTCTGCTGGGACTGTATGGGGGACCTTGGGATGGTGTAAGCCCGACGATAGTCGTATTGATGCTTGTTGCATTCTGTAGCATTGCGTCTCTACGATGGTTGTTTGGCGGGTCGCTATTCTCAATGGCGCTCTCTGCGTCTTGGTTTGACTCACAACCTAAGTAGCTTTGCCCAAGTCGGGTCCCTTCATTGCGGGGCTGCAGACTGTCTGCCCTCCATGATGTTTTATATAACAACTTAATAATATATCTCTATAAAGTTCCCACCTTTGAGAGATTGAAGGCAACTTGTTGGTGGGTGAGACAAACATGATCGAAAAATGCATATACTCAACGTCAGTGACACAAACCCTTTCTGATGGCGAATTATTAATATTATCTTATAACTGCCTATTGGCTATATCTGCCATTGTATTGGTTGGTGGAGCATATGTGTTGACCTCATGCGGGTGGTAGCTGGAGGGAGAATCTGAGGAGGCTCTCAAGGCTGCGGCCGAAAGCCGCGCAACGTGGGACCCCATTCCCTTGAGGTGAGCGGTAGACTCATGACACGCTCTGCGGCCAATTGGCCGTGCTGACCATGCAATTGGTGGTGATGCCTTACACTTACATCACGTCTGCAGGAACGGCGGTCTGGCAGGTGGTGGCGCTCACGGAAGGCTTTTTATGGTCAGTGTGCCGATTGTTGCCTAACCCGTGTGACGTACATTTCACTGTGGCTGGATTTGATCGTATTCTGTATGGCGTTTACACGCATTGACATGCGCGACTTCGGTCGATGTTTGTGCTTACGCACTGTCAAGGGGCCAAGTCCTCTTTTACTGGTTCGCCAGTTATTTTGCTGTGGACTACGGTCCAGTTCCCAACCTTGCGTACCCTTCGGGGGGAGCGCATTAAAATGGTTGGCGCTCACCGTGCGCGGCGTGTGTGGGGCCGTGTACCTCCTCCACATTTTTTTTAAAATGTGGGAGAGCGAAGCCCTTGTAACTGGTATTTGATATAAATATTGTGAGCCTTTTCCAAGCGGGAAGGGATTAATTAATAAGGAATTGACTGTTGTGAACCAGATACAAGTGGAATAGGGACAATTTATTGTTCTTAACCTTTTTGAGCTCTGTCTTAGTGAACGGGGTTCTCTAGCTTATAAGACTCTACCAACAGCTTTCGATTGCTCTCGTGAATATTCATTCTTCCAAGATACACCTAAAAGAACTAAGTTACTATACAAACACAACGTAAAAAAGGGTCCTAACTAAGACGATCACGCCATAAATTTATTAAACGGCCTATATTTAAACCTTTAGAAAGATCAAGTTATACTGGTCACGTAAATTAGATGTATTTATATATCTTACAGATATAGATTCTAAAGAAATACAATTATAAGTGGGATATAGTAGAAAAGAAAAAAGATGGGGGGGGGGTTCGTTACAGCATCCTTAAAAGATAATTTTCACACATGAATTTATAACAAGCTGGTTATATTTAGTTATTAATAACATAATGATAAAACACTTATCTGAATTTAGAAAGGACTAATTGTCAAAACAGTATTTAGATGGTAAAATAAGGTCAGATTGCAGCAATTTGTAATCAGCAACGGTGTCTCTGTAGAAAATTATTCAGATATATCTAAACAATTTTGTATCATCTGCGTACAGTAGCAACCCATTATCAGGTAGGATATTACAAATGTTGATGTAAACCGTAGGGTACTGATTAGAGAATTTTTCACTATGTTTGAAAAAAGCTCCAGAAATTTAAGTAATACGTTTATATAGATTTATATGTAATTACATATAAATCAATGGTTTTAAAAGTCCATTTCAATCATTCATTTTATCTTCCATCACACCTTCTACCACTAGACGGATGTCTTCTATAGAAATGTTTACCTTCTCCGAATCAGAATGCGGCGAACCAATAGCTACTCTTTTGTTTCCTCTAACGGTACTGACGTTTCTCACAGGTGTTTTTTCTTTGTTTGCCAGTTTTGCTAGTATGTGGACACATTCAGAGCAGGCTCATGTTACCAGTAAATCAGAGGAAATATTTTTACTATCAATTATCATAAATGCATAATGACATTTTTTATCGCATTTAATACAAACAATAAATTTGTCACAGTTATCTTTTTCGGAAAATCAACAGCCCTAATTTGCATTAGACATCATAAATCCACTCAAAATCAAAAATTTCTAATTACTTATTTTAATTTTTAAATTCTATTATTACGAGTATAATTATTTGACTGCTTTTAACAAAATTAGTTTTTATACCCATATGTTATCATAATTATAGGGCATCCATAAGGCATTTCCTCCCTTCAATGGGATGTGCCCATCTCCAGTAATGGACATTTTTTGAAAATCGAATATGCTCATTCACTAAATGCCATACTCAACTGCACGCGATGCACTGCTTACTGATTTTTATATAAAACTGAAGTAAAAAAACAAATTTACAGTTCCCGTGATAGTGAGTGGCTCGATACAAGTGTTCTGCAGTAGCAGAACACCTGTATCAAGTTTCACATAAAATAGGCAACAAATGCATTATGACCTCTGAGGACTAAGATGGAATATCTCACATCTATTACGGTCAGTCTTATACCTTTCAAACCGGAATGACAAATAGCAGTTTAGGTACTGCTTTTTAGCGTAGTTTTTGGCTTAAGGTAAGAAAGTGAAACCAATATAAACTAACACCTTAATAGAAATGGATCATGATGTCACTTAGGAGATGGACGATGATGTGGCAACTAAATAACGGATCAAAGTTCATACAAAAAAAAACTGGGATATCAAGGGCGTGCTTACGTACCACCTGCTCAGCGATTTCAATATCGGCACAACTTTGAAGTAGAACATGCCGACTAGAAAATATTGCTAAGGCGTATCCAAAAGTGAACTGCTAGTAAAGATATTTTTTTACAAGGTACACCAATGCCGAATGTGTCGACTTGACTATAGATCGATAAGACTACGCTCTTATGCAATACAAGCGTAATGCTGCTGTCTTTTTTATGGTACGTATAAAGAACCGGAAACCATTTAACTGACAATAGGTTTTCCATATTAGTCCTCGAGAGTGAGAATGCATCCGCATCTTAATACTTAATGTATGATAAATGTAGATGTCAACCTCACCTGTTACGCGAACATAAAACTCCGTGTTAAAAACCACAGTAAAAGAGGAAACAATTACAGAGATTTATTCCTTGCATAGCTAAACTTCTATGAACTTCAAAATACAAAGAAGTTACTCTGGAGTTTCCAAGTTTAAGCAAAAGGGAAACGTGAGTTTGTGAACGTGAGGTCTGTTGCTAACTTTCTGTTCGCGAAATGGAATCTTCGACTCAATTCAAATAATAAGACTTTCTCAACTAGAAGTTGAATGCTTTCGTTATTACTTGAACACCAATATTATATTGTAGCTACGAGGTATTCCTATAAATCAGTGCTTCAGTACTTGTTATTTTCAAAAGTTTGTTTGAAGTTTTATATACATATATAAAAGCGACAATATTAATACATTTATCGGTTTCTGCCAAACGATTAAAAACAATTGAAGAGTTAAGAAAATTAATTTTTGACATATGCCTTTCATAAGTAATAGGAAATGTGACTTCCTCCGAGTCCGTTCCGTAGAAGCCATTGGCATGGAAAAATGAGCGCCTGTCACCAGCCTCCCTGGCCTAGCAGCAGATCTGGCCAATGGCTTCGCCGCTAACTACGACTCTGCAACAGAGGATAGGGAGAGCGATGCATCATAATACCAACATTCGCGATTTTCTCAACTCTCTTGTTAATCATAAACACAAATACGTAATAAGACTAAGGTTTATTTATATATTCATTTAAAGGACCTACGTTAGTATACATATTAATATAATTAAAATGAAACAAAAGACCATAAAAGTTTTGTTACCTGTGTAATTTTATTCTATCATATGCCAGAATTAAAGACGATAATATGCCAGTAATCAATTACAGCACATCAATTAAACTTAATAAATCGACCAGTCTTAATTAATATTACTACTTCTTTTGCACGCCTTATAACGCGAATCGTTATTAGGTAGTGTTTTAATCTCGACACGTCAAGATCAAGCACTTTTGTGTTCTTAAAATGCATCTATTATAATCAT
Organism: Parnassius mnemosyne; assembly: GCA_963668995.1. Lineage (NCBI taxonomy): Eukaryota > Metazoa > Arthropoda > Insecta > Lepidoptera > Papilionidae > Parnassius > Parnassius mnemosyne. Next base: position 41,015,803 of record CAVLGL010000104.1, on the reverse strand, counting down.
ATTGCACTCATACGATAAAATTAGTAGCCGTATATCAATAAAACACTAATTAACTCATGTTACATTTTCTTAAAAATCATTTTATATTGCTACTTTGAAAAAAAATGGCTGTTTGAAAAAAATTTTACTTGAACATTCGGATCTCAATTCTGTATGTGGTCACGATAACCCAAAAAAATTGACGTATAGAGACCGCGTTTTTTTTATTAGTTTCAGAATTACATCAACTGGTTTCCTATTTCATATCAATAGCATAGTACGCGTAGTTTTGAAATGATTTTATACTTTTATACATTTTATTGCTATTAAAAATTTAAGGACAAATTTACCATAGAACTTATATCGGTTTTATACTTTGTGTAACCGGTTTATTTTGGTTTGGTTTGGTTATTTTTTCGTCAAAATTAAATAAAACGCTCATGAGGTGTGCACCATGGATTTTCCAAACTGTTTAAATATATTTTTTGACATTATTTTGTTATTTTTAGGAGACATACTGGAGAATACATAGTCATCAACTCATCATGAAACATTAAGAAAACGACGAGAAATAATAGTCAAAGCAGTGAACAAAGAACTTATAATTGATGAGGTAGTAAATACCGTAATAAATGAAGATAAAACAGAAGATTTGCAAGACCATAACGAATCAAGCGATGACGAATATTTGTTCGATAGTTTACGTAAATTAAGTGATAAAAACTTAGAAACAAAAACTAAAAGTGAAAATAATAATAAAGCAAGCGGTTGCAAACGCAGTCGTAGCTGTGATGAAGAAGATAGTAGTAGAAAAGTGAAGATGAAAGATAGACGAGGTTCATGAACAGAACAGTGATGAAGATATTTTGTCCTTCGCTAAGAAGATGCTTCAACGCGATGAGCCTGACACAGAAGATATTTTAAGTAATATACCTACACATGATACTGGTAAGGGTTGTCATAAACTTCTTATAGCTTTATTATGGTTGCAACAATGGACCGAATCGATTGGCTCGATCGAGGAAGGACCACGGTCTCGCAGAATACCTGCGTGAAATAGCAGCAACAGGCTGCTGTGTTTCGTATGGGAAGTGACGAGAACTGGAGACCCTTTTTATTCTAAGTAGGTCTTATGATTATTAATAAGGAGTAGGACCACTAATTTATTATTAAAGCACTTACTTATTATTAGGTGGTGCGTGTGCTTCTTTGTCAGCCATATTTAAAATAAGAAAAGTCGGTACGAGCTTTGAGCGCTGGACAATTTAGTTGGGTTGCACAGATTCGTTGTCTTTATCCCAATATATCATTCTTCTTATAATAATCAGTCCATTAACATCCATAGGTTGCTTCATAGGGCTTGCGACAGTTGCCACGTTAGGCAAGCGGGTTGGAAACAGCATTTTTTTTATTCGTTATTAGGAAGACGCTGCTGCCCATTATCCGATTTGTTGCCCTCTGTCGACTCTCACGACACCTGCGGGAATCACCCGTGTATAATCATACGTAGAGGGGTAGTGGATATTCTTTACAACTTTGAAGCTGCTGCCCGTTGCTGGTCTGGGTATTATTTGTCTAGTGTAAACAAGGTGGTCGTACTTGAGATATTTTTATTATTTCCTACATTCACCTCTTACGACATCAGGACGAAATAGGGTGATGTGAAGATATGAGCGATTTTTGCTTGAACCATACACTGAGTACAGAACGAACAACACGAATAGGTATTTCCCGAAGCAGACCTAAAAATTTTTACTTTGCATGTGAAGGTGAATGCTCATAATTTTTTTTAATAGAATTTCATTAGATTGACAGCAAATAGGAAGAGTTAGCGAAGATATTGTGCTGCAAATTTTTGTCTCGTTCTTCATCTGCCCTTGGGAGGTTTTTGACTTCATACATACTAAAATGTGTAAGGGAAAATATGTATTTTCAATCCCTGATGAAACATTTGAACGCTTTATTTTTTCTCTTTAAAGTACCACAATGACACTATATGTATTGCGTAGATAGCTCACTTTCCAATACCTTTCACTGGAATATGACTTCCAATATTTGCTAGAAAGTCTTTCAACACAAAATTTGTTTCAGACGACAGTGAAAGTGAGTTGAATGAAGAAATGGTTTGCCGGCGAAACAGAAGAAGCTAGGGTGATTATTGATGATGACTCTGATTAAAATACTACATTTAGTGTAAAGTAGTTTAAGATTGTTATCAAATTAATACATTATGAAATTTATTGATATTTGAGTTTTATTTTAAGATATAGCGATATTTTGTTTAACGTCTCTTAATAAAGTTTTGAATTGACCTTTTTTTTAAATTTTCTATTTATCGAAGAGAGAGGGATGGGTTGATATTTGCGTTCTCTGTTTGCATTTATATTTCCTCTACAATAGTAATGTTATAACAGGCTTACTGCTGGGCACACTCCCTTAATTTCTAACAGTTAATGGAGCTGTTTACTTGGTATGATTTCCATCAGAGTTACACAATCTGACTGCCTGTCCGGGATACAAGTCCATAAAAATCGTTGGAACAGTAATAATAATGTTCTCCAGACCAAACGAGTGTATGCGCAAGCAAAAGAAAGAAAAACAAAGTTCAAAAACTTTATTAAACTAAGTTTGTAGAAAAAGGGTTATTATAATATTAAAGAATTTATAGATGATAATAACCCCTGGAAATGAGGTGATTGCTACCAAGCTATTTCTAATTTGTTGTATTGTTAATTTGTGTAACATACATGATTGTAAGCTGTTATTTAAAAAAAAAAGTCCCGCTGGGTTTCTTACTGGTTCTTCCCAGGACAGAGCATTTTTTCCAACCAGTGGTAATTAAACAAAAGAGTGACTTTCAATAAGTATTATTTATAATCTATATTAAATAAAAAAGTTTCTGTTCCTGTTTCAAGTTGCCCTTTACAACTTACTCCTATAGTCCGATGGGACGGCATTCCGATACAGCCGAAGAGAGATCAGGGATCAAGACTTACGGCTTTACGTGTTTTCCGAGCCACGAGTGTGAAACACCGCTAACTTTATTACTCCGGGCTACTACCGAGAATTTCTTGACAGAAAAACTCAATGTTTTTATATTGGGGTGACCCAGGATTTGAATACCTTAGGAACATCATAATCAACAGTTGCCTTTACGACAAATAGACTAACAACCAAAAATGTATTTATATTGTTGGTACTTACAATATAAATAACGTTTTTAGTGGTTAAAGTAACAATCGAAACTTGTCATATTCTTCATAAGTTAGCAACAGTCCAATTCTGGGCCTCTTTGATTGTAGGATTTATTGTCGCTGGTATTTACATCTGAAATATCTTTTTCTTTCTTTTTTCTTCTTTTTTTCTGAAAACGTTACTTTCCATAGTAGTGTTTTATCTTGTATTTATGAGGCGGTGTACATACATAAATTGCACAAGGACCAGTGCTAGATTTAGTGTTCCGACAGGCTAACTATGATTATGTCCCCCCCCCCCCCCACGGTCAATTGGAAATGGAAATTCATTTTTCCTAATACAAAATAAGAGTCGACCATCGCCCATGAGCCACCTACGTGCCCTACTTAGCCCCAAACTTATAATATTAGTTAGATAAGTTATTAAGGTCTTGAAAGTGCCATTACTATTACTCACTGACTCACCCATCAGAAACTTAGGCCACTCGTAGGTTACTTAAAAGCTTGTAAAGCGTATATGAAGAAAAAAAATTGAAAACAGATGTTGATATAGCTATTGGTGCGCTTAGTTATTTGAAACTAACTGCACCAGTAACTTGGTCGACATTTAATTCAAACAGATAAAAATGTAAAAAATAAAAGCGTAAACGCAAGGAAACACGTTAAAGAGAGTATATTTGTTTAGCTTAATAACAAAATTAATAAAAGGATAAAACTTTTTTTAAAGTTTATGATATCTCACCAAAATCATAAATAATGTAAAAAAGGGAGCCAATTTCAGTATTAAACGACGTAAGGTTTTGTCGGTTTCGCTGATAAAGGAGTACGACATCGAGCTCTATAGCATTTGCTTAGATCACGGCATCTATAGGAGTGTAAAATATTTCAGATAAAACCAATATTTGATTTTTTGATTAACACAAATTGTTGTTTTTTCTGCCAATGTCTTCGCTCTGCTTTTTGCATGTACAACCCGCGCGTGAATTTTTGCTAATAGTGTAATGACGTTAACGACTGTAGAAAGTCAACATGGCTAGCGCCGCTAAGCACTACGTTTAGTAGCCTGATTTAAAATTGGCCAGGAAGAATCAGTACTTATATTCGACTAAAAGTATTTTTTAATGTCTGCGTTAAACTAATATATTAGCGATCTAATTAATCAGCTAATGAAACCATGAGCCGCGGTAATCTAAGATATAGCGTTTTGATAACAGATAAAAATATGAGTCGCTAGAGATGAGTATTTGGTATAAAACCATATACCCATATAGAAACTACTGCTTCGAGTGGCGTGGATTTATGATATATGAAGGCGAAGTGCGATATAAGGCGAAGTTTTAATTTTATAAAATTAGTTTTAATTATTTTCGGCATATTCCATTGTCGTCACTTACGCCATCCACGGAACGAAATGGGGTGTTAGATTATCTTACGCTGCCATCACACGACCAATGATGATATGCCAAAATGATCTTATGGCTTCCGATAAATGGCGGTACAACTATCACGTTTATGTCGGGTTTATGATGCAGCTTCAAAGGTGCGACACCTCTAATACTGCGATCGTCAATTATCTTGCCAAACGTGACGATTAAGTCAAATCCTCCCATCAACGTTAGAGGACTATGACCTGCAGTTGACTTTTACGTGCTGATGATGATTATAAAAATGTTTTGTTCGTCATCTCAGGGGTACTATACGTAACGAAGGTTTGAGTTCCTGAAAAAAAAAAACTGCTTCTCTTAATTGCGAAAAGAACGTCTATGGAGCGACTAATATAAAATATAAAGATATAGCTGATGAGGTTTCTAAAATCAAACCACAACTTGGCGCAGTCTATACTGTTGAAAACTGCATCAAGTGCCAAGAGGATATTTTATGAGCTTTTCACTTCAAATATTAAGTTTAACCTCTTGTTTAGGGTACGATTGGGATATACCTTTTAAGATAACCCCCCCCCCCCCAAATGTAGAAAGAAAATACGATCTTCAATTGTACTACAAAAAGAAATACTAATTTATTTTATGACGCATAACGTAAACACCACTTATCGTTAAATTATCCACTTATCATTTTGCCTGCGTGTTGATGTCGAGTTTTATGAAGGAATGATATCATCATCATCATCATCATTATCATCATCATAACAGCCCTTCACAAGTCCACTGCTGAACATAGGCCTCCCCGAAGGAATGCCACAAAGGACGGCCCTAAGCCACCTGCATCCATTGACTTCCTGCATGTCTTACCAGGTCGTCACTCCATCTAGTGTGGGGACGTGCTACACTTCGTCTGCCGGTACGAGGCCGCCACTCGAGAACTTTTTTCCCCATCGGAATAACAAATACGTTTAAATGTCAGCAAAATAGGGTAAGAAGAAGCTTCGATATTTTACGTTTCTCAGTTGCATAACAAATTGTGTTTCCGAAATATTTTAAAATTCTTTTGTGTGATTTGTTGTGATTCGTTTTGCGCTTGTGTGATAGCTCTGAATGGTAGGTACATTCATTTATGTTTACAAAAATAATTCATAAACGACTATATTACTTACTATTTTTTTAAATTATAAAGTAGTTATAAATTACTATATAAATTAAATATTTATCTGTTTTAAACTAACTTTACTTCGTCCTTCGAGGTTAATGCGTGCAACAAAGGAGTGGGATAAATTTCCTGCATCTTTGTTTTCTTTTCATCATACTGATATGATTGCAATGTAGGTGTCTTCAAGGCAAGAGTAGGTTTTGTTAATCAACACCAGTGCGTTTTACCATATTCGGTTTTATCATCACTTAGGTACCATATGGTGGGATGGTAATCCAGTGCTTGACTTCACCACTTACCATCCCACCTGATGGTAAGAGTTGAAGTCAAGCACTATAATACTGGCTTATAATGATAAAAAAATTATGTTTTTAACTCTCACTTATATAATTAGCCCCAATTTTTTTACTTTTGGGTATAAATAATCTTCAACATCTCTCGGGGCTGACAGTGACATTGCTGAAGATTGGTTATCTGATTAATAAAACAGACAATACTTTACAAAATTAGGAATACGCTGTTTAGGTTGTTACTTTTATGTCACACAGACGTCCGTCCTAAGGATTGCTTCCTTAGGAGATCTCCGAAAAGTCGGCCACTTATGCTGACTAAGATTTTACTAAAACGTTATGTCCTTACTCGAGCCCCCTTTTAGTTTATAAATAAATTTGTCTAAAATACAAAATACACCACTAATTCCGGTTGAAATTTTATAAATTATCTACAACAAAACCCATAGAATATGTTGAAACACATTAAAATCACTTTACCAAAATTTGTCCGCTCCGTGATTTTGCTAAGAATCATATCAACATTTCCGCACCTGTTGCCTTTTCGGCCAAATACGCGGCCAAATATGTATATAAAAGGATTTCGTGGCCGAACATATATAAAAGGATCGACCTATCACCGTCATTTTTATTATTCGTAATAGGGATCAAATAACGGATAATTTTGCACAAAACCACTAACAAATAGAATTAAAAAAATTATGAGAGATTCGCCAGAATCTATTGTCATTGTACCACTAATAGGGGAAAGCACTGGTATCTAAGATACAGTTATTACAACTAGTTTAGAAGCCAGGGTTCCATTTAATTGTTAACAGATTTGTGGCAAAAAATTAATGTACTATTTATTATTATTTATAAATCATCGACTGCCGGCTTTAGGCGGGAGCCGGGTTTAAGGCGTTCTACCCTAACTAATAGTTTCGTATCGTAGTATTGTAGGATATTTTCTTCTACAATATATTTACAGCTGTATTATCAAAAAACATCCGCCGGATAAAACTACTCCAAAAGAGCTGGTGTAAAATCAACAATTACCGGTAAATATGCATACAATACAATATTAAAAAACTCACATGAAGACTAAAAATCTTGTATTTGAAAAAATGGAAGCTGGTTTTGAAGTACACATTTTATAATTAAGTCCACAGGGAGAGTATATTGCCACGGAATACGATTGTGCTCGTTAAGCAACCCCTTAACGTTTTGTTTTCATAAAATATAGGACGAGGTAATGTTGTTTGTGGTGCACGGTTATTTATTTTAAGGATTTTAATTATAGGCTTTAGTATCTATCTTTTTTATATAATAAGGAAACGAGCACACAGTTCATCTGATGCTGTGGCCCATAGATATCTACATTTATTCTTGATTAAGAATCAAAACGCAGTTGCGCGGTCACCCCTGAGGACTAAGATGGAATGCCTCTTTCCAGTAAAAAGGGTCTCCAGTTCTCTATATTCACCATACGAAACACAGCAACATTAAGCTGCTATTTTACGCTGGTACTCTGTGAGAGCGTGGTCCTATCACGGTCGAGCCGACGCATTCGTGCTACAACCATAATATAAGTACAGCGTGGCTCTACCACGTAAAAAGCAAGCTTAATGCAGGTACAACTAACCAACTCATTATAGTTCATAATGTTACTCAGTTTTTGAATATTTATATTATTCTTCGTCTTTATTTTATTTTAATCTTTACAGAAGTACCTAATACGACAGTGTTGGCACATAAATCTATCTAATTTAATAAGGACAGAACACAACTCATTTACTATTATAACATAATATGTCACTTTTATGAACAACTAACAACTACAATTATTAACGAATAACAACTATAATTACAATTAAATTAAGTTAAATATAAATTACAGTACACGGCAAGTACACACTACCGTCTGTCAGCAAAGATGCCTCGCTGAAGCGACCGACCCTTCGGCAATTTAATCTAACTGCCCGAAATACCTGACGCGTAGGTATCTAACCCTAAACTACACTCCTGCTTGCGCAGCCTAACGGGCATGGATCTAACCACATACCCGCTAACAAAACAAAAAAAAAATTATTATGGCCGGGCGTGATTGGAGAAACAATCAACCACGCTTTGCTACCAGAAAATGTTACGGCTCTCAGTTGCCCAGACAGAAGTGGACTGCATTAGGGCTCATGAGTAATACACTCGACGAGCAACCAGAGAGTTCGGGCCCAATGGCCTATGGATTATTCTTAACTAGTGGCTAATAAGCAAGCACAACTTACCGAGTTCTGGAGGTAGGGGTCGACCATGAGGCAAAGTAGGCAGGTAGTAAGTAAGGTGTATGTAAGTGGTGTGTGAAAGTGTGTATAAATGTGACCTGACGTCACCGATATAATCGGACAGCAGACCCACAGGCGCTGCTTCTCTCCAAAATGTGCGATCCCTCCAGTGGGCGTTCACTAATTGAAATCTTCTGCTTTTATTTCACTATATTTTTTTTATAGGATAAGTGTGACAAACTAGCACACAGTCCACCTGATGGTAAGTGGTTACTGCGGCCCATAGACATCTACATCTATCCTCTATTGCAAATCAAAATGCAGATGCGTTGTCACCCGTGAGGACTAAGATGGAATGCCTCATTTCCAGTAAAAAGGGCTTCCGGCCACCTCCACTCACCAGGCGAAACGCAGAGGTAAACCTTTACTTCACGCTAGTATTCTGTGAGGTCGCAGTACCACCCCGGTTCGAGCCGGCCCATCCGTGCGACAGCAAAAGCCGCCACGTGGCTCTACCACTGTTATATATATTAGCTTATCAACTTTATTGTACATTTAATTAACTTCAAATTCAACCAAAATCAACGTTAATTAAAATTAAAACAAGTGACACGCTGCAAAACTTAAGAACGGTCGGTCAAAGTTCAATGTCCCAGGTTCACTTATCACAAAATTATAACCACGAGTACGGCCGCGATCTCTTCTCGAGTCACAAAGTTCAGCGTTCCACATGATAAAGCAAAATTCCTTCGCACGATATTAAAATGCCACAAAGCAACTCGTCGACGCAAATTAATGGTAATCGAAGTTAAGTTAATCACTCAAACTCAAAAATCAGCCTCGTTGTCACGAAACGTACAAATTAAGACAATGCCATAGGAGGCACGCGACTTAACGATTCAATATTAACATCCAAAAACAATTAACCGACCGGCCGTCGCGCGACAATACTTTTTCATACTGATCTCGGCAGCCGCGCCCTCGAATGGAATGCGAGCGGGAGCGGGGGCAGGCGGTGACCTTGGTAACATCGGAGGCACGCGCTGAGTCGAGTTTTGAATGCAAGTTTTAATTTTTAATATTAGGCCTAAACACATATTATGTTACTTTTGTGAATTTATCCAAGGAACAGCAGCATAAATCTACATCCAAAGCTACTTTACTTAGAGTGTGTAGCACTTGGGTTAGTGGGGCCTTCTTTAGAAGGTTGGTGCGTGCGTGCGGTACCGCGAACAGCGGGGCCGCTTCCGGCGCCACACGTACCTGTCCGGCACACACAGCATGACCATTCGCAACATCGCCTCATTATATATTTTTCCACGCAGCAATTTAAACATATACTTTGCCAAACTTAACTCCTTCGTAACCTCCAGTTTGTTATACCCCACCATGTCCAGTACAAATATTGTTGGGTACATTAATGGGTAGAACGGATACACTTCATATAATTTTAAATAAAGAAAGCGATTGAACTTATTTTGTATCCGTTCCACCATCAATTTGTGCTTTGCTTCATGCGGTCTTCATACAAAGCCATTACTCTCTAGGTGACTTTTCACTAGTGCTTCATACAAGGCACGAACCGCTATAAATTCCCGTGACTGACGCAACACAAATCCTAAATTTCGATACGCCTTCTTGCAAATCTAAAGAATATGTTCCCTAAAATTGAGTTTTGAAGTAAAGTGAACTCCAAGGTCTTTTACCTCTGTTACCCGCTACAAGGCTACTCCATCTATATTATCTTTGTATGTGTGAGGCTGGCGTGAATGTGTGAATGACATGACTGAGCATTGGGAAGTGTTAAAAAATAACTTATTCCTATCACTCCATCGTAGTACTCTGTCAATGTCCGCCTGTAATTTGTCATAGTCAGCAGAGTCCCTAACTATAGATACCAATTTTAAGTCATTCGCAAATAGAAGACATGTTGATTGCCATACAAAATCGGGTAAGTCGTTAATCATTAGGAAAAATTTAAGTGGGCCTAAATTGCTACCTTGACTCACTGCTGACCTGGTAACATATGGTTTTGACAGTTGACCAGCCCAGTCTATAAATTGGCTCCTGTTTCTCATGTACCTGGCAAAAAATGGCAATGTTTTCGGCGTACAGCCCACTTACGCCAGTTTCATGAGTAAAATATTATTGGCGACCATGTCAAATGCCTTACGGAAGTCAAGGTATGCGACGTCAATATGTAAGTGTTGTTGTATAGCCAGAGCCACAATAAAACCACTAATAATTTGAGTTGGGATGTGTCGTATATACATTAAATCTCGTACTGTATTTAATACTTCTTTGAGTTACATGAAAAAGCACAAGAATATAAAACCGAGCAGAATTCTTACCTACTTTCATAGGGCTGTCACTCGGTTATTGAAGACGAAAACTGGGCCAAGTGCGTGTCGGGCCACGCAAAATGCAATGTAGAGGTAGGGTTCCGTAGTTGCCCGTCACAATACGTGGGCTTCCTTGATAATGAGCATAATGAGTGAGTTCCCGGTTTGACGGCTATAACAACTTAAATGGGCCCAAATAAGAAGTAACTGAAGGCCCTATTTTCAAATCAGCCTTATAGGAAGTGCTATTCAAAAAATATTAAAATATAATATTTGAGATAACTTTTCGATTTTGATAATAATACCCTATCTAACCCTTTCTTCCTAAAATGTTTATTTGAAACAGATTAAATTAACATTACATAGTTATTAATGCAGCTAGTTTTAGGTCATTTTCTATGGAGTTGTGACTGAGACTGAGATGATCTCATAAGTTTTCTGTTTTCCAATTTTGGTACGGAACGTTAAAAATAGTTTAGGTAGTTTTGAAAGACGAAATAGTTATTATTATGTTATTATTCACACGTGGTAGGACCATGCTGCATCTATATTAGTAGTATAGTCGAATGGGTCGGTTCGACCGGGGAAGGACCACGCATTCACATAATACCAGCGTAAAATAGCAGTTTAACGCTGCTGTGTTTCGTATGGTAAGTGTAGAGAACTGGAGACCTTCTTACTCGAACTTCAACTCTTACTCGAAACGAGGCACTACATGTTGGTCCTCACGGGTGACAATGTATCTACATTTTAATTGTTTAATGACCATAGATGTAGCTATCTATGGGTCACAGCAACCACTTACCATCAAGTGGACTGTGTTCGTTTGTCACACTATCATATAAAAAAAAATTGCAGTTTGTTTAAAATTAAGTAGGTATGTACCCAAATTTTATTGTTAAAAATTTAAAAAAATATTGATATCAAAATATTTTATTTAAACAATGAAGTATCTATTAGAATTTATAACTATATATTTGTACAAATTTCCGACACTCATTATTTTTTTCTTCCTATGTTGCTTGGCTTTTAGTAGTTTATTATTTCGTTTTATGAAATGATGAATTCGTTTAAAAATAAAAAGTAGGTTGGCATCTTTAAAAACAAATATAAACGTTCGCGTCGTCGTGTCGCTGCCAGTGGCACACCTTCCTTTGTCTGCTCATTGAGCCATAGTAAAAACAGTAATAGTAGGATAAGTCCCGCGCCGCGCGAGACTTAAATGCCTACTGTTGCAGGGTTCTCAGTATCTTTTTGTTTAACAGCTAAGTTTCATTTAGTATTATAAGTAGTTACAATATTTACAAACATAATGCATAAGGATACGTACCTGTGGATCATATTTGTTAGTCATTTCTTTAGTTTCCTCTCAAACAATCAATGCTTGTCAAAAAAAACCTACCTAAATACATCACATCCACGTTTAAACACACATTGAATTGATAAGATAGGATGTAGGTTATAAAAAAAAAACAAAACACGGTTCACATACATTTTGATATTTAGAAAGGTGATTGCGGGGCGCGGCGTTTCGGCCCGATCTTCCCGAATTAGCAAGTGTCGTTGTGTGCGTGCTGTGGCTCGTGCGTACGAGTCCGTTCTGGCACTTGCCAGGCACGCACACATATTAGCGGCTTTTTGTACATTTCTTAGAAGATATCCAACTATTTTATTTTTACTATGACTGAGCGGGTGAGTTTGAAACTAGGCGGGCGCCAATGCACGCCCCCCGCGCCTTGTCGGTGACAAGTCACGCACACATAGCTGTGCGTGTAGTATTGTTTCCGCGCACGGCGGTAATATAAAGCATTCATTCTTCATTCATTCTAAATCCATCAATGGTTGAATAAACATTCCAAATATAAAAACTCATCCACTTGCTCAATCAACTCCCCTTCTATTCTTATTTTACATAACGTTTTACTTTCTTCTCTTTCATAAACCATCACTCTCGTCTTACTTGCGTTCACTTTCGTCTTACTTCCGTTCACTTTCATACCCCTTTCTTTCAATGACCAACTCGGCCGCCGACGATGCAAATATGACTTGACCATCGGCGTACAAAAGACATTGGACGGTTAAATCACCCATTCTCAACCCACATTCTTCAACTTTCAAAGTTTGCAAACAACTGCCCATAAATAGGTTAAACAGCCACGGGGAAGCCACAAATCCCTGTCTGACACCTTTATGAATGCCAAATCAGACCGAGTAGACCCCGTTGATCCTGACACAAGCACTAGAGTCCCTATAAAGCGACCTTAATGCCTGTATCAAGCCAGCGCTCAACCCAAATGAGTTCAGTGTTTGCCATAACACATTTATGTCCATTCTGTCATAAGCCTTTTTGAAGTTAATGTACGAACATAAAACTTTCCGGATTTTGGCCAAAAACTTCTCCGCAATCATGCGCATGAAAAAGACTTGATCCGTACACTCCCCTTTTCTAAATCCATCTTGCACATCCCAAATTATTCCATCAGTTTCTTCCATAACACTTTCAATTATATACAGTTTACCCACTTTATGCTAAGCAAACTGATACCACGGTAATTTTTACAGTCCTGCTGCGAGCCCCTTCCCTTATATATTGGGGCTATAACGCCTTTGCACCAGTCTTCCGGTATCCGCTTCAGTTCCCAACACAAATTAAACAAGGTGCACAGCAGGTCTGCAACCACACCCTCTCCAGCCCTTAGCATTTCGTGATATTCTATCATACCCGACTGCCTTACCTGCTTTCATGCTTTTCATTGCTTTCATTATTTCATCTACACTTATCTTCCTACCTCTCTCCACTTCTTCCGGAATTTCTATTTCATTTACTTCAGACGACTCTTCACTCTTAAACACGCTTTCAAAGTATTCCTTCCATCTCTTTAAAACATCATTTAATAATTTTCCATTTCATAAAAAATAAGTATATTTACAATTATAATTATTTGCGATTAAAAATAAATACATTCCATATTATAAAACAATCTATGTTGAAAGTAATGATTTACATGAGTAATGTAAATGCTGTAAAGCACCCGAAACGTCGGGAATTAAAATAGTTAACCAAACGCGATAAAATCCGTAAAAAATAGTTTTCTTCAAAATTTATTCTATTCTATTCTATGCATTCCTTTTATTAATTATGGCAATCTTATTGTAAGAAATACTATATATTTAATGCTTTGAGAAAATTTAAAAATATATATTTTTATTGTCTTCCCACCGTTTTCACTCTTCTTCGTTAATTAATGTTAGAGTACGAAGAAAAATTGCTATATTAAAAATTATTATGATTTAGTTAGTCTCGCCAAAAACATTTGGAGATCCGTTTATTGAATTAACTGTAGGCTGTCATATCTGCAGAAGACGAAAGACAGGTAGCTTTGAATCGTAACACGCAGACATGACAACTTTCGGCTTCCCGAATAAACTGATTTTGGAACAGACTTTACACGCGACATATGCTCGTATTTCCTTCGTCAAATTGTACAGAATACCGAAGTATATATTTAATATAATTAATTAATTAATTTAATTTTACAAGTATATGCTACCAAAACTGTAGCACAAATGCATACTATACAAACATAATATAATTATATTATAGTACGGCTCATAATGCGAAGCGTTATTAGTTAGTACTTTTCTCTCGACACGTCAAGGCCAAGCAACTTTGTGTTCTTAAAATGCCTCTACCATAAACATGTTGGACTTATACGATAATATGAGTAGCCGTATATCAATAAAACACTAATTAATTCATCGTATATTTTCTAAAAAATCATTTTATATTGCTACTTGAAAAAAAAAACAGTATGTAAAACATTTTACATGGACGTCCGGATGTTAGTTTTGTATGTGGTTACGAAAAAATTGACGTATTGAGACCGGTTTTTTTATTAGCTTCAGAATTACATCAAATGGTTCCTTATTTCATATCAATAGCCTATTACTCGTAGTTTGTTAATAAAATGATTTTGAACTTTATCGAGTTTTATTGCTATTAAAAATCTAAAAAACGCTTTCGTATTTTTTAGTTTTTGATAGAGGCAAAGGGCAAATGTACAAAAAGGGCAATAAAGGGCATACATCCTATACAGTCACGCTACAGTCACGCGCCGCTCGCGCATCTACCCGGTCGCGCTGTCTGTTGTGTGTGTTTTGTATGTGAAGGATTTAAAATGTCCTCAAAAGTGTTAAAATGTTCGAGCTGCAACATTGTAATAAACGAGACTCTAGCTTTTATCGATAACAAGAAAGATGTTATGGATGACGAAAGTCTTATAAACATATGTGTGAGTGCTTTCTCAGACAGTGATATTGAAACGGCAAAGGACTTGTTGTTTGGTTCGGTCCCGGAAAAGATGCGCAAAATAGTTCGGAGAAAAGATAATCGAAAAAAGGACGGCAAGGCTCGGAAAGATCTGGACGATATTATCTGTCTGCTACGAGGTACACATTCCGAAGACATTCCCGTGTTTACTGCTAGGGCTCTTGAAAAACTCCCTCCCGTCTTATGGGACCATGTAGATGTGACGAGAATTCTAAAAGACATAGTCAAAATGCAACGAGATATTAGCATGATTATGAAGGACTGTGCGAAGCAGGAGGACCTAGACCAGCTAAAGTCTGAGGTTGATATCCTTAAGGATACATCGGTGGTAAATAACTACGGACGCAACATTAACTTGCGTCGTGGAGGTTTCTTACGAAATAGTTTCGAGTGCCAGTGGTCCTATGGGATTGCCTCCCTTACCTGTCGAAGGGAATAATGATGTAAACGATACCTCATTACGAGAATCAACATATCGGGACGTAGAAATTAAATTAAATTCATTAGAAGGTAATCGCATTGCGCCGCTACCCGACAATAGTAAGTTGCGTGAATTACCCGAGACGGCGGTTATGATGACTCACCCGGCGCAGGCTGAGCAGAGCCAGCCGCCGCCATCGATGCCTACAGCTGAGAGCGCAAACACCGAGACCTGTGCCGACGCAAGCGCGGGACATACAGCCGTCGTGAGCATACAAACGAGCGACCCAATATCAGTGCCGGTGAATAAAAGCGTAAACGCTGATAATACAGCAACGAACTTACTCAATATACGTAGTAAAGGGCATGCAAAGTCTATGTCAGAAATTGTTCGCGAAGGCAATTGGAGATTAGAAGTACATAGTGATGAGTGGATACAAGTTCAAAAGAAAAGGTTGCGGAATCGGTTTTCTGGATACAGAGGGAAGGCTATTTCGGAGCCTGGAGATAATTTCAGAGCGGCAGAGATTAAAGTCCCGGTATACATTTATAATGTGGCGAAGGGAGTGTCTGTGAGTGATATAACCGATTACGTAAAGAAAAAGAGTAAACTTGACGTCAACGTAGAACAGATGAAAATGAAGACAATAAAAGATTACGAGTCGTACAAAATATTTGTACCTAAACATAAATTGAATGTATTTATGTCAGAAACCTTTTGGCCAGAAGGAGTAGCCTATAGGCGTTTTATTGACTTCAAATACCGTGAAAAGGGAAGTGCCGTCAAGGCTGGGGTGAAAAATCAACTTTCAAAATAGGTTACAACAAACTAGTCACTTTTAATTGTAAGAACGTAGTTCGATCAGTGGAGTGTGTGCGACGGCTATGTCACTCAGCGGACGTGGTCGCCCTACAGGAGACCTGGCTACTGTCACATGACCTCGCGTTCCTGGGAACCATCGACAGTGACTTCGCCTTTGCGGGCACCTCAGCCGTCGATACTGCAGCCGGTGTGTTACGCGGGCGACCTTATGGAGGTGTGGCCCTTCTCTGGAGAAAAGCTGTGTTTCCTTATGTAACCATAGTGAAGTGTAGAAGTGTCAGGCTTGCGGCGATTAAAATCGAGCTAAGTGACCGTTGTCTTATAGTTTTTTCAGTGTATATGCCGATAGATAAAAAAGAAAATCTAGTAGAATTCACAGAGTGTCTTAGTGAGATGGCGGCTATTATTGAAAGTCATAATGTTGAAACTGTGTTTATGTTAGGGGACTACAACGCGCACCCTGGTGAGTCTTTTGACACAGAACTATTGTCGTTTTGCACTGAACAGTTATGGACGTGTGTAGACAGAGACTTGTTACCATCGGATGCCTATACTTTTGTGAGCGACGCACACGGTAGTTTAAGATGGCTGGACCATGTTGTGGTCACGACCGCGGCGAGGCCCACTGTACTTTCTGCATGTGTTCTTTACGACACGTACTGGTCCGATCACTTACCTGTATTGATAGAGTGTAATTTCAATGCTGTAATACCAAAATTACCGCAGTCAAATAACTGTATTAATAAAATCATATGGGGAGAGCGTGATAATGATCAAATTGATGAATATTATAATGAATGTAACTCCAGGTTAAAATTAATACATTTTCCAGCAGAATTTTCGAAATGTTGCGATAATATGTGTAGTAACCATCAACACAAAATAATGCTTGACAGATTGTATGAACGAATTGTGTGTATACTTTCAGAGGCCGCTGTCTGTAGCTATAGTGTTAGGACAGGGCGAAAAGGTAAATACTTACCTGGTTGGAACAAACACGTTCGCGAGGCGCATGGGAGGGCTCGACTTTGTTTTCAAATTTGGTCACTACATGGCAGACCCGGCTCTGGTCACGTATATAATGAAATGTGTGAATCAAGACGCATTTTTAAAGCAAAATTAAAATGGTGCCAAAATAATCAGACACAAATAAAAATGGACATAATAGCTGAACACCACAAAAGAAAGAACTTCGGTCAGTTTTGGAAAGCCACCAATAAAATGAATCATAAGTCGAGCCTTCCCGTGAGTGTTTCAGGAGCTTCATAGTGATATTGCTAATGTTTTCAAAGAATATTTTAGAGTGGAATCACCACTGGGACCGGCAGAGCCGCCGATGCCTGATGCTGGAGCAGGTCGTCCTAAGCGTAGTGTATTTTTTAGCGCTAGAGATGTAGCTAAAGTCATTAAGTGCATGGTGAGAGGCAAGTCGCCTGGGCATGACCATCTCAGCATCGAACACCTGCAGCATGCTGGAGTTCATTTGCCAAGGGTTTTGTCTTTGTTATTTAATTTGTGTATTGGGCATTCATATCTCCCTGACAAATTGATGCGAACTATTGTTATTCCTATACCAAAAAACAGGACCGGTGACGCCTCAGATGTGTCCAACTATAGGCCCATCTCCCTTGCTTCTGTAATTGCTAAGGTACTGGACAGTTTGCTTAACGGGTGTCTGGATAAGCACATTTTGCTTAATGATGCTCAATTCGGCTTTAGATCAGGTCTTTCCACCGAGAGTGCTATCCTGTGTCTCAAGCAGACTGTCCAGTATTACACAGCAAGGAAGACACTTGTGTTTGTATGTTACCTGGATTTATCAAAGGCGTTTGACCTAGTAGCTTACGAAAGCCTGTGGGACAAGATGAGATCTGAAACTAGCCTGCCCGAAGAAGTTATATTGCTCTTTCAGCACTGGTATAGCAACCAAAAGAACAATGTCAGATGGGCAGGCTCGCTCTCAGAAGAATACAGATTGGAATGTGGCGTGAGGCAGGGTGGTCTAAGCTCTCCAACGCTCTTTAACTTATATATGAATAGGCTCCTTGATGAGCTCAGCAGTACCGGTATCGGTTGCCACATAGACGGAGTTTGTGTTAATAACATAAGTTATGCAGATGATATGGTGCTGCTGAGTCCATCAAGTGCAGCCTTAAAGAAATTGTTAACCATATGCGAGTCTTACGCTGTGGCCCAGGGGCTCAAATACAATGCTGTCAAGAGCGAATTCATGGTTTTCAATCCGGACCACAAGCGATACACTAATGTGCCAGTTTTCAAGCTCTGTGGAACCCCCTTGAAAAAGTTGAGGCTTTTAAGTACCTGGGTCACTGGATCACGGAAGACTTAAAAGACAACCTAGATATTGAGAGGGAGCGGAGGTCATTGTCTGTCCGTTGTGATATGTTGGCCCGTAGATTTGCTAAATGTACTGACGAAGCAAAGATTACGCTTTTTAAAGCCTACTGTCAGTCATTTTATACGTGCAGTCTGTGGGTTAGCTTTACGCAGAGGACATACAATGATCTTCGCGTACAATATAATAACGCGTTCCGGGTATTGATGGGGCTGCCGCGTTTCTGTAGCGCTTTTGCTATGTTTGCGGATGCTCATGTAGATGGTTTCGCCGCCATAATGCGTAAACGTTGCGCTTCACACCTCAGGCGCGTTCGCGACAGCCCCAACAGTATCTTGCGCGCGTTGGCAGACCGTTGGGACTCGCCGATGTTTGCTCGATGGATACGGCTGCACGCAGTCAAGTAGTCATCTTGCTGGCAGCGGCGGGTGCCATGTTTATTTGTATGTGTGTCTTGACTGTTTGTCTGTGTCTGTGTTTTATGTTGAATTGTTAAATTACTAACTTTAGTTATAAGCTCAATTGTTACTAACCAATATGGATCATGATGTCCGAAATAAACGTTTATTATTATTATTATTATTATTATTTTTATACAGGTTTTATACTTCGTGTATCCGATTTAGTTTGGTAAACACTGTTAGATTTTTTTCCTGTATGTGACACTACCTGTTAAAATAATACAGAATTAAAATAATATATTTTAAAAGTCAAGAATACAATATATTTTTGGTTCTAATGCGTGGAATATCGACAACAAAGGGATGAACTTGTGAATGAATGAAAAAAAGGATGAACCCACTGACCGTCTGGTTGTCCGATGGTGGAAAGGAGAGGGAGGAATTAAAGTGTGTAATTCCTGCGCACACTCACCAAAATGCATCCTACAGAATACCGAGAGACTGGCTACTCTGCGCATCTGCTCGAGGCTGTGCAAGATTGGTTTCAACCAAATCAACGTCACCAATGAGCCTCTTAGCACGTCTGTCTACTGAGTCCAACGCTGCCAGGTGGCATTTTGCAACACCAGCCCATATGTGACAGCAGTATTCCATGCACTACGGGACTTGCGCTTTATATAATAAAATAAATAAATACATAAGGTGCGGCGGTACTTCACGCTGCCCCGGCGTGAAGTACCACCGCACCCTTGCAAGGATACCAAGTTTCCTTGCGGCTGTTTTGGCTCTGGACTTAATGAACTGCCCATAGTTTAGTTTCGGAGAAAATTCAATCCCCAACAACTGAAGGCGGTCAGTGTACTCCAAGTATACATTCCGAAAAGTAGGAGCCAATGTGATCGGGCTCATTTTAGCGGTACAAAGACAAGCTTGTTTTTTCGAGATTGGCATCGCCCCATTAAGAAACTGCCTATAGTGTGAGACTCACATGTTCAACCATAGCCTCTCTTTCTGACTAGATTTGATCCCTACTGGCCCAAGCACTTGGTTGGTATCCCTCCACAACTGTGCTGTCGTCTGCGTACACATAGATACCGGGAATGAGCAGATCATTTATATGTAGCAGGAAGAGAGTTGCAGAGAGAACGAACCCCTGAGGAACACCAGCGTTAGTCGCTACAGTATTGGATGAGCAGCCATCAACGACGACCCGAACCATTCACTAAGAAAGTCCTTCACCCAGACAATCAGGCCAGGATAAGCCGTACGCTGAAAGCTTGCCCAACAGACTAGCGTGCCAAACCCTGTCAAAGGCTTTCGAAACATCGAGGGACACTGCAAGTGCTTCACCACTTTTCTCGAGGGCTTCGCCCCATATGTGAGTGGCATACGCTAGAAGGTCCCCAGTTGTACGACTTCAGCGAAACCCGTACTGGCGATCACTGAGGAGATCATTTTGCTCTAGGTATGCCATGAGGTGGGCGTTCAATATACGCTCCATAATCTTGCAGAGTATGGAGGTAATTGAAATTGGCAGATAGTTGGCAGGGTCGGTACGGCTACCTTTTTAGGCACAGGCTGCACATTGGCCAGCTTCCAAGATTTAGGCACTATTCCAGTCCTGAATGAGAGACAACTTAGGTGCACAGACCTTTAGAATCATAGCTGGTATACCATCATGTCCACTAGCTTTGTTCACGTCTAGACTTCGCAAGGTTTTAAGAACCTCCTTGTTGGTGACACGGACCTCTGACATAGAGGTACTGCAGTGAGATAATTGAGATAGTACGCTGTTGCTGGTGTCCAGACGCGACTGTGTCTATCAATACCCAGATGGTAGAGAAAGTGGGGTCTTCAAGGTGACGGAGACGTTTACAGCAGATGTCGTTGCGGACGTAAACACAGACTCCGGCGCGCTGACCGAAATTGTGCTCCAATGTGTACCCAGGGTAGCCAAGGTACACCGCATGTAGGGGACATCTGATCTGCGTCTCAGTCAAGAAGAGCAAGTGCAGTTTGTCAGTCTCAAGGTGGTAATGGACTGCACTGAGATTGCAGTGCAGGCCTCGGATGTTTGTGAGGTGCACCTTGATGGAGAGGGAGGGAGTGCTAACGATTTACAGACTTACTCTTCTTTTTCCTTTTCTTCATTAATGGTGAGGTTTTTTTATTTATTTGAGATTGAGAGGTTGAGAGAATGGCAGTTGGACGAGGCGTCACACATATAACCTAGGGACGTAAACAAAGTCACAGCATCGATGGTACCTAGCATGGAGATCGCGGGGACGCCCGAACCCTCCAGAAATCGCCACCAGACCCTCTCCTTCGGTCGCCAACTGGCATGATGGAGCCATCCCATCGTAAGTTAAAAAAATTCTGTTGTTCATTTTCAGACGTACGTTTCCGAATTTCGCTAATCCTTTATATAGGCGTGTCAGATAAATTATAATCTTCATTTAGTGGACAGCGTTTACGCGTGAATGTTATTATTTTACATTTATTATTATTTAATGGAAGGCGATTTAATACACTCCAATCCATAACCACACCGATGTCAGACGGGTCATCTACACTTAGGCTTAATTTGGGATCATCCGCGAACAACAGACATTTGGAGGCAATTGCGCTATTAGGTAAGTCATTATTGAAAATAAGAAAAAGCTCCAATGTACTTCTCTGACTTACCCCAAATCACTTATCTACATGTTCTTTCCATTGCCCCGACGACTTTTTGTTTTTCCAAAGTATTAGCTACAAACAACATTTTTTGTACATGTTGTTGTGAATTATTTTATTTTTATAACTGTCGACTAGTAAATAACCTTTGTAACAAAGAGTAATTAATGATCATAACTTCTAAAAAAAATGTCATTTGCACTTAAGAAAAATCTCTCACTGTTTTGCCTTACATTATTTCTGTAATAAAAAAATGTTAGAATGCAAAAAATAATTGACTTATCAATTCTGAGGTGGATCATCAGTTTTGATGACTCAATAACTTTTAAATGAGGAATAAAATCCTACAGATAACGAGACGAAAATGTTACGAGGGATAAAATTCTTAACCCTTCCTTGCGTGAATTTTTATTTCAAAAATAATAAAATATTTTAGGATTTGAATGAGCTTAAACATTACCAGAAAAATATTTCAGATAATCAAATTATTATATATTATGATATTTTTACACATTTTGTTGTTTTAATCGCACGCACGCACGCACGCATGCACGCACGCCTGAAAGCCCGCGCTCATTTGTTACGCTTGGTGAACGGGTTGGCAAACGCAGATTTTAATTTTAATATTTCTGTTAGCAGGAAGATGCTGCTGCCCATCTTCTGCCTGTCACCTCTTACGGCACTCACGGGACGATATGGGGTAGTGGATATTCATAACCGCCACTACACGGCTAAAAAAATCTTCAACATCTATTCATTTTATAAATTTATTAACCCAGTTTATGAAATTGCATTGTGGTGATTTATTTGTATACCTATAACTAGACGGTAAATAATAACTTTTTTTGGCAGCAAAAAGTTTTTTCTTTAATTTTTTTCTCATTGTTGTTGCAAATGACAGACCAGAATGGAATGGTTCTTATAGTTTTCTCTGCCGCTTTGCATGTCTTTTTGTTTTCGTTTAGTTACTAAGATTTACAGGAAAGGACGACAAAGATCATAACGAAAATTAATTAAAGAAAAACATGCTGGTGCATATCTGTATATTTTTATGAGAAATATGAATCATGAAAATATACAGAAAAAAAATCTATATTCTTTTTTTTATTCTACAATAATTTAAGGGACATTTACCGCTTAGCGTTTGTCAGTCCCATCATACCCTTCTCGAGGATTCCCATGCTGGCTAAAGCAACGATGGGAGTGCCTTGAAACAGAGATTCTTTTTAGGGGTAAACGCACCAAATTATGTCTTCTGGAGATTGTACTGGACTAGATTTAGTCGTTCCCAATCCGAGACTTTGTTTAACAAAGACTCGACTCTTGACTCGAATACAAGTTTATTCCGGCACGTGACGACGTGTTCCCGAGAAATATTAGCAGGGCCGGCAGATAAAGCATCGCCAGTGCTGTCATCTACATAACAATGAATGTAACTTATCACAAGGTTTGTAACATATCGTTGATATGCGGAAAGATCAGCTTGATATGCTTGATATGCTTTAGTACCGGTGCTAACTCTGGAGCACTCATCCTAATCACATCAGGCATAGAGCACGAACATCGCGGTGTCCGTGATGTGTTCCGTACAGGTATGTGCAGGTATGGATGTGATGGCTTACAAAAATTGAAGAACCTGGAGGCGAAGTTTTACTTCTTTTTAAGGATGCTGCTGTTTACATCCCAGGCCGTCGAAGCGTCAGCCCAGGCCGCAGGAGTGATAGAAGCTAGATTGAGATCTACATTCGAGGGGTACCAGATATACAGATATACAGATGATGAAATAAACTGTTCCATTCCCTGCAGCACCACATCAGTGATAGAATCAGCAACAGCACTGGGATCATCTGGCGAGAAACAAACCAGCTCAAATGGGTATGATACAAAACAAGGCCGCATTTCGTTCCAATCCACCGATGTAATGACAAACATGGCAGCAGCCTGTAGAACGCAACCGCGAGGGTAGCGTTAGTGGCACCCCACTCCGGATCAGACAATGGTCCGAAGAGGTGAGAGGGGCATCGACGGAAACCTAATATCCGTCAGGATGAGAGGTCAGCAGAAGGTCCAACAGAGAAGGTGTATGATCCTCCACAT
Source organism: Parnassius mnemosyne (assembly GCA_963668995.1). Taxonomy (NCBI): domain Eukaryota; kingdom Metazoa; phylum Arthropoda; class Insecta; order Lepidoptera; family Papilionidae; genus Parnassius; species Parnassius mnemosyne. The sequence continues at coordinate 40,992,090 of CAVLGL010000104.1, read as the reverse complement.
CTGGAATCCGCGTAGGGGCGAAGTGACCAGTTGTGTCAGACCATATGCCAAGGCAAAGTTATAAAGAGATCTCCCCACATGATCAGTTTATTTATTTATTTATTTATCTATTTAAAATTACAATTACAATATACATATATGACAATGTCACAAAAACTTACACACTTTTATATTTTCTGATATGCATATCAATTACAAGTGTACATAACATTTACAGATTGAGTCGTGCAACTTAATTTAGAATTAATTTGAGGTAGGAAAAACATACAATCAATGCAATAAAATGAGAAATAATTTAAGTAAAATCAGTTAAATGTGAACCGAGCCATTTGGCGTGGTGGGTGTTAAAATCGCCAAGGATCACGATCTCTGCAGATGGGATCTGTTGTGGCAACAAATCTGTAATCTGTGTCGACTGTGGCGCCGCAGTTAAGGGACTTTTTCGTGAGAAAGACTCTTTGTTAACCATAGTTTAAGCCCGAGACTTTCTAAAAGCCACGTTTTATAATGAGATGGCTTTTTTAAAGAATAAAGGTGACAAACGAGCTCATAGTTCACTTTATGGTAAGTGGTTTCTGTGGCCCGTAGACATCCTCAGTTAAGATCAAAAATGCAGATGCGTTGTCACTCTTGAGGAATAAGATGGAATGCTTCGTTTCCAGTTAAAAGGCTCTCCGGTTCTCTATGCTCACCATACGAATCACATCAACATTAAGCTGCTATTTTTCTCTGGTAATCTGTGAGGGCGTGGTTCTTCCCCGTTCGAGACGACCCATTCATGCTACAACCATAATAGTTGCAGTATGGCTCTACCACGTATGGTCGTAAATGTTTACATGGTTTGTTGTATTATATCACAATTTACACTATTGTTTAATGTTTTACTGTACTATCTCTTATAAAATCTTACAACACGTGCCATAAGGATTGACTAAAAAGGGTTACTGCAGATTAACAAGTAACAATAAAACGATAAACAAAAACTTTGAAAAAGCCCACGATGGATACAAATATTGCAATCGAAAAATGATAAATTGACGGCTCCGTGGCGCAATGGCTTAGCAATGAGTAGTTGCGCTTGGGGCCGCGGGTTCGAATCCCGCACGGAACAAGAATTTGTATGGTCTAGAAATAGTTGTTCCGGGTCTGGATGTTTGTTCTCGTGCAATCTATATTTGTAAACTACCTCCACGATACAGGAGAAAATGCTAGTGTGGGGGTCGCGTTCTTTTTTAAAGATAAAAAAAATTAAATGATTTTTAAAAATCGCAAATAAAAGTAAGTAAGAAACAAAAGATAAAAATAAATTGCATTTTAAAAAGTGTAGATTTGTCGCGAGGTCTGTTAATAATACTAATTATTACTTTCCTTAGTCTGTTCCACCTTTGTGTACCTATTTGTTTGTCGTAGATATAGGCACAGCAATAATATCAAATATGGATACTACACCTGTTCACCTGCCTACTGCTTATAAGAACCAAGAAAATCCGTCCAATGTATTATGGTGATAATACGTCATGGGGACTCAACAGGGGGCGCTCCTATAAACATTTTTTTCCTTAGTTATGTGAGTTTTCGTTCATTCTCTCCATGATGGCTTGATACCATACCATCTGGTGGAGTACTTTGCCAATTGGTGGTAAGTGGTTATACAACCGAAGATTATTGCCGCATTGACTTAGCTTAACAAATCCTATTCATTCTTGCTTTAAAAAACCCACATTAAAATCGTAAGGAAAGATAGAAGAAGTTAAAATTAAACGCGATAAAATCCGCAAATCCGCAAATTATTTTAAATTATTAAGTCGTTAAGATGACAAATAGTAACGTAAGTGACAAGTCGCTAGTCTATCACCTAAACAATCAGAAACCCAATAATCCGTTAATCACATTTTACATGCTAGGTCAGTAACACAGTTGGTATATTATTTTTTAAAGAGTGAAGATACGCGTAATAAAATAAAATGATCTTACCTTGTTTGAAGAGAATTTACCACCTTCCCTCAATTGCGCCGTTATCACTTATACCAGCGCCAGTACTCCCAACACTACTACACTAGGAAAGACACACCACCGTCAATAATACGACGTGTATTATTGCCGGTGTTGTGTCATAGATATAATATAATACGTAGGTCACTCAATAAGTGTTTTGATGCTCGAAATTTAAAAATGAAACGCACCCGTGTTATATGTCACTAAAAAGTAAATCTATTTAAAAATAGAACTCAATAAGCCAATTACTCAATGATTTCTTATATTTACGCGAACACTACACATTTTTAAATAAAACTAATTTTACGGATTTTATCGCGTATATTAACCTATTTTTATATTCCCGACGTTTCGGGTGCTTTCCAGCACCCGTGGTCACGGGGGACTGAGGTGTTTGACGTCCTGCTGTCATAGTTAGCCCGGCTACCTTCAGTTTTTTAATATTAATTTTTGGTTCGATTTACGCAGAATGAGCTTACAGTATCTTGAAGTCTAGCAGTGGTATACTTGGGTTTGGATTTGATTTTATTAATTATGGGATCCCAAGCAGATGGCAGCACCCATCCATCTTCTCTATTGAAATTAGGATGTTTTTTAATTTCAATAGCCTCGCGAATCATCCTTGGGAGGAATCGGTGTTCTTTTGCGAGGATTTGTGGTCTATCAAATCTAATGTAATGGCGGGGACGATCTGGAACATGTTCACAAACTGCAGACTTCCCGATACGTCGGTGCTTCACGTCAGCTATATGTTCTTTAACGCGGGTTTTAATAGATCTTTTTCACATTCACAATCCAGCTTGTACACTCCTGCATCTTGTAGAGGGATATGACACTTGACGGATGGTAAAAATTGACCAATCTTCTTCAGCGGCTTGAAGTATGTTTTAATGGAAGCTCGCTTCAAGATGTAGCCAACCTTGTGTGTGATTCCTCTGACATAGGGTAGTACAGCAGGCACACGCTCGACTGTGGCTGGCTTCACTCGGTCACTGTGACGTAGGCGCGGGACCAGAAGCTTGTTGTCTTGCAGTACTTACTCGACGTGCTGAAGCTCGGCGGCCAGATGTTTTCTGTCACAGATCCCTCGTGCTCTCTGAAACAAAGATTTTCCCACGGTAGCTAACAGTAACTGTAATATTGAGTAACCAATAACTCAATATTAAAAAAAAAAACAAAGTTCTATTAATTTTCCAGCAACGCTTCCCGCGCATTTTATTTAAAACGATGGATCTTAACCGTGAACATTTGCGCGCTATGATATATTATGATTTTAAATTTGGTTTACCCGAACAGATAAGTTTACAACGGTTACAATCAGCATTAAGGGACTCAGATCCACCACGCGCAACAATTTTTAGGTAGTTTGCTGAAATTAAAACAGTTAAAATTAATCTTAAAATTGACCAAAGAACCCCACAAACAGCAGTAACGGCATAAAATGTATGAACTACTGAAATGTTGGTGCGAGAAAACCCACGAATCACAAATGCGGACATTGAAAAGATTAAAGGCATTAGTTCGGGGAGCATTTATTTGGGTGTAAGGGGCTCCGCTAAGATCTTGAAGCCCAAGCCAACCCCGCCTGCACGTGGCGCACCTGCTGGACAACGGAAAGGGCTCTGGCGATGCCACTCCTCTGGGATTCGTCCTAGGGGTACGGGGGTCAGACGGCAGTCGCCCTGGTAATTGGCACTAAGCCACTCAAAAATGGACGGTAAAAGAAAGATAAATACGTTTAGGACTAGGGCGTCGCCGCATAACGACGCGCATGGGGATCGCCTTAACCCTGCGACAAGTATGCGAGGGCTACCGGGCCCCGTGCGAGCTCGGCTAAAGACGTTAGCACCAACTACGAAGATTCGCTTTGCAAACTGGAACATTGGCACGCTTACGGGACGCTCCGCAGAACTTGCGGCCATACTTGCCAGGCGTAAAGTGGCAGTGGCATTCCTGCAGGAGACACGGTGGAAGGCCAACAGAAGCCGGAATATTGGGCACGGCTACAAGCTGATCTATACAGGCTCCTCTGGTGGAGAGAACGGTGTGGCAGTGGTGCTCGCCGAGCATTTCCACGATAGCGTCTTGGAAGTTAGACGCATATGCGACCGACTTGTGGTAGTAAGGTTGCTTATTGAGGGGGTCGTGACCCACTTAATAAGTGCCTACGCCCCACAGGTCGGCTGCAGCGACGCGGATAAAACGCTGTTTTGGAATCGGCTCGGAGATGTACTACGCGGCATACCGTTGTACCACGATGTCGTTTTGGGTGGCGACCTGAACGGTCAAGTGGGCGAGGTGCAGGGGGAGTATGAACGTGTCCACGGCGGCTATGGTTACGGCCGAAGAAACGCAGAGGGGGACACCATTCTCAGAACCTGCACTGCAGCTGACCTGGCCGTGGTGAACACGTTCTTCAAAAAGAAAACCGAGCACCTGATTACCTACAGGAGCGGTCGGAACGCCACTCAAATCGACTATCTACTGACCAGGAGAAGTCATATCAGTCGTGTGGCCAACTGTAAGGTCATACCCGGTGAGTGTCTCACTGCCCAACACCGACTTCTTGTCATGGACCTCTGCGTAAAACCCCGTCGCAGACACGCCGAATGTTGCCGCTGTCAAATCAAGTGGTGGCTGCTGGATCAAACCAGATACTCAGAGTTTGACTCTGCCGCTGGGGATATTAGTCTCGACACAGCAGGCAAGTCCGTCCAAGAGTGCTGGAAAACCATTCAGACAGCAATCACAAAGATGGCAAAGCAAGTTCTCGGCGTGGCGAAAGGGGGCCGCAAAATCGACAAGGAGACCTGGTGGTGGGACACCACAGTCCAGGGTTCATTACGGGAGACGAAAGCGCTCTTCAAGACGTGGCAAGTGACCAAATCTCCTGAAGATCGTGCATCTTACAAGACAGCGAAAAGAGCTGCCAAGAAAGCTATAGCCAGAGCCAGGCGTGACCACTTGCAACCATTATATGCTAAGTTGGACACTCCTGTGGGGCACAAGCTCATATATAAACAGGCGCGCTCTAGGGCCAAAGCAGCGCAAGATATTACTCGCTGCTGCAGCGTCAACGGCCCTAATGGCGAGCTCCTGTACGATGATCGTGCGGTGAAGGAGAGATGGCGCTCTTATTTCCACGTTTTGCTGAATACTCAGCACCGGGAAGTGCACCCTCCCGAACAACTCCCGAACCATGGACTCGTGCCATCGATTACACCTGACGAGGTCCTCGCATCTCTTCGTCACATGGAGAATCGGAAAGCTGTCGGACCGGACGAGGTGCCAATTGAAGCGTGGAAAGCGCTGGGGGCTCGTGGTGTGTGCATTCTTACTAACCTTTATAATAGAATCCTGAGCGACCGAATAATGCCCGATCAGTGGCGGCTTAGTATAATAACGCCGGTCCACATGTCGAACACAGTGTCGGACCTCCAGTACGGTTTCCAACCAGGACGCGGTACCATGGACCCTATATTCGCCCTAAGGATCCTCATGGAGAAGCACAGGGAAAAGAATATGCCTCTGCATTTTTATTCCTAGACCTGCAGAAGGCCTTTGACTGTGTTCCTAGGGAGATGATCTGGTGGGCGTTGCGGTGGAAGTTGGTACCAGAGACCTACGTGGAAATCGTACGTGACATGTACCGCAACTCCGATTCAATAGTCAGGACCGCTGTTGGTGATACCACCCCCTTCTCCATAACCATAGGCGTGCATCAGGGCTCCGCCTTAAGCCCCTATCTCTTCAGTGTGATATTAGACGAACTGTTAGCCAGCGTACAGAAACTGCAGCAGCCTTGGCTGCTTATGTACGCTGATGATATCGCACTGGTAGATGAGGACAAAGGACGGCTCACCAGACGCGTGCACGCATGGAGGGAGGCGCTTGAGAACGGCGGGCTGAAGCTAAACATGGCGAAGACGGAGTATATGCCCTGCAACAGCACAGATCTGACGTCTCTCCGTATAGGCGACGACACCGTTGAGCGCACGGACAACTTCAGGTACCTCGGATCTGTGCTTGATGCGTCCGGTGACATCGATCGCGACATCAAGGCCCGTATATCAGCGGCTTGGGCGAAATGGTGCGAGATGACGGGTGTCATTTGTGACCCCAAAATGCCGGTCAAGCTGAAGGGACAGGTATATAAGACCATCATAAGGCCTGTCCTTACGTACGGCAGTGAGGCGTGGCCGGTGCTGGAGCGACACCGGCAGTTGTTGCATGTCACGGAGATGAACATGCTGCGGTGGATGTGTGGCGTCACGCGGTAAGACCGTGTACGGAATACATACATCCGCGGCAGCCTCCATGTCCGTGACATTGCTGACAAGCTGCAGGAAAGTCGCCTCCGCTGGTACGGCCACGTCTTACGACGACCAGCAAGCTACGTGGGAAGCAAATGCCTGGACATGACCTTACTTGGTACCAGGAGTAGAGGACGGCCCAAGAAACGCTGGCTTGATGTCGTGCAGGATGACATGCGCGCCAATGGGCTAGTTGTGAGGGACGCCGAAGACCGGGCAAAGTGGAGGAGGAAGAGTTGGAAAGCGGACCCTGGGTGCTCCCGCGCTGGGCGGGATGAGCAACCGGGATAAACGCTAGGTAGAAGAAGAAGAAGAAGAAGAGTTCGGGGAGCATTTATACCATCCTACATCAACATCTTGGAGTGAGGTAGCTTTGTTGTTGATGGATCCCTCGTTTGCTCTCCGAAAGCGAAAAACAGACTCGTGTGGATTGGTGCCATGAAATACGTCTACGTTTTGAAAACGGGGCATCTAGGCATGTTTCAGAAATCTTTGCTAGTGACGAAACATGGATCTATCAATATGATCCGGAAAATAAAAGGTAATCATCGATATGGGTCTACACAGAGAGACAGTTACCGAAAAAACTGCAAAGAGCTCACAACGTTGGCAAAAAAAAGGTGGCTAGTTTTTTTTCGCGGAGCGGACATTTTTCGACGTCAATGCTGGGAAATTGTAGGTCAGTAAACTCTGAATGGTATACTACAGTTTCATTACCCAAAGCTTTTCAAGCTATGCGGAAGAGAAGACCAAAGACCGGGCTTCGGGGAATCATGCTGCATCACGATAACACCTCTTCACATACCTCCCTTAGAACAAAAGCATTTATTGAGGAATCTGGTATTGAAACTCTAACTCACCCACCCTACAGCCCTGACTTAGCTCCTTGTGATTTCTTTTTGTTCCCAAGAGTCAAAGAAAAAATAAAAGGCAAGTTCTTTTCAAGCGCCAAAGTAGCCGTGGCTGCCTACGAAGAAGCGATTTCCGACCTGTCAGATCACGACTGGCAAAAGTGTTTTCAGAGTCAGTTTAGGCGAATGAAACTTTGTATAGAGCATGATGGAGAACATTTTGAAAAGATGTGAAATAAATATTAATAGTATCTATAATACTTTTTGTATATCTCAAAACTTATTGAGTTACCTACGTAGTACAGCATAGTACGTGGATATAATATAATAGTAACGCAAAAAAATTCCCGCGTACCATTTCGGAGTTCTAATCTACGGATTTTTATTAAAACAGGTACATGCCTTTCGTCTGACGAGCGTCAAACGTAGTCTTTTTTAATTGTAGTAGACATCGAATGCCCGCCGACTGATAAGTGTCCGCCTCCGCATTGCACTAATTGGACTTTTGGAAGAGCACTTCTCATACAGTTAAAATGTCATATTTTTATGAATAATTTCTCTTATTAGTATAACTGTTTTAATTTGTAAGAAGATGAGCACAATGACAAATAAAATTTAATTTGTAGAGAAACAAAGTCAAAAAAGTAAAGCTCATTCTTTCGAGGGGCTTTTCAATTACAATTAATAATAACCCGTTTAAAAATCTTTCGATTCAAAAAAAAACATCAAACATCTATTTATTTTATGAATTTATTAACCCAGTTTATGAGATTCCGTTCTAGTGGTTTATTTGTACGTAAAATTAGACGTTTAATAATAATTTTTTTAGGCAGCAAAATGTTTTTTCTTTAATTATTTTTCTCATTGTTGTTACTTATAGTTTTGTCTACCGCTTTGTAATTTTTTTTTTGTTTTTGTTTATAGTTACTTGGATTTATAGTAAGGGACGACAAAAATCATAGCGAAAATTAATTAAAGAAATACATGCTGGTGCATATCTGTATATTTATGAGAAATATTAATCATGTGAAAATATATAGAAAAAAATTCTTCTCAATGATCTCAATTTGAGACTATTTAATGTGCTATATTGTCTCCTGAGGAGAAACACCAGGGCAATATGGTGTCGGTTTTTTGATAAAACGGAGCTATACTGACCGAATAGAAGAATTGAAAGGAATATCTGAAAGAATAGCAATTCTCAACATTAAACTTCCCATTCAAAATAGAAAAGATGAATATTGGTCAATTATTCAGGCATACTCACCAACTGAAGCAGATAAAAAAGAAGATGTAGATAAAATAGAAGACTTTTACCAAAAATTACAAAAAACTGTTGATACTGCTCACAAAAACATAATATTAATGGGTGATTTTAACGGGAAAATTGGTGTATGCCACAGAGGCGAGGAGCATACTATAGGAAGACACGGTTATGGCAACAGAAGTAAAAATGGAGAAAACTTGGTGAATTTCTGTTTAGAAAACAAACTAAGCATCTTGAACAGTTTCTACAAAAAGAAAAAGAATAAGAAATGGACGTGGACTTCCCCAAATGGACTGCATAGAAATGAAATCGATTATATTATGACCAATAAACCAAAAGTTTTTAAAGACATGTCAATTATACACAATTTAAATTTTAACTCTGACCATAAAATGATTCGTGCGACGCTACGAGAGACTCATGTAAAGAAAAATCGAAGGTTGCAAGCTAAATCGGTACCCTATGTGAATATTGTAAATAACGCGGAGCTAATGAACAACTTAAAAGAAATTCTAGAAAGAAAAGAAGAAGAAAAATGCAACAAATCAATCCAGGAGAAATATTGCGACTTTGTAAATACCCTCAAAACTGAGGTCAGGAAAGTCTATACAAATAATAAAGTAATACTATCCACCAAAACGACTCAATTACTTAAGGAAAGAAAATTGCTTCTACAAGACACGAAAAATAAAGATACACGTAAAGAAATTGCAGAAATAAGTAAAAAGATCAAAGAACAAATAAGAAAAGACAGAAAGCAAAGAAGGACAAGCACTCTTCAATATCATATTAAGAAAACGGGCGGAATAAAGAAAGCGTTTAAAGAGTTAGAATTAAAGAAACATTGGATACTAAATATGGAGGATAAACAGGGAAAATGTTCTAGCAAAAGAGTTGAAATTTTAAATATTGCTACGGAATATTATAAGGACCTTTATAAGAGCATAAATGGAAAACTCACTACGACTACGATGGACGACACGCAAGATTCTGAACCTTTACCACCTGTTCTAAAAGAAGAAACAGAAGGAGCTATTATTACGCAGAAGTTAGGAAAAGCACCCGGGCCTGATCAAATTACTAATGAACTTCTTAAAATATCAATGCCTGTGATTGTCCCCAAACTAACCAATTTATTCAATGAAATAATAAAAACAGAAAATATTCCAGAAGATTGGACGAAATCAGTAATAGTTTTGTTACATAAAAAAGGAGACAAAATAGACATTGGCAATTATAGGCCGATAAGCTTAATGTCTAACATATATAAGATCTTTTCAAAAATTATATTATTTAGACTAACTAACACCCTCGATGAAAATCAGCCAAAGGAGCAAGCTGGATTTAGGAGCCACTTCTCGACTATAGACCATATTCACGTCCTGCGACAGATACTTCAGAAATACAGAGAATACAACAAAATATACTATGTGGGTTTCGTAGACTTCAACAAAGCTTTTGATTCTTTGGAACATCACTATATATGGGAATCATTAGAGAGACAAGGCGTCCATAGAAAGTACGTACGAATACTACAGAACATTTATGGGAAAAGTACAGCACAAATAAAATTGGAAATAACAGGCGACGAGTTCCCAATTGGAAGAGGCGTCCGTCAAGGTGACCCTATTTCGCCAAAGATATTTTCAGCTGTGCTGGAGATGATTTTTATGAGACTAGGTTGGGATCATTTCGGACTTAACGTGAACGGAGAGAAACTGAGTCATTTGAGATTCGCTGACGATTTAATACTCTTCTCCGAATGCCCGAATACATTGAAAGTAATGTTACAACAATTATCAGACGAAAGTGCAAATGCAGGTCTTACAATAAATTTAACAAAAACGAAAATAATGACTAATTCTCCACAAAAAGATATTATCAGAATTAATAATCAGCAATTAGAATACGTAAATGAGTATATTTATTTAACGGTGGTAGAGCCCTGCAGCAGTTTTTTGCTGTTGCACGTTTGGGCCGGCTCGAGCCGGGTTGGTACCACGACCTCACAGAATACCGGCGTGAAGTAGAGGCTCTGCTTCTGCGTTTCGTCTGGTGAGTGCAGGTGGCCGGAGGCCCAATTCCCCCCCCCCCCCCCATCAACATGGTAGCGGAATTAGACAATAGACTACCCCAGGAGGGTACCAGTACCCCTGGAGAATCCCTCGCTGAGCATCCACGACCATGTTATTCCAATCCTGAGCGTGGGTGCTCAGGCTGCCCCGCGTATTCTGGGGGGGGCAAAATTCCGCTCAAAAACAAAACTGCTCGGGGCAAGCTGAGCAACAATACCAAGGCGACCCCTGCCACGCTATCCGTGAATTTCTGCAACATCAGGGGACTTCACTGTAACCTAAACGCCGTCCACTACCATCTCGAGACGGCGAAGCCGGCCTTGCTCTTTTTGACCGAGACGCAGGTTTCCTCTCCGACTGATATTTCGTATCTCTCCTACCCGGGGTACAAATTGGAGCACTCCTTTGTGCCTCGGGCTGGAGTTTGCGTGTATGTTAGAGAGGACATCTGTTCTCGACGCCTCGGCAGTCTTGAAGGTTCGGACCTGTCCATCCTTTGGCTACGCGTAGACAGCGACGACCATCCGCGCGTCTACGGGTGCCTCTATAGGTCCCATAGCGGTAATGCCGAAACAGACCGACTCATCGACCACGTCCAAATGGCTACAGATTCCTTGCTACAACAGGTCCCATCCGCAGAGATCGTGATCCTTGGCGATTTTAACGCCCACCATGCCGAATGGCTCGGTTCACGTTTAACCGATTATGCGGGGAGATCTGTTTATGACTTTGCCTTGGCATATGGTCTGACACAACTAATTACTTCGCCTACGCGGATTCCAGATGTGGAGGATCATACACCTTCCCTGTTGGACCTTCTGCTGACCTCTCATCCGGACGGATATCAGGTTTCCGTCGATGCCCCTCTCGGCTCTTCGGACCATTGTCTGATCCGGAGTATGGTGCCACTCACGCTCCCTTCGCGGTTGCGTTCTGCAGGTTGCCGCCGTGTTTGGCATTACAGGTCGGCGGATTGGGACGGAATGCGGTCTTTCTTTGCATCCTACCCATGGGGGCGGGTTTGCTTCTCGCCGGATGATCCCAGTGCTGTTGCTGACTCTGTCACTGATGTGGTGCTACAGGGAATGGAACTATTTATTCCATCATCTGTGGTACCCATCGGAGGCAGATCTCAGCCTTGGTTTGGTCGCTCCTGTAAGACTGCATTGCGCAGTAAGCAGGAGTGTTATCAAGCCTGGGCTGCAGCTTCGGTGACTCGGGATGTAAACACCAGCACACTTAAAAAGAAGTATAACTTCGCCTCCAGGTCCTTCAAAAGAGTTATTGCCAAGGCAAAGTCAGAGCACATAGGCAGAATTGGCGAGAAACTAGTTCGCCTTCCTTCGGGAACCCGTGCATTCTGGTCTCTCGCCAAGGCTGTCCAAGGGAATTTCTGTAAGCCATCACTACCATCTCTGCACAGGGAGGATGACTCACTGGCCCATGACGCAAAAGACAAAGCCGACCTTTTAGGCTCCCTTTTTGCGTCCAACTCGACTCTTGATGACGGGGGGAAAACACCGCCGACCATCCCGCGGTGTGAGTGCTCCATGCCGGATGTGCTGTTCTCACAGCGCTCGGTTCGCAAAGCACTGCTCTCCCTGGACATCCAGAAGTCGAGTGGGCCTGACGGAATCCCCCCAATTGTGCTGAGGACGTGTGCTCCGGAGTTGGCACCGGTCCTAACGCGTCTTTTCCGGTACTCCTACTCCCAAGGCGTAGTCCCGAATTCATGGAAGACAGCTTTTGTCCACCCGATCCCTAAAAAAGGCGACCGCTCAGACCCGTCCAACTATAGGCCTATCGCGATCACCTCCTTGTTCTCCAAAATAATGGAATCCATTATTAACTGCCAGCTCATCCGGTACCTTGAGGATCACCAGCTGATTAGTGACCGCCAATACGGTTTTCGTCGGTGTCGATCAGCTGGTGATCTTCTTGTCTACCTGACCCATAGATGGGCGGAGGCAGTAGAGTCCAAGGGGGAGGCGTTGGCCGTTAGTCTGGACATTGCGAAGGCCTTTGATCGGGTTTGGCACAAAGCGCTTCTTTCAAAGCTGCCTTCCTATGGGCTTCCCGAGAAATTGTGCAATTGGATCACCAGCTTTCTTGCAGATCGGAGCATCAAGGTCGTTGTAGACGGTGCATGTTCTGACTACAAGCCTATTAACGCTGGTGTTCCACAAGGCTGTGTGCTATCACCAACGCTGTTTCTTCTGCATATCAATGATATGTTGCTAACTGGTAACATTCATTGCTATGCGGATGACAGCACTGGTGATGCTCTATACACCGGCCGGGCCAATATTTCTCGGGAAAACGTCGCCGAGTACCGGAACAAACTTGTGTCTGAAGTCGAGTCTTTGCTGGACAAAGTCTCGGATTGGGGGCGACTAAATCTAGTCCAGTTTAATCCTCAGAAGACACAAGTTTGCGCGTTTACCGCTAAAAAGAACCCCTTTGTCGTATCTCCTCAGTTTCAAGGCACTCCCCTTCTTGCCTCAGCCAGTATCGGTATCCTCGGAGTCGACATATCGAGTGACGTGCAGTTTCGTGGTCACTTGGAAGAGAAGGCCAAATTGGCCTCTAAAAAGCTTGGCGTGCTCAGCAGAGCGGGACAGTATTTCATGCCGGCACACCGCCTGCAACTTTACAAGGCGCAGGTTCGGCCTCACATGGAATACTGTTCCCATCTCTGGGCAGGGGCTCCCCAGTGCCAGCTCTTTCCACTTGACCGCATCCAGCGCAGAGCGGCTCGAATCGTCGACGACCGAGCCCTTTCCGATCGGCTCGATTCATTGGCACTGCGAAGAGATGTTGCATCTCTTTGCATTTTCTTTCGCATCTACCATGGGGAGTGCTCTGAGGAATTGTTCGGATTAATCCCAGCCGCCAAATTTCACGAACGCACATCGCGGCAGAACTCCCGATACCATCCACACCATCTGGATGATTGGCGGTCCACCACTGTGCGATTTAGAAGATGTTTTCTTCCTCGCACAACTTCCTTGTGGAATAGTTTACCACCAGGGATTTTTCCGGACCGATACGACTTAGGGACCTTCAAGAAAAGAGCCTACTCCTTTTTAAAAGGCCGGCAACGCATCTGCAATTCCCCTGGTGTTGCGGTTGTTCATGGGCGGCGGTAGTCACTTACCATCAGGTGAGCCGCATGCTCGTTTGCCCCCTCTCCTATAAATAAAAAAAAAAAAAAAAAAAAAAAAAAAAGGACAATTAATATCACCGACAGAGAACATGCAGAAAGAAATTGAAAGAAGAATAGCTAACACTTGGAAAAAATTCTGGTCGTTAAGTGAAATAATGAAGAATAAAGAGATGCCAATGTCGGAAAAAAGAAAAGTTTTCAATTTTTGTATCCTGCCATGTCTGACATACGCATGCCAAACTTGGGCCTTAACTGAACAACAACAAAATAAAATCAACATATGTCAGAACGGAATAGAGAGAAGCGTATTGGGAGTACGGAGAAAAGATAAAATAAAGTTAAAACGGATAAAAGAAAAGACAAAATTCGGAAAAGTCCAATCAGTATGCAGAAAATTGAAATGGCGCTGGACGGGACACATGTTGAGAGAAAAGAAAGAGAAATGGACCAGAATAATAACTGAATGGTACCCTAGAGAAAACAGAAGAAGTAGAGGAAGACAGCCAAAGCGATGGGAAGACGATTTTAAGAAAGTAGCAGGACCAGAATGGTTACGTACAGCAAGGGACAGAAATAAGTGGAAAGCCTTAGAGGAGGCCTTTGTCGAAAGACAAGCTGTTAATAGGGGGGACCAACCGAATGCCGAGAATATGATTTAGTTAGTTAAGTTAATTTGTTTCCTTACCTTTCAACTTTTAAATATTTTTTGTCAATGAGTTTAAACCAACAGCAATAAAGGCTTATTTTATTATTTTATTTATTTTATTTTATTTTATTTTTTATTGTCTCCTGCGCACAGTGCGGGGGAGCGCCAACACCATTCTCAGAGTTATCAGTGAAAAGCCTGACTGTTCGAAACTGCGGCACCGGGTGTACGCTCACACACGTTGCAGGGGTGTCGCGCAGTGCAGGCAGATATTAAACTAGAATAAATGATTTCCAAGAAATGTTACTAACATAGTTTTTACAATCTCTTTTTTTATGATACTTACAATATTATAGACAAATGTCTGAAATTGATTAATTTTATTTATTGTTTATTTTAAAGGAGATCATGTAAAAATACAGCAACTTTTTATATATTCGTTTAAACATTAAGGAATTTTAAAACTTTTTTATGGAAAAGGAGGCAAACGTGCCTACCACCTGACGTTAAGTATCGACCGATGCCCAAGAGCAATTGCAACACCAGGGAAAAAACATTGCTGACCTTTTAAAAATGAGTAAGCAAGTTTCTTGGAGGTCCATAAGTTGTATCGGTGCGGAAAAATCGCCAGTGGTAAACGATTTCGTGCGAGGAAGAAAACTTCTAGTAAATCGCAAAGTGGTGGACCCCCAAGCACCCATATGGTGTAGATGGTATTGTGAGTTTTGTTGCGATGTGTAATGATAAAATTTGATGGCTTGAATTAATTAACAAACGAACTTATAGTCCACCTGTTAGTGGCTGCTGCAGCCCATAGACACCTGCAACCAAATTCAAACAAAGAAGGCAACATATGCGTTGTCACATTTGAAATCTAAGTTGAAATGATTTACAGCCTATGATTATTTAGCTCTATACCATTCAGAGCGAAACACAGTTTGAAAGACTACAATTTAGCAACAGAAATAGGAAAAGATATTACTGCAAATCTATTTTAATCAGATTTAGAAAAAAGTGTCTTTTTAACAAAAGAATTTTCCATCTTCTTGTTATAAACAATTTTATGGTTCTGTAGCGGGTGGAAGGAAAAGGGGAGATCTCCCGCCGGGTAAAGTGTTCTGCCCAAGGAGCGGCCAACGCTCCGATTGGTAGTTCGGAGGTATTCTATATATGCTGCTTTAACTTCGAAACTTTGTTAGTGCGATTTAGGCTTCGATGTGTTTCGCTTGTGGCGCAACGACAGCGCCGCCACATCACGCCTCTGCTCAGACCGAAGGTCGATTGTGCATTGCGATTGCAAGTGCCAGGGATTTGCCTTGTAAGTCTTCAGTGAGTCGAGAAGAAGGCAAGTAATCTGCGAGAGTGCCGTGAAGCAGAGGCGAGCAGTAAGGCTCAGAGCCGTGCCGAACACTGTAGCGCAGAGAGTAGCTTGAAGGAACAGGAAGCATTATTATTCCAGTGCTGCGATGAACCGTTGTAAAGCTAGATGGCTTGCAGAATGGGAAGACTGCAGACAATATCTGCTCGGGATCGAATGAATGAGGTACTTGAGGACGATGACGAAGGTTTTGAAGTTGTAGTTTCCGAAGGTTGTTCACGTCGGGTGGTCACCACTGTAGCGGGTGGAAGGAAAAGGGGAGATCTTCCGCCGGGCAAAGTGTTCTGCCCAAGGAGCGGCCAACGCTCCGATTGGTAGTTCGGAGATATTCTATATATGCTGCTTTAACTTCGGAACTTTGTTAGTGCGATTTAGGCTTCGATGTGTTTCGCTTGTGGCGCAACGACAGCGCCGCCACATCACGCCTCTGCTCAGACCGGAGGTCGATAGTGCATTGCGATTGCAAGTGCCAGGGATTTGCCTTGTAAGTCTTCGGTGAGTCGAGAAGAAGGCAAGTGATCTGCGAGAGTGCCGTGAAGCAGAGGCGAGCAGTAAGGCTCAGAGCCGTGCCGAACACTGTAGCGCAGAGAGTAGCTTGAAGGAACAGGAAGCATTATTATTCCAGTGCTGCGATGAACCGTTGTAAAGCTAGATGGCTTGCAGAATGGGAAGACTGCAGACAATATCTGCTCGGGATCGAATGAATGGGGTACTTGAGGACGATGACGAAGGTTTTGAAGTTGTAGTTTCCGAAGGTTGTTCACGTCGGGTGGTCACCACTGTAGCGGGTGGAAGGAAAAGGGGAGATCTTCCGCCGGGCAAAGTGTTCTGCCCAAGGAGCGGCCAACGCTCCGATTGGTAGTTCGGAGATATTCTATATATGCTGCTTTAACTTCGGAACTTTGTTAGTGCGATTTAGGCTTCGATGTGTTTCGTTTGTGGCACGACGACAGCGCCGCCACAGTTCTAATTCGAAGACTATATATAATAAACATTACTTCATGGTTTACTAATCGAACAATATTTAATATAATATCGTCCCGAAGATAAGAATATATATATATTTAATTAAAAAATCCATTCAAGTACATTACATTAGCAACAGCAGCTGATTATTAAAAAAATAATTTATATTTAGTTTTAGGTCTGAACTAGAAGCCGTTTCATGAAAGAAGCTCCACATAAATATCACCATCATCATCATCATCATCACAGCCCTTCACACGTCCACTGCTGAATATAGGTGAATAGGAATTTGATCTCTTTTTAATAGTAAAATGCAGTAATTTGCTCAATCGACCTTTACTTGATCTCTAAATTTTACAACGACGACAGGTACAACATTTTTTAAACATACCTACACAGCTTACGGACTAATATTGGCATGAGAACTGCTAATATAATTTGACAGGCGCTTCAACATGCCCCCCGGCGTTGAAAGTCTACCTTTCAACCAGATTCTTCAGGTTCAGGAAGCGGACAAATTTTGCTAAATGATCGGCGAACTATACCAGTCGATGTTTTGATATCCGCCACCCTTGATACGCCGTCCGAGCCTGGATGGACTGCGACGATGCGACCCATCTTCCACTTTAATGGCGGTGAATTCTCCTCTTTTAGGAGTACCAGTGAATTTAACTTCAAAGAGCCTTTACAGGAACGCCATTTCATCCGCAGTTGAAGCTCTGATATATATTCCTTGCTCCATCTAGCCCAAAAATGTTGACGTAATTGTTCTATTCGTTGAAATCGGGTTAAAGAGCTTACGGAATGATCTTTATAGTCTGGTGTCGGCAAGGAAGTCAAGGGGCGTCCAATCAAAAAATGACCGGGCGTTAGTGGTAGCAAGTCTTCAGGATTCGTTGACAAAGGTGTGAGTGGTCTGGAGTTAAGTATAGCCTCAATTTGTATTAATGTGGTATTTAGTTCCTCGTAAGTCACATTACAATTGCCCAGCACTCTAACTAAATGATATTTAATGCATTTGACACCAGCCTCCGCAAGCCCAGCAAAATGGGGAGAATAAGGCGGTATGAAATGGAAATTAATTCCTTCATTTGCCATTACCTCAGATAAAGAATTACAATACGTCCTAATAAATTTTGAAATGTCATTGTATGCGCCTACAAAGGAGGTACCATTATCCGAATAAATATTAAGAGGTTTCCCTCTTCTAGACATAAATCTGCGCAAAGCTAATATGAAGGTATTGCTAGTTAAATCACCCACTAATTCAAGATGAATTGACTTAGTCGCGAAGCAAATAAAAATAGCTATATACACCTTTACAATTTTACAACCACGGCCATGGCGAGAAACAGATTGAATTGGTCCCGCATAGTCTAGTCCAATATTTTGAAATGGAAAACCAGAAAGGATGCGTTGGTGTGGTAGGTTGCCCATTATTGGAGAGATGGTTTTTCCTTTCATTCTATTACATCTTACACATTGTCAATAACAAGATCTGGCCAAATTACGACCTCTAATCGGCCAGTACATCTCTCTTATAGTGGCCAACATTAGCTGTGGTCCCGCGTGCATTAACCTTATGTGCTCATAATTGAAGAGCAATTTGGTAAAATAATGAGTGGACTGTATAAGTATGGGATGTTTTTTCTCATAACAGTAATCGGAATTTTCAAGACGCCCTCCAACACGCATTATTTTATTATCATCGAGAAATACATTAAATTTATGCAACGGACTTTTAGTGGGTAAACTTTTATTTTTAATTAACATGGTGTATTCCTCAAATGATTCACTCTGAGATATTCTTATAATAACATTGAGTGCGGTTTGCAACTCTTGATTGCTTAGAGGACCGTGAACGGATTGCTTTCTACAATTATTAATAAAACGCAGCACATAAGCAACGGTCCGATTTAATCTAGTATATTTAGAAAAGCGTTTAAATTCAATTAATTTATTCCCACCTAAATCTTCATTGTTGCTAGAATGAAGTATTCCGTGGAGGATAACATTTGACGATTTAATCTCAGGCAACTCGTGATTAATACTTAAGAAATTTGCAGGCCAGTGAGAGACCTCTTTCTTTAAAAATTCAGGTCCTGACCACCACTTACTCATGGATGAAATATCCTTACAACTCACACCGCGAGAAATATGATCGGCCGGATTACACTCTGTTGGGACATGCCTCCACTCGCAATTTCCAGTCTTCTCTAATATTTCAGCAACCCTATTTCTGACAAAGGGTTGTAGCTTGCTAGGTAACACCTTTAACCATCCTAACACGATGGACGAATCTGTCCAAAAGAAAGTGCGCTTAGCCTGTTGTCTCAGCGATGCTACAACCTTTTGGTAAAGGCGAGCTCCAACAAGTGCACCACAAAGTTCCAGTCTTGGGATTGTTATAGGTTTAAGCGGCGCGACACGACTTTTCGCCATCAATAATTGAATTAAAACCTCACCCTGATCATTAACACTACGCACATATAAACAGGCGCCATATGCTCGCTCAGAAGCGTCCGAGAAAATATGAAATTCAAACAAACTAGGCGAGTCACAAATAACACGACGTGGAATACGTAGAGTATTTAATTTAGGTAAATCGACTATTATCTCAGCCCACATCTTGCTGATTTCTGGCGTCAACTGCTCATCCCATGACAGCTTGAGCAGCCACAACTGTTGAAGAAGCATTTTCATCTTAATTACACAGGGAGATAGAAGTCCTAGTGGATCAAAAATCTGAGAAATCACAGATAACATATCACGCTTTGTTCTACCTGAGAATAGCCCTCCTATAGGGAAACAAAGTTGGTCAGTATGTGATTGCCAACCAAGGCCTAAAGTTTTAGTCGGTTCAAAGCCACCAATATTCAAATCAAGCGGAGAAATATCATTTTCACTAACCAGTTGAGATTCATTCGACTTCCACTTTCGCAAAACCATATGAGCTGATGCAAGTGTGGAAGTCACTTTACGGCGCAAATCTGTAACCTCGTTAATATCATCCCCTCCCGTTAGCAAGTCATCAACGTAAAAATCGTGAATGATCACTTGAGCAACCTTGTCATCGGTACACTCTAAGCCTAATTGTTGGAGGCACCTAGTTGCCAAAAAGGGAGCACTAGAGGTGCCGTAAGTCACGGTGTTAAGTTGATAAGCTTGAAGCTGTTCTGAAGGGTTATCACGCCAGACAATTTGTTGCAAATAGCGGTCATCGGGATGAATGACTATTTGCCGGTACATTTTCTCAACATCAGCTGTGAGAACGTATTTGTGTAGCCGAAAGCGTAAAAGAATGGACAAAAGGTCGTCCTGTACCACGGGACCTACCATCTGTATATTATTCAAGGAAACACCCGAAGAAGTCGGACTGCTAGCATTGAAAACGACTCTTAATTTAGTAGTAGTACTACTTTCCCGAAGCACACCGTGATGTGGTATAAAATGCATCTTACGTGGTAAATTATCATTCTCACATTTCTCCATATGACCCAGACTTTCATACTCTGACATAAATTCTTTATACATTTCATAGACCTGAGATTGACCTGCTAACCTGCGCTCTAGCGATAGTAAACACTTTTTAGCTCGTGGCCAAGAATCACCTAATACGTCAGGATTGTGTTTTAAGGGTATCCTCACGCAAAATCGACCATTTGCCAGTCGCGTGGTGTTTTTTAAAAAGTGTTCTTCGCATAATTTTTCTTCGTTTGAATAAAGAGACGCAGGGCTTACCTCTTCGAGGTGCCAGAAGCGTACTAATTGTTTTTGTATATCTTCATCTAAATCTTTACTAGCCTCATCTTGAAATATTCTTGTAAAATTACATTTAATAAAGTTAACCCCTTTCTTTACATATCTATAATCTATCGGACCTGATACTAACCATCCTAAGCTAGTTTCACAAAGAATCGGCTGACCGTCCCCTAATTTTGATCTCTGCGTTCCTATTAAGTCCCAAAAGACATCAGCACCTATAAGCATGTCAACGGGAGCAGGTGAGTGAAAATTAGGATCTGCCAGAGAAATATTAGATGGAATTTTTAAGTTTGACAAATTAACATATCTAGTAGGTACATTTTGGGTTATTGATGGTAGGACAAAACAATGAAGATTACTAGAGAAGTTATCATTCAATGATTTTATCGATACCTTACAAATCTTCTTGATGTGTGCCGAAGCATTATTAATACCGACTACCGACTGATTTACATTTTGAGCGGGCAAACCTAGCCTTTGATATAACTCTTCAGTTATTAAACAAGCGTTACTGCCACTATCAAGAATAGCACGAGCAATATATGGACAACCATTCTTACCTATAACTTTAATTAATGCCGTCGATAACAATACGTCGCCTTGTTCACTACACGATGCAGTGCCTACCTTTGCGGATAATGACAGATGTGCGTTAGAATTGGATGACAACTGTGAGCCTGTCGAACTGTTTGTTTGTTCGAAATGACCTTGCATAACGGGCTTATTATTACCACTACTCGTGTTAGATGTATTAATATCTGTAATTGGTTTTGACTGGTAATCTGCAACGTGCACGAGAGTGTTATGCTTTCGGTGGCATATTTTGCATCCTGGCTTTTTGCAGTGATTTGCATAATGTCCTGAATTAAGACAATTGAAACATACTTTATACTCTGGCAGTAACTGTAGACGCACATCGTTACTTAATCCAAGAAACTGAGGACAACTGCTTAACTTATGGTCACCCTTACATTTAGGACACAGTTTGGCGGAAAAGGCCGAACCGTTTTTATTACCGGTATCCCGCACTGAAACCATTGCCTTAACTTTTGGAGCATATTTTATAGAAGAATTTAAACGGTTAGTAGCACCAGAATTAGACATTTCTAGTGTTTCGATTAAATCGGCTCGATTTTTTAAAAACATCAAAAATATATCGAACGTAATAGGTGTATCTTTCTCCAAACGACCTTTAGACTCTTCCCATTCACGATATGTCTTAGCATCTAATTTTTGAGTAATAATATGAATGAGAAGTGTGTCCCATTGTTTAGTTGGCTCACCGAGAGATTCTAGTGCACGTAAATTTTTATTTATTTGGTCAATAAGACGTTTTAAGTTGACAGACAATTCTTTATTAATTGGTGCTATATTAAATAAGGCTGTCACGTGATTTTGAATTAGCAGTCTTTTATTATCATATCTATCACATAATATAGTCCATGCGACGGTGTAATTAGCTGCCGAGAATTCGATTGACTGTATTACCACAGCAGCGGGCCCTTCCAACGACGCTCTCAGATAGTGAAACTTATTTATGTCATCTATCTCGTCATTTGAATGTATGAGGCTCATGAACGTGTCATGAAACTCTAACCAACTATCATAAGAACCATTAAATTTAGGTAGTTGAATAGTGGGCAGTTTAACAAATTTATGATTGCCGGAATGAGAGCCACCGTCACTGCTTACGTCATCTGACTTAATGCAATCTGCTAAGATCCTTTTTGCAAGAGAAAGCGATTTAAAATACAGGGATTCAAAATCAGTTCGTTCTGATATCTGGGCGTCTATATTATCAGTATTACACTCGATGGATAATTGTACCTCATCATATCGTTCATACATTGACTCAATCCTACTAATACGTAATTGCAACTCATTTACCTCAGTAGCAGCCAATGAAGATACCTTCAGTGAATTTAAATAATTTGAAAAAGCTGTTATTTGTCCCTTGTAACTAGCTCGTTTCCTAATTTGCTCCTTATCTTCTGGCATGCTGGCTGGTATTGGGAGACTAGTGCAAATGCCTGAAATTTATACAAACAAGAAGTTTATATTTTATAAAATATAATTCATAAGTAGTTTTATACAATTTTGCTTACAGTTGTAAAGAAATGAAAACTAATTCCCTTACTTATTTTTCAAACTCTTAAATAATTAAACAAAATGGTACATGTACTACCTTGATATTTAACTTTATAATTAACAACAATTAAGGGTAACAAATACAATTCAGACCATCAAACAGCTTCACAGGTATGCCTTAGTATGTAATAAATAATATTATGCAATTTTTTCAATTATACACTCTCTTGACTTATTTTTTAAAAAACAGTTTAAACCAATAAAGAGAAAAAAAAAATTATAATATCGTCAATATAATTTAACTAAGCTTTATAATTTGATTTAATCATGATTTGACGGTTATTAGAAACTATATAAAACAATATTAAATGAATTTTAGCCGATTAAATACTTTAAGTTATACGTAATTATTTTATAGGTAATTTGGTACTAACCTGATAAATTAGCAGTCGATTTACACAAAATACTACCTGATAATGAGTGCTGGGTTAAATAAATTAAATAATAGTCCAATATCTAAGGGGCTAAGACTCCAGATTTCTTGGTTAAATATCTTCACTCCCTCGGTGGTATTTCCACAACGAATATTTAAGACTTCCCAAGCGTATTCCACTAAATAATATCTTGTCCAATTACGTTTTTTCAAATCCGGCTTCGATTTAGGACCATGAATAGGAATTTGATCTCTTTTTAATAGTAAAATGCAGTAATTTGCTCAATCGACCTTTACTTGATCTCTAAATTTTACAACGACGACAGGTACAACATTTTTTAAACATACCTACACAGCTTACGGACTAATATTGGCATGAGAACTGCTAATATAATTTGACAGGCGCTTCAACAATAGGCCTTCCCCAAGGAATGCCACAAAACACGGTCCTGAGCCAACTGCATCCATCGACTTCATGCATGTCTTACCAGGGCGTCACTCCATCTAGTGAGGGGGACGCCCTACACTTCGTCCGTCGGTACGAGGCCACCACTCGAGAAACTTTTTCCCCATCGGTTGTCCGTTCTTCGAGCTATATGACCGGTCCATTGCCACATCATCTTACTAATCCGTTGGGCTATGTCGGTCACTCTTGTTCTACTGGGGATATCCTCATTTCTAAATTTATCACGCAGAGAAACTCCGAGCATAGCTCTCTCCATAGCTTGCTGAGCACCCTTGAGCCTCCGTATCCGGCAAGCAGTGAAGGATAACGTCTCGGCTTCATAGGTCATCACTGGGAACACGCACTGGTTGTACAGTCTCGT
Organism: Parnassius mnemosyne; assembly: GCA_963668995.1. NCBI lineage: Eukaryota > Metazoa > Arthropoda > Insecta > Lepidoptera > Papilionidae > Parnassius > Parnassius mnemosyne. The sequence goes on along the minus strand of CAVLGL010000104.1, from coordinate 40,968,320 downwards.
TTTCAAGTTTTGAGGTATACCTGACGAGAAGATGTGCCGTAATTTCCCGAACGCTTCCCAACCGAGTTGAATCCACATACATTTCCTCCACCTCCTCTTTGGGTTGTGCTGAGGTTGGTGCGTAAACCTGTATGACCTTCAGTAAATACCGTTTGGTGATTCTGAGTATAAGGTACACAACCCTCGTCGTTACACACTCTCAATATTTACAACGTTGTTTACGAGAGACTTGTGGACGATAATTCCGACACCTCCTTGGGACAGATGGTCGCGCTCCCGGTGATAGAGCAAGTTTCCGGATTCGAGGATTACCGTGTCCTCCGCCTCTCTTCAGACCTCGGATAATCCTATAATATGCCAGCGTAAGTTGTCTATCTCTTCTTCCAGCTCCACGATCTTCTCGTCAGTCCTCAGGGTTCGTGCGTTGTATGTTGCCAGATTGAGTAAATCGTAGGTGGTAACCGAATCTCCACCGGAGATTCTTAGCACCCCCTGCCGTTACCATGGTTGCCACCGTAGCCAGGAGTAGCCGCCGGGTTCTGGGGGCCGTCTCTTTGAAACGTTAGTCATTGGGGGGTATATTGCCATAGTTGCCACTCCTGGCGGGCGGGTTGGCAACCACAGTTTTTTGATTTGATATTGCCGTTACCAGGAAGATGCTGCTGCCCATCTCCTGCCTGTTTCCCACTGTCGCCTCTTACGACACCCACGGTAAGATATGGGGTAGTGGATATTCTTAACCGTCACTACACGACCCATAGCATATAAATATACTAATTAAAATTTAATGAATGGAATTTATATGTGTTTACATTAACAACAATATTTATATGACAGGGGGCAAACGAGCATGCGGTTTACCTGATGGTAAATGACTATCACCGCCTGTTCGCGCCAAACGCTAATTTCAAGAATTAACGCGAGAGGGCGCTCGGTGCGAGGTATTCATACCGGTTTGAATTTCAAGTCGTCTGTCAGCTGTGCTTGGGACAGCACGCTGTCATTTTTGTCGGGAACTCGGAATAATTAGGCGCGGCCAGTAAATATACGGGCTACCATTGTGACGCGCATTCCTGCTGGAGAGCTTCCCAGGGACTCATTGTGTCTGACTCAGAATCTGCATAAGTGCATTTGGCAATATTAGCTAGTGCGGCCTTTGATATTCTAGAAATAACTGTTGCTACGCGAAACGGTAGTGACCTTTGATCCGGAAACTCCGTGTGCGTTTTGTGCGTTAACCTTATACCCAACGAGAGTTAGTGGCTTCTGTAAGTTAGTTAATCGTACGATAGAGTTAATTAACTGTCATCGTGACTAACGAGGAAAGTGACTGTGGACAACGCCGCGGAAGGTTCCCTCAATTTGGAGAGGTGTCGACGCCCGGGCTGCTGCCGACGGCCAAGGTCTAGGGTCAATCACCAACAGTCACACCCAGATACACATCACATCACCTTATTTCCCTTGCACTACACAACCACATGCGACCTGACCGACTCCGGAGGGAACAGTCGCCTTGGATATAGGTAATGAAGCTCCGTCTTCCCCATCTTGAATCTGCGTAAGTGAAGTAACTAGTTGTGTCAGACCATATGCCAAGGCAAAGTCATAAACAGATCTCCCCGCATAACAGGTAAATGTGAACCGAGCCATTCGACGTGGTGGGCGTTAAAATCGCCAATGATCACGATTCACGATTTCTGCAGATGTGATCTGTTGTAGCAAGGAATCTGCAGCCATTCGGACATGCTTGATGAGTCGGTCTGTGTCAGCATTACCGCTGTGACTGTGGAGCGAAGACTGGCGCTGCGGCTTAGGAACTCTTTCATGAGAAAGACACTTTATTGACCATAGTTTAAGCCCTAGACTTTCAGAAAACCACGTTTTGTAATAAGATGGATTTTTTACAGAATAAGGGTGACAAACGAGCTCATAGTTTAATTTATGGTAAGTGGTTTCTGTGGCTCAAAGACATCCACAGTTAAGAATACAAATACAGATGCGCTGTCAACCTCGTTTCCAGTTAAAAGGGTCTCCGGTTCTCTACACTCACCATACAAAACACAGCAACACTAAGCTGCTATTTTTCTCTGGTATTCTGTGATAGCGTGGTTCCCAAATCGAGCCAACCCATTCGTGATACAACCATAATAGTTGCAGCGTGGCTCTACCGCGTATACTCGTAAATGTTTACATATGTTGTTGTATTGTATTGCAATTTACACTATTGTTTAATATTTTACTGTACTACCTCTTATAAAATCATACAACACGTGCCATAAGGATTGACTAAAAAGCGTTGACTGGAGATTAACAAGTAATAATTGTTCAGTTAGGGAACATGAATAAAATAGGCGACTCACACGATAGGCAAATTGTATATTTAAAAGGAATAAAAAATACAAAATATTTGGTGGCGATCGGGTCGCGAGCTATCGGCGAGTGCCGGTCTTAGGCGCGGTGGTGAGAAACCCCCCGCACTTCACATACTCCCCGCAAACACCGTCGGTGCTGTCGTAACGGCGCCGACATACTCCCGGCGCTGGAAAGCTTAACAGCTTTCAAGATCTTCCAACTCATCGGGCTTCGGTAGTAGGACGATTCTGTTTAGGGCGCGCCGCACAATTCCTCTTGCAGTGTCTATATCTGCGACGCGTGACAATCCGTCAGATCCCGGGAAGAGTTTTCTTACACGTCCGAGACGCCAATAGAGCGGTGGAGCGTTTTCCTCTTTCAAGAGGACTAGGTCGTCAATTTGTAGGCTCTCTTTGGACTTCGTGCGCCACTTCGTCCTCAACTGCAGCTCCGCAATGTACTCGTGGCTCCAGCGTCGCCAAAAGTGTTGCTTAAACTGCTCGATGTGCTGGAATCTGTCGAGACGATTGGCATTAGCGGATTGTAGACACGGAGATGGCAGCGAGCTTAGTGGTCTACCAATTAAAAAGTGGCCCGGAGTTAAGGGATAATAGTCCGTGGGAGAGGAACTTAATGGACATAGGGGGCGGCTATTTAGGATACATTCTATTTGTGTGAACAAAGATGACAATTCCTCATAGGTTAGGTGCGTAGTCCCTAATATCCTAGCCAGGTGGAATTTGGCTGACTTTACACCGGCCTCCATCAAACCATTGAAGTGAGGAGCGTATGCAGGTGAAAAACAAAATTCAACGCCTTCGTTAGCGGCAAAATTAGCGATAGTTTTGGCATTAACTTCAAAAAACTCTTTAAGTTCCTTTGAAGCAGCTACAAAGTTTCCACCATTGTCGCAGAATATCTGCTTTGGTAGCCCTCTCCGTGAAACAAAGCGTCTCAAAGTTAATATAAAAGCATCCTTGGACAGCTCACTAACAGCCTCCAAATGGATGCACTTATACCTAAAACATATGAAAATACACAAATAACATTTTGTAATTTTACAACCACGACCTTTGCGATCCGTGACCATAAATGGCCCAGCGAAATCAGTCCCTACTGTAATAAAAGGAAAGTCGGGCATTAGTCTTTGAGCAGGTAGGTTGCCCATTATGTTTTTCATAGACTGACCCTTAAAACGCCTACATACGGTGCAATTATGCACAGTACGTCTAGCCAGACTTCTTCCACTAATGGGCCAAAAACGCGTTCTAATAGAAGCCAGTAAGGCTTGGAGCCCCAGATGTAGAAGCCGTACGTGTTCTTGTTGGAATAAAAGTTGAGTAAAATGGTGTTTAGAGCTTAACAACATGGGATGCTTCATATCGAAACTATATTCAGAAGCCTGAATTCGACCACCTACTCTTATCACTCCTTCATGTAAAAATGGATTAAGTGCCGAAATGTGCGACTTAGGACTTAGGGAATTTCCTTTTAATAATAAGTCGTATTCTTTAGGAAATACCTCTAATTGGGAAATATACACTAATGAATTAAGAGTTTTATTGAGCTCGGCGGTAGTTAAGGAACCTGTAATTTTAGTTTTAGAATTTTTACAGTTATTAATAAATCTATGTACATAGGCTAAAATGTGTTGTAATTGTTTTAATTTAGAATATTTGTTAAAGTTAATAATTGATTGATAATTATCACAAATAGCAACTGGATGTGCTTTAACTTCCGGCAAATTCTTCATCTCAATAATAGTCTGCGACTGCATAGAAGGCCACTCGGACTCTGGCAACGATAAAAACTTAGGTCCATACCACCACATATCACATGCAGCGATCTGTTGTGGGTTCACGCCACGGGATAGCAGGTCAGCTGGGTTGTGTTCTGTAGGAATGTGGTGCCATGAATTTGCGTCAGTCAGCTCTCTAATGGCGGCGACTCTGTTGGCAACGAATGCTTTCAAGTTAGAAGAACCGCAGCGCAACCAACTAAGAACTACGCTCGAGTCAGTCCAATAGACATGACGCGATATTTTACGTCGCAAGGCCTTGGTCACAGATGAGCTCATTTCAGCTGCCAGAAGAGCACCTGAAAGCTCCAAACGAGGAATTGTAATAGGGCTGGATGCTGGGGCAACGCGAGATTTCGCACATAAAAGTTGGACATGTATTTGTCCTTCTTTATTTGTAGAGCGAAGGTACAAGCATGCACCATAGGCGCGTTGCGATGCATCGCAAAAACAGTGGATTTCAGCAGAGACTGGATATTCTATTGATACCCATCTAGGTATATTTAGTGAAAAAAGGTATTTAAGTCCATCAACAAAAGGTCTCCAGACATCGACAATATCCTTTGGAGCGGGCTCATCCCAGTCCAATTTGAGAGACCATAAGGTCTGAATTAAAATTTTGGGAACGATAGTGGACAAGGATAGGAGGCCCAAGGGATCGAAGATCTTGAAAGTTGAAGAAAGTATAGTGCGCTTGGTGACGACGTCAGACTGATCCACTGAAATGGGAAAAATGCTGTCGGTCGAAGGACTCCAATCTAGGCCCAGCGTATTTGTAGACTGACTCCATGTCAGGTTGCCGGATGACTGGACAACGTCTGAAGGCAGTAAAGAAGGTAAGTTGGATCGGTACTTACGCAAGTCAAAACCAGCCATAGAAAGAGCCACATGTGTTGATTTCTGTATAGACCGTAATTGATCTTCATCATCGCTAGAAGTTAGTAAGTCATCAACATATATGTCCTCCTGTATGACTGCCTTAATAACGTCATCGTCACACTCCTCGCCCACTTGCCAGAGACACCTGGTGGCAAGGAAACTAGCGCTAGCAAATCCGTAGGTGACCGTGTTAAGCCTGAGTGTTTGTAATGGTTTGTCCTCCGCATCACGCCATAAAATCAGCTGTAGGTTTCGGTCAGACTCATCTATTAAAACCTGCCGGTACATTTTTTCAATATCCGCTGACAACACATAACGATATTGCCGGAACCGGATGAGGATATTGAAAAGAGAGTCTTGAACTGTAGGGCCTATTATTTGAATGTCGTTTATAGACAAACCAGATGAAGTGCGAGCTGATGCGTCAAAAACGACGCGTAGACGTGTTGACTCACTGTCTTCACGAATGACAGGATGATGCGGAACAAAGTAGGCAAGCTCAGGTCGGTCTACCTCAGATATTGCTAGATGTCCTAGTTTGCGATACTCCTCAATGAAATCAACATAGGCGGACTTAAGTTCCGGTTGCTTGCGAAAGCGACGTTCCAGGTTTATAAATCGCCGCCTGGCTATGAAATAGGAAGTGCCTAGGCAGTCTGGTTTGTCGATCAATGGCAGCTTGACACAAAAACGACCTTCTTCAGTGCGTTTTGTGTGCTGTAAAAAATGTTGTTCGCAAGCTTTCTCTTGGTCTGTAAGAAGGGGCCTTTGTGGCAAGCTTTCAAGCTCCCAAAACCTCTTCAAATCATTGTGAAGCTCAACTAAAGCATTGTTGCTTTCAATACTTACAAAATTACATTTCACTGGGGATTTTAAATTGAGATTGTCATTTTGAATATAATGCATGGGACCTGCGATAAGCCATCCTAATTTAGACTCATGTAGAATAGGATTTCCTTTGCCTAAAGAGTGCTGTTTGGTTCCAATAATGGACCAAAATAGGTCAGCACCGATGAGCAGTCCTATGTCAGACGGCTCATAAAAGCTGGGGTCTGCTAATGCAAAGGACTTCAGGTTAAGGTGTGTAATAGACACAACAGACTTAGGTATCTTACCTGATATTTGGGGTATGACTAAACATGACGTCATAACGCTGAAAGAACCTACCTTTGAATGAATTCGAACATTGCAACGTTCAGCATTAAGCTTGACAATAGTGTTACATATGCCGACCACATTCCTAACATCAGACGTGGAAGAAGTTAAATTTAACTTTGATTTAAGTGATTCTGTAATAAAGCTAGACTGACTACCGTTGTCTAAGAGAGCTTTAGTGGTAATGTAATTGATTGTTTTGGGATTAAAAATATCAACCAAAGCCGTACATAGTAGTGTCTCAGAAGCAGAAACAGCTGACATTGAAACTGGCTCAGAGACTGCAACATTAGTGGCTGCCACATTGGTATCAGAATCCGTAGGTTTGTGTAAAAAGGTATTGTGACGTTTTTTGCATATCTTGCACGTACCTGGAAGCTTGCATGCGCGCGTATTATGCCCTTTGCGCAAACAGTTGGGACACAACTTTAGCTCGGACACTAATGAAAGTCTATCATCAATAGATTTCGATTGAAATTGTGAGCACTCATAATTACGATGACCTTGACCACAGAAAATACACTTGTGAGGGGCAGTTGCTGATGAGTCGCCCTGCTCAGCGCTAACGAATGACTTAGTATGAGAAACGGGATTTTGTTTGACGCCTTGATTGTGATTCGGGTTTGACTTTATATTTTTGTCTTGTTTACTGCGATAAACAGACTCTAAAACTTCAGCGCGGCCCTTAATAAAAGTCATGAAATCATCTAGGCTAGGCATATCCGAAGCATTAACATTAGCTTGAATGTACTCCTCCCATTTAACACGCGTGTTGCTGTCTAATTTCGCTGAGACTATGAATATGATCAGGGTATCCCAATGATCAGTTGGCTGTTTTAAAGTATTTAAAGCACGTAGGTTTTTTGTGACGTGGTCTACTAGAAATCTTAATGACTTGTCAGACTCACGCAACGGCTCAATATTAAACAAAGACTTCAAATAATTATTTATTAATTGACGAATATTATTAAAACGCTCACAAAGAAGACTCCATGCCTCAGGATAATTATTGTCGCAAACTTCTAAATTACATATTACACGAGCAGCTTCACCTACTAGATAGGAATTTAAATAATGAAATTTGTGTATATTTTTTATTTTTGTATTATTATGTATCAGAGAACTGAACGTATCACGAAATTCCAACCATTTGTTGAACGTACCATCAAACTTATTAATTTTAATGACTGGTAAACGAAAGCCGATAACTTCGTGATCATCTTCATCAGCTGTGTAAATACTGCTATGCTGAAGCGACGACTTTTTTGTCGTACTGCTTACGGAAATAATTTCCTGAGCCAATGCGATCGAATTGTGGAAAGTTTGTTCGATAACTTCTCTGGTATCCAATTCTAAGCTTAAATTATTTTCCTCCAATGCTTCAATCTGATTTTGCACGCTATCGAATTCGCCAAATAAAGTCTCAAGTTTAACTAATCGCTGCGATAGCACGCTAACTTCCGTAGGAGTAAGCTTTTTACCTTTTAACTCTTCTAAATGGTTATTAAATTTCGTAACACGGCCTCTAATTGAAGCGCGTTTTAAATTAAGAGTTTTGTACTTTGCCTCCATACTAGCAAAGTTAACGCGCAGACAATCAAAACAACTAGTTATGCGCTGTACTAATCAAATAAATAAGAATTGCATACAATACGTTCCTCGCTTCGTGGCCGCTGTGACGGAAACCGGTTCAAAATCAGCAGAAGCGCGGTGAAAGGTGGGATTGATGACGCGCGACGCCCGCGGTCCAGTACCACGACGTGAGCCCGCAGTGCTGGCAGTGACACGGGATGCGATGATAGTCTCGAGCGACCGCTGCACTGTAGCTGAAATTGATTGTTGGAATGCTTTGCAGATATCTCCGTACATAAAATAATAACGGGAAGCAAGGTTGATCGTAAATTTAATTGATTTGTGCAAATAATGGTTTAATTAGCGTAATATAGGGCTTAGCGAATGATTATGCTATAGTGATGACTAATTTATTTGGGTGCATAAACAGCTAACAGTGAATAGCGAGAAGTGAATTTACTTGCATTGAGGAGTTAAGCTCAAATTTTTGCGTAGCTATGTACATATGTATGCTTACGTTTAAAGAAATAGGTTCAGCTATTTAAATTCTAACTATTTAACAGTGGCTACTAACTAATTAAATGCTAGTGAAGACTTTCAAGTCGTAAAATAGGCGCAATGAATGCAAATTATAGGCGGCTTGAAAAATAGCACTGATTACTTAGCAAATGATGCGGCGAAATAATAGTAAGAAATGATAGACAATTAGCTGATAGGTAAGCAAATAGGTGTAAATAGGTGATTTTAACTCGTTAGGTATGTAGATTGTAGGTAGGTTTAACTAGGTAATTCTTTTAGGATTGTTTTAATAGGTATTTTATTTGGTAGGATTATTGAGTAGGAATAGTTTATTTAGATTAGCAGTTTTATATACGAAAGGGTATAAGATAGACAAGGAATATAAAGGATGTTGCTTAAGAATAGGTAGGTAGGGTAAGGCAACAAAAAATAGGACTAGATTCCTTGTTTCCCTGTTCACACAAATAGAATTTTTAGGAATAGTGGGACACGAAGAGGTAAAATAATAGGAACGGGCTCACTTTTAAATGGCAAATCCGCTGCTGTGGCGCGTAGACTCCGCTGGACCTCAGCTTGGCCGGTTCTCAATAGCTGTCCTCTTGTCTTTTCTCCGCTCCAGATTAATTCTTCTTGACCGCTTTGTTGTTCTTAGGACTCGGGATGGTACGCCAATTTAATAATCTTCTTAGCTGATGTAGTAGATCGGCGTGGCTTCCTTTGTTCTCGTAGCTCGTAGTACTTGCGTTCGCGACGTTGTAAACGCGGGGTAAGTGCTACGACCTTTGGACCGTATTATGCGGCGAAATCGGAATTCGATATTTTAATTTATCACGGTCGCCACTATGTTCAGTTAGGGAACATGAATAAAATAGGCGACTCACACGATAGGCAAATTGTATATTTAAAAGGAATAAAAAATACAAAATATTTGGTGGCGATCGGGTCGCGAGCTATCGGCGAGTGCCGGTCTTAGGCGCGGTGGTGAGAAACCCCCCGCACTTCACATACTCCCCGCAAACACCGTCGGTGCTGTCGTAACGGCGCCGAAATAATAAAAAGCAAAATTAAAAATTTCGAAAAAACCCACGACGGATATAAACGTTGCAATCGAAAACGGATTAAATGATTTTTGAAAAACCCCGACTAAAAGAAAGTAAGAAACGAAAGAAAGGAGTTGATTTGTCACGAGGTCTGTCTAAAAACACTAATTCTGACTTTCCTTAGTCCTTTTTACCTTTGTGTATCTATTTTTTTGTCGTATAAATAGGCACAGCAATAATATCAAATATAGATACTACGCCTATTCAACTGCCTATAAATATAATAACGAACCCCAGAAAATCTGTGCAATGTGTTATAGTGATAATTCGCCATGGGAAACTCGCCACGGGGCGCTGCTATAGACATTTTTCCTTCGTAACGTGAATTTTCGTTCATTTTTCCCCATGATAGCTTGACCAACGGTGCGGTTTTTTTGTGAAGTTTTTATTATTTTAAGTTACATATTTAACTACTTTAATATGTTATTTACAATTTTAAATTTACAAAGATACAAATTTTCATATTTATACTAAACAGTTTTGCTACTTAAATATAAACCAATTATTATTAATGATGAATTTCTTTTCTTTATGCCTTTTAGATAAAGATAATTATGCTTCCAATTTTCCTCGCATTTCTTTCGCTTAGTTTCGTCTTATTGAGTTTTTTAAATTACTGAACATTGGCCAACAGAAATTTTCTACTATTCTCACCGACAAAAATCCTTATTAACAAAATGGTAAAGCCTTTAATTTTCGTGCTTATCTTATTATGAGGAAATACTGACTCCGTTGAGCCAAGGTTAATAACTTGTATTTTTGCTGGTCAGAAGGTGTAATATTTTTTTATTAAACTAAGTCTTTGCGTTATAGCATGGTGCAAGTGACAGCTTACAGTTCAACGTGTCTACAGATGGAACAATGTTAAATTCATATTCATATTAATTTATTGATAAGATATAAGCTTACAGTATATATAACCAAATCTAATTCTAAATTACAAAATAAAATAAAATAAACAAAAAAAAATCACCGATAATTAATATTAACAAACACAATATAAATTACAGGCACAACAATTTATAATGAGATCTTTTTACTTTATCATAAATAAAACTTAATTACCTAAACGTATACTATTCTTCTTTCTATTTTACGAAGTTATTTAAGAAAATTAACACATTTTTATACATTACGCTAGGTTTGTCACAAAATATATCTGCTTCTGGATTCGCCCTGAGGAAAGCAGTTTATTAGTCTAAAGGCTCTGGAGGTGGGACTGTTATCCGCGTGTGGGGAGCGCCACGTATGCGGACAGGAGAAGAGTCTACGCTTTCGTCTACCAGCGCCTCGCATAAATTGGTCCGGTACATAAAGATGTATGATATCACGTACTGCGGGGTTATCTACTTTGTTAGTTCATAAAAAATAATAATGTATTATATGCATAAGTTCTCGCCTACACTGTAGGGTATCCAGACCAACCATGCCCGATACAAGTATTGACGGATATAGAAAAAAAAAACTGATGCGAAGTTCTGATTATGAAACCTAGAGTTTTATTCGCTTCTTTGCACGTTTTAATAATATGTTCATGGAAACCTAAATTAATATCCATGATTAGGCCTAGATTGCGAATTGTATATACACGTCCTAATGCCTGCTAACTGGTATGTCGTAGTGATTGGATTGCGTGACCGAGAAAAATTTACAGTATTTGAAGGGGCAATTTGTTTTTTACATTCCATTCAAACACTGCGTCAATGTCGCGCTGTAATGCGATTCAATCCTTAGCTCCGGTCACTGCATGAAAAAGTTTTAAATCATCAGCGAACATTAAATATTTTGCCGTTGAGATAATACTGGGCAGATCCTTGATCATTATTAAAAATAGAATTGGACAGAGCGTACTACCTTGACTCACACCCGAGCGTGTGTAATATTCTTGAGAAATAAATAAATCAGGGCGACCATATGTATGTATACGCATTCTTTGAATATTCATGTAAATACCGAGGGCTATTTAAAAATGAAGACGGTAAAATAACTATTTTACCTAAATTATTTATTTATTTACATTACCGTCATTTGTTACAGCATATTGAAGATTGATATAGTTCTCTGTTCTTGATTTGGTTTGATTAAATGTACCGTAATCGTTCGCTTTCAACCTTTACGTAAGTATGAAGTATTACAATATGTGTACTAAAATCATTTTCTAGAATCATGATATGATAGGCATAAAATCCATGCACGATACTTTTTTATCTGGTAAGGGCAATCCTGTCACTGGATTGATTTGGGGTATTTGAAAATGATACCTCTCTTCCTCTTTGCTGAATATTAATGGTTATTGCAACGCATCGTAAAATGTGTTATTGTGTCATTACGAGCGTGTACAATTATTACACAGGAAGTAAACTGTTTGCCAGAGACCACGGCAGCAACTTCATTTATTAATGGTGCATTATACCGTCTTTCATGTTCCCCACTTTGCGTACGGTCAGGGTGCATAACCAACTTGTAATCTTCTCCCAGCATTCTTCCTAATGCTGTTTCGAAAGTGATAACGGGGTTGTTATGATCATGCAACATTCTTTGAATTTTTAAAATGGTGTGCATTTCTCTCCCATGAAGTAAATCTGCACACATTTTGGCTGATCATTAGTAGGTAGTAAACAGCCAATTCTATGACAAATCTGACCTTGGATTGTAAACTTAGTGGAAAATGCAGGCACAATTATATTTTCTTATTCTGTTCAAAAAACGCCGCGATTAATTGCTATAGTACAAAAATAGGGATTTTAGGGGTTCCTCTGGCTCACCAAGTGATGGAAGTAAAACTTTACCACCAGAATAACACATACCCGGAGTTCCCTCTTTCTATTAAAGTGATTCAAAATTTGTAAAATTTTTATTCGTTCGTCCTATGACAACTAACCGATGATTAATATAATCGATCAAAGGGTCATAATCATAAGCAGCGTCTTGAAATCCCTCTCATATACTACGTGTAAATGTACTTCTCCTTTGTGATTGCCGTTCAGCATTTCAAACATGTCTTTGTGATTCTTCATGGGACTCTGCAGCAATCAGTGATGCAGGACGCTCAGCATCTAAAAGCCTCCACGCTTGACTTTGCCCTTCAGTCTCAGCAGCTCTTTGAGCTGCGTGACGCTTGGAATCTAAAAGTCGACGCGCTTCATTTCGCCGCCTTTCAATCCCAGCAACTCTTTGAGCTGTGTGACATTCGGCATTAAACGGGTTTGAATCTGCTCTTCAGACTCTTGGTTGCTAGTAAATTTCGCAGTGCGAGTTTTTTTGAATTATGGGTTAAATTCGATTTGGGTTTTTTGGCATATTAAAATAAAAAATAAAACGTAATTAAATAAAAGGAAATCTTCTACGTGACCTGTATGAATAAAAAATGTACCAATTTGAATTTGAAAACAATTTTTATTGAACACACGTGGCAGAGCCATGCTGCAGCTATATTAGTAGTACAATTGTGGCACGAATGGGTCGGCACGACCGGCGAAGGATCACGCTCTCACAGAATACCAGCGTAAAATAGCAGCTTAACACTGCTGTGTTTCGTATGGTGGTTGTAGAGAACCGGTACCCTTTTTATTGGAAAAGAGGCATTCCATCTTAGCCCTCATGGGTGAAAATGCATCTGCATTTTGATTCTTTATTGAGGATAGATGTAGATGTCTATGGTTACTATCAGGTGGACTGTGTGCTCTTTTGTCACCTTATCCTATAAAAACCAAATTAATGAAACCGCTATAACTTTTACACTATATTTTATTCATGAACGTAAAAAAAGTACAGAATACGAAAATACTTATTTACACTATTTTATTTATTAACTTAAGTAAAGCAAAAAATAATAAAAATTATGTATTACGAAAATAAACTAAAACTAACAAAATTGCTACAAAATTAATAATAATGACGTAATAACATCTAACCAAATTTGAAAATAAACTACTTTTGACGAATGAAATAAACAAATATCGACCAAATGAAAACAAAAATGCACATAAGGGAATAAAGAATTTTATTTGAAACATCTTAATTTCAACAATTTATTTTAACTAAAGCAAAAAATCCTGTAAATAAATCGAAATCGTGCAGCGGAAAATGTTTAATATTTGCACACACACTTGTCTGCCCGTTCGGGTAGACACACTTAGCGAAAGGTTAAAATTTTAAAAATGCTACAAAAATATTTATTTACTTCTTATCAAGTGCCTAAATACAAAGTTTCATGGTTTTATCTTCGACAATGACAAACTTCCATACAAAATTTCCCGTTTCAACCCCGTCATGCCCTTTTTTACAACAAAAGGTAGCTTATAGGGAAAGCTTAAAGGGACTTTCCCAAGGTCTAGTCTATTTTTGTATCAAATTTCATCAAAATCGGTCTGAAAGCGTGACATTGTTTGGACATACGAACTTTCATTACCTATTTCATTCCCACACAGGTAGAAATTTCTAAAACGCCAGAAAATAATTATTAATTTATTACCAAGTGCCTAAATACAAAGTTTCATCATGCTTTTATATTCGAAAATGACGAACTTCCATACTTTTCATCTCCTATTTCCACCCCTTCCTTTTCTAAGGTCTAGTCTATCTATATGTCAAATCTCATCAAAATCGGTTTAGTGGCTTAGGCGTTAAAGCTTAACAGATAGACATAGACAGAGTTACTTTCGCATTTATTATATTAGTAGGGAAGTTTCATTATAGTCTTAATTTTTTAAAAGTTTATAATATTTCGCTATCCACTTTGTTATAATATCTTAAAAAAAAAACGTTTGTTAGACTAGGCTTTTCTCCTTTATCGTGGAAAAAGTTTCTTCGTACTTTTTACAATAACATACAAATTCAAGAATTTTTTTTCAACGATTAATTACTATATAGATGCCATTTTGTTCGATAACTTGTTGCCATATTGCAGGTAGTGACATAGTCCCGTTACTGTGGAAATCTTGGCATTTTTAATCATAAAATGCAACACGTAGTTTTGACGGTCCGCTCTTGATGGTAACCTAACACTACCCAAAGAATTCTGAAGAGACCGAAACAGATGAAAATGTGAGGGTGCAAAGTAAGGACTATATGGTGGATGCATCAACGCTTCCAATCCAACCTCTCCCAATGTTTGCTGAGTGGTCAAAGATGCCGTGTAGTGGCGGTCAAGAATATCCACTACCCCATATCCTCCCGTGGGTGTCAACCCAATCGCCAAGCGTGGCAACTATGGCAAATACCCCCCTATGAATGTAACAAAGAGACGGACCCAGTCCCCGGCGGCCCCGCTATTCCTGGCTACGGTGGCGACCATGGTAACGGCGGGGCAGGGGGTGCTAAGAATCTCCGGTGGAGGTTTGGTTGCCACCTTAGACGACTCGACCTGGCAACGTACAACGCACGCACCCTGAGGACTGACGAGAAGATCGTGGAGCTGGAAGAAGAGATAGACAAGTTGTGCTGGCATATTATAGGATTATCCGAAGTCCGAAGAGAGGGGGAGGACACGGTAATCCTCGAATCCGGCAACTTGCTCTATCACCGGGAGCGGTGTCGGATTTATCGTCCACAAGTCTCTCGTTAACAACGTTGTAAAGATCGGGAGTGTGTCGACGAGGGTTGCGTACCTTATACTCAGAATCACCAAACGGTATTCGCTGAAGGTCATACAGGTTTACGCACCAACCTCGGCACACCCCGATGAGGAGGTGGAGGAAATGTATGAGGATATCTCTAGAGCCATGCATTCCTCCAAAACCCAATATACGGTGTTAATGGGAGACTTCAATGCAAAACTAGGCACAAGAGAGAACGGTGAGCTGAAAGTAGGGAAATTTGGAATAGGGCAACAGAACCCAAGGTGCCAGCAGCTGGCCGACTTCATGGAGAAAGAGGGACTCTTTATGATGAACTCTTTCTTCCAGAAGCGGCCCCACAGGAAGTGGACCTGGTCGAGCCCCGACGGTTCGACAAAAAATGAGATTGACTTCATTATGAGGACCAGACCATAACTGTTCAGTGATGTCTCCGTGATCGCGAGGGTGAAAACTGGTAGCGATCACCGAATGGTTAGAGGCACACTGAACCTAAACGTTAAGTTGGAGAGGTCTCGTCTAATGAAGTCAACGCTCCGTCCCAATCGTGCTCTGTTCCAAAGTCCCGAAACCTTTCAGCTCGAGTTACAAAACCGTTTTCAGTGCCTAGAAGACTGCAATGAAGTGGACGATATGAATGACAAGCTCGTGGAAACTGTCCATGCGGTCGGAGCTAAGTTCTGCAAGACCCGCCGCAGAAGAACACAAAAACTCTCCGATCACACTCTTAATCTCATGGCTATTAGACGGGAGATGAAGCTACATTCTTTAACAGACTTGACAGCATACAGGCATCTGAACAGACAGATCTCCAAATGCATGCGGGGGGACTTACGCAACTTCAATACAGCTCGTATTGAAGAAGCGATCGAGCGGAACCAAGGCTCCAAAGTCTTTGCCAGAGATCTGTCTGCCAGAAAGAGCCACCTGTCAAAGCTGAAGACAGAATGTGGCAGCATCGTTTCCGGGACACCTGAGATTTTGAGTGAGATTGAGAGGTTCTATGGGCAGCTGTACACGTCATCGTTGGAGCCACACGCAATTGTGAGTAACGATCCAAGAGCGAGTCTCATCCGACACTATTCCGAAGATATCCCGGACGTCAGTCTGAGCGAGATTAGAATGGCTCTCCAGCACCTTAAAAACGGTAAGGCCCCAGGCGAGGATGGAATTACAGCGGAGCTTCTGAAAGCGGGTGGAAGACCGGTACTTGAAGTCCTTCAGAAGATCTTTAATTCCGTCCTCCATGGTGGCATTACACCGGAGGCGTGGAGCAGAAGTGCGGTGGTCTTGTTCTTCAAGAAAGGTGACAACGCTCTCTTGAAGAACTACAGACCGATTTCCCATCTGAGCCGCGTCTACGTGCTGTTTTCGAGAGTCATTACGAATCGTCTCGCGCGCAGACTTGACGACTTCCAGCCTCCCGAACAAGCCGGTTTCCGAAAGGGCTTTAGCACCAAAGACCACATACATACCCTTCGGCAAATTGTACAGAAGTCCTAAGAGTACAATTTGCCACTATGTCTGGCGTATGTGGACTATGAGAAAGCCTTTGATTCCGTCGAAATTTGGGCGGTGCTGCAGTCCCTTCAGCGGTGCCAAGTTAACTGTCGGTATATCGAAGTGTTGAAGTGCTTGTACAGTGCGGCTACGATGGCTATCCGAGTACAGAACCAGAGTACGAAACCTATCCAATTGCAGAGAGGTGTAAGACAGGGTGACGTCATATCCCCGAAACTCTTCACCGCTGCATTGGAAGACGTTTTCAAGCTTCTGGACTGGAAAGGATACGGTATCAACATCAATGGCGAGTACATCACTCACCTTCGATTTGCCGACGATATAGTCCTTATGGCAGAATCGCTAGAGGACCTAAGCACTATGCTCAATGACCTCAATAGTGTTTCCCAACGGATAGGTCTTAAGATGAACATGGACAAAACAAAGATCATGTTTAATGTCCATGTCACACCTATGCCGGTAGTTGTTGGGAGCACTAAGCTCGAAGTTGTTGACGAGTATGTTTACCTGGGACAACTTCGACCGAGAGGTCAATCGACGGATTCAACTCGGCTGGGCAGCGTTCGGGAAGCTACGACACATCTTCTCGTCAGACATACCTCAAAACCTTAAAACGAAATTGTACAACCAGTGCGTGTTGCCAGTGATGACTTACGGAACTGAGACGTGGTCCTTCACTGCTGGCCGTATGAGGAAGCTCAAGGTCGCTCAGCGAGCTATGGAGAGGGCTATGCTCGGAGTTTCTCTGCGTGATAAACTTAGGAATGAGGATATCCGCAGTAGAACCAGAGTAACCGACATAACCCAACGGATTAGTAAGCTGAAGTGGCAGTGGGCCGGCCATATAGCTCGAAGAACCGACAACCGATGGGGAAGAAAGGTTCTCGAGTGGCAGCCTCGTACCGGTAGGCGAAGTGTAGGGCGTCCCTCAACGAGATGGAGTGACGACCTGGTAAGACATGCAGGAAGTCGATGGATGCAGGTGGCTCAGGACCGTGCTTTGTGGCATTCTATGTTCAGCAGTGGACTTGTGAAGGGCTGTAATGATGACGTAATGATGGTCAAAGATGGGCTGGTCGCTGAATGGTGAAAGACCACTCCTTTTCTGTTGATTAATTCCTGCTGATTTGACTGATTTTTGATAAGCTGTAACGGTAACGCAGGATGAGCTTACATTGCCTTGAAGTCTTGCAATCATATTTTTTTTATAAAATAATAGTGACAAACGAGCACACTTTCCACCTGATAGCAAGTGGATGGTGTGGCCCATAGACATCGACATTTATCCTCGATCAAGAATCAAATGCAGATGCGTTACCTCTGAGGACTAAGATGAAATGCCTCGTTTCCAGTAAAAAGGTCTACGATTTTCTACACTCGCCATACGAAACACAACAGCATTAATATAACTAACTAGCATAACTGCTATTTTACGCTGGTATTCCACGAGACCATGGTCCTTCTCCTATCGAGCCGACCCATTCGTGCTTCAACTTTACTACTAATATGGTTGTAGCATGGCTCCACCACTTAAAAATTATTTTATAGTTCATAGTTCTGTCTTAATCTCCTTAAAGTAAAAATATTAAAATATTTATCATATTTATGCAGTTAATAAAATATTAGTATATTTAGTGAATTTTAACGATGTTTTTCTTTTAAAAATGCTTATTAATATTTATGAAAACAAATAGTAACGGGACGCTGTCTTACGAAGTTAATCTTATTTTCAAGAAAGATGGACTTAATTATATAAACGATGAAGAGCTTTCCGCTTTCTTAACAGTGGAAATATTTTCTATTTTAAAATTTTCATTTATAAGAAATTTATAGATTAATATGGTATGGAATCCGTTTTATACGTGGATAATTAATTATATTTCAATGAGCCCAAAATCTAATTGCGAAAAAAAATTTATTAGTACAATATTTTATCTAAATATTGTATCATCACATTTGCTTTTTAGCCGACTCAAAAAAAGAAAGAACTTCTCAATCAAACAAAGTTTTTTTTCATTAAATAGATATATCTCCGTGGTGGCCTCGTATTAATTACAAGAAAAATTTCATTCCTAAGCGTGGAAAAATAGGGGGTGAATTTTTTTAATTTAAATATTTAGATGACATTAGAGCTCGTGATATTCCTTATTCTACTCAAAAAGGTTCAAAGGCACTCTTAATATAGAGTAAAAACAAAATTGCAAGGACTGAAATAATTCAACTAATTTCCACATAATAGCTTTGGAAGCTGGGGTTTTAACTCTTTTACACATTATGTCTTAGCAAAACAAAATTGTCAATGGAGAAAATGTCGTAATTTGGCTGTGTGAGTTCCTTAACCCCTTTTCGACCTGTGGATATAGAAGAATTGTAGAAAAATGCTCATCTCAACCTTTCGACAACCAATAAATAACGGTAACATTAACTAATACAAACCAGATGAAAAATACCAAGAATTTTGACGTGAAGCAGCCTCAACAGTTCAAGACATTTAATACTGCGATCGATAATCCAGCTGCCAAGCTTATCAATTACAGAAAATCCCCTTGCGAAGCGATTGTATTCTGGTAGACGCTCATAATCAGCTGTGTTGTGTTGCGGGCTGTTGAAGAAGCGGAATAAGAAAGAGAAAACTTATCCCAGGCTTTGAATCTTTTAAAAGACAGTAGAATTCAATAAGCATCACGTGATGTCTGAGTATAAAGTTTTAACCGAATTTAAACAAAATATAATTAAATGCAAAATAATTTGCAAATATTCTTTCCGTTGATCAAGTCTCAAAAAATCTCCACAAAAAAGTATTATATGGAAAATACGCTTTACGAAAAAAATTAATCAAAACGCCTGAGTCATTACTTTTCGGCTAGAGTGAAATTTAACGCGTGAAAAATTTAAAGCAATGGCAAATGAAAAAGTTGAAAGGAGGAATTCAATGTTGTTCCGAAGGGAAACGAAAACATGAAAAATTATACCTCTTCTCGGTATTCCTAACGATGCAAAATTTTATTTTATAACAATTTTGGATTAAAATCTCAACTAAACTGAAAAAAAAAGTTACACTAGAATTTTCTTCTGCACCGTGGAGGCTTTGTTTTTACATAATTTACACATGGACAAACATACAGACGCGGAACAAATATTTGTAAGCCATAATAGCATTTTCCCCCGTAGTCTGCAGTGCGCTACCGGTATCTGCTTTATGTGGATGGATTTATCGTAAGTTAACAGGGTGGGCCCACGAGTGAAACGCAGCGGGACTTTCGGCGAGAGTGACATACATTTTTAATGACGCGAAGTTTTAAGGAAGCGTGTATTTATATACATGCCTGCTAACTAATGAGATTGTACGCTTATGCTAATATATATTTAACATGATGTAATTATTAAATTAAGTAATATATAAATCAGCGGCCTGAATGGGCTATGAGGGCAATAGCCCAAATTGCTTGTAGAAGCAACAATTGATGGGGATTATTGATTTCAAGTCGTAGCCTACCAGTAAGCCATGTGTTTGGCAGCCGCCACTAGATGGAGTGACGACCTGGTAAGAGATGCAGAATGTTGATGGATGCAGGTGATTTGGGATCGTGCTTTGTGGTATTCCTTGAGGGACCATAGCAGTGAACTTGTGATCGGCTGTGTAATAATGATGATGATGATGAAATAATATACGTAACTATTAAAAAAGTTGAACCATATAGATGAGTGATTGCTTTATTGAAGAACGTATAAAAATATATACAAATTACTTTCGCATAGGTTAGAAAGTTTCATTGTTATAGAAGAAAAATTTGATCGCTTCTACGTTATTTTTATGAGCGCACCAGCAGTTGCACGACTTATGTAAATAGTATTGTCTTTCACTTAGGCAGGGCGGGCACTGTGGATTTACATACATTTCATTTATGCGTGTAATTTTGAACATGTTAATAAATTCTATTCAGGCATTTTATGAAACTATCAGAACATAGATATTATTTTCCGGGTGTAGTAAATCTGTCATATAATAATAGCTGTTATATTTTTATTGAAGAGGCGGACTCCTTCACAGAATAACTTTTTTAGGAAATGTTATTTGTCTAAACTTATATATAATTTAGAAAGATATTCCTATCGACAGAGCAGTGACTAAGCGCGGAACCACAATTGGTATTACGTATTAATAATTATAGGTCTGTGTGTTTGTCTATGGCACCTAAATATGTGCCAAAACCTATGATACAAATGAACGAACGATACGATTTCAAGAATTATTTTTTCGAATTCTTTTAATTCGTTAACAATATTGAACAGTTTACAGAATACATCTTTTATAATTTACTGCTACATATGTATGTGTATCTTAAAAGTACCATACGCCTGCTTTAATATTGCGAGTGATCAAGGGTCTTAAAATGTCGTAAATGTTGCGCTCGGCAAACGAGTACAATTTTCTGCTTGAGCGGTCTTTGAAACATCTGAACATGCAACATTTTACTATAACCCGTTTATATATGCGACATAATATCTTTACTTGTAAGTATATTTTTTCTTTATTTAGTATTATAATAATAATCAAAAACAATCATATAAAATATATCCTTATCGGCTTGTAGAAGGATTTTCCTTAACCATTATAGCACGCTGCTGCCCGTCACCGGTCTGAATATTTTATGTCTGACGTAAAAGACATGGCAATGCTATCCCTTACAACACCTACGAGATGAAATGGGGCGCTGGATTCCCTGGTGGTACGTGCTTTATAGTGGTTCTATGGTGGATGAATGTATGAACGTTAGAATAACTACATAAACACTTAAAATTATCTGGTTTGCTGAACGGCACCGAACTGTTAAACCTGTGGACAAAATGAATTACATCATGTTATAATGCAGTGTGCCCCGCTTATGTCACCAAAATACAGTGTAAACAAAGATAAAGACTGAAAAAAATCATTTAAATTAAGCTAGAATTAAACATGATTAAATTCGTAAACTAGAATCATTGCACTAAAAATTACATATTATTACCGCAAATAAAAATATTGTAGGTAATACCTCAATAGTGTCTCCAAACGGATAGGTCTTATGATGAACATGGACAAACGTAGATCATGTATAAGGTCCATTTCACACCTATGCCGGTAGTTGTTGGGAGCACTAACTCGACTAGGTAAGTTCAACTTCGACTGAGAGGTCAATCGACGGATTCAGCTCGGCTGGGCAGCGTTCAGAATACTACGACACATCTTCTCGTCAGGTATACCTCAAAACCTGAAAACGAAATTGTACAATCGGTGCGTGTTGCCAGTAATGACTTATGGATCTGAGACGTGGTCCTTCACTGCTGACAATATGAGGAAGTTCTAGGTCGCTCAGCGACCTATACAGAGGGCTATGCTCGGAGTTTCTCTGCGTGATATACTTAGAAATGAAAATATCCGAAGTAGAACCAGAATAACCGGCATAGCCTAATGGATTAGTAAACTGAAGTGGCAGTTGGCCGGCCATATACCACGAAGAACCGACAACGGATGAGGATGAAAGGTTCTCGAGTGGCAGCCTCGTACCGGTAGGCAAAGTGTAGGGTGACCCCCCACTAGGTGGAGTGACGACCTGGTAAGACATGTGGGATGTCAATGGATGCAGGTGGCTCAGGACCGTGCTTTGAGGCATTCCTTGGAGAAGGCCTATGTTCAGCAGTAGGATTTATGAAGGGCTGTAATTATGATAGGCTGTTGGTCTGGTGTAGCTAACCACATGGCATTGTCGCTGTTTGTGAGAAAAGCGGGTAGGGACTCTTTCTCCCCATTATAAGATTTTATAAATTTCGTCAAGAACGAAAATGTCATTTTTTCCGACATATTGTCTTTACTTTTTTCTGCTTTAAGCGACATAGAATTAGAATTTAAATATAAACTTTTATAAAATAATCACAATAAGAACAACGTAACAAGTTGATATTAGTACAAAAACAGTGTAAAATAAAAATAAATTTTAAATTTAAACAACAGAAAACAAAACGATTTACAGGAGGATAGTGACTTCTATACGTAGTATTTAAGCGTCGTAACAATAGCTCGGTGAAACGTTACACTCGTGGCGTCTGGCACGCGGAATTGCTGACGCGGTGACTACGTCAAGTCGTGGGAAATAGCAGAACCTGCAGGCGTAGAAAGTTTGCTTAAAATCATTTTTGTTGGTGAGTTGGATCCAGCTGGTGCGAGCTCCTGGTGGAGACTTATCGTCGGCTAGACGGGAGATTTCAGGACCAGGTGTGAGTGGAGCGGGCTCAAGCTTCAGAGCGGAGGCTGATCGTCGTCCACAGTTGTAGTAGGTGCAGGCTTAGGCACGGCTAAGGCTTATTGTCGACCGTGATGATTTCGGGGACCTCGGATTCGGATGCCAATGTCTTCTATGACCTTCTGTTTGGCATCTCACTTCTGATAACAATTTGTTAGACGGCCGATCCCATTTGACTTAAAAAAAAAACACTAAGTAAACCTAAGGGTTAGTTATGAAAAGTTTGCACAAACAATTAATGTTAACCCTGACTTCCGAACTCTAATGCTTATCGGAATCTATGTCCTATCTACCCGGGGCTCTGAATCTAACTAACTTTAAAATGGAATAAAATTAATATAGAAAAGAACAATGCTGCAATACTGATTGACTTCATATGAAGGAAAAGTACTGTGGGATTAAATAAATGCTTACTAAGATTTAACTGCGTTGTAAAAAGGGATATGACAGTTCGAAGAGACTATATACCTAACACAGGTAGGACCACATACAATGTCGCCATCTTTGTACTTAGTTTAAAATAAAAATAAAATAAGACGGTAGATTAATATTGCTTAATGGCTGCACTGCGCTTGATTCATGATTTAGTTCAGAGTAGAGAAACGGTATGATATTTCACAATAATGAGGATTAAAAATAAACAGGGCGGGAGGGGTGCTAATCTCTTCGAACGAAACAACTTACATAATTATGATAGAACTTCACTTACTTGTAAGTTCGTTTAATCATTAATTATGCTTCAGTGTTTCGTTCTCGAGATTAGATAACACAGGTAGATATTGAGAGTTAATTGTGAAATATCCGAACAAAAATGATTTAAAATGGAAAAATATTTCAATATTACATGAATTAAATAACTTTAATTATAATTGCCACAAAGTGCCACAAATTATCTGGCGGTTGCTGGAATGAGGAAAAACTAGTTTTTTAGAAGAATTAATATCAATGGCTTAGACTCCAGGAGCCTGTTAAACAGGTGATAACCAAAGCTGTGATGGTCATGCCGGTACTATCAGTATACCCCTGCCTTTATCGTTATCCTAATGGTTTGACAATAATTGGGAAAAGGAGGGAAACAGTAAAAAAAAATGTAACCAACAAATTGAGAAATCGTTGATAGTATGGGCATCAGGATCTTGATGTCATTATTCATATTTTACACATTTTTTATTTATGCAGCTAGCAAATATGTCAAACATCTGTTACACAAAACAAAGTATAAATATTCCCATTAATTGTCAATGTGAACTTTTCTAGATTCGGCGTCAGCAACAGTGTTCTCGTTTTTTAGTACATAAGCTTAGTTAAATGAGGGTGCTGTTTTCCTCCCGTACGAAATTGTATATACATGAATATAATTTATATTCAAAAATATAAAGTCTGCCATATTCAATTGCTGGATAGGCAGATATTAACAGGTCTAAGAAGCGCGCAAAGTCTCTGATTCTACATCTTTTAATTTTTTTAAAATAATTGAGCTTTAATTTTTACAAGTTTTATAAAAGTTTAAAAGGTTAACTGATTCCAATCGTATTGGAATTTATAATATATCCCAGATATCTACGGATATTACTAGGAATTGTACAGCTTTTAATTATATTAATAATGAAATCTAAGCCACAAAGAAATTTCTTCGTAGCGTCAATATTTTTTATACATTTGCTAAAGGTGGGCGATATAAGACAAAAGTTATAATACATAAGCCGTCTAGATAGTTTAGTGATAGATTAAAAATACATTGTAACAGTTTGACAATTACTTTCAATGTTTTTCTGTGCATACGTAGGGTTTACAGTAGGGTTTTTAGTTTTGATACCGAACGGGAGAATATTAAATTCATATATAATATTCCTCCATATAAATATTAAATATTTTTTTGAATTTCCATGAATTTTATTTTATTACAAAAACATGCGTTTTGAAGGTCAATTTATTTAAAAAAAATCTTATTTTCGATGGACAATAATTAAGCTGTGTAATGAGGTGTTAGTCAGAAGGGTATTTCATCCCATTTTATCTATGATAGTTTAATAGTTTGGTCTGATGTTATTTGTGACTATTGGTCATAAAAGAAAGAATAGCCTGCCGGCAAAATTAACCTCATCGTCTAGCGGCGGCCGCGACTGTATCTTGGACGTGACGCTCTCGATGATCTTGCTATTGTCTCGTCGAAGGTTCAGGCTCCTTTAGTCCCTCAGGCCCCGTCGGCCTCGGCTCGGGCTCGGGCTCGGGCTCGGGCTGGCGCATTCCAGTTTTCAAATTCTTGTTGGAAGGCAAAGTTTTTGGTTTGTATGCAAAGAACTTTGCATTGTGACGGCCTTTTGTTCAGCTCCTGATTTATTTATTGTTTTAGCTGTTCTTAATGTGTGTGAGAGCACTTACAGAAAGAATAAGTTATCAATTTTTGTCAACTGCATATGATCTTTCAGTTCTCTCTTCAGTGTAGCCAGGATAAAACTATGACTAGTGACCGAGTACTTATCCTGTGAATCACACGAGGCGCGTGTTGTATTCATTAGCAATTTTAATATTGTTGGATCTTTTGTATCTTTAGACAATAGAGTGTAATTGTTTCACTAAGACATGCGGCAGCACTACATATTTGTTTTTATTTAGCATATATAGTTCTATCTCGCTTCACTATAAACTCTGTGACAGCTCAGCTTTTATCTCTGGATTCAAGGAGGGCCTTGTGGATGCGTCTATCATTTTATAGTTAGCTAGAGCTAGACGTGATTCAAAAAACTCTTTAAGGAGTTCCTTTGTCAATTCAGAAGTTGTTATAAATTCAAGGGGAATGGCCACCTCTTTCTGGATGTTCTTTCCAAAGATATGAGAGAGCTGTGGTAGCTCAGATGGTTAGCGCTCTCTGTAAGCTTCACAGTACTCGAGCAACCCGGGTTCGATCCTCGCCGGCACCAATGAAATTGTTAATTGCAATTTTAAGTGCTGATTTACCACGTGCTCGGCGGTGAAGGAAAACATCGTGAGGAAACCTGCATGTCTGAGAAATAAGAAAAAAAAATATTTCGAAGACATGTGAAGTTCGCCAACACGCATTGGGGCAGCGCGGTGGAAATTTCTTTGCCCTAAAACCCTCTTAAATATGAGAGGAGGCCTGACCCCGTAAGTGGGACGTAAATAGGGTGCAACTTTACTTTACTTTTCCAAAGATTGCGGTTGTTGACGGTTCTTGAAATTTCTAGCACCGTCTCATCCAGATACTGAGACCTCAGTTCCTCCTTCTGGGTAGGAGGTGGTTGGTCGGTCGTTGATTGCGGAAGTTCAAATATCGCTTCAGGTGCATTTAACGCAAACAGCAAATTTCATTGTGATGTGCTAGTTGTCGGTTATAGCGCATTCAGGTCCGAAGTTAGCATTTCAAAATTCTCCGATTCGTTTATTACGTCACTTGTACCCGAAGTAATGTTATAGGTATACTTTTCGTATATATATATATACTAGCTGTGTCCCGCGATTTCACCCGCGTATATCACGCGTCTACGCCTTGCGACATGCGAACTTCGAGAGAGACATCAAGACGGACGGTTGCTGAATTAACAAAGATTTCAAGAGTGAAATATGTTACTAAAATTACATGGTTAACGTAATTGGTAATGTATGGTGCAGGTACCTACTGATACGAATAATGTGGCCTAGTATGTACCGGCGTTACTATTTCACATTTTAACATGAAAAAGTAACTGTAATAGTTAAACATATGATATTGCAGACTTTTTTGTAGATATTGATATCCTCTATAAAACTGAAGTACATTACATTACATATTAGGATTCTAATGGTGAAAGAATTTTTCAAATTGGTCTAGTAGTTTCGGAGCCTATTCAATTCATGTGAACTTAGATATGAGGATATCCGAAGTAGAACCAGAGTAACTGACATAGCCCAACGAATTAGTAAGCTGAAGTGGCAGTGGGCCGGCCATATAGCTCGAAGAACTGACAACCGATGGGGAAGAAAGGTTCTCGAGTGGCAGTCCCGTACCGGTAGGCGAAGTGTAGGGTGACCCTCCACTAGATGGAGTGACGACCTGGTAAGACATGCAGGAATTCGATGGATGCAGGTGGCTCAGGACCGTACTTTGTGGCATACCTTCGAGGGGGCCTATGTTCAGCAGTGGACTTATGAAGGGCTGTAATGATGATGATGATGATGATCATGATGCCCATGAGGCTGATCACAGACTGAACTTTATTTGTGTGAACTTTGTTTGTAAATAAGACCTTTATGTAAACTGTGAATCACAAATAAACTATTTGATTTGATGTATAAATTAAAGTATTGAACATTTAGCTTTAAAATGATTTTTTTTCCAGGAAAATAAAAATTTATTTTTATTTTATTTTATTTATTTATTTATTTTCACTAACAATATATATTCAGAAAACAAAAAATATGTGCTTACATCTGATACAATACTATTGTTAGGTGAAAAAGTGGTGCCTAAACTAGGTAAAACCTGTATCTTAGGTCACCATTTTATTCCCAAGGAGCGTGATATAACAGAAATAAAAAAAAACAGAAAATAAAGGTCACTGATAAATAAATAACATGACAAGAAAAATATGGAGTAATAAATATGGAGAGAATAAGAAAAATATAACAATAAAGACTACTGGTGCCATCGACGTGTCGTTTTGTGACGTCACATCGCGATGCGGAGCAAAGCGGTCGCCTTTACCGTAAAACACAATTTTATCATCAATACTTCAGTCATTTTTAATCTATAAAACTGAAGTACATTACTTTGCTCTATTATCAATAGTTTCAGCAGCGTACGCGATATAAGGATCCCTTTTGGTATTTTTTTCACACCTTGGGTTACATTAACGAAGTTTTCGTATAGATCCCTTAGTTAGGGAACTTTTAGAAAATTTTATATAGCCTATGTTCATCAGGGATAATGTAGGATTCTAATGGTGAAAGAATTTTTCAAATCGGTCCAGTAGTTTCGGAGCATATTCAATTCAAACAAACAAACAAACAAATCTTTCCTCTTTATAATATTATATATAGTGTAGATGTAGATTAGTGTAGATGTAGATGTAGATGTAGATGTCGACTTCTACATCTACATCTACATCTACATCTACACTAATGTACACTTGTAGATAATATGAATTTGTAATAACAAATCTTTCCAGAGCATAATTAGTTTAAATAAACGCAAATTGGTAATTATATGTAATGTATCTAAACAGATAATAAAAATGTTATATCTATTTATTTATGTGTAAACGCACAACCGACCCGAGTTTTATAGGGATAAGTTACAATTCAAGCATTGTAACGTTAATCCTCGTTAAATCGGATTGTAACAACTCAAATCGTTGAAAAGTATATCCGATATTGTAATTACGTTGAGTTTCAGTTGACTGATGTACTAAATGCGGGGGCGATGACGATCTGCAGCGTTGGTAGCTTTTTAATATTTTTATACTTATTTAGTCATTAGGGTTCCGTAGTTACACTACAAGGAATGTTTATAGTTTCGCCATGGCCGTCCGTCCGTCCATCAGTGCTTTTACTTATAGACCCGAAGTGGTACAAATCTGTAGTTTGGCATAGTTATATATACGACACCTCCATGCAATAACATCGTAGCTCATTTTTACCTTAAATTACATTACAGTGATATTGCTATGTAAAAAAAAATACAATTTTTCTGTACAATCATTGTAATTCTACTCCCATTAGTTTTTGAAATATACAAAAATATCAAAGTATTGTAACATAATATAAAAGTATTTTTTTCAACAATATCGCTGCAACTTGATTTAAAATTTATAGAAAATATTATGAGTAACATATCATATGTCAATCAAATACAATAACCATAGATTAATAATAAGTCATCGCGCGCTCTGACTAGATACCGCCATCCCTGCAAGTAACAGGTCCGTGAGTGCGGCATCTTAATATTGTAGTGTGTATAAGACAATTTGCATGATGCTAGTGTGCGTGAAAATTTGTATATGCCAGCAGCTTAACTATTACCCGATTAATGGGAAAATTTATTTTATGCTATGGCTTAGTAGTTAAGTTCATAGTTATGAATGTATTCCAGAAATCCTTAAAAATGAATAGTTTATTAATAAATGACATATAAATAATAAGGCCTCCTTTTTATCAGTTTAATTTTTTTATTTACACGTCTAACTAATACTCACAAATTATTTAAAACAACAGTTAAATATGGTGTAATCAACATAGGGCTTTCTATTCTACGCGTCAATATGAACAACTTTTACTATAGATCTATCTTCCTAATCGCAAGAAAAATTTGGTCTTCCATACATTTTGAGCAAGTTTCTACGAAATTTTGTATGGAATAACTAACTTTGAGATATTTTTTATAGGATCAGGGTGCCAAACGAGCACTCAGTCCACCTGATTGTAAGTGGTTGCTGTGGCCCATAGACATATACATCTATCCTCGGTTAAGAATTAAAATGCATATGCGTTGCAACCCCTGAGGACTAAGATGGAATGCCTCGTTTCCAGTAAAAAGGGTCTCCGGTTCTCTACACTCACCATAGGAAACACAGCAGCGTTAAGCTCCTATTTTACACTGGTATTCTGTAAGAGCGTGGTCCGTCCCCGGTCGAGCTGACCCATTCATGCTACAACTATACCAGTAATATAGCTGCAGTATGGGTCTATCAAGTATAAATTGAAAATTTCGAAGATGATTCCATAATAAAAAATATTCACGTTGACGGACAGAATCATTCCTTAAGTTATTAAGTACTATTTTGTTACACCTTTAGTTAGTATATAAGACTGGGGAAAAAGTTTCTTCGTATATTGTATACAAATTGAAGAAGTTTTTGTTTTAAAGTTTTATTACATTTAATTATAATATATATGGGTCCACAACATATAGAATAGAACACAAGCAAGAAAAGAAAACAATGACTAATACTTTTAAACCAGTTTTAAGTACTCAAGCAAATACTGGATTTTTAAGAATGTTAGTGTGTATTGAAAGTCTCAAACAGATAACTAATCTTGTGATCTGGCGTTATCATGATGAAAGACCACTCCTTTTCTGAATATTAATGCCAGACGTTTCTTTTTCTATTTCTTGCTTATCTCATTATTTATTGGTAGTAGAGATCCGAATCGATGGTTTTACCCGGCGGTAAAAGTTCATGATAAACTTTCAATCCCACCATACACACAGCATCATTTTATTTCGTGTTAATCCAGGTTTCGCTTTAGTCTGTAAACAAAACACATATCACATACAGAAAAAAATCACGTTTGAGCTAAGATGCTATGCACGCGTTAATAGAGCGTCGGAAGAAAAATCAGATTATTTTTGTACCAGAGCAATGGATCACTCTGATAAGATGTGCTAAAACTACTACCTTATGATGTTACTGAATTAGATCAAAACCTAACACTTAATTATAAAACCCTTCTAAAGAAAAAACTAAACTGGGACTAGAACAGTACTGGAAAAAAGATGTCGTGGACTAAAATACAACATATTCAAATAGAAAACGAAAACCCTGACATAATATACTTTCAATATGATTATCTCAGTGATCAGTACTTATCTATCAACCTTGCTGTGAAACTTACTACACGCATTAAACGAACTAAAGGAGCACAAGAGTCAATTCAGTGTGAACAATCAAACGACGAAGAAAGTATTCCTTTATTGTATAATAAAGTGTTCCCAATATCAACAGCAAAGCATAAGGACCTTGTAAGTGTGTGTAAATGTAAGGCGATAGCAGATATTTATCACAATTTCTATTTTAATCTTCCATATTCCACTCAAGTAGCTGAAGACAACGGCAGTGATGATGAAAATTAATAGTTTTATAAAGTTAATTTCCATTCGTTTTGTTTTTGAGAAAAAATATTTTTTTATGTTTAAAGAATTAATAGTTTTATAAAGTCAAAGTTTGGTTATCGAAAAAAAAAGTGATTTTTTTATGATTAAAAAATACTTAGTGTCATAATTATAAGTCGGATATGTATAATAATACTTGTAACCAGTGAAGTTTTCTAATTTGGTGTCAATAAATACTTTTATAGTACGAAATTGCTTTTTTAACCTTCAAGTCATTAAAATATTATAAATAGTTCGTAAGAAAATAAATTTATTATACGTCACATTATGAGATGTTTCTTTACAGATTCATTCTTGTTTGCATAAAAAAAACTTAAATTTTACTATGAAGAATCATTTAAGGTAACATAACGCCTTAGAGTTACAATTATCTGACAACAAAAATAAAATTAACTTACAAAAATCTGCATTGTATCTCAGACTTACAATGCTTGTCCTCGTAACTTATATGACATTTCAATGTATTGTTATTCACGTAAGTCATGAAAAACCATGAAATCAACTTTTCTTTTACAACCTATCCGTACATAAAAATAGTGCACCTAAATAATATTAGATAGCAAACATCGTACGGGTAGTTTTGAACGTGGCACATTTTATTAAACTTTAAATTCTGTGTCCTCTACAAACATAAAAATTAGTTACGATTTTATTGCATGGAAGTGTCGATATATCAATGAAGCCTAGAAAACTTTGATATAAAACCTTAAAAAACATTTTTATTTTGGGTACTTCCATACAAGTACATGGAGGATGTTTTTTTTTTACATCATCATGGAACAACAACTTTCGATTTAGCGGTTCTAGTGGTTTGCGAAATATTTAGCTTTGTAATGGTATTATTCCTTAGTCCCCCCCCCGTGTAGTGGCGAGTAAGAATACTCATTACCCCGTGTGTTCCCGTGGGTGTCGTTAAAGGCGACAGAGGGAAACTGAGTCAGAGGATGCGCAGCAGCATCTTTCTGACAACAGCAAAAAACAATAAAAAAACTGCGGTTGCCAACCCGCTCGCCAAGCGTGGCAACTATGGCAATAAACTCCCCATGTAAGTAACGAAGAGACGGCCCCCAGTCCCCGGCGGCCCCGCTATTCCTGGCTACGGTGGCGACCATGGTAACGGCGGGGCAGGGGGTGCTAAGAATCTCCGGTGGAGGTTCGGTTGCCACCTACGACGAATCAACCTGGAAACTTATAACGCACGCACCCTGAGGACTGACGAGAAGATCCTGGAGCTGGAAGAACTTCGCACGGTTTGGTCGCTTACCAGCAGCTGGTGGTCTTCCTGGAGCCTTCTTAATAGTTGCATCGCATAAGTAAGAGAATCTTACTTAACTCATTGAGTTAAGTAAGATTCTCTTCCTACTGGAGACATAAAAACGGTGTATAAGGTTGTGAGTGCGCTTATACTTCATCGCTGACGAATGGGTAGCCACTTAAGTTGGGAACTGTAAGTATATACATAGTCATACCTCTGAAGGTTGAAAATGAATCGAATGCATTTATTAAGAAGACGATCATATTTTTTGTCAAGAAGATATACATTTAGGTCAAAATAACACACATCGCCGTAATCAGTTTTTAATTTCTACAAAATATTACTTACGTGTTTTTTTTTATAGGAGCCCCTCTCCTAAATTCCAAATTCGGACTAAATAGTCAACATCAAAGTTTTTTTTTTATAGGAGTGGGGGCAAACGAGCATGCGGCTCACCTGATGGTAAGTGACTACCACTGCCCATGAACAACTGCAACACCAGGGAGGGAATTGCAGATGCGTTGCCGGCCTTTTAAAAAGGAGTACGCTCTTTTCTTGAAGGTCCCTAAGTCGTATCGGTCCGGAAAAATCGCTGATGGTAATCGATTCCACAAGGAAGTCGTGCGAGGAAGAAAACATCTTCTAAATCACACAGTGGTGGACCGCCAATCATCCAGATGGTGTGGATGGTATCGGGAGTTCTTAAATTCTTACTTGTGCTTAAATAAACATATAATTTTTACACTGGAATCCATTTACGGTTTGTCTTATAATGTATCGTTAGACAAGAGCAAGATATTAAATCTTTATTTGCTCTTATCTCCGAAATAATGTTTAACAGAAACATCAAAGGCATATTTTAAACAAAAAAAAAAATTCTTTTGTTTCAAATTCACGCAATGACAAGAGTCATAAAATGAAACATACATCATTACTATACGATTAACTTCGTACTACTAGAATTTGTCGTTATAAAAAAGGAATTGCCTAAATTTAATATGGTTTTAATGTTTTTTTTAAATATTTTTGTTAATATCGTCTTGTTTAGTAAGGTCAGTCAATTTTAATGCAAAAGTAGCAAATAAACTACACATCATTGTGATTCATAGCGTATATAATTCTTTGCTCGCAATAGCGACAAGTGTAATTTAGAGCTGATACTCTGCCGAGAAGTGATTCCCCGCGTCATAAATTATGGTAACAGGGGTGCATGAAAAATGATACACGTTGTACCAAAACTTGTAAGTGAAATTTATTCTGAACAACATTTATTATATTTGAAACTCCCTTAGCTTATGTCGATGACTCAGCGTCAGACCAGAACCAATAAAATGGAAAAGTTACTGACATTTCCATCGACTCAAGACAGTTTGCATGAAATATTGTTTATGGAAATTAAATTCTTGAGACCATTTGTAAATTTTGTTACTCAATAATATTGCAAAAGGTCGAAGCTCCGATTCTTCTTGTGACGACTTTTGAATCTGTTATGAAATCAGAACTCAAACTTATTTATTGTATATATTATATCGTCGATTATCGAATTTGTTTAGTATTAGTATAAAACACTAACTAATTTGGTTAGACGAGAGTCAAAATTGTCATTGATAAAATCTACAATTGACAAGGCGTCCTCACAGATTGCCTCATAGGGAGAATTTTGCCATAGCTGCAAAGCTGAGCTTGACCACCACAGTTCTTTCATTTTGAGTCGTTATCAGGAAGATGCTACTCTCTATATTCCGTTTTAATTTTGCTCTATCGCCTTTCATAATAGCCATGGGCTAATGTGGGGTACCAAATATGCTTACATTGTAACTACATAATGTTCTATATACTATATGCTCGTATAAGCGAAATACTCCTGACTCACTTACTTATCACGAGATCTCCAAAACTATACGCCTGATTGACTTGAAATTAGGTATATATACTCCTTTTTTGACGTATATATCCACTCAGAAAGGATTTTTGAAAATGAAATCCCTGAGCGGGTGAAATAGGATGTTACAGCTTGTAACTAATAACATAGTAAAAATATATAAATTAGAAAGAATACAAAATTTTTATTCAATTTAAAGTATTACATAATTATAAATCACAAATACTTTTTTTTATTTACCTGGTTCAGAAATTACTAAAGTACTATAAGTAGCTCTCGTGGTAAATGAGCACTTGCACGAACAGTGCTCTTACCACGAGAGCTCAGGGGCAAAGCACTCGCTGTAAATTTCACAGTACGTGAGAAACCCGGGTTCGATCCACGCCGGCACGATGAAATTGTTATAAGTATAATCTATATTTCTTAAGCTTAAACTGTTATATAATTGCACGCATATTTGTACATACATGTTTATGACAAAATAGTGATACATAGATGACCGCATTCTACGGTGTTGAGTTCCACTAAAACCCACTCCTAAATTGTTACTTGTCAGATCTACATCCAAACATCAGATTTCGTTATTACATTTACTTAAATATGAGTTTTCCCATGGCCTTTTACATATCCTTTAACAATTTTCAGCATTGTCAAAAACTAATTAAGATTTATTTGCTATTTAAATGGGGTGTTTATACTTTCTTTCCTGTTAATCGTCACTAATGTTTAAAAGTTTAATCAAGATATATTTTATGTCAGTTATTTAGCCCTTAAATTTAAAACACAAAAAACTTGTAATCCGTACAAACTCTACTCCTTATTACAAACTCTAAGCAGCTTATTTGGATTTCATGTGGGACTCCGTTAATTTAATTTCCCGAGATTCCGGAACATTTTCCTCATTTGCATATTCCTTAAGAATTTTGTTTTAAACATAAAATGACAGTAATTTACGATAATGGAAAATACTAATCTTTTCAGTGAATGTACTTTTTGTATTCCTTAAAAGGAATATATAAATAAAAATAGTTCGATACATAATTCAAATATTTTGCGTGGCTAATTCAGGCCGTGTTGTATCAAGGGTTGTTGCAGCACAACCCTTGATACAACATTTTTAAGCAAAAATGATTAGTAATAAGCAATACATATATATGTTGAGAGTCCTTATAATATGGTTAGACGACGTTTTCTCCAACATTTTGTTTGCTAATAATCCGCGTTAGCTCTAACTCTCTAGTATCTGTACCTTATTATTTTGCCAGCCAAGTTAAGAAAAAAAAAGTGGATCACTTTTGAACCATACACAACTCAAAATACTATTAAACCTACACACTTTTGTATTTCTGCATACCTAATAAGGATAATTTCATGGATAAACCTAAAGTTGTAAATTTTATGCATTGAGTTTTCTGTTAACCTGATAAGAATGAGGCGTTTGAGCTCGACTCAGGCTATTTCTACAGTTGGCACAATTAAGAGGCTCTAAGTATATTATAATTTTAAGGCAGGGTAGCGGTAAAATTTAATTAACTTTATTACTATTAAATTAATTTTCTGACCAGTGTGACTTAATGATCAAATTTTTTTAAACGAAATTTGACCGGTGTAGAGATTTTGAGGGAAATAAATATTTATTTATATTCTTAGTATGAAATCAAGCTATGATGAAAAGAAGCGTCTATCCACAACGCTAATAAGATTAGATTAGGTACGTACACAACAATATCTCACTAAAATAATTAATTTTCACAAGCGTCATTACCTATAATAAGACATATTACATTATTTATGTCAATTTACTGAATTAAATAAGAAGTATACTATTTACTCGTCGAGGAGTTCCAATAGCAGTCATCGAAGTACACATTCAGGTTACTCTTTTAAGTCCGGAGGTAAGGTCTCATCATAACTAACAAAACGAGCTCAAACTCAGCATACCTATTACTATTACTACTCTTCGAGGAGTTTCAGTAGCATTCACTGTAGTACACTTTCAAGTCACTCCGTCAAGACCGGGGGTAAGGTCTCATCATAACGAACATAATGAGCATAATATCGGCACACCTGGTTCTACTCGAACACACTGAAAACACCGAAAATCTCGGCATTTCTCAGCAGAAAAAAATTATAAATAAACAAAACAAAATTTTACGGCCATTTACATTCCATGGCTTCATACATGATAGATAAAGAATTTGAAACATAGATAGAGATGAAATATGATTGTTAGATGTGATTTCATGTGACAAAACGTTGGAATATGATTTTTAGGTGCTAGTAGAACATACCTACGCGCCTTGCGCTTAAAGCATGCAATACAAAATTTAGAATTAATGTCAATATAATTTTTTTTTATTATGTCATTTAAAATACTTCAGAGTTTATTACAAGAGTCCTAATTCTGTAAGCGGGCGCGATTCATCGCAATGTTGCCGATGCCATTGACACTAATCCGATCGTCATATTACGAAGTTCGTAGTCTTGCTACCAGGAAAATGGCAAGTGGCTTAGCGGCACTTCGGGAATAGTCGGCTTACAATTGCAAGAAAAGGCAGTTTCACAAATTACGGTGAAAAATCAACCTAATGTAAGCCATCACTGTTGCTTTTGAAGTTGCAGTTCAAACAATAGTTCCACGTAAGCGATCAAACTGTGAGGTGAAGACTGAACGAGGTTAACCTTCATGCTCGTAAATCACTTCGGATTTCAGAACTAACACGAGGCAAACGCGGGCAAAGATTACAATGGGCAAACAAAAATTTGGATTCAAATTATTGCTAATGCTCTAGGTTATTATTTTGAGATAAAGTCCAGTTCGGCTTCCATCCAGAATCATGAAAAATATGTGCTTAGCTTGAACGTTAGTAAAAACGAAACAAAATCCATAATACTGGCTCGCACAGTCTCATTCCAGAACGAAAGGTTATGAAATTTTGCCGAAAATCTGGTGACAGTAAGTGTATTTTTAATGCAGCCTCGTTGAACCTAGGACCTTATCCCACAAAGCGATATTGATTGATTCAGTTTGAGTATGAAAAATTGTTGCAGATGCGTTATTAATCATCCAAAGTATTTCCACATAATATTTTTTCAACAATGTTATAAATTCGTTTTGTTTCTTCCTTTAATCATAAGAAAAACATAAAATCTTATTTTAGCTCGTAGAAACTTATCAACTATTTTTATTTTTACTATAAACAACATCTTTAGAGAATATGGTTATTATTTCATTTTCTATTAAAGAAAAAATACTTTGTTTTATAAAATTTTTGATATTTCAAGCAATTCTTTGAAGTTTCTCTTCAATGCACAAATAACTAACGAAGCCCTAGGTTGTGCTTAAAAATATTCCTTTTTAAAGAAATATTTGAAACGAGTATACATTATTATACACGAGCAAATAATTACATAACTGGAACACTGGTTTATCTGGTAAACTAAATCAATATTGGCACACAGTAAACTCTATTTGCATAACATAGAAGCAATAAAGTTGTATAGAGCGACCTGTGGCTTACTGTTTACGTCATCGATCGTACATAACTGGATGTCATCTGATTCACTGGAGAAGAACCTACATTATTTAGATTTAGATAGTTTGTGGCCATTTTGTAGCACAAATTAGAATCAAGTACCAGTGATTCCAAAGTACAGTGTAGTTCCTAACCAGACCGACTCGACCCGAAAGGAGTTTTACCAACAATAAATTTAACGCTTTGGTTGATTAAATGACAACGAATTATATGAATAAACGTATTTTATGATTTTGATTTGTCTTATGTTCATTTTTTTTTCTTAACAATTAATTATATGAATATCAAATATTGTGCGAAATGTAGCTCTGTTTTGACGTGCTAATTTTTTGAAATCTGTTACCAGCGGAGTAATAAAAAAATAGGTAAGGTTAGCTTAGTTTAGGTTAAGTTATTACCATACGGATCGTACGAGGGTACTTACCGCACTATACCTATTACGGCCTACAGCTGCTCCAGCAAGGGTCGAATCTTCTGGGGCCCATGAGCAAAAAATTCCACGAGCAGCCGCAGGTCGGGCCCAAAATGACCACATGAATGAACTTCCTATAACACTAAGCTATATGGGAGAATACTAGAAAAACATATTACGTACCTGTTTGCGACTCTTAGATCGCCCCAAGGCTCGGTCAGGCCGTAAGTGCGTGTAAGGTGCATGGCAAGTAGTGTTTAGTGATGTGTAAATGTGTGAGACCTTGACCTCCTTAGGCGAACAGCAGCGGCCGAGTTCCTGCTTCCCCAAAACGCTGCATCGCTCCAGCAGGCTCCACCACTGGACCATTTCTTTCTTCCTTGTCACTATTTCAGTTTATTAGCTGCATTGCATATTTAACTAATTTAAACTTAAGGATAAGCCTCGTTAATCGTACTCAAACACGTGATACCCGACACAGAAAGGACAGTATTTCCAATTCGACATTCAATGTCCCGGATTCACTTATCACAAAATTATAAAGAGGAAATCAAAGCAATCCCCTAATGAGTCATACCACTCAGCGTTAAACACAACTAAGTTCCTTCATTCGACACGAAAACACCACGTCGCGAAAAGATTCAAAATACGCCCCGTTGACACGTAAACTAACAAGCCAACACACACAAAAAAGGGCACTTAACGCGATCGCCCAATTATAATGATTTTCTGACGAGCAACCGGGAGAAGTTCTCGAACAAGGAATGCGCGGTTCGACTCCTAGACCGTATAACTACTCGACGCGCGCGTGCACAATTCCGCATCCCCGAACAAGTTAAATATTGCAAAATTCACATATCCACGTACGGAAGTAACATGCGCTCAATCTATCTGGACCCGACAACGGTCGCGTGAACCTCGGCCGCGCTAAACCAGCTACGCGGGTTCCCCGCTTCGCGGCCAGTGGGCAACTCTCTCGCCCACTCGTCGAGCCACACAAGCCGCACACCGCCGCACCACCTGGCGGCGTTTTTTCACCTACATACTATCGGGTGACGCGACAGCTCGAACGCAATTGGACGGTGTTCAACATGACCAAATTTAGGCATAAAGAATACCCTTTGAGGCGGTAACAATCCTGGCTCGCTTTCCACCTTTAAACATACTGGCGGACATCGACGCAAGGGTGTACGACCGGATCCGTGTCCTCCGCCAGAGCGGTGATAGTGAGCCAGAATAGGCGCTCCAATCAATTAAACGGTAGGAACGACAAAACGCTTTTTGATTCGAGAAGCGTTATGAACGCAAACGCGTCATTGGAGCAATCCTGTCGGTCTTCGAAGCCTGAATGCAGCGACGGCACAAAACTGGGCACGGGTGCTTTAGTGATTATTTGTTTAAGACCGGAAGCGAGGTGACGACGAACTGCTTCTACTGTGGTGGACGAGACCAGGGCTCTGCGTACCATACGCTCGCGTATGTCCAGCGTGAGAACAAGAGCGGACGATCTTGGAGAATAGGATCGGACGGAACCTCTCCAAGCTAGCAGTCGTGTTGGCGATGCTGAAGGAGGACTCGACGTGGAGGGCCGTAGCCACCTTCTGTTAATTCATTATGATTCAGAAGGAGGCTTCTGACTGGGAAAAAGGCCAGATCTCGGAGACGACATCGCCAAGGCGTTGGTCGGCTCTCCGCTTGAAAACGGTGTTCCATTACTGGAAACCGGGTCACTGGGGTTGCAGACGCTCGGGGCGATCCTCAAATGCCTAATTATGTAAACCCTGAGGAGGACAATGACTCGAATGTGGTCTCAAGACATCTTGGTAGCACTACAAGGGTGCTGGGGGCAGCATGTACTGTCCCCGGGACGTGCTAATAGTGTAGCAAAGCCATGGAGATGCCCTGGTTGCATTCTAAATGGAGATTTCGGGACCCCTCGTATACTCTGATGGTGACTACCGTAAAGTTTAAGCTGCTGCGAGTCCGGTATAACCTTCTCGTTGCCCCCACAGCGAAAGGTATACATGATTTCCCCACTAAAAAGGTGTAAAGCCTCCGAGTGGGCTTTGCGAGCCCATTTCGGATGTATATTGTTAGGCTGTGGAGAGAGGAATGTCCCCACCTCCTACCGCTGCAGCCAAGGTGGAGTCGCGGGTGGAGAGGAGTGTCACTTTAGCGAAGCGAAGCTCTTCCTACGTCGACTAGATCCGCCGCTGGGCTCAGGAAAGCTAATGCTTACGAGTCCTCCCTGAGAAGGGGCTGCCATGGGGCGGCAGGTGCTGGTGGAGCCGCAGATGTGTGAGAAAGCGTTCCCATGGCCCTGCTAATATGCGGCGGAGATGGAACACCATGGGGTTTTAGTCGTTGTGAGTCCGACATAACTTGCCCTTGTGGCCGTAAGGCGTGTATGCGTAGGCATTTCCCCATGTAAAAAATGAACAGACAATGTAGTTAGTAAATAATGAATTTTCAATCTAATATTCAATCAGATTTCTGTTTCTGTTGTAAACACATGATGAATTATTTGCAAGACATGATTTATGTACCTATATTTCGTACTTGCGGAAGAACATTAAATTCCTTGGTAGCTTCTAAATGTTTGCTCGCATCATACAACTGTGATGCTGTAAGAGCCGACAGAAGAAAAATGATAGATGGGCAGCAGCATTATTTTGATAACAATGCAATATTAATTAAAAATGCGGTTGCCAACCCGCCTACCAAGCGTGGCAACTATGGAAAATATGCCCCTATGAACAATCTTTGTGGGAGGCATATTATGTTTAATACCGGACTTTTGACGAGCTGTAATGAGAAAATTAGTAAATATTTTAACGTTACAAAATACTATTTTTACAAGAAATGATATACATTGCATATGATATTACCTAAATTTGCTAATGAATGAAGTGAAGACCGAATGGTGAAGAAAATATATAGCGCGAAAGTTAATATTAAAAGGTGTCGAGGTAGACCGAGACTAACTTTCGAAGACCATGTGAGCAAATTGCTCGAAGAGGGTAGGGTCAAAAGTACTCGGATACTTAGACGTGCATGCATGAAGAAGATAATGAATCTGAAAGAAGCAAAAGAGGTTTGTAAGGATCGTGACACTTGGCGATCTGTTCTCTCTGGCTACCCCGTCAGGGATTGTGCGTGAAGATAAGTAAGTAAGTAAGTAAATTTTCTATAATAAAATATAAAATTATTTACAAGTAGTAATAATATTTTGTTTTAATAACTTTCCGAACTGTAAAACAAACCGCGGTTAACCAAACATATTATTGAACTAGCTGACCCAGCAGACATTATTCTGCCCTAACTGGTTGGTGGCGCGATAATTTTCATTTTGACAGACACACACACACACACACACACACACACTCATTTATAGAACCATCAGCAGCCATAATGATATTAAACTTAAAGAAAGGAAAACATAACCCTTCATTTTACTCTCCCGTAAGCGGATAAAAAGTTGCTATGTTATACACAGTCATTTACTACTTACATGCAAGATTACATGGAAATTCGTTAGGTAGATTTCGCGTGAATCGATAACACACAATTTTTACAGATGTATTATATTTATAGATGATATCATAAGTCATATTGAGAATAGATGAATTATATATAATTGAACTGAGCATCACAATTGCTCGTTATCTACCAAGACCCAAGACAATTATTACAAGTCAATTAAATCTTGAATTCATCTACTGCCGCAAGGATGCCTTCAATATTGATTCTGTACTTAATAATATCAACTACTTTAATGTCATATATACACGTTTAACCACTGTCTGTATTTAAGTTATTTCACGAACAATAAATGCACGTTACATTGTGTTAAAAATTTATACAGACTTTTAAAAAACTAAAAATCTATACATATAATAAATCTGTAGAAAAGTCGTGTCTGTAATTTTAATATATTCTTGAAAAAACCAGTCTACTACTAAGGAACTAAATAAGGGGTTCTGAAGCCAAATTAGTAGTTTTTAGAATTTTTGTCTGTCTGTCTGTCTTTCTGTCTGTTTGTCTGTCTGTCTGTCTGTCTGTGTATTCCGGATTCACGCAAAAACTACTGAACCGATTTACATGAAATTATGTATATAGGTAGTGAGTAACCCGGGGCAACTTATAGGCTACTTTTTATCCGATTACGGAACTTCAAAAAAGGAAGGTTAAGTATTTTATTTCCTTTAGATGTTGATTTTCTATTATATCTTAGTTATAGGCGGGATGACGGGTGTTGTTCAAATAAATACCATATTTGTAAATAAAGTTTAAAATATATAATATAATAATAATATAATAATATTTATTTATTAAAGTTTAAAATATAGTTATAATCTTGGTAAAATAATTTAAAAACTACACCGATTTGGTATTTATAACAGCGCCATCTATCATAAAATGGAAAAAGTAGTATATTTTGCCTTCAGTTACTAATAAATGAAATAATATAAATAACTTAACCTTTTATATTCAACGTAATTAAAAATGTTTTTATAGTTGATTTAAAAAAAAAGTAAGTATCCCAAGACCCATGTGACTGAATGGTAAACAACCTCACAGAATGCATTATTCATATTATATAATATTTTATTTCATATACGTAAAATTTAAAGGTTTAGTAATAATTCTATGGTTAAACAAGAATTAAAATTTTGGTAATAAAACTGGTTTTTGTAGTTAGTTACATTTTTTGGATTTTATGGCAAAGTATAAAGTTAAATAATAGTCTAAAGCTACTTCTGAATTTTTGTATAATGTATTTGAATGGGGAGGATATGCATTTAATTCCTTTACATATTTCGTGCGGTGTCTCAATTTAAGTTCAAAGTTAAGAGCGGAAAATTTTTAAATATAGCTTAATATGTTGCTATATGTTTTTCAAGTCCCATTTTC
Source organism: Parnassius mnemosyne (assembly GCA_963668995.1). Classification (NCBI taxonomy): domain Eukaryota; kingdom Metazoa; phylum Arthropoda; class Insecta; order Lepidoptera; family Papilionidae; genus Parnassius; species Parnassius mnemosyne. Next base: position 40,925,680 of record CAVLGL010000104.1, on the reverse strand, counting down.
TTTTCAATATCATCATCATTACAGCCTTTCACAAGTTCACACTGCTGAACATTGACCTCCCACAAGGGATGCTACAAAACACGGTTGAGAGTCAGGTATAAGAATATAAAAGAAAACAGCCCTCATGGTTAGGAAGCCCTCATGATGATGTAGAAATTTAAAAAAAAATGTTAGGGATATGTGAATATCCGCCACACCCAATAGGACAGTACAATGAACTATTCCCTGTTCCATATACCTATTTAGAATTAAGAGGAGGCCCAAGCCGTGGCATGTTAGAAGGCTGTAATTTAACCATTATTTCAGCACCATTTTATACTAAAATATTTGTAATAATGAGCGTTTTTAATAACATGAAAAAGCGTTTCTTTTTTAGAATAACTCTTACAAGATAGGGGATTCGATTAGAAATCAAAATGAGGTTATGGTGAAATGCCTTGTTATACGAAAAATATACGAAACAAAGAATTATGCTGCTTTTAGTTATTTATTTTCCAACAATGTATTTTTTACTCACAGGATTAAAGAAAAATTTTTAATTTTATTTATCATTGTAACAATTACTTTATGACAGATATGATAGTTATTACAGCCCTTCACGATTACCCTGCAGAACATAAGCCTCCTCCAAGCAATGCCATAAAGTGCAGTCTTAAGTAACCAGCATTCATCTACTTCTTTTTAAAGCACATTTCAAACTAATAAATGAGGTAAAAAAGAAAACAAATGTACATAGGCTGCACTAAAAGTATCGGGAATGGAATATTTCCACTGTTCCTGTCATATTAAAATCTTTTTAATTGAAAAGTGCTTGGTTTTAAAAATCGAATACCATTTATTAATTTAAAAAAAGATTCTAGGTCTTGTCACAAGGTTTTGTCAAACTTGTTTAGTCGTTGACAAAATGGAATTGACTCGAAAAAATTCAAGAGCGATGATTTATTATGACTTTCGAAGTGGTTTAACACAAAAACAGTGTGTTGACCGGATGCTTTCTGCATTTGGTGATGAAGCCCCATCGAAAACCACAATTTATCACTGGTTTGCTGAATTTCAACGTAGACGTGTCAAGCTCAGTGATGATCCCCGTCAAGGTCGTCCAAAAACTGCAGTCACCCAAGAAAACGTTGATGCTGTGCGTAAGCTGATTGAGGAAGATCGACATGTGACATACCGCGAAATTTAGGCAACTTTAGACATTATATGACAAATACAAATAATCTTGCATGAACAATTAGGTGTAAAAAAGTTGTTTTCCCGATGGATACCGCATTCGCTCTGTGAAGAGCAAAATGCGGCTCGCGTTACTTGGTGCGTCAGAACTCTCGAAAGATTCCACGCAGGATCCTCAAATGCTGTATACAACATCGTATCAGGTGACGGATATACGCGTACGAACCCGAAACAAAAAACCAGTCACGAGTTTGGGTGTCCGAGAATGAGTTAAAGTCAACAAAAATTGTTCGTTCACGGAGTGTTGAAAACAAAAATGGTGGCCACGTTTGTCTCCAAAACCGGCCATGTTACGATTATTCCTCTTGAGGGACAAAGAACTGTTAATGCAGAATGGCATGCTAGCATTTGTTTGCCACAGGTCGTTTCTGAACTCCTTAAAGAGAACTGCAACCGCCGCATCATCCTCCATCACGACAATGCGAGTTCTCACGCCGCACACAGAACATAAAGAGTTTTTGGAGCAAGTACACATAGAATTATTAGACCATCCACCGTACAGTCCCGACCTAAGCGCTAATGACTTCTATACTTTCCCTAAAATAAAGAATAAATTGCGTGGACAGACATTTTCATCACCTGAAGAAGCTATGGCCGCCTATAAAACAGCCATTTTGGAGACCCCAACTTACGAATGGAATGGTTGCTTCAATGATTGGTTCCATCGTATGGAAAAATGTGTCAAATTTCGCGGCGAATACTTCGAAAAGCAATAAATACATTTTTAAATAGTAATGTTTTTTCACTTCCTTGATTCCCGAAATTTTCAGTGCCGCCCTTTGTATGATGCCAATCCATAGGAGCAATGTATTTTAAAAGATATAGTTAAAAATCGCTAACAAGCATTTGTAACCATTTAATCAATGACTTTTTATTAAGGCCTTAACAGTGGTTGAAATGCCTAAATCTAGGATATTTAAGTAAAAAATCTCAATAACTGTTCATTTAATCCACAAAGAAAAAATACAGAGTAACAGAAGAAGATTTGGTAAATGTTTTTAATTTAACAAAATTGTCAACCCCTTATTAGAAAAATAATCCCCAAAGAGTACCTATCTTTGTCATATTTTGCGAAATTTCTCCAAAACGGCACAAGATTTTTAAATAGTTCTTACACTAAAAAAAGGTCTTAAAAATATTAATATTTTTTAATTGAGAGTTTTATTCTTATTACCTGCTTTATAAGAGAATATATCATTTTTCCCTGAAATTGAATATATTTACGCGAGAGCGCATGCTCCGTCGCCATGTAAGCTCTGTCACAGTCTGTTTTCGGACATCGTCGAGGGTGGACCGCACGTCGGTGTTGGAGCGACTTCGTTCAAATATAAATTAGTTTTTTAAAAGTTTATACTCAATTATAAATATTTTTATGACTAGAAATACTTAATTTAGTTAATATCTGTACACTGGTAACTGTAAATATTATTTTCTAAATAAATGAATTTTTAAAGTGCCCAAAGAAGAAGAAATTTTCGCGGCGACTTTGATTAGTGAAATTGAAAAATGCATCTTTATATAATTTAGATGTGGAACGACGAACATGCTCTCGTTACTTAAATTTCAATAGTTTTTAATACCTATGTAATTTTATTGTTGTATATTTTTATTAATTAGTTGATACTGAATTTTATAATTATGTATTACAATAAAACGCTGTTTTTATGAGTATGACTTTATAAAATATTATTGGGGAGGGAAATAACAATACAGATACTTACATTTAGGTACATTGTTATCAAATTAAATCAAATAATTTAAATAAATAAAAGAATGGTGCTTACCTAAGTATAAATAACTATATAAAGACATTCTTGGGTTTATGGTTTTTTTATGTTAGACAAACTATCATCTAAAAAATGTAAAAATTTAAAATAGGAGAGGGGTTTCTCTACGTGATAAAGTTAGAAATAAAGATATTTGTATTAGAACCAGAGTAACTGACATAGCCCAACGGAATATTACAGTGAAATGGCAATGGGCTAGCTATATAATACTCAACCTTTATTCCTCTTCACGTATTCTCATACGCTTTTCTTCACACATACACACACACACACATACATACACACACACACACACACACACACACACACCCACACACACACACACACACACACACACACACACACACAAATAGGTCGCAAATAATACTTACCTAGTACTATTAGGCAAGACTGAATAGGTTTTTGTTAAGTCAGTGCTATTCACCATCTTAGACTACATAACCACTTACCGATGGGATTGTAGTTGCTTTACTTCTTGCTGGGTAAAAATAGTAAAAAAAAATTTACCCTGTGAAAGTTTGCATTTAGATATAATTTTTCTAACCAACCATAAAAATATTATAAAACTATATGAATTATAAAACTCATATACACGGTTAATCATACTGAAGATTATCAATTGTACTACAAAATATTTAAAAGACTATTTCGAGTATAATGACCCGAATATAATCATTAATGTTTGACTGGCACACTTAAAAGTTTTATCACATGGCTAAATGATTGACTTTTATATTATGATAAGGTCATGCTTTTCTATAAAAAGTTGCAAGAAATTTTAAATCACGGCCCTATTGGTTTGTTTTACTTTTTACTTAATTAGTGAAAAACAAGATGGACTGATGTAAATGTTTACTTTCTTGTGTAAAAAGTGCTATTTAGAATTTTATGCAAATGATAATTAAAGTTTCTATGTAAATAAGTGTAACATAGCGGGTATTATATTCAATGGTAGCGGCCATCCATATTTGCAAAGCCAGCATCATTTTCTGTAAAGAAACCGGCAAAAAGTTGCTGAAGGCACAAACAAAAACGGTTTCGGGTTAAAGACATTTATTTCTTTTAAAGAACACATTATTTACTTTTACAGAGATTAAGTATACATACAAAATAATATTACCAGTATTTACACGGTAGCATGCATTATATAATTTTATTATGTTTTATTTTTATATGTATATCCTTAATTAATTTGTTACACTTTTCATACTTAATGTAAACATAATATGTGTGTATTATATCGTGATGTTTTAAAAATATGAATATTGTATTAATGCAATACTCATATGTTCAAAATTGAAGATATGCAGTTATGAAATTTTATCTACAACATATGATTTTAGTGTATTTTTAATATGCTTAATATTATTACAATCTTTTATAGTATCCGGTAGATTATTATACAAAAGTACACCCTCACACATTATATTTTTATTGCCATAAGATCTCGTACGAGGTTGGCAGATTTGAAGTTTGTTTTTGCTTCTAAGGTTATGTGTAATACACTTTTGTGTGAATATAATTGTTGAATGTATGTTTTTAGATTTTATTTTTTTAATAAAAAGGCATGTGTTAACTTTTAGATCAGTACATCTTGTTTTTCACTAATTAAGTAAAAAGTAAAACAAACCAATAGGGCCGTGATTTAAAATTTCTTGCAACTTTTTATAGAAAAGCATGACCTTATCATAATATAAAAGTCAATCATTTAGCCATTTGATAAAACTTTTAAGTGTGCCAGTCAAACATTAATGATTATATTCGGGTCATTATACTAGAAATAGTCTTTTGAATATTTTGTAGTACAATTGATAATCTTCAGTATGATTAACAGTGTATATATTATGACTTTTATAAGTCTTTGTTATTTTTGATGAAAATTATTATTGCAGATAAAAGCCCTTTCACATTTATTTTAGTCTCGAATTAAATTAATCAAAATGAAAATAATAACTTTGGCTCTTTATAACTGATCTTTAAATGTAAAACTTTTTTAGGATTTTGTTGAAACTCTACTGGTAAAAAAAAAAACAAATTAGTTCTTGATGAAAATAATGTTTGCGCTTTACATCGCATCCCATCAAGAATTTCTAATGTAATTCTTGGTGTAAAGCTAAGACGTGATAATAACTCTAAACAATAGAATAACAAAATAATGAAAACATTTACATTTACATACAAAACATTTACAAAAATACTTGTTTTATAACCTAATAAATATTATTTGACCGTAATAAAATAAAACAAGGTAGTCTTCGGCATGAAAGTAAAAATAAATATTTTCGATTATTTTTGCAATATCTAACAGCCGGATCAGCGCGCGATTCTGATCCATCTAAAGATGCTAAATTTCAGCAAGCACTGCCAAATTCAATAGGAGTGACAGAAAAACGGTTCTTGATATAGAAAGGTAAATAAATTATTTAACCTATAAAGTTAAATAACTTTAATACAAATCAATATATCCCAATAGCTTTATTAACATGAGACATAATTGTACGAGTGCTTACAATACTTAACATTATTTTACTAAAATCTCAGAAAGTTTTTTTTTTAATAGAATAAGGGTGACAAACGAGCACACAGTCCACCTGATGGTAAGTGGTTGCTACGGCCCATACACATCCACATCTATTCTCGATTACATATCTAAATGTGGATGCGTTGTCACCCGTGAGGACTAAGATGTAATGCCTCGTTTCCAATAAAAAGGTTCTCCGGTTCTCTACACTCACCATACGAAACACAGCAGGGTTAAACTGCTATTTTACATGTTATTCCGTGAGAGCGTGGCCCTTCCCCGGTCGAACCGACCCATTCGTGCAACAACTATACCTACTACTAATATAGCTGCATCATCGCTCTACCACGTAAGAAAAAATTGACGTTGAAAATTTAAGTATTTTTTTAAAGCAACTTTGCAATTATTTTCTATTGAGTTAATTTTTGTGGAATCGTGGTTTGCGAACCGCCACCTGAAATACGTACAATTTTTTTCGTTAATGACGTGAAATTACAAAACGATCCCCATGCATTTCAATATGGCTCTATTCAGCATCTTAATATGAACATACCTCGGGATTCAGAGATTTTAAATGTTTTTATGCGTAGATAATGGAAGATATAATATTATATTATTACTGTCCCGTGTGAGGCGACCTTTATACTTATATACATATTCTCATCATATTTTTATGGTTGGTTAGAAAAATTATATCTAAATGCAAACTTTCACAGGGTAATTTTTTTTTACTATTTTTACCCAGCAAGTAGTAAAGTAAATACAATCCCATCGGTAAGTGGTTATGTAGTCTAAGATGGTGAATTGCACTGACTTAACAAAAACCTATTCGCTCTTGCCTAATAGTAATAGTAATAGGTAAGTATTATTTGCGACCTATTTGTGTGTGTGTGTGTGTGTGTGTGTGTGTGTGTGTGTGTGTGTGTCTGTGTGTGTGTGTGTGTATGTGTGACGAAAAGCGTATGAGAATACGTGAAGAGGAATAAAGGTTGAGTACTAATTCGCTTACCTGTACGAGGTTGCCACTCGAGGACCTTTCTTCCTATTTTTTATCTGTTTTCTTAGTTGTATAGCTAGTCCATTGCCATTTCACTGTAATATTCCGTTGGGCTATGTCAGTTACTCTGGTTCTAATACAAATATCTTTATTTCTAACTTTATCACGTAGAGAAACCCCTCTCCTATTTTAAATTTTTACATTTTTTAGATGATAGTTTGTCTAACATAAAAAAACCATAGACCCAAGACTGTCTTTATATAGTTATTTATACTTAGGTAAGCACCATTCTTTTATTTATTTAAATTGTTTGATTTAATTTGATAACAGTGTACCTAAATGTAAGTATCTGTATTGTTATTTCCCTCCCCAATAAAGTTTATAAAGTCATACTCATAAAAACAGCGTTTTATTGTAATACATAATTATAAAATTCAGTATCAACTAATTAATAAAAATATGCAACAATAAAATTACATAGGTATTAAAAACTATCGAAATCTAAGTAACGAGAGCATGTTCGTCATTCCACATCTAAATTATATAAAAATGCATTTTTCAATTTCACTAATGAACGTCGCCGCGAAAATTTCTTCTTCTTTGGGCAATTTAAAAATTAATGTATTTAGAAAATAATATATACAGTTACCAGTGTACAGATATTAACTAAATTAAGTATGTCTAGTCATAAAAATATTTATAATTGAGTATAAACTTTTAAAAAACTAATATATATTTGAACGAAGTCGCTCCAACACCGACGTGCGGTCCACCCTCGACGATGTCCGAAAACGGACTGTCACATAAACGTAGTGATTATATTCTCTTTGTGTGACAGAGCTTACATGGCGACGGAGCATGCGCTCTCGCGTAAATATATTCAATTTCAGGGAAAAATGATATATTTTCTTATAAAGCGGGTAATAAAAATAAAACTCTCAATTAAAAATATTAATATTTTTAAGACCTTTTTTTTTAGTGTAAGAACTATTTAAAAATCTTGTGCCGTTTTGGAGAAATTTTGCAAAATATGACAAAGATAGGTACTCTTTGGGGATTATTTTTCTAATAAGGGGTTGACAAAAATACAATTTTGTTAAATTGAAAACATTTACCAAATCTTCTTCTGTTACCCTGTATTTTTTCTTTGTGGATTAAGTGAACAGTTATTGAGATATTTTTACTTAAATATCCTAGATTTAGGCATTTCAACCACTGTTAAGGCCTTAAGGTAAAAGCTGTAAATCAGCACTTCGTGCTATGTCATATGTTTTGTTCTATGTTAATGACATTTTGTGATGTGATTTAGGATGAAATAAAATGAACGAAACATTGGTGTTTATTTGGTATTTTGACCCTTCAAAACAAAAACCAAAATATATATTTTTAATAATAAAACCATGTTTAAAAGTGATGCAAAACGTTTATAACATGAACCTACACATAACATTTTAGTTTTTATCAATATTATACTATCTCAATTTCGATATTTTTACACGTATTTATAGCTATTTCATTGGATCATCTTGACTTAACATTAATCTTCTCTAGTCCGGAAAATGGTGATTACCATTGAGCCCAAGCAATTATCCACACGAATAAAAGCATTTAAACGCTGAATATTTCACAGTGGGACGATTATTTTCATGTTTAATGACGTGATTAATGTTCAAATAATATTTATTTTAAGTGGTTAGGCTTTACATCGGAAATTCATAGGCTTTAAGTAACCAAAGCCATGCATTCCTCCAAACAGTCTTACAGTACAGTGAACTGGCAGAAATCGTCACGTAAATAAAAAGCGGAACGAAATTCTTTTATACGGCTTACAGTAGAGTTACCGTTGCTGCCTATTAAAGTCCACTGCTGAAAATAGGCCTCCCCCGTAGATTGTCTCAAAGGGCGATATTTGCCATAGTTACCTCGCTTGGGAAGCAGGTTGGCAACCGCAGTTTTTTTATTTTAGTTATCGGAAGACGTTGCTGCACATCTCCTGATTTGTTTCCGTATATCGCCTCTTACGATACCCACGGCATGATATGGGGTAGTGGATATTCTTACACCGTCACTAAACGGTTTTACAGTACATACTCTGGTTTCCATTCAAAACGTATAAATCTTTCGCCTTTTGCAGTATCGTGAACTGGCAGAAATCGTCACGTAAAGAAAAACCAAAACGAGTTTCTTCTACGCGGCTTACAGTAGAATGTACTGGCAGAAATCTTTTACGCGGTTTACAGTAGGAAAGTATAGGATCTCCGGTTCTATTTACTAAACATACGGAACACAGTAGCATTAAGCTGCTATTTCTCGCTGATATTTTGTAAGAGTGTGATCCATCCCCGGTAGAGCAATTTTCAAATTATCAACTATTATAATAAATTGCGTCTGCAGGCACATACATATTTTAACTACTTATCCAGAAGAAGTTCCATTTCTTCGAGATTAGGGGACGCTTACTAAAACATAATATCCTGTCATCTTCTACTATATTCTTTTTCCATCTCCCGTTCGTTACATATGTCTTCTTCGTAAATATTATATCGAGGTTGTAAGAAGCTGTATAACCTCAGTTTAAATATCTAGCACAGTAATCACCAACATCCCAGCCAAGCATGGTGATCGTTACAAAAGCTTTCCTTATAGGAATATCCTACATGCAACAGTGTACTTTTACTGGTTGATGGATGGAATAAAATAAATATGGAGAAGCAGTATACTTACAACTAGTAATGTACCAATCAAGAGTCTATTTATTTGTAAATGATATAAAAGAAATGTCATAAAATTTCCAGATTTTTTATTAAACAGAAGTGCAAACGAACTTACACAGTCCACCTGATGGAATGTCGCTACTGTAGTTAATGGCTAGCTGCCAACTTTAAGCAAAGAAAGCTACAGATGCGTTGTCACCTCTGAGGACCATGATCGAATGTCTCTGCATGTAATTGTACTGGTTCTCTATACCCTTCTGACCGAATTCCAGTAATCAATTTGGCACCAGAAACAGCTTGGAGGAACTACTTATACCCTGACGGACACTTAGAATGAAAACGAGTCCTACCACCTAGTAAGCCAAACCTAGTTTCTTAAAATCCATAATCACAAGAGTATTTTTAAATATATATTTGCCAATTGAAATTAAACTTTTTTTATATAGAATAAGGGTAACAAGTGAACACACAGCCCACCTGATGGTAAGTGGATGCGTTAGCACAAAGACATATACATCTATCTTCGATTAAGACTCAAAATGCAAACTCACCCCTGAGGACTAAGAATACCTCATATCTAGTAAACAGGGTCTCCAGGTCACTATACTGACTAAACGAAACACGGCAGCATCCAGCTGCTATTTTATGCTGGTATTCTGTGGGAGCGTGGTACTACCCCGGTTGAGCCGACATGTTCGTACTATACCCATAATATAGCTGCAGCGTGGCTCTACCACGTATAAACTGATAATTTTTTAAGATTCAATTTTATTAATTATTTTAAAATAATAATGATTCTGAAAATATAATAAACTAGATTGCTAAGAAACAGTACGTACTTAAATTGTTTTTTTTGAAAAATTTTAAAATTTACGTTTTTGCCGTGTTAGACAAAGCCATGCTCTTATATGTGGTTTTCAATTACTATGTAGCTAACGCTTAACTTATCTTCGACCTCCCTCTTAAGCAATGGTAGTTCATTACCCACTGAAGCCCTTAGAACCTCGTTATCAATCTCGTTTGTACTTCCGTTTCCGGATTTATCTTGAAGCTTCATGTTAAGAGACCTGAATTTTTGAACCATCTTTCAACCACGTACACTTTAAATTTAGATGGTCCACAGGCGAAGCACACATTTTTATGCACACTTGAATTTTAATCCCTAAACTTCTCCTTACTAGGTTAACTTTTTCGCGAATTTCTCACTTACTCGACGTGATTTACACTTTTCAGATTAGCATATTTGTTCACAGTTTCATAAGGCCAACTTCCTTCTTTTTAAATATTGAATTTAAAATGAGCTGCCGCTGGATTATTGGTCGCCACTCGCCAGGTCTATGAATATTAAAAGGAATTAACGACACCTCATAGCTCATACATATAAAATCGAATGAAAAATTACTTATGTAGTTGCATAATAAAATATTTATACTATAAATAGGTTACAATGCATTTCTTAATAACTTTTTACGAGTTCAAAATACAAGATAATTCTATATTCCACTAGTTGAGTTTATTTTTGTATGTTCACAAATTTAAAAGAAATGGTTAAACTGATTGAAGTGACTATGTTTTTATTAAATAAGGCATACTTTATGGTCCAATAAAAAATTTAAGAATCAATTTCAATCCTAAGTATTGTAACTATAACAACAGTATTCTAAGTGGTGAAATACCTTAGGAAACTCAAAATAGTAAAAAAATAACCTTCTAATAAAAAGTAAATACCGAATTTAAAAACAAGAAAAAAACTAAAAAATAGTACCGCAATGACATTACCAAAAAAATTGAAACATCTCTTTATTTATGAATATTATTTTTATTTAAAACTAGCTGTGCCCCGCGACTTCGTCGGCGTGGAGTTATTTTTCGCGAAACCCTAAAAAGTAGTCCAAGTTAACATCAGCTATCTGCCAGTGTGTCTAAATATTGACATTAATATTTATACGATACTAAAGTCACTCAATTGTTTTGCCTTCCCGGGACCCCTCCACTAACACTTAAACTTTATGGTATGGTATTAAAGTTCAAATTTACTTTTAAGTATTATTACGAATCTTTTGTATGGGAATATAGAAAAGTGTTGTTTTTAGACTTTTTCAGGCAATTTTTAAAATGTTTCTCTCCATAAGAACCATCTTCGTACTTCGAGGAATATTATAAAAAAAAGAATTAGCGAAATCGGTTCAGCTGCTCTCGAGATTTGCGCTTAGCAACACATTTAGCGATTCATTTTTATATTATAGATACATTTATTTTTACTAGCTACAGCATTATTAGCATATTGTGTTTTACCTTGAGGTCAAATATGATTTTGAGGAGCAACAGCTATTACTAGCCTTTATTTGCTATTCCTTATTTAGGAACAATATTAATAAATTGAATTTGAGGGAGATTTGCTGTTTATAATGCTATATTTATTATTTTATTATTTACTGGGTAGGTATTAGTAACTAATTAGATATTTTTTACACAATTACAATACCTAATGAGGGTTATCTAAGTAGGAACACTGGGTTGGTATTAATAAATAGAACAAAATAAAATATAAAGTAAATTTTATTATTTTGAATGTAAGAAATTGATTAATTTTTGTAACTTCCTTAGATTATGAGAGACATGATTACAATACAGCTATTAAATTACCCACAGTGTATATATATATATATATTATCTGCTATTCCTTATTTAGGAATAAAATTAATAAATTGAATTTGAGGGGGATTTGCTGTTTATAATGCTTTATTTATTATTTTAATATTTACTGGGTTGGTATTAATAAATATAACAAAAAATATAGGTATAAAAAAATATAAAGTCAATTTTAATATCTTAAATGTAAGAAATTGATAACAAATTTTTAACTTCCTTAAAGAAGATGTCTGTAGGCGCAAAGTGTGGTGAGTACGGCCAATGATGGAGCGCTTCCTACCCCAGCTCTTTTAACTTGGAGACCGTTTGTTATGCAGTATGAGGTCGCGCGTTTTCGCAGGGGACGAGCGATTGACCGCAGCTGGTTGGAGACGTGTGAGCTTCTCCATTATTGTGTACAGTACTTGACAGTACATAGTCCTACAGTTAAAAGTTTGTCATAAATGGAGACAACTACAGTGACAGATACCTAAATATATACCTTAATGTGCGCTGTCGCAGGTACTATGGCAATAGGTGGGGGGCATTCACAGCTGGATGCACTTATGATAGCAATCAACCTCCCGTGGTTATCTAAAAGGGACGTATTTATAGAACCATGAAGTTATCAGTAGGAAATTGAAGGATGTTTTAGTCGATTCCATGAATTACGCTGTAGAAAGAGAAAAACAATTCGCAATTTCTAATGTCAGGGTGAACAAAGATGGAATCCCCATAATAGATGTCATTGCTGATGGTTGCTGGTCCAAGCATAGTTACAAAAATAATTATAATGCTCTTTCGGGTGCAGCGGCCATAATTTGCAAATATACTGGAGGGATTTTATTTTTAGGCAATAGAAATAAATACTGCTTTATCTGTGCCCGCGCAAAAAACAAAAGTGTTGATCCACCACAACCTAAATGCATAAAAAATTGCAGTGATCCTTCCACAAACATGGTTAGCGAAATAATTGTAAAAGGATTCAAAGAATCCTTAAGAATGCATAATTTAATTTACGGATAACTTATATCCGATGGCGATGCTAGTACCTACTCCAAAATAGTACAGGCACGCCCATATCCTAACATTACTGTTGAAAAAAATAGAGTACCAAAACCTAAGGAATCTCTGCAATAAATTACAAGCACTCGCCACAGACTCTAAATGTAACATAAAATATCGAAAATTAATAACAAAAAGAGCCATACTACGAACAAGACCTAACATTTGCAAATCAATTAAAAAACATAAATCCTACTCAGATGTTCTACTTCTGTTTGACGACTGATTAATTATCCAGCTCCATAGCTTCGGGGACCACACTAAGTGCTAATCATATTTTTATGAAAATATCGGCAAAACAGAACTACCAAATGATTTTATTTTAGGCCTTTTGTGGTAAAAATATGTTTAGTAATTCAAAATGTTGCTAGATATGCTCGCAGTTTATTATATGAGGTTGGCAGTAACGTGGCTAAAAGGTACAATAGCGTAGTGGCTAAGTTAGTTAGTGGCAAAAGAATAAATTTTTCTTTAAAAAAATTCTTATTAAGCCAGATGTCATGCCACTGCTCTAGCTTTTAATGAAAAGAAAATAATTTCTCGTCCACATAAATCTATGAAGGAGGCAGTCCTAACGGCTAATTAAAACGCCTAGAAAACTAAAGAATAAATGAAAATGTGAAAAATAAGCTAAACAGGAAACCAAAAAAACGAACCTTGTTTTTAGAAAAACCAAAACAGGACCACAGTTATGGTCATGATTTCTCGTAAATTAAAATCTATTTATTGACGAAAAATTGCCATTTTTGGGAGCCACTCTGGACGACTTACGTAGAAATTAAATGACCAATAACGGCATCCAAAATGGGTTTAGAAGAAGCAATAAGTGGGGGTAGCGGGGATCTATAAGTTCTGGAAGAATGAAATAAAACGATTTTAGCTTTTCTTGCATTTTTTCAAACCAGAATTTATCATCTCTTAGTATGATTTTCGTTTTCATTTCATTTTGTTCGCTAGACCAAACTGCAAATAAACATTTTGACTGTTGCGTTACATGCACATGCCCCTGAATCTGGTTGTACCAATGATGAGTCTTGTTTATTTTTAGGCCTTTTGAGCTCGATTTCCAAAAGGTTATTTTTCTTTTTTTAATGGCCTCGTCTAAGCCTAACTTGAAAGCTGTTATAGGATATTTTATTTCCATAATCGTATCACAACCAAAAATACCATCTGGAGAAGCACATAAAAGAGGGTAAATCGGTATCTAAAAATAAACCACAGGGTTCTATTTTAATATTTTCTTGAACCTCTGATTGTTTCATGGCAACTTTATCATTTTCCTTTCCATGATTTATAGATGAAACGTAATCTATATTATTTTTTCTATAACACATCTCTAAAAAAATTGTGAGAGCTGGTGTCATTACGTCTTGTTATTACTTTACAGAAGTGTGATGCAGTTTATAATAACCTGCACAATTCTAACCACACGCTGCATTCACCTAGTAAAATTGTTTTTCTCTCAATACGATTCCTTTCCTCTGGTATTTTTTTTTCAAACTTGTCATTTAAAGCACTTAGCGTTTCAAAATCTATATTGGGTTTAAGACAATCTTGACGATAATTTTCATCTTGTTTGGATTTTGTGACCTGAAATAAGATTCAGTTTTTGGGTTTCTTATAGGATTTGCTTTTTCCATTTTTATGAATTCTTCTATTTTCTAATTGTTTTTGTTTACACTCAGGACTTTTACTCATATTCATTACTTTATAAAATCGGGAAATCATTTTTTTTCATTAAATTTAGCAGCAGCAGCGTGGTATCTTGCTTGATAAGAATTATTCTTAGAAAAGTTTACTCTTTTACCGCCTACCAATTGCGCCACTACACTATGGTATCGTTCAACTACATTACTATCAATGTCATTTATAAGACTGCGAGCATGACCAGCGACGTTTTGAACAACGAAATTTATTTTTTGCCATTGTGCACTCAATAGAAAATTAACATTGATAAAAAACAAATAGCGCTAGGAGTCTTCATAGATTTAAAGAAGGTTTTTGATACAATTAGTCACGATCTATTTATTATTACATAAACTATCTGAGATAGGCATTACAGGAACCGCTAATGATTTCAACAGTGGTAGAGCCACGTGGCGGCTTTTGGTGTCGCACGGATGGGCTGGCTCGAACCGGGGTGGTACCACAACCTCACAGAATACCAGCGTGAAGTAGAGGTTTACCTCTGCGATTCGCTTGGTGAGTGCAGGTGGCCGGAGGCCCTTCTTACTGGAAATGAGGCATTCCATCTTAGTTCTCACGGGTGACAACGCATCTGCATTTTGACTTGTAATAGAAGATAGATGTAGACGTCTATGGGCCGCAGCAATCACTTACCATCAGGTGGACTGTGTGCTCGTTTGTCACCCTTATCGTATAAAAAAAATACTCAGATCTTACCTCACTAATCGTCGGCAAGTGGTTAAGATTGGTGAAACACAAAGTGAGCCCAGAGTTGTGCCTTGTGGTATAGTTGTTAGTTGCTAGTAGTTGCCCTCAGGGTTCTGGGGTTTCACTTGTTTATTATATATATAAATAATATAAAAGAGCTCGGGCTTAAGGGAGATATAACGTTATACGCCGATCATCATCATCATTACATCCTTACAGCCCTTCACAAGTCCACTGCTGAACATAGGCCTCCACCAAAGAATGCCACAAAGCACGGTCCTGAGCCACCTGCATCCATCGACTTCCTGCATGTCTTACCAGGTCGTCACTCCATCTCTTGGGAGGACGCCCTACACTTCGCCTACCGGTACGAGGCTGCCACTCGAGAACCTTTCTTCCCCATCGGTTGTCGGTTCTTCGAGCTATATGGCCGGCCCACTGCCACTTCAGCTTACTAATCCGTTGGGCTATGTCGGTTACTCTGGTTCTACTGCGGATATCCTCATTCCTAAGTTTATCACGCAGAGAAACTCCGAGCATAGCCCTCTCCATAGCTCGCTGAGCGACCTTGAGCTTCCTCATACGGCCAGCAGTGAAGGACCAGGTTTCAGTTCCGTAAGTCATCACTGGCAACACGCACTGGTTGTACAATTTCGTTTTCAGGTTTTGAGGTATGTCTGACGAGAAGATGTGTCGTAGCTTCCCGAACGCTGCCCAGCCGAGTTGAATCCGTCGATTGACCTCTCGGTCGAAGTTGGACTTACCTAGTCGGACTATTTGTCCCAGGTAAACATACTCGTCAACAACTTCGAGCTTAGTGCTCCCAACAACTACCGGCATAGGTGTGACATGGACATTGAACATGATCTTTGTTATGTCCATGTTCATCTTAAGACCTATCCGTTGGGAAACACTATCGAGGTCATTGAGCATAGTGCTTAGGTCCTCCAGCGATTCTGCCATAAGAACTATATCGTCGGCAAATCGAAGGTGAGTGATGTACTCGCCATTGATGTTGATACCGTATTCTTTCCAGTCCAGAAGCTTGATAACGTCTTCCAATGCAGCGGTGAAGAGTTTCGGGGATATGACGTCACCCTGTCTTACACCTCTCTGCAATTGGACAGGTTTCGTACTCTGATTCTGTACTCGGATAGCCATCGTAGCCCTACTGTACAAGCACTTCAACACTTCGATATACCGACATTCAACTTGGTACCGCTGAAGGGACTGCAGCACCGCCCAAATTTCGACGGAATCAAAGGCTTTCTCATAGTCCACATACGCCAGACATAGTGGCAAATTGTACTCTTCGGACTTCTGTACAATTTGCCGAAAGGTATGTATGTGGTCTATGGTGCTAAAGCCCTTTCGGAAACCGGCTTGTTCGGGAGGCTGGAAGTCGTCAAGTCTGCGCGCGAGACGATTCGTAATGACTCTCGAAAACAGCACGTAGACGCGGCTCAGAAGGGAAATCGGTCTGTAGTTCTTCAAGAGAGCGTTGTCACCTTTCTTGAAGAACAAGACCACCGCACTTCTGCTCCACGCCTCCGGTGTAATGCCACCATGGAGGACGGAATTAAAGAGCTTCTGAAGGACTTCAAGTACCGGTCTTCCACCCGCTTTCAGAAGCTCCGCTGTAATTCCATCCTCGCCTGGGGCCTTACCGTTTTTAAGGTGCTGGAGAGCCATTCTAATCTCGCTCAGACTGACGTCCGGGATATCTTCGGAATAGTGTCGGATGAGACTCGCTCTTGGATCGTTTCTCACACTTGCGTGTGGCTCCAACGATGACGTGTACAGCTGCCCATAGAACCTCTCAATCTCACTCAAAATCTCAGGTGTCCCGGAAACGATGCTGCCACATTCTGTCTTCAGCTTTGACAGGTGGCTCTTTCTGGCAGACAGATCTCTGGCAAAGACTTTGGAGCCTTGGTTCCGCTCGATCGCTTCTTCAATACGAGCTGTATTGATCGCGATCACGGAGACATAATGATGGTCGTCATAATGAAGTCAATCTCATTTTTTGTCGAACCGTCGGGGCTTGACCAGGTCCACTTCCTGTGGGGCCGCTTCTGGAAGAAAGAGTTCATCATAAAGAGTCCCTCTTTCTCCATGAAGTCGGCCAGCTGCTGGCCCCTTGGGTTCCGTTGCCCTATTCCAAATTTCCCTACTTTCAGCTCACCGTTCTCTCTTGTGCCTAGTTTTGCATTGAAGTCTCCCATTAACACCGTATATTGGGTTTTGGAGGAATGCATGGCTCTAGAGATATCCTCATACATTTCCTCCACCTCCTTATCGGGGTGTGCCGAGGTTGGTGCGTAAACCTGTATGACCTTCAGCGAATACCGTTTGGTGATTCTGAGTATAAGGTACGCAACCCTCGTCGACACACTCCCGAACTTTACAACGTTGTTAACGAGAGACTTGTGGATGATAAATCCGACACCTCCTTGGGACAGATGGTCGCCCTCCCGGTGATAGAGCAAGTTGCCGGATTCGAGGATCACCGTGTCTTCCCCCTCTCTTCGGACTTCGGATAATCCTATAATATGCCAACGCAACTTGTCTATCTCTTCTTCCAGCTCCACGATCTTCTAGTCAGTCCTCAGGGTGCGTGACCGCCGTATACGCCGATGACACCACTCTATTCTACTTTGACCATTCTATATACTCTGTTATTAAAGAAACACGAAATGACTTAGATTTTCTAAATAGCTGGTTTGAATGCTTCGGCTTACTATAAATATAACAAAAACAAATTATATAATATTTACAGAAAAAAAGAAAAAATGTCACATTATACACCATTGAAAATAAATAATCAAACTATAAATAAATTGATGAACAGAAATATCTCGGACTGATCGTAGACACTTAACATGGAAACCACATATTTCTAAAATTAAAACCAAATTAACTTCCCTACAGGGTACGATTACACATTTACCGCACCGAATTCGATATAATAAATACATATATATATATATATATATAATTAATTAAAAAATTAATTAAAACATTGTTTAAATATGATTTCCTCACACCAACAAATCCACTACATAAAGAAACAAAATCCATAATATAAAAAATTAAATATAAAAATATATATATATATATATATATATATATATATATATATATATATATGTGTGTGTGTGTGTGTGTGTGTGTGTGTGTGTGTGTGTGTGTGTGTGTGTGTTAATAAGAAAAATATTGAATAAAGAAATACATACACAAATAACATTCATAAAAAAACAACAAATACAAAAAATAAGACTAAGACGTGTAAACGACCTTTGCCTCTTAACCCCAAGAACTAATTATGGTAAAAGAAATTTAATAAATGAAGGTTCAAAATTGTATAACCAATTAACGAAAAATATTAAAGAAGCAAAATCTATGCCAACTTTTAAAAAACACTTAAAATATTATTTAACATCTAATCTTTTTTTTATAGGATAGGGTGACAAACGAGCACTCAGTCCACCTGATGATAAGTGGTTACAGTGACCCACGGACATCTACATCTATCCTCAATAAAGGCTCGAAATGCAGATGCGATGTCACCCGTGAAGACTATAATGGAATGCCTCTTGTCCAGTAAAAAGGGCCTCCGGTTCTCTACATTCACCATACGAAACACAGCAGCGTTAAGCTGATATTTTACGGTGGTATTCTGTGAGAGCGTGGTCCACCCCCGGTCGAGCCGACCCATTCGTGCTACAACTATACTACTAATATAGCTGCAGCGTGGCTCTACCACGTGAAACATGGCTCGACCACGTGAATCTGAGCGCACCTTAGTTTCACTATTTCATACGTCACTTCTAGCTACGCTCGATCTGTGTAAGGTGCGCGTCCAAGCATTGTTTGCTCCTTGGTTATGTTAGTTTTTCACAAGTACTCTGTACATTGTATTTTGTTTATACTAAGAAATAAAAATTACTTAAAATGTATACTTACAATTGTGTTTGAGTGAAATGATTTCGATATATTAATGTACGCCTAGGATAAGATTATTATTTGTTTGTATGTATTTAAACTTTCTCATGTAAGTGAATTGTTGTAAATCCTTATGCGCAATAAAGACATCTCAAACCTTGAATGTATTAAGTTCACCGCAACTGATATTAAACAGGCGAGTACCAGTGTTCTTTTAAATGGGGAGGAGCTGAGTCTTGTTCAATCCACTGTATTTCTCTGAATTATAAGGCGTGATCCATTTCGAGGTTCCCTACTTTTTTAAAGAAAAAAACACAGAAAATTCAAATTTAATGGAGAATGTTTATTATCATTTGAAAGAACATTCTTTGGCATTTATTTTTTGAAGATTATGTCTATCAAATGTTGGCCGTTGCTACGCCGCAGATGGTCCATCCGTTGAGTCTAATTTTCGATGACTCGTTCGAGCATTTCGACTGGTAACTGGCGAATGACACGCTTGATGTTTTCCTCCAAGGCCTGAATCGAAGCGGGTTTGTCCGCATAAACTAGACTTTACTTATCCCCACAGGAAAAAGTCTAACGGTGTGATATCACACGATCTTGGTGGCCAATCGACCGGCCCAAAACGTGAAATTATGTGCTCACCGAAATGTTCTCTCAATAAATCCATTTATTGATGCGATGTGTGGGAAGTGGCGCCGTCTTGCTGAAACCAAATGGCGCGGAGATCATGAGCTTCAAATTCAGGCATCAAATAGTCGGTTATCATGGCACCATAACGGTCGCCATTGATGGTTACGTTCGCACCGGCATCATTTTTAAAGAAATATGGACCGATGATTCCACCGGCCCACAAACCACACCAAACCGTTGTTTTTTCTGGATGAAGTGGCAGTTCTTGAATTTCTTCAGGTTGCTCTCCGCCCCAAATGCGGCAATTTTGTTTGTTTACATACCTATTGAGCCAGAAATGGGCCTCATCGCTAAACAAAATTTGCCTCGAAAACGTCGGATCTTCTTGGAACTTTTCAAGAGCCCATAGAGCGAAGCGAAGTCGCTTGGGAAGGTCGAGCGACTTCAGTTGTTGCACAAGCTGTATTCTGTACGCTTTAAATTTAAGATCTCGACGTAAAATGCGCCAAGTCGTTCCACACGTCAGTCCGAGTTGCTGCGCACGGCGCCGAATCGACTCTCCACGGTCTTCATGTACACTCTCAGCTACGGCCGCTATATTTTCTTCACTGCGTGCTAGACAAGGTCTATTCGGTAGAATATTATCCAATAATGAATGCTGGGTCTCAAAATGGGTGATGGTGTTGCGAATAGTGCGCTCAGTAAGCCGATTATGTTGACCATATGTTGAGCGAAGTGCACGAAACACATTCCTCACAGAACGTGAATTTTCGTAATAAAGTTGAACGATTTGTAAACGTTGTTCAGGCGTAAGTCTTACCATTATGAAATGCCGAACAATACTAAACAAAAATAACATGACAGCATGACACGACTCACACGTGATCTGTCAAAAAAAGGCTATTGAAAAAAGTATCTCTACTTGGATCACCCGTTAGTTGACGCGAAGCTTCGATCGGCTCCTCATATATCTAAACTAACTAGCAAACTTAGTTATGAATCATATGCTGTAAAAAAATTAGAGGCCTTACATGTGTTGAAAGAGCTAGATTAGTTTATTTTATTTATTTCCATAGTTTAATATAGTATGGAATCTTGATATGGGGTAATGCCAATGACATTGAAACTATCTTTGTATTGCAGAAGAGAGCCTTAAGAGCAATTTATAACTTAGGTCCGAAAGAATCCCTTAGAGAATAATTTTAAGAAATAATAACTTTGGCCTCTCAGTATATTTACGAAAATTAAATGTATGTAAACAACAAAAAAAATTTATAAAAAATCACGGTAATAATCTACATTCTGTATATCACGTACATTCTACAAATAATAGAAACAACAGCTTAGTCATACCAGTTACTTTACTCTAAATTACTGACTCCAAAGAGTCAGTAATTTCTTCATGATATCCAAAAATTCGTCTAAATAAATATGCAGGCCTTCATCTATCAAAAGGTTTAAAATTTGTATTTAGCAAAAATTGTTTAATTATTGTTATTATACTACTAAAGAGTACTTTATTGATAATAAACACTGGGAATAGGGTGATCGCTACCATATATTCCTAATGTATTCATACAAATTGTATAAAATAATATAATATTGTAAATTAGATTTATTTAAATAAGTTACGATGGGATTCTGGTTCTTCCCAGGATTAAGGTTTTCAAGTAGAGTGTTAAAGTAATCAAAATTTACTGGTGCCGTAGATTTTTCGGGTCGTTGTGAATTGCGAACCTTTATCCTTTTTAAAAATACGAGTATTACAAATTTATATCAAACTTCAGGTTTTCAAAACAGTAAATCATTATCGGTTTTAACATCGTGGTTTATTTTCAGTCGATACACGGGTTTATAGAAGACTTTTTGATACGAAAATTGTCTCTTATCCACGGCGCCAATTGCGACATTTACTATCAAATTCTATACTTTATATTTTAATTGACTCATTTTCCATGGGACTTCTATATTAAAAAAAAAAACTAGATCTTAAAACTTGAGAATAATTATAACCTACTTATAAGGCGAAATACGAGAAACGAACAATTCCACCTGATGGTAAATACTGATTTAGCCTAAGATGGTGAAGCGCACTGACTGAATGACTGAGAGAATCGAATCTAATCAAAGACGAATTTATAGTGTTGAATAACCTACGTAATAAACCAGAACTCACGATTTTCCGCGCAGATAAGGGAAATGTCACGGTAGTCATTGATACATCGGATTATTATTCTATAAAAACAAGAAATTTTGTCGGATGTTAGCACATATAAAAAGGTTAAAAACGACCCAACAAATAACATACTTAAAACAACTAGTGACCTCATAAAGAAATACTATGAAAAATTAAATCTGGACGTAAAATCGATAATACCTACATGTGCCAAACCACCGAAGTCCCATAATGTCCCATAGTGAGCCAAATCGATTCACCAACTTACAGATTGGCTCAATAATTAGCGAAAATACTCTCACCGCTCAGGGACATACAAGTGTAAGCACAAATGATGCCTTGTCAGCCATTTTGTCAGCGAGATTAAAGACCTACATCTGGCAGAGAATGAAACTATGGTCAGTTTTGATGTACAGTCACTGTACACATGCTTACCGTGTACGGATACCCTCCGTGTCGTCTTTAGGTAAAATCGGCATATATGATCCCACTTCTGACACCAATTTGTTACGAGCTTGGGGTTCGAGACAATTAAAAACTGACGATTGAATTACCAAAATTGAAACTTAATTACAGAACACTAATAACAACTTAAAACCACACTAATAATAAAACACAATTGTACTACTGATCACTTTAGTTCGCAGTTAAGTAGCTTCAAAGTATTCGCTTGTATCGCCCGGTCGCGGTCTACTTCAGCCTTATATAGGGTGCCAGGTAGTTTCCAGAACGTTCTACTATAGAAACTTCTAGAATGTTCGAGTACATATTGGTCCCGATGGACTAGGTGTCGATATTTCTAGAAAGTTCTTCCATGGAAATTTCTAGAAGGATCTTGACTCTCCTAGTTCTGCTATTAGATACTAGAGGGTTCTAGTGGTAGCTAGTGTTGCCATGTACTTTCTATTAATTGTGGCGCGCAACAGTAGTTATTGTAGGCCATTCAAAGTATCCATACAATCATATAGCCTCATACAGTTTTATTCGTTACAGTCTTGGTTTACGTAGGCGACCTCAGGATAATTTAAGGCAGTGGTAGTTTACGTGAAGGTTCGTTACGGTCATATATGTATATCTTAGTGTAGCACTGCCGGGAATATATTAATCGATAGTCAATTATGATCATCTTGGTACCTCGGCATGTGAATGTTAATGTAAATTGTATTATTTTCAAAATCGAAATCTTTTTTGAATACCACTCTCACCCTATAAGTCTGATTTGAAAACAACTCACTTCACTTTAGTCGTTATAACGGTGAAACCGCGAATTCACTTATTATGCTCACTATCATGAAAGCCCACGTATTATGACAGGCAACTACGGAACCCTACCTTTACACTGTGCGTGGCCCTACACGCACTTGGCCAGTTTTTGTTTATAAGTTAAAGATGTTCTTTACCTTTTATTTTATTAAGTGTGAAATTCATTTTTAAAGAAAATCGCATTCTGTAAGAATAAATCATGCACTGCGAGTATTCGATTCTTTGAGAGAAGTTCATTAAGTTTATAACCATAGTAAAACAGACAAAATACCTTGAAGTAGCTTTGCTCTGCGCACAAGCTCGTTTAACAATAGAAGTGTTTCCTTAAGTATAAAATCGATTAGGAATCCTTTGGTCTGTTTTGAAAAGTGGCTATGTTATAAAGAGTCATTGAATAACATATTTATAGGAACAAATAAATACAAAAATATTTTCATAAGCGTCTGACTGCAGCTGATAAACGCACTACAGCAGTTTCTCGCTTACGGCTGGGAGCCTGCCATTTTGTGTAAATATTTATGAATTAATTTAAAAGTTTATTTAACGAGTTATTTGTTACATTACTTAGACTTACGTTTTTGTTTGTGTTTCTGTGTGGGCTTACGAATAAATTTCAGAAACCCATTCGAATACCATGAACTTAATTGTGTAAATATACGAGTACAATATTTAAAGATCATGCACTTTTGTAGAATAATGTAAAATATTTTAACTTAATACATGCAACAAGGAAAAACAAGAAAGTGTCCATCACCACATTTCATCTCGTGGATTTCGTAGACTATTTTCAATTCTATAATGATCTTGTTCATTCATTTATTCATTCATTACAGTTATTCAAAATCGGCTACCGAACATTACCTCACGATAGGTTTTTATAGGAGAGACATTTGCTAATAGGTGCCCACTTGTAAGGCGAGTTTGAAAAATCATATGGTTTCCAATTCGGGTGTATAATCATCTGGTTTACGCCTAGTATAAAATACTAAGAGTGGCTAAGAGAATACCTACTAAACGTGACGAATAAAGCATATACTCTCCTTAACGAGATAGGCTCATGTTCACAGGTGAACTTACAGGCTAATGAAAAAGAAAGAAATGAAACAAGAATACCTTATATAATTACAAATTTAAGCCATTTTGTATTAAGAATAAAAATATATAATCAGTTTATAAAAACTTTAATAATTGATTAATGGAACGACATCAACTAATATAAAAGCAGTAGCCCGTAGTGACGTCGTAAAAGTCATCACCGAATTCCGTCCTACGAGAGTCGAAGAATTAAATAAGGACAGCTTTTAAAAATACAAAACTTAATAATGGCCCGAAAATAACATTATATCTATCACGAAGCAGCTCCAAAGTGTTTTTATAGCGAAAAACGTGATTAATTATTGGCTAAGAGGTATTAAGACCTCAATTTAATGAGAGTGAATTTAGATGTCTTTGGTTTACAAAAAATATAGCACTCTACAATGAAAAACAAGAGAATAATCATAGTATTATATTCCTTATTCCGAACTTAATTAAACTTACGCGTATATCAGTAAATTTCATACGAGAGATAAGCGGCTTTTATGCCCTACGATATCTAGTAACAATACTGGTCGTTAAAGCTTACGGATAAATCTTCGTTGTTTGATGTCATAATATATAATATGATGAATATACAAAAGAAAAGGTATGCTAACTACTTATTTATAAAAATCGTCGATAATTAATAAATATTGTTATATACAAGAAGAAACAAAACAATATTTGAATTGTAATCAAAAATTTTACCACATAAATATGAAATCACCGGTTTACCCTACTGACTGCTGACTATTTTACTGAGAATATCACCTGCTATGTAAAAAATTCAAAAATTATTACTTAAAATGAAAGTATATAAATATCTATACATTTAATATATTATATTATATGTATAGATAATATATTATTATGTTTAAAGCGATAGTAGCCTAATGACAATGTGCGGACCGCGAACTCAAAAAGTCGTGGGTTCGAATTCGTTATTCGACTATTGTCGTAAACCACTCCTAACACAAGTATTTTAAGCTTACCAGGAATAGAAATATTCGTAATGTGAATAGCGTTACTAGCATTCAAAAAAAATCTGTAGCAGGATTATGTCTTCTTATATTTTCTGGAACAAACAAGTCAAGGGAGCAATCATTATGATACTAAATCCAAATTAGTAATTTGTAAAATATTGTCTATTTGTTTGTCTACTGGACGTAACTCAATTAAATTTGTTACAGAGGTATATAATGACCCTGATTTATTTACTTTTTCTTATCAACAGGAACCGTGAGGAAACCATATAACATCTAGTATGATTACTATTAGAAGCTACAACACCTTTCCTTCGCTTCCCTTTTCACTTTACTCTCGATATGTGGTCATACCTCAATTTCGCTACATAAAATCGTTCTTATACTTTTAGCTAGACATCAAATCCATAGTATTACTAACGTTACAATAACTACAGATATTGAATTATAAGATTAGTTTATTTTATAATTGATTGACCCTCCCTATACAGTGGATGTTATCGCTTATTAGCTCGTTTTGATGACACATTCTTACAGTACTTTAAAAACATTTGTTCGGAAATCGCAGTGACGCAGTTGGCTCAGGACCGTGATTATTTGGAGGAGACTTATGTTCAGCAGTGGACTTGTGAAGGACTGTAATGATGACGATGATGATGAAGCGGAGATAATGTTAGAATGGACGTTGCATACTACTTATGCTGGTATAATTTTTATGTAAAATAAATATCGCCCCAATAAATTCACTTACTATATATAATTCAATTCAAGAAAACAAACGCCACAAGTGTGAGTGTCAAATTCATGTAATATCTAATTGTTGGTTTTTTATGACTTATTGTCGAAAACTACCTGACTTAACAGTTGAATGTCACTGAATCTAGATGCTTGGTAGTGCTCTACAAAATGCATTGATACAAAGAAAATTTAATGCATACATAGGGTCTTAAATCTACTGAAAAGTTACGTACTTACTACCAAGGAGAATATTTTTCTGTGACGAGAGCTTATTATTTACATTTGTTTCGCATTTTTGTTTTAGATTTTCCACCATTTTTGTACCGACTCCTTCCTCAATATAAGAAGACCGCCCAGAAATATTCGTATTATATTTCCAATATCAGTATTCGCAAATTGCGTATCGGTGAACAAAAGTCAGTAGATTTGTGCGCTGCGGGTGCATTCTGTCGTGAGCAGCTGGGGCGCTCCCACACTCTATTGTACCGTTTTCAATAAGCTTCTTTATTTTCGCCGTTCCCCGTCCCCTTCCTTAAGTGAAAAATAAATAAGTAGAAAATTTATTTATTCTCCTTGTTTTATATAATAACAATTTATCTCAGAAACGCATTTTTTTTATACATCAGAGTACTAGCTTGCGGCTCACCTGATGGTGATTGCCTACCGCCGCCCATGGACAACTGTAACAATCATTTTAAGAAGAAGTAAGAAAATACAGAGTATGTTTAATTATTGTTAAGTCAATGTACCATAATTCGAATCCCATATAAAACGTAAATATAATTGACATAGTATAATCAGCTTTATATTACTCCGAAATGAATTATTTAATCAAAAATAAAATAATTAGTTCATCACTACAACTATTTAAAGGATCCAGCAGACAGGGCTTAGTCTATCATAGACGTTCTATCCCGAAACTCCAATCACACCACGTTGGGTTCGGGAACAACGAGGTGGATGTGAACCACGTGAAGGAGTGTCACACAAGAGCGTCCGCTCCCCTTTCTTAAAAAAAAAGCTTGGACAACTAAGATTACGGGTCCTCTTGAAGTGGTCCCGGTCCCGACGTCCTTTTGTTTTGTGGACTGTATTTCGTTAGGTGGTGGAAGATACCTTGGGAAATAAAACAGCGAATTATCTTCAAAATTTCTCCAAAAGAGTGCAATGTTGACTTTCACTATTTCCTATCACTTCCCTGTGCGCTTTTCGTTCTTGCTTTAAGTATAAACTGGTAGCTGCTCTCGAACGAACTACCTCTTTACCTGTTTACTAACCTACTAGCGAGCTATACTCGAAATAGAACCGCACACCGCGTGCAGTTTTGCAATATCGTAACATCGATTTTCACCATTGCGCTCTTATATTTTTCTCCATATCTTTATTCATACAAAACATATGGTTACACAATTTATACATACGAATC
Organism: Parnassius mnemosyne; assembly: GCA_963668995.1. Classification (NCBI taxonomy): domain Eukaryota; kingdom Metazoa; phylum Arthropoda; class Insecta; order Lepidoptera; family Papilionidae; genus Parnassius; species Parnassius mnemosyne. The sequence goes on along the minus strand of CAVLGL010000104.1, from coordinate 40,898,094 downwards.
ATACAAAAGTCTTTATATTATAACATACATTACATTGTTACCACATAAAAACGTATTAAGTTATTCACCAATATATGTTTATTTTACAACACATTTTCAAAGTTAGAAATCTTAAATATTTATTTATTTATTTATTCTTTATTGTGTTACACCTTAATCTAAGGCGGACTTAATACCATATGGCATTCTCTACCAGTCAACCCTGAACAAAAAGTCAAAACAACAATCTATATTGATAAACATCAATAACTTAACTAATACAATAGTATAATTCACCGTTTTACAACTATTTTTACTATTATTTTTCTTATATAACGACTTTTATTTTTCTTATATAAATCTTACATAACGACTTTTATTTTTCTTATATAAATCTATCATTATTTCATTATATTTAGCACACATTTAAACACTTTTAACACAGAACTACTCTTATTAACGTGCACAATAATCCAGAAAAATTCATTGCTTACTTTTACACGCATTACTGAAACTTTGAGAAATTAACAAAATTTATTTTCCGTATTTATTTTTTACATCGTTTTGCATTCTGTTTACATATAGATCTCAGGCAAGGTGAACAGCTAATTTCTACACGAGCTTTATTATATCGGTAGAAGGCCTTCCTTGTCTAAATTACATCTATCTCTGTTCATTATGAAACAGTATTGTTTACATATGTTTCCCTTATCAGTCATAATGTTTCTTATCTGATTATGTTCTGTTCTGAATCATAAGTGCTAAATATAATTTTATCCAAAATAAGTATCTACTTTAAAATAATACTTTTATTTGTATTTCACAGCAATCAGCTGATTAATGTATATCACATGATTCTAAATTAATCTAAAAACAAACTTCCATGAAATTAACTCTCGACCGGGGAATCGAACCCCAAAGTTTCCTTCGACATTATATTGAATGAATCTATTTACTTTTAACATAGATAGATTACTCTTTAAGTCAAAGTGCCTTGCATAATTTAATAGCAATGTTTCATGAATACGATATTATTCACCTTTTTGAAAGAATTTAAACAAATAAATAAAATTGAAGTGTCTGTTTGTAATGTCAAAATAATAAATTTTTACTAAATGCATATGAAAGTATATACGGAACTTATAACAAAAACACTACTTTAAACAATTTTGTCTGTCTGTCTGTCTGTCTGTCTGTCTGTCAGCAGCTTTCCTTCCCGGCCGCCGCGGGAGACGCCCCGGGCGTCGGGGGCTACGTCGTGGCCCCCGGCCACCGTAGGCGCGGGCCTGTGGACGGCGAGCAATGGGTAGCTCGCCGTCCGTCCGTCTAACGACGACAGGCCGTGTCGACGGCGCGTTTTGTTCCACGCGCGCCTCAAAGAGCTGTCAGCAGCGTGAAGGGGCCCGCAAGGGCCGACGCCTGCCGGGGCTGCGGGCTGTTCGAAAGAGATACCGCGGCTCCGGAACGTAAGGGCACTGAAGGAACACGGATGGTTTTTAGTCAGTAAAAGTCTGACACTCCCTTCCGCTTTACCCAAAGCGAAATGCGTCATATGATGATTTTCCATCCGCAAAAAAAAAGGCTACTTATATTTTAGAAAAATAATTAGAGTTCCGCACAATATAGTTAAAACCCAAAATTACACGCGGGCGAAGTCGCGGTGAGCAGCTAGTAAAAAATAAATTATTTTTATGCGCGTTGCCAACAGGGGGGAGCCCCTGTCAGCACCATCAATTGGGAGGCGTTGAGGGTACCAGGACTACTAATCTGGATGTAGGTCTCCGGGCGATATGAATTTCCAATTAATATATTTCTTAGAGGACTCATCTTTCATGCTATTATAGCACTCCTCACATGCTTGCGTTAATTCCTTATTCGCAGCTTTGAAATTAGTTCCGTCATCACTATATATAACGGCTGGTTTTCCTCTTATGGCGAAAAATTGCCCTACCGCCATTATCATTGACGCTGGTGTCAATAATGATGCTGCTAACTCTAGATGTACTGCTCTGGTGTCAGACACTTGAATAAAACACCACAACGTTTTTCGTGTCGTCTTCCTATAGACACACACATAGGTCCAAAATAATCTACGGCTGAACACGTAAAGGGTGGCTCATAATGAGCTATTCTTTCCAGAGGCAGGTTTCCTTGTGGCGTTATCTGCGGCTTTGATCTGTATGTCCTGCACCACTGATAGTGGTGTGACACACTACGAACTATATTACGTAAGTTCAAGACATAAAATTTCTGATTCACCTCATTCATCAATGTTTGATGATTGGCATGTCCGAAATGATGATGAACTTCTCTAATCATCATTTTAAGGATTTTGTGTTTACCGTCTAAGACGACAGGTTTTCTACTTTCCTCTGTCAAATTGACTTGAAAGGTAAAAGCCCGTTTAAATGGAGGAGGTTATCTTCTAGTTCTAAAGATAATTTGCTTAAGCGTGAACTTCTTTCAACGCTTCTGCCCGCTTTTAAGCATTTTATTTTCGAGTGGAAACACTCGTCTTGAACGAACTTCCAAATTTATAATTCAGTCCTTTTTAAAAGCGATATCTCCAATGCATTATCGGGTCCTTTAACTGACTTTCCTAATCTTTTGAATGTTTCTACCGCTTGTAAAGTGCGTGCAGTTGCCCCAAGGAATCTTCTAAAGCTACAAAATTTTCCGTACTTGGGTAGACTTAACGGCTCTCCCTTTCTTGGCGTATTTACGCTTTTCGGTAAGTTTTCTTCACCTGTTTCTAAGATTTCTTTCATATCCACTAGCATGGGCCTTAAATCATGACTTAGCCCGAGGAATTCAGGTCCTTAAAACCAGCAATGATTTTTTTTGCTGTGGCAGCCCTGGTGATAAGTTGTAAAAGTAATTGGTCCCGATAAATTTTAATAAAAAACGCTGTCGCACAATAATCGACCTCACATTAGCAACAGAAGGAGCAGCTAAACTAATTACGAGATGACATGTTTCGAAAGAGGCCTCATGCTCAGATCATAGATGGATCTGCTTCACACTACAGGTCGATATCCCCTCTACACCACCATGGAGAAATCCCCGAAGGACGGATAAAACAAAATACCTTAATAGGCTGACGTCTTCGCTCGTGGGTTTTGAGGGGATAAATACTATAGCAGATCAGTCGCTCCTAGAAGAACAGGTAGCAGCTGTTACTAAGGCCATGATAGATAGCTACCATGAATCATGTCCAGAAATCACTCCACCAAGGCATGTTGAGGTTAAGCAACCGTGGTGGGGTAAAGAACTCGATAGGAAACGTAAGAAGGTAAGAAAAGACCTAAATAGGGCCATGAATACCTCAATGGATGAAGACTGGCTACTATATAAGAAAGATAAGTCTGAATACAAAAATGTATCAAGTATCAACGCTCGACTGGGTAGAGTAAATTCTGTGGCAACATAGAAACCTGGGAACAAGCAAATAGGAAAAAGGAATATTTTAGCTAAACAGAACACGTCGGGATCCATCTCTCTAAAGAAAACCGACGGTAGCTACTCAACATCACCGGATGAAGCCCAACGCATTCTAATTGAAACGCACTTCCCAGGTTGCTGCGTAACTGGGAAGGCAAACCGGCATGACGACATACTGACACCAACTGCAGAAGACTGGAATTTAGCACTGAGAGTGGTAACGATGCATAAAATCTATTGGGCCATTCATAGATTCCTCCCCTATAAGGCGGCAGGACCTGACGGCTTATTCCCGGCACTCCTACAGTGGGGGGGGGGGGGGGTAAAGTCCTAATATTCAGACTTGTTGCCTTAATGGGAGCCTGTCTGGCTCTTAAATATGTTCCTAGGGGATGGAGGGAAGTGAAAGTCACATTCGTACCCAAACCAGGTAAGAGCGACTACACTGACCCTAAATCCTACAGGCCCATTAGCCTCACATCCTTTCTCCTAAAGATGATGGAGAGGATGTGTGTAAGGGAATTAAGGGGGTTGGCGCTAATGAACTTACCACTACACGACAAGCAACACGCCTACAGTCTAGGCAAATCAACAGAATCGGCACTTCACTAGGAATTTCAAAGATCGGAAGAGGCCATCCAAAACAAAGGAATATGTCTAGGTTCCTTCATAGATATAGAAGGTGCTTTTGACAGAAAGAACTTCTCCAGCATAAAAGGTGCATTCATTAGACATAAAGTTGAACCGGCACTGATCGACTGGATAGTATACATGCTCAGTACACGAATAATAAAGATTACTGGTGAATCTCAACCAATCCAAATTAAGGAAGGCTGCCCGCAGGGTGGGGTTCTCTCACCTCTCCTGTGGAATATGGTCATTAATGAACTCATCAGCAAATTAAATGCCAATCACTTCTACACAGTAGGTTATGCTGATGACCTGACAATACTGGTCTCTGGAAAGACAGCAAGCATAGTGTGCGACCTGACCCAAGCGGCTCTCCGTATAGTGGAGAGATGGTGCAGGGAATACGACTTAACCGTCAATCCAAAAAAAAACGGTCTAGTAATGTTCACACAAAAACGAATGCTGAATAACTATCATCTTCCAAGTCTTTTCAGCACAAAGCTCCAGCTATCCTCTGAGGTAAAATATTTAGGTCTTACCTTGGACAGCAAACTTAACTGGAATAAACACCTAGAAAACAAAATCAACAAAGCTAGTATAACTTTCTGGCAATGCAGAAACATGATTGGCAAAAGATGGGGACTGACGCCAAAAATTATACTGTGGCTTTACAAAACTGTAATTCGGCCCATGATCACATACGGCGCTCTGGTATGGTGGACCAAGACAAATGAAGCCAAGACGTGGAGTTGCGGGAAAACAGCCCGTGAGAAACTAAACTAAACTAAACTAATGTGACTAGCCGTAGACAGCCAATCTTCCAGATTATCAAGGCAAGTCTTGTAAGCCATCATTTTATATTTAGTCTGGGCTACAGTTGACTTTATATTAGTCTTATAATAATTTTTCAAGAGTCAGAGAGGCTGAGCACATTATGATTTGTCAAATTTTCAGGTCAAATCCAAGGGTCAAATTATACGATTTAAAGTAGGCAGCCTTCACGCCACACACAGAGCTAAACATAGATAATACAGTCTACAGTTTACATATAATCCGTGAATAAACCATCGTTTCTATTATAATTTTTTCATATTAGGTGCAAAAATGCACCTGTCAAGTCTAGCAATTAACTTTCATATGGAAGATGCACAATATGAGGATGATGGTGAAGAAATATAAATTATAACGTACATACGAATAAATATTTTTTTTGTAAGTGTATAGACTGCATGTTTAATTTTTTACAAATAACCACACTGATACATACATAAACACTCACGCCTGTCACCAAGAGGGGTAGGCAGAGACTACGGACTTCCATTTGGCGCGATCCTGACATACCTCTCTCGCCTCTTTTACATCCATATATCTACGCATACACGCTCGTCGGTTAAGGGTACTCCTAATCTGGCCCATTTTTAATGTATCGCCGATTTGGTCGATAAACCTTCGTCTAGGGCGTCCCTTTCCGACCCTGCCGTTCAGTTCTGCAACATAAATTTGCTTTGTCACTCTTTTCTCGTTCATTCTTTCTACATGACCAAACCACCGAAGCATTCCTTTCTTAATCCTGGTCACAATATCATCTTGCAAACCACACTCTTCTCTTATTAAACAATTTCTCACTCTGTCATTCAGCTTCATCCCTAACATACTCCTTAATGACCGCATTTCTACAGCATTTATTCTACTCTCATGCTTCTTCTGCCAGACCCAACTTTCACTACCATAAATTAAAGTAGGGACTAACACAGCATTATGAATTGCCATATGTGCCTTAGTTGACACATTCTGACTCCTCATAATAGCGTGTAGAGCCCCATTCACTCTGTTTCCTGCGTTCACTCGTCGGTCTATAGCCTTGTCATATCTACCATCCCTGCTAAATAAACATCCCAAATATACAAACTCATCCACTTGCTCAATCAACTCCCCTTCTATTCTTATTTCACATAAAGTTTTACTTTCTTCTCTTTCAAAAACCATCACTTTCGTCTTACTTGCGTTCACTTTCATACCCCTTTCTTTCAATGACCAATTCATTAAAGTAACCATCATTTGTAACTCGGCCGCCGACGATGCAAATATGACTTGATCATCGGCGTACAAAAGGCATTTGACGGTTGACTCGCCCATTCTCAACCCACATTCTTCAACTTTCAAAGTTTGCAAACAACTGTCCATAGGTTAAACAGCCACAGGGAAGCCACACATCCCTGTCTGACACCTTTATGAATGCCAAACCAGTCCGAGTAGACCCCGTTGATCCTGACACAAGCACTGGAGTCCCTATAAAGATACCTTAATGCCTGTATCAAGCCAGCGCTCAACCCAAATGAGTTCAGTGTTTGCCATAACACATTCCTGTCCACTCTGTCATAAGCCTTTTCCAAGTCCATGAACGCACAAAAAACTTTCTGGTTTTTAGCCAAAAACTTCTCCGCTATCATGCGCATGGAAAAGACTTGATCCGTACACCCCATGCCTTTTCTAAATCCAGCTTGCACATACCAAATTTTTCCATCAGTTTCTTCCATAACTCTTTCAATTAACACCTTAGCATACAGTTTACCCACAATGCTAAGCAAGCTGATACCACGGTAGTTTTTACAGTCCTGCTGCGACCCCTTTCCCTTATATATTGGGACTATTACGGCTTTGCACCAGTCTTCCCGTACCCGCTTCAGTTCCCAACATAAATTAAACAAGGTGTACAGCAGGCGTGCAACCACACCCTCACCAGCATTTAGCATTTCGAGTGATACTCTATCATATCCGGCTGCCTTACCTGCTTTCATTATTTCATCTACACTTATCTCCCTACCTCTCTCCACTTCTTCCGGAATTTCTATTTCACTTATTTCAGACGACTCTTCACTCTTAAACACGCTTTCAAAGTATTCCTTCCATCTCTTTAAATTCGAAACTTCATCATTCAACATGCAGCCATTCTCGTCTCGTATAGCATTCATTCTAGGCTGTTTTGAATGTCCCCTGGCAGTTCTTACGAGCTTCCAGAACATTTTAATATTTTCCTGGAAGTTATCAGATATCCTTCTATCATTTTTATCTATCCTTTCTTACTTTTTCCTTTCAACAACTTCTTTTACTCTCTTATTTATACGTCTAAAGTCTGCCTTTTTTCTTTCAATCTCATCATTCATACCGCCAGAATTACCAGCTTTAGTTGCTAGTAAATCTAGCCATGCTCTTTTCTTTGCTTCAACTTCTATCCGTACCTCATCATTCCACTACAACGTATTACTTTTCCTTTCATTCGTTCTCTTACATACACCACATACTTCGGTGGCTGCATCCACCAAAACTTTCTTAATATTATTCCATACATTCTTCAGTTCTAAATCATTCATACATAATTCATTCAAGCCACTATTCAAGTACATATTTTCCCTCAGTCTGCATTTATACTTCTCTTTCACACCTTCATCTTGTAACCTCTCTATTTTTATACGCTGTAACGCAGTGGTAGACACAGATGTCCGATGCCGCCAACGTCTGAATAGACCATTAATTCGGTATAAGAGCAAGTAATGATCCGTCCCTACGTTGGCCCCCGGTAAACCCTTGTATTTACCACTGCGCTCCTCATTCTTTCATCCACAATTATAAAATCTATCATGCTTCTATCATCCCCTCTTTCCCATGCATACATATGAATCCTCTTATGGCGAAAGAAAGTGTTCGCCACAAAAATATTCTTTTCCACACATGCGGTGAGGAGGTCTTCACCATTCTCATTTATTCTTTCATCGCCAAACGTTCCTAATATCCTTTTATAACCAGACCTCTTCACCCCAACCCTTCCATTAGAATCTCCTAACATAATTATATTTTCATTTTCCTTACATTTCATCAACACCAGCCTTACCATGTCCCAAAACTGCTCTCGGATATAAGTGGGCTTAGACATATCTGGGGCGTACACCCCTAACACAAACAACTTCTTTGAGCCCACTTTCATTCGTATCCATAGCAGTCTTGGGCTAACACATTCATACTCTTTCACACATACTCCCTGGCATGCCCTCTCGGTCTCGTCTAATCCAGACCAGTAAGCGATATACATGCCATGTGCAGTGACATCTCTTCCCTTTCGTTTCGTCTCGTTCACACATAACACATCTATTCCTCTATCATTCATCATTTGGCATACTTCATCCATCTTATCATTCATTGCTCCACATACATTCAGCGTAGCCAGACGGGCCTCCGCAATCCACTTTTCGCCCCCCTGGGAGACAGGACGTGACGGGTGGCGAACCTCGTCGCCGGTTTTTCTCCCGGAGATTCTTCGCACCCCTGCCCCATTAAAGGGGCGCCGAGAACTCGGGGCCATTTCTTTTTCTTCTTGGCTCGTGGTGCGAACTAAGGAGTGGTAGATTTTACGCCGCTACCATACGGTGAGGAGCCGAGTCTGTCGTTTCGGCTTTGTCACTCATTTAGCACCACCCAGGGGTCACGTGTAGGATGGGCCTAGGATTAGGTGGTCGAAGCCTACGGACGCGAGCGACTCATCCCCCACTGATCTCAATATTATTAATACAAAATTATGATTTCATCAAAACTATCAGATTATTTACTAAACAATTTTCAAATCTGTATCATAACAAAACACTAAAATTTATGTCTAGTTTGTAACGAACATAAATAGGTACATATTATTATAGCAAAATCCACTTCATTATGTAGCACTTACTGTAAATGTCACCGAATGCTAGCGGCTTAATAGAATTCATTGCGCCGTAATATCCTCAAGGACTTCTTCTAAGAGGGTAATTATATGTTACTATTATATGTATACTATTGTATATTAAAAATAGACATATTTTTAATAGGGCTTTGTAAACTGGTCCAAAACTAGAATTTACTTTTAGAATTGCAATTCACAACACAAAATATCAATGGCGGTAATAATTCATTTGACCAATGACTTTAATTTATTATTTGTGATTGTATGGATCTATGTTTGTGATACATGACAGCAGACAGTTCAATCCATTCTATAGATCACCGCATATTATGCTATTACTCATAGGATCAATACCTCCTTTTAAATCTATATCGATGAGACGCCATACTGAAATTAACTAAAATTATATAAATATTCAATGGGCCTTCATTCCCTTAGCGGCTATTTAACAGCACAAGTCCCCGGCGGTGCGACTTAATGACGATTTTTGACTAAAATATAACATAAATCTGGCCCATTATAAAACATTTCATTTGCGTATAAAAGAATATATTTTTGTATAACATATCAGATTTCAATCAATTTTCTGCCGACTTCCAAAAAGGAGCCGGTACTCAATTCGACTGTATGTTTTTTTTTTTTCGTTTTTTTTTATGTGTGTTACCTCAGAACTTTTTTCTGGGTGAACCTATTTCGATGATTCTTTTTTTATTTGAAAGCTGGTACTTCTCGTGTGGTCCCATATGAATTTGATCAAGGTCAGACCAATAGTTTTTAAGTTATTCTTAAATAACTTATATTGAAGTCGGCTGTACAAAATTTTTAATTTTAACTTATACCAACTTCTTTTTTATTATACAACGTAAAATTTCAAGATATATACAAGACACGAATTGATAAAATTCAGTTGTACTTTGTATTACTTCAGAAATTAAATATAGTAGCAAAGAAAATAAGATATCTCTAAAATGAATACAATGTGATTCAATAACAGTAAAACCTACCAAGGTTTATCTGCTTGTAAAAAAAAAAAGAAAATTGACAAGAAAAGTTGTAATATCTACAAAAAAAATATTTTTGACTGTCATCCTACAATATAAACGTATTGCCTACTATTTATTTCAGCCCATAATAGTCCATTAAACTAAACCCATAATAGCACACAAAGCCACCTACTTTGTGTAGAGATGATTTTGTGTTATTAAACTGTCCCATTAGTCAAATGTTACGTAGTTTCGGGTTCAATTTAAAAAATTTAATCAAAATTAGTCATTAGGTTTTTCTGTCAAGAAATTCTCAGTAGCAGCATATAGTCAGGCAGCAGACAGTGTTTCACCCTTGTTTCCTAGAAAGGTCGTAATGCTGTTAGTTCTGCGACTGATCTCTCTCCGATCTTGTTGGATTGCTGTCCCACGGATCATTAGGCACAAACTCGTGCATTGTAATTCTGTTCTCCACAGATGGCTCATTTCCGTTGAGGAAAGCCGCCGTAATAGAAATTCTGCCTGGATGACATTATATAGCATTCTATTTTATAGAATATTCTTCCATATGGTTGGGGCATTCACACACATAAACTTCATACGGATAAACCTGGAAATTTCTTCCTCTCGCTACTGACGATCTCGGATCATGCATGCTATAGGTGGTTATTTTAGTGCGAACTTTCTATCCAGGGCACTAGTATAGTTTGAGTCCGTCTAAGGTTAATAGTACGGAACTGACACCTTTTGGCAAGGCTCTGACTGACTGTACTGATGTAGAAGTTTTGTTCATCATCATTACACCCTTTCATAAGTCCACTACTAAACATAGGCCTCCCCCAAGGAATGCCACAAAGGACGGTCCTGAGCCATCTGCATCCATCGACTTCCTGCATATCTTACCAGGTCGTCACTCCATCTCGTGGCGTTCATCTTCGCCTACCGGTACGAGGCTGCCACTCAAGAACCTTTCTTCCCCATCGGTTGTCGGTTCTTCGAGCTATATGGCCGGCCCATTGCTACTTCAGCTTACTAATCCGTTGGGCTATGTCGGTTACTCTGGTTCTACTGCAGATATACTCATTTCTAAGTTTATCACGCAGAGAAACCCCGAGCATAGCCCTCTCCTTAGCTCGCTGAGCGACCTTGAGCTTCCTCATACGGCCAGCAGTGAAGGACCACGTATCAGATCCGTAAGTCGTCACTGGCAACACGCACTGGTTGTACAATTTCGTTTTAAGGTTTTGAGGTATGTCTGACGAGAAGATGTGTCGTAGTTTCCCGAACGCTGCCCAGCCGATTTGAATTCGTCGATTGACCTCCCGGTCAAAGTTGGACTGACCTAGGCGGACTATTTGTCCCAGGTAAACATACTCGTGAACAACTTCGAGCTTTGTGCTCCCAACAACTACCGGTGTACACGCTCCTAGCTGCCCCAACAAAGATCGACCATACAGGGGCCCATACAGCTATAGATTCGACGGACAACTAAGGGTTACCCAAACCTATGGAGACTTATCATTCTACATAATAGATATAAGGCTAGGTAAATAAATAGTACGTACCTGGTTCCGAAGCTAAGGCTCGGTTAGGTGGTAGGTAGGTGTAGACGCATGTAAGTGGTGTGTAGTAGTGTTTATATATGTAACCTAACCCAACTGAGGTGATCGGGCAGCGGCCCGGTTCGATGCTGCCCCACAATGTTGTATCACTCCAGCGGACGTCACCAATTGACAACTTCTTTCTTCATATCACTATCTCAGTCTATCAACTCTATTGTACACTATTTCAATCCATCAACTTTATTGTACATTTAACTAACTTCAAACTCAACTAAATCCCCGTTAATCGTAGTCAAAAACGTAACGCACGGCACGACTAATGACCGGTGGATCACAGTTCACTTCCGTTTTCACTAAGCAACAAATTATTTCTAGAACCGAACGCGACCTTCTCGTATGTCCAATCGGCGTGCGCGCAAAATTCCACGTCACATAAGCAAGTTAGATATTGCAAAATGCACTTCAACATACAATCACTATACAATTGACGTAATTACTTGCAAACGAAATTACTCTAATCAGTCAAATTCAATTCAAGCCAATGGAAAGTTTGGAGGCAGATAAACTGGGATTAGTAATACAGATACTTAAGAATGGCGCTGTTGTGTATTTGTCTTTATTTATTTATTGCGTATTTCTATTGGCCTTATTTCTTTTTTTATAGAATAAGAGTGACATATGAGCACACAGTTCACCTAACTGTAAGTTGATGCTGTGGTTCAAAGACATTTATCTTCCATTAAGAATCAAAATTCGAAAAACAGCCGTGGTAGCTCAGATGGTTAGCGCTCGTTGTAAATTTAACAGTACGCGGGCAACCCGGGTTCGATCCCGCCAGCACCAATGAAATCGTTTGTTGCTATTTCAAGTTCTGATTTATCAGTTGCTCAGCGGTGAAGGAAAGCATCGTGGGGAAACCTGCATATCTGAGAAATACGAAAAAATATTGCAAAGACATGTGAAGTTCGCCAACACGCATCGGGGCAGCGCGGCGGACATGTGTCATGAAACGTTGTAGTGTTATGCTAATTACTTATCATTTTACATTATTTTAAATTCATTTTTCCATTCTGTTTCGATTTTCTGCATTCACCTCAAAACTGGATATTTTACATCACCTTTATTTCCATAGGATCCTGTAACGATTTTAAACCATAAGAACACAATAACAAATCATTTCTACTTCGTATTTTCACATTATCAGCACTTTTAAATTGGTGTCAATGGAGTCTACCTTTTTTCGATCTTTTATTTAGTTTTCCGTAACTCTGCAATTTCGGGCTTTGTGCGTGCAGTTGCGTTACCTTTTTTCCTATATCAATAATATCTCATTTTTCACTTAAATCTTGCCGTTTTTTTATTACAAGCCTAAAACCGAAATTTGACATGTTTTGACATTGTTGTTTATTTGGTCTCTATGGCAATTATATTCAAATTTGCAACCGGTCTGTTGTTTCTATTTCGATAATTCCACATAAATACTCTTTTCTCTTGACCATTTACAAAAAATTTGCGTTTAATTTAAATAATTTTTCCGTTTTCTCTAGAAAGGTATAAAAGCCGAACAATCGGTGAAGAAATTCAGTCTCACTTCAGTTCTCGAGTTCGAAGCATCTCCTAAAGGCCTTATCCCGGGGCCGCACTGCCCCGGGATCCTGCAAGCCTCTGTCCTGCCTGAAGCCACTGGACTCTACGAACCTCTGCTCTACCTGAAGTCGCCGAAACCTACAAGCCGTTGCTCTGCCTGAAGTTGCTGGGATACTACAAGCCTTTGTTCTACCTGAAGTCGCCGGGATCCTACAAGTCTCTGCTCTACCTGGAGTCGCCGGAACCTGCAAACCTCTGTTCCGCCTGAAGTCACCGGAACCTGCAAACCTCTGTCCCGCCTGCAGTGACCGGATCCTGCAGGCTTCTGTGCTGTCTGAAGTCGCTGAGGATCCTGCAAGCCCCTGTCTGGCCTGAAATCGCCGGATCCTGCAATCACCGCATTCACCTGAGGTCGTCGCCTAGAGACGCCCACGCCTTCTCACCTACGCCTTGCGTGCTCGTTCCAGGCGCTGAGAGCACACTTTGGATCTTCAGACTCAGCTTCGACACTAATCTCCTTTTTTTTTATTACCTTTTTTAAATAATTTGTAAATCACATCATCCATCCTCATCTTCATACTCCATTTTTGTTATATAAAATTGTAAATATCTTTTGAATCTTAAATATATTATTTGTTTTTGTTGTATTTTTGTTGGTTTGTTGCTCTTAGGTTAGATTCTTTTTGTTCTTAATTGTCGCTTCACGACAACGTACAACTCCGAAAAACTAATTCGAGGCGGTCTACACGAAACCCAAATTAAATAGCAAATGAAACGCGCAAATACTCAAATTCTAGACCCCAAAACCAAAAATCGGGTCGCGCGAGATCGATGTAGCGGTCACAAAAATTTCCTAATCGACAGCGCCGCTGCTGTCAAGCTACTGTTGCTCGCCCACGAGGCCGAACGCCGGGAAGCGGTATACCGCTGCCCCCGGCCGGCGGCGCGCACGTCACCTCACACCATCGGGCGATGCGATTAGTCAAACGCGATTGGATGGCGTTTCAAATGCCCATGTTTGGGCCTAAACAACCGGCATAGGTGTGACATAGACATTAAACATGATCTTTGTTCTGTCCATGTTCATCTTAAGACCTATCCGTTGGGAAACACTATTGAGGTCATTGAGCATGGTGCTTAGGTCCTCCAGCAATTCTGCCATAAGGACTATATCATCGGCAAATTGAAGGTGAGTGATTTATTCGCCATTGATGTTAATACCGTATCCTTTCCAGTTCAGAAGCTTGAAAAAGTCTTCCAATGCAGCGGTGAAGAGTTTTGGGGATATAACATCACCCTGTCTTACACCTCTCTGCAATTGGATAGGTTTCGTTCTCTGGTTCTGTACTCGGATAGCCATCGTAGCTCTACTGTACAACCACTTTAGCAGTTCGATATACCGACAGTCAACTTGGCACCGCTGAAGGGACTGCAGCACCGCCCAAATTTCGACGGAAGCAAAGGCTTTCTCATAGTCCACATGCGCCAGACATAGTGGCAAATTTTACTCCTCGGACTTCTGTAAAACTTTCCGAAGGGTATGTATGTGGTCTATGATGCCAAAGTCCTTTCGGAAACTGGCTTTTTCGGGAGGCTGGAAGTAGTCATGTCTGCGCGCGAGACGATTCGAAATGACTCACGAAAACAGCACGTAGACGCGGCTCAGAAGAGAAATCGGTCTGTAGTTTTTCAAGAGAGCGTTGTCACCTTTCTTGAAGAACAAGACCACCGCACTTCTGCTCCACGCCTCCGGTGTAATGCCACCATAGAGGACGGAATTAAAGAACTTTGGAAGGACTTCAAGTACCGGTTTTCCACCAGAAGTTCCGCTGCAACCCCGAGCATAGCCCTCTCCTTAGGTCGCTGAGCGACCTTGAGCTTCCTCATACGGCCAGCAGTGAAGGACCACGTCTCAGATCCGTAAGTCATCACTGGCAACACGTACTTGTTATACAATTTCGTTTTAAGGTTTTGAGGTATGTCTGGTAGAAGATGTGTCGTAGTTTCCCGAACGCTGCCCAGCCTAGTTGAATCCGTCGATTGACCTCTCGGTCGAAGTTGAACTTACCTAGTCGGATTATTTGTCCCAGGTAAACATACTCGTCAACAACTTCGAGCTTAGTGCTCCCAACAACTACCGGCATAGGTGTGACATGGACATTAAACATGATCTTTGTTTTGTCTATGCTCATCTTAAGACCTATCCGATAGGAGACACTATTGAGGTCATTGAGCATGCTGCTTAGGTCCTCCAGCGATTCTGCCATAAGGACTATATCGTCGGCAAATCGAAGGTGAGTAATGTACTCGCCATTGATGTTAATACCGTATCTTTTCCAGTCTAGAAGTTTGAAAACGTCTTCCGATGCAGCGGTGAAGAGCTTCGAAAATATAGCGTCACCCTGTATTACACCTCTCTGCAGTTAAATAAGTATCGTACTCTGATTCTATACTCAGATAGCCATCGTAGTTCTACTTTACAAACACTTCAGCAATTTGATATACCGACAGTCAACTTGGCACCGCTGAAGGGACTGCAGCACCGCCCAAATTTCGACGGAAGCAAAGGCTTTCTCATAGTCCACATGCGCCAGACATAGTGGCAAATTTTACTCCTCGGACTTCTGTAAAACTTGCCGAAGGGTATGTATGTGGTCTATGATGCCAAAGTCCTTTCGGAAACTGGCTTTTTCGGGAGGCTGGAATTCGTCAAGTCTGCGCGCGAGGCGATTCGTAATGACTCTCGAAAACAGCACATAGACGCGGCTCAGAAGGGACATCGCTCTGTAGTTCTTCAAGAGAGCGTTCTCACCTTTCTTGAAGAACAAGACCACCGCACTTCTGCTCCACGCCTGCGGTGTAATGCCACCATGGAGGACGGAATTAAAGAGCTTTTGAAGGACTTCAAGTACCGGTTTTCCACCAGATTTCAGAAATTCCGCTGTAATTCCATCCTCGCCTGGGGCCTTGCCGTTTTTTAGGTCCTGGAAAGCCGTTCTAATCTCCCTCAGACTGACGTCCGGGATATCTTCGGAATAGTGTCGGATAAGACTCGCTCTTGGATCGTTACTCACACTTGCGTGTGGCTCCAACGATGACGTGTACACCTGCCCATAGAACCTCTCAATCTCACTCAAAATCTCAGGTGCCCCGGAAACGATGCTGCCACACTCGGTCTTCAACTTTGACAGTTGGCTCTGTCTGACAGACTGATGTCTGGCAAATACTTTGAAGCCTTGGTTCCGCTCTATCACTTTTTCAATACAAGCTGTATTGAAGTTGCGTAAGTCTCGCCGCATGCATTTGGAGATCTGTCTGTTCAGTTGCCTGTATGCTGTCAAATCTGTTTAAGAATGTAGCTTCATCTCCCGTCTAACAGCCATGAGATTGAGAGTCTGAGAGGAGAGTTTTTGTGTTCTTCAGCGGCGGGTCTTGCAGAACTTAGCTCCGACCGCATGGACAGTTTCCACGTACTTGTCATTCATATCTCCCACTTCATTGTAGTCTTCTAGGCACTGAAAACGGTTTTGTAACTCGAGCTGAAAGGTTTCGGGACTTTGTAACAGAGCACGAGGGGGACGGAGCGTTGAGTTCATTAGACGAGACCTCTTTCTCCATGAAGTCGGCCAGCTGCTGGCACCTTGGGTTTCGTTGCCCTATTCCAAATTTCCCTACTATAAGCTCACCGTTTTCTCTTGTGCCTAGTTTTGCATTGACGTCTCCCATTTACACCGTATATTGGATTTTGGAGGAATGCATGGCTCTAGAGATATCCTCATACATTTCATCCACCTCCTCATCGGGGTGTGCCGAGGTTGTTGCGTAAACCTGTATGATCTTCAGCGAATACCGTTTGGTGATTCTGAGTATGAGGTACGCAACCCTCGTCGACACACTCTCAATCTTTACAACGTTGTTAACGAGAGACTTGTGGACGATAAATCCGACACCTCCTTGGGACAGATGGTCGCCCTCCCGGTGATAGAGCAAGTTGCCGGATTCGAGGATTACCGTGCCCTCCCCCTCTCTTCGGACTTCCAATAATCCTATAATATGCCAGCGTAACTTGTCTATCTCTTCTTCCAGCTCCACGATCTTCTCGTCAGTCCTCAGGGTGCGTACGTTGTATGTTGCCAGGTCGAGTCGCCTTAGGTGGCAACCGAATCTCCACCAGAGATTCTTAGCACCCCCTGCCCCGCCGTTACCATTATCGCCACCGTAGCCAGGATTAGTGGGGTCGTCGGGGACTGGGGGCCGTTTCTTTAATACTCTCAACATCGGGGGGGTATTTGCCATAGTTGCCACGCTTGGCGAGCGGGTTGGCAACCGCAGTTTTTTTATTGTAAGTTTGTTTCTATCAGGAAGATGCTGCTGCCCATCTCCTACCTGTTTCCCTTTGTCGCCTTTTGCGACATCCACGGGAAGATATGGGGTGGTGTATATTCTTAACCGCCACTACACGGCTGATAAGTTTTGTTACATAACTGTAATTACACCCGTGGGGGTGGGGTCACCACTTTTCTATGCCTTTTATTTTTATGTACAAATAAGCCAGTTGTTGGTTGCTGGTACGTGTATATGACACTTCTTTTTTGAATAAAGAAGCGTCAAAATGCAGTAAGCCACCTCTAAATGAAAACTTGCTAATTAACTTATTATTTTCTGTCACGTTTTCACAGAGTACCAATATAAAATAGCAGCATAATGCATAAATTGCGTATGGTGGTTGGTAAGAACCAGAGTCTCTTTTTAACTAACGAGGTATTCTATCTTATTTCTCAGGAGCATATTTATTTTAATTGGGTATAGATATAAGAACATGAGCTACAACCATCCATTTATTTATCAGATGAAACTTCTTATTATTAACTGATTAACTTTGTACATACACCTAGTAATAACCTTTTAATTTACACATTTATGGCGCCCTAAATTATTGCGGCGAGTAAAATAAAATATGACTTAACAAGACTCTTAAATTTCACTAAGACCGTTTATTTTTAGTTATAGAATTATATTAAATCTGCCAAGTTAATTTCATAATCCATTTTCGATAACTATAAGATACGATAACGTTTGTATATTTAAAAATGTAGATGAATTAATGACATATGCCTAGTAACACAATATAAAGATACTAAGCCATGTTTGCGAGCCTCAGTTGAAGTTTGATTTATTAATGTGAAAGAGGCATAGTACAGGTTTTAACGCATATCGTTATTGTTTATGCAAGTCAATTTCAGACATGCATTCTTATATTTTGTTATTTACTTAATTGTAATGTAATTTATAACATATGCAACGAGTAAGAAACATCATTTTAATATGTAAAACTTTAAAAAAACTTATTTGATCTAGCTTCGCAGAATGCGTATTAATGTTTCCGGTTAGTGCCAATCGCCATTTAACCAGCCCGCTAGCCAATATTTATTTAGAAGGATTTGCTTTATTATAAGCTACTGATTTAATTTTTACCGCATATGCTACATCATATTATTGCCTTTTCATTAGTAATGATTTAACATAAGTGTGTATTAATAAAAGTTTTAGAAAATTCGTTGTTATGATATTTTACGGCGGATGTACACAGTGTTTAAAATCGTAAGTGTAAGAGACAATTACTTACATCCTACGAGTAGTTTAATTGATCTAAAATATCATATGTGTCAATTGTACGTCGATACCAATAATTTAATTTTGCACGTATATAACATATACCATGTTTCACTTTATACGCCATAATGAATTTGATTGTTTGTTTATATAAAAAAGAATTATGGATGAAAATTGAATAAAATATTTATCTAAAAATTATATTTTTACTAGCTTTTACCCGCGGCTTAGCTCGAGTGAGCTTGAATTTAGGAACATCATTAAATGCTGTCCCGTGCCAAACTTAGGAAAATTCGATCACATTTAGAGTCATCTCGGTGTCTGTGTCTTTATGTCTGTCAAAGTTTTTTTTTTGAATTCTAAAAGACTATTAGACGTAGATGATTGGTA
The DNA here is from genome assembly GCA_963668995.1 of Parnassius mnemosyne. Classification (NCBI taxonomy): domain Eukaryota; kingdom Metazoa; phylum Arthropoda; class Insecta; order Lepidoptera; family Papilionidae; genus Parnassius; species Parnassius mnemosyne. The sequence continues at coordinate 40,879,198 of CAVLGL010000104.1, read as the reverse complement.
CCTAACATCCTACAGGAACACTTGAATATATATGCCTAGAAACACCTACTATTTTTGATATCGGGCGTATCTTCCGATGTATCCATAAGAAAATAGTAAATAGTCTTGGAATCAAAATTTATTATTATTGTTTACATTTAACTCTTTTAATTTATTCATAATTAAAGTTAATTTACTTTTAACAAAATAATATAACGTTTATTTGAGATATTATATTGATATCATTGGTCCTATTTAATATTGATTGGTACCATAAAATAGATGTAGATTTTTTTTTTACTTCGAGTAGACCTCAAAATTTCCTAAATATATAAAAATATATTTTTTTATAAATATATAAAATAAATTTCCGAAATATATAGAAATTTTATATATAAATATATAAAATTTTCTAAATATATATTCTATAGTAATGAATACTACACATGGATTAAAACCAATGTCACGGGTTTTTTTACGCATCTTGGATGAAAGTTCCGAGTAAAAGAACATATTGTTGATGTGAAGCACCGACGCTCCGGGAAGTATTAAGTATATCAACATGTTTAGTATCGTTCCAACCATTATATCGGATCTGATAGACAACGAGTCCTTGCAATAGAACACCAATTCCTACCAACGATGATTCGCGATGCTATTGAAATTCAAAATATCCTAATTTTAATATGGGAAATGGCTGAGTGCTACCATCTGCTAAGGACCCCATAATTAATAAAATTAAATTCAAACCCAAGCATACTATTCCATTTATTCTACTCTATTCTATTCTGTTATAACTATGACATCAGGTCGTCAAACACCTCAGTTCTTCCGTGGACCATGGGTGCTATAAAGTGCCCAAAACATCGGGAATTAAAAAGTTAAAATGAAACGCGAAGTCCTTAAAATTATTCCACCTAAAGAGAATCATATCGTAAGAGATGGCATAGAAAAACAGACAGGAGATGGGCAGCATCATCTTCCTGACAACAGATCAAAATAATAATAGCTGTGGTTGCCAAACCGCCTACCGCAACCACAACTATATCAAATATTCAGCTACTTGACAATTTATGGGGGAGGCCTATGTTTATTTCAGTGGACTTTTGATAGGCTGACTATAATGAGTTCTACTCATTCTTGCAACCCTTAATTTTAACGGTGGAGTGAAAACAAAAAAGTAATATACCCGAAAATATAAATGTAATAAAAACTGCATATTATATTGTTCCATAACAAGTAAAAAAGTAGAGGCTTACATACTCGTACATGTTACTACTGGGCACAATGTAATGTAAATGATTCAATTATTTACATCGTTTATTCTGTAGCATTGTATTATTTCATTTTATCGGTGACTTGCCATTTTAGTTTATTTAGAAGTAATTAGATGGCCCTATTATTAGATGAACTAATGAAAGCCAAAACTATACTATCTAGTAATATCGGCGATAAAAGTGAACATTTATTTATGATATCAATAAGGCATAAAGTGATATCAATTCTGTTAAAAGTTATGTTTCTGTTAAAGAATACGCTATCAGCGCCGATAGCGGTGAAAAACGATTTAATATATCATCATATTATGACCATATCATGAAATAGCAACGTTATGTTTAGTTATTAATATCTTCAAACGATTTCTATTCATTGATTTGGTCAAGCTATATCATGACATGGTCAACAAAGAGTGTTAAATATCATGAAATGTCCACACCATTTCACGAAATGATAGAATACTTTATGATATATGATCAATTCTACGATCTGGCCACGACATACATAAAAATCTCTTTAATATAACTAAAATGATAATGAAATTTTTGCAACAAATGCAGACACACCAGTTTTAATCACTTAACATATATATTAGTAATTCAAATATAACCCTTATCAATTTTCATATTTTTGATAGACTCACTATTATCTATTTAAATTATTACACTTTTGTAATAAAATAACAAAAATACTAAAAAAACTAAACGTTAGAATTTTTAATAATTTTAAATATCTAATCATTTAATCATATAAATGTAATTTATTTATATTATTTAACTTATTAGTAACTGAAAGCAAAATATACTACTTTATCCATGTGATGATAGATGGCGCTGTTTTATAACTAAAGTGGTATAGTTTCAAATTATTTTACCAAGGTTATAACTATATTTTAAACTTTTAAAAATATGGTATTTATTTGGAAAACACCCGTCATCTTCCTATATAACTAAGATATAATAGAAAATTAACATCTAAAGGAAATAAAATACTTAACCTTCTTTTCTTGAAGTTCCGTAATTGGATAAAAACTAGCCTATAAGTTGCCCGGGGTTACTGACTACATACATACAAAATTTCATGTAAATCGGTTTAGTAGTTTTTGCGTGAATCCGGAATACACAGACAGACAGACAGACAGACAGACAGAAAGACAGACAGACAGAAAGACAGACAGACAGACAAAAATTCTAAAAACCACTAATTTGGCTTCAGAACTCTTTATTTAGTCCCCTAGACTTGTTTTTTCAAGAATATATTAGGATTACAGACACGACTTTTCTACAGATTTTTTATGCCTAGTCAGGTCATAAATATTGTCACACAGTAAAAACTTTTCTTTTAGAATGCTGGCCACAAAAAAGTTTATTGAATTCGAATTTCGAATTGTTCATGAAAATAAAACTTCTTAGAATTTTACTCATTTTTAAATCGACAATAACTGCAACACGGTCTTCTTTAAGCGTCCACTCCATGGACGCTTAAAGAAGACCGTGTTGCAGTTATTGCGTTGCATCGTTGCGGTTACGCGCCAATTCAAATTTTTGACATACTGAAAAATTTGAATATAACCAAAAGATTCGTTTATTGTACCATCAAACGATACAATGAAGACTCTTGTGTAGATGACAGGTCAAGAAGTGGTCGCCTTCGGTCTGTTAGGACTCCAGCAGGGATAAAAGCTGTAAAGGCGCGAATTCAAAGAAATCCCAAACGTAAGCAGAAACTGTTGGCCCTTCAGATGGGGTTAAGGAGCACCACGGTGAAAAGGGTGTTAAATGAAGACTTAGGGCTTCGGGCATATGGAAGAAAAACAGGACATCGTTTGAATGCTCGTCTAATGGACCTGAGACTGAAGAGATGCCGCGCTTTGTTGAAGCGGTACGCGGGAAAAAATATCGGGAAATTCTTTTTTCGGATGAAAAAATTTTTACCGTAGAAGAGAGCTACAACAAACAAAATGATAAGGTGTACGCACACAGTAGTAAAGAAGCGAGCAACCGTACTCCGCGTGTCCAACGAGGTCATTTTCCATCCTCGCTCATGGTATGGTTGGGCACAGGTACATTTTTGTGAGGAAGGTGTAAAAACGAATGCAGTTGTGTATCAAAATACAATCCTGACGAACCTTGTGGAACCTGTTTCTCATACCATGTTCAATAACAGACACTGGGTATTCCAACAAGATTCGGCGCCAGCTCATATAGCGAAGAGCACTCAAGACTGGCTGGCGGCGCGTGAAATCGACTTCATCCGGCACGAAGACTGGCCCTCCTCCAGTCCAGATTTGAATCCGTTAGATTACAAGATATGACAACACTTGCAGGAAAAGGCGTGCTCAAAGCCTCATCGCAATTTGGAGTCACTCAAGACATCCTTGATTAAGGCAGCCGCCGATATTGACATGGACCTCGTTCGTGCTGCGATAGACGACTGGCCGCGCAGATTGAAGGCCTGTATTCAAAATCACGGAGGTCATTTTGAATAAATTTTAGTGTCATAAGAATCTATGTTTTGTTCAGTTCATTTTGGTGTATAAATGGTTACATAATGACATGTGACAGAATTTATGACCTGACTAGGTATAGATTATTGGGAAGTTAAGATAAGGGTTATAATGTTTATATTATTTTAGACTGAATATGATTTGAATGAAAAAAATGATATTTTATTGTCTTTGTAAGTTGTTATAATCGGGATATTTCCTAAAGAATGGGCATAAATATATGAACTGTTATTGCAGAAATGGGAAAATAAATCAATATAAAAATAACAAGCGTAATTAAAATAATTTTCTTCTTAATATTATAACTAACCAGTAGAAGACAAGCAATTATTATTAGCTATTAATGTAAGACAAAAAGAAAATGAATTTAATTAATATAAAAATTTTCCTCTTTGTTTGTAAAATAATATATATGCACGAAATCAAATATAAATAAAAATTTTAAATTAAAGGGTCTTACTCAATTAGTACTTTGTTCAAGAAATCAATAATTTTCAATTGGTAGTTTCATAGTTACATCTGTTATATTTACCTGCATCTTTTGCCTTGAACTTTATGTCATACGGAGCAAGTAGCTATTTTTTTAGCAAGATAAAATACGGTAAAATTCATAGAATCCAATTTTCCAATTTTAGTTTGTAATAAAATATGCTTACTTCAACTTTAAGGACTTTTTGAAACTCAAAAGTGGCAATAATTAATTTATCATTAGTTCATAAATCCTCTTTTTAGAATTTCGTAGTTAGATAAAAAGGAACCCTTATAGTTTCGCCATGTCCATCCGCCCGTCCTTTCGCGGTTTTGCTCAGAGACCCTAGGTGCTACAAAGCTTTAATTTAGCATAGTTATAGATATTAATCCTATATGTAATACGATAAAATTATTTATTTAATAGGCGGTGAAAAAACGTAGATATTTTTCACCGCTTTAGGAAAATAAAACTACGGCAAATTTTAACAAACCCATGAAAAAATAAAATCTGCGTACGAAAACAACTTAGGGATCTAATTTCTTTTATTCAATTACTAACTCTCTATCGGTTTTTTCCAAATTAAGGTGACATTGTTCCACATTTTCAGATAGAAAATTGAACTCAATATCTCCTAATCTTGTCGATTTACACGTAATATCGCATAGCTTGCGAGCTCTTATATAATTTTAAGTAAGTATTTAAAGATAGATGACTCATTATTTTAAATACCTCCTTCAAATCAGTAATTAATTAAAATAACAATTCTAGTCGCACTAATTAAGTTAACAACAACGACTTTTACTACAAAAAAACAATGTATTTATACAAAGTAGCAGCGTTACAACTTATAATTACTTCTAAAACCAATATCAATCTAACAATTAACTAGTCTAGTATTTATATGAAAATAACATCATACTAAGCGATACGTGCGGTGCCGCACGGCCTTCTTATTAGGAGTGCTTGTAAAGCAGATATTTGAGAGAAAAAATATTCGAAGGAGATGAAGTTGACTTCAGAGAATTTTGTCTCTGACGTAAACTATAAAATTTCTATTTCAGTACCATAAAAATGATAATTAACTTTATTTCCTAGTCACTAAAGTTTCTACCACCATTTCACTATTTCATTTGTAATAATACTATTCTCTACGCCATTCATAAAAACTCCATACGCTTCAGTAGACGCTAAAATACACTTTGGCGGAAAGGAGCGAAAGAGCCCTCAGTAGTTCTACTCAGTAAAACACAAATAGGCAATAATTAAATACTATTGGAAATTGTAAGCACAACATTAAACACACGAATTTGTCGTCAACTAGCAGTATCTGACCTAAAGTTTGAGCAGTAAGATAGGGAAGGTTAGAATCTGCGGTAATGACACGTTGAAGACAATTTTTAAATACGCAGACCCATAACACCAAAAATTTGTGTTCACTTTACAAATTTAACTACCTATTTACTATATAATATGTGTATATAATTTGTGTATATTGTATATCACATCTAAAAACCAATGATCGGTTGCACCTACGTTTAGCCAGCTACAACTAGGTACAGCTGATTGCGATTGGTTAAGCTTAGCCGTATACGATTTATTTTTGGCTAAAACAAGATGTGACTGCTTTGTTTGTAGATTATACTAGGTGTAGTAAAATCCGACAAATAATGAAATGTATTACCGCTTCCATTAACTTTGCCAAAAATAAGAAAGTACCAAGCAAGTAATATCAGCGACAGTAGGTAGGTTTATAACTATGACATCTGTTGTTCTCAATAATACGCACATAAAAAAAAATATCAGAGGTGCGACTGAAGAAATAAGTCGCGTGCACAGTATTATTTTATATAATGTGGCAAATGTTTATTCATTTAATTATTTATCATAAAATATGCTTAAACCTTCGTCAGTTCATTTACATCATTAACTAGATAACTAGGCGCAATAAGGCTTAAAACTTTAACTTCATGGGAACGAATAGAAGAGCCATTAAACCTCTGGCATTTTGCATTGTTCCACTATTACTGCGATTTGCAATTTAACTGCGGCAACTGCAAATCTTGTTTAATGTAGCGCCATTATAATAATAATAATAATAAAGTCTTTATTTATCTTCTCACATAACATAAAGTAAAACAATGTAAATCTAGTAGTACATAAACAGAATTTTATTATGTGAGAAGCTGGTGCCTGAAGTAGGCATATATAAGCCTGTAATACAAGTCACCAGGTTCTCACCCCTCGAATGCTATGACATTGTATGAAATTATTCTAGGAACACAATAGATAGATAGATAAAAAAAAAGTTATTCTTATATTGTAATGAAATATAATTACAACGAAGATCCAGGATAAAATACTAATTAAGAGTGTATTAGGATATCAAATGTGTAAATACATATATGTATGTATGTATGTATGTATGGTGTTATATATTTATATTAGTGTAGTGTATTGTATGTGCGCGCGCGCGCATGTGTGTGTTTGTGTGTTTGTGTGTGTGTGTGTGTGTGTGTGTGTGTGTGTGTGTGTGTGTGTGTGTGTGTGTGTGTGTGTGTGTGTGTGTGTGTGTGTGTGTGTGTGTGTGTGTGTGTGTGTGTGTGTGTGTGTGTGTGTGTGTGTGTGTGTGTGTGTGTGTGTGTGTGTGTGTGTGTGTGTGTGTGTGTGTGTGTGTGTGTGTGTGTGTGTGTGTGTGTGTGTGTGTGTGTGTGTGTGTGTGTGTGTGTGTGTGTGTGTGTGTGTGTGTGTGTGTGTGTGTGTGTGTGTGTGTGTGTGTGTGTGTGTGTGTGTGTGTGTGTGTGTGTGTGTGTGTGTGTGTGTGTGTGTGTGTGTGTGTGTGTGTGTGTGTGTGTGTGTGTGTGTGTGTGTGTGTGTGTGTGTGTGTGTGTGTGTGTGTGTGTGTGTGTGTGTGTGTGTGTGTGTGTGTGTGTGTGTGTGTGTGTGTGTGTGTGTGTGTGTGTGTGTGTGTGTGTGTGTGTGTGTGTGTGTGTGTGTGTGTGTGTGTGTGTGTGTGTGTGTGTGTGTGTGTGTGTGTGTGTGTGTGTGTGTGTGTGTGTGTGTGTGTGTGTGTGTGTGTGTGTGTGTGTGTGTGTGTGTGTGTGTGTGTGTGTGTGTGTGTGTGTGTGTGTGTGTGTGTGTGTGTGTGTGTGTGTGTGTGTGTGTGTGTGTGTGTGTGTGTGTGTGTGTGTGTGTGTGTGTGTGTGTGTGTGTGTGTGTGTGTGTGTGTGTGTGTGTGTGTGTGTGTGTGTGTGTGTGTGTGTGTGTGTGTGTGTGTGTGTGTGTGTGTGTGTGTGTGTGTGTGTGTGTGTGTGTGTGTGTGTGTGTGTGTGTGTGTGTGTGTGTGTGTGTGTGTGTGTGTGTGTGTGTGTGTGTGTGTGTGTGTGTGTGTGTGTGTGTGTGTGTGTGTGTGTGTGTGTGTGTGTGTGTGTGTGTGTGTGTGTGTGTGTGTGTGTGTGTGTGTGTGTGTGTGTGTGTGCGTAGATTATATTTATCTTCATAGGAGCGATTCCGTTAAATCATAATCTAATTTCAGTAACCAGTCATGTACGTATTTTCTGCAATGATATTTATTGTTAGAATATATAGATAATTTTTCATTTATTTTATTGTATAAGAATCCACCCAAGTAGCAAAAGAATTTTTTTGTATATGTCTTCTTTGTTGCAAATGTTGCGCAAACTGTATTTTTACGTCTAACTCCTACAAATTTATGGGGATCATAGGTATTTTCACTGTGTTGCTTCAACAATGTATAGAGAATAAACAGCTGACGTACCGTTAGTACCTGCCAGTATCGATAAAGAAGTTCAGTTGGATGTCTATAAGAGAAGAACCCGCAAACTTTTAAAATGGCCCTTTGTGATATTTCTACGCGCTTCATAACTGTTTTAGGAGCACCGCCCCAGGAGGTGATGCAATAAGTAAGAAGGCTTTGCGCTAGTGCATAGTAGATACGTGTTAAAGCTGATTTATCTAGCACATGGCGTACATTTTTGAATATGTATATTGATTTAGATAGTCTATTGGATAATACTTCGATATGATTTTTAAAAGAAAGGTTGGAATCTATTATTACACCAAGATACTTATTTTTTTTTTACAGCCCTTCACAAGTCCACTGCTGAACATAGGCCTCCCCCAAAGAATGCCACAAAGCACGGCCCTGAGCCACCTGCATCCATCGACTTCCTGCATGTCTTACCAGGTCGTCACTCCATCTCGTGGGGGGACGCCCTACACTTCGCCTACCGGTACGAGGCTGCCACTCGAGAACCTTTCTTCCCCATCGGTTGTCGGTTCTTCGAGCTATATGGCCGGCCCACTGCCACTTCAGCTTACTAATCCGTTGGGCTATGTCGGTTACTCTGGTTCTACTGCGGATATCCTCATTCCTAAGTTTATCACGCAGAGAAACTCCGAGCATAGCCCTCTCCATAGCTCGCTGAGCGATCTTGAGCTTCCTCATACGGCCAGCAGTGAAGGACCACGTCTCAGTTCCATAAGTCATCACTGGCAACACGCACTGGTTGTACAATTTCGTTTTCAGGTTTTGAGGTATGTCTGACGAGAAGATGTGTCGTAGCTTCCCGAACGCTGCCCAGCCGAGTTGAATCCGTCGATTCACCTTTCGGTCGAAGTTGGACTTACCTAGTCGGACTATTTGTCCCAGGTAAACATACTCGTCAACAACTTCGAGCTTAGTGCTCCCAACAACTACCGGCATAGGTGTGACATGGACATTGAACATGATCTTTTTTTTGTCCATGTTCATCTTAAGACCTATCCGTTGGGAAACACTATCGAGGTCATTGAGCATAGTGCTTAGGTCCTCCAGCGATTCTGCCATAAGGACTATATCGTCGGCAAATCGAAGGTGAGTGATGTACTCGCCATTGATGTTGATACTGTATCCTTTCCAGTCCAGAAGCTTGAAAACGTCTTCCAATGCAGTGGTGAAGAGTTTCGGGGCTATGACGTCACCCTGTCTTACACCTCTCTGCAATTGGATAGGTTTCGTACTCTGGTTCTGTACTCGGATAGCCATCATAGCCCTACTGTACAAGCACTTCAACACTTCGATATACCGACAGTCAACTTGGCACCGCTGAAGGGACTGCAGCACCGCCCAAATTTCGACGGAATCAAAGGCTTTCTCATAGTCCACATACGCCAGACATAGTGGCAAATTGTACTCTTCGGACTTCTGTACAATTTGCCGAAGGGTATGTATGTGGTCTATGGTGCTAAAGCCCTTTCGGAAACCGGCTTGTTCGGGAATCGGGAATCGGGCTGGAAGTCGTCAAGTCTGCGCGCGAGACGATTCGTAATGACTCTCGAAAACAGCACGTAGACGCGGCTCAGAAGGGAAATCGGTCTGTAGTTCTTCAAGAGAGCGTTGTCACCTTTCTTGAAGAACAAGACCACCGCACTTCTGCTCCACGCCTCCGGTGTAATGCCACCATGAAGGACGGAATTAAGATACTTAATGTTATGGACTAATTCTATTTTGTTACATTTACATGATTTAATATTAATATTTGAGAGACATTTGTGTGAGATCAGAGGTTTATTGATAATATGATCAAGGCGTTCTTTACGTATTGTGAAAGCAATGTATTTGGTTTTTTCAGAATTCAATGTAAGAAAATTAGTTTGCAACCATACATTTATCAAATTAAGTCCCATCTGCGCAGCATCCTGAACAGCTTCCCAGGAATTTGTAGAAAAAAGAAGGCATGTGTCATCAGCATATTATGATATTATATGTCCATAAGGAAGCTGAATAGAAGTGAGATCGTTTATATAGACGAGAAATAATGTAGGACCTAGAATGCTGCCTTGGGGTACACCGTAGGAAATTAAAGCCTCGTGACTAATATAATCTCCGATTTTAGTGCATTGTGTTCTATTACAGAGATAATCTTTAAATAGAGCAAGTTGCTTTCCTCTAATACCACATAATTCCAACTTTTCTATTAGAATGCAGGTAGAAACAGTGTCAAACGCCTTGGCGAGATCAAAAAAAAATTCCAATGACTTTGTTATTTTTGTCCAAATTTCTAACTACGTAATCTGTTAAGTCATGTACTGCTTCATCAGTGGATCTGCCCTGCCGAAAACCAAACTGGTTAGGGGATAGTACTTTTTTACTTTCTAAGTAGTTCGTGAGTTGTTTGTTTATAATTCGTTCAATTATTTTCGAAAAACATGGAAGAATTGAAATCGGTCGATAGTTGCCGACATTATCTCTGTCTCCAGATTTATAAATTGGATGAATAATAGACCGTTTAAAAACTTGAGGAAATACACCTTCTTTAAAGCAAAGATTACATATATATGTCAATGGCCCAACAATATATTCTTTAATGTTTTTTATGAAACAGTTAGAGATATTGTCCCATCCATTGGCACATTTGTTTTTTAGGCTCATGATAAGTCTGGAAACTTCTTCTTCGTCAGTGTTGAGTATTACAAAGGACGACGTACAGTTCCGTGTTGGTCTAATTGCTAAAGAACTTGTAACCCTTTCCTTAACTGCAATATTATCAGCAAGTTGTTTACCTATATTCACAAAATAACTATTAATTTAATTGATAGCCTCTTGAGGTTTCTTGGCGCTGTTAAGCAGTTCAGTAGAATCAGTTTTCATTTTCGTGGTATTTGTTATCTCTTTAATGGTTTCCCAAAGCTTTTTATTATCTTTACCTGCTTTACTAACTTTATCTCTATAATAAGCCATTTTAACTTTTTTAATCATGGAGTTACAATAATTTCGATATCTTGTATATGTTAATTTTATGATATTATTGCCAGGAAAAGATTTATATTTTTTAAATAAATTATCAAGATTTCGTATACATTTTAAAATTCCTAATGTAATCCAGGGTTTTATAGGTCTTAAACGGTTCGAGATTGTAACTTTAATTGTATTCGCTATCAATAATTGTTGTAAATATGATACAAAAAGTGTAGCAGCCTCATTTGCGTTAGAACATTTGAATACAAATTCAAAGTTATTTTGTTCTAATTCTAATCTAACTTTGTCATAATCAATTTTCGTTTGAGTTCTAGATGTAAAATTATTTTTTTTGCTTGGTGTTTAAACATAATATCACAGCTTGATGGTCAGTTACCGTCGAATTAAAAACTGCTGTAGTGGCTGCCATAGTTGAACGCAACATAACGTGATCTAAACAAGCACCGAGTCTCGTAGGCATATTGTGAGCAGGAAGAAGTCCATGAAATGCATTTAGGTTAAGATACTCAGTTGATCTGTTATCAGTTGTATGATTTACTATATCTATATTTATATCGCCCATCACAGATAAGTTTTTATGGGAAGACAACCACGTAAGAATTACGTTTAAAGATTGTAAAAACAATTCTATATTTTGAAAGCTAGGCGAACGATAAATTGCAACTGTAGCAATACTTTTGTGTTTTATTACCACACAGTTTCCCTCAGCAAACATGGGCTCCGTAATTAAAACCTCAATATTATTTTTGTAGTAAATTACGATACCATCATTTTGGTTATAGGTCTTTATAGATTTGTAATATGTGTAGCCAGGTATTTGTGGTATTATGGAATTACACAATAGCCAACACTCGGTTAAAATAATAATATCACATTGTATTCTAATTTGCGTTAAAATAACTAGGAAGTCATCTATATTACGAGAGATACTGCGAATGTTTTGTTGTATTATTGTGAGGCATGTACTTTCGTCAATCTTTAATAAATGGAAGTTTTGTGTATCGCATCTCGCCATATCCGATACAGTAACATTGTCAACATTATGTGTAATTTCATTTAAATGATTGAATTTTATAAAGAGATAACTGCTTATTACAAACAATTGATGCCGATATATTATACATAAGTAATGGATATTGTGTAAAAAGAAAACCAAAGAATATTATTATAAAAAAGTAAAAACTAATTTTATACACAAAATGTCTAAAAATACTAAACAAGGTACAAATTAGTGCATCTAGCACTATTATTTTGTTGAAATTCCTTATTTTTTCTACTTTATTAAAGAGTTTACATCATTAACTAGATAACTAGGCGCAATAAGGCTTAAAACTTTAACTTCATGGGAACGAATAGAAAAGCCATTAAACCTCTGGCATTTTGCATTGTTCCACTATTACTGCGATTTGCAATTTAACTGCGGCAACTGCAAATCTTGTTTAATGTAGCGCCATTCAGACGGCCTAAGTGTAGTTAAGCTGTATATGCTATGTTATTTATGAAACTGAATTTCAATAATACATTTGTGTTGAATTGCATTCAATAATAGATATTGAAACTCATCTAATAATACATATGCGATAAAATGAATAATATATAATTATAAATGTACTCCACACTAGCAGTTCCCTAATTAATATAATAAGTACACCTAGCATACCTGGCAATAATGTCATATCATAATATATATATTTGAAATTAAGTTTAAAATTTGGCTACTCTGTAAAATGTACTCTACTCTACTCTGTATAGACGAAAAGAAAAATAACTACCCACATACTAAAATATGTGCCCGAGGTGATCGGTCCTGTTTAATTTCGCAAACAATCATAAATTTGTCTTTGAACTTAAAATGTATCCCACATACATAGCAGATTTTTGAGGCAGAGCGATAAGGATTGTTGTGTAGTGCACGCATAATGTTGTAGCTACAGGAAAACTTAAAAGACTGTTCTTAAGTTTTAGATATGTTCCGAATTGTATTTAAAAAAAATATATTTTTCACAAACCCCTTTTTGATAACAATTCTGTTTCTTATATAGCGTTTGATTCTTATAAGAAACAGAATTGATAACAATTGTTTCTTATAAGAATCAAAAGCTATATAGGGCAAACTAAAACGAAGGTCAGAAATCGCTAAAAACTTTTCCCATATATTTCGTGGGCCATGAGACTACAACTTACTTTTATACTCCACAAAATCTTTTTATTAATGATAGACTGAAGTTTGGTCGGTGAAAAGCCAATAAGGTTTCAAACTTCTGATGTTGTGCATATTATACCTAAGTACTTATATCTGCGATTATTGTCACATGAAACATCGTCTTCATTAGTTTTGAATTGATAGAACATGTCAATTTCAAATTCCATCAAGCGGAAACAGTGTACATTGAATTGACACAATGTCAATCCAACGCACAAAATCAATTTATTTTTTTAATAATTTATTTAAATAATGTAATATTTTCATATTTAAAAAATTATTTTCATCGGATGCGTTTAACATTATAACATACATTTTATTTATTTAATTTATTAATATTAATTTTATTTATTACTAATAATTGCTCATTATTTTATCTTCAAAAAATTGTGAACGGAAAAAGAAATTTACTAATATGACATTAGTATTATTTTGTTTAATTTGAAAACAACATTTTAAATAGTTTTCTGCTTGTGGTTACCGGTCTTCGGAAGTCGAAGAATCAAAAACAAAAGCGCCTGCTCTTAACATAGATAGTTGCAATGGACTACTATGACGTACTCCTATAAAATAAGGAAAGTCTGCCGATCATAGGCTCTCGCTCTATTATGACTAGCTAGAACTAGATGACTAGACTAGATGTCAACAGTTTTGGATAGGTATAGGATTAAAGAATCAAATACCTATTACGATTAGCGCTAACGATAAAGGTTATTACTTCTTTTAAATATTCTCTAAGATGATGACTGTATCTACTTAGTCTGTTACCAAGTACAAATGAAGATCGCATTTTAATTTAGCGGCAGATTACCCCTGAAGCTTAACAGCTTAGTTAATATAAATAGAGATCTTTCTTACATCTCTCATCATCTTTTTATTACGTTTAGATTTCACTCATCGCATCACAACAGCCAAACAAAGTCCACTACTGAACATAGACTTCTCCCATAGATTGCCTCCTTTAGAGGAAGTTTGTCATTGTTGTCAACCTTAACAGGTGAGTTAACAGCAACAGTTTTCTATTATGTTGAGTGGATATCAAGAAGATGCTGCTGCCTGTTTTCTTCTATCGTCCCTTATGACACCCACGGAATGACATAGAGCAATAAATTCACTTATGCCACCACTACACGATGAAGAAAATTACAAGGGAGTTTACAATACGTAATAAATATTCGAAATAAACATACTAAATTCATCTTATTTTTTTATAGAAGAGTGGGCAAACGAGCATGCAGCTCACCAGATGCTAAGTGTCTACCGCCGCTCATGAACAACCACAACAGCAGGAGAATTCCAAGTGCATTGCCGGCCTTTTATAAAGGAGTAAGCTCTTTTCTTGAAAGTCCCTAAGTGTTAAGGATCCGGAAAATTCTCCACAGAGAAGTTGTACGAGGAAGAAAACTCCTAAAAAAATGCACCGTAATAGACCGCCAATCGTCCAGATTATAAGTATGGTATCATGAATTTTGACGCGATGTGCGTTCGTGAAACTTGTTGGCTGGAATTAATCCGAACAATTCGTCAGAGCACTCCCCGTAGTAGATTCGATAGAAAATGCAAAGGGATACAACATCCCTACGCAGCGTCAGTGAATCAAGCCGATCAGAAAGAACTCAAACGTCGACGATTCGAACCGCTGTGCGCTGGATGCGGTCAAGTAAGAAGGAGCTGGCACTGGGGTCCCCCGGCCCAGAGATGAGAACAGTATTCAATGTGAGGCCGAATTTGCGCTTTGTAAAGTTGCAAGCGATGTGCCGGCATAAATACTGTCTCGCTCTGCTGAGCACGCTAAGCTTTTGAGAGGCCAATTTGGCCTTCCTTTCCAAGTGACCACGAAACTGCACTCTATTCTAGCAAATCCGCCCACAATAGTAGGATGCATAAAATGAGCACATCCTATCCCAATCGGCCGACCTATAGTGCCAAACATGGCGGCAGCCTGCAGAATACAACCGCGACGTTTTTTTATAGGATAAGGGTGACAAACGAGCACACAGTCCACCTGATGGTAAGTGGTTGCTGCGGCCCATAGACATCTACATCTATCCTCTATTACAAATCAAAATGTAGATGCGTTGTCACCCGTGAGGACTAAGATGGAATGCCTCATTTCCAGTAAAAAGGGGCTCCGGCCACCTGCACTCACCAAGCGAAACGCAGAGGTAAACCTCTATTTCACGCTGGTTTTCTGTGAGGTCGTGGTACCACCCCGGTTCGAGCCGGCCCATCCGTGCGACAGCAAAAGCTGCCGCGTGGCTCTACCACTGATATTTTTATTTATTGTAAGTAGCAAAACACTCCGGACAAGACAATAGTCCTATCAGCCTAGAGGGGCGTCAACGGAAACCTGATATCCGTTCGGATGAGAGGTCAGCAGAAGGTCCAACAGGGAAGGTGTATGATGCTACACATCTGATATTATGCCAAGGCAAAGTAATAAAAAGATCTCCCCGCATAATCGATTAAACGTGAACCAAGCTATTCAGCATGGTAGGCATTAAAATCGCCAAGGATCACGATCTCTGCGGATATGATCTGTTGTAGCAAGGAATCTGCAGCCATTTGGACATGGTCGATGAGTCGGTCGGTTTCAGCATTCCTGCTATGGGACCTATGGTGGCACCCGTAGACGCGGGGATGGTCGTCGCTGTTTTCGCACAGCCATAGGATGGACAAATCCGTATCTTCTAGTCTTTTAGTCTCTCCGACGTATACGAAAATTCCACCCCGAGGCACAAAGGAGTGTTCTAATTTGTACCTCGGGTAGGAGAGATATGAAGTAACTGCCGGAGAGGACACCTGAGTTGTGGTTAGAAGGAGCAAGGCCGGCTTCACCATCTTCAGATGGTAGTGGATAGCGTTAAGTTTGGAATGAAGTGCAAAAATTCACGGATAGCGTGACAGTGGTCGCCTTCGTCCCATTGCTACGCTTGCTCCGAGCAGTTTTAGTCGTTAGCGGAATTTGTGGGCATCCGGCCACTCACCAAGCTAAACGCAGAGGTCAATCTCTACTTCACGCTGGTATTCTGTGAGGTCGTGGTACCACCCCGGTTTGAGCCATCCGTGCGACAACAAAAGCTACCGCGTGGCAGTACCACTGTTATCTTATTTAAATGGCTAAAGACCTGCCGACCGTCTGGTTCTCCTACGGTGAAAAGGAGAGGGTGGAAGTAAAGCATGTAATTTCTGCGCACACTCTGCTTGTATCCTAAAGAATACCCAGAGGCTGGTTACTGTGCGCCCGTGCTCGAGGTAGACAAAATTAGTTTCAACCAAATCAAGGTGACCAATAAGCCTGTTAGCACGTTTCTGGTTTTTTATATGTGGCAAATTTCGGGATCATTATTCAATTTTTTTTAGACATTTCCTTCCGCCTATGCCAATGGGTGTTGGTAAAACATTTAAAGGAATAAGCGGAAATCATTGTGTTTAGTATGAATATTTATTGCTTGTTTTTACTTCCTATGTTATTAGTTGCGGCATAAGAGAATTCACTGCCCTATCTCATTAGTGAAACAGAAACAGAAGATGGGCAACAGCATCTTCTTGATAACCAATCAAAAAAAGATAACAATGTGGCTGCTCATCCGTCTGATAAACTGGACAACTATGTCAAAAATCTTCCAAATAGTGGACTTAGGCTGTAGTGATGTGTTTGTTAAGGCTTAAGAAAATCCATTACCTATTTCATCCCATGGGTGGCGTAAGAGGTTACTGTGGGAGATGTTTAATAAATTACTTCTTTTTAACGGGCGACACGTATGTTCAGCGTCAGCAGGGCAGATTGTTTAAAGGCCGATAACGTGAGGTAGAACTTAATAAGTCTATTTTGTACAGTAACCTCCGATAAAAAAAAGACAAATACTTACCTGTTTTTCTAATTGACCTCGTTTCCGTAATATGTACATGGCATTATCACCTTATTTAGAAATTTAATTATTGAATTTTTATATAGTAATTTTACATAACCTATCAAAATACGCTGTTACCTCACTTCTCCTTGCTTTTAATAATCATTATTGATATCCACTATAAAAGTTATTTCTATATTATACATATTAATTTTCTTCCCGGATTTATGACATTAAATTGCGAATGCTCAAAATATTTTTTTCGCCCTTCTTTAAATAAGGAAACATAATTTCATTGAATCTTGTAAGGTGGACCCCAGGGAGTTGTTATGAAAATACGCTTTGCTTTTGGCTTTACAATGGTATACTTGGCGACATTGACAAATTGCTCAAAAACGTGGTCTTGTTTACTGCGAAAATAACTTCCAAAATACTATTTCGTTACGATTTTATATTTATTTATAAAGTTTATTTTTATTTCTTTACTATTCATCGTTTTTAGATTATCAATAATTAATTATGAATCTTCGAGGGCCATCACAGTGCCTAGGTTCTACTTTTCTGCTTTTTAGTCCAAAAACACCGAACCAACATTTAACAGACTGCTGATGGGAAGCAGCATTACCATTGCCAGCGTGAGGGCAAAGAATGATAACTATTACTAACGCAAGTCCTCCCCTAATAGCATTCGTTGTATAATAGCCGTTCCGACGTCACTCGGTCATCCCTATTAAGGATTTAATCACTACGTAGTCGGTGTGTACGGTGTCGGTGAATAGTGTATCTCATTTATAATGCTGGAAAAGCGAAGTAATTTAGGACTATGTTGTAAATATAAAATGGTTAAATTTTATTTAAAATTATTTTATTTCGTTTTTTTATTTTCTACCAATTTCATTAAGCCATTGGTTCTCGGTAATTTTTATTGTACATATTTATTCTCAATAAAGATATATTCACTATAGCGATTTTCATAACACTTAATCAGTCTAATATTCCTGTGCGGACAGTCCAGTGCTTTTATTAGTAGTACGTAATTAAGAGGATTAAATCAGTTCGTTAGTAAGTTTATGTAGAGGATCGGCGGTGAGGCGAGGATATCAGCTCTGCAATCACCATCGCACCTGTCCAGAGAAGTGAGCTTGGAAATAAATTATTCTAACTTTCTTTTTGGGCACTAAACCAACAAAACTTGTGAATGTGAGTCATATTGATTACAGCGCTACGTAACGGATACTAGAATAGCAATGATCAATCGGCTAGACAAAGAAAATATATTGCGATTTAAATCGCTTAGTTATACGGTCACTAACAGACGCAACAACTATTATTTTTTATTTATAATTAATATAATACAAGGATATATGATCCAAATGTTAACTTCTAAAACTTGACTTATAACTAACTTGATATTTTTTTTTTTATAGGAGAGGGGGCAAACGAGCATGCGGCTCACCTGATGGTAAGTGACTACCGCCGCCCATGAACAACCGCAACACCAGGGGAATTGCAGATGCGTTGCCGGCCTTTTAAAAAGGAGTAGGCTCTTTTCTTGAAAATGTTATTGTTATTAATGTTAATAGTAAAAAGTGTAGTTACGGAAAATATACAACCCACTGCTGGGCACAGGTTTCCTCTAATTTCTGAGTGTTATCATCAGCAGTAGTAAATAAAAAAGTACTTACCATAATATTTTCTATTAATAAGTATATCCTTAAGAAATAAATTATGTTTAGAAAGTCCCTATGCCGCCCATCACTTAAACAAAATATTACTTCCCTTTAATTTGACTTCATGCTCTACGTGTTGAGATTCCAAATCAATTTTATTTAAATATAATTCTTAGAGATCGTAAAATGTTGTATATAAGCAATCTATTAACGCAAAAGCGGTTCAAAAACAAAAGTTGAAAGTTTTTATCTAAGCGGTATTATATGTGAACAGACGACATGAACCAATTAATTGAAACATGTGAAAAGTCTGGGAATGTATCAAATTGCCATTCAATTGGTGATTAACACAAAATCAAGAGGATCACATCGACGGCCTTTTGATTAATAAGTCAAACAACTATCGACCAACAGCTCAAGTTATTTTTTTTATTTTTATTTTTTACTTATTATAAGCCAGTGCTTAACCACAATCCCACCTGGTGGTAAGTGGTGATGTAGCCTTAGATGGTAAATCGCACTGTCTTATCGTAACAAAAGCCTATTCACTCTTGCCTTGAAGACGCCTATTCGGACGGAAAGATAGACGCCGGCAAATTATTCCATCCTTTGCTGTATGCATTAAAAAAGACGAAGAAAACCGTTTGGTTCTAATGCGTGGAATAGTGACAACAAAAGGATGAAGACCCACCGACCGTCTGGTTGTCCGATGGTGGAAAGGGGAATGAAGGCGTGTAATTCCTGCGCACACTCACCGAAATGCATCCTATAGAATACCGAGAGACTGGCTACTCTGCGCCTGTGCTCGAGGCTGACAAGATTGGCTTCAACCAAATCAAGGTCACCGATGAGCCTCTTAGCACGTCTCTCCACTGAGTCCAATGCTGCCAGGTGGCATTATGCAGCACCAGCCTATATGTGACAGCAGTACTCCATGCACAACCGGACTTGCGCTTTATATTAGGTAAGAAGCTGCCCCGGCGTGAAGTACCGCCGCACCCTTGCAAGGACACCAAGTTTCCCTGCGGCTGCTTTGGCTCTGGACTCAATGAATCGCCCAGGTTCGGAGAAAATTCAATCCCTAACAACTGAAGGGGGTCAGTGTACTCCAAGGATACATTCAAGAAAGTAGGAGCCAAGGCGAGCGGGCTCCTTTTAGCGGTAAAAAGACACGCTTGTGTTTTGGAGGCGTTAAATCTGCCCCATTTGGAAACTGCCTGTAGTCTAAGACTCACACGCTCAACCATAGCCTTTCTTTCTGACTGGATTTGATCCGAACTGGCCCGGGCGCATGTTTAGTATCTCTCCACAACTGTGCTGCCATCTGCATACCCATAGACACCGGGAATGAGCAGATCATTTATATGTGGCAGGAAGAGAGTTGCGGAGAGAACGGACCCCTGAGGAACACCGGCGTTAGTCGCCACAGTATTGGATGAGCAGCCATCAATGACGACCCGGAGGGACCGTTCACTCAGAAAGTCCTTTACCCAGACAATTAGGCTACGCTGAAAGGTACGCTGAAAGCTTTCCCAATAGACTAGCATGCCAAACCCTGTCAAAAGCCTTCGAAACATCGAGGGAAACAGCAAGTACTTCACCACTGTTCTCAAGGGCTTCGCCCCATATGTGAGTGGCATACGTTAGAAGGGCCCCAGTTGATCGATTTCGGCGAAACCCGTACTGGCGATCACTAAGGAGATCATTTTGCTCTAGGTATGCCATGACGTGGGCGTTCAATATACGCTCCATATCTTGCAGAGTATGGAGGTAATTGAAATTGGCCTATAGTTGGCAGGGTCGGTACGGCTACCTTTTTTAGGCACAGGCTGCACATTGGCCAGCTTCCAAGATTTATGCACTATTCCAGCCCTGAATGAGAGGCGGAACAAGCGTGTCAACACAGGAGACAACTCAGGTGCACAGACCTTTAGAACTATAGCTGGTATACCATCAGGTCCACTAGCTTTGTTCAAATCTAGACTTCGCAAGGTTTTAAGAACCTCCTTGTTGGTGATACGGACATCAGACATAGAGGTACCGGCTATACAACTCGGCTGGGTAGCGTTCGGGAAGCTACGACACATTTTCTCGTCAGACATAGCTCAAAACCTTAAGAGGATTGTGAAGCTGTAAATTTTCATACAAAAAGCGATAACGTTTTACCCCCCGTAAATATAGTCCAATTTTTATAATTTTTGGAAATGTTGTAGATATGACAAAAAACTAGGCCCGTACGTTTTTATTTTAAGGAAATATTGTATACAATATAAGTTATTAGCATCTAAATATCTATATTTTAGACTTAAAAACTTCCTCGAGCGTTTTTATTTTTTTAAATTAAACTAAACTGATTACTAAAAAAAGTAAAACGTACAGGCCTAGATTAAAGTGTACTAAATCTAATAAGACCAAAATTGTCTTATTTTGTAAAGTTTTAGGGGGGTAAAAACGTTATCGCCGGAAACAATATTTCAAAAAGAAAATGTAGGCAATTGCCTTCAAGACTTGCAACTCTCTCTATCGCACGATACGGGTCGGGGGGCAGGGGCATATTGTAGTGATATTAGGCGTGTTGGAGCCGTGCTAGCTCTGATGGTTTGTGTTCGCTATAAGTTTCACAGTAGGTACGCGAGAAACCCGGGTTCGATCCCCGCTGGCACCAATGAAATTGTTAATTGCAATTTTAAGTGCCGATTTACCACGTGCTCGGCTGTGAAGGAAAACTTCGTGAGGAAACCTGCATGTCTGACAAATGAGAAAAAAAATATATTTCGAAGACGTGAAGTTCGCCAACACACATTGGAGCAGCGCAGCGGACCTTTCCTTGCCCTAAAACCCTCTCAGAAATGAGAGGAGGCCTGTGCCCAGCAGTGGGACGTGTATATTGGCTGTAACTTTTAGAGTTGTTATCGATATTATTATTGGGAGGGACTATATACTAGGGAGGAGAAAATAATATCGATAACCTAGAAAGATAATACCTCTCATGAAAAAGTTAATGTCTGTGATTATTCAGTGTTTATCGATTATTTAGTTATTAGTTTAGTCTTTATTGAATAACGACATTAAATTAAAAATATTTCGAGTTTACAATAAAGTAGGTAGGTAGGCAAATAAATAAAAAGTAACAACTTGAAGAAATTATTATTGTTTATTATTACATATTACTTAATTACACTCTTTCTCGAACTGCCATTTCTCTAGGAACTCGAGGGTCAATCATTTCTGGTAATAAACATAAAAAATGAAATGAGTAAAGTCTTGGCTGCATTTTTGCTGGCCAAAAGTGATCATAGTATTTAATTTTTTCCTACGCCGAACCACATGGTTTATTAAATTATGTACGACAACATGAAAAAGTTGTGTCCATATTACGAAAAAACAAAATTGCCTACCAGTGATATGTAATTATCCCTGGACCTGATAATAGTAGTCATGGTTTCTTTTTTTCTTTTTGTCCTTCTCGTATCAAACAAAATTTGATCTGTTTTTAGTTATGGCCACCAAATGTAGCATATTAGAATCAGAAATAAGACAATTTCATTTAGAGAATCATGTCCAATAAGACCATCGGGAGTTGTCCCTAAATAATAATCTTCGGAATCAATAAACAGTCCACACTCCCAAACTTTTAGATTGTTTCCTAATCTTGATTCTTTGCGAAATATTAAATTAATGAAATTGCAATCGAAATATTTTTTTTATTTGCTGAATGATTTATTTGTACAATTCTGCGCCCATACTACTTATCTGACTCAATCTTGACTAACCCGAAGACGGTATTGTATATGTATGTATGTATATATATATATATATATATATATATATATATATATATATACATACTTATTACACATTAGTTATTATTATTGTATTCTTTATTTGTCTATCTCGGAGTCACTGAAAAGTAAATAGAAGCATAATAGTTTAAATTATATTTTATGGCTAACTAACGCGGGCGAAGTCGTGGGTGAAAAGCTAGTTTACCTATATAATTCGGTTCATCGTTTAAATTTCTGTGAGAGCGTAGTCGTTCCCCGGTCGAGCCGACCGACTCGTGCTACAACTATACTACTAACTAGCTGATCCTCGCGACTTCGCCCGCGTGTTATTTGGGATTTTAGTTTTTTTGCGCGGAACCCTAATTCTTTTTCTAAAATAAAATTAGCCTAAGTTACTCCTCATGACATCAGCTGTCTGCCAGTGAAAGTGCCGTAAAAATCGGTCCAGTCGTTTCAGAGATTAGCCGGAACAAACAGACAGACATAAATTTTAAAAATTGTGTTTTTGTTATAAGTATCGTATATACTTTCGTATAGATATAGCTGCAGCATGGCTATACCATGTATAAAAATTTTACTAATGAAATCTTTGTATCTCGAAAATCTTACATAAAAAATAACAGCCCACTTCTATAAGGTATATGTAGTAAGTCCCCACGTCTACATAGACTATGCAATATAATAAAATTGTAAATTAACACAAACAAATTCATTATGTAACTTGTCGTAAATGTACGCTAATATAGGCTATGAATGAATGAACGCTCCTGCTCCTGCTGCTTGTATCGTATTGTGCGTGAATTTTATTAGTGTAATATGTTGTATTTATGTTGTTCACGCCCGGAGCCCGGCGGGAGGCAGAGCGTGCGTTATGAAACAGATAGCATTTTTGAAAATACCTACTCGCGTCGCGTATCGTCACTTCACAATCCTCTTAAAACGAAATTGTACAACCAGTGCGTGTTGCCAGTGATGACTTACGGAACTAAAACGTAGTCCTTCACAGCTCGTCGTATGAGGAAGCTCAAGGTCGCTCAGCGAGCTATGGAGAGGGCTATGCTCGGAGTTTCTCTGCGTGATAAACTAAGAAATGAGGATATCCGCAGTAGAACTAGAGTAACCGACATAGCCCAACGGATTAGTAAGCAGAAGTGGCAGTGGGCCGGCCATATAGCTCGAAGAACCGACAACCGATGGGGAAGAAAGGTTCTCGAGTGGCAGCCTCGTACCGGTAGGCGAAGTGTAGGGCGACCCCCCACGAGATGGAGTGACGACCTGGTAAGGCATGCAGGAAGTCGATGGATGCAGGTGGCTCAGGACCGTGCTTTGTGGCATTCTTTGGGGGAGACCTATGTTCAGTAGTGGACTTATGAAAGGCTGTAATGATGAATGATGATGATGATATATGCAGTAAGTCTAAGTTTATTAGAAGTATATTTTTATATAATATTTTCATATCTAGGATTCTATATACTAAATTTGATCTCTATAAAATGTATATTGGGTCGGGGAAAAAGTTTTTTCATATTTTATTTACAAATTCAAGAATATGTTTTCAAACTTTAATTACATTTAACTTTGATATATATGTGCCATTTTTTTCGATAACTTATTGCCATCTTTTATCTAGTGACATATTCCCGTTTCTGTAGAAATTTTGGGATTTTAGATCAAAAAAATGCGATAAGTAGTTTTGACAATCCTCTCTTGATGTTAACTTAACAGTACCCAAAGAATTCTGAAGACCGACACAGGTGAAAATCTGAGGATGCAAATTCAGGACTATAATTATAGTGAATGCATTAAAATTTCCCAACCAAGCTCTCTTTTAATGTTTTCTGAGTGGCCAAAGACGTGTGAGGTATGGCATTACCATAATGAAATACCACTCCTTTTCTGTTAATCAATCCCGGCCGTTTTTTTTCTCAATTTCTTGCTTGAGTCCCATTAGTTGTTGGCAGTAGAGTTCCGAATCGATGGTTTTGCCTGAAAGTAAAAGCTCATATAAAACGATGCCCTTCCAGTCCCACCATACACCTTATTGCGTGTTAATCTGGGTTTCACAACAGTCTGTGGAGCTTGACTACCCTTTGGCTATGATCTTTTTACACGTTCTTGTCATAGGTAATCCACTTTACATCACCAGTGATCATTTCTTACAAGCTTTTTTTATACCAAATTTTTTTTAAGTAGTTCAAAATTGTTTTGTGGTCAATCTTTAATTTCTCAGCTTTTTTTTTTTTATAGGATAAGGATGACAAACGAGCACACAGTCCACCTGATGGTAAGTGGTTGCTGCGGCCCATAGACATCTACATCTATCCTCTATTACAAATCAAAATGTAGATGCGTTGTCTCCCGTGAGGACTAAGATGGAATGCCTCATTTCCAGTAAAAAGGGCCTCCGGCCACCTGCACTCACCAAGCGAAACGCAGAGGTAAACCTCTACTTCACGCTGGTTTTCTGTGAGGTCGTGGTACCACCCCGGTTCGAGCCGGCCCATCCGTGCGACAGCAAAAGCTGCCGCGTGGCTCTACCACTGTTAATAAGCTATGTCGCAACTACTAATATGCCGATCTTGTTCCACTTTTTCAAAAATAGCATCGACTTTATCCGTATGAGAGTGACCAGAGCAAGCTGCATCTCTGATATCAAAATTTCCGGACTGTAAACGGTCGAACCAACTTTGTGCTACTTTTACTGACACTGCATTATATCCGTAAACGACATAATTTTTTTTCGCAGCTTAAGTCATATTTTCCCTTCTTTGTAATTAAATTTCAGAATGTGTCGAATTTATTCGTTAGGTTTACTTATTTGGTCGGACAGTAAAACAATTAAAAAATGAAGGGAAAGCGTTTTTTTACTTTTTATTTTTATTTCTCTTAATTTCATTGCATTGATATTAAAACTAGCCAGACACAAACAGTACAATCAAAGATATTTTTCTTTAATATTATACATACAAAATACGAAGAAACTTTTTCCCCGGTCAATTATATCGTAAGTATATTAAAATAGTCCCTTTAATTGATTATGGCTTTTACCCGAGCTTTGCTACTGTTTATAAACATAATTAAGAACTTGTCATGACAGAGTTAGCATGAAACATCAATAAGAGCACTATTTAAGGACGGTGTTGGTTTGTTCACCTGAATTCAAAACTCAATGATTTATGGAATTGATATACATGCAAACATAGAACATCATGAAAGAACACCGTTTTCATAAATGCGCCTCGTCTACCAGTAATGCACATTGTTAGAAGGATGAATGATTTTTGCATTTATTAACATTTTTTTTTAAATAAAATAATTGCTATTTTTACATAAAAAAGGGGTTTTAGTGGCTTATGGTATGGATTTATCAAGTCCGCCGGCGCCGTAAACACAATAACTTTTGAGAATATCAATTGTTTAACTCAATTTATTTTTTTATCTCTTCATCTATTATGTGGGAAGCCACTGAATATAAATGGCAGTTTAATTTTGTTTTGTTTAGTTATAATTAATATTGATCGTCTCTAAAATGGTGAAATTTTCTTTGGTTTGATAGCCTTCTATGTAATTTATTTTATTAAATAGGCGGAAGCTGCACTCCGAGCTACAGCCACAGACCCACATAGTACCTTACTCCGGCCTTAAATGCCGTTGTGAGCGGTTTTTTGTTACAGTGGCTCGTGCAAAAAAATATCGACCGCGAAATACAAAATATTTCAAAAACCGAATTTGATACATACTTGACCAAGGTAAGATATTATTATTATTTTTATAATCACAGATTTTTATTACAATATTTTGTTTCGCTAAAAGCACACAGGATTTATATATAAATAAAAATATACTTATACGCCTTGAACTTTATAGACCTGAAGGTGTGTCGGTATCTGCTACTGGAACTCCTCGACGAGGAGAACCAGATGTGCCGAGATTGGGCTCGTTTTGTTAGTAATGATGAGACCTTACCTCCTTACTTGATAGACTGACTTAAAAGTGTACTTTAATGACTGCTACGGGAACTCCTCGACGAGGAGAACTAGATGTGCCGAGTTTGGGCTCGTTTTGTTAATTATGATGAGACTTTACCCCCGGACTTGATAGAAAGACTTGAAAGTGTACTTTGAAGACTGCCACTGGAACTACTCGACGCGAGAACTAGATGTGCCGAGTTTGGGCTCGTTTTGTTAGTTATGATGAGGCCTTACCCCCGGACTTTGATAGAGTGACTTGAAAGTGTACTTTGATGACTGCCACAGGAACTCCTTAACGTGGAGAACAAGATATGCCGAGTTTGGGCTCGTTTTGTTAGTTATAACGAGACTTTACCAACATACTTTGATATAGTGACTTTAAAGTGTACTTTGAAGACTGCTACAGGAACTCCTCGACGAGGAGAACTAGATTTGCCAAGTATGGACTCGTTTTGTTAGTTATGAAGAAACCTTACCTCCGGACTTGATAGAGTGATTTGAAAGTGTACTTTGATGACTGCTACAGGAACTCCTCGACGAAGAGAACTAGATGTGCCGAGTTTGGGCTCGTTTTGTTAATTATGATGAGACTTTACCCCCGGACTTGATAGAAAGACTTGAAAGTGTACTTTGAAGACTGCCACTGGAACTCCTCGACGAGAGAACTAGATGTGCCAAGTTTGGGCTCCTTTTGTTAGTTATGATGAGGCCTTACCCCCGAACTTTGATAGAGTAACTTGAAAGTGTACTTTGATGACTGCTACAGGAACTCCTCAACGTGGAGAACAAGATATGCCGAGTTTGGGCTCGTTATGTTAGTTATAACGAGACTTTACCTACGAAATTTGATAGAGTGACTTGAAAATGTACTTTGATGATTGCTACAGGAACTCCTCGACGAGGAGATCTAGATGTGCCGAGTATGGGCTCGTTTTGTGAGTTATGATGTGACCTCACATACGGACTTCATACAGTGACTTGAAAATGTCCTTTGATGACTGCTACAGGAACTCCTCACTAGGGAGAACTAGATGTGCCGAGTTTGGGCTCGTTTTGTTAGTTATGATGAGAACTTACCTCCGGACTTGTAGGAGTGACTTGAAAGTGTACTTTGAAGACTGCCACTGGAACTCCTCGACGAGAGAACTAGATGTGATATAATTAAACGTTTAAAGTTATTGTTCGTACTCATGTGTAAACATAATTTATTCTCGGTTAGTAAACTATTAAATTCACTTTATAATTTTCAATCAAAAGCATAAATATTTCCGAGAGATTTCCGTTTGAACTGAAATAGAAAAGTTATCAGGCGATGTTTCCACAAATATGACTTTAGCATTCAAACAAAATACACCAGTCTGCAACAGAATAGATTGCTTTTATATTTGAAGAAACGCTCGACAAATGTTTTGTTCATATTGATTTTACTTTAATACACATATCGAGAAGGCAGCTCAATATCGAGATAAATAGTCACACGCTGTGTATGAACTGCAATTAATCCCCATATACGTTAGTATTGCAGAAATGTAGGAAACTATATTTTTTATGATTTTACTTTATTATTAAATAGTAATATAATGTTATAAATGTTACGTGTATTCATTCCACTATCAAGTCGTAAAAATCCATTGGTCTCTTCCGTGATAGTGAGAATTTGTCTTAATTTTCATGCTTGAGTTATTTACGGTTAATGGTTAATTATAGCCAGCAATTGATTAAGAGCTTTACCTTCATGTAACCACATCTATATAAGCTTCTCAACTTTGATGCACTTTAGGCTAACTAGGTTTGATCAGATTGTGTATCGCATATTATTGTTATGTGACTGTGACTAATTGTTCCAATACAATACTTTTATAGCATGCTCAAAGACATTTGAGCATAGTATTGAAAAGTATGTAACGTACGTACATTATTATACATTTATATAATAATGTACGTAGTAGTATTTATACATTTTAAAATTATATATTTCCTCGCACAAATAAAAACAGTGCCTTGCATTAATTTATGCATTACAACCTATTGAATTCTACTGTTGAAAATAGGCCTCTCCATAGATTGCCATATGGGGATATTTGCCATAGTTGCCTCGCGTGGCACGCGAACCGGCAACCACTGTTATCAGGAAGACTCATCACTTGATTTGTGTGCGTTCGTTCCAGTACGCTTAGTATCGTTGAATTGTGTAAATATACACAATTCAACTATATAAGCCGACGCCTTTTTCTAAATTAAAATTTAAGCATCACAGCACGTAACTGACGATAAACCTGTACCACTCTTCTCCATGTTCTCAACGATTTCTTCTGTATTATTATTTCAATAATAAATTAAATTTAATATTTATTTTTAGTTATAAATTAAATGATAGAAAGATAAACATTGAAATCTGAGACTGCAGAACGAGTAGAACAAAAAATAAGAGAAAGAAAAGCGTGTTTATATGAAATATATGCGATTGATGGGGGCGTGTATAGCATGAGAGAATAAGAAGGCGACAATTTCCGAACTGATAATTTCAGATCGTAGGTGGCTCGAATGAAATGTCACAAACACGAGGACAATTACGCTCATATCCAAATATAATAATTTTTAGTTCTATTCATATATAGGCTACAGAGCTTAGCCTATTATGTTGCATAATTTTTATTTAAAACTATTGTGGCGGCACAAGCGAAACAACATCGAAAGTCTGAATCGCACTATTCAAATTTTCGAAGTAAAAGCCGCTCTCCGGGCAGCACACCTTGCCCGGTGGGAGATCTCCCCTTTTCCTTTCACCGGCCACAGTGCTGACCCCAACGTGATTTGAACACGCAACCAACAATCTTCGGAAAACTACAACTTCAAGCTTTCGTCATTATTCTCAAGAATACCAAGAATCGTCTTCTGCAGTCTTCAGCACCTTTAAGCCAGTCCAACTTGTCTTAAAGTCCACTCAATGCAGATTTATAAGGCAGACTTCTGGCACTTGCACCAGCACATCGTTCTCACCGACATCACTTGCAAGTGCGTAGTATGATAAGCATTACACACTGGCATATCGTTTGCACTGGCGTTACTTGCCTTTACGTACCATCATACATTCCCACCTGTATTAAGGACGCACCAGCAATCGGACTGCACTATCGACCGCCGATCTGAGCACGGGGGTCATATGGCAGCGCCGTAGCGCCATAAGCGAAACAACATCGAAAGTATAAATCGCGCTATTAAAAGTTCTGAAGTATAGCAGTATATAATATATATAGAAGAGCTCCCAACTACCATTCGAATCGTTGGCCGCTTCCCGGGCAGAACACCTTGCCCGGTGGGAGATCACACCTTTTCCTTCCACCCACCACAATATTTACCAACTGTAAGTTCTATATTATTGTAATGAGACAGTTTTAAATTCAAATTCAAATTTCTTTAGTTGCTATAAATAGGGTTGAAAGGGACGAAGAGAGAACGAAGTGTGAAATATGGGTAAATCAGGAATGTCTAGAACAGGTAAATTAAATTGTATACTTGGGGAGTGCTTTTAGCCGGGATGGAAGATGTGATTTAGATGTGAACAGGCGTGTCGCTGCCGGGAACAAAGTCAATGGTGCCCTGACTGCGTTAGTCAAAAGGCAAGGCGTAGCGAAGAGTGCACGCCTTGCAATACATAACGCAGTGTTGGTACCGACTTTGTTATATGGCAGCGAAACCTGGGTATGCCAGAAGAAGCATAAAAGTAAGTTGAATGCAGTGGAGATGCGATCTCTTCGTAAAATGTGCGGCGTTACCATGGCCGACCGAAAGCGAAACGAAGAGATTTGCAATATGGCAGGTTTTAAAAATGACCTTATCACAAAAATTGATAAGGGCGTGCTTCGGTGGTTTGGGCACGTTGAGCGAATGAGTGAAGACCGAATGGTGAAGAAAATATATAGCGCGAAAGTTAATATTAAAAGGTGTCGAGGTAGACCGAGACTAACTTTCGAAGACCATGTGAGCAAATTGCTCGAAGAGGGTAGGGTCAAGAGTACTCGGATACCTAGACGTGCATGTATGAAGAAGATAATGAATCTGAAAGAAGCGAAAGAGGTTTGTAAGGATCGTGACACTTGGCGATCTGTTCTCTCTGGCTACCCCGTCAGGGATTGTGCGTGAAGATAAGTATAAATAGGGTAATTATTATGTTTTTATAATAAAAATAAGTTGCTTAATGACCTATTTAGCCATGAGATGCAACAGCATGCAAACATTTTAAAATTATCAAATATAGGTGGTAGTAGATTCTTAAATGTCAACTAGTTCAATGTAATTTATATAATTCATAATGTCATAATTTACAATGTCAAGCATCTAGGTTTCAAAGGACAGATTAAATAGGAATGTTAATACCTGGGCTATGTGGTTATTAGTTGAAAAGTATACACGTTAATTTTTGCAACTGATAATTAGTTTAAATTAAAAAATATATTACAATTAAATCGTAGTAGGTGAGTAACTGTGCGCTCACGTTAAATTCTATAGTGCTCAAGTAAAGTGAGTTCAAGCACCGCGTACAGCACTAAAATTAATAATGATTTAGGTGATCAATACCTAACCACGATCTTGGCACTGACGAAAAACACTATAAGAAAATCTTTTATGAGTTTTAAAGATTATTAATAAAGTTATGCTTAGAAATAGATTATTCTATTAATATAATTTACTCCCCATTGTGTATTAGATCAAAAAACATGTTGACGTTTGACAAACAAAATTTTAATTTCTTACGCCGATAAATAAAGTTTTCTTTATATACATTTCTTTATTTTCATTAAAGTAGGCTGTTATATACTCCAATTTTATATAACTTAATATACGCACTTATACAATACTAATAAATTACACATATCACATAATTTTTGCAGTAGTTGTTTACATCTAGCTCTTCTGTGTAAAACTTACTGGCAGATTTATTTGTAGTTTATGATGAAAGTGAAAAGTTTTAATGAAGATTGAATTCAATTTAATGTACGGTATTTATATAATACGTAAAGTTAAATAACACGCATTTTTCAACAACACGCCAAAAAGTTTGTTACTAGATACTAAAGTCTGTAATTAAAATTTGCAGTCTTAAAATAAATAACCGTGCACTACAAACATTTACCTAGCCCCTATATTTTATGAAAACAAAACGTTAAGAGGTCGCTTGACGAACATAATCGGATTTCGTGGCAATATATTCTCCCTGTGGACTTAATTATAAAATTTATACTCCAAATAAGCCTAAATTTTTTCAAATAAATTATTTTTAATTTTCATTTGCGTTTTTTATAATGTACTTTATGCATATTTTACCGATTTTTGTTGATTTTACACCAGTGCTTTTGGAGAAAAAGTTTTATTCGGTGGATGTTTTTTGATAATACAGTGACAGCTGTAAATATATTGTAGAAAAAAATATCCTACAATACTCAGTACGAAACTATTACTTAGTGTAGAATGCCTTAAATCCGGCTCCCGACTAAAACTGGCAGCCGTTAAGTTTAATCTCTCCTAAATTATTTTTCACTCTATTTTTTTACTGTGATTTTGTTAATAATTATCCTTTATTTGCTCCCCATTATAAATTATAAAATTAACGGCGATAGGTCAATCCATTCATGTATTCATACAATGACGGTCAAAAAGGTAACAGGTGCAGAAATGTTGAGGATTGCGCCTTTTTCTTAGCAAAATCACGGAGCGACCGAATTTTGTGGAAACTGGTTTCAATGTATTTCAACATATTCTCTCGGTTTTTTGTAGATAATTTATAAAACCGCAACCGGAATCAGCAGAGTATTTTGTATTTTACACTAATTAATTTATAAACAGATGGCATAAAATTTTAGTATAATCTTAGACCGGCATAGGTGCCAGCCGTAAAGAGATCTCCGAAAGGATCAAATCTTTACAATAGCCGTCGGTATGACATAAAAGTATCAACGCAAACAGCGTGTTCTTACTTTTGTTAAGTATTGTCTGTTTTCAAAGCAATCTTCAGCAATGTCACAGTCAGCCCCAAGAGATGTTGAAGATTGTACTCAAAAATTTGAACCATTATAAGCAGTGGCGGATTTACACATTTGCCGCCAGAAGGCTATTCTAATTTTTCCGCCCATTCCAATCTTCTACAATTCGATGCCCTTCACAATCATATTAATTATAATTATTGGCAATGAAATTGTAACTTCGTGATTTGTGCATTATTGTTCTAATTACACCACCCTTTTATCGTCATTAATATAGTTATTGTGAACTAGTAAATCGAAGTGTCAGTTCCCAGATTATCTTTACAACTCAACGATTTAGTTAAAATTGCACAAGATATAGCTTTTGGCTAAATTTCTGAGCTAATAAAAGCTCAATCATGTACTTCTAATAAGGAAAGGTTAGGTATGCCTTAATACTACTTAAACGTTAAATGTTATTAAATAATTTTTATTGCGGTTACTTACAGTTTAAAAATAATATATTGAATTAAGAGGAAACTAGCTTTCTTACACACAGCTCATTATGTAATATCGACTGAATTGCAGTCATTCTAATACTGATAACAGCCCGAATCTGCTCGTATGTCACATGACGGTCACCTAATATAATAGTTCGCACAGCTGCGATGTTTTCAGGTGTGACCCCTGTTCTTCGTCGACCTGTAGAAGAAACAGTGTTGAGCGACACACGACCGCGTCGGAACTCGGCATACCAGCGGTATATTGTCGTTGGACTCGGTGCTTCAACATCATAAATCGAAACAAGTTCGCTGAGACATTTATTTGAGATAAGCCGCGACGAAAATTTTGACAAATTATGGCACGGAAATGTTCACGCGTGAGCTCCATTTCTGTTAACGACGTGTCAATTTTAAACCAACATAGTTTTTATTTAAAAAAAATTGTTTGAATTTCATTAAGATTCTTAAAGGCCAGTATTCAAATTCTTAAAAAGGTTTTATTGTAACTCAATCCGAAATATTCTATTCCCGATCATTTCAGTATGCCCCTCCGTACAAGTGGAAAGTTTTAAAATTCCTATTTGCATTATTATCTATTCGCAAAATAATCATCAATCGTCGGATTGAATCTTGTTCATTAATTTTGAGTTCTGATTCTATGCACAAAATAGCTAAGGTGTTTAGCTGTTTTGTGTTTTTCTTGACTTTAGGTAGTTTAGTTTACGTGGGGCTGTTTTCCGCAACTCCACGTCTAAGCGCGTATTTTGCGTGGAGACAGGAATAATGTAGTTATTCGACCCACGAAATCTACCCCGAAGAAGTTCAACAGTCCATAATATATAATATAACATGTTGCAAGTAACTTCGGGGAGTGATCCCGGCATGCTGAGATGTTGACTTTAGGTAGTAATTTTTCATCCATTTTAAGTAAGAAAAGCGAGAAGCTTTTCTTACTTAAAATCAAACACCTGAAAAATGTTTCACTGGTTGACATAAATCCATGTAGACTGCTATATCTAAATTTAGATAAATATTTTGAAAATTCTGGTGCCGCAGGAACGAAGATAAAATTTTCAATGATCCAGAATCTGGTTTCACCAAAATTATTTCAGAACATAGGTAGCATTGAAAATGCATGAATTCTTGAACTTAGTAAGTCTCTAAACCACTAGGATACACCTTCTTCCAAGAAAATGGCTTTTTCTGAAAGGGTTGATCTTGATGATGTTGTTGATTTTGGTCCGAAATTAAAAGTTATTTGAACCAACACCTACCATTTTTATAATTTAGATGAAGAATGAGTCTATCAATATCTAGAAATGTGTTAGCCCTGAAAGTATCACTCGAAGTCATTCTCATTTCTTTATCAGGTGTCTCATAATATATTTTTTTCCTTTCCGGTTGTATTTCCTCCCACGTCTTTTCGAATCAATCGATCGATTTAAGCGTGTCAAAGCAGCATACTGCTTCGAAACGATTAATTTTCGCAACTCAAAGACATATTGATCGATTGTTTCATTTTGTTTTTGATCTCGTGTGAAAAACTTATGCCGCTCAACCGTAACGTTTCTTGTAGTTTTAAAATATCGGTCTAGTATTGTTAAGACACCCTCAGCTGTTGCCTATTTATCCGAAGACTTGTCTAAAATGTCTCGACACTGTTCCCCAAGCACATGTAGTAATATATTTAGTTGTTGAGTTTTTCTTATTAATCTCGCAGGCTTTGCAATATATAATATAACTATTGCGCCATTTTGTCCAACTTTCACTTAAACTTCCAGAGGTCGAATCTATTGCATTTCTGTAAAAACAAAATGGAGGTGGAGGCGTTAAGACACTTTCCATTTTTAATAAGTGCACTCGTACTTGTTACTATTACAACGATAATAAACTAATTAATATTATTTACTTTTTTATTTATGTAATTAACAACGAATTTCGCTCCGTTTTAAACTTTAAATTACCGGCTGCGGCATGTCACGTGTGGCGTACGTCAATCAAACACGGTGTCCTGGCAAGTACTGACTTTATTTTCATTTTACAAGTACCATCACAATTGTAACAGAATTGGGAATTATAATGAAATTTATTAACTTATGTAATATGTATTATTATTAACTAATGTTTTTTTTATGTATGATTCATAATTTATTTAAGTACTAAGGTTCTTCCACCTATCCAAATTATCAAGTTGAATCAAAAACATGTTTTTGAATCAACTTTGTAAACATAAATCAATGTACTTACCATTAAGAGCTATAACAAAAGCGCTAAACAAAAGAATATAAAAACATTTCAGAAACACGCTTTGTTAACTAACTGAGAAACGTACAATATAAAAGCTTCTTCTCACCCTATTTTGCTAACTTTTTAACATATTTGTCATTCCTTTCATAATACTCGACGCTCGTGAAAAATGAAAAATTACTAAAAAATATACAGATAAATGGTGTAGACATTTCGCGTAAAAGATATAGCCCCATCGTAACCTAAACAAGAGGCTTACATCTGAAGATTTGTAGTGAAAATTTAAGTAAAACCTTCTCTCGGCAATAAATAAGTTTTCGATAGTATAGACTGTACCCAGGGCCTGATTTACCCACAGGCTAACTAGGGCATATAATTCGAGGGGGCGCTGAGCTTGTCTCTGAAAACACCACTTATGTAAAAAATAAAACTTGGTGTAATATTCTCAATAAATAATAGAGTAAGTGCCGTAAGAATTTTTTTTTGTAATTCCGTCTTTATTTTAGATAAAAAAAAAACAATAAATAGATTGTAAAAATAAGACTTCATTATGTTCCTTTCGTCTTTCGGTGACTGATTAGCTATGATTCAAAGATTTCAAATAATTGAAGCTCTCTTTTCTACTTCTAATTTAATTATGGTGTTTTGCTATGGCTATCCAAGGAAACTTCTGTCAGCCATCTCTTCCATTTCTACACAGGGGGACGACTCACTGGCTTCGATCTTTTAGGTTCTCTTTTTGCATTCAAATCCACTGCCATAGGGTACACACCGTCGACCATCCTGCGGTGTGATTGCTCCATGCTGGACGTGCGGTTTACACAGTGCCCAGTATGCAAAACACTCTTCTCCCTGGCTATCAACAAGCCGAGTGGGCCTGATGGAGTCTCCTATCCCTTTATAAGGCAGTGGGCTTATATGCTCCACCAATTTTTCACCCAAATAATTTGAGTTTCGATCATTAGTACGACTTTTGCTTCCTACTAAGGGCAACATTGGTTTATATTACGTCAAAAAACGTCTGCCATATATGTTTTCACTGACAGCTGTCACTTTGCTGTCAACAAGTAGCGCGTGAGTTGGGTATTTTCGCTCGTGAAAAATTAATCTAGTGGAATCTTCGAAAATATTTTAAAAAAATGGTAAGAAATGATTTTAATGTATTACTTAGTGTTTATAATTGATGTAACGAACAAAATTTTTTACGTTATTATCTAAAATTATGGACTATTTTATTTTTTCTTGGTGGCCGCATGTAGCCCTTGGCCCATTCGGCATATATCTGGTGGCCGTATTTGGCCATCTGCCTGCTCGGCGACTGCAAAAATTCTATTGACCTATTGTTATTTTATTTTTATTTTTAGGCGGCACTTAGAGCTGAAGACATTGAAAAAGAGCTGGAAATGATGTTTGGACTCCCGGAAGATCCTGATGATTCCGAAGATGGATATGAAGCGGACGATCCAGATACTAATTTGAATTTAACTTGTGTCTTTGAGGATGAAGACCTATTTGAATATCAAGGAAGCAGTGCATCAGGACCGGGCTTAGTTCCAAGCCCAATTCCCGGTACATCTTTGGACGAGAATTGGGAAAATGTCAGTCCAAATATTGAACGATTTGAACGCCAGTTTGAAGACAGTCCCATTCGCGGCCCGATACGTCGTCGTCGTGTTCTCTCTTCAGAATCCTCGTCGTCCTCGGAAAACGAATCACAGAGTGAAACCTCAGCAGATGATGGTAACGACGACGAATGGAAAAAAATCATGTGGTCAGCTGAGAGTAGACCTAAAGCTGAAGACTACGATCGGATACCACTGAAAGCGAAAGATTTCTTTCCAAGCAGGACAGCGCCGATCGTATATTTTTCCAGATTTTTTTCAGGCGAGGTAATCAATCATATAGTTGAGCAAACGAACTTATATGCAGCCCAGAAAAAGAGTATGAAGTGGGAACCAGTGACGAGTGCTGATATAAAAGCCTTTATTGGAATGATTATAATTATGGGCCTCCATGTTTTACCCTCCATCGATTTATACTGGTCTAGTGACCCGTTGTTTAGAGTAAATGAGGTGGCAGAAATAACGACCTGTAAAAGGTTTAAAAAAATATTGGAAAACCTTCATCTTAATGATAATTCCCAAATCCCTTCTAAATCAAATCCAGACTACGACAAACTATATAAAGTTCGCCCGTTACTGGAAATGCTGAACACAGCTGGCAAAAATGAAGCTAGAACATCCACATCACAAAGTATCGACGAGGCAATGATTAGATTCAAAGGAATTTCGTCTTTGAAGCAGTATATGCCAGCAAAACCCATAAAGAGAGGTTTTAAAGTTTGGGTTAGGGCAGATAGCTCGACTGGATACGTCTATGAATTTCAAATTTATACAGGCAAAAATGACGACAGTACACCTGAATTCGGTCTAGGATCAAATGTGGTAAAATCTTTGTCAAAAAGCCTGATAGAAGAAGAGGTTACTGTTCATTTAGCATTTGATAACTTCTTTGCTTCGTATCCACTAATGCAATACCTTTATGAAAAAGGGATTTACTCCACAGCAACAGTAAATTTGAACAGAGCGGATTTACCAAAGTTTATGAAACCCATCAAAAATGATAAAAAGAAAGAAAAAGAACGGAAAAAGAAACTAAAACTTACAAGAGGACAATATATATGGAGAGTAAAAAATGACGTAGCATTCATGGTTTGGAAAGACACGAAAAATGTGCATTTTTTAAGTACAGCATTTCACCCTAAACAAAAAACCGAGTGTCAAAGAACTATGAAAGATGGTTCCAAGAAAATAATCCCCTGTCCTCTGGCAGCGGCTGAGTACACTAAGAGGATGGGAGGGGTGGATAGGTTTGACCAAAAACGTGGTTCCTATGAGGTTGGTCGCCGAAACAGACGTTGGTGGTGTCGAATCTTTTATTTTTTGATTGACTTAGCTATCACTAACGCGTACATATTGTACTTGACTTCGAGTAGAAATCCAGTAAAGCTGACAAATTTGCAATTTCGCGTAATGTTAGCCAGGTCACTTATCAGCGACTACTCGTCGAGAAAAAGGAGCTTAGGTAGCGCACCTAATTTTGTCGCCAAGAAGAATCGCGTCGCGGTCAGTCCTCACTATCAAAAACCTGTAGGAGTTCCTGATGATATCCGATACAAAGACGTCGGAATACACCTGATTGACAAGTCTAACACGCGGTACAGGTGCCGTTTGTGCAGTACTAAGACAAATAACAAAAAAACCTATTTCTCCTGCACGACATGCAAGGTATTTCTTTGCGCTTATCCCTGTTTCAGTCAATTTCATCAGAAACCTTAAAAATCAATTCAGTTTTTGTAATTGTATTCAAGTAATTATAAGAGCCAAAGTTGATTGATCTCAAAAAAATAAACCTAATTATAAGAAGTATAGAGTTAGAGAAAAGCAGGGCAGGGTCTGTGGCTGTAGCTCGGAGTGCGGCTTCCGCCTATTTAATAAAATAAATTACATACAATGCTATCAAAACAACGAAAATTTCGCCATTTTAGAGACGATAAATATTAATTATAACTAAACAAAACAAAATTAAACTGTAACTTATATTCAGTGGCTTCCCACATGATCGATAAAGAGATAAAAAAATAAATTGAGTTAAACAATTGATATTCTCAAAAGTTATTGTGTTTACGGCGCCATGCGGACTCGATAAATCCATACTGCTATAAGCTACTAAATCGCCCTTTTTATGTAAAAATAGCAATTATTCGTTTTGTTATTTATGAAGAAAACTTACCTCTGGACTTGATAGAGTGATTTGAAAGTGTACTTTTATGACTGCTACAGGAACTCCTCGACGAGGAGAACTAGATTTGCCGGGTATGGACTCGTTTTGTTAGTTATGAAGAAACCTTACCCCCGGACTTGATAGAGTGACTTGAAAGTGTACTTTGATGACTGCTACAGGAACTCCTAGACGAGGAGAAGTAGATGTGCCGAGTATGGGCTCGTTTTGTTATTAATGATGAGACCTTACCTCCGTTCTTGATAGACTGACTTGAAAGTGTACTTTGATAACTGCTACAAGAACTCCTCGACAAGGAGAACTAGATGTGCCGAGTTTGGACTCGTTTTGTTAATTATGATGAGACTTTACCCCCGGACTTGATAGAAAGACTTGAAAGTGTACTTTGAAGACTGCCACTGGAACTCCTCGACAGGAGAACTAGATGTGCCGAGTTTAGGCTCGATTTGTGAATTATGATGAGAATTTATCCACGGATTTGATCGAGGGACTTGAAAGTGTACTTTGAGAAGACTGCCACTGGAACTCCTCGGCGAGGAGAACTAGATGTGCCGAGTTTTTGCTCGTTAAGTTAGTTATGATGAGACCTTACCTCCGAACTTGATAAAGTGACTTGAAAGTATACTTTGATGACTGCTACTGCAATTCTGATGAATAGAACTACAATTTACATTTTTTCTTAATTTTTTCACGGTCATATGAGCATTATGAGTCGTGCATTTTTGGATTTTTCAAGTTTTTTTTTTAAATTGAAATTTGACATAAAATTATCGGAAAATTTGAATTACAGTAATAATTATAAGGTTTTTAGTGATAACTTGTCTGTAATTAAACTTCTTTAAAAAATTACGTATAATCATGTTATACGTAATTTTTTTAAATACGCTTATGGCATGCACAATTGGATTTACCAATTTATTTTCTTCTTTTTAGAGCATTTAACTAAAAACAATATTTTATTTATTTACTATTAATTTAAGTTAATCGTTTAAAGTTACTGTTCGTACTGATGTGTAAACATGATTTATTCTCGGTAAGTAAACTATTAAATTTACTTTATAATTTTCAATCAAAATCATAAATATTTCCGAGAGTTTTCCGTTTGAACTGAAATAGAAAAGTTATCTGGCAATGTTTCCACAAATATGACTTTAGCATTCAAACGAAAGACACAAGTCTGCAACAGAATAGATTGCTTTTTATTTGAAGAAACGCTCGACAAATGTTTTGTTCACATTGATTTTACTTTAATACACATATCGAGAAGGCAGCTCAATATCGAGATAAATAGTCACACGCTGTGTATGAACTGCAATTAATCCCCATATACGTTAGTATTGCAGTAATGTCGGAAACTATATTTTTTAAGATTTTACTTTATTATTAAATAGTAATATAATGTTATAAACTTTACGTGTATTCATTCCACTATCGAGCCGTAAAAATCCATTGGTCTCTTCCGTGATAGTGAGAATTTGCCTTAATTTTCATGCTAGAGTTATTTACGGTTAATGGTTAATTATTGCAAGCAACTGATTAAGAGCTTTACCTTCCTGTAACCTTCTCAACTTTTATCCACTTTAGGCTAACTAGGTTTGATCAGATTGTGTATCGCATATTATTGTTATGTGACTGTTACTAATTGTTCCAATACAATACTTTTATAGCATGCTCAAAGACATTTGAGCATAGTATTGAAAAGTATGTAACCTACGTACATTATTATACATTTATATAATAATGTACGTAGTAGTATTTATACATTTTAAAATTATTTCTTTTCTCGCACAAATAACAGCAGTGCGTTGCATTAATTTATGCATTACAACCTATTGAATTCTACTGTTGAAAATGGGCCTCTCCATAGATTGCCATATGGGGATATTTGCCATAGTTGCCTCGCTTGGTACGCGAGCCGGCAACCACTGTTATAAGGAAGAGTCATCACTTGATTTGTGTGCGTTCGTTTCAGTACGCTTAGTATCGTTGAATTGTGTAAATCTATCAATATACACAATTCAACTATATAAGCCGACGCCTTTTTCAAAATTAATATTTAAGCATCACAGTACGTAAATGACGATAAACTTGTACCACTCTTCTCCATGTTCTCGACGATTTCTTCTGTATTATTATTTCATATAATAAATTGATTTTAATATTTCTTCTTAGTTATAAATTAAATGATAGAAAGATAAAACATTGAAATCTG
Organism: Parnassius mnemosyne; assembly: GCA_963668995.1. Classification (NCBI taxonomy): domain Eukaryota; kingdom Metazoa; phylum Arthropoda; class Insecta; order Lepidoptera; family Papilionidae; genus Parnassius; species Parnassius mnemosyne. The sequence continues at coordinate 40,838,000 of CAVLGL010000104.1, read as the reverse complement.
AGACTGCAGAACGAGTAGAACAAAAAATATGAGAAAGAAAAGCGTGTTTATATGAAATATATGCGATTGATGGGGGCGTGTATAGCATGAGAAGATAAGAAGGCGACAATTTCCGAACTCATAATTTCAGATCGTAGGTGGCTCGAATGAAATGTCACAAACACGAGGACAATTACGCTCATATCCAAATATAATAATTTTAGTTCTATTCATATATAGGCTACGGAGCTTAGCCTATTATGTTGCATAATTTTTATTTAAAACTATTGTGGCGGCACAAGCGAAACAACATCGAAAGTCTGAATCGCACTATTCAAATTTTCGAAGTAAAAGCCGCTCTCCGGGCAGCACACCTTGCCCGGTGGGAAATCTCCCCTTTTCCTTCCACTGGCCACAGTGCTGACCCCAACGTGATTTGAACACGCAACCAACAATCTTCGGAAAACTACAACTTCATGCTTTCGTCATTATTCTCAAGAATACCAAGAATCGTCTTCTGCAGTCTTCATCACCTTTAAGCCAGTCCAACTTGTCTTAAACTCCACTCAATGCAAATTTATAAGGCAGACTTCTGGCACTTGCACCAGCACATCGTTCTCACCGACATCACTTGCAAGTGCGTAGTATGATAAGCATTACACACTGGCATATCGTTTGCACTGGCGTTACTTGCCTTTACGTACCATCATGCATTCCCACCTGCATTAAGGACGCACCAGCAATCGGACTGCACTATCGACCGCCGATCTGAGCACGGGAGTCATATGGCAGCGCTGTCGTCGCGCCATAAGTGAAACAACATCGAAAGTAAAAATCGCGCTATTAAAAGTTCTGAAGTATAGCAGTATATAATATTTATAGAAGAGCTCCCAACTACCATTCGAAACGTTGGCCGCTTCCCGGGCAGAACACCTTGCCCGGTGGGAGATCACACCTTTTCCTTCCACCCACCACAATATTTACTAACTGTAAGTTCTATATTATTGTAATGAGACAGTTTTAAATTCAAATTCAAATTTCTTTAGTTGCTATAAATAGGGTAATTATTATGTTTTTATAATAAAAATAAGTTGCTTAATGACCTATTTAGCCATGAGATGCAACAGCATGCAAACTTTTTAAAATTATCAAATATAGGTGGTAGTAGATTCTAAAATGTCAAGTAGTTCAATGTAATTTATATAATTCATAATGTCATAATTTACAATATCAAGCATCTAGGTTTCAAAGGACAGATTAAATAGGAATGTTAATACCTGGGCTATGTGGTTATTAGTTGAAAAGTATACACGTTAATTTTTGCAACTGATAATTAGTTTAAATTAAAAAATATATTATAATTAAATCGTAGTAGGTGAGTAACTATGCGCTCACGTTAAATTCTATAGTGCTTAAGTAAAGTGAGTTCAAGCACCGCGTACAGCACTAAAATTAATAATTATTTGACACTGACGAAAAACACTATAAGAAAATATTTTATGAGTTTTAAAGATTATTAATAAAATTATGCTTAGAAATAGATTATTTTATTAATATAATTTACTACCATTGTGTATTAGATTAAAAAACATGTTGACGTTTGACAAACAAAATTTTAATTTCTTACGCCGATAAATAAAGTTTTCTTTATATACATTTCTTTATTTTCATTAACGTAAGCTGTTATATACTCCAATTTTATATAACTTAATATACGCACTTATACAATACTAATAAATTACACATATCTCATAATATTTGCGGTAGTTGTTTACATCTAGCTCTTCTGTGTAAAACTTACTGGCAGATTTATTTGTAGTTTATGATGAAAGTGAAAAGTTTTAATGAAGATTGAATTCAATTTAATGTACGGTATTTATATAATACGTAAAGTTAAATAACACGCATTTTTCAACAACATGCCAAAAAGTTTGTTACTAGATACTAAAGTCTGTAATTAAAATTTGCAGTCTTAAAATAAATAACCGTGTACTACAAACATTTACCTAGCCCCTATATTTTATGAAAACAAAACGTTAAGAGGTCGCTTGACGAACATAATCGGATTTCGTGGCAATATACTCTACCTGTGGACTTAATTATAAAATTTGTACTCCAAATAAGCCTCAATTTTTTCAAATAAATTAATTTTAATTTTCATTTGCGTTTTTTATAATGTACTTTTGCATATTTTACCGGTTTTTGTTGATTTTACACTAGTTCTTTTGGAGAAAAAGTTTTATTCGGTGGATGTTTTTTGATAATACAGTGACAGCTGTAAATATATTGTAGAAAAAAATATCCTACAATACTCAATACGAAACTATTAGTTAGTGTAGAATGCCTTAAATCCGGTTTAATCTCTCCTAAATTATTTTTCATTCTATTTTTTTACTGTGGTTTTGTTAATAATTATCCTTTATTTGCTCCTTATTATGAATTATAAAAATAACGGCGATAGGTCAATCCATTCATGCATTCATACAATGACGGTCAAAAAGGCAACAGGTGCGGAAATGTTGAGGATTGCGCCTTTTTCTTAGCAAAATCACGGAGCGACCGAATTTTGGTGAAACAGATTTTAATGTATTTCAGCATATTCTCTCGGTTTTTTATAGATAATTTATAAAACCGCAACCGGAATCAGCAGTGTATTTTTTATTTTAGACTAAATAATTTATAAAGAGATGGCATAAAATTTTAGTATAATCTTAGACCGGCATAGGTGGCCAGCCGTAAAGAGATCTCCCAAAGGAGCAAATCTTTACAATGGCCGTCGGTATGATATAAAAGTATCAACGCAAACAGCGTGTTCTTACTTTGTTAAGTATTGTCTGTTTTCAAAGCAATCTTCAGCAATGTCACAGTCAGCCCCAAGATATGTTGAAGATTGTACTCAAAAATTTTAACCATTATAAGCAGTGGCGGATTTACACATTTGCCGCCAGAAGACTATTCTAATTTTTCCACCCCTACCAATCTTCTACAATTCGATGCCCTTCACAATCATATTAATTATAATTTTTGGCAATGAAATTGTAACTTCATGATTTGTGCATTTTTGTTTTAATTACACCACCCTTTTATCGTCATTAATATAGTTATTGTGAACTAGTAAATCGAAGTGTCAGTTCCCAGATTATCTTTACAACTCAACGATTTAGTTAAAATTGCACAAGATATAGCTTTTGGCTATATTTCTGAGCTAATAAAAGCTCAATCATGTACTTCTAATAAGGAAAGGTTAGGTATGCCTTAATACTACTTAAACGTTAAACGTTATTAAATAATTGTTATTGCGGTTACTTACTGTTTAAAAATAATATATTGAATTAAGAGGAAACTAGCTTTCTTACACACAGCTCATTATGTAATATCATTCCAATACTGATAACAGCCCGAATCTGCTCGTATGTCACATGACGGTCACCTAATATAATAGTTCGCACAGCTGCGATGTTTTTAGGTGTGACCCCTGTTCGTCGTGATCATTGTCTTGATGATGTTGTTGATTTTGGTCCGAAATTAAAAGTTATTTGAACCAACACCTACCATTTTTATAATTTAGATGAAGAATGAGTCTATCAATATCTAGAAATGTGTTAGCCCTGAAAGTATCACTCGAAGTCATTCTCATTTCTTTATCAGGTGTCTCATAATATATTTTTTTTCCTTTCCGGTTGTATTTCCTCCCACGTCTTTTCGTATCAATCGATCGATTTAAGCGTGTCGAAGCAGCATACTGCTTCGACACGATTAATTTTCGCAACTCAAAGACATATTGATCGATTGTTTCATTTTGTTTTTGATCTCGTGTGAAAAACTTATGCCGCTCAACCGTAACGTTTCTTGTAGTTTTAAAATATCGGTCTAGTATTGTTAAGACACCCTCAGCTGTTGCCTATTTATCCGAAGACTTGTCTAAAATGTCTCGACACTGTTCCCCAAGCACATGTAGTAATATATTTAGTTGTTGAGTTTGTCTTATCAATCTCGCAGGCTTTGCAATATATAATATAACTATTGCGCCATTTTGTCCAACTTTCACTTAAACTTCCAGAGGTCGAATCTATTGCATTTCTATAAAAACAAAATGGAGGTGGAGGCGTTAAGACACTTTCCATTTTTAATAAGTGCACTCGTACTTGTTACTATTACAACGATAATAAACTAATTAATATTATTTACTTTTTTATTTATGTAATTAACAACGAATTTCGCTCCGTTTTAGACTTTAAATTACCGGCTGCGGCATGTCACGTGTGGCGTACGTCAATCAAACACGGTGTCCTGGCAAGTACTGACTTTATTTTCATTTTACAAGTACCATCACAATTGTAACAGAATTGGGAATTATAATGAAATTTATTAACTTATGTAATATGTATTATTATTAACTAATGTTTTTTTTATGTATGATTCATAATTTATTTAAGTACTAAGGTTCTTCCACCTATCCAAATTATCAAGTTGAATCAAAAACATGTTTTTGAATCAACTTTGTAAACATAAATCAATGTACTTACCATTAAGAGCTATAACAAAAGCGCTAAACAAAAGAATATAAAAACATTTCAGAAACACGCTTTGTTAACTAACTGAGAAACGTACAATATAAAAGCTTCTTCTCACCCTATTTTGCTAACTTTTTAACATATTTGTCATTCCTTTCATAATACTCGACGCTCGTGAAAAATGAAAAATTACTAAAAAATATACAGATAAATGGTGTAGACATTTCGCGTAAAAGATATAGCCCCATCGTAACCTAAACAAGAGGCTTACATCTGAAGATTTGTAGTGAAAATTTAAGTAAAACCTTCTCTCGGCAATAAATAAGTTTTCGATAGTATAGACTGTACCCAGGGCCTGATTTACCCACAGGCTAACTAGGGCATATAATTCGAGGGGGCGCTGAGCTTGTCTCTGAAAACACCACTTATGTAAAAAATAAAACTTGGTGTAATATTCTCAATAAATAATAGAGTAAGTGCCGTAAGAATTTTTTTTTTGTAATTCCGTCTTTATTTTAGATAAAAAAAAACAATAAATAGATTGTAAAAATAAGACTTCATTATGTTCCTTTCGTCTTTCGGTGACTGATTAGCTATGATTCAAAGATTTCAAATAATTGAAGCTCTCTTTTCTACTTCTAATTTAATTATGGTGTTTTGCTATGGCTATCCAAGGAAACTTCTGTCAGCCATCTCTTCCATTTCTACACAGGGGGACGACTCACTGGCTTCGATCTTTTAGGTTCTCTTTTTGCATTCAAATCCACTGACATAGGGTACACACCGTCGACCATCCTGCGGTGTGATTGCTCCATGCTGGACGTGCGGTTTACACAGTGCCCAGTATGCAAAACACTCTTCTCCCTGGCTATCAACAAGCCGAGTGGGCCTGATGGAGTCTCTCCCTTTATAAGGCAGTGGGCTTATATGCTCCACCAATTTTTCACCCAAATAATTTGAGTTTCGATCATTAGTACGACTTTTGCTTCCTACTAAGGGCAACATTGGTTCATATTACGTCAAAAAACGTCTGCCATATATGTTTTCACTGACAGCTGTCACTTTGCTGTCAACAAGTAGCGCGTGAGTTGGGTATTTTCGCTCGTGAAAAATTAATCTAGTGGAATCTTCGAAAATATTTTAAAAAAATGGTAAGAAATGATTTTAATGTATTACTTAGTGTTTATAATTGATGTAACGAACAAAATTTTTTACGTTATTATCTAAAATTATGGACTATTTTATTTTTTCTTGGTGGCCGCATGTAGCCCTTGGCCCATTCGGCATATATCTGGTGGCCGTATTTGGCCATCTGCCTGCTCGGCGACTGCAAAAATTCTATTGACCTATTGTTATTTTATTTTTATTTTTAGGCGGCACTTAGAGATGAAGACATTGAAAAAGAGCTGGAAATGATGTTTGGACTCCCGGAAGATCCTGATGATTCCGAAGATGGATATGAAGCGGACGATTCAGATACTAATTTGAATTTAACTTGTATCTTTGAGGATGAAGACCTATTTGAACATCAAGGAAGCAGTGCATCAGGACCGGGCTTAGTTCCAAGCCCAATTCCCGGTACATCTTTGGACGAGAATTGGGAAAATGTCAGTCCAAATATTGAACGATTTGAACGCCAGTTTGAAGACAGTCCCATTCGCGGCCCGATACGTCGTCGTCGTGTTCTCTCTTCAGAATCCTCGTCGTCCTCGGAAAACGAATCACAGAGTGAAACCTCAGCAGATGATGGTAACGACGACGAATGGAAAAAAATCATGTGGTCAGCTGAGAGTAGACCTAAAGCTGAAGACTACGATCGGATACCACTGAAAGCGAAAGATTTCTTTCCAAGCAGGACAGCGCCGATCGTATATTTTTCCAGATTTTTTTCAGGCGAGGTAATCAATCATATAGTTGAGCAAACGAACTTATATGCAGCCCAGAAAAAGAGTATGAAGTGGGAACCAGTGACGAGTGCTGATATAAAAGCCTTTATTGGAATGATTATAATTATGGGCCTCCATGTTTTACCCTCCATCGATTTATACTGGTCTAGTGACCCGTTGTTTAGAGTAAATGAGGTGGCAGAAATAACGACCTGTAAAAGGTTTAAAAAAATATTGGAAAACCTTCATCTTAATGATAATTCCCAAATCCCTTCTAAATCAAATCCAGACTACGACAAACTATATAAAGTTCGCCCGTTACTGGAAATGCTGAACACAGCTGGCAAAAATGAAGCTAGAACATCCACATCACAAAGTATCGACGAGGCAATGATTAGATTCAAAGGAATTTCGTCTTTGAAGCAGTATATGCCAGCAAAACCCATAAAGAGAGGTTTTAAAGTTTGGGTTAGGGCAGATAGCTCTACTGGATACGTCTATGAATTTCAAATTTATACAGGCAAAAATGACGACAGTACACCTGAATTCGGTCTAGGATCAAATGTGGTAAAATCTTTGTCAAAAAGCCTGATAGAAGAAGAGGTTACTGTTCATTTAGCATTTGATAACTTCTTTGCTTCGTATCCACTAATGCAATACCTTTATGAAAAAGGGATTTACTCCACAGCAACAGTAAATTTGAACAGAGCGGATTTACCAAAGTTTATGAAACCCATCAAAAATGATAAAAAGAAAGAAAAAGAACGGAAAGAGAAACTAAAACTTACAAGAGGACAATATATATGGAGAGTAAAAAATGACGTAGCATTCATGGTTTGGAAAGACACGAAAAATGTGCATTTTTTAAGTACAGCATTTCACCCTAAACAAAAAACCGAGTGTCAAAGAACTATGAAAGATGGTTCCAAGAAAATAATCCCCTGTCCTCTGGCAGCGGCTGAGTACACTAAGAGGATGGGAGGGGTGGATAGGTTTGACCAAAAACGTGGTTCCTATGAAGTTGGTCGCCGAAACAGACGTTGGTGGTGTCGAATCTTTTATTTTTTGATTGACTTAGCTATCACTAACGCGTACATATTGTACTTGACTTCGAGTAGAAATCCAGTAAAGCTGACAAATTTGCAATTTCGCGTGATGTTAGCCAGGTCACTTATCAGCGACTACTCGTCGAGAAAAAGGAGCTTAGGTAGCGCACCTAATTTTGTCGCCAAGAAGAATCGCGTCGCGGTCAGTCCTCACTATCAAAAACCTGTAGGAGTTCCTGATGATATCCGATACAAAGACGTCGGAATACACCTGATTGACAAGTCTAACACGCGGTACAGGTGCCGTTTGTGCAGTACTAAGACAAATAACAAAAAAACCTATTTCTCCTGCACGACATGCAAGGTATTTCTTTGCGCTTATCCCTGTTTCAGTCAATTTCATCAGAAACCTTAAAAATCAATTCAGTTTTTGCAATTGTATTCAAGTAATTATAAGAGCCAAAGTTGATTGATCTCAAAAAAATAAACCTATTTATAAGAAGTATAGAGTTAGAAAAAAGCATTCCTATATTTAGTAAACTCTTTCTAACTGAAGATATTTAAGTTTGAAGAGATCTATTGTCCCTTTTTAATAATATTTGTGATTTTAAGTAAATAAATATATTGTAACAAACTACATTGTCTTTAATTTACTTAAATTATGCCACTTTACTGCTACCTCGGATGGGCAGAGGGACATATTGTGCCACCAATTTTTCCGTTTATTTTCCGAAGATTTTCCGAACTGAAAAACTCGCAAAAATGCTTATATGTGTGTCCTTAACAACATACTAATATTTCATTTTCGAACCTTTTCTGGTTCTCTCTGCCTTATAAAGGGCTATTGTGCTAAAGACGGGTGTTCCGGAGTAAACACCGGCTCTAATGGGTCTTTTCCGGTAAACTTACTTCCCAGGCGTAATCCTGAAATCATGGAAGTAACCTTTAGTACATCGATCCCTAAAAAGGCGACCGCTAAGACCTATCAAACAAAATACCTTGCCTCTTATATAAACTGCCAGCTCATAACTATAACTTGAAGACCGCCAGCTGATTAGTGTCTGCCAATGCGATTTCTATGGGGGCCGGTAAGCTGGTGATTTTCTTATTTACCTGACTAATAGATGAGCGGAAGCAGTAGAGTCCAAGAGGGAGCCTTGTCCGTTGCTTTGTACATAGCGCGGGCCTTCGATAGCAACAAAGCGCTTCTTTCGAAGATTCCTTCCTTTCCGGTTTCCCGAGAAATTGTGCAATTGGGTTATCAGAATTGCATATCAGAGCATCAAGGTCGTGCCAGACTGTGCATGCTACGACTGCAATCCTATTACCGCTAATGTTCCACAAGGCTGCGTACGATTACCTACACAGTTTATTATGTATATCAAATCTATGTTGTCAACAAATAACATTAATTGTTATGCGGGCGACAGCACTGGTAATGCTTTTTTCACCAAACGTGCTAGTATTTCTCGAGAATACGTCATCGAGTACCGGTAAATGCTTCTATCTGTAGTCGTTTCTTCAATAAACAAAGTCTCGGATTGGGAACGACTAAATCGAAAGTCTAAAGTTTAAACTTCTGAATACACAGGTTTGCGCGTTTACCGCTAAAAAGAACCCCTTTGTTGTATCGTTTTCATGGCACTCCCTATGCTGTCGCAGCCAGTATCGAATTCCTCGGCATCGACATGTCGAATTCTGTACAGTTCCGCGGTCACTTGGAAAGTAACACTAAATAGGCCTCTAAAAAGCTTGGCATGCTCAAAAGAACAGGACATTATTTCATGCCGGCACAACGCTTTCAAATTTACAAAGTGCAAGTTCACCCTCACATGAGGTATTGTTTTCATTTCTGGACCGAGGCCCCAGGTCCTGGCACTGGGGTGCCTCGGCTGCTGCTGCTGGTCAAAAAGAAGTGGAAGAAGCTGGCCTCTTCCACTTCTTTTTGACCAGCTCGATTGACTGGCACTGCGTAGATATGTTGCATACCTTTGCATTTTTGATCGCCTTTACGGGGAGTATTTAGAGGAATTGTTTGGATTAATTCCATATAATTAATAGAATCAGGCGTTACTTTGCGAAAATCCATTATATGAAAGCTTTTAGAAAAATTTACTTCGCAAATATCCGCGTTATAAAATAAAATGATGTGTCTTACCTAGTATGAAGAGCACCTCCCGTCCTCCCTCAATTGTACGTACTATTCCCGTCACCACTAATCCCAGCACCGCTACTTCCAACACCACTACACTAGGCAAGACACACCACTGACGATAATACGACACGTGTTTCGCCTCTACACGAGGCATCCTCAGGAGATATAGACTCTACGGTGGCTAACCGCTAAGTCAGCGTATTATCGTCAGTGGTGTGTCTTGCCTAGTGTAGTGGTGTTGGGAGTAGCGGTGCTGGGATTAGTGGTGACGGGGATAGTGCACACAATTGAGGGAGGGCGGGAGGTGCTCTTCATACTAGGTAAGACACATCATTTTATTTTATAACGCGGATATTTGCGAAGTAAATTTTTCTAAAAGCTTTTGGATTAATTCCAGTTGTCAATTTCCATCAACGTACATTGAGGATAAAACTTACGGTACCATCCACTGGCTACTTGGTATTCTACCATGATAGTGCGATTTACTAGAAGTTTTCTTCCTCGTTAGATTTTTTTGTGAAATCAACTACACCTCCCAGAACCTTCAAGAAACGAGCTTCGTCTTTTTTAAAAGTCCGGCAACGCACATGCAATTCCCCTGGTGTTGCAGATGTTCACGTGCGATTGTCAACTCTTACTCTCCATTAATATGGCGAAACCGCGGGTTGGAAAGCTAGCACAATATAAAAATCTATCTTCTATATATTATCTATCACAGATATAACAGGGTTGGGGTCGCATAATCATAGTTAGCCTATGGCTGTCGGAACTCTTAATCAGGCACTGGTCCTTGTACAATTTAGGTGACAATCGATTACACAGTCCACCTGATGGTAAGTGGTTGCTGTGGCCCATAAACATCTACATCTGTCTTCGTTTGCGAATTAAAATGCAGATGCGTTGTCAGCCGTGAGAACTAAGATAGAATGCCTCTTTTCCAGTAAAAGGTATCCGTCTCTCTACACTTAAAATACGAAACACAGCAGCATTAAGTTGCTACGCTGGTATTCTGCGAGAGCGTGGTCCTTCCCCGGTCGAGCCAACCCATTCGTGCTACAACTATACTATTAATATAGCTGCAGCATGGCTATTCCACGTAAAGACGTCGAAACGTCTTCCAAAGCAGCGGTGAAGAGTTTCGGGGAATAACGTCACCCTGTCTTACACATCTCTGCAGTTGGATAAGATTCGTAGTTCTGTACTCATATAGCCATCGTAACCCTACTTTACAAACACTTCAGCACTTCTTTATACTGACAGGCAATTTGGCACCGCTGACGGGTCTGCAGCACCGCAAAATTTCGACGAAATCAAAGTCTTTCTCATAGTTCACATACGCGAGACAAAGTGGCAAATTATAGTCCTCGGTCGTAGAGTCTGCGTACGAGATGGTCCGTAATGACTCGCGAAAACAGCACGTAGACGCGGCTTACAAGAGAAATCGGTCTGAAGATCTTCAAGAGAGCGTTGTCGCTTTTCTTGAAGAACAAGACCACCGCACTTCTGCTACAGGCCTCCGGTGTATTATCACCATGGAATACGTAATTAAAGATGTCCAATATGTATTGATATTAAAACCAGCATGTGACAAACAATACAACCAAAGAGATTTTTCTTCTATTTTATACAAACAAAATACAAAGAACCTTTTTCCCCGACCTATCATTATCTAATTGGCCTATGTTCAGCAGTTGACTTGTAGGGTGGTAGTAATGATAATGATTTAAAATATATACGTGACATCGTGATTTCATACATTTTTCTATTTAATGAAATAATAATATCTGTGGAATTGCTTTATGAACGTGTGTCAATTGATGCCTTCGCATTCCGATTTGACTTCTGATACTTCTGATTTTACTTCTGACTTCGACTTCTTTTCCGATCTGACTCTGACTCGGTCTATAAACGTGACCAGCAATAAAATAATAAGTTAATCTATGGACACATCTATGAAGATACCGTGATGAATGGTCGTTTGTTCCCGCCGCATCATATATATTATTTTTCTGTTCGAGTGATTATGGAGTTTTCAAGTCGCCTTAAAGGAATGCCTTAAATATTCGCCAAACCTAGAAATTTGGAGATTTGGTAAGTGTTTTGCTTCTATTGTTATCATTTTTATGATGATGTATGTTCCACAGGCATTGCGCATTTGTATTTTAGAGTTATATTTTAATTACCACATATATCTTAATTTCACGCATTTAACAAATAAACTTACAGTCAGTTACAAAATATATTATAACTGGCCAGTGCCTCATAAAAATAACTGATTTTCACAAAATACTGCTTCGCTGCAATTTGAAGAAGATAAAATGAATCTATCAATTTTAAATACGATTGCTGATTTGTCACTTACTTTGTAATAAAGGACTCGCAATAACACCTCGTTTGACATGTGTTTTGTGGTGAAATTAGTCATCGGAAAAAATATCTGTTTGTCGTATACATTAAAATATTTTAAGGACTTTAAGTTTAAGCTCGCCAGTTCACCGTGGTGATTTGTAGCGTTAATAGCTAGTACATAACCCTCTCAAAATTGAGGGGAAACCTGCGCTTGGCTGTGGGACATTTTTAAAGAAAATGAAGAAATCGTTGTCTATGGAATAGAATATATTTAAAAGACAATGAGAAATATAAATATCAATATATATAGAATGATATATAGAATAAAAGTTTATATAAAAATTTAATAAAATAAAAGCAAATTAAATTCCAAAGAAATTTTCAATTTGAAGGTACTTCTAATAGATAATGTATTTTCTTTTAAATTTAATACAAATATTAGTTAATTTTGTAACTAATTTATTATTTGTAATGAATGAGGAATCAAAGGCTACTTTTTAAATTATTTGAAATTGATCCCGAAATTGAATATTACAATCTGTTGTACTATTTATTCGTTCTATCATGTCTTATGTTGGTCTATCGGAACGGCGTCAAAGGGCGGTGGATACTGTTCCAATCCTGCGTTAAGTAGGCACACCACTTGAGGCCGCAACTCCTCCCACGCTGTTATTTATACGAGAACGCTCTTTGTCTTTGGGTACGCTTTTTTAAAACTTCAGAAAAAAAATATTAAAGAAAACTTAATGCTAAAAAGCGTAAATCATGTATTGTTGGTAAATAATAAATACATAAACACAAAGAATTGATTTCGTTGTATAGTCCCATAATTAAGATGTAAACAAGTGAAATAAGTACAAAGATCAAGTTTTGGACCTTATAATAAGCACGAACTTACCAAATTTCCTATTTCGCGCTCAAGGCTATGTCAGCGATACTCAATTACAAAGGGCGCCCGATGAAATTGGAACTAAATTGCCGCGACCTCATTGTAATAGTTTGCCGTTAAGTTACAAACTTGTAACTCTAATGTTATAATGTCGGTGACAGGTTTTAGTTTTATAACAAAGACAGTTATACTAGTGTTACAATTTCTTTCTTATCCAACTATTAAAAAAAAAAGTAAGGGCGCCAACTACATTAAATGCCAGATTAGGCTCGTTGTGCACCTTGCTAATAACCGAACATGGATTCGGCCAAAAAAGGGCAATATTCATTCCAAAATTCCGAATCAAAATCCTACAGATCCAGTCGAGAGAGTTATATCACAATATTAAATGGATTAAAACATCCAACAATGGATCAAAAAGGCTTTTATACAAATAAGGATAAGGGACCAATAAGAACAGTCAGCCTGATTGTAAATTAATTTTTTAGCCCAGTCATTTATCATAATCAAAATGCAAATACTTTGTCAACCCTGACTAAGACCGAATGCCTCGATACCAGTAAAAAGGCTCCCTGGTTAGCTTCACAAAAATATAATAACTTTGTAATGCATATAGAAGTTTGTAATATTTTACTTAATATATATTGATTTAATTTATAATAACTTTGTAATATAGATATTTATTTAAATGTTAAGAAAACCGAGACCGCCCGTCGACGGATCGGTCGGACATACCTCAAAACCTTAAAACGAAATTGTACAACCAGTGCGTGTTGCCAGTGATGACTTACGGATCTGAGACGTGGTCCTTCACTGCTGGCCGTATGAGGACGCTCAAAGTCGCTCAGCGATCTATAGAGAGGGCTATGCTCGGGGATTCTCTGCGCGATAAACTTAGAAATGAGTATATCCGCAGTAGAACCAGAGTAACCGACATAGCCCAAAGGATTAGTAAAACGAAGTGGCAGTGGGCCGGCCATATAGCTCGAAGAACCGACAACCGATGGTGAAGAAAGGTTCTTGAGTGGGAGCCTCGTACCGGTAGGCGAAGTGTAGGGCGACCTCCCACGAGATGGAGTGACGACCTGGTAAGACATGCAGGAATTCGATTGATGCAGGTGGCTCAGAACCGTGCTTTGTGGCATTCCTTGGAGGAGGCCTATGTTCAGCAGTGGACTTATGAAAGGCTGTAATGAATGAATGAATGAATGAAATGTTAAGAAAAGTAGCCAAGACTGCATACTACGCGCGTTTTCTTACAAATCCACGTCTATTGCTTATATTATTTGATCAAGGCTTGCCATGCCGATATTATTGCATGTAATAAAGACGCAAAACTAAGAAAGAGGCTACAAGAAAGCCCAGATTCCACCGCAGAAAGGAAATGGTAAGCGGAACGGACTCCTTTTAAACAAAATAGGTTTGCATTCCCACCAACAAAGAGTTTTGCCTGTTGATTTCCACTGCAAACGGATAATAACAGAGAGGAATCAGCGGAGCGAGCTGAACAGAATATGAGAAATGGGAAATTAATAGTCAATTTCCACCGAGAGCGAGTTCAGTTGGGGTTTTGAACTGGTTACGTGCGGTACTGTTTTGTTGTGTGAATTCGTGATGTAATCGAGTGACACGGAATCAAGTGAGGACAGTGATTGTGTATACCGATAGAAAAAGTATATATTATTATATCTTAAGCACAGAAGAAAACGTGCAAAACGGTGATTTTGGTTATGTCGGCACATTCGAGAAAAAACGTTGAAAGGGGAATATAAACTATTTAATAATTCAGACGACGAAAAATTTAAGAACTATTACAGGGTTAGCAGAGAACAATTTCAAGAACTTTTGTCATTTGTAAAGGCCACCATTTTAAAATTTAAATTTTAAAACAGCAGCGTCGAGTCCGCGACGCAGCGGACACATTTTACTCGTTTGGTCCGCTCCGCTCAACTCTTTTTCGGTGGAAACACTACGTTGTAAAATTCAATTGCGAGTTGGAATAACTCATTAATGACTCCGGTCCGAGTCCGCAGCTCATTTTTACTCTTTTCGCTCTCGTTGTCATTTACACTCGACTCTTTGTTGGTGGAAACACATGTATGCAGTTTTGTATTACGAGGTAAAAGGAGTAATTAATGGGTCCGTTTCGCTCGCGGTGGAAACCGGGTTGAAGTGTTGTTTCTGACGCGGTGCCTGACCGGAGCCGTTGCAACATCCTACATGTACAAAATCGTGACATGATACACTGTATAGTGTGATACCGTATCTCACCGCAAGCAAGAAAAGAGCCTACTCTTTTTTAAAAGGCCGGAATCTGCTATTTCCCTAGTATTGCTGTTGTTTATGGGCGGAGTTAGTCACTTCAGGTGAGCCGCATGCTCATTTGCCCCCTCTGCTATAAAAAAAAGCAATTTGAGACACCTTTGTCTTAAATTCCAAAGCACGTATATGAAAACGTTTGCGATTACACCAAATAATGATCACACGGTGTGATTCACACCTAATTTTAAGATAACTTGTACAATATGCCGAATGCAAGTAAAATGTACTTGTACCTTAAAATGATAGTTTTAAATATTTTTTAATTTATACAGAAGTTAAGATACTTATTACTTCGTGAATAGTTTTATTAGTTTTAAATACATCGAAAAATGCATAAGCTTTTTAAAAAAATTACTTTTGCTAGAAATATGATGTTTATTTTATAACATACCCAACATTATGATTTCTTATATTTACGCGAACATTACACGTTGAATAAAACTACTTTTACGGATTCTATCGCGTTTAATTAACTTGTTTTTAGTTTTTCTCTTCTTGTAGGCCCGCCGATGCGGGCGCATTGTAGCAGCGCATCGCCTGGCAGGGTTGCCATGTAATATTGGAAGGTGTTAAAATTGAAAAGGAGACGTGTTGTTCACTTAAAAACTTTAATTGTACTACTATTTATTAATTACCATTGACATTAATATATATGTCGTGGTTCTGTTCCTTGTTGTAATTCGTCTAGTGGAAACAAGACAAGGAGGATTAGTGTAGCAGAGAGGCTGCCCTGTGTTACCTTGAGATAAGTAGTGTTGCTATTAGTTGACATATTTTAGTTATATCATGTAATTACGTACCTCACGTTACACTGGTGTGTGATTGTTGCGGAGGCGGTGTGGTTGAACTGTAATTTCACTATACTGAATGTATAGTGCGTTACGTTGTCTTATTACCGATAATGATCATTTGCGTAAGCAAGAGAGCAAGTTGAACATCCACTCTCACACTTTTATTATTTTTAACAATTAACGCTATCCTGATGTATTTCCGAGATCAAAGTTGGAATCCTCTGTTGTAATCTCCGACATATATATATATATATATATATATATATATATATACATTATATGCGTCGTGTGGGCTGCTCTAAGCGCGAATGGGTCGGCTAGACCGGGGAGGTACCACGCTCTCACAGAATACCAGCGTAAAATAGCAACTTAATGCTGCTATGTTTCATTTGGTGAGTGTAGAGAACCTCAGACCCTTTTTACTGGAAAGTAGGCATTCCATCGTAGTCCTGAGGGGTTACAACGCATTTGCATTTTTATTCTTAATCGAAGATAAATGTAGGTGTCTATGGGCCACTGCATCCACTTACCATCAGGTGGACTATGTGCTCTCCCCAAATACCTCCGGAACCCGATCACCGGTAGCACGCATCACTGAATTTGTTAATCGCAACTTTATAAGCGGAATTACCATTTGCTCGACGATCAGAAGAGGTCTTTTTTTAATTGTCAATCGACTTTTACCATGCTGAAAACACTGAGTCGCTGAAAAGAGGGGGATCGTTATTCTCGGTAGTACACATGAGCTAGTACTTTATATATAGTTATACTGTATATAGTAATTTTTCATACATTTCCTTACTAATCTAACCTAAATTGTAGCCTCAGTTAAATTCCATAAAGATTTTTAAGGACTACAAATAATATTATTCATAATTTTGTTAACCTTTAGATCGCACTAGCACGTCCTTAATGTAGTGCATTAGTGAGTTATAAGAGCTGTTTAGGAACTCTATGTAAACTGTTTTAAGACAGCCTGGGTAATGGTGTATATCCACTAATAATGTCCTTCAGACAAAATTTCGATCTCCAGTCACGATGGAGACTAGCCATCTGCGCAGGACAGGATTATAGTGCACGAATATATATGCGCAAATACCGGGGCACTCTCTATTACCTCACTCTCATAGTCCGATGGGAATCGATAATCCGACACGACTGGTGAGAGATCAAGCGCAGGACGAACGCCTTCACGTGCTTTCCTAGGCACGGTGGTGGAACACCGCCAAGTTTCTGACTTTGGGCTACTAATGAGAATTTCTTGACAGACAAAAACTCAATAACTGATTTTGGCCAAACAAAGCAGACATGCCATGTCCACTAACAACATACCAACTGTGACACAGTTTTAGTCCTGAATTGTCGTTCTAATTGTATACATAGAAGTCCTTGCCTAATTTGTCTAAAAGTGTTCATAGAGTCTCTATTATACAAGGTGGGCCAGGCGTACAGGCGGTTCCTTACTGATAGTAGTCCTTCTCTGGTAGAGCCGACCCATTAGTGCTGCAACCATAAAATAGCTATTGCATCACTCTACCACTCTTTAGTTTTTATGGAAATAAGAATTTGTAAAACCTGTCATGTAATTTAATTAGTAGTACTATCAACTCTCCAAATAATATGTAATGTCGGCTTCTATATTCATTTGTGGGTTACACTTATACAACAACTTCTATTCCCAATATCAGTCTTAAACGATTTACTCTTAATAATAAACAATGGATTTATTAATTTTAAAAATAATAAGATTATTTAGTTTATTAATTATTATACTTTAATGATTACTTTCCCTCATTAAATTTATATTACACTATCTGGCCTCTCATACATTATTCTGCTCTTTGTAGTAGGTGACGCCATGAGCTTAATTTGAATATTAAGTGTAATGATAACTGGATCACATTCTTTTTCGGAATAAAAGCCCAAGTTGTTTTGTAAATTTAATTCATATAAAGTAATTATAAAATTTAAGATTAGTGAATAGGTTTATTACTTGTTTCTCATATATTACAAGAATCTTCATTTACAGATTTCAAAGGAAGTATAATTTGCCTGGAGTGATAGGATGTATCGATTGAAACCACATTTCTATAAAACCAGCTGAAGAAGGGCATGCTTTCTATAATAGAATAGGATATCATTCCTTTAACGTTCAAATGGTTTGTATTTAAATCGAGAAATAATATTTGTGCTATTACAACTACAAATTTTATTTGACACTACATTAAATTGCATCTTCAGGTATGTGATAATGTGGAGCAACACATGATTCCCACATATGTTCCGTATCGTAGAACCCTATATATATATATATATATATATATATATATATATATATATTTATATATATATATATATTTATATATCATTATATACAACATTTAACGTAATTAACGTACACCCCCAGACACCCCAATTAGTATGTTATAATCATAATACATACACTCACTTTTTAGTTATTAGTTTAGATTATTTATTGAATTAGTTATACTAATTCCGGAAGAATGTTGTGATACAAATCCATGACGCGCGATTGTTTACGTTATAAAATACCTACCTATGAACATTAACTGATGTCTGAATGAACTCCGAGCACTCTCTACTCATACAACGCTGTATTTTTAATACCCTTTCAAAATGACCACAACCTTGTTCAATACATTTTAATGGTAGTTTTCTTAATTGATATTTTAATTTAGAAAGCACTTTGGTGTCATTTTTCACTATTCCGAAAGCATTTACTATCCGATGTTTATATCCTCGGCACTTGTCTTACTAAAATAAAGTAATCCGCTGATTTGGGAGGTCACTGGACAGCCGTGACCTATCGAAACTCCCGCCGCGCTAGTGCGAAGCGCCAGCGCCGGTATCATGCTATTGCGCTTGAAATAATGTTCATTTTTCTTTATTTTGTATTTAATAACAGAATTTGTAATGATACAAATAAAACTGCACATTCAAAAGTCTTATTGCCTTGAGTTACGGTCCATTTCAGTTTGTTTTGACTGTACAGGTTTACTGTGACTATAATTTACGTAGTTTTAATTATTTTGGGAGAAAAAAATTACCTATATTAAAAATGATTGAAATCGATTTAGTAAACGATTCTGAACAAACTACTTTCAGGATGTGCGTTAATTATGTTACTTGTTGTATATACAAGTAGTACCCCATGTAGTGGCGGGTAAGAATACCTACTACCCCATAACTTCCCGTGGGTGTCGTAAGAGGCGACATAGGGAAACTGAGGTAGAAGATGGGCAGCAGCATCTTCTAAAATAACAATAAAAAAACTGTAGTTGCCAACCCGCTCATCAAGCGTGGCAACTATGGCAATATACCCCCCAATTCCTTGGAGGAGGCCTATGTTCAGCAGTGGACTTGTGATGGGCTGTAATGATGATGATGATGATATAAGTAGTATAACTTTAGTAAGTATGCTTTAAATTTTTTCTCATTCATAACTTTTTGCTTTAGACAAAGAGAAAAAAAGAGAGATTTAGGGAATGGAGAAAGGCAAATGTATTTACAAAAGGCACATGTAGAGCCTTGTAGAACCTCCCGTGGATCTCCTTCTCCTACCATACGGTTTCCCGGTTGGAAATGCTTTATACTGCCGGGTCTTGCCATTGCTCGTTGGCTAAGGGTAATCTCACAAGGAAGTAATTACTGAAACTGCACACTTTGCGATTATGCATGATGAGAACGTTTAAAAAGGTCCACCTGAGTACGCCAAAGGTATATATAAGAACGGGCATAATTCAACAGTTATATGTGCCTGACTTATTCATGCCCGATAAGAGGCTGTTAAGCACTTTTGTCAAGCGTGCAAAAACCAGACCGCAAACCAATTGTTTCGTGTCCACTTCATTGATATCTATGTTCTGTGACATAACCAGGTATGTTTCAACCTCGAAAAGGGTCCTTACGTTGATGGACATAAACAAGTCTATGCCCTCCGAGTTAGCACCCCTACCCTTCTCAACATGGAGAACCGCACACTTATCCGTCCCCAGCTCCACTCTAATATAATTGTTAAACTCGCAAGTGATGTTTAGCAATTCCATAAAATGGGAGCGACTGGAGGCGAATAACTTGAGATCATCCACATAGAAAAGGTAAGTCACTTTTGTCCCTCTCTTCCGAAGTAAGAAGTTGTTCTTGTTTTATGAATACCCATAATTCCTGGAATATTTGTGACACAAAATTCCTTCCTTGATGGCTGAGAATCTCTAAAGGTACTCCAAAACGACAGAAGACTTCTTGAAATAGTTTATCTACAACTGTTGAAGCTTCTTGATTTGCAATGGCAAAGACTTCTGGCCACTTAGTGAAGTAATCCATCACAACCATGAAATACTTGTTACCATTTTCACTTTCCGGAAACGGCCCCGCAACGTCAAGTGCTATCCTCTCCCATGGTGCACCAACATTTTACAATTTCAATGCATCTCTACTACGAGTCCGAGGTTCCTTTACAGCCGCATAACTTGTACATTTGCGACACCAGTCCTCGAAATCGTCACGACAGTGAAGCCAGCAAATCCGTTGTAGGATCTTTAGTAAACTATACTGTCCCATACATTGCTCGATTATTATTATTATTTGGGGTATTTATATAGTATTCTCATTTGGTTGGGCTGAGTAAATATATTAAAGGAAATAGTAAATAAACATAAATACCTATATATATTTAATATACTAACATGAATAAATAAATAATATGTAAATAAATAAAAAAAGCAACCAGATGGAATTCCTCGACAGGGGAGACCAAACGGCCGAGGGTTAGGGGGAAAGGAAAAGAAACTGGCGGACGATGCGGCCGGTATCGAGGAGTACCGCCTTTTGCATTTGACCTTGGATCAGTCCGTCACGGAGTTCCAGTCACCTTAGATGATCCGAGAAGCTGAGTGGAATTAACCCGTTTGTAGAGACGACTATAGGTATAATTTCGGTCCACCCCACATATCGGTCACCTCGTGAACCAGGTCCAGATATTTTGTTCGCTTAACTGTTTCGGCTTTCACGAGGTTCTCGTCATACGGAATGGTAATGTCGACCAAAAATATCCTTGTGCCCGGTCCATCACAATATCAGGCTTATTCGCAAGAATGGTCCTGTCTGTGATGATGACCCGGTCCCAGTAGAGCCTGGCGCGGTCATTTCCGAGCACGGCTCGAAAATAAGCGCGCCAGGCTGTACTGGGACCGATGCCTTATTATTACTATTTTTTAAATAATCTTTTTTCTCAGCTGAAAGCTGGTAAATAAATGGCGATTACGGGTTGAAACCAAGTAACCGTCATTGTAATAGGGGATAAACTACATTACTGTCTTCCTGCATGAATTTTCGAACGATGCGACATGTATTTAATATAGCTGCTTTTTGTAAATGAATATACGAGTTCAGTGATATGTCTAGCATTTTCAAACTAGTCCTTTCATCTGTATGTAAACTTATAATTGAAATTAAAAAGATTATAAACTACATAATTTAAAATTAAAATAATTATACAGCTGACTTCAATATAAGTTATTAAGAATAACTTAAATAACTCAAAAACTATTAGTTTGACCTTGATCAAATGCATATGGGACCACACTAGAAGTATTCGCTTTCATATAAAAAAAGAATCATCGAAATCGGTTCGTTCAGTAAAAAGTTATGAGGTAACACACATTAAAAAAAAACATACGCGTCGAATTGAGTACAGTCTCCTTTTTGGAAGTCGGCAGAAAATCTCACCGGTATGGCGACAAGGTCGACGAATGTCGACGGAATTATTATTATTATTATTACTATTACATAGCAAAAAGTCTTAACTTAGTCGATACAAGATATATGTTACTATTTATGATAATAAATAACAATAATGGTATATGGAGGGATATTATATAGATTTGAGAAAAAATACCTCAGCAATGCAGTCGTTTAAAAACCATTAAGAATTTCAGAAGCAGATACTTTAGTAAAACGGAATCATAATAATTATCCCCTTACAATATGGGTATGCAAAACAAGGAATAAATTAAAACTTGAAATCGTCTGATCGTGCGACAAACTCTCCAAAGTTGTTCAGTATGAAAAGTGTCCCATTGAAATATCACTTTTACTGCGTGGTACAAAGAAAAACATTATTAAATATTTTAAATTATCTTCTACGATTTTTTCCAATAAATACCTTTTAATGCAGATTTTTCGACAAACTATAGATATTTTTGGGAATGAGGGTAAAAAAAATAAAAGGAAATATGAACAAATGAAGGTAGAATGGTATTTTCCCACTTGGTTTATCAGTATTAAGTGTCGCATAGGCGACTAAGAGGCATCCGTCCGTAATTCTAAGAGTCCCACTGTCGTTACTATGTCCGTTGGAGTATTAGGCAAGGAAGGTTGTGTTGCTGAGAGGCTGCCCTGCGTTACATTGAGATGGGTAATGATGCTGTTGGTTTGCATATTTTGCTCTTATCATGTAATTGGGGTCCTGATAGTAAGCAGGGTTTGTTACCGAGCAGTGTTATTTTATTTAAATACTTTTGGAACAAATTCTAACATCAGAAGTGGAATAGTTTCTTACATCAGAATTGGGATAGTCCCTGTTATCGTCCACATATAATGTTAGAATAGTGCGAGGTTATTACGTTGGTGATAAACCGCCTCACGTCACAATGGCATCACCTTTCTTTTTGCTGCTAATTATTTTTATTTGCTGTTAAAAATAAAATTTGCTGTACTATTTTCGATATTGACGTACTATTAAAGTGTAAAATAAAAGTTTCAAGTGAAAAGTTTTAAGCAAAAGTTTTCCGGACCGATACGACTTAGGGACCTTCAAGAAAAGAGCCTACTCCTTTTCAAAAGGCCGGCAACGCATCTGCAATTCCCCTGGTGTTGCGGTTGTTCATGGGCGGCGGTAGTCACTTACCATCAGGTGAGCCGCATGCTCGTTTGCCCCCTCTCCTATAAAAAAAAGTACTTTTGTTATTAACTTAACGTACACAAATATGTTAACAAATATTGAAAGAAATGTTTGAGATATTCTAGATGAGTAGAATAGAATAGAATAGAATAGGATAGAATAGAATAGAATAGAATAGAATAGAGTAGAATATATGATTTAAATGGGCTACATTTTAAAGATCGAAATGTTGAAACGATATACTAAAATAGAGGATTAACTTTTACGTGGTATGAATTGAAAAAAATAAGTAGTCTTTTTATATTACTCGTCTTAGATACTCGTAAGAGTTACAGTTTACTTCGAATATTATGTTGTTGACAAAATTGAGGTTTGAAGTCGAAAGGTGCGGCCGAGCCCTAGAGACAGCAAGCGTCTGCTTTACTAAACGCTTACCAGCATCGACAAGATGCTTATGGCAACGACGGTCGTCGGCAGCCACAAACTTTCATCGTCTGTGATTTTTTGTTGGATTCGTCGCAATCTACGGTAAAGCTGAACTCCAGTATGCGCGGGCTCTATAAGGTCTCGTACGTGCAGTCACGCTATCGCTATCAGCCTGCGATTTCTCGGTAGATTTAATGGCAGGCGGCTCAAGCGGCCTCTGAACACATGGTCTTTTGGCGGGGCAAATAGACATCTGACGCTTACTCAGCTTTCGTTGCGAGTGGTTAGCCATGTCACGGGGATATCTATCCGACCGAGACGACTTAATGAAGTTTGCAATTTGTGTGATGTCGTTTGCAGTTTGTGATATTTTACATTTGCCTTTTTTATTTTTGCAATGTGTGATATTTCCATACAGTTGCTTTTTATATTGGGAATGTGTGAAGGGGCCTGCACCTCTGCTTGCAGTTGCCTTTTCAATGCGTAGATTTTGCGCACTTACCTCCCCTTTGGAATAAGTGGTGGGATCAGCCTCTCCACATGGTTGCCGTTTTTGCATCGTGTGTATTGGTTTGTGAGTCACATAGTTGCCGTTTATAAGAGAATGTGTGGTGAACTTTGGAAGCCCCTAATTCTATGATTCATAATACATTTATCTTCATTTATTTTAATGTTTAATATGTCTTTCATGCACCTGAAACGTTTTACATCTATATCAATTTTAAATTACTTTGGATGCCTATTTTGTGAGACCTGCGTTGGATGTACTTAAGTGAACGCTTGTGCATCTGATGTAGTTGTTTCCATGTCTTTTGCTTTTACTGTTGTATACTTCAAATTTTACATTAAAACTACCTTGAGTAAAATGCAATATGAAAAAGGTTTCAGGTACAAGTTAACGTTAAAGGAGATATATGAAATTGTGTGCTTGACAATCGTTTGTAACAGTTATACAAAAATATGTAGGTAATAAAACATTAAATTATAAGCATAAATAAATGAACGCAACGCCTGAACGTAGAGCCTATGACTTATTAAGACGATACCTTGAGATAACGTATAGGTATTGCCAAGCGCATCATCTGTAACCTACATGGTGTCTACATCCCCCATGCAGTTGATGCAGACTAATATTTAAAGTTAAAGGGAGCCCGAGGACGGACTCCTGTCAGAGTTGCAGTGTTGGGAATGAGAGTAAAAAATAAAAGGAAATACGAACAAATGAAGGTAGAATTGTAATCTCCCACGTGTTGCGGAGATGCTGTCCTGCGTTACATTGAGATGGGTAGTGATGCTGTTGGTTTGCATACTTTATTTTTATCATGTAATTGGAGTCCAGATAGAAAGCAGGGTTTGTTACCAAGTAGTGATCTTTTATTTAAATACTTTTGGAATAGTTTCTTAAAATATGTTATTCTGTGCAGCGCCTAGATAGGTATCAAATCTGACTTATTAGATACTAGCTTTTTACCTGCAGACGCTCGCGTGCGCTTGAATTTAGGGACATCATTAAATGCTGTTCCAGGTCAAATTTAGAAATATTCGATCACATTTAGAGTCATCTTGGTGTCTATGTCTCTATGTCTGTCAGAGATTTTTTGTCATTCTAAAATACTATTAGACGTAGATGATTGGTAACATGCTACAGAAACACGTATATTTATAATATGTCTATAAACTCCTACTATTTTTTATATATGGCGTGTCTTCCGATTCCGATGTATCCATAAGAAAGGTAAATAGTCTTGAAATCAAAAAGTATTTATTATTATTTACATTTTACTCTTTACGTATATATATTCATAGTTAAAGTAAATTTAGTTTTAACAAAGTAATATAATATTTATTTGAGACATTTTATTCATATCATTGGTCCTATTTAATATTATAATAATTGGTCCTATTTAATATTGATTGGCACCATAAAAAGATATAGATATTTTTATTTACTTCGAGTAGACTTGAAATTTTCATAAATACAGTTCTATAATAATGAATACCACACATGGATTAAAACTAATGTTACGGGTTTTTTACTCATCTTAACTGCTCACCGAATGAAAGCACCGAAGCTCCGGGAAGTCTAAAGTATGTAAACATGTTTAGTATCGTCCCAACTATTATATACAACAAATCCTTGCAATAGAACACCGGATCCTACCAATGATGATTCGCGAGGCTATTGAAATTAAAAATATCCTAATTTTAATAGAGAAGATGGCTGAGTGCTCCTATCTGTTAAGGACTCCATGATTAATAAAATTAAATTCAAACTACTACTGCATTTTAACTATTCTATTTTAACTAAGACATTAGGTCAAACACCTCAGTTCTCCCACACCTCCCGTGACCATGGGTGCTGTAAATTGCCCAAACCATCGGGAATTTAAAAAGTTAAAATTAAACGCAATAAAATCCTTAAAATTACTTTTATTCCTTATAAATTTTATACACAGTGAACGTGAGGAACACTACACTCATGAACGGGAGTCGAAAATGTTCGCACTATTGTGGCGGTGAAAGAAAATCCAAAACATCATATCGTCTCGTCGTAAGAGGCGACATAGGAAAAAAATAGTAGATGGGATGATCTGCATCATCTTCATGACAACAGATCAAAATAATTATAGCTGCGGTTGGCAAACCGCCACTATAGCAAATATCCAGCTACTTGAAAATTTATGGGGGAGGCCTATGTTCATTTCCGTAGACTTTTGATAGGCTGACGATAATGAGTCCTACTCATCTTTGCAAGCCTTAATATTTACGGTAAAGTGAAAACATAAATTATCATACCCGAAAACACGAATGAAATAAAAACTGCATATATTGCCCCATGAAAAGTAAAAAAGCAGCTTACATACATGCTACTACTGGGCACAGGCTGTAGAGTTTTTGGCCAAAAAAGAGTTCGCTGCACTGATTCCAACGCGGGATGAACGTAAATGATTCAATTATTTACATCGTATATTCAGTAGCATTGTATTATTTCATTTTATAAATGTCTTGCCATTTTAATTTATTTAGAAGTAAGTAGGTGGCGCTAATATTACATGAAATAATGAAAGCCAAAACTATATCATCTAGTAATATCAGCAATAGAAACGAACATTTATTTATTATATCAATAAGGGATAAAGTGATGTCAATTCTCTTAAAAGTTCTGTTTCTGTTAAAAATAATCTATCAGCGACACTAGCGATAAAAAAATATAATGATATCGTCATATGATCATATTATGAAATAGCAACGTTGTGTTTAGTTACTAATAACTTCAAAAGATTTGTATCCAAAATAATGGAATCCATTATTAACTGCCAGCTCATCCGGTACCTTGAGGATCACCAGCTGATTAGTGACCGCCAATACGGTTTTCGTCGGGGTCGATCAGCTGGTGATCTTCTGGTCTACCTGACCCATAGATGAGCGGAGGCAGTAGAGTCCAAGGCGTTGGCCGTTAGTCTGGACATTGCGAAGGCCTTCGATCGGGTTTGGCACAAAGCGCTTCTTTCGAAGCTCCCTTCCTATGGGCTTCCCGAGAAATTGTGCAATCGGATCACCAGCTTCCTTGCAGATCGGAGCATCAAGGTCGTTGTAGACGGTGCATGTTCTGACTTCAAGCCTATTAACGCTGGTGTTTCACAAGGCTGTGTGCTATCACCAACGCTGTTTCTTCTGCATATCAATGATATGTTGCTAACTGGTAACATTCATTGCTATGCGGATGACAGCACTGGTGATGCTCTATACACCGGCCGTGCCAATATTGCTCGGGAAAACGTCGCCGAGTACCGGAACAAACTTGTGTCTGAAGTCGAGTCTTTGCTGTACAAAGTCTCGGATTGGGGCCGACTAAATCTAGTCCAGTTCAATCCCCAGAAGACACAAGTTTGCGCGTTTACCGCTAAAAAGAACCCCTTTGTCGTATCTCCTCAGTTTCAAGATACTCTCCTTCTTGCCTCAGCCAGTATCGGTATCCTCGGAGTCGACATAGTCGTGCAGTTTCGTGGTCACTTGGAAGACAAGGCCAAATTGGCCTCTAAAAAGCTTGGCGTGCTCAGCAGAGCGGGACAGTATTTCATGCCGGCACACCGCCTGCAACTTTACAAGGCGCAGGTTCGGCCTCACATGGAATACTGTTCCCATCTCTGGGCAGGGTCTCCCCAGTGCCAGCTCCTTCCACTTGACCGCATCCAGCGCAGAGCGGCTCGAATCGTCGACGACCGAGCCCTTTCCGATCGGCTCGATCTTTGGCACTGCGAAGAGATGTTGCATCCCTTTGCATTTTCTTTCGCATCTACCATGGGGAGTGCTCTGAGGAATTGTTCGGATTAATCCCAGCCGCCAAATTTCACGAACGCACATCGCGGCAGAACTCCCGATACCATCCACACCATCTGGATGATTGGCGGTCCACCACTGTGCGATTTAGAATATGTTTTCTTCCTCGCACGACTTCCTTGTGGAATCGATTACCATCAGCGATTCTTCCGGACCGATACGACTTAGGGACCTTCAAGAAAAGAGCGTACTCCTTTTTAAAAGGCCGGCAACGCATCTGCAATTCCCTTCCTGGTGTTGCAGTTGTTCATGGGAGGCGGTAGTCACTTACCATCAGGTGAGCCGCATGCTCGTTTGCCCCCTATCCTATAAAAAAAAAAATTCATTCATTCATTCATTGATTTGGTCAAGCTATATCATGACACGGTCATCAAATAGTGTTAAATACACATTCATTTCAGTCATTTTTTCAGTATTTATTTGAAAAACACCCGGCATTCCGCCTATAACTAAGAAAATTAACATCTTAAGGAAATTAATATACTTAACCTTCCTTTTTTGAGGTTCCGTAATCAGATAAAAAGTAATGATTTCTTATATTTACGCGAACACTACACATTGAATAAAACTATTTTTACGGATTTTATCGCGTTTAATTAACTTATTTTATATTCCCGACGTTTCGGTTGCTTTCCAGCAACCGTGGTCACGGGGGACTGAGGTGATTGACGTCCGCGTAGATCGGACCAAAATTAAGCATACCACTGCAAGACTTCAAGACACAGTAAGTTCATTCTGCGTAGATCGGACCAAAATTAATAATTAAAAAGCTAAAGGTACTCCGGGTTAACTTTGACATCGGGACGTCAATCACCTCAGTCCCCCGTGACCACGGTTGCTGGAAAGCAACCGAAACGCCGGGAATATAAAATAAGTTAATTAAACGCGATAAAATCCGTAAAAATAGTTTTATTCAGATAAAAAGTAGCCTGTAAGTTGCCCCGGGTTACTGACTACCTACATGCAAAATTTCATGTAAATGGGTTTAGTAGTTTTTGCGTGAATCCGGAATACACAGACAGACAGATAGACAGACAGAAAGACAGACAGACAGACAGAAAAAAATTCTAAAAACCACTAATTTGGCTTCAGAACCCTTTATTTAGTTTCCTTGACTTGTTTTTTCAAGAATATATTAGAATTACAGACACAACTTTTCTACAGATTTATTATATGTATAGATTTAACCGCAGCTAAGTAATGTAGAAGGAGATTGTGTATCTCTAGCAGCAAAAACCAGTCGCGGAAAGAGTTCCTTTAGGAACTTCACCGTACGTGGACCCCACGGCCGATAGTCTGTACAACATATAGTACAACTTACACAAAAACTACAACATCACGCTTATGCTTTCTTTCCTATGCAGCATATTATATTTAAAAAAAAGAAAATGAAAAATTTAGACCACATTTTATTTTTATCTTATGAAAAAAAAAAAACAAACTGGAACAGTTCAAGTGCTAGTGGTCGCAGCTGCCCTGTCCCGGCCAGTGCCTTTCGACACATATTTGAGATTGGACGAACAATGTGTTTTCTAAAATTCTCCCAGCTTTAGTAGCCGTGGCTTGATCACCCTTGGTGAACAAAGAGAAAACCCACTTAGCTGGCTCGAGATGTAAGGACAGCCCGAGGTGGCCGCTCCGAGTGGACTTGGATAGCCCAAACCGGGTGCGCATTGGTGGACTGTGGCAGCAGGGATGTACCCTCCCCTTCCCGTTTTTTTTTTCATTTTTTTATTACTCAATTCATACGATGTTATTTGTGTTACAGCACCATTGGTTTCGTTTATTATTTATTTCTTTATTGAATTTTTTCCTTTTCTTTTTTTTTGTTATTTTATACTTACGATCTGTAGTATTTTACAGTGTAAATTTTTGTTACAGTATTGCACCGTTTTTCATCTTACATTGATTTTACAAGAATGTTTTCTTACATTTATTTGCTTATTAAGAGCACGAAAATTTACAGCTTTACTACACTCTTACTATTACTACTAATAGACTATTAATACTTATTGTTTTTACATCTACTTTATACTACAGTTATATCTATTAATTGTTTCTGCGAGATCTATCATCTGATCATTATTACATTATTTATGAATTATTTACTACATAAATCACATATGTTCTATACACTACAATTTCATAATTTTTTCTTAACAACTACTTATTTAATCTGTACTACTTAAAATTTATTTCTGCTACTGTCATAACAGGCATTATAGGCTAGTATACTTTCGATCCATTTCTCTTGAGTGAATTTTTCAAACAATGTTCAGCAAAATCAAAGAAATGCAAGTAGCTGTCATTTTCGTAGATTGCCTAATAAAGTGTAGTTTCGTTGATTGGAAAGCCCATGCGGTATTTGCAGCTTAGTCTTTATACTGCATACTTTGGACAATTTAATAGCTATGTTCCATTGTTTGCGGTGTTAATTGGTCACAATCACAGTGTGGACTATGCACTACTTTTAATTTAGTTAAATATGATTTAAAGCCTCCATGTCCGTTAAAAATTTAGCATCAGATTAATAATTTAATTATTTATCTTGATTTTCTTCATAGTTTTGTAGGCTTGCTTCACGGTAATAAAGAACTTCTTTGTCACTTATCCTGTTTATGTCGTGTATCTTTCTTGCCAATTGAGCAAAGATTTGTCCCTGATATCTTTCACATATCTTTCAGTACTCTTTAATATCTGTGTGGTAACATGCCGCCATGTTACCAAATGAATGTGCATAACGAATAAAAAGCAACGTCTAAAGTCTGCGTAGCAAAGAAAAAAATTAGTAACACAGCGTCACAGTTTTAAAAAAAAAATAATAAACAGTTTTTTTACGCCGCCTTTTTGACAATGATTCGTAAAAGTGGATAGAAAACAAGAAGTGTTGATGAATAATTGGAACACGCGGATATTGAAGTTTACTAAGAAACAGATTCCGAGTTGCGACGACAGCGAATTGCAATTTATTAGATTCAAGGACAAGTGATGTTTCTCTTACCATAAATACACCCACTAGATGACACAGGATGTTAATGATGTATTCCAGCATTAAAAATAATACAAATAGTTGACCTGTTGGGGAAGTGCATCCATGCCATCTGGATGTTTGGTGGTCAAGTACTGCGATATATCAGAAGTTTTCTTATAAGACAATTAATAGAATCAGGCATTACTTTGCGGAAATCCATTATATTAAAGTTGGTAAAAGTTACTGTGTGTACATCCGTTCGATAAAATAAAATGATGTGTCCTACCTAGTTTGAAGTGCCCTTCTGCTCTCCTTCAATTGCGTGCACTATCTCTGTCATCACTAATCCCAGCACCACTACTCTCAACACCACTACACTAGGAAAGAGACACCACTGATGACAATACGATACATGTTTCGCCTCTACACACAGTCTCCACAGAGTAAATTCTGTACAAACGTTTTTACTTTGTGTTTGCTTTCACATTTATTCAATGAATGTATATTTATGTGTTTGTTTATTGTGTGCTACAAGTATAATACGGTTTAGGCCCAAAAATGGTCATTTGAGACGGCATCCAATCGCCTTCGACTTTGCGAATCGCCCAATGGTGTTAGGTGTCACGCGCGTCGCGAGGAGGGGTATCGGTATGCAGCTTCCCAGCGTTTGGCGCTCGTGGGCGAAAACAGTAGCTTGAAAGCGGCGGTGCGGTCAATTAGCGTATTTTGGTGACCGCTGCA
This sequence comes from Parnassius mnemosyne, assembly GCA_963668995.1. Lineage (NCBI taxonomy): Eukaryota > Metazoa > Arthropoda > Insecta > Lepidoptera > Papilionidae > Parnassius > Parnassius mnemosyne. The sequence goes on along the minus strand of CAVLGL010000104.1, from coordinate 40,806,668 downwards.
TATATTTCGCGCGACCAGGGTTTTGGGTTATGGTCTAGATTATTAGTATTTGTGCGCGTTACTTCGCTACTGAATTGTGATTTCGTGAAGACAGCCTCGGTTTAGTTTGTCTAAGTTGTACGTTCGTGACGAGAGGCTTATTTTGAATTTGACTGATTAGAGTAATTTCGTTGCAATTGTACCGTCGCGTTAAGAGCCTTTTGTATGTTGACTCTGTAGTTAGTTTGCTTGTCAGCTAGGCTGATATTGAATTCTTATTGTGGCGTAGTATCTTATATCATACGAAGGAATTTAGTTTGTTGTTTGGGAACGCTGAACTTTGTGACACTCGAGGAGAGACCGCGTTCGATCCCGTGTTTGTAAATTTGTGCTACGTGAATCCGGAACCTTGAATATTGAACTTTGAACTACTGTTCGTTACTTGTGTCAGGTATTACGTGTTTGATTCTACGATGTACGTTGAATTAGTTGAGTGAAGTTAGTTAAATGTACAATAAAGTTGATAGACTGAAATAGTGACATGAAGAAAGAAGTTGTCTTGGTGACGCCTGCTGGAGTGATACAGCATTGTGGGGCAGCATGGGACCAGGCCGCTGTCCTGTCACCTTAGCTGGGCCAGGTCACATAAATATACACACCACTAAACACCACTTTACATGCACCTACAACTACCTACGGTCTGACCGAGCCTTGGTTCGCTCTTAGCTTCGGACCCAGGTACGTACTATTTATTTACCTAGCCTTCTCCCTATTGTGTAGTATGATATGTCAATTGTCCATAAGGCCATTTGGACCCGAACCCTCGGCTGCCCGTCGAGTAGGCCACTATGGGCCCAAGCCAAGGCGACCTTTGCAGGGGCAGCTGGGGGCCGTAACAAATACTAAACTAACAGAGAAGTAATATCTTATATGGGTTAACGTTTATCTTGTAGTAAAAATGTTTATTTATTTATTTATTTATTTATTTATTTATTTATTCTTTATTGCATTCCTTAATCTAAAAGAATACAAAGGGCGGACTTAATTCCTTGTGGCATTCTCTACCAGTCAAGCCATGGAGTGGTGAGAATTTGAAGTAGGTGTAGCAATATAGAATAAAAACAAAATAGAAATAATAATTAATTAAGTTATATATACATTTTACTAATATATACAATAAATCTTTATATATAAAAATTACGTGTCACGTTGTTTGTCCGCGATGAACTCCTAAACTAATGAACTGATTTCAATGAAATTTTGCACATTCTGTGCAGTTGATAGGATAGTTTTTACCCTGATAAGTGATACTCAATATTTTTTTAATACGAATTTAAGGATTTTTCATATGAAGGATCGTCGAAAAGGGCAGAACAACGTCTGCCTGATCAGCTAGTGAACTATAAAAATATATCCTATTTATACATCAAAAATACAAATTTATACGGACATGCATAAGCATACATATATTCATACCAACACACATACAAATAGTACATATAAATAACTATAAATATGAACGTCCAAAATATAAACGACATGGATGATTCATGTAAGAAGCGTTGTCTTTAACAGATGATTACGCACCAACTTTTTAAAAGCAAACTTATTGAGAGCTTTTCTGATGTCGTCAGGCAAGGAGTTCCAAAGGCGTGCAGCCTGAACTGTAAAGAAGTTACCATAGAATTCGGTGAAGTGAACTGGAATACATATTTTGTTTTTAAAAGAAGAACGTAGAACCCTTTCATGAGATGAGGAGAGATAGTGAAATTTACTCTTAAGATAAGGCGAAAATGGGTCATTCAATATGGAAAAAAGAACAAGTAATATTCTGGAAATACGCCTCTGCCGGATTGTAAGCCAATTAAGCTTAGATCTATATTGCGAAATATGGTCATACTTACGAAGCCCGAAAATAAACCTTATACAGTTATTGAGAAGGCGTTCCAGCTTGTTTAGAAGATCCTGTGACAGATCCGGGTAACACACATCTGCATAATCAATTATGGGTAATATGAGTGATTGGACAATGATGATGTTAGACTTTGTGGGGAGAAAATGTTTTAAACGATACAGAGTACGTAACGTAGCAGTGACTTTACGGCTGACTTCAGTTACCTGAGTTCTCCAATTCAGCGTGCTGTCAATATGTAGACCAAGATTATTTACAGACTTATTGAACGGTATTGTAATCCCATTTAGTAGATAGGGGATATGTCTACAAGATTAATCTTGGCTAGCATCCTTGAGCTACCCACCAGTATAGCTTGGCATTTTGAAGGATTGAACAACACTCCATAACGAGTAGACCAACCCTTGATAGCTGATAAGTTGTTAATTAATATTTTAATCCCATTATGGATATCCCTTATTTCAGTTTGCACGTATAGCTGAAGGTCATCCGCATACAGATGGTACGAGCAATCGAAGATGGTGGTAACAAAGTTTATAAAAATAGAAAAAATTATAGGAGAAAGAATACTGCCTTGCGGGACACCAGCTTCCACATCAGCCCAAGCTAAGGTTATTTGCCCCAGACTGCTGTCGACCGCGAAGATAAGATGCAAACCATTCCAATTCTGTAGGGCTATAATTTAGATGAGACAGTATGGAAACAAGGATTTCTTGATCAACTATGTTGAAAGCATTTAAGAAATCAACTAGTAACAGTACTGTTACTTTTTTTCTTCAGTACCGTTTCTAATATCGTCTGTGACGTTAATTAAAGGAGTACTTGTACTATGGCCAGGGCGAAACCCAGACTGATATATACTTAGTAGGTTATGTTTCGAAATGAATGTAGAAATTTGCTTGTACACACAGGATTCTAAAATTTTGGAAAGAAAGGGTAGAATGGATATAGGGCAAAAATTATTGGGAAGAATGGGAGAAAGAACTTTTGGAAGGGGTTTTATAAAAGCCGTTTTCCAAAGATTAGGGTACTGACCTGAACCAAGGGAAAAATTTATAACATGGGAAATTGCCGGAAGAAGGTGCTCTAGTATAAATACTACCATTTGTCTACTAATCTCATCATAACCTACCGCCTTGGACTGAATTGCTAAAATAGACTGTTGTAAAATAGAATGTTTTTTTTTTAAATAGAAAAAGAGAGACGCTTGGGGCGTTTAAAATTATTTGGCTCTCAGAATTTGACATTTTGTGCACGGTATAAAAATAACTGTTATCTTCTATCGGTCTATACTTTATCCTACACTTTTTATCTACGAGGTTTTATGATTCTATAACTTATAATTTATGCGAGTATGCGATCAAGTCTGAAAACCAATCCATAAACAGATACTCCAAATTAACAGTATTCATTTATTTATTCTTTATTTCACCAAATATTTGTACAAAATGTGAGCTTTATGCCATATGGCATTCTCTACCAGCTAACCTTGGGTTGAACAGAGAGTGAGTTTGGGCAGTTAAGTCATGATATAATTCAGTTCAAATATCTACATGCAACACATACAGTATACATACATACATAACACATAAACACTCAAGCCTGTCACCCAGAGGGGTAGGCAGAGACTACGGACTTCCATTTGGCGCGATCCTGACACACCTCTCTCGCCTCTTTTACATCCATATATCTACGCATGCACGCTCGTCGGTTAAGGGTACTCCTAATCTGGCCCATTTTTAATGTATCGCCGATTTGGTCGATAAACCTTCGTCTAGGGCGTCCCTTCCCGACCCTGCCGTTCACTTCCGCAACATAAATTTGCTTTGTCACTCTTTCCTCGTTCATTCTTTCTACATGAACAAACCACCGAAGCATTCCTTTCTTAATCCTTGTTACAACGTCATCTTGCAAACCACACTTTTCTCTTATCACACTATTTCTCACCCTGTCATTCAGATTCAGCCCTAGCATACTCCTTAAGGAACGCATTTCTACAGCATTTATTCTACTCTCATGCTTCTTCTGCCAGACCCAACTTTCACTACCATACATTAAAGTAGGGACTAACACAGCATTATGAATTGCCATACGTGCCTTAGTTTACATATTCTGACTCCTCATAATAGCGTGTAGAGCCCCATTCACTCCATTTCTTGCGTTCACTCGTCGTTCTATATCCTTATCATATCTACCATCCCTGCTAAATAAACATCCCAAATATACAAACTCATCCACTTGCTCAATTAACTCCCCTTCTATTCTTATTTCACATAAAGTTTTACTTTCTTCTCTTTCAAAAACCATCACTTTCGTCTTACTTGCGTTCACTTTCATACACCTTTCTTTCAATGACCAATTCATTAAAGTAACCATCATTTGCAACTCGGCCGCCGACGATGCAAATATGACTTGATCATCGGCGTACAAAAGGCATTTGACGGTTGACTCACCCATTCTCAACCCACATTCTTCAACTTTCAAAGTTTGCAAACAACTGTCCATAAATAAGTTAAACAGCCACGGGGAAGCCACACATCCCTGTCTGACACCTTTATGAATGCCAAACACCAGTCCGAGTAGACCCCGTTGATCCTGACACAAGCACTAGAGTCCCTATAAAGAGATCTTAATGCCTGTATCAAGCCAGCGCTCAACCCAAATGAGTTCAGTGTTTGCCATAACACATTCCTGTCCACTCTGTCATAAGCCTTTTCCAAGTCCATGAACGCACAAAAAACTTTCTGGTTTTTAGCCAAAAACTTCTCCGCTATCATGCGCATGGAAAAGACTTGATCCGTACACCCCATCCCCTTTCTAAATCCAGCTTGCACATCCCAAATTTTTTCCATCAGTTTCTTCCATAACTCTTTCAATTAACACCTTAGCATACAGTTTACCCACAATGCTCAGCAAGCTGATACCACGGTAGTTTTTACAGTCCTGCTGCGACCCCTTTCCCTTATATATTGGGACTACAACGACTTTGCACCAGTCTTTCGGTACCCGTTTCATTTCCCAACATAAATTAAACAAGGTGTGCAGCAGGCCTGTAACCACACCCTCACCAGCCCTTAGCATTTCGAGTGATACTCTATCATATCCGGCTGCCTTACCTGCTTTCATGCTTTTCATTGCTTTCATTATTTCATCTACACTTATCTCCCTACCTCTCTCCACTTCTTCCGGAATTTCTATTTCGCTTATTCCAGACGACTCTTCACTCTTAAACACGCTTTCAAAGTATTCCTTCCATCTCTTTAAATTCGAAACTTCGTCATTCGGCATGCAGCCATTCTCGTCTCGTGTAGCATTTATTCCAGGCTGTTTTGAATTTCCCCTGGCAGTTCTTACGAGCTTCCAGAACATTTTAATATTTGCCTGGAAGTTATCAGATATCCTTCTATCATTCTTATCTATCCTTTCTTGCTTTTTCCTTTCAACAACTTCTTTTACTCTCTTATTTATACGTCTAAAGTCTGCCTTTTTTCTTTCAATCTCATCATTCATACCGCCAGAATTACCAGCTTTAGTTGCTAGTAAATCTAGCCATGCTCTCTTCTTTGCTTCAACTTCCATCCGTACCTCATCATCCCACCACAACGTATTACTTTTCCTTTCATTCGTTCACTTACTTACACCGCATTCTTCGGTGGCTGCATCCACCAAAACTTTCTTAATATTATTCCATACATTCTTCAATTTTAAATCATTCATACATAATTCATTCAACCCACTTATATTTTCCCTCAGTCTGCATTTATACTTCTCTTTGACACCTTCATCTTGTAACCTCTCTATTCTTATACGCTGTAACGCAGTCGTAGACACCGATGTCCGATGCCGCCAACGTCTGAATAGACCATTAGTTCGGCATAAGACCAAGTAATGATCCGTCCCTACGTTGGACCCCCGGTAAACCCTTGTATCTACCACTGCGCTCCTCATTCTTTCATCCACAATTATAAAATCTATCATGCTTCTATCATCCCCTCTTTCCCAAGTATACATGTGAATCCTCTTATGGCGAAAGAAAGTGTTCGCCACAAAAAGATTCTTTTCCACACATACGGTGAGGAGGTCTTCACCATTCTCATTTATTCTTTCATCGCCAAACGTTCCTAATATCCTTTCATAACCAGACCTCTTCACCCCAACCCTTCCATTAAAATCTCCTAACATAATAAAATTTTCATTTTCCTTACATTTCATCAACACCAGCCTTACCATGTCCCAAAACTGCTCTCGGATATAAGTGGGCTTAGACATATCTGGGGCGTACACCCCTAGCACAAACAACTTCTTTAAGCCCACTTTCATTCGCATCCACAGCAGCCTTGGGCTAACACATTCATACTCTTTCACACATTGACCCATTATATAGTATACATATATATATATATATATATATATATATATATATATATATATATATATATATATATATATGTATATATCGGAAAAAACAACAGGAGATCCCACTTCTGATGTCGGAGAATTGTTAACAGAGGATTCCAATTTTGATGTTGGAAATATATCAGGATAGCATTAATTGTTAAAAATAATAAAAGTGTGAGAGCGGATGTTCAACTTGCTCTCTTGCTTACGCAAATGATCATTATCGGTAATAAGACAACGTAACGCACTATACATTCAGTATAGTGAGATTACAGTTACAGATGTATGGTAGATAGATGGACAAGTATAGTCAAAGATGACCTCTCCATGCCATAGATAAAGTCTTCTGTAACTTGAAGTACTCGTAATACCGTGGTTGTACTGTGTTCCGGGCGGAAACCAGTGTACTAAGGAAATAGCATTTTGAAATGATAGAGGTGACTTGTTTTTGTACCAATAATTCAAGTGCTTTGAAAAGAAAAGGCGGTATAGAAATAGGTCTAAAATGGGAAGGAAGCGATGGATTTGGTACATTAGCAAGTGGCAAAACAAAAGCTGTTAGCCATAACTTGGGGAAAAAACCAGTAGAAAGTGAAAAATTGATGATGTGAGTGAGAACTGGAGTAATGATATCGAGTATGAGAAGTATCATAGATCTACTCACCTCATCATAGCCAGTTGCGGAAGATTTTATTAAAAGTGTGGATTTTTTAGTATCCTCATCAGTCACTGAAATGAAGTTGAAAGAGTTACTTGATAGCAATGGCATGGCATTAAATTCTTGGAGAGTCGTAATTTTAGAGGAAAAATGCAGACGCGAAGCAGAAGAGAATTGTATGTTCAAGTCATTGAGTGAAAACTTTTGGAATTAAAGAACTGGAATGTGATTTTCCAAATCCCAGAGAATTAAGGAACTTTCATATGGTTGCAGAAGAGGAGCTTAAAATACTATTGTGGATGTAGCGGCATTTGGCAGTTCTTACCACCTGATTACGGTGGATTTGTGCTCGCTTATAGTCTTGAAAGGTGAGACTACACCGATTATTTTTTTAAATGTGAAAAGGTCGATCTCTTCTTACCATTGCTCTACGCACTTCATCAGTTATCCACGGTGCAGGAGGTCGGCGTAACCTGACTGCTCGAACTGGTGCGTATCGAATAAGCCGAGAATTTGGGTGTTCAAATGAACAATTTGTTGTCAATATTATTTGTCTCCAGAAATGGGCCCCGTTCTATATTCTTAGCATCGCGGTCTAGTTGAATGGTGTCAATTTTATTAAAATTACGTAAATACACAATTACTGGTCTTGGCTTGGGGATCTTTAATTTATACGACATGACCAGAAGATCGTGTCGAGAAAATGCTGGAACAGCCAGTTGATCATGATATATAACATGACCCGCTGAACTAGAGCAAATGATGTCTAGCCATGAATCTTCGGTATCCACGTTGTGGTAGTTGGACCAGATGAAAGAATATAGAGATTTTCTGAGTCCATGATAGCTTTGAGTTTGCGACTCTGAGGGGAATCCTTTAGTAAGTTAGTGTTGAAGTCACCCATTATTACAATATGTTTGTTAATTGTGCTGATGGAGTCGATCACAGATTCAATATGGGAAAAATAATCAGTTGAAGGAGGGCAGTAAACAACTCTGAGCACGAGCCTCAAACCCTTAATATCTACTTCTAGAAATAGGTTCTCAGCAGATCCTCTATACTCCAATGGTGATATTACAATTACATTATATGCATATTCCGATCGCAAGTAAATGGCTACGCCACTACCACCCTTGCCCGTGCGATCAGAGCGTATAAGTACAAATTCAGGAAGACTGTACAACGTGGAGGAAAGGGAGGGTAATAGCCAGGATTCGGATATAGGTAGAGCATGGATGTACGGCGAGGAAAATGTGTTAAGCAAATCTGAATAATATGCAGGGATACTTTGCGCATTTATATGGCATATACGAGGGCGGCACTGAAAATTTCGGGAATCAAGGAAGTGACACAACATTACTATTTAAAAATGTATTTATTGCTTTTCGAAGTATTCTCCGCGAAATTTGATACATTTTTCCATACGATGGAACCAATCATTGAAGCAACCATTCCATTCGGAAGTTGGGGTCTCCAAAATGGCCGTTTTGTAGGCGTCCACAGCTTCTTCAGGTGATGAAAATCTCTGTCCACGCAATTTATTCTTTATTTTAGGGAAAGTATAAAAATCATTAGGGCTTAGGTCGGGGCTGTACTGCGGATGGTCTAATAATTCTATGTTTTGTCTCTAAAAACTCTTTTGTTCTGTGTGCGGTGTGAGAATTCGCATTGTCGTGATGGAGGATGATGCGGCGGTTGCAGTTCTCGTTACGGAGTTCAGAAACGACCTGTGGCAAACAAATGCTAGCATACCATTCTGCATTAACCGTTCTTTGTCCCTCAAGAGGAATAGTCGTAACATGGTCGGTTTTGGAGACAAACGTGGCCACCATTTTTTTTGCAACACTCCGTGAACGAACAATTTTTGTTGGCTTTAACTCATTTTTGAACACCCAAACTCGTGACTGGTTTTTTGTTTCGGGTTCGTACGTGTATATCCAGGATTCGTCACCTGATACGATGTTGTATACAGAATTTGAGGATCCTGCGTGGAATCTTTCGAGAGTTCTGACGCACCAAGTAACGCGAGCCGCTTTTTGCTCTTCACAGAGCGAATGCGGTATCCATCGGGAAAACAACTTTTTTACACCTAATTGTCCATGCAAGATTATTTGTATTTGACTCATGCCAATGTCTAAAGTTGCCTGAATTTCGCGGTATGTCACATGTCGATCTTCCTCAATCAGCTTACGCACAGCATCAACGTTTTCTTGTGTGACTGCAGTTTTTGGATGACCTTGACGGGGATCATCACTGAGCTTGACACGTTCACGTTGAAATTCAGCAAACCAGCGTTAAATTGTGGTTTTGGATGGGGCTTCATCACCAAATGCAGAAATCATCCGGTCAACACACTGTTTTTATGTTAAACCACTTCGAAAGTCATAATAAATCATCGCTCTTGAATTTTCTCGAGTCAATTCCATTTTCTCAACGACTAAACAAGTTTGACAAAACCTTGTGACAAGACCGAGAATCTTTTTTTTAAATAAATAAATGGTATTCGATTTTTAAAACCAAGGACTTTTCAATTAAAAAGATTTTAATATGACAGGAACAGTGGAAATATTCTATTCCCGATACTTTTAGTGCAGCCTATGTATTTAAGCAATTAGTATAAGCGAATTTTGTGTACATCTTCTTCTGATGACATTTAAACAGTTATTAATAATAATATTAAATAAAAAATAGGTAATAATAAATAATGTTGTATTGTAAATATATATACCTATATATGTAATAAACTTTATATAAACTATATATTATATTTATATATATATATATATATATATATATATATATATATATATATATATATTTGTGGAGGAAGCGAGAGAGGTGTGTCAGGATCGTGCCAAATGGAAGTCCATAATCTCTGCCTACCCCTCTGGGTGACAGGCGTGAGTGTTTATGTATGTATGTATATATATATATTTATATATATATATATATATATATATATATATATATAAATATTAAAACAATGTAACTATTATGAAATATAAAATGTTAATTAATCACTAATTGTTTTACCTGCCGGTCTGCTTTAAAAATTATTAATCAAGTTTACGTATATCCAAAAAAATGAAGATTATCTATCACAAACATTTTATACAATCTAATGAAAAAGCACTGACGGCCCTTCTCATATTTAACTTCGTCATTTTAATAAATAATTAAAGTTGCTCTCATCATCTGTAATATAAGGGACAATAGTAAGTATAATAAGTAATAAGTATTAATATAGTGATAAATATTAACTTAAGTAAGCGACGAACAATGAATATAAATAAGGCCGTGATTGATTACCATTTTACATTTATACAAGACACAAGAGTGTATATTAATTTAATATAAAACTACCTATATGATTAACTTAAGCTCTAAATAATTATGAAAAGACTAGCTGACCCGACGAACTTCGTAACGCCTAACAGTTGATTCTTTAATTTTTTATTTTTTTCAATACTTATTCTGCTATTGGGTACATCGTCACTTAATTGTTTTGCATTCCTGGAACCCCTCCACTAACACTTAAACTTTATGGTATGGTATTAAAGTTCAAATTGACTTTTAAGTATTATTATGAATCTTTTGTATAGGAATATAGATAAGTGTTGCTTTTAGATTGTTTCAGGCAATTTTTTTTTTAATTTTTCTCTCCGTAAGTACCATCTTCGTATTTCAAGGAATATTATAAAAAAATAATTAACGAAATCGGTTCATCTGCTCTTGAGATTTGCGCTTAGCAACACATTTAGCGATTCATTTTTATATTATAGAAGATTAAAACGTTACAGTTAAAATGTGTGATTATATACTCTTTGGTAACAATCACAGAATATCAGGTAATGAACTCACTATTGCGTCTTTTTTAATATATGGTCTAAACACTGAAATGAAATTGTTATTGAGGTCAGACTTTGATACAAACAGTATGTTACTTTTGTTTAGAGTCTAAAATTTCGTACGGGGAATGTAACGTTAAACATAACATCAAAATCGAAATCATAAAATTAAATCGAAAAGTTATAAATACAGTAAGAATGGTGATGATCATAAAGTGCAAGGCAATTATGTACAGACTAGGACACAGTTACAATAAATCACAATTTCTTACTAACTGCACGCTTAGAAGTAGTTGTAGTCCTGGATTTAGATCCATCTTTTTTGAAGATGACATCCAAGACTGGAATCGGGGTACCACATTCTACGTCTGCTTTGTGTTGCGTCGTCAGCTTCTCCAGATCATTTGTTGTAAACACTTTGGAAAGGGATCCTGTCAGAAGCTTGACATTTATGACCCCGTCTAAGGTCCACACATTCCTAATACCAAGTGCCTGCGAGCCTCCAAGAATAAAGACTGCCTCATTCTCGTTAGATATTTTGACAACACATATGGGCTACCTTTGAGCAAAGCTTTTTTGACCCATACCTCCCGACGAAATGCAGTGTCTTCAAATTTATGAGAATCGGACAAGGGCGGCCATTAGATATTGTGCCAAGTCGATGACATACCTGCAGCAACTGACCAGAACAATTGTTATACTAAGATTCTTTGTGATGACTGAAGCTACCAATTCACGGATATTCTCATTAGTATTCTCGACCACTCCTCCTAGCAGCAGAAATTTCTTTCTGTGTCTACTTTCAATGGCATCCACGTTAACTATTAGATGATAAATTTGCTGCGGCAGTAACGTAAATGTAGAACAAACAAAATTCTTGAAGTTGCTGTAGTCAGAACTCAGGTCCTTCAAGCTCAACTCCTTTGATGACCCCTCTAGTCTTGCTTCAAATTCATCTTACCTCTGGTTAAGTGTTTTATCCAGTGCCGCTTGTGTTTTAAGGACTTCAAATATGTTTTCAATACTGATTCCTTGAATGTTGTGCTCAACTTGAAGTTTGTAAGAAAAGTTGTAGCAGCGTATGGGTGGTGCCTAATTTATTGCATAAATGATATTTTAGTAATTACTTAACAAATATTAGGTACTGTACAGAATGAATAATTAAAATAAACAAATTAAAATTGCGGAGATACTCAAAATTCACTTCTAACTTTTTTCACGCCTACCCGAAACAGCGATAACGTAGTATATAAAGTTTTTTTTATAGGAGAGGGAGCAAACGGGCATGCGGCTCACCTGATTGTAATTGACTACCGCCGCCCTTGAACAAATGCAACACCAGGGTTGGTGTTGGATTTGTTCGAGTTGCAACGCCATGTGCTCATACCTTTCCTTAGCAATAACTCTTTTGAAGGACCTGGGGGCGAAGTTATACTTCTTCTTAAGCATGCTGGTGTTTATATCCCGAGCCACTGAAGCCTCAGCCCAGGCCTCATAACACTCCTGCTTACTGTGTAATGCAGTCGTACAGAAGCGACCAAAGGCTGATACCTGCCTCCGATGGGTGCCACACATGATGGAATAAATAGTTCCATTATTTGTAGCATCAAATCAGTGAAAGAGTTAGCAACAGCGTTGGGATTATCCGGCAAAATTAAAACTCGCCCCCATGGGTAGGATGCAAAGAAAGACCACATTCCGTCCCAATCCGCCAACCTGTAATGCCAAACACGGCGGTAGCCTGCAGAACGCAACCGCGAGTAGAGCGTGAGTGACACTTCGGATCAGACAATGGTCCGAAGAGGCGATAGTGGCATTGACGGAAACCTGATATCTGTCCGGATGAGAGGTCAGCAGAAAGTCCAACAAGGAAGGTGTGTGAGGATCCTTCACATCTGGAATTCATGTAGGCGAAATAACCAGTTGTGTCTGACCTGAAGGCAAAGTCATAAACAGATCTCCTCGCATGATCGGTTTAACGTGAACCGAGCCATTCGGAGTGGTGGGCGTTAAAATCGTCAAGTATCGCGATCTCTACGGATGGGATCTGTTGTACCAAGAAATCTGTAGTCATTTGGGTGTGGTCGATGAGTCGGTCTGTGTCGGCATTACCGCTATGGGTCCTATTCAGGCACCCGTAGATGCAGGAATGGTTGTCGCAGTCTACGCGCAGCCAAAGGATGGACAGGCCCGTACCTTTTAGACTGCGAGGCGTCGAGAACAGATATCCTCTCTGACATATATGCAAACTTATAGTGTGTAATTTGTAAATGGTTGGTTGGTCACGCATGATGTAAACAACATGGTTATATCGCCTCAATCCGTCCCTGACTCAACATTCTAAGCATCCAAATCAGTATTTTCATAAGAATTCCTTAGTAGTTTTATATATTTTATGAAATGTTTTGATGGAAAAATAAAGAACGGGAACACGGAGTACATAATGACTGCTTTACTTTTCATATAAGTGTTAATTTTAATAATTACAAACATTTAACAATAATTAAATAAATTATAGAAGTTTATTTTAACATTCGACTTAAATATGAATGCAAACTTAATAATCCAAGTAAGGAAACTTGTATGAATTTTAAAAACATAATGATATTAACAGTGTAAAGTGCACCAAGTGTTAGTCCTTAAGGATACAGATGCACCCTCTATTCTCTCAATATCGGTATGTTAAGAAAATGGTCACTCATTCATGGACTGACCGCGGCAAGTGCAACTTATTCTCCCAGATCTATTGATCCGCGCAGCTATTACTTAACGACGAGTTTCTCTTCCCTACGACTAACGCTGTAGGTGATGAACTACGCTATTTAAGCCCTCGGCACAATGTCATCGGCCATCAAGTATGAATCGGCCATCGAGCGTTGAGAGTATCAAATACTATGGAACTTATACTATCGCGTCTCATGCGCGAGCGTCTAGTGGCGCTTCAGGAGCATTACTAAATATCTATACCTAACTACGTTAAAAGTTTTATCATTGTGACTTGGGACTAAATTCGAAGCTCCGCTCAGCCTCTTAGGATAAATAGCGTTACGCTATGAATAATGTACTTTTGTGACCGGAGGTTATGCTGTGGGTTAAGTAAGGTTATACATTTATTTTGGTTGATAAATAGATACTTAGTTGGGTTCATAATGGCTTAAAGAGGATAATATCAAGATTTTTTTTGTCTTTCATGTACTACACTTTTATAATATACAAAAATCTGTCTCTATTTTTATTTTATTTTATTTGAAAGTTAAATTTTCCAAGTCTTATTATAATAATATTATACTTACTGGTACAAATAATGTAGAAATGGCCCTTTTTTTAATAAAACTGTTTTTATTCTACTTTTTCTTTTATACTTCTAAAGAAAATGTTTGCTGCAAATTGTTGAGTTCCTCTTTGGATTCCAACCAACCATTTCAATTAACCTTAACCGTTTTTTTCTAATTATAGAATCCGGAGGGAATCTGTTTGACAAACGGCAAACTAAAATTACACTTTAGAACGCAAACCGAGGATTTATTTTCTTCTTGCGTGGGCAAGTCTATCGATTCATTATAAACATTCAAGATAAATATCGACATTAATTTTGATATAGTTGAGTCAATCCCTAGCGTACATGTAAAATATTGTGTATAAAAATGTATTTTGCAAATTCACGCATATTATCAACAACGTGACTTTTTTTGCAAAATATCAAAATTAAAAAAATTATTGAAAATATTATATATTTTAAACAGTATTTAACATCAATTTTAACTAAAAATAAACGCGTCATAGTATTGACGACGTCTTGAGAATTTACGTGAAACTATGAGGATTATATCTATTATTAACACTACAGTCTCTTACAGAACAAGTAACCATTTTGGAAAAATGTTACTTTTTTTTTCAATTTATTGGGTAAACAAACAACATCACAATAACAAATGGTTATAATAGTGTTAACTTATACATTATTGACAATTGTGACATCCACACCGTTTACCACGAGCATTATGAACAAATTGTTTTTACAGGTTGAGAATTTTATTCATCTGTACATTTTTCAATGTTGTGTGTAGTGTACAGTGTCATGCAGTTCCTTAATTACTAAGTTTCTGTAAACGCTTACACTATTTACAAAAATATCAATATGACTGAAGTTACGGTTATAAGAATAGGATACGAATGAATACACGAATACGACGTATAGGTGCACGCATGCCTGCGTTAGTGCGTGATTATCGTGTGGCAAATAGGTGTTTCGAACGACAGGCTCGCATGTACGACTTAGTAGGCACTCTATAGTTAATATTATTGACAATATCAGAGCAGTCGTACCTGTTACGGCAAATGTCATACAAAAACATGGTTTGCATTTGAATTCTCCTAGACTTCAAGTCTAAGAGTTTATATCTTTGCAATAGCTGGTGATATGATTGTTAGTTTTGACAGCATTTATAGTGCATACAACGCAGAAATTTCTTTTGCACTCTTTCTAAACTATCTGAGTATTTTATATACAAAGGATCCCAAATACAAGCAGCATATTCTAACTGTGAACGGATTTAGGTCTTATAAATATGTAAATATGTATTAGGACGTACGAAGTCATTACTGGCTCGGAGTACAAAACCATATATTTTATAAGCCCTACTACATATGTTATCAACATGTGCATCAAGTGTTAACTTAGTATCCAATGTGACTCCAAGATCGCGAATAGTTTGTACTCTGGTGAGATTGTGGCCGCCTATGGAATAATTATGTAGACTCCACGCTCGTTTTCTTGTAAATGTAATAACTTTACATTTATTGAGACTTAGTTGTAGTTTGTTAATGCTACAGTAATTGTTAAATCTATTCAGGTCCTCCTGGAACTCGCGGTGATCATTAGAATTATGTATAGTTCGATAAATTTTTAGGTCATCTGCATATAATAAGAAATTACAATGCTGAAAGCAATTATTTATATCATTAATAAACAGAATAAATAACAAGGGGCCAAGGATAGATCCTTGTGGCACACCAGACGTTATAACAACCGTACCTGATTCATATACATTGATGACCACTTTTTGTGTACTGTTTGTTATATACGACTTAAACCACCTCCAAAGATTTCCGCGAATCCCGTTGAAAGCAAGTTTTTCTAGCAGTATACTATGATCCACTCGGTCAAACGCTTTCCGAAAATCTGTATAGACACTATCGGTTTGCGTATTAGTGTCTATATTGTCAAACAATTCAGAAGTATAAGCAATAAAATTAGTGATAGTGGACCTTTTACGAACAAACCCATGTTGCTGCGGAAGGATAGTCTTATGCAATAGTGGATAGATATTATTATGCACCAGTCTCTCCATAAGTTTAGATAAAGTGGGAAGGATTGAAATTGGACGATAGTTGACTACATCTCTTTTTATGCCTCTTTTATGTATTGGTGTTATCCTGGCTGATTTCCACACAGCTGGAAATATACCCTCTGTTAGACATTTATTATATAATATGACCAACGGCTTACATATGGTTACGGCAGTATTTTTAATGAAAATAGGGGGAATGTTATCAAGGCCTGCGCTTTTAGTAATATCTAGTGCCTTTAGTTCTCTTAAGACATCTGCTTCTGATAGGTGTATGTCATTAATAATAGTGTCATTAAGCATACCATTGTCTTTATCATCTATATGGTCAATACAGAAGGAGTTAGATACATCAGTAGGCTGGAGAAATGAATGAAAGAAGGAAGAAAACAGGTTACAAATGTCTTCAGGACTATCCAGCTTAGTTCCGTCATAGTGAACACTATTTGGAATATCTGATTGATTTTGACGATTTTTTATGTAAATCCAAAAGTATTTAAATTTTTAGGAATACTGTCTTCTACTGATTTCATATATTTGTTGTAACAAATCAATGATTCTTTCCTAAACATATCCCGATAAATTGAAAATGTAGAATAATCGGATTTGTTTTTATATATTTTCCACTTAATCCAAGCTTTGTTTTAATTCTTAAATATGTGCAGGGCCAAACTATCTTGGAAATTTTGAATTGGAATCCCGTTCAGAGGGAACGCGTTTACGTATAAGATCAAATAATGAAATGAAAATATTCAGAGAAAACGTTAACACTTTCTTCGGCAGTTTTATTTTGAAATAGTTCACACGAATAAATTTCTAATATATCGTTACAGATTTGTTTATAATTAGCATTCTTGTAACAATATCTTAAACGTGGATTCGTTGGCATAGGTTTGGATAGGTTATTATCAATTGGTATTAAGAGGTAATAAGGAGGATGATGTACGTCAGGTGGGACTAGAGTGATAGGCGCAGATAATGTTTTACTATTGTGTACGTTAGTTAGGCATAAATCGAGTAACCTATTCATATTATTTTTAAAAATATTCACTTGTATACAGTCCATGATGGACATGAAATTTACTAAGTGAGAATATGGTGGCGTAGTATTGCTTAAACCCAGAAGTTTTGCTTGAGTTCCATCTAGATACCAGTCAAGACAAGGCAAATTGAAATCGCCAATTAAATAATAGTTATCATATCCATTTAACTGTATTATCTCTTCTAGTTTATTAAAATAATTAAAATATATATCAGAATCTAGACCGGGTGGTATGTAATTCGCGCTTAATAAATAATAAGACTTACCGATGTGAAATTCTAGTAGAATATGATCTATGATGGGTGGGATATCGAGGGGGGCAGCGGGAAGTGCGGGCACGCAGCGCACTGCACACAGCGAGCGTAATTCAGCCACCAACACCCCGCCACCATCGTGACGCTTTGTTACAGCGCGATCTCGGTCGCAACGGAACACGCTGTAGCGGGAATCCACAAATTCACTGTTTACAATGCAATCATGTAACCAAGTGTCGGTTAATATTATAACATCATAATTATGCGGTAATATGTTCATGTAAATAGTATTTAATTTAGTTCTCAAACTGCGGCAATTTTGATAGTAGACTGATAATACATTGTTATTTTGTTATTGAATTTTGTATCGAAAACTATATGGTATTGCATACAAATCATTAGAGCCACAGTGGTTACAGAGTAGGACATTCAGTATAAATGCACACAATGAATTGTAAAAACATGAACTTTGTTTCAATTATGAAATATATCATGCTTCTATCATCACCTCTTTCCCATGTATACGTGTGAATTTTCTTATGACGAAAGAAAGTGGTCGTCACAAAAAGATTAAGATAACACATACGGTGAGGAGGATTTCACCATTCTCATTTATACTTTCATCATCAAACGTTCCCAATATCCTTTCATAACCAAACCTCCTCACCCCAACCCTTCCATTAAAATCTAATATCACAATATCACAATTATAATATATACAATTTATATACAATGATATTATATACAATTGTTATGAAAACATTTTGAAACAGCATGGCAGCGATCACCATCAAAAGGTTTGAAATATGTATTAAGCAAAAATTGTTTGGTAAGGGTTATATGTATTATCTTACTAAAGATTACATTATTTACATTACCATTGATAATAACCCTTGGGAATGATCCCAAACCTTTTAATAGATAAGGTCTGCATAATTTCTGGGACTTAGTTGTAAAAGTTTGCTACTCGAGAACCTTACATAAGATGATCTATTCAAACATAACGTTCACCACAAAAGGAAAAACACTAAAATACTCATCACGCCGCGCAAATCATCTTGTATTACTAAATATTCGCACGAACTATGGAAGAAATGCCGTAACATTTGCAGGAGCTAAAATTTTACTACATCATCATAAAACATAAAATAAAAAAACACCAAAAATATTTTTCACGCCGGGCCCAAGCTTATGTGGAATGAAGTCCATCTTCTTTACTTAAAGTTTAAGTTTAGGTAAAGTTACACACTTTTAAAGGGCACAAGCTACCTCTCATTTCTGAGAAGCTAATGGAGTGATCAGTTCACTGTTTCCTTTCGATGTATTCCTTCACCGCCGAGTTTGTGGTAAATCAGCACTTAAAATTGCAATTATCAATTTCATCAATGCCGGCGGGAATCGAAACCAAATTGCTCGCGCACTGCTAAGCATAGGCCCATGAGCTACCACGGCTTTCGGCGTCACTTTACTTATTTTTATACTTCCGACGTTTTGAGTGCACAGTCGAGGTAGGGGCATTAAATTGTGCATTATAGAAAAGTATAATGCATTTCATTCTATGTGTATATGTTTAACAGTGAAAGATAAAAATTACAAACATTTTACACTTTTGCACTTTAAATTCACTACCGCTTCGCTTTACCTACTATATCATAACGAAGATTTTTTATTTTTATTTTATTGAAAATAATTGCAACACTTAATTAAATATACTATATTTTAGTATAACGAGACGTTTTCAACAAATCGGGTGTCATTAATTTCCTGAAAGCATTTGTGGTATTTTCACGGCCGTACCCATCCCAAATAAATGGTCATTGAAATAAAGACGTATGGGCCCATACATATCAGTCGGACGTTTTATTTCGCTTAACAACAGAAGATGGACCGATTGCGTAATAAGTTACAATGATCGTTTGTTTGGTTAAAGCTACGTTATATATATCGTTCGGGGCAATATAGTTGCGGTTATTTTATACCTACTTACATATTTTAAAGATTTTAGTATACCTAGCTTACCAACAATATAAGAATTCTTATTTTACATTAACTTGTACTTTTTACACATTTTGTTATTGTTTGTGTCTGCTTTCGAAATTACCTGGAATATTGGAATTATGGGTAATTTTGAATACATAGATGGCATTATTTTTACTTGGTGAATTACTTGAAGTTCACAAAATCTCAGAAATACGGTAAAGAAACACATTGCAATTTCAACACCATCAACACAATATGTACTTAAATTGTGACGTACCTCGACAGTCTTTTTAAAAACACAATTTTAAGCATAGACATACTGGCGTAATATAGACCAACATAGTGTGCAAGGGAGAAGAAAATTCCTTATGAAAAAATTTCAAGATAGAAAAGGATACCAAATTTTATGACTCCGTAACCGATTTTGAATGAAAGGTCGGCACTAGTCTCCACGCAAGAAATAGCTTCTAGATATTTTGTAATATTTTAGAGTGTAATAGTGGTTATTTTTAGTAAGTATTTAAGTCATTCCGTCCGCAACAAGCGTTGAAAGTAAAAAAATGTAATTGTATGTACACAAAAATCGATCATAGTGCGATATTTATTAGTGTGGTGATTACTATACTAAGATTTTAGTCCATTCTAGTGTGGATCGAGCGAGAAACAATAAATCAGTCTTTAGACATCTAAATAAGTGAGTAAAAGAAGTAGTGGAAAGAAAAAAGAAAGAAAGAACTGATAAGAATGATAGAAGTATATCGGATAACTTCTAGGAAAATAGTAAAATGTTCTAGAAACTCGTAAGAACTGCCAGGGGACATTCAAAATAGCCTAGAATGAATGCTATACGCGACCAGAATGGCTGTATTCGGAATGACGAAGTTTTGAGTTTAAGGAAATGGAAGGAATACTTTGAAAGCGTATTTATGAGTGATGAGACGATTGAATTTAATTAAATAGAATTTCCGAAAGAGGAGGAAATAGAAGTGCTGTAGAAATGCGGTCATTAAGGAGTATGATAGGGATAAACCTGAATGACAGAATGAGAAATTGTGTGATAAGAGAAGAGTGTAGTTTACAAGATGATTTTGTGACCAGGATTAAGAAGGGAATGCTTCGGTGGTTTGGTCATGTAGAAAGAATGAATGAGGAAAGTGTGACAAAGCAAATTTATGTTGCAGAGGTGAACGGCAGAGTCGGGAAGGGACGCCCTAGGCGAAAGTTTATCGACCAAATTGGCGATATATTGAAAATAGGCCAAATCAAGAGTGCTTTTCACCAACAAGCGTATATTTGTAAGTATATGGATGTGGAGGAAGCGAGAGAGGTGTGTCAGGATCATGCCAAATGGAAGTCCATAGTCTCTACCTACCCCTCTGGGTGACAGGTTTCAGTGTTTATATTATATATTATATTTTATATACGTACATAATATTATGATTTATATTGCGGTTTTAAAAGAAGAGCCTGCTGGTTTTCTTGCTGGTTTTTCCCAGGACAGAGGTTTTTTTTCCGAACCAGGCAAAAGTAAAAAATGAATTTGAATAAGTTTTACATATTATCTATATTGAAAAACTTATGATAGGATATCAAGTATAAATTTATTCTTCTAAATAGTCAGCCTTCAATCAAATTCGGATTATATTTTACATACTTACATAACTGGAGCACTGGCATACGGTTAAAACGTAAAAATAAGTTTTTTAAAGGATAAGGGTGACAAGCAAGCACACAGTCCACCTGATTGTAAGTGATTGTTGGGGGCCATAGACATCTACAACTATTCTCGATTATGAATCAAAATACAGATGCGTTTTCACCCGTGAGGACAAAAACGAAATGCCTCGTTTCCAGTAAAGGGGGTCTTCGGTTCTCTACAATCACCATACGAAAGACAGCAGCGTTAAGCTGCTTTTTTACGCTGGTATTCTGTGAGAGTGCGGCCCTTCTCCAGTCGAGCCGACCCATTCGTGCTACAACTATACTATTAATATAGCAACAGCATGGCTCTACTACGTTGTAAACCTGCATGGAAGATCATATTTCCAGTACTTATCGACTAGAAGATGTGCCGTGAAAAGTTTAGAACGACAAGACATTTAGGAGGAAGGCTCTTATACACAAAGACACAATTGCGAGTATTTAGCAATAATTTTTTAATAGAAATTGCAATAATTTGCTTGTAATTATTCACGCAAATTTTAGTTACTTTTGCATTTTACATATTTAATAACTTATTTACATTTTTAAACAATTATCCAACATACCGACTTAATTAAAGATAGAATTGATTATGTATTCCTACAAAGGTCGAAATACATACATTTCTGGCTGGAATTTTATGAAAATATCGATACAGAAATGGTCGGGTTGAAAAATAGGAAGAGAAAGAATATACGAGTTCGGTTAATGTTTTGAATAATTCATGTGTACCGTTATCACACACTACCATTCCTTGTATTTGAAGTTAGTAAGTCCAATTCATAAAGGTAAATCGATGAAAATATACCTTACCATATAATATAATATTATTTCATGTAATATTTTCTTAATAATTTTGTATTAACAAAATGCTTATATTATATATATTGCGCGACTACGAAACGACGAGCCAAATTCACACAGATTATTTTGCAAAATACTTGCAATGCAAACGTTGCAATGGCTGCTATTTGAGATACTGTCTTTTAAATACTTGAACATATTCCATAATCAACAGACCTTGCACTTAGTGATTTCTATCTATTGAAATATAATGTTGAAGGAGTATCTAAGAGAAATTTTTAAAGTCAAAGCAGTATTAAGTGCGTAGGATGAAGAATTCCTTAAAAAGGACATTCCAAGTTAAACAAAAAAGTATAAGGTTAAAGGTAAGGACTATGCCGTAAAATAAAACAAAATTTCATAAAAGTGATAGGTAATAAATTTATTCTGAATTTTTATTGAACGCACCTTGTATAAATATTCTAACATGTAATACACAAACGAAAGGTAATGGGCAGCAGGATCACCAGCAGGATAGTTGCTTACCCAGCTGGCTGACCCCCAGCATGAGAAAATTATTCATGGTTGTTTGCAGGATTTAATGCACTGAGTTTTCATACAAATGTGAATTGAAGCGGAAGCACATGAGCACCACAGAGTTTGATGTGCTATATTTACCATAGAAAATTGTACATTAAGACAACATATTTTTGAATTTGAGGAAATCTTAAAGGTTTCTTATAGCTGCGGGGCTACGGCTATCCTTCCTGGCGAAATCTGTACGGTGATTAATAACCACACTCAACTCAATCGAGAGGTCCGGGGATTTCCTGTTTCGCTACGAGGTTACATATATTAAGGTTACATATTGATATTTTTATATAAAATTAGCCTGTAATTTTGTAAATATGCTAGCTTATTTCATGGTGGTGTTACCCGCGTCCAAGTAGTAAAATCTAGGCAGTCATATCACGGTGTATGCTTATTATGCAATCGAATAATACAGAGAGCTCAATTTATCACGTGAAA
Source organism: Parnassius mnemosyne (assembly GCA_963668995.1). Lineage (NCBI taxonomy): Eukaryota > Metazoa > Arthropoda > Insecta > Lepidoptera > Papilionidae > Parnassius > Parnassius mnemosyne. The sequence continues at coordinate 40,783,736 of CAVLGL010000104.1, read as the reverse complement.
ATTTTCTCATATTTCGGAATAATATTGATGCCAGATTTTAAGTTAGTATCATCCTTTCGAATAGTGAAAACCGCCCTTATATCTTTTCATACTCTTGTGCATTCATCTTTCTTCATTAATAAATTATTTTCTGTTACAGCTCTATGGTTGTGGAACTATTTGCCTCTACATATACGCCGTGGTCATTGTACTTGATTCTGGGATTGCGTATATTCCACCTATTCCGCTGATACAGATAGACCTAAAAATAAGCTTCAGTGACAAATTTTCCCGCTAATGGACATCGACGTGAGAAAAGGTGATTTTCTCAGGAGCAATTATATTTTGGTGTGTTTCAATCGGGATCTTCCGAAAATTAATATATTCTGTTGTCAGATACCAACACAAATGCAAATGTAGTATACAGAGAAGTTTTGAGGTAATTAAAGATTTTATAATCCACGGTAAGTACATATGTATCATAGTTTTTTTTTTATTATTATAGATATGCTCGCATTTGATCGATGATGGATCACACTTGCCTTGCCACTACTTGCCAGAAGTAACCTATTCGTTCATGACTTAAAGTGTTCCACTTCATAGCTGTACGTACAACTAGCTTTTGTCCACGACTTCGTACGTGCAGAAGAAAACGGTTCTAATAGGATTTTTAATAGGTTTTTGACGTTATTAATTTTGTTATAACTTTAAATATAATATAAAAATGTTCTATTACTTATAAAATATAACAATCTTTATTATAGTGTAGAAATTTAAAGGTTAAATAAACATGAAAATAAAATAAAATTTTGTTAAACTTTATGAACACGAATCTCGGCCTTTGATCTGGTAAAAGTGACACGGGGGTATTATCTATTTACTACGAAATCGAAATACTACACCTACCGCAGTATTTCTTTGTAAATAATATTTTTTGTTTTTCCTTCGGGTGCTAGTATCACCAGGCTACTCTATGCGCTGATTCTGGAGCATGCCACATACAACTGACCGTGGGAGAATCAGCTTTCTCTCAAATCTACTCGCGCCATCTCAAGACTTTGACCTTGATCTTTGTTTATGGTTGCGGTGAAGCAGACTTTGATAGGAAACTGCACTTTCGAAGGGGTAATTTGATGGTGTTAGGGAAATTCTAGGAATAAATACAGACTCTCTTCCTCAACCTGTCAGTATAGATGCCTCGATCACATTGCGATGCAATTTTTTCACTTGCAATCTGGTGCCATTGCATAATTTTGGCGAATTTATATTGCGCAGCAACATAATTGGCGCGCCAACTCTCAATTTTAATATGTGAGTTGGGAAACCGGGAGGCTTCAGTGTATTCAGGAACTCGACCGGATAATGAATGGGAGCATCGGTGTTTATCACTGAGTCGACAGATTTATATTAATATTCGACCCCTTCGAATGATCTCAAAAGTATTTCACATTTATGAGGGTTGTTCGTTATTAGGTGATAGGATGGCACGCTTGCATAACAATTCTGCAGGTTTACCGTGAATATTGTTAATGTTTGGGTAAATTTGAGCTATAAGCTCTTCTACAGTGGAAAAAAGTGTACCTAATTCTGTAGGTTTCACTTGCCGTTTGTAGTCTACTGATAGGCTATCCCTGTATTTTACCCAAAAAATTAGTGCGTCTGAAATCTGACAAAATGCCAGCATATTAGAAAAAAGTTCACGCATTTTAAATGGTGACTCGCATTAGACTGCTTCATCTAGGGTGGAATCCTAATGTTTGTCGTCCTCTAGCAAGTCAAGTCTCATGCAAGCTAATTGAAAAGTTGGTTGGAGGACACCGATGACAGTCTTCATGTCATCGAAGGATGATGGACCCCTAACCTCGTGCAGAAGTAAGCGAAGATGGTAACACTCTGTGTTATTCGGGTGAACCGTGTACACTCTACCAACAGCGTGTGCTTTTATTATTCCTGGCCAGCCATCTACGGGTTTTCCTCTTTTCCTTCTTACAATTTTATTTTTTTGGCATACAAAATATGAAAGGCATCCGCATATAGAAGGGCTTTAGCAAAATCATCTATTTGACATGAATCAAAAAATGCTAACAGTGTCGTTTTTATTAAATAAACTCGTTGGCCATTTATAAGATGGACAGCTAAATGTATGACTGTGGGAAATCTTTCATGTATACTACTGCATTCCAAGTCGAGCAAATATGGCTCAGTTTAAATATCAATGGGACAAAACTCATCATAGGCACGGCATATCGCCCGCCATGGTTAGACGTTGACACGTTTTTTGATGCTCTAACTGATACCATGTCTTCCTTTTCCTTTTATAACTATATACTAGTAGTAGGTGACTGCAACATCAATTTATTAAATCATGATCGTAACTCAAAAAAAATTCAATGACTTCATAAAATATTTCAATTTAACACAATATGTAACACAGCCTACACATATCACCGAGCATAGCCCAACATTAATTGACATAATTTGTAGTGATCTTGCTGTCACAAATTTAAAAGTAGATTTTATACCGAGTCTAAGCAGTCATGCTTTCATAGAAGCAGAACTCCAATCGTATCGTATTTGTATTGTCGCGGGCACAATACGGAATCAATATTTATCAGGGCTCCGCTGAAAATCAGCGTTGCTGCAGTGTCTGTGGTAGCATATGCTGAGACGAAATCCTTCTGGCATCACATCACTCAATCTTGCTGAGATTTATTTTATTTTTATTTATTCTTATCAACTACCTTGTATGTTTTTATGTATCATTATTTCTAAATGTATATTCTGTGTGTGTATCGATGCTAATAAAACATATGTCTATGTCTACGTCTATGTATGAAAAACCCTAAAATCCTTCAAACTGCCTCCGAACTACTCAAATATCGCCCACTCTCGTATAATTTGTCTTCGTTCTTTTTGTTTTTTAGTACGAAATCCGCCTGATCACTGCCTTTATTAATGTACTTACAAATATACTTTATCGATTTAACAGAATTGCAAAATTATACATTAATATGTGCCTTAAATATCAGTGACAGAACTTTATTATAGGGGACCACCCACCTATTGTCGACTTCCATGTCTTTTTAAAACTTTTTAAAATCACCGTCAGCCGGAGATAGTCGTCTCTACTGTGGGTAACCATCGTCACCTGTCTGTGTATCTCTCAAAAATTGTCTGAGATAGTTTTTGCTACATTTCTTATCTTTAATGCAGGAAAAATTATTATTAAGGTTCCCATATGGACCGTGTATCATATTGTTTTAGTTTTGTAGTAATAAATAGGATCTTCATTTGGATTTAGTATCTAAACACATATAAGTTCATCCACCATGTCAGGCGAAATGCGGTTAACCATCCACAACAATATGTTTACGTGAGGCAGACCCCGTTTCTGCCATTCGGAAGAGAACACGAAACAACGTACCTCGCCAAATATTTTTCCTTTGGTTAGAAGTGCCATTATTTTCTGAAGTTTGTGGTAAAAACCCTAGCTATTATGGCGTGTCTATCATAATTTTTTTGCCCAGGCAAAAATATGTCCGTGATTTCATCCCATCGAGGATTGCAAGTAAATGTTAGAAGGAAATTGTGACGACCGTAGTGGCGCACATACGTCGTGTTGTGTCTGCTCATGCATATAGTGCGGGGCCACCCCCAAATAAAAGAAGAAGGCAGCACCACATTTTGACCCAGCTGAATAGCATCAACGTCCTGGCTCCCTATAGCATCTTGAAAACGTATATAGCTGTCCGCTCTAAGCTGCACCTGATTGTTCTTAATATAAGTCAACATTTCCGTCTCGATTTTTGCAAACATGTCAACTAAAAACTGGCTACACAGTGAACGAAAATAAAGCAGATTATTATCTTCTCCTTTTCTAATCATTATACGGTAAGAATTAAAATTTTCAGCAGATACAATATTTTAAGCGGTTATTTGGTCTTAAGATTGCATTCAGGTTTAGAAATGTAGTATTCACCCTCGCCGTAGTAAAACAAAAGTGGGTACTGTAATGTATCGTATGAGCGATGGATTTCACTTACTCGATGGAATGTGTTATCATGCCTCTCAATTATGGATTAATAAACATCATAATAATTTTTAAATAATTCATTTTCTTTATTTGCACGTAACTAATTAAATTGCATGATATGAGTTTTTCAAGTATGATTGCAGTAATCACCCTGTTTGGCAAGCGGAATAATCTCGGTAGTTGCCGTCTCGTATTTTAAAACTGATTGCCGCAGCCGCGTTGGCCTTGGAGTTTATATTAGAGTTTGTGTATACACTATATAAACTGAGGAAATAATCGCAATAGCTTAAATAAAAGTCAATCGTTCGTTTTGAAGAATTCACATACAGAAAGAATATTTTATAAAAGATACAAAAGCATACGTTTTAAGTGGTGACATAATATAGCAATAAATACAAGGGATCCGCGGTTCCGGCACATAAGAACGACGTCTGCAGTCAACGGCCGGTTATCACGAGTCCACAATCCTTTTGCCGATTTTGCTGAATGTTACCTCGCATTATAATTGGTATACAGAATGAAATACAGCGTTAGACATTTTATTTCATTCAAAAGTAAGTACGCAAAATATCTTTTCTGTTTTTTTTAATCTTATCAAAATAAACTTATGTAAGTTTAATACTATAAATAAAGAGATATAAATGAGAAAAAAAGATATTTTTCTCAATAAATTAAATTATTACTTTTAACTCATACAAACAACACAAAGAAAGAACTATAACGTATTTACATTCTTGATGACTTTATTGTAAGTAATAGCATACACAATGTAGGTATACAAATTTACAAGTATCTTAAATAAGTTTAATTTAAAAATAAATAAAAGGAATTAAAAATAATTTTAAAAGTTGAGGAAAGAATACGACTAAGAAAATTTGAATTGTGACATAAACAGTATCGGTGACATAGCGAGTTGTGTCTCGCCAGTAATGCAAAGTCAGGAATTCGCATTTAGCAAAAGCCAAATTTTAGAACTTTTTAGGTGCTAATTAGGTGCCAAGTTAAAAAATTAGGTGCTCTAAAATTTTCAACGTAACGAAATATTTAAATTTGCGTTGCTAGCAAAACGTATCGCTAGTAACGCAGTGGCGATAATCAATATACGATAAATATTATTAGCAAGGAATTAAGTGCTAATTTAGTGCTGAAATATTATTGAGGTTGGATGTATATGACGGTAATATTCTGGGAATTATCGGACCATAGACCACCATTACCTTACTATAAGGTATGTAGGGCATTTTTTGTTCTTTATAAAGTATTTAATATTATAGATAAGATAGGTCGAATTAATACTAAAATTGAATCAAAACGTCCCGACTCCACGTAGTCTTGTCTGCCCTAGAGTGTTTTTGTAAACCACTGTCGTCACTGCGTTGCTAGCGATACTTTTTGCCAGCAATGCAAATTTCAACAGTTCTTTGATATTACATTAGGTATAATAATACTTTTATTTTACTTCTATAGAACTTAAGTCATCTGTAAAAATGAATATAGAACATTTGTGATAAAGATAAAATGATAGCTAACATTTTCAGATTAAAGTCTTGAAGCTTTACTGAATAAATGGCGCTTTTTTTGTTTTGAAATTATAAATGGAAAGTGAACTACATAGAAATACACATAACGTAATCTGATTAATTTGATGTACGAGGTAGGAAAACTGTCACGGATTAAATAAGAGCCAATATTTAGTTATTTGATATTGTTTTAAGGTTAATATAGAGTTAAAAAAGAGATAAAAGAAAATTATTTTAGTATTTCATTTGATAGGTATTACTTTTTTAGAACTACATTACAATATATTTCATCTCTCGATTTTACCTTTTTCTCGATACGAAAACATTTTTGTGAACATTTTACCTTAAAAGACACTGACTTTGTCACTTTAACTGTTATTGTTTCATATGACTAGGATGGTTTCGTTAAGCTTATTCTCATCCTTCAATATCTCGTACAAGTCCAATGATATGGACCTTTTACACAGTAGGAAGAAGTTGTCGTAATTGGCATATTCGGTAAGTGGATTTTCGATTTAAACACAACGTAATTTTTATTACGTTTATTTTAAACGTAACATTTAAAATAAAAGTAATAAATATTGCAATATTCTCCTCAAAAACTAATAGTAAAAATACAAGTTTTAGTGTTTGTTATTTTAGTTCAATGTATTAGCAGAGTTTGTAAATGCACATTTCAGGACAATTTTTATTTATATTATCAAGCGTAGAAATAAATAATTCAAATAAAAAAGTAGTACATTGAAATGCTTTGATTGGAGCCAGGAAAGTTGTCTTAACAAGTTTATTAAATACTTATTAATGCATTGAAGTTTAGTAGAAAAAGTCCGAATAGTTTATTAGAATACTTTCTCGAAGTTATCTTACTAAGCGACAGCCTCTTTTAATTCCTGTTTCTAACCTTAATTTAAAAGGCTTTTAAAGAGAAATTACGATAAATAAGACAGTAAAACAAACAATTATTATTTTTTCCATATTTGTGTAGATTAATTTTCGATAACCAAAAAACCAATACAAAATGTGAAATAAACTGTATTTTTTGGGGTGTCAGTCATAAATTCAATTATGATTAGATTCACTAACGAGGAAGAAGGTTGAAGCAACCTATAAATAATCTTTGGTACAGCAATCCATAGTTAAATTTATAATAATACTAAACGACCCGGTGAACTTCGAATCACCTACATATATGTAAAGTATGGTGTAAAGTATTACACATATGTGTAAAGTATGGTCAAAACTTATTACAAAATTTTTATTTACATTATATGCAACCCAGTTATACACTTAATCAATTAAAAGCTTTCTTATGTTATATTTTTTGTATTTTTTTGCAGTGCATAAATATTAAATATAAAGATGGTGGTTTTCCGACTCGCAAACACGTGAAGTATAAACTCTAAGTTGATTCCGCAAATTGTCAACGACTGACCTTGCGATTTATTTACGGTCATCGCAACGGCCAGACGCACGGTTAATTGTAAACGCTTAAAATCGAATAGCAAATCCGTTGGAATCATCAGTAGACGCGGGATCAAGACATTCTCTCCTTTGTATTTTCTCTTGATGATCTTGGCCTCGATGACTTAACTTTTTCACAGTCAGTCTCGTTTCATTGCCCAGTCCAAAGGGATTAATGTTACGCAGCATAATCGCAACTGATCCTACTTTTAATTGTAAATTGTGAGGTGGTAGTCCAGGCAAATCCAGGGAATTTAAAAACTCTGTGGGATAATTGACTACGTCATCCTGGTTTGTAATTGTGTCAACTGATTTGTAAGAAAACAAATCTGGAAGAAAATTTTGAATGTTCGCATTGATATCATGGACATGGTTGTTTTTGGTCGCCAATATTGCTCGTTCACTCAGCCAATTATGGTTTTTGAGCTGTTGTTCTATGACCGTAAAAACACGCTGAACAAGCTCCTCTTTTGAGCCGACGAAGTGACATAAATCCGTGGGGTAGTGTAATTAATCCGGTCGAGGTGTCAACTGCGATCTTACCATTTCCAATATCTAATAACTGCTTCGAAAATATAATTGCAATTTGATCTTGTTGCAAAAACACTCGCGAGTTAATTGTTAATTGGAGTCTCTTTACATGCCGCAAAAAATTAGATGATTTAAGCATGCCTTTAGTTGCGAGTAGATTCCAGGGGAAACATGTTGATATTATAAAGGCAAAGTCAGAGCACATAGGCAGAACTGGCGAGAAACTAGTTCGCCTTCCTTCGGGAACCCGTGCATTCTGGTCTCTCGCCAAGGCTGTCCAAGGGAATTTCTGTAAGCCATCATTACCATCTCTGCACAGGGAGGACGACTCACTGGCCCACGACGCAAAAAAGAAAGCCGACCTTTTAGGCTCCCTTTTTGCGTCCAACTCGACTGTTGATGACGGGGGGAACACACCGCCGACCATCCCGTGGTGTGAGTGCTCCATGCCGGATGTGCGGTTCTCACAGCGCTCGGTTCGCAGAGCACTCCTCTCCCTTGCCATCCACAAGTCGAGTGGGCCTGACGGAATCCCCCCAATTGTGCTGAGTACGTGTGCTCTGGAGTTAGCACCGGTTCTAACGCGTCTTTTCCGGTACTCCTACTCCCTAGGTATAGTCCCAAAATCATGGAAGACAGCTTTTGTCCACCCGATCCCTAAAAAAGGCGACCGCTCAAACCCGTCCAACTACAGGCCTATCGCCATCACCCCCTTGTTCTCCAAAACAATGGAATCCGTAATAAACTGCCATTAGCTGATTAGTGACCGCCAGTACGGTTTTCGTCGGGGTCGATCAGGTGGTGATCTTCTGGTCTACTTAACTCATAGATGGGCGGAGGCAGTAGAGTCCAAGGGGGAGGCATTGGCCGTTAGTTTGGACATTGCGAAGGTCTTCGATCGGGTTTGGCACAAAGCGCTTCTTTCGAAGCTCCCTTCCTATGGGCTTCCCGAGAAATTATGCAATTGGATCACCAGCTTTCTTGCAGATAGATCGGAGCATCAAGGTCGTTGTAGACGGTGCATGCTCCGACTACAAGCCTATTAACGCTGGTGTTCCACAAGGCTGCGTGCTATCACCAACGCTGTTTCTTCTGCATATCAATGATATGTTGCAAGCCGGTAGCATTCATTGCTATGCCGATGACAGCACTGGTGATGCTCTATACACCGGCCGTGCCAATATTGCTCGGGAAAACGTCACCGAGTACGGAACAAACTTGTGTCTGAAGTCGAGTCTTTGCTGGACAAAGTCTCGGATTGGGGGCGACTAAATCTAGTCCAGTTTAATCCTCAGAAGACACAAGTTTGCGCGTTTACCGCTAAAAATAACCCCTTAGTCGTATCTCCTCAGTTTCAAGGCATTGCCCTTGTTGCCTCAGCCAGTATTGGAATCCTTGGCGTCGACATATCGAGTGACGTAGTGACCACGAAACTGCGTGGTCACTTGGAATAGAAGGCCAAATTGGCCTCTATGAAGCTTGGCGTGCTCAGCAGAGCGGGACAGTATTTCATGCCAGCTCAACGCCTGCAACTTTACAAGGCGCAGGTTCGGCCTCACATGGAATACTGTTCCAATCTCTGGGCTGGGGCTCCCCAGTGCCAGCTCCTTCCACTTGACCGCATCCAGCGCAGAGCGGCTCGAATCGTCGACAGCCGAGTCCTTTCCGATCGGCTCGACTCATTGGCACTGCGAAGAGATGTTGCATCCCTTTGCATTTTCTTTCGCATCTACCATGGGGAGTGCTCTGAGGAATTGTTCGGATTAATCTCAGCCGCCAAATTTCACGAACGCACATCGCGGCAGAACTCCCGATACCATCCACACCATCTGGATGATTGGCGGTCCACCACTGTGCGATTTAGAAGATGTTTTCATCCTCGCACAACTTCCTTGTAGGATAGTTTACCACCAGCGATTTTTCCGGACCGATACGACTTAGGGACCTTAAATAAAGGAGCCTACTCCTTTTTAAAAGGCCGGCAACGCATCTGTAATTCCCCTGGTGTTGCGGTTGTTCATGGGCGGCGGTAGTCACTTACCATCAGGTGAGCCGCATGCTCGTTTGCCCCCTCTCCTTTAAAAAAAAAACATTGTGCGAATTTGATGTGACCATGAAGATATGATGGAATTCTTAAGCGTATTATCCCACTGTGAGTCGTTCTCGAGCAACTGTAGTAGTTGACACGCCTCACGGTAAGTCGCACACAACTATCCATCAACGGTTCTCAGTTGTTGAAACGATGTTGGACCACGAACATTCACCAACAACAATGGAAAATTATGACATTTATAGTTATTTGGAAGTACTGTGTACCTGCGACCTAGAGTGTCTGAGGCAAACACATTTGGGTATCCTTAAACTAGTGTTCCTTGTATACGATGCTGAAACGATGCGTTACACGTGTAATAGTGTGGTATAAAGTGCGATCAAAAACATCTGTTTGACAAATTGAGAAGAATATTGTTAATGTGATTGATGGTGGACGTGCCGCTCTATCCGACGCGTTCTCTTGATTGAAATACACTCGTTGGTCATTTTCTAGATCAACTGCCAAATGGACTACTGTAGGATGTCTTTCGTGGATCTCAAATGAAAATATGCGCCAAATCGCTTCGTTGTTGATTATATAGCGATCCATCTGATACTGAGATACTTCATCATTTGGACTTGTTAAAGCAAAGATGGACATGTCGTTACCTTTGTTAACATATTTACATATATTATTTGTCGATTTGACGGACTTATAGTATTCCACATTGATGTGAGCTTCAAAAGGTTAAGACAATATTGGCGAGTTCGGCACAATCCAACGATTAAGTATAAAATTTTGTCATTTTACTTTCATAGCGACGGCACAATGGGTAACCGACGATACAATGGATAACGGTCATTTCCTGTGATGGTTTCAGCAACCAGGTCTCTCGGGTATCGCTTGGAGGACTTGCCGTCGACCATTGAGTTGTTATTGAAAACGCCGCAAGGTCTATATATCTTGTGTTTACTCATTACTGCATGCAATTTTGGGTCAACTGTTTCATCGGGAATCAACTAACCAAACTAATATATGCTCATGAGGCAGACCATACTTTTGCCACTCAACAAAATACATCCAACAACGGACTTGGCCATACACAAGATGCTCTATAATGAAATTCATTACAGAATTCAATTTTTGTTTAAAAAATATGTCTGTGATATCGTGCCTATCAAGTGGTGTTTAGCTGTGAAGCAATTCCTTCTTGATTTCTATCCATTGTGGGTTACAGTTGAATGTAATGAATAGGTCTGGGCATATTGTCTAACATCTTGCGCGTTATAGATCTTACTCAGGCAAAGCCAGGGCGCGTCGCTAGTATTAAATTAGTTAAAGCTCAACAAAGTATAAATTAGTTTGAAAGCGAATATAATAAAGTTTTAAATTGAACTATAGTATAATTGTACTTCTGTATAACAAATAGTCATGGGTCAGCAGTTTTCTTCACAATAGGTGCTATTTATGAGCGAGGGTGTGGTTTAGCGACATGTTCTTTTATAAGACTCCTTCCAACCTTATACCGAGGTCACATTTGTAGTAAGCTCACGTGACAGGGTCTCCGCTTGTATGTATCGCGCTTGTATTGATCAATGATGAGGATTAGATTGACTTATTTTCCATTGTGAAGATGAAAAATGTAACAACAGCAGAATATTTTATAGTTCCTAACGTGACGCAATGTTATTTTTTTATAGGATAGGGTGACAAGCGAGCACACAGTCCACCTGATGGTAAGTGGTTGCTGTGGCCCATAGACATCTACATTTATCCTCGTTTGCGAATCGAAATACAGATGCGTTGTCACCCGTGAGAACTAAAATGGAATGCTTGTTTTCCAGTAAAAAGGGTCTCCGGTTCTCTACACTCACCATACGAAACACAGCAGCATCAAGCTCCTATTCTGTGAGAGCGTGGTCCTTCCCCGGTCGAGTCGACCCATTCGTGCTACAACTATACTACTAATATAGCTGCAGCATGGCTCTACCACGTATAATATTGTTATGTGATGATAAAGTTATCACTTTATTGTTAACAAAAATAAGCGATTTCAAGTAATTGATATTTATTTATTATTTTCCAGTCGACAAAAATCACTCTTTCGGGACACATTTAACGTCTTCAATTTGTACTAATACAGACCACTATTACTACTATTATATTACCTAAACTGATTTACAATAATGGTGTATATATATATATATATATATATATATATTTACTAAATCAGTTTAGGAAAACGAGACTGTACAACCAGTGATGACCTATGGAACTGAGACGTGGTCCTTCACCGCTGACCGTATGAGAAAGCTCAAGGTCGCTCAGCGAGCTACGGAGAGGGCTATGCTAAGGGTGTCTCTGCGTGATAGACTTAAAAATGAGGATATCCGCAGAAGAAGCAGAGTAACCGACATAGCCCAACGGATTAGTAAACTGAAGTGGCATTAGGCCGTCTACATAGCTCGAAAAATCAAGCGACAACCAATAGGGGAGGAAGGTTCTCGAGTAGCATTGTCGGCCTACCACTACATGGAGTGACGACCTGGTAAGACATGCGGGAAGTCAATGGATGCATGTGTATCAGGACCGTGCTTTGTGGCATTCTTTGGGGAGGCCTATGTTCGGCAGTGGACTTGTGAAGGGCTGTAATGATGATAATGATGGTAATAAAGTATGTGTAAATATAACTTTAAAGAATTTTAGAAAAGGTCATTAACTTTCGCTAATAAATTCGCTAAACCCTCTTTCTTTATTTACCTTTCTGATATTGATTGACAGCAAAAATTAATTGCTGTCAATCAATTATTACTTAAACTAAGTTTGGGTATAATAATAAATAGTACATAATATACATAACCTACATACAATATATATTTTTTAAAGTAATGTTTATAATTTTAAATCACGAATGTATATCTATTTTGCTGTAACAAATTACAGGCTTCATAAAACCGGCGGCTAGTTTTTGGTTTAAAGCATGGGTAAGTATTATACATTAAAATAACAGTAAAAGTTAAGCAGTACTAGAAGTCCTTGACGCTTCTACACGTCATCAGTCCGGACACTCCACGTCTAACGAAAACGAAATATTAAGAATATTATACCACAGATCACCTGAAGCCATAAAATTTTTGTGGCATTTTCCATAGTCTCATACGACGCTAAAAAGACGAAGTGGCACAGGTGAAATTGTTAAGGGTAAATTAACTGCTGATTTACCACCTACTTTGCGGTGAAGGAAAAGAGCGTGAGAAAACCTGCTTGTCTGAATGTAAGGTTTCGGGAACATGTGTAACACGACACCACTTACTGGAGTAGCCCAGCGGACTAATTGCTCCATAAGCCTCATACAAATGAGAGGAGCAGAGAAGGCCTGCGTCAAGCACAGGCAAGTATATAACTTTACTTATTTACAAGCTTTAATTGGTAATAGCTGCAGCATGGTTCAACGTGGTAGAGCCATGCTGCAGCTATATTAATAGTATAGTTGTAGCACGAATGGGTCGGTTCGACCGGGGAAGGACCATGTTCTCACAGAATACCAGTGTAAAATAGCAGCTAAATGCTGCTGTGTTTCATCATATGGTGATTGTAGAGAACCGGAGACCCTTTTAACTGGAAAAGAGGCATTCTAGCTTAGTCCTCACGGCTGACAACACATCTGCATTTTTATGCACAAACGAAGATGTAGATGTTTATGGGCCACAGCAACCACTTACCATCAGGTGGACTGTGTGCTCGTTAGTCACCCTTATTCTATAAAAAAAATGTTAAGTATAAATTATGTGTTACTAAGTAATTTTAATATTAAAATTTTCAAGGTATTTCGTTGTGTAAGATTAAAAAGTTTATTTGGAAACTTTTCTTAATGGATGAAAAACAATAAAAAGTTTCCACCTTTACGTTGGACTTGCGAACTTTTTGTCGTTTTTAAACTTTCTTTAACTTTTATACCTAACGCTTGTAAAAAACTAAAAAATATTCACTGCTTTATATTACACATCACGATTGAGGTGTTATGGTATAAATTTGATATTGAGAGTTAATAAAAAGTGCTGCAAAACCAATCTTATTTAACCGTCAATAGGATAAAATGGGATTGTGGATACTCTTATGTCGACAGAGGTCGGCAAAAAGATTACCAAATTGAACATTTAATATCCTCAAGACCGAAATTTGGTCATAGCGGTTTAGCTACCGGGGGAAAAGTCTTTGTTTCAGAGAGCACGAGGAATCTGTGACAGTAAACACCTGCCGCCAAACTTTAACACGTCAAGCAAGTTTCGCACGACAACAAGCTTCGGTTCCCATTTTACGTACAGTGAACGAGTAAAAGGTGATTAGTCGGTTTTACTGTTAGTCAAGTGTAATATCGTTCTTCAGGATGCAGGAGTGTACAAGATGGATTGTTAATGTGGTCTCTCTTACATAGAAGAAACTAAAAGGCCAATAAAAACTCTCGTAAAGGAACACATTGTGTGAACAAATTATATACATAATTAATTTTTGGGTCATATTTCAAACAGTTGTATTTTGTAAGAAATGAATAATATTAGCAAGCTGAAGTGGCAATGCGCCGGCCATATAGCTCGAAGAACTAACAATCGATGGGAAAGAAAGGTTCTCGAGTGGCAGATACGTACAGAAAGACGAAGTGTAATGAGGCTCCGGACTAGATGGAGTGACGAACTAGTAAAATATGCAGAAACGCTGGTATTCTCTAAGAGTGTGTATACTGTCCTTCCCCGGTCTAGCTGACCTATTCGTGATACAACTATACTACTAATATAGCTGTAGCACGGCTCTACCACTTAAATAAGTAAGTATTTATATCTTATAATTATTGCAGGAGCAGTAAGAAGGGCTTTCTCCTCAAAGTCCTCCAAGAATATGTCGGCAACTATGGGAGATACAGGTCAGCCCATCGCCACACCGTCTACTTGCTTGTAGAAATCTTCCTTCCACATTCCATTCACAATCCGCTATTATTTTTAATATCTCTAACTGTTCCAGCACACAAAGTCGTAGCCCTTTATTACAAACATGTGAGATTTTAAATGAGTGGTCATTGGCTAGGCTGTGTCCAGTGTGCAAGAGATGTTAAGCAAAACGTGATTTATCAGGATTACAATTCCTGTACATGGATAAATGCTCTTTATAACGTGTTTCTGCGGAAGAAATCTGGATTTAACCAACTTAATCCAACTTACAGACTTAAAAATATTTTAGATCTCATTTCCAAGATTAAAGATATTCGTATTCCTTCTAAATCCACGTTGTTATCTTTAGACGTTGATAGTCTTTTCACAAATGTCCCTTCCCCAGACTGTTTGCGTATACTCGCAGATCTCTTTAATAAACTCTCTATATCCCGGGGAAACAAATGATCTTCTAAACTTAACCTCTCTCTGTATGAAACAAAACTATTTCCGTTTTAATAAACACTTCTATCTACAAAATGGAGGGCTAGCCATGGGTTCCCCTCTAAGTCCTCTTATGACGGACATCTTTATGGATAATTTTGAAAAACAGCACATAGTTGTCAATCAAAATATCTTAACTATTATCGATATGTAGACGACATAATTATTTGCTGAACTGGCACAAAGAGGCTACTGGATGTTTTCCTTAATAAAATTAATAAAATCCAAGACAAAATTAAATTAAAGCTTGAATTGGAACAAGATTGTGTCTTTAATTTCCTCGACTTAACTATAACAAGAAAAGAGTCGTTACATGACTTTCAAATTTATCGAAAGCCAACTCATACCGACACGGCCATTCCTGCGTCATCATGTCATCCATGGCAACATAAATTATTTATTTATTTATTTATTTATCCTTTATTGCAACACACCAACTAGGGGTTACAAAGGGCGGACTTAATGCCCTATGGCATTCTCTACCAGTCAACCCGACGAAAAATGGAATAAATAAAGATGTTGGCAGGTGCAAGTTAAGGACAATAATAAAACATAAGTTATAAATGAAAACAGTTCAGCTATAATAAATAGAATACACAATACAAAAACTACCTAATTGCATTATATAAATACAGTATACATAACCAACACACATATGTAAATATATATACACATACACACAACACACACATATATACATAAATAAATATAAATATATAAATTATAAATACACATATAATATATTAATATATATAATATATTATATATATAAAACGGGGAAGGCAATTAATTGTTGTTTACCTCTAAATAATGTTGTCGCACCAATCTTTTAAACAAAAGCTTATTCGTAACTTTCTTGACATCAGCGGGTAAAGCGTTCCAGAGGAGAATAGCCTGAACTGTGAAGGAAGAATTAAAAAATTTTGTTCTATGTTCTGGAATGCTAACTTTAAGTGCGTTAGAAGGACGAGGTTCACGGCCGGAAATAGAGTAGAGAAAATTGAAGTTTTCTTTAAGATATGGCGGGGAATTAGCATCATTTAAGATGGAAAAAAGTGTCAGTAAAATTCTGGAGCAACGCCTTTGACGTATAGTGAGCCACTTAAGCTTAGAACGATAGGCAGAGATATGGTCGTATTTACGTAAATTAAAAATAAATCTTATACAATTATTGAGAAGGCGCTCCAACTTGTTGAGAAGATTTTGCGATAGATCCGGATAGCACACATCAGCATAATCAATAATGGGAAGAATGAGGGAATTTACCAACATAAGCTTAGTTTTGAAGGGCAAGAAATTTTTCAGACGATACAGGGAACGCAAGGCAACAACAACTTTACGGCTTATTTCAGAGATTTGCAAACTCCAGTTCATAGTTTGATCTATATGCAAGCCAAGATTAACTATTGATTCATTGAAAGGGATCGATATACCATTGTAAACCACAGGTTCAAGGTTTCTATAGTCAATCCTAGCCAGCATCCTTGAACTGCCTACAATCATTGCTTTGCATTTCAACGGATTTACCGAGATACCATGCCTGTACGACCAAACTCGGATAGCATCAAGATCATCGTTCATCAGTCTTATGACGTTATTGATGTCGTCGATACTAGATTGTACGTATAGTTGAAGATCATCTGCATACAAATGGTGCGAACACTTGATAACAGAAGATATGGAATTAATGAATAAAGAAAACATTATAGGAGAAAGTATGCCGCCTTGCGGCACACCAGATTCGATGTCAGCCCAGCCAGAGAACTGTTCTTCAAGGCGGACGGACTGTTGGCGGCCGCGAAGATAGGATGAGATCCACTCCAAAGCTGAGGATGAAAATCTAAGATGAGTCAGGATAGAGAGCAGGATGTCGTGATCAACTGTGTTGAAAGCATTTGAAAAGTCAACAAGCACCAGCACTGTCACTTTCTGTTCATCCATACCTCTTCTTATGTCATCGGTGACCTTAATTAGTGCAGTGGTGGTACTGTGACCAGACCGAAACCCTGATTGAAAAACATTCAATAGGTTATGTTCTTTTATGAAACAAGAGATTTGCTTATACACACAGGCTTCAAGAACTTTGGACAGGAATGGGAGAACAGAAATTGGTCGATAGTGAGAGGGTAGTGTAGGATTAGGAATTTTGGGAAGAGGTCGAACATAAGCTTGTTTCCACAAAGTTGGGTATTGACCTGAGTCCAAGGAGTAATTTACAATATGTGTTATTGCTGGGAGAAGAAACTCGAGTAACATATTCACCATAGTCTTGCTTATGTCATCACAACCCAGAGCCTTGGAATTAATAGCTGATAACGCCTTAGCAACATCATCTTGGGTCAAAGGAGAGAATTCAAAAAAGGGAATGGAGAGTGATTCCATAGAAACGATAGAATGTATCGTTTGGGATTTAATACTAGGATCAATAGGAACAATGACAGAAAAATGACGATTAATGTCATCTAAATTAAGCGAAGGACATAGCTCTGCAAACGGAGGCTTGGTAATACCTAGGGATCCAAGGAATTTCCACATACCTGCGGTCGAATTATTAAGGATATTATCGTGAATGTAGCGGCGTTTAGCGTTTCGCACCATCTGATTACATCTGTTTCTGCAAGCCTTAAAACTAGTCCAATTTTCCATAGTGCGTTGCTTCTTAAACTTCTGAAAAGCTCGGTTTCGTCTAGCTATTGCCAGCCTTACGCCTCTGGTCATCCAAGGTGCAGGAGGACGCTTTACTCTTATTTGGTGTACAGGAGCATGAACATTATATAAATTGAGAACAATACTATTAAGGATTGAGATTTTATCATCTATTGTACATGCTAAGCCAAGAGGTTCTAAATCAACACGGGAAGCGTCGCTCTTAAGTTGATCAATGTTCAATTTGGAAAAGTTGCGCAAATGCAAAATAGAGGGTTTATGTTTTGGAGGTTTCAATCTATAAGAAAGGTAAATTAAGTCATGACGTGAAAAACACGGAGCAGAAAGTTGTCCATGCTTAACCACACGGTCGGGAGAAGAGGTAATAATAAGGTCAATCCATGAATCATCACTGTCGATGTTGTGGTGGGTTTCCTTTAATGGAAGAATGCAGAAATTGACTGATTCCAAGATTGACCGAAGTTTTTGGACGCGAGACTTATTTAATAATAAATTGGTGTTGAAGTCACCGTCAAATTAGCCGCTTTTTATTGTTTTTTTATTATAGGATACGGGTGACAAACGAGCACACAGTCCACCTGATGGTAAGTGGTTGCTGCGGCCCATAGACATCTACATCTATCCTCTGTTACAAATCAAAATGTATCGTCGTATATAGGCGTCAAATAATTTGCACTAAAACAGCGCAGCCGGTCTTTTCTGCTCTAAATCCCCTTTAAAAAATGAGAGGAACAGCTTTTCACTGTTGCTATAGACTATTTAATGTACCAAATACTGGATGTGGTTCAAATTTAGAATTTTTGACTTTGGGGTTCTACTCAAGGTTTAATATTGGAAGTTATTTTTTTTAAATAGTTTCTAAAAGGCATTGAGAGATTGTCACTCCGTCAGAATTTTACTCTGTTATGTTTGTTTTGTTTAAGATTTATCCGAAAAATAAATGCTGGTAAATAATAACATGTACATTCGCATGTAAAGCAAATGTATGATTATTTTACAGATAGCACTGTTACGATTAAAATTCAGGTGACTATTTAAAGCAACACTAAATGACTCGTAGTTAAGCGAAGTACTCTCATCACGAGTTCGTAATCAGGTACTCCACATAGCGACAAATGAGCGAGGACTCTAGAGAATTTCTGTTTTGGTTGCGCTCTTAAAATATTCATTAGCATTCTATTATAATCTCACTATTTCACACATAACTACTTTAGACTGTAATTATTGACGTCTTTAATAGACTTACTTATTAACTTACCAAAACACATCTCTAATTGTTAATACTCATAACGAACATAAAATTTTCATATTTCAACAATGTAATATTTTCTGTATAGTTTTATTACTAGCTGTCAAAATGCAAAATTACGATAGAATATTGTGGTGAAACTTTTTAACAAGATAGAGCAGTATCAGAACTAATCTAGGCTTTAATTTATACGCCCGGAAAAGAAGATAATGACGAACTGAAAGCGATAGTGTAAGCGGATGGATCCACCTCAAACTACGGATATGCTAAAATTCCGCTCGCGACTAAAACTCATCGGGGCAAGCAATAAGATCAAGGCGACCCCTCTCACGTTATCCGTGAATTTTTGCAACATCAGGGGACTTCATTCCAACTTTAAGGCTATCCACTTCCATCTGGAGACAGCGAAGCCGGCCTTGCTCTTTTTCATCGAGACTCAGGTGTTCTCTCCTACCCGGGGTACAAATCAGAATACTTCTTTGTATCTCTGGCTGGAGTTTGCGTATACGTGAGAGAGAGCATCTGTTTTTGACGCCTCGGCAGTCTTGAAGGTACAGACCTGTCCATCCTATGGCTAAGCCTAGACAGCGATAACCATCCTAGACGACAGCACTGGTGATGCCTTACATACCGGCTGTGCCAATTATTCATTTTTACGTGGTAGAGCCATGCTGCAGCTATATTAGTAGTATAGTTGTAGCACGAATGGGTCGGCTCAACCGGGGAAGGACCACGCTCTCACAGAAAACCAGCGTAAAATAGCAGCTTAACGCTGCTGTGTTTCGTATGGTGAGTGTAGAAAACCGGAGACCCTTTTTACTGGCAAAGAGGCATTCCATCTTAGTTCTCACGGGTGACAACGCATCTGCATCTTGAGTCTTTATTGATGATAGATGTAGATGTCTATAGGTCACAGTAACCACTTACCATCAGGTGGACTGTGTGTTCGTTTGTCACCCTATCCTATAAAAAAATATCGTCGTCGAGTACCGGTAAAGTCGAGTCTTTGCTGTACAAAGTCTCGGATTGGGGACCACTAAATCTAGTCCAGTTCAATCCCCAGAAGACACAAGCTTGTGCGTTTACCGCTAAAAGAACCCCTTTGTCTTATCTCTTCAGTATCAAGGCACTGCCATTGCTGCCTCAGCTAGCATCGGAATCCTCGGCGTC
Source organism: Parnassius mnemosyne (assembly GCA_963668995.1). Taxonomy (NCBI): domain Eukaryota; kingdom Metazoa; phylum Arthropoda; class Insecta; order Lepidoptera; family Papilionidae; genus Parnassius; species Parnassius mnemosyne. The sequence goes on along the minus strand of CAVLGL010000104.1, from coordinate 40,763,668 downwards.
GAAATATCAAATAGTGTGCAATTTCGTGGTCACTTAGAAGGGAATGCCAAATTGGCCTCTAAAAATCCAGGCGTGCTCAGCAGAGCTAGACAGTACCTCATGCCGGCACATCGCTTGCAACTTTGTAAAGCGCATGTTCAGCCTCACAGGGAATACTGTTCTCATCTCTGGGCAGGGGTAACCCAGTGACAGCTCCTTTCACTTGACCATATCCAGCGCAGAGTGGTTTGAATCGCCGACGACCGAGTTCTTTCTGATCGGCTCGATTCACTGGCGCTACGTAGGAATGTTGCATCCCTTTGCATTTTCTATCGCATCTGCTATGGGTAGTGCTCTGAGGAATATTTCGGATTAATTCCAGCCGCCAAATTTCACGAACGCACATCACGATAAATACATGATTACCATCCTCACCATCTCGATGTTTGGTGGTCCAAGACTGTGCGTTTTACTAGGAGTTTTCTTCCTTGTACAACTTCTGTGTGGAATTTTTTACCACCGACGATTTTTCCGAACCGATACGACTTAGAGACCTTCATGAAAAGAGCTTACTCTTTTCTAAAAGGCCGGCAACGCACCTGAAATTCCCCTGGTGTTGCTCACGGGCAGCAGTAGTCACTTAACTCTTCTATATATAAAAAAAGAAAAAGACTGAGTATTACCACCTGCTTGGGATCGTGTAATTTAAACATTAAAACTAAACCCAAGCGTACCAAGACTTCAAGACAAAATAGGCTTATTCTGCATAGACGAGACCAAAATTAATAATTAAAATGGTGGAGGTACTCCGGCTTAACTTTGACGTCGGGACGTCAATTACCTCAGTCCCTCCGTGACGTGCAAAACACACGTAACGTCGGGATTTAAAAACAAATAATATTAAACACTATAAAATCCGTGAAAATTGTTTTATTCGACACTTTTGTAGATATGGTTACAGTTATGTCGGCGAAAGATTGTTTCGGAAAAATTATGCGTATTAAAAATGTTGCTATAAAATAATCAAAATCTCAAGTCCGTTTTTAAGAAACGGAAAATTATTATTACTATGCCAAATTTCGAATTTGAGATAAGTGTTCTCTTCTTTGACATGCATTTATTGCCATGAAATAATGATATTGGTAAACAGATATCCACCCACACGGGCGTAGACACGGGAAAACCTACCATAATTAATAATTACTTACAAACCGAACCTTACATAATTAATAAGTACATATACTAAACCTCATGTTAAGTTTTGATTAAAGATTTATTAAAAAAGTATGTTAAGTAATGTAAGTCATTGCAATTAGGCGGAACCAAATTGAAATTATAATTTACTAAAATTATTGTCTTAAACTAAAAATAATGACATAACTGTTTCACTACAGAACAACAGATTCTTAAATATTTTTTATTTATAAAATTATTTGTTCAATATAACAAATATGCCGAGGTAAAATTATTTGTAAATACATAAATTTTTATGATATATTGTAAGCACCCTCATATGTAAATGTGTATGTACAAAAACATCTACTTTAAGTTTAATTTGATCCTGTCTAAGGAAGGGCACATAAGGACTACGGAGGGCAGATAAGCCAAGGGTTCTGGAGCATCTTAAAGTATAATGAGAATGAAAACTTCTAATACGCTCAGCTTCCTTAGATAGAGTAGCTTTCAGAAATCTTAGCAAGGATTTGAACTTAATACATTCTAAATGCAACATTAGATTTCTTCACTAAGCTTTGGAAGAATTTTGTATTAGGCAACGCATACTGATTACGTAGAAAAAACATTTATTATCTATGATGTAATATTTGCTTTATCATCACCGCAGTCCTCTAAAATTCACAGATAAGCGTGTGTCAATCTATATAATATCGAAAGCATCCAAGTCACTGCAATAATCAACTTTCTGTCATGTTACATTAAATCATCACTCAGTTTAGATGCTTTATTTTAACTTTACAAAACTGTAACTTCTTTAAGTTTTTCATTTGTTTAGTTTGTATTTGTACATAATATATTATAATTAACAATGGCAACATCATTCAGAGCTCAGTGTTTTCTTAGCTTGCCGAGTAATTTTTGGTTTCCTCATACTGCCAATAGTAAAGCACCACGTCCGGGTTTCGTAAAATTTGAAGAAATATTAGGTAACTACAATATGTTAACACAAGTTTTAAATTTACTTCGAAGGTGTTTACATCTTCGAAGTGAATTCAAAGATAGGTGTAGTACGAGTAAGGACTTTAGCTTCTAAGATTACTGAAAATTTTGGTTATAAATTAGGATATTGTCTAAGTTAAGTGACTAGGGTATATTACCTTTAACTGAACGAGCTCATATGTTATTTTATGTTAAAATAGTTCTCTTACCCATTCCCACTTTAAATATCTTCCCATTGAAGTTCTACGCAGAAAAGGAACTTTGCTACTTATAATATCTTTATTTCTCATCTGGTCAGAAAATTTATAAAGATATCCTTATTTTAAAATTTTGTTACCTTTCTGTTTATTTCCGTTTTAATTTGTCGTCGAACTTTGATGTGTCCTGAATTCGCAAGGGTAACACTAAGTATCTCTACCCAGACGAGCTGGGGTTAGATTTTATTTACATACAGTTATTTGAAACTTATTCTTCATTCATTGTAGTGTGTTAGTATATCATAAAGTGATTCTAATGTTAACCTTAAGACTAAAGGGACCTTAAAGCTGAGTACTTATATGTACAGCCTTTGATTATCTTTAATTCTATAAATAAAATATGCTAATAAAATCATTGGACTTAATTTTAGTTAAACGAACCGTTAAGATAATAATGAAAATAATTTTAAATGCCATAAAACCAAAACGAATTTACGTAATATAACATAATAAAACAGCATTCCAAAAAGCTACGCGTCGCACGACTACTGGCACCGACATGTACCCGACCGGTTGCCTTACTCGCTGATATTAATTATAGTTAATAGAATCAGGCGTTACTTTGCGGAAATCCATTATATAAAAGCTTTTACAAAAATTTACTTCGCAAATATCCGCGTTATAAAATAAAATGATGTGTCTTACCTAGTATGAAGAAGCACCTCCCGCCCTCCCTCAATTGCGTGCACTATCCCCGTCACCACTAATCCCAGCACCGCTACTTCCAACACCACTACACTAGGCAAGACACACCACTGACGATAATACGACACGTGTTTCGCCTCTACACGAGGCATCCTCAGGTGATATAGACTCTACGGTGGCTAACCGCTAAGTGAGCGGCGAGCCAAAACAAGTGCCTTTTATACAAACCGATGATGCAACCGCTCTCCACCTAAGTAGCGAGCGACTGCGTCATGCGATAAAACATGCGACCAATCACCGCTGGACTTACGCAGCCGTTTGTAAAATTAAAAACAAACCGCCGCGCAACGCCCACATTATTAGAGAGCAGGCTTGAAGATATTTAAGAGAGGTGAGTTAGTAACATTTGTTTGTTCATTCAGCAATGCAACGGTATTATTATTACTTTTTAATATCTCTAACTGTTCCAGCACACACAGCCGCAGCCCTTTATTACACGTATGTAAGACTTTAAAGGAGTGGTCGTTGGCTAGGTTGTGTCCAGTGTCCAAAAGATGTTTGGCAAAATGGGATTTATCGGGATTGCAATTCCTGTACGCGGCTAAATGCTCTTCATAACGTGTCTCGAAATTGCGACCAGTCTGACCCACGTAAACGGCGTGGCATTCGTCACAAACAAGTTTGTAAACACCTGACTTTTGACGAATATCCAACTTATCTTTACTATTACAGATATTTCTAAGAGAATTGTTTGTATTGCCAAACATCGTTTAATAGTGTTTCCCAACGGATACGTCTTAAGATGAACATGGACAAAACAAAGATCATGTTTAATGTCCATGTCTCACCTATGCCGGTAGTTGTTGGGAGCACTAAGCTCGAAGTTGTTGACGAGTATGTTTACCTGGGACAAATAGTCCGACTAGGTAAGTCCAACTTCGACCGAGAGGTCAATCGACGGATTCAACTCGGCTGGGCAGCGTTCGGGAAGCTACGACACATCTTCTCGTCAGACATACCTCAAAACCTTAAAACGAAATTGTACAACCAGTGCGTGTTGCCAGTGATGACTTACGGAACTGAGACGTGGTCCTTCACTGCTGGCCGTATGAGGAAGCTCAAGGTCGCTCAGCGAGCTATGGAGAGGGCTATGCTCGGAGTTTCTCTGCGTGATAAATTTAGGAATGAGGATATCCGCAGTAGAACCAGAGTGACCGACATAGCCCAACGGATTAGTAAGCTGAAGTGGCAGTGGGCCGGCCATATAGCTCGAAGAACCGACAACCGATGGGGAAGAAAGGTTCTCGAGTGGCAGCCTCGTACCGGTAGGCGAAGTGTAGGGCGTCCCCCCACGAGATGGAGTGACGACCTGGTAAGACATGCAGGAAGTCGATGGATGCAGGTGGCTCAGGACCGTGCTTTGTGGCATTCTTTGGGGGAGGCCTATGTTCAGCAGTGGACTTGTGAAGGGCTGTAATGATGATGATGATGAATGACAATTTTTATTAAGTTAAAATATTTCTAATTTTAATTACTATCCGCTCAAGAACGACTCTTTGATGATTTCTCCCACTGATTCATTGGAGGGTTTGTCGTAATCGTTATAATTGGCAGGTAGATTGGATATACATTAGATAGTTAGTATCTATATTTTATATCTAATTTAAATTTAAGATGGTTATGTCACCATTTAAAACCGTCATAATATATTCCTCCCATTTTCCGAAATAATTTTTATATTACTTATAGATCAAGTGGTGTGATATGATATGATATGATATGATGAGTTAATATGCTGCCGTCACACGGCCATAGCATCAAGAATAGATGCATTAACAATTTGCAGTCTGACTCGAGTTTCATCCTTGTCGGTGTTGGATAAATTTTTAATTTAATTTTAAGTGGAGACTTAACTATGTCGTCGATGGCAAAAATTAATATCGTAAAGAAACTGTGATAAAAAATTGAAATGTCCGTCAACATGGTAGGTGAGGTAGGACTCCTTTTGTACCTAGGTAAGTGTATCACCTTCTTACCAATTTCTACCTTTAAATAGCAGAGCTTGTCATTAGGTATTTCAGTTTTATAAAAAAAATGAGGCATTGGGGGCAGCACGGTGGACTCTTCTCTAATAATATGTCTTTACCTATGAATTAGCCGTTCTGCAGTACTGGCCATTTCAAATCAAAATAGTTTTTGTTTGGCCATGAATTCTAATTATAAATTGATTTTATTTTTATAACATGGAATAATGTTTTAAAAGTTAGTCATTTGTTTATTGATTAGCGTTATGTTTTCATAGCATTTGAATCTTTTTAATCATCATGGATACGTTAGAAATTCGAGTAATTATGGAATATGAATACCGCCGTTGCAGCTACGCGGCATAAGAGACACGCAACAACAGACGAGCAAATTCTACAAACGAATGCACCACCTATCATTGGTTTTCCTGCTTCAGTCTTTGAAATTTCAACCTGAAAAATGAACCGAAAGTGTCGACCAAAGTTTTCGGATGACCACAATCCGAAAACTTTAGTCGACAACGACGAATTAAAGGCGATTGTAGAAGCAGATGATACTCAATCTTTGGTTTAATTAGCAACAGTTTTCGACGTTAACAAAAATATTGATCCATTTTTGTCAAATTGGCGAAGTAAAAAACTTAACAAATGGGTGCCCCACGAAATCAATGTACTCCAGTGCGAAGTACGTATCGATACGTGCCTTGCATTGCTTAACAGGTACACTATGAAGGAATTTTGAACCGTATTGTTACCTGCGACGAAAAATGGCTCCTGCTTGACAATAGCAAGCCCTTACCATTTCTAAACGAAAACTTACTCCTAGATAAGTGATTGTCACTGTTCGGTGGTCTAGCGCCGGTGCGATTCATCACAGCTTCTTACTAAACAAAATGAGCATTACTGCAGATGTGTATTAAGAAGAACTGAAAACAATGATGGAGAAGCTCGCACATGTCAATCGCTCGTCCTTGCTGCTCCTGCACGACAACGCGCAACCTCATACTGCACAACAGATAGTCTCTAAGTTACAAGAACTGGGGTTGAAAGCTCTCCATCCTCCATCGTACTCACTAGAATTTGCGCCTACAGACTTCTACTTTTTCCAGAATTTAGATTTTTGGCTGGAATAAAATTCAATACCCGAGAGGTAGTACAAAATGCCTTTGAAAAATTTGTTGCCTCCCGTCCAGCTGATTTCTTCAAGAAGGGCATAAATAAACTACCATTGTGTTGGTAAATATGCATCGATTGCATGGGTGATTACTCTGATTAAAAAAATAAAAATATAGAAAAAAATTACTTTAACTTATTTCATAAAAACCGCAATTTCATAGGTAGAGACCTCATATACAATACAGAAATGATAATAGGAATGTGCCTAGTAGAGACTATTAACGTCTCTTCTACTGTTTTTTTTACGTGGTAGAGCCATGCTGCAGCTATATTAGTAGTATAGTTGTAGCACGAATGGGTCGGCTCGACCGGGGTAGGACCACGCTCTCACAGAATACCAGCGTAAAATAGCAGCTTCATGCTGCTGTGTTTCGTATAGTGAGTGTAGAGAATCGGAGACCCTTATTACTGGAAAAGAGGCGTTCCATCTTAGTCCTCACAACATGGGTGACAACGCATCTGCATTTTGATTCGCAAACGAGGATAGATGTAGATGTCTATGGACCACAGCAACCACTTACCATCAGGTGGACTGTGTGCTCGTTTGAGACCCTATCATATAAAAAAAACTATAGTAAAAGTTTATTAGTGCTTCGGATTAAATAAAATAAGATAATTAAATTGCATTTTCAAGAATTGTAATATTTAATAAGCTATTTATTTTTACATGAAATCATCCATTACACTCGTATCTTGTTCAAAAATATGCTTAATAAAAACTAAGTGGATCCAAACTAATTATGCAGGTACTTAAAACTTGATCCATTACTCATATAATGGAGTAAAATACGAAGAATTGTGGAAAAAATAGATTTATCTCTATTTTTCTACAATTCCCTTATAAAGTTTGCTTTATTTTATGTAATATTTATTGTAGAAAGAATTAGGGAATGGGATTTATTTGCGTTATAAGAAACGTGATTTAGACTAGAAAAGCGCGGACTAACATAAGTATAATCTAGTTATGCATAACAAGTTCCGAGTTATAGTAAGAAAATTAATAGAAGTTAATTTCACTTCTTAAATAAAAGAGTACATTAACTGTTTATTTGCTGCGTTTTTATATTGTAACTCAATCAATCTAATCTATATGAAATATTCAACTTTGTGTATTTAATTTCTAATTACCACTTTGAGTAGATTGTTGCTGCGTCCAGCCAGTAAGGCATTATAAAATTCTCAACTAATATTGGTATTGAGGGCCCTATTGTGAGATATTGCGAATGCTTGCACGGTAAATATGAAAAAAAAAAAACTTTTTAGAAATGCATAATATTAGATGCGTTCTTATAAAACCTTGTTCAGTGTTTGATTTCGAAGGCTGATATGGTAAATTAAAGCTATGTCATTTCTTAATTTTTGCTTTATAACATTTAAATAATAATGCCTTTTAAGTAACCAGACAGTTGGCTCCTTATACTCTGCCTACCATTGCCGGTCTAGGTATTTTACGTGTAGTGTAAACGAGATAGTTGAAATGTATCGCCATTCCTCTGTCATATCCCGTCATCTCTTATGACATCCATGGTACAATATGCGTTAATGAATTAGATTACGCTGCTACCACATGGCATATACGCCATCAAAAATCTGTTTATGGTTTTGAACAAATGTCGAGCTTAACTTCGTTAACTGATGATGATAATTTAAAGAAACTATGCTTTGCACATTCTCTTTTAAAAAGACTATAGTAAATTTGACGAGATCATAATTTTAAAAGTCATGACAGTGAATTCAACATTTGAATACTATCGTGAGTCACTTCTAATACAAGCATTTTATGCTTACTTTGTGAATATTTATCGAAACATGCGAGGACAGAAGAACTTTATATTAACAAATTTTCCATGAAATTTAGGATTATAATGGGTACATATTTCATTACTAAAAGTCCAAGTAATACGTATCATAATTTTCATATTTAATTAAACAATTATTATATTATCATTTTACGTCGAAGGACTAGTTTCCTACCTAAGAGTCCATCTGAGGAGGTACAACCCTCTTTTCGATTTCTGCAGCCAAATAGTCCGGTATGAGGTATACATAGAATCAGTATAATAACAGGCTGAGAGGCATTCCATCTTAGTCCGCAGAGGTGACAAAGTATTTGTAGCCTACTATGGTTGAAGCGGGCTGCAGGTATCCATGGACTGCAGTAGCTATTTATCACTAGGTGGACTATAACTTCTTTTGACACTTCAGTATAATAAAAAAATGTGTGATGATTTAATTTCATAGCGAGGCGCAACGGAGTAATTGCTCCAAAACCCTCTCAGAGATGAGAGGATCCATGTAGTACACAACAGTGAGACGTATTATAAAATCGCAAGCATAAAGCCCAAATTACATAAAGAGTGTAAGATCATACTATTGTAGAATGATTTACAAATATACCTAGAGAATTGTAAGCGTAGATTGCAAAGTAGACCACATTGGAATTAGCAGAATAGCAATATCTATTATCTCGACCCAGTTTATTCTCCGTTTATATCGCACCGCTAGCATTATATTAATTAAGTTTAAATAAAGGAGAATAAAGTCTTCTATAATCAGTTAATTTTTTTTTGTTGCTGATGAATACAATTAAAAGAAATATCTGGACATAGATGTTAATAATAGTAAAATTTCCTTATTACCCTTCTGCTAGTTAGATATCAAATAAATGTCAACCAAGACAAGTAAATGTCCGCCGCGCTGCTACAATACGCGTTGGCCAACTTAACATGTCTTCGAAATATTATTTTTTTTTTATTTCTAAGACATGCAGGTATGCTCACGATGATTTCCTTCATCGCCAAACACGTGGTAAATCAGCACTTGAGATTGCAATTAACAATTTCATTGGTGCCGGCAGATATTTATATAACGGCTCGGTAGCACAGTTTATGTACGCGGGTCACGTAAATGTTTTGAAAGTTTTTATTACGATTTAAAATATTAATTAAATATATAAATATAAAATATACAGTACACAGTTAAAAATTCAATTAATATGCTACCGCTATGCTATGTAGGGTCTACATGAAATATACAAACGGAACTTCTTTAGGTTCGATCGAATAACCTGCGTTAACGACCAAACGTATGAGATTTGAATCTCAGGGAACTCAAATCTGTAATGAGCCATAATAATGTTTCCCAAACTGACCCAGCTAGTGTATAGAATTGTTACTTTATCAACCGGGCCACTAAGAATGAACGATACATTTTTGATTTCTACATATTATTGATCTGAGGTTTTGGGATTTTTCTAGGTACAAATAAGAACAATAAACCCCTCCATGGTATAGAAGTGTGGAGGGCGTAACGTTTTTGAAATATCGAAAATGAAGAAAACCACTAATGAGCAAAAAAAGCTACCTATAAAAAGAAAGCTAATGCAATATTTACTGACTATCACTATACTAAGCCAAGCTGCAACGAAGGGACCCCAATCAATTAATTGTCAGAGTACGTGAGCTCGGCAACGGCACCTGTCACCTTCTTAATCCCACATTATTCCATTTGATATCACGTTTTAGGAGGAAGGTTTATAGCGAAACACAAAATAATATGGACTTTACATTTGGGTATTCCCTAATATACTTTAGTCTACACACGTATATTTTGTCATAAATATCTATAAGTTGGCAAATCTTTGTGTTAGTACAGGAGTCTTTCCTAGTGCTCTCCAGCGATCTATAGTAACCCCTGTTTACAAGAGTGGAGATAAATTAGTTAGTAAGTAATAATTTTAAGTAGTAATTTATTATAGGCCTATATCTGTTTTGAATTCAATTTCAAAAATGATTAAGAAGATCCTTAATAAAAGGCTGATTAATTATCTGAACAAATACATTATTTTATCAGAATTTCCATATGGGTTTCGTAAAGGAATATCAACTCAATGCAGAATTATACATTTGATCTCTATTATAGCTAACCTTGGACGCCTTTTTTACTGTTACATTATTCTTGTAGACAGGTTAGAGAGCTCAGATCCCAATGATCAGGGGGATTGTGCTCCATCTTTTTATTAGTGTTCTTCGTGACAGAATCCAAGCCGTCAAAATAGATAGTTTTATTAGTGACGAAGATACCGTTATAATTGGTATTTCGCAGGGAAGTATCCTTGGCCCGACTCTCTTTTTAATTTATATCAATGAATAGTGTAACTTACAGGACGTCAGGGGAGGGATTTTCTCTTATGCGGATGATACCGCTATTATGTTTAATGGTAAGACTTAAGATTCCGTATACCAATAGACCATGAAGGGCTTAGCTCGTGTGTCAAAATGGCTGAGGAATAATATTTTAACTTTAATTATCCAAAAGAAGAACGGAATCTGTTTTGCTCCCTATACATCGTCATAGCTGGGATATAATTTATATATCAAAATCCACCGGTGCCCAAATCCTGAAAATACCTCGTGTGAGTGTCTGCTTATAAATAAGGTGAATGAAACTATATAAATCTGCATCATAGTTGATTAAAGGCATAGTTGGCACTCGCAGTTGGAAGCTGTTATAAATTGCATCAGAAAGTTAACAAGGGTAGTTAAATCATTAAGGTCATTATATCTAGCAGTCTATTAAATAAAATTTATATCTCTTATAAAGGTCAACTAACACCCTATATCAGATAAGTAAAATTCTCTCATTTAGATAGCTTTATGTCCTTAATCTTATTCTAAAATGTCATAAATCCCTACCGTTTAATGCATACCTTCAAAAAAAAAAGAGAAGAACTGACAATGTGGCACCTACATTTCTTATAGGTATTGTCTTTGCTAGTAGACAGTACCCATGTCAGTCTGCTTTTATATTTTTTTATAGGATAAGGGTGACAAACCAGCACACAGTCCACCTGATGGTAAGTGGTTGCTGCGGCCCATAGACATCTACATCTATCCTCGTTTGCGAATCAAAATGCAGATGCGTTGTCACCCGTGAGGGCCAAGATGGAATGCCTCATTTCCAGTAAAAAAGGGCCTCCGGCCACCTTCACTCACCAAGCGAAACGCAGAGGTAAACCTCTACTTCACGCTGGTATTCTGTGAGGTCGTGGTACCACCGTGGTTCGAGCCGGCCTATCCATGCGACAGCAAAAGCTGCCGCGTGACTCTACCACTATCGAAAATATATAATATATTAAATAAAATACTTAAAATATATTCTATGCGATCACATAAATGCAAAAAAAAGCTTTACGCATTGGTTAGATACAGATATTTTAGACGAGAAATGAAATCTATCTGACAAAATTTTTATTATGCAAGGCAACTAGTCTTCTTATTTATACTTTCTTCATCTACCAACACGACACACACCCCCACATTATACATACGACAACATTCCCATACTCACATTCACACACTCCTTAATATACACATACTAATTACATTTTTTCTAGAGGATTATAATAGACTTTTTGTAATCTTACTGTCATCCTTAAGGGAAGTTGCGGGTCATCCCCAACACGGGTATCCTCTGATTACATACTGAGAAGTTTCAGCAATATGTTGTAAACAAGATTACCGAAATAAACGCATTATTCATGTATTTATTTATTTAGAACTCGACTTCAAGCTAAAATAAATAACAAACAATCCTGGTGATGATTCGCCTATTTCATCCTTCACTGGCGGCTGGTCAAATAGCAGCACAGTCGCGGCATTGACTTACTACCACAGCTACGACCTAGGGATTATATATACTTATCGGAAGTATTGGGAATACATCAGAAGGTTAAAATAATAATAGTGTGAGAGCGGATGTTCAAATTGCTCTCCTATTTACGCAATTAATCATTATTTGTAATAAAACAGCGTACTGCACTATACATTCAGTATATAGCAATTACAGTGCCACCATACCGTAATATGTCCCTGTCACAATTACATCGTAGTGTAATTAAATGGTAACACCAAAATATGCAAACCAACAGCAACACTACCCATGTCTTATTTTTTCACGTGGTGTCGTAATCAGCGACGGTCTCGTCGCCTCTGATGGATAAGGAGTATTACCATCTCATATATTATTCCAGATGTAAATAGCACTGTACTTCCCAATCCGCCTGTCAAGCAATGTGATCATGGAAAACCATTCCTATAATAAGAGAGGCTCATATCCAGCGGTGAGGTATAAGAGTTTCACACATTGACGTTTTTACTACCACGAATCTTATATACTCGTTAGTCCTCCATTTTACGCTGAGAGAGCTGGTCTGTTACCCACAATAATGTTTAAAATGCTTAAAATCCCAAAATTAAAATGCTTTTATACGATTCAGTGCTGGGTATATCTGACAAGATTTATCTAAAAACAGTTTTTTTAAATAAATATTTTTTAAATATTAAAATTTTCAAAGCTTGAACAAACTTGAGAAACCTTATAGTCTGTCATAATCTTATTAACAGCAATTTAATTACTTAAGTCTATGTATTCGCAATCGAATTATGGATGTCATGAGATCTCAGGGGCATTGTTACGTTTGCCGAACACATTATGTGAAGGCTCGTTATCGGAGATAATTGTGCCCAAGACGTTTGATATACGACAAACGCATTAATTGACAACTAAATAACATTGTAATAATAAACGTCGTTTCAAGTCTCCCTTACATTAGGCAGCTTTTGAAAACAGTCATGGTAGCCCAGGGTTTTAAGGGCTCGTAGTTAATTTCACAGTAGGTGGGTACGCGAATTCTATCCCCGTCGGTACCAACAGATTATTACTTGCAATTTTAAATTTTGATTTACAACATGCTCGACGGTGAGGGAAAACATCGTGAGTAAATCTACCAGTCAGAAAATCCTTAAGCCCTTTCAAAAACTAAGAGGAGGCCTAGGCCCAGCGGTGGGACAATTTCAAATCAAACTGTCGGTAGTTTTTCTTTGTATCTGATGAGCGAAAGATTACTAGCCCTCATTAATGAGATTTTTTATTATTTTTTTATTTTATTTATTTAACAAGTACACTTACAATATACACATATAAGTACACTTACAACATATATGACATTGTCACAAATACATACACACTTTTATATTTTCTGATATGCATATCAGTTACAAGTGTACATAACATTTACAGATTAAGTCTTGCAACTTAATTTTTTAGGATTAATTTGGAGTGGGAAAAACAAAGTACAGAAATTTTTTACGATGTTATAAATTAAAAGTCAAATAAAATACCTATTTTTTTAAAGCTCTATAATATATGTAGCCTTTGTGCGATAAGATCAAAGGTGGAGTGGAATACAGTGCCAGTGATATTTGTGAGTTGAATTATGTTGATTTTACGAAGACTGAGGGTCGAGTATCCCTGATTCAGCAGACATAGAACATAGTATGACGTAAGCGCTGTGGGTATTTTTTATGTATAATGTTATTAAAACGGCGCTGTTTACAATAATATAAAAGTTAAATAATTAAATTTCCGTAATACGGCTAATTTTATTTAAATTAATTTTGCGTCGTGTCGTTTTCGTTAGAATTCTTATTAAGTTATATTTGTTTAGAATCTCAGTGCGTTCAGGCGTTTCCTGAAAAAAAAAGGTAGATAACTATAAATCGCAGCCAGCAGCAGATATATACAGGTGGACTGTGTGTTCGCTTGTCAGCGTTATTCCATGCACCATCCAAAAAAGATATATTTTTTAAAGCAGGAGGAAGTTATTGGAATGGACAATAGTTACTTATTATATAATAATCACTTCAAAATTCCAGTACTCCAACCCAAAACATAATTAACAAATCCCGCGCCTTTCAGAAATGGCTCAAAATATCTAAAAGATACAGTCACAGAAATTTCCAACATGTAATATTTCCATTCGTATCCGCACTGTCATTGAAAAATAGCTAAAGTGCACATTCTGAAGTCACTCATAGTATATCGTTTTTATAATATGAAAGCATCTGCTTTCTGCATTTGATATTGCAGATATATTTTAAAATAAGCTTCAATTGGATAATATATTATACTAGCGATTTCTGGATCTAGACAACGGCTGTATTTACCGGGTCCCATTGTGAACTGGATGTACAATCTCGATTTCAAATTTTGAGGTATACCTGCGAGATGTGTCGTAATTTCCCGAACGCTGCCCAGCCGAGTTGAATCCGTTGATTGACTTCTCGGTCGAAGTTTGACTAACTTAGCCAGACTATTTGTCTACTTTCGAGCTGCTTAAGATTATTAAAATGTATACAGGGTTAATTGTAAAATACCAATAAGCTCTCGGAACGTAATTTCTATCATTAAAACAAACGGTGGTACCACGACCTCACAGAATACCGGCGTGAAGTAGAAGCTCTCTGCTTGTGCGTTTCGTCTGGTGAGTGTTGGTGGCCGGAGGCCCAATTCCCCCCCCCCCCCCCCCCCCATCAACATGGTAGCGGAATTACACGAAAGACTACCCAAGGAGGGTACCAGCACCCCTGAAGAATCCCTCGCTGAGCATCCACGACCATGTTATTCCACTCCTGAAGCGTGGGTGCTCAGGCTGTCCCGTGTATTCTGTGGGGGGGGGGGGTGGGGGCAAAATTCCGCTCAAAAACATAACTGCTCGGGGCAAACTGAGCAACAATACCAAGGCGACTCCTGCCACATTATCCGTGGATACCACATTATCAGGGGACTTCACTCGAACCTAAACGCCGTCCACTTCCATCTCGAGACGGCAAAGCCGGCCTTGCTCTTTCTGACCGAGACGCAGGTGTCGTCTCCGGCTGATACTTCGTATATTTCCTACCCGGGGTACAAATTGGAGCACTCCTTTGTGTCTCATGCCGGAGTATGCGTATATGTCAGAGAGAACATCTGTTCTCGACGCTTCGGTAGTCTTGAAGGTTCGGACCTGTCCATCCTTTGGCTACGCGTAGACAGCGACGACCATCCGCGCGTCTACGGGTGCCTCTATAGGTCCCATAGTGGTAATATCGAAACAGACCGACTCATCGACCACGTCCAAATGGCTACAGATTCCTTGCTACAACAGTTCCCATCCACAGAGATCGTGATCCTTGGCGATTTTAACGCCCACCACGCTGAATGGCTCGGTTCACGTTTAACCGATCATGCGAGGAGATCTGTTTATGACTTTGCCTTGGTATATGGTCTGACACAACTGGTTACTTTGCCTACGTGGATTACAGATGTGGAGGATCATACACCTTCCCTATTGGACCTTCTGCTGACCTCTCATCCGGACGGATATCAGGTTTCCGTCGATGCGCCTCTCGGCTCTTCGGATCATTGTCTGATCCGGAGTGTAGTGCCACTCACGCTCGCCTCGCAGTTGTGTTCTGCAGGTTGCCGCCGTGATTGGCATTACAGGTCGGCGGATTGGGACGGAATGCGGTATTTCTTTGCATCCTACCCATGGGTTTGCTTCTCGCTGGATGATCCCAGCGCTGTTGCTGACTCTGTCACTGATGTGGTGCTACAGGGAATGGAACTATTTATTCCATCATCTGTGGTACCCATCGGAGACAGATCTCAGCCTTGGTTTGGTCGCTCCTGTGAGACTGCATTACGCAGTAAGCAGGAGTATTATCAATCCTGGGCTGCGGCTTCGGCGACTCGGGATGTCAACATCAGCAAACTAAAAAGAAGAAAACACCGCCGACCATCCCACGGTGTGAGTGCTCCATGTCGGATGTGCCGTTTTCACAGCACTCGGTTCGCAGAGCACTCCTCTCCCTGGACATCCAGAAGTCAAGTGGGCCTGACGGAATCTCCCCAATTGTGCTGAGGACGTGTGCTCCGGAGTTGGCACCGGTCCTAACGCGTCTTTTCCGGTACTCTTACTCCCAAGGCGTAGTCCCGAATTCATGGAAGACGACTTTTGTCCACCCGATCCCCAAAAAAGGCGACCGCTCAGACCCGTCCAACTATAGGCCTATCGCCATCACCTCCTTGTTCTCCAAAATAATGGAATCCATTATTAACTGCCAGCTCATGCGGTACCTTGAGGATCACCAGCTGATTAGTGACCGCTAATACGGTTTTCGTCGGGGTCGATCAGCTGGTGATCTTCTGGTCTACCTGAACCATAGATGTACAGAGGCAGTAGAGTCCAAGGGGGAGGCGTTGGCCGTTAGTTTGGACATTGCGAAGGCCTTTCATCGGGTTTGG
The DNA here is from genome assembly GCA_963668995.1 of Parnassius mnemosyne. NCBI lineage: Eukaryota > Metazoa > Arthropoda > Insecta > Lepidoptera > Papilionidae > Parnassius > Parnassius mnemosyne. The sequence continues at coordinate 40,747,287 of CAVLGL010000104.1, read as the reverse complement.
CACAAAGCGCTTCTTTCGAAGCTCCCTTCCTATGGGCTTCCCGAGAAGTTGTGCAATTGGATCACCAGCTTCCTTGCAGACCGGAGCATCAAGTTTATTGTAGACGGTGCATGATCCGACTACAAGCCTATTAACGCTGGTGTTCCACATGGCTGTGTGCTATCACCAACGCTATTTCTTCTGCATATCAATGATATGTTGCTAACTGGTACATTCATCGCTATGCGGATGACAGCACTGGTGATGCTTTATACACCGGCCGTGCCAATATTTCTCGGGAAAACGTCGCTGAGTATCGGAACAAACTTGTGTCTGAAGTCGAGTCTTTGCTGACCAAAGTCTCGGATTGGGGGCAACTAAGTTTAGTCCAGTTTAATCCTCAGAAGACACAAGTTTGCGCGTTTACCGCTAAAAAGAACACTTTTGTCGTAGTATCTCCTCAGTTTCACGCACTCCCCTTCTTGCCTCAGCCAGTATCGGAATCCTTGGAGTCAACATATCGAGTGACGTGCAGTTTCGTGGTCACTTGGAAGAGAAGGACAAATTGGCCTCTAAAAAGCTTGGCGTGCCCAGCAGACAGTATTTCATGCCGGCACATTGCTTGCAACTTTACAAGGCGCAGGTTCGGCAGAGCGGCTCGAATCGTCGACGACCGAGTCCTTTCCAATCGGCTCGATTTAATGGCACTGCGAAGAGATATTGCATCCCTTTGCATTTTCTTACGCATCTACCCCGGGGAGTGCTCTGAGGAATTGTTCAGATTAATCCCAGCCGCCAAATTTCACGAACGCACATCGCGGCAGAACTTCCGATACCAACCACACCATCTGGATGATTGGCGGTCCACCACAGTGCGATTTAGAAGATGTTTTCTTCCTCGCACGACTTCCTTGTGAAATCGATTACCATCAGCGATTTTTCCGGACCGATACGACTTAGGGACCTTCAAGAAAAGAGCCAACTCCTTTTTAAAAGGCTGGCAACGCATCTGCAATTCCCCTGGTGTTGCGGTTGTTCATGGGCGGCGGTAGTCACTTACCATCAGGTGAGCCGCATGCTCGTTTGCCCCCTCTCCTATAAAAAAAACTATTTAGGACTCTTGAAAGATCATTAAATTTCCATTCAAAATAAAAAATCACTATTTTTTGTTTTTATATTATGTTAGATATTAAACTGTGAAGGGAGCGAAACAAAACACTAATAGAGTCCACTGGTGCACAGAGCGTTGCTGCGCCGTGTAAGCCATAGTAAGTTTAAAGCCTTGCGTACGACATTGTCTGTTTCATCGATGAAATACTCCAACATTGCGTGAGCACGTCAAAGTGTAGAGGAGTTAAAATAAAGAATTTCCTGAAAAGGAGTTAAAGTTGATTTTTTCTAAAAGAATAAAGGTTCAAAAATGTCTAAGAACAAAAGTTGTTGGTTTTAAATATTGAAATGTGAGAGCGTTTTGATATATTACAATGAATCCAAAGCCCAAGTGTTAACAAGATGAAAGTAGGACCATTTGAAAGCGTATATATAAACAATTAATAGCTGAAAATCTGGCAAGATTTGTCAATCTAGGAGCTGAGTTTTGGTAGAATACGTAAAAGTGAGATTATCTATTACCTACACTATAACAGGTGATTTTTCACTGTTATTACACTGTAACAGGCTATTTTTCACTATAATTACTTAAACATATAAAAGCAGGATCAGTATAAAATCACAAAAAGCGGTGGTTAGTAATGAAACGAAATGGTGAAACGATTAACGAAAGTTAAAACAGCTACAAATAAGAGAAGTGAATATTAGGTATATCGATCTGTGATCGATTATTTCAATTGTTGTTGTAATTGTTAATTGTTGGAATTTTGATATTATGAATTTTTTATTATTATTTTGTAGATATGTACGCAATTATTTTTATCTCCTTAACACAGAAAAATAATCGAAAATAGATAGTAAGATGCTCAATTTAATCGAGAATCGATTATACTGCGCTCGTTTCAAATCGCACTAAAAAACTGTCTTTTTCTTTTAAGTAAATAGTTTGAAGTTTGAACTGTCAAGTTTCAAAATAAAAAGTTGTCTATTGGAAGATAACATTCAGAAACGAGAATTTTACTAGTGCATTCTTTATGGTAATCGATTTATTGCAATAAAGAATAACATTACAATCGATCTTCTAACTGATTTCTTATTTTATTGTTTTTTCGAATTCTAGATTGTAAAAAGAGCTACAATTTTGTATTTTACTTTATAAAAACAAAGCCAATTTTTTAAAGTTTAAAACCAATTAGTTAACTTCAGGCCCAAAAACCCCATTCTCCTTTATATTTAAAGTAGGATTTAGTTCATCCATCGATAATTTCGCACCATATTTAGCCCCCTTTTTAATAATAACTAAGTTTTATATGTAATTCATTCAGTACATACTATAGGTACCTAACGCTTACAACATACGCTTGTTAAACCTCGATTAATACAAGAGTAGGCTTTTATCGGTCAATCCAATAAACTTTTTTAAGCACGGATTTGAAATGACATATATTTGTTTATTGTTTGTTTATTATTTGTCACTATTGAACGAACAAACGAAGTGCATTCAAAAACCTTCAGCAAATTTTTCATTACATTCAATACAGCTTAATAAATGTTAATCAAACTTATATTTTTTTACTTTAAGCTAGTTCTGATCTAATTAGCTAGATTTAAGTTAGTACCAATGTCACCTCATCATAAACTCAACTATCAGTGTTTGTGGTAATACACCCATTAAAACCTCGAACTTCTGGTTTCCTTTTTAAGCTGGGGCATCTAATATTTGACATGCACATTGCTGCCGTGTAGGACTTGCGGCAGCGTAAAAGAATCAACAATCCCATATTAACCCGCAGGTAAGAGGTACACAGAGAGAAAAAAAAACAGGACATAGGCAACAGTATCTTTCTGGTGACAAAAGAAACAGACAAAAAAACAAATATAAATAAAAGCTTGAATAAATTGTGGTTGTGAATCCGCCTGCTTACCGTGGCAACTTAAATCTTTCTTAATAGCTCATCTGTAAGAACCTATTTTCAGTTTTAATGAATGACGATGATCTAACATTTGGTGAACACTGCAATAATCAACATTAATGCAAGCGCACACAATAAAATGAATCGGTGTCGGCGTATAAATAAGTTTAATTGTCAACGATAAACGAGTCGACGAACTAAAACTATTATTTACTCAGAAAACTTTTTATAGAATAAGGGTGACAAACGAGCATACAGTCCACCTGCAGGTAAGTGGATGCTGTGGCCCATAGACATCTACATCTCTCCTCAAGTACGAATGAAAATGCAGATCCGTTGTCACCCGTGAGGACTAAGACGGAATGCCTCGTTTCCAGTAAATTGGGCGGGTTTCCGATTCTCTACACTCACCGTATAAAACACTGCAGCATCAAGCTGCTATTTTGCGCTGGTCTTCTCTGAGACCGTGGTCCTACTCCGGTTGAGCGGACCCATTCGTGCTACAACCATAATATAGCTGTTTCGTGGCTCTACCTCGTATGACTCCACCGTTAGCTTTAATTGACCTTCGCTTCCGACCTTTAGCGCAATGCTCTTGCATAATATGCTTTATGATGACGCTCCTTGTCGTAAAGCTTATATATACACTATTTTTTTCCTAATTGGAATCAGCTTAATGCCGAATACAAAACAAAATCAAGTACGTATCTCTCTTCGATTTCTACAAAATTAACCAACCAGTCAAATGGTTCGAGTGCAATCGACTGATTATTGGTTGATCTGCACATGTAAATTTCAATTTCAAATATTAAAACAGCAAATGTGTGTAATGTGAAAATAATGCAACAATTGATATTAAACCATAATTTCTAAGTAAAGTATGAAATTAATTAAGTAATTATTTTTATTTAATTTTATTATATCATATTTAGAATATTTTTGCGTAAGCTTATGTAGGTGAAAATAATCATCATTATAGCCTTTCACAAGTCCACTACTGAACATAGGCCTCGCCCAAAGAATGCCTCAAAACACAGTCCTAAACCACCTGCATCCATCGACTTCCTGCTTGTTTTAAAAGTCGTCACTCCATTTAGTGGGGTAACACCCTACATTTCGTCTGCCGGTATGAGGCTCCCACTCGAGAACCATTCTTCCCCATCGGTTGTTGGTTCTTTGAACTATATTGCCACTTCAGCTTACTTATCCGTTGGGCTTGTAGGTTACTCTGCTTCTAATGCAAATATCCTTGTTTTTAAGTATATCACGCAGAGAAACCCTGAGCATAGCCCTCTCCATAGCTTTCTGAGCAACCTTGAGCTTCCTCATACGCGCAGCAGTGAAGGACCACGTCTCAGATCCATTTATCATAACTGGCAACACGCACTGGTTGTACAATCTAAGTATAAATAACATTTAGTACTAATAAAAATAAAAGAGATTTCTGCTGGCAAAAGTGTTGGTAATCAACAAAAATTACAGCCAATATAGGTCCCACAGTTGGGTTAAGTCATTTCTTAAAAAGTTTTAGGGCAAGAAAGTGTCCGCCGCATTGCCCCAATGTGAGTTGACGGACTTTACATGTCTTCGAAATATATTTTTTTATATTCTCAAACATGCAGGTTTCCTAACAATGGTTTCCTTTATATCCGAGGATAAAACGTCCTCTAAACGTCCCTAAAACGCTCAGCACTTAAAACTCAAATTAACAATTTCATTAATCGAGGCGAGGATGGAACCAGGGTTACTAGCGTAATGTTAAACTTGCAGCGTGCGCTTGCCCCTTGAACATATATTATGTCATCGTTGAGAGTCAAGAACAGTCAAGTATTGTAAGACGCTTATTATTATTTGATTAATAAACTAGCTGTTCCAATTCAAAAATCCAAATAGCTGTTTTAATTCGTTTGCGCGGAACCCTAATTATTTTTCTCAAATAAAAGTAGGCTAAGTTACTCCTTGTGACATCAGCTATCTGCCAGTGAAAATCCCGTCAAAATCGGCCCAGCCGTTTCGGGGATTAGCCGGAATAAAGAGACAGAGACAAAAACTTTAAAAATTGAATTTTTGTTATTATTATTACCGTATATACTTTCATATGGATTTAGTAAAACGCTGTAATTTTGATATTACAAACAGACACTCCAATTTTATTTATTTGTATAGAGTGGAGAAGGGAGCAAAAGTAATTTGTATAAATTTTTTTTATAATGAATAATTCTACCCAACTTTTGTATAAAACATGGACATACTTAGTGTTGTTGACTCTGATGTGAAATCGTAGAATTGGTCTATTTTAATCATTAAATGTAAATATAAAAGATAAGCTTAACGAATAATTAAAGCCCATTCAGATCCCACTCGATAGGAAAACGCACCTCGTATTTCAATTTCGAAAAGCGAATACCCCGTGCTCACTAATGTGATTACTTCGCAGTGACTGGCAGCCGACCTGTCGAATTCGACTTTTAATCTATTCGACGTTATTTTGTCCACCCTAAAGAGTTGCATTTAGCTGTTGCCTAATAAGCTAAGTGCCAATGAATTATTTTATTTTATTTCAGATGCAAAAGTTTTTGTTATCAATAAAACCTTTCAAATCTTTATCTGGTTCTTGTGATATTGTGTTGCAGATACTTCTTTCCCTTTAAATATAAAAAGAAGAATTTTATGTTTTTTTTCTTAACTTTATTTCATTTACCTAGATATAACAAAGGGAAAACTTAATGCCAATACTCATAGTCAATAATTAACTGAATAACTTTAATTGAGTAGTAAAATTAACTGAATTCTTAATGTATAAATCGCCGTAGTGCAGTGTCTTAGAATTAAGTTGCGAAACAAGTATTTGTAAAAGTAATTGTTCCGGTTTTGGATGTTAGTCCATGTGAAATGTATGCTTGAAAACTGCCTCCAAGATACAGGAGAAAATCCTGGTGTTGGGGTAACGTATTTTAAAAATAATAAAAAAGACGTTTATACATAGTAGTGCCACGCTGCAGCTATATTATTATGTTATAACATTATAATATAACGGCATGAATGGGGCGGCTCAACCGGGGTAAAACCATGCTCTCACAGAATACTAGCATAAAATATCAGCTAAAAGCTGCTGTGTTCAGTATACTGAGTGCAGAGAACCGGAAACCCTTTTTACTGGAAATGAGGCATTCCATCTTAGTCCTCAAGGGTGACAACGCATCTGCATTTAGATTTGTAATAGAGGATAGATGTAGATGTTTATGGGCCGCAGCAACCATTTACTATCAGGTGGACTGTGTGCTCGTTTGTCACCCTTATCCTATATAAAAAAATATTAGATTAGATATTTAGTTGTCAAAATGAAACTAGTGACTATTACACTAGTACACTGAAAGGTGTTACGTTTCTTTAGAAAAAAAAAAACGTTCTTTTTACATTCAATATGCTTGCCGTATTGAGAAATTCACCGTCTTCGTGTAGTTCTCTGTAAAAGTTTCGGCGATAGCTACAATCTCTCGAGTATAAAAGTAGCAGAAGGCTTTTGACGTAACGATTGTGCATTTGTGCATTTTTACAAAAGGAAGAATAGGTCACATTTTTGATTTGTAAATCCCTGAGATACATATGGACAGAAACCTGTCCATATGTATCTCAGGGATTACTAGCTATAATATTATAACTTATAGTGAAAGAAAGTTAGTGTTACAGACAAAATATATAATTAGAAATTCAATTAATTTATTTCTTGCTTCTGATGCACAAAATTGGGTAGCACATAAACGTACTCTTCCAGTTTTTGCGCCATGTCAATCTTCTGTTCTGATGCACGTAAATAAATGAATCGTAAACGATCTGCTTCAATACTCGCTTGTCGTTATTTATTTCTTTGAGAAGCTCGAATTCACTTATTTCTATGTATTGTCCTGGTAGACCTACTAAATGAACAACGTTTGGAAGGCATATTTTTGACGAAGAAAATAATACGACATAGATTTTAAAAATAAATTAGCGCTTGCACTAAATAATATGGATAAACTGCGAATGAAGTGAAACGTTTGAAGTTTGTTGTTTGTCTGCCAATTGTCAATTGTTAAGTTTGAAATTATGTTGAAAGGAAAATAAGATACTATTGCGGAAATGATCTTTTAAATAAATTTTTAGGTACGATACGCGGAACACCTACTCTACGAGTAAGTTAATTGTACTATGCCTATAACCTTCACGCAAGTGCAAGTAATAAGTTGATAAGTTGTAACGTTATCTGATTACCACTGAATACACTGACCGTTGTATAACAGTGCATATAATACGAACAAACAAACAAACACTAATAATTCTTATATAACTAACTGGTACCCGGCGCGTTGCAGCCGCAGAACAAATTACATATAAGGATTGTAATGTTTAATTGGAAATGATAGTACATTCATTGAATATGAATGATGCATAACTTTCAAATATATTTGTCGGTACAATACGCGCGAGTTAAGAATACTATGCTGTGGATATATGCTTTGTTAGCACGTCGCTTAGCATAGCAACAAGTTGAAGGGGTTGACCCAGCATTTACTTTAGATGTGTATAAAATATTGCAAAATATATAATGATATATTCTAGAACAAATTATGCTAACACACATGTGAAAAAGTTATTCTCTTTGTTTCCTGTTGTTTCAAAATAACTTTAGAAATTATATTGAATATTGGAAAATACATAATAAGATTCTCTGGAACAAATTATGCTGACTACATATACGTTATATTCCATTTTCATTATCAATCTGTTCTCAGACTTTGCTCGATAATCACTGTATCTCTGTTTTACATACACGATTCAATAAAAAATTCTTGATTCGTGTATCAATTCCTTGACTGGCGCAGGAAGTTAGTGACCTTGTGGTTTGGGTCCTCTGTGTCATCACAAATAAAAAAAATTCAGACGCTAAGAAGACTCCAACGTTCGTTGCAAGGATTCAACGGGTCAGCGATTCAAATAAATTCGTCAAGAGAAGCCGCGGTGCAGAGCAAGCTGAGCAGAATCACCGTTCACAGAAGAAGAGCGGAAGCTACGGGTCATGCGATGTAGATCTTTTTACTATCCTGTAAAGGTTCTTTTGAATTCTCCGGGTGATTTTTATATGTGTTACGTGTACTTTAGGCAATAGAAATGGCCCCTCTGTCACGTAGCACATTATAATATTAGATAAAGTGATAAAAATTTCACGCCAGCTTAGTAGTTTTAAGTTGTGTTTTATACTAATAAATAAAAATGGAAGGAATCGTATCTATACCTCCGGGAGTCCAAAAATAATCCCTTTATTCAGTGGTGAGACAAGGCTCATAATCTAAATCATATTTATTTGTCGGGTTTTACATTCGTTTATCATTCACTCTTCTTCTAGCTTATTGATAATGCAATTTATACGTGGTAGAGCCATGCTGCAGTTATATTATGGTTGTAGCATGAATGGGTCGGCTCGACCGGGGAAGGACCACGCTCTCACAGAAAACCAGCGTAAAATAGCAGCTTATCGCTGCTGTGTTTCGTATGGTGAGTGTAGAGAACCGGAGACCCTTTTTACTGGCAAAGAGGCATTCCATCTTAGTCCTCACGGGTGACAACGCATCTGCATCTTGAGTCTTTATTGAGGATAGATGTAGATGTCTATGGGTCACAGTAACCACTTACCATCAGGTGGACTGTGTGCTCGTTTGTCACCCGATCCTATAAAAAAAAAAAAAAAAAAAAAAAAAGGAAAAACGATACACGACTTTACTCGAGATTTGAATAGTGGAATAGGTTATCCCTGGTATAGTTAATCGTGTATAAATTGATATACCTAGATTTATCGGAACGCAACTGTAGCTAGTTGGTTAGCTATGACTACGTCGAATACACTTAATTTTATACTGACATATATTATGCTGTCGCGGTCGATAGCAGTCAGTCTGTGTGAGACAAATAAGTCAGCTTGAGCTAATGTGGAAGCTGGTGTGCCGCAAGGCGGTATTCTTTCTCCTATAATTTTTTTAAATTTTTATAAACTTTATTACCTCCATCTTCGATTTCTGTACCATCTTTATGTCAATATGTTACAGCTATACTTGCAAGCTGACATTGAGTATATACATAATGTGATTAAAAAAATTTAATGACTACTAATCAGTTATCCAAGATTTGTCTACTCATTATGAAGTGTTGGTCAATTCTTTGAAATGTCAAGCTATACTGGTGTCCATCTCAAAGATGCTAGCCAAGATTAATTTTGCAGACTTACTTATTAGACTCATTTATTGGATTACAATGGGATTACAATTCCGTTCAGTAAGTCGGAAAAATATCTTGGCCTATACATTGACAGTGCACTGAATTGGAGAACTCAGGTTTCAGAAGTTCTCGGGGTCATTGTAGAAGCGTGCTCGTCGCGACCCCTGCCAGCCCTTTTCAGGGCTGCAATTCTACTCAGCTGCGCACCCATGCCAACGAGGGTTAGGGCGTCCCCCCAAGGCGACGCACACCAGCTCGTCCCCGTTGGTGTGGAATGCAGCGCGCAAAGCGGCGATGGGGACCGCCACCCGTCACGCACAGCCCGACACGGCGGAAGGTGGAGGACAGAGTGCAGAGTTGGCACGTGGAATGTTAGAGGAGGCATGAGAGATAAGACGAATGAGTTGATCGAAATAATGAAAGAAAGAGAATTAGATGTCGTGTGTATGTCGGAGACCAAACGGAAGGGCAGTGGTACTGAAGAGCTCCCTGGCGGGGCGTTAGCTCTATGGTCCGGAGTCCCGGAGAGCGAGAACGCCTGCCAGGGAGTGGGGGTGCTGCTGTCTTCTCGGTTGGTCGATGTTATGACTGAATATAAGTTTGTGAACTCAAGACTTCTCTGGGTTCGCTTTAAATTGGGACTGACGAAGTTATACCTTTTGGCTGTTTATGCGCCGGTATCTTCGTCGTCTAGGGCTGAGCTGGAGGAGTTTTGGGAGAATGTAAGAGAAGTTCTAGATTTGGCCAGGGGAAACGAAAGAATTGTTGTATGTGGTGATTTGAATGGATGGGTTGGTACCGCTCGACCAGGGTACGAGTCGGTACTTGGAAAGTTTGGCGATAAAAGGGATAATGATGCTGGCAAGCTTATACTGGCGGTATGCAAGGAAAAGGGTCTTCTTGTGACAAACACTATGTTTAATCACAAGAAAATCCATATGTATACTAGAGAAAGAAAGAATGAGAGAAGTATGATCGATTTGTTCCTGGTGGATGACCGACTGCGAAAACAGGTTATGGATACGCGAGTGTTCAGGGGTGCTGACCTGGGAACGGATCACTATCTAGTGATTACTAGATTTAGGGGTCTGTTCGCGGGTTGGCGCTACCGGACGGCAGTGACAGAACCACAGTCGGTCTGTCGCATCCGAAGCTGGAAGCTTCAGGAAGCGGATACTAGGGACAAATATCATGCGAGGGTAGCCGAAAAGCTTGACACCATCGATGGCAGAAACGAATGTGTAGAAAGAACATGGCAGAACCTTAGGGATGGAATGGTAAGTGCAGCGGAAGAAGTGTGTGGAACAATAAAAAGAGGCAATAGTAAAAGAAGAGATGCATGGTGGAATGATGAAGTGAAAGAAGCTGTAAAGAAGAAGAAGAAAGCATGGTTAGACTACTTGGCCTCTAGTAATGATAAGGATATGAGAGAGAAGATGAAAGAAAGATATAGGCTGCAGAAAGTTCACACGAAAGCATTGATTGAGGAAGTGCGTGAAAGGTGTAGAATGGAAGCGGACGAAAGGTTGTCGCACAACTTTAAGGAGAACTCCAAACTCTTCTGAAAAGAGGTTGGAAGGACCCGAAGTGGTGCGACGGCCTTAAGAATGAACAAAGTGCTTTCGAGAACTAATGACGTCCTCTCAGAAAAATCGGACGTCATGCAGCGATGGAGCGAATTTTATAGAGAAATGTATGCGTGTGATGATCTTAGTGAGGGATCCGGGGATGACGCCGTGACTGGTACGCCAGACCCGGACCTCGATGACACTGAGGTCATCAGTATGAAAGAGATTGAACGTGCGATTCGAATTTTGAAATGTGGTAAGGCTGCGGGACTAGACAGAGTTACTGCTGAAATGGTCAAGTATGGTGGGCCTCGCGTCTGGGACAGCTTTCATCTGCTGTGCAATTTGTGCTGGCGGACGGGGGATGTCCCGGATGATTGGCGACCCGCAGTCATTGTGCCTCTATATAAAGGTAAAGGTTCACATTTTGACTACGGGTGCTATCGGGCGATCAGCTTGACCAGTTTAGCAAGTAAAGTTTACTCGAAGGTTTTGACACGTAGGATGCAAGAGAAATCGGAAAGATTTCTATGGGAGGCACAATGCGGATTTAGACCTGGAAGAGGATGCACGGATCAAATGTTTTCTCTCCGCATGATCACGGAAAAGCTTCTGGCTGCTAACCAGAGGATTTTCTGTGCTTTTGTGGATCTTGAGAAAGCATTTGATAAGGTTGTAAGGAAGAAAATGTGGGAACTGTTGCCGGGGTATGGTGTGGATGGTCGATTGCTAAGGGCTGTGCAGTCTCTTTACTGTGACTGTAAAGCCTGTGTGCGGGTAGGGCATGACCTGTCACCTATGTTTAGCGTCCAAACGGGCGTAAAACAGGGTTGTGTCATGTCTTCCTGGCTGTTCATACTGTATATAGACAGCTGTTTACAAAAGCTGAAAGATAGCTGTTTGGGTGTGAAATTGGGTGACATTAAAGTAAATTGTCTGCTGTATGCTGATGATGCAGTGCTTATTGCACCATCAGAGGCAGAACTGCAGGCATTAGTCACGTGTATGAAAGAGGAATGTGAAATTAAAGGTCTTCGTTTGAACGCTACTAAAACTAAGGTTCTGGTATTTGAAAGGGACGTGAGAGAACGAAGTGTGAAATATGGGTAAATCAGGAATGTCTAGAACAAGTAAATGAAATTGTATACTTGGGGAGTGCTTTTAGCCGGGATGGAAGATGTGATTTAGATGTGGACAGGCGTGTCGCTGCCGGGAACAAAGTCAATGGTGCCCTGACTGCGTTAGTCAAAAGGCAAGGCGTAGTGAAGAGTGCACGCCTTGCAATACATAACGCAGTGTTGGTACCGACTTTGTTATATGGCAGCGAAACCTGGGTATGCCAGAAGAAGCATAAAAGCAAGTTGAATGCAGTGGAGATGCGATCTCTTCGTAAAATGTGCGGCGTTACCATGGCCGACCGAAAGCGAAACGAAGAGATTCGCAATATGGCAGGTTTGAAAGATGACCTTATCACAAAAATTGATAAGGGCGTGCTACGGTGGTTTGGGCACGTTGAGCGAATGAGTGAAGACCGAATGGTGAAGAAAATATATAGCGTGAAAGTTAATATTAAAAGGTGTCGAGGTAGACCGAGACTAACTTTCGAAGACCATGTGAGCAAATTGCTCGAAGAGGGTAGGATCAAGAGTACTCGGATACCTAGACGTGCAGGTATGAAGAAGATAATGAATCTGAAAGAAGCGAAAGAGGTATCTAAGGATCGTGACACTTGGCGATCTGTTCTCTCTGGCTACCCCGTCAGGGATTGTGCGTGAAGATAAGTAAGTAAGTAAGTAGGTTTCAGAAGTGAGTCGTAAAGTCATTGCCGCATTACGTTCTCTGTATCGTTTAAAATATTTTCTTCCCACAAAATCTAAGATTATGCTTATCCAATCGCTCATATTACTCATAATTGATAATGCAGATGTGTGTTACCTGAATCTATCGCAGGATCTTCTGGACAAGCTGGAACGCCCTCTCAATAACTGTATAAAATTTATTTTTGGGCTTCGTAAGTATGACCATAATTCGTATTATAGATCTAAGCTTAATTGGATTACAATCCGGCAGACGCGTAAATCAAGTATATACCTTGTCTTTTTTCATATTAAATTAACCATTGTCGCCTTCTTATCTTAAGACTAAATTTCACTATCGCCTTATCTCTTGATAGGGTTTTTCTTCTAACAACAAAATATGTATTCCTGTTAATTTCACCGAGTTATATCGTAACTCCTATATATTTCAGGCTACACACCTTTGCAATACCTTACCCGATGACATCGGAAAAGCTCCAAATAAATTCGCTTTTAAAGTTTGTGCGTAATCATCTAATAAAGACAACGCTTCTTACATGAATCATCCATGTCATGTCATGTCCAAAACATAGTAATATCTACTGCAACGATTTAAGGTAATAAATAAGTAAATGATTATTATTATGAGTATCTGTATAGTTTTCTCATCGGGTTGGGCTGTATAAATATATAATTGTAAATAAAAATGATAAAAATACATAAATATCAACAAAATAAAATAAATACATAAAAATACATACATAAATAAAAACCCAACCAGATGGAAGCCCTCGGCAGGGAAGACCAATCGGCCGAGGGTTAGGGGGAAAGAGAAAGAAACCGGCGGTCAATGCAGGCGGTATCGAGGAGCACCGCCTTCTGCATTTGAGCTTGGAGCGGTCCGTCTCGGAGTTCCAGTCACCTCAGATGACCTGAGAGGCTGACTGGGATTAACCCGTTCGCCGAAACGACTACAGGTATAATTTCGGCCGGCAGTGCGCCCCACATGTCGGTGACCTCGTGAGCCAGGTCCAGATATTTTGTACGCTTATCTGTTTCGGCTTTCACGAGGTTCTCGTCATATGGAATGGTAATGTCGACCAAAAATATCCTTGACTTTGCCTGGTCCATCAGCCCAATATCAGTCTTATTCGCAAGAATAGTCCTGTTTGTGATGATGGCCCGGTCCCCGTAGAGCCTGGCGCGGTCATTTTCAAGCAAGGCTTTCGGCATGTACTTATAATAAGGCTATTTCTGATCTACGAGATCGTATTTCAGAGCGAGCTCCTGATGTAGAATCCTGGCTACTAGGTTGTGCCTATGCAAGTAATCAGAGTTAGGAAGCGCCGAACAACCGGAGATGACATGCCTAAGTGATTCTCCGGGATGTCGACAAGCTCGACAAATGTCGACGGTGCCATCCCTAAGGATGTATCTCCGATAGTTGTTAGTTGATCAGTCTGCCGATGAGTGCCTTTGCCTTTGCGATACGGTCTTTAATCATTCTTCTCCAGGCTGGGATGGCGCTACTTTGTCTAGTAGCTCGTCCAGCCGTGGGAAATTTGGCGCCAATAATATGGCAAACTGCCAGTGCAGCGCCAAAAAGAATTGAGTCCGTCTCGCAAAGGTCCCGGCTGGCTTCCAAATAGGTCACCAGCATTGGGTTGAGAGCCCTCACGACAGCCCAACTCCGCTTGCTTAGGGGTATACGGGGAAGTCGCGGTCGATTCTCGAGAGGCGTACTGCGCGTTTCCCTAATCGCATCTTCCAATATGCTCCTCATTTGCTCTTGTTCCTGGGCGACTATTCCATCGTCGCCTGAGTCAACCACAAGGAGATCTACGGCGGCATCTACGTGTGCGGGTTGCTCTGCAACTCGTAGAGTAGTATTTTAATTTAACGAAGGAATAGCCTCACGTCGTAGCCGTTCGAGTTCGGCATCATCAAATATTTTTGAGCGCATGATGTACCGAACTCGGTCTGCCAGGTTTTGCTCGGTAACGGTAATAGACGGCTTCAGCTCAGCAAATAGTCGATGCATCCTAGCCCGGTACGCAAAATCTCCAATTTCTTTCCCTTTTGCCCTAAAATACGCCCGCAATACATTCTGGTGGAGTTGATGAATGCGAGGGGCTGCTAGGTGGTGGTGCATCACCTCGCGCTCGGCTGGCGGCCCGCATGCTGTCACGTCCAGCGTCAGCTCAAGACGCGCCCCGGCGACCCCCAGGCAGCGGCCCTATACGCGGTCTATTCGTTTCCATCATCCATAAATTGGGCGTCAAATAACGGGAGACGCCTAGGCCTGGCACCGTTTCATGATTTGGCCGTAAGCACAAATGGGCCCAAATTAGCACCCTCAATTCTGGGGAGGCACGGCGCTCACACCTCTTGGCAAGGCGCTGATTGACTGCGCCGACGTAGCAGTTTTGTCACTTAGCTGTTACGTCAGCGGGCGATGGGGTCGTCACTTCCCTACGCCTTGTAATTTTAAGTTATTATTATTATTAAATGGGTATAATTATTATATAATTCTAATAAATTAATTTTATTTACATTATTAAAGAATATAGATAACTTTATAAAATCATTTATTTCATAATTAAAAAAATATAATAAAATTTTTCATTAGCAATTCTTGATACATAAGTAAATAAAACTAATAATCCCCATAATAATTACTTTTTTTGCAAGTATAGGCTCTAACTTGTCAAATAAACTTAAAATAGATCTTCCGCCTCTTCCTACCACTGTAAATCCTGTAACAGTCAAAAGTAAGTCTTTTGTCCTACTTAAAACAAGTGTAGAAGAACTCGAACGTCTCATTCTTAATCTCAAGACTGATTGTGGTGCTGGCTGGGATGGTATTACGCCAAAAATTTTAAAATGTCTTAAAGAATTTATAATCCCCCCACTTAATCATAGCTTTAATAGGTGTCTAGAAGAAGGTATTTTTCCAACAGTTTTAAAAAGGTCCATCACAATACCAGTTTTTAAAAACGGAAAGCGTGACATCATCACTAACTATCGTCCAATATCGTTACTCCCGTCTATGTCTAAGCTCCTTGAAAGAATAATAAACACTAGACTTATAAAATATTTAGAAGATAATGAAATTCTCTCAAATGGTCAATTCGGTTTTCGAAGAAGTAAATCAACTACGGACGCTATACATATTTTTACAGAATTTATTGTGCAAAAATTAGATTCCAATAAAAAATGTATCACAATCTTTATTGATCTGCAAAAAGCTTTTGACACTATTTCATCTTCTAAACTGATCGAGAAACTTGAAAAAATGGGTATTAGAAATGTACAATTACAACTTTTTAGAGATTACCTACAAAATTAAACATCCCAAATTGTAAAATAATCTCATATGCTGACGACACAACCCTCTCGTTCTACGGAGACTCTTGGGAAGAAGTTTTCAAAATTGCACAGGATGGTTTCAATATAGTGTGTCACTGGCTTGCTCTAAATAGTCTCACTTTAAATACCGATAAAACCAAATATGTAATGTTTTCCATCCGAAATTCAACCTGTATTACAAATAAATTTAAAATCATAGCACATTCATGTAATATGACCTCTATTTCAAATTGTAAATGTCCTGATATTGAAAATACAAATAACATAAAGTACCTCGGCATAATAATAGAATATATATATATATATATAATAATAAAGAATCTAACTTTCAAAGAACATATAAACTATTTAGTTCAAAAAATTAGAAAGCTTATCTACATATTTAAAAACTTAAGACATATCGCAAATTGGAATTTAATTAAAACTGTATATGAATCGTTAGGTAAATCTATCCTGTCCTATGGCATTTCTGTATGGGGAGGCTCTAGTAAAACATTAATGATGGAAGTTGAAAAGGTACAAAGGATGATATTAAAAATTGCCTTGAAAAAACCTAGGACGTATCCGACTACGAACTTATACGCAGAAGCCAATGTGTTAACGGTTCGAAAAATTTACATATTATCAATAATCTTAAAAAAACATAGTTGTATTGATTTGTTGGATAATATAAGGAACTCTGGTACGAGGAGAGATTATGAAATCTGTGAAATTATTCCGGTAAAAACATTTTTTGCTCAAAAGTTTTTCAGTTTTAGAGGTAGTCGATTATATAACAAAGCAAACAAATTACACCGTATCATTAACCTAACTAAATTTGAATGTAAAAAGAAAATTTCAAATTGGCTGCCTAAACTTGATTACGAAAAAACAGAACAATTACTGCAGATTGCATCTTAACATACCACGTACGAGTTAACCCACACATACACACATACACACACTCACACATACACACACACACACACACACACACACACACACAAACACACAAACAATAAGATTAACTGCTTGCGCGTATGCTCTCTCGCAAACGGAAAAAAGTCTCTGCTATATACGTATAATAAAAAAAAAAAAGAAACATCTAGTTGATCATTCTAATGGGGAGCCGGGAGATCCATAGCACAGGGTATCCTAGTGTGGACTCCCGTCTCCCACAAATTTATGTACCTCTTTGTTTTTTTTTTGTTATAAAAAATATATATGTTTTTAAAAGATAAAATATGCAATTGTACAATTTGTGGGAGAAAATAATAAAGGTTTATTTTATTTTATTTATTTAATAATACTAGAAATAGGATATAAGAAAATAAATATGTATTAATTAATATTCCAGATAATAAACAAGTTTATAAAGTTTGAAATAAAATGAATAATCCTATATATACATATACACAATATATATATATATATATATATATATGTGTATATACATACATGGTATAAACCGAGATATTTCGATAGATTATTTAATTTATATATTAGTAAAATGTTTATATGACGTAGTTAATTATCATTTTTATTTTTATTATATTTCTTTTATAATTATTATTTTCATTTTATTCTATATTGCTACACCTACATCAAATTCTCACCACTCATAGGTTGACCGGTAGAGAATGCCTCAAGGCATTAGGTCCATCCTTTGTATTCTTTTATATTAAGGAATGCAATTAAGAACAAATAAATTATAATTCTTGGGATTTTTTGTTGTTATATTATTTAATAAAGCTGAATAGAGCAAGTATGACTAATGCCTTGAAGATATATTCTGAACAAACGTAATAATTGAAAAAGATACACGTAGTTCATTTATCCCAGGAAGTGTTGACGATTTTTGTATTTATGGATACCAATACACAAATTCCGTAAAGTATAAAAGACATGTAATTTCCTTTGATTTAAAATAGGTACGTATAACAAAGTAAGCAGTTAGTAAGTACTTACTTTAACCAAAATAAGTCGTATTGAAAGACAAATTTACGTGGTAGAGCCATGCTGCAGCTATATTAGTAGTATAGTTGTAGTACGAATGGGTCGGCTCGCCCGGGGAAGGACCACGCTCTCACAGAAAACCAGCATAAAATAGCAGCTTAACGCTGCTGTGTTTCGTATGGTAAGTGTAGAGAACCGGAGACCCTTTTTACTGGCAAAGAGGCATTCCATCTTAGTCCTCACAGGTGACAACGCATCTGCATCTTGAGTCTTTATTGAGGATAGATGTAGATGTCTATGGGCTACAGCAACCACTTACCATCAGGTGGACTGTGTGCTCGTTTGTCACCCTATACTATAAAAACAAAAACAAAAACAAACTTGGCTATGCATTGAGAGTACATACGTTCTCCTATACATCGGTCTACATCACGGTCAAATCCAAATTCACATTTGCAGTAGGAACACATTTATATATATGAATTAACATTTGCGGTTGCATTTAAATTTATTATCATAACAAATTTAAACGTGGTAGAGCCATGCTGCAGCTATATTAACCTCCTCACTACAGGGACCACTTTTTATGTCAGATTCAATTCATATTCAAATTACTGAAAAAAATCTATTCCCGTAACAAAGAGTTTTTCTTTATGTCCTGCCACTAGAACAGATGCAGGCTACTTATATTTTCAGGACTATTTTATGTTCTGCATACAAGACAATTACAGCCAATGTGAGTATATTATTGTGTAATGAAATAAGATAAGCCTATAAAGTACTCACTTTTTTATTGAAAAGACATATTATTAAACTTTAACCTTAACTTCTTCGTTATTTATTTTGAACTGATAATATTTTTATAACATTACTTATTGATTTAAATTGTACATAAAATCAGTCTCAATAAGTCAGTCATCAACAGTTATAGAATCCTATCTAGCATACAAACAATAAAAATTGACGCCATTTGCGTAGCTATAATTGAAAAATAAGAAAATATAGCCTCTGAAAATAATTATGGATTATGGAAAGCTTCAAAACAGTTTCTCTGAGCCGTGAAACATAAATACACAACACATTTTTTGCAGGTAACTGTAGTTTTTTTTTTATAACAACCCTCATTTCTGCATCTATTTTGCTTTGAACTGTGTTGTGGCATGTGATTAGCTTTCTTTGACGAATAGTTTTAGTTGGTAACGGAACTATAGTAGTCTTACGTTTTTTGTGCTTTGGTAAAAGTTCTTCAAACTCATCAGCAGGGTCATCTGTGTCTGTAGAATCTAAGTTGTCAGCAATTAACTTCTCACCAAGTTTCATCTTAAATTCACGTATGCCTATAACGTTTTTAACGCCTTTTTTATTCTCTCTCTGTTTGAACTGAAGGTATGAGTTAGCAACAGCCAAGTCTATCATATGAGAAATTACTCGTATTGTCCACTTTTTTGTTCTGTTACGTGAAGGGCATACAGCTAGCATTCTGTCAACTAAATCTACACCCCCCATATTTTAGTTATATTCTTTGATAACTTCGGGGCGTCTTACACGTTCATACACTTTGTTTTTCTTCGACCATCTTTCACACTCCTCTGCATGTCTATTAGATAAGCGCGTTGACAACATCACCACGGGCTTATTGTCCATCCAACGTGTCACTGCCATCTTGCCATCTACTTGTGTTTTTATTTCGCAATAACCCCGTTGCTTTTTCATAAAACTCTTATCTTCTTCCATCATACAGTTTTTGGGCAATCGGTTTCTCATAATTGTTCCAGTCGCGTGAAAAACTTTATTCAATAATTCAGCACACAATTTTATAGTGGTAAAATAGCGATCAAAAAAGATGTGGTGACTAGGGACAAGTGCTTCGGTCAGCAGAAGAATATCTGCTTCTCCGAGACCAAAACCCATCTGTCTAATTTCTGGAAAAGTCTTGTCTCCTTGATATATCTCGAAATCTATAACCATTCCCTGAGGCGTTGCTAATGCAAATACTTTTAACCCTAAGGGATTAGGTTTGTTAGGGTTATATTGACGAATACAACATTGACCAGTAAACGGAATGATCATTTCATCAATACACATTTTTGCTGTGCGAGGTTGAAGTAAACATCCTTGTCGTACTTTCTCGAAAAGGGGACGCACTTTCCAAATCTTGTCTTTTTGACGCTCTTCGACGATAACGTCAAGATCATAAACCATTTTTAACGACGTTCTAATTGCGTAAAAACGCAGGCGTGTCATAGCTGATGTTATGATAGGCTGTTTCCATTTAGACGACCAATACATGTCTATTTGAGGATATTGTAATGAAGCCATAATCATTGTCACTCCAATATAAACTTTTAATTCTTTAACTGTAAGACCAAGTGACCTGCCTTTTACATGAACTGCTGTTCTGTTTGTACAATCCACAATTTGTAAAAGTATTTGTTCATTTATATAACGTTCAAAGAACTGTTCGTATGACCATCCATGGTCGAAATTTGGCACGTATGTTGGTTCATACAGATTTACTTCGAGAGGTTCAAAATTTCCAGTCCATAAATCCACAACATCAGGTTGAGATTGAGACGGTATTTATCTGTAGGTTGGCTGAGCTGACCTTCGAGGGCGACGAGAAGATCTTGCTCGGCGTAAACCAGAGCCAGTTGCCTGGCGTATTATAGATCCACTCGATAAAGCCGGCGATGGTGGCTCAACAACATCATTGGAGTCTGAATTTACAGAAGAATCACTAGAATCATACCTTCGACGCTCTTGTGTAGCGATTTCCGTGGGTTCATTATACGTGGGAACTTGGGTATCATCGTCGCTGCTAAAATCGACATCAGATTCTTCTAGTAATGCTAGCACGGTATCGTTAGAACAGGCTAAAACAAATATCAAATAAAATATTATTTACATAATTCCCTTACAGGTACCTATACACGGGACATAACAATATTGCAGTCTGCATGATTCCTAACTACAGGACATATAATTTTTATCCCCAATGAAAATAAAATCATCGGCAGAATTCGCGTAAATATTGACAAATCAAACTAAATCTGCTATTCGAAAACGTAATTTGAATAACGTTTGATAGAAATAGCAACATTTTTATAAGATTCAGAAAGATTGAACTTACCAATGCCCGAGCGCGGCTCGATACGTCTGGATCTCGAAGCCATTTTGGCAGAATTGACCTTCAGTTGAGCTGTCAAATATTTTTCTATACCTACAACAATCTTCAATAGATGTCGCTTTTTGGGGTTTTTATTTGACGTGACGTGAATATTTAACTCGCAAGATTTTTTATATTTTTATGTTCTATAGGTAGTACAAGTTCAGTGAGGAGGTTAATAGTATAGTTGTAGCACGAATGGGTCGGCTCGACCGGGGTAGGACCACGCTCTCACAGAATACCAGCATAACATAGCAGCATAATGCTGCTGTGTTCCGTATGGTGAGTGTAGAGAACCTGAGACCTTTTTTACTGGAAAAGAGGCATTATATCTTAGTCCTCACGCCTGACAACGCATCTGCATTTTAATTCGCAAAGGAATAGATGTAGATGTCTATGGGCCATGGCAACCACTTACCATCAGGTGGACTGTGAGCTCGTTTGTCACCCTTATTGTATAAAAAAAATGTAGGAAAAATAATATTTTATAGCATATTTTGTAATATTTCGTAAATAATAAATACTATATGACATAAACGCAGGACACAGAATAGAAGAGATTTTGTGGCTATTATAATAAAAGCATAATATAAACATGTTTTGATGTTATCGCTCGGTCGGTATTCCAGTATATGAGAAAAGGGTTTACAGTTGAAAAACCAGTTAAAGTAGACTTTCGAAATATTGCACGATTTCCAAGGATCAACTACATTTGAAAATAACTGGTGATATTTCTCCTTGAATTGGTCGTATTTGCAGCAAACAAATTCCGGTTGCCAAGTTTAAACATTTCCTCGACCGTTAACAACAAGTCTATGGACCGTAAAGTTATTACTTTGGATTTTATTGACATAAAATAGAGTTCATATTTTAATTTAGTGATAGATATTTTAAGTAAACTAAGAATGTAATGAGCCGTAATAGCTGAAGGGCTAAGTGCTTGCCGTAAACATCACAGTACGCCATCAACCTAGGTTCAATCAATAATTGCATTTAGGGCATCTAAAGTACATCAAAACGCACTGGAGCAGTGCATGCTGTGGCCGTGGTCTACTATCAGTCTTATACTCGTAGAGCAACCTTTCTTTTTTCAGAAATGTAACCACTAAAGTGGCTTAAATATCTATCAATATATCATGCTTCTGAGTTATATGTGTAAACATATACATTGTGTTCCCATATTATGTATTTTTTTATTTAATTATAGCCCAAAAAGTTAGGCAAAATTAAGCAAAACAGCGTTGAATATTCGATTAGATTTAAAATATTTTTGTAAGAATTGTGAAATTCATATATTTTAACAATATTCCCCGAGCAGTGGCTAAATAAATTATCAAAAGCACAGAGAAAAATAAAAAAACATTGTACGCGATGGGTGTCCACAGACTATAATATTTTATTTTTAATTAACAAGTAACAGATTTATGCGGACGTTTTTCTTATAAATTTATCTCTTTTATTGAGAACAAGCTTACCGAATTTGAACTTACTTTTGATATACGATGTACGGACTGAGTATCTCCTGAAATCCTATAATAAGATAGGTAAGATCTTTATATTAGCTCCGCTGAAGGATATTACATACAGGGAAAGATTGATGATTCACATTTCTTTATTTTATTCCCTCTAGATAATCTCGCGGGATATGTGACAGCAATAATCTTTTTATCTTAGAAAAATGTGAATAATATATATTAGAAGAAATGGTTATAAATGTTCCCTCGGTTTTAGAGCCTTGTGGAATATTTAGAGATGATGGCGGGAGACCCGACGGTATGACATTGGTCCCTTGGGAGAGAGGTAAAGCCTTAGTGTGGGATGCTACGTCCGTAGACACTCTGACGGCCTCTCATCTCAGGGGTACCTTGTTTAGAGCCGCGGTGGCATCAGAGGCAGCTGAACTGAGTAAGTGGCGCAAAT
Source organism: Parnassius mnemosyne (assembly GCA_963668995.1). Taxonomy (NCBI): domain Eukaryota; kingdom Metazoa; phylum Arthropoda; class Insecta; order Lepidoptera; family Papilionidae; genus Parnassius; species Parnassius mnemosyne. The sequence continues at coordinate 40,724,282 of CAVLGL010000104.1, read as the reverse complement.
ATGAGTCTCTGAGAGATGACTACATATTTGTGCCATTTGCTATAGAGACTATCGATCCGTGTGGTCCACGTGCGGTGAAGTTCTTGAAGGAACTCCATCCGCGGCTGGTCGTTGCTGCTGGTGATAAGAGGACTGGTTCTTTTCTCGCCCAAAGGCTAAGTGTAGCCATTCAGCGGGGAAACGCAGCCAGCGTTCTTGGCACGATACCGCGGGGAGTAGGACTTTATAGATAATTAAGTTTCTAGTTTTAGTTTTTTTTTTTATTATTGTGTTTAATATTGTATATAATAATTTGTTTAGATATGTAATTTATATAATAAAATTTCATTTTGTTATAGGTTAAATTTAATATAATTATGGATTGTGGTATCGTGGCGGCGAAAAATAATTATAGCCCTATTTCGTTCCCTATGTGTTGTAAGAGGTTTGTATTTAAATAAAATACAAGCACCGAGAACGAGAACGGAGACAGCGTTAAAAGTTCGAACAACTAGCTGTAATCGCTAATCCGCCTATCAAAGATGACAACAACATATTAACGGCCAAAAATTTTGCATATAATCGGAATATTACTGTTTTCTAAGAATTTTAAAGTAAATGCTTAAAATAAAGTAATTACTCATTGTTAAAAAAATCATGCGTGGAGTTCACACGCGGTAGAGTTGAAACCTTCAAATGAAATGAAATATAAAATAAAAATATTTCATGCAAAATGATTTATTTAATAAGATAATTTTCAATTAAATTTATTTAATAAGATAATAAAATTCAATATAAAAGTTTAATTTTAAGGCAAATAAATGTTACAATCCTCATTTTTAGAGTAAATGTTAGTGTAACAAATCAAAAGAATTGTCTATTTCGATAACTTTGTAATAGCGCCATCTACTTCATTCTATAGGTAAAGTTGTTTTATCGAACGAAAATTGGTTTTCAAGGTGATAGCCTGAAGTTATGATGTTATAAATGAATTGTTATATTAAGGGGCTACACCATGCGAACGACCTTGAGCATTTGACCGGCGCGCCGTTCGCTACAATATTAATATATTGTAGCGAGCGGCTCGCCGGAAGAAATAGTAAGACGCCACCTATTGTACGAACGTAGTATTATTTTTTCACCATCAATAAACTATTTTATGGAAATACACATAGCGTACAAAGATAAATGTATTTTAATTTTTTTATTCTGTTCTGTATATATTCGTTGCATTATATTAGAATTATGTATTTTCATATATTATCTAATTATGAAATTTTATAATTAATTATATAAACGGAAGCATTGAAAATTGTGAGTTTAAAAGATACCTATTCACTATAGGTAAATAAATAGATAACTCGGCTTTTGTACAAATATTTGGTGCAATAAAAAATATATAAATACAAAAATCAACAAGAAGTATAAGGGTTCAATCTTTCAATTTCAGTTATAAAAAAACGTTACACCCACACTAGGATTTTCTCCTGTGTCGTGGAGGCAGTTTACAAACATAAATTGCACAAAGACAAACATCCAGACCCGGAACAATTATTTGTAGGCCATACAAATCTTGTTCCATGCGGGATTCGAACCCGCGGCCCCCAGCGCAACAACTGATTGCTAAGCCACTGCGCCACCATGAAGCTAATACAAAGACTAACTTTGTATTTGCTTCATGGTCGCCGGGTTATAGCTAAAGTGACCATACGTCCCGTTTTGAACGGGACTGTCCCTTTTCTCGGTCTCCTGTCCCATTGTCCCCAAACAAAGCTCCGGGACACAAAATTGTCCCGTAACTCGTTGGATGGAAGTATTCAAAGTCAACAATCTTCAACATATTTTTTTTTAATCGAATATATTTTATGTCTACCTGGTACGAATGCTCCGGTAGAAAGAGTATTTTTTTATTTTGCATAAATTGTGGACGTCTGAAAGAAACACTTACGGTTCCAGAGTTCTAAAGGCGATGTTGTTAACAAAGATAACAATAAAAAACTTAAGCAGAATTTTATTCTTATTTAAAATCATCACCAACTTTATTAAAGCAAATTTAATCCACTGACAAATGTAATTAATAATTTAAAAAAAATATGTTGCATTTAATAATTACCGTCTATACCGAATATAATTTTATAGTGAACACTAATTGTATAAAGTTATAGTTTTTAGAGTATAAATAAACCCATGTCCTGTTATGAGTTAAAAAATAAATGGTCAGCTTAGTCTTTTTAGTTAAATTTAGTTTTAAAATTTTTTAGTTTATAGTAAAAAGTAGGTATATTAGTATTTTTTACCGAGTTATAAGTATAGAACACCTTATGTACTCAATTATTTTTTGAAAAAGAAGAAAAAACTAGCAATAAATAATATACTATATTTTAGCAAAAAACTATAACTTAGTAATACTAATTATAACTTAGAACATAAATGAAAAACTCATAACTGACTTTTTGGCCCGACCCAGGATTCGAACCCGGGACCTCATGATCAGCAGTCGCACTACTACAACCACTAGACCAACGAGGCAGTACTATACCTGATAAGATATTATGGTTGGGTGATAATATTGAATTAGCCTTTTATAGTGTAAATTATAATATTTGTCGAAATTTTAATTATGGATTCGAACCTTACATGCTAATGGTGCTTCATTTTTTTATTTGCATTTACTTCAAAGAAAATACACGCAAAAATCTTTATCGCGCAGTAAAAAACACAACAAATATATGTATAACTAATACGAAAAATTATACCCAAAACAAACAAATAATACTACCTATAAATAACCTAATAAGTAATAATATTATCGACTCATATGACGTGGCGTATGCGTCGGTCGACGCTCTAACGACACGGGCTTCACGTCGAAGAGCTCAGCGCTCACTGACTTCAGCAAGCCCGTGAGCAGTAAATATGCCCAGATTTTAAAAGAATTTCTTAATAAAATCAAATTTTGGTCTTTTGAAAAAAAATTTACTATAGAAATGTTTATTAATAAATTGCCTATCCATTGGTGTAAATCGCAAAATAAAATAATACTTACTTTACGAGGAGATGCATGTTATCAATAATAATTTCACATTTATGTGGTTTCGTTGTAAGGAGATTATATTAATATTTATTCCTTTAAAAAAAAATTGGATACTTATAGCTTTTATGGAATCAAGATTATGTAGAAATATAATGTGTTTTTTATTTGTTGATATATCTTTTAAATAAAAAGTAGATAGCTCCTAAAAACCGCCCAAATAACGACTAGCGCGACATTTTGCTCAACCTGCGCCTTAAGGAACGGAACAATTATTTGTAGGCCATACAAATACTTGTTCCGTGCGGGATTCGAACCCACGGACTCCAGCGCATCAACTCATTGCTAAGCCTGTGCGCCACGGAGTAACGATAAAGTAAGGATGGATAAACAAGTTACAGTTTTATTTCTTTATATTTAGATAGGTAGGTAGTTACCGAACACACTTATATTTTTTATTACTAAGTGCTTGGCTTCTGAAGTTCGGGTCGCGGGTTCGATTCCCATACGGAACAAATATTTTTATGCCCTACAGATAGTTGTGGAAATTTCTGTTTGTAATCGCACCGTCTCCGATTCAGGAGAAATCCTGGAGTGGTCAACGTTATAAAAAAAAACTAAATTAATAACATTATAAAAATAAATAAACTAAATTTCTACATATTCGTAATCACTAACACTGTAAGTAAATACTTTATTACGTTTATCATATGTTTGTCCGTTTCTTTACGCCAACCCAGTCGCATCTTTTTTTATTACGCTTATTTCCCATTGCGCCAACACTATAAACCTAAGTATCTATTTCAATATTTTAAATTTACGTCGTCCTGTTACGTATTGTGTGTTCTGGGCGCAAGAGACACAGCTCTCCCGTTCGAAAGCCGAAGCGGGAATGAGCGGTGGTGTCGGGCGGCAGGGAACAAGCTTTAAAACGACTATAGTTTAGGTAATTTCTTTTTACGGTGAAAATAATGATAATTAAAAAAGTAAAAAAGATAAGCATTGCTTTATAGTTATTTCAATTAGTATGCAAAGTTTCATAATCTAATTTGAAGTATTTTTTGAATACCAGCGGTTTATTTTTCGGTTTGGAGGTAACTTTGGATTTTTTTTCTATCGAGAAAATTTTATGGAATCGTGTTTTCGTCTAAGATAGTACTTAACATTAATCCTCAACTTTACCATATATTTATTGAAAATCATTGCTGCAGTATTTTCCGCATAACGGAGGATTATGCTAAGCCATTTGAGGTAGTCTTAGATTATTTACTTTCTAGTTAACGCGTCACGCAATGAGCGATGCAACAAAAACAGGCCAGTTTGTACAAGCGTGTTTGCGTGAGGCACGCACACACGCTTAGCGGTTGCTATGGTGACATAATAAATAACTATGACTTACACCAGTGTCATTTGTATCTGGGAGATACCAGCTAATGAATCTATCCCGATAAAATGGGGAAAAACTGTAAAATTGTCATGTTAATTGAATCATAAATTATAATATTTTAATATGGTGCTTTCAATTGTGTGTTTAGTTGTCTGTTGAGTTAGAATCTATTTTTTTTTGTAAAGAAAAATATAATCAAATAAAAATTTTTTATATTGTTTATATTAACAGTCAAAATGTACTATACTAACCATCTTGAAAGCACCGCATAAAGAGAAGACCGAGTTAATAGAAACACTGTATTTACAAAAAAAAATGGCAATGCTATTAACATTACTAATATTCCCTATAACTACTACTGGTAAGTTAAAAATACTTGTGTTAGGAGTGGTTCACGACAGTTTAGTCGAATGGTGGATTCGAATCCACAATTTACCAGACCTAGAAATTATTATTATTATATTTATACGTGGTAGAGCCATGCTGCAGCCATATTAGTGGTATAGTTGTAGCACGAATAGATCGCCTCCAGCGGGGAAGGACCACGCTCTCACAGAATACAAGCGTAAAATAGCAGCTTAACACTGCTGTGTTTCCTATGGTGAGTGTAGAGAACCGGAGACCCTTCTTACTGGAAAAGAGGCATTCCATCTTAGTCCTCACGGGTGACAACGCATCTGCATTTTGAGTCGCATACGAGGATAAATGTAGATATCTATGGACCACAGCAACCATTTACCATCAGATGGACTGTGTGCTCGTTTGTCACCCTATCTTATAAAAAAAACCTTTTGAGTTCGCGGTGAAGCTACTGTCGCTTTTTCGATTTTTCGCTTAATTTCGAATCACAACGATTCTAAAGAAGTTTCACTTCAACAATGTCTGTATGTCAGTGACGGGTTACTCGAATTGTCGACGAACGAGTATCTTTCTAATCGGCTTGTTTCTCTGGCGCTGAGAATAGATGTTTGATCCCTTCGCATCTTCCATAGAAGGAGTGCTCAGAGGAATTGTTCGGATTAATTCCAATCGCCAAATTCCTCAAAAGCACATGCACAGGCATTTGGTGGTTGAAATAAGGGAAGTATTGTGCTCAGCAGCGATATAAGTATAGTTCCTTTACTTAACACTTACAATTATTACGAGCATTATAATGGTGATTTTTTTTTTTAAAAGCGGAAATGTATTGGACTCAACGCGATATGATGTTATCTCCTTTTTAAGCTACTAAGCTTATTAAAGAAACAATCAATCTTTCTAGTCTTTTTAAACTATTGTAAATGATAAAATAAATAGCATGCGACAAGAACATTGAAAAGGAAGAAAGGAAAAAGACCGGGCTGTCTGCGAGAAACCATTTTTCAAACTACCAATGTTTTTCAGATAGAATCAGTGATTTACCCTTTAACGAGTTCTAACATAAGTTACAGATATTATAAATTACCTGATAAAGTAAACATAACACAGATATATTATCTTCATTATCATAGAATATCAACGTTCACTCCAGAATATATATATATATATATATATATATATATATATATATATATATATATTATATATAACTTTATTTTGACATACATACAGCTTAACTTTTTTCATAGTTGCCACGGTTTCATCACCACCATAGCCTATCAAAGTCGACTGAAGAACATATATATCCCCCATTAGTAACCTTATTTTGACGTAGGTACAGCTTAACCGGATTTTGTCATACTCTCGGGCGTATGATGATAATAGTCTATCCATTTTGAAAACGTTAAACCTGCTTGACACCACAACCTGTTAATTATTGTGTTGCTGTTTTAATTTTATTAACGATTTAATAATTTAGAAAAAAAAAGAAAAATAGCTGGTGGATTTTAATAGAGTTTTACACTTTTTAAGTATTATTAATTCGAAATTTTGCAAATACTTGCAGGATCTTTCCGTGATTACCGGATTGAGCAGCGGAGCACGGAGGTTCCGGCTAATGAGCGCAAAGCCGATACCATCGCACTAGTAATGCTGCTCCATAACTTTAGTGGAAGGCTTAGCAAAAGGAGCAAAAGGAATTCTGCCACTTTTACAAGACTTTAAGTATTTCCGTTGGTACCTTTACGTTGGAGTGTCAGATGGAATCATTCTTAATATTCTACTTGATTGTATTGGAATGTCAAAGGTGTAAGAGTGTACACGCTGTTTTTGCACAGAGCGATTTCGGACTGAAAACTAAAATGAAGTTTTTTTTGTTAGATTGTTATAGCAAGAAATAATAGGGATTTACCTCTATAAATAACATTTATGTAATCATATTTATAAAAAAAAATACATTTAACAAAATTATGAGTGAAGCAAATCTCGAAACTGTAAAGAGTTCTATGGGATTCAGAAGGAATCCTTTTGAATAATTACTATAAAAAGGTATAATACTTCGACATAATAATAATAATAATGTCCCCCAGACCGAATTTCCGTCACGGCGGCCAGCCTCAACGGAGACTAGACATCAGCGCAGGACAGGATTATAGTGCCCAAGTATATGCACAAACACAGATGCACTACCTTAGTCCGATGGGATGGTAAACCGACACGACCGGAGAGCAATTTAACAAATATATTTAAACTTATTCTTGTGACCTTATCAGTGATATCCACTATTTTCAACTAATAATTATTTTTTTAAGGATTTTAATTAGAGGAAGCTATTATACCTATACTTTTGAAAACATTTACATTTAAGATCAGAAGAATTTATTTACTAAAGAGCATAACATGGCTCTGTCATTTTATGTACATGTCATAGATTTACAAATTTTTCAAAAAAATTAAATCTATAAATAAATCTTAACAACAGACAGCTGAACTTTAGCTAAAAGGTTCTTTTAACTGATAATACAACGTCTCAATCTTGTAGAATAAAGGACTCAATAACAATGCGTAATAATACAATTAAATCACAACCAACTACAAAACTCAATTATTCCAAATCTGCTCCAAAAAACAAACAAAATCAGATAGCACTTCCGTAACTATAAGTTGTCGACAAACCGACTTATGATTAGATAAACAATCGATAACTATCACTATCCCATCTCTTCAAATACCATTGGCTTACTCTCGCCTCTTGAATGTAACTAACACCACAAAATTTCAACTAAGATAATAGAAAAAAGTGTAACGCAGATATCCCATTTGTCTGTTACGTTCAACTAGAATAGGCACCAGAACAACGGCTATACGTACTTCATCGGAAGTGTGTATCAACACGGGGATGAAATACCGCCCTCTGCATGACTCCGGACAGCTACTGAGATTTTCTTGACGGAAAAACTCAATAACTGACTTTTTGGCCCGACCCGGGATTCTAACCTCATGATCACTAGTGGCACTACTATAAACACTAAACCAACAAGACTGTCAATTCAAGTCCGTCAAGCCGTGCCGCCAGAATTTTTGAATAACTGAAAGAAGGCAAAGGCGCCATCCTAACGCAAGACAACGCGATTGTTTACAGGACAGAGCACATGTTGCGATGGCTGCTGTAATAAGAAAGGGCTTTGAGATTTTGGAAATTAATTAATTGGACTATAAACCTACAGCCCAGCTTTGACCGTATGTAACCAACCTACTACTATTTATTTTGAAAAAATATTTAAAAAAAATCGAGGGAAAATATATGATATGATGAGATTAAGGGAGCAATTTTTGTCTATTTTAAGAAGAATGACAAGTCACTTTTAATTTTTGATACCATAAACATTTTTAATATTACCTATCTAAAAAAAGTATAAGGGCACATAATTTTTAGTAAAATTTTGTAGTTCTTGGCATCAACTTGTAAATGATAAAAATTAAAATATAGTAAAGGTATAATTCACTAAGACTGAATATAACTTCACTGTTGTTTAAAGGTCTTTGATAGAACAAGTGGTACTCTAATTAAAAATTCAAGCACAAGTGACATTTCTCTAAACTTTAAAGCTTTAGGTGTAATACTGGAGAAAGTTTTGCGTTAACTTGTATAATTTGTATTTGGTCCGTACTTTATCTAACTTATAAATATCAAAGCACGTATAGTATGATTTGAGTTTAATTTATATTAATATAATTTTGTACGTGTGTAAGGAAGTACCCGAACATGCGTTGCACGCTTTCACACGGGAACGCACGCACATATACGCGGCCCCAACGGCACCGGGCGCCCCCTTCCCCTTTTATTTATCAGGTAAGTCACTTCGAACACTAGCGTTTTCCTCCGTGGCTTCCAACACTACCTGCGTAACAGACACTCCCTGAGCCTTAAACGCGAAGGTCATGGGACCAGGCAAAAAACGAGCACTCGGAAGCACCAGCTTTCCTCACCCCAGTGGCGCATTTAGTGTATGGCTCCGCCACCAACCAAGTTTTAGCCGCGGAGTATTGAGAGAGCGGTGCCTTTCACAAGCGAATCTCCTTTCCTCCGTGTTCCTACCACCACCGCATCAACGGTGTGGCCCCGCCAGAGTCGCAGAGGATAGAGTGAGTGGAGCATTGCCACACTAGACATCCCTCTCGCCGCAGACCACCAACACACATCCGAAGTGGGCCAACTCGGAACGACTCTTCACCTCGGGTCAGCCATGTGGGTTCCTCTTAGTTCAACATGGGTGATCAAGCCACAGCTATTTAGCCACGCTGCTACGACAAGGCGGGATCCCGTTCGAGAAGATGCGTTGCAACCTGCTGCAATCACATAAGATACGTATGTTTCCGCATAGATCTCCAGATCTGTCTGTTCAGTTATTTGTACGCTGTCATGTCTATCGTAGACAGCAGTCACTGCCATGAAAACTGCCATGAGATAATCGGAAAGTTTTTGGGTTCTTCTTGAAGGTCTTGAAAAACATAGCTCCGATCGCATTGACAGTTTCCGCGAGCTTATTATGAATTCGTACAATACTGCAATTTGCTAGGCATTGAAAATGATTTTATAATTCAAACAAAGATAAACCAATACACCCACCACAAGCCAAAACTGGTAATAATGGTTAACTTCTTTTCTGCTAAGGAATGCATCTGGGCTACCACCTTCTTAACTATTTCTGTCCCCAAATAGGTACCTGCTTTGTTGTGTTCCGTTCTGAAGGGTATGGATCTTCCTTTTTCTTCTTTCTTCTCGGTCCAAAAACGGTTACACACGGCAACACGCTACGCGTCGCTGTCCAAGGTACAGCGTAAGCACTCTTACTTTGACAATGCAAGACAATCAAGCAGAATATTATGTATGATTAGAGCAACAGAGGTTTAGGTTGAGGTGAGGAGTGAGGTTGGTCTTATCAACGGAAATACTCAGAGTACAACAAAAAGTAAGTAGGTATATGGACGTGAAAGTAACGAGAAAGGTTTGTCAGGATTGTGCCAAATGGAAGACCGCAGTCTCTGCTTACGATATTTTCGGTAATAGGTTTCATTTTTTTGCTGTTATTGATGATGCTAAGATTTTTTTTCTTAGTTCATTAGCGTACAATAGTATTGTTATTTTTATTTAAATGTTTATAATTGCCTGTATAATGATTCGTTTGTAAAATATTTTTTATTTACTAATATTAAAATAGAACGCTGATTAAAAGAGAATCTAAAGCTCCAGAAAACATTTATTTAACTTAAATAAGTTTTGAACTGAAAGAAAATCCTTGTTGGAGTGATTTATCTAATTGGAACTTCCTAAATGAAAAGAATAATAGCTCAAGCTGGCTTTAAAGATGGTTTATTAAGATACCAAAGTAATTTTAACTTTCCCTATTGGAAAAAAGATATTGTATTTTATTTTATTCCCCTACTGATATCGGACAATATCAAAACTTGGATTGGTGTGTGGTGAGTGGTTGTGTCTTTAAATAAATCTTAACTTAATGTCCTCTGAAAGTTGTGAAAATTTAAAGGATACACCATATATCATATATGTTAGGCTGTAATATGATTAAGTTTTATTTTGATTACTACAAATAATGTGTTTATTTTTTACATACGTTTATTAAAAAAAATTGTGCTCTACTGCGCTAATACGTTACTATGTAATATATACGGTACTACATAGGAGATAATTTGATCATTATTTTAATTCTTCTTTACAAATAGTAAAAGAAAGGCAAATATCATAAGGGTCATATTCTGTATTACCATTAGTAACGTAAGAGTTCAATCACGATGTCTGCTGTAACTTTAATTTCACTTGTGGTTTGTCACTTATATAAATATTGAGAAGCTTACAATATATAAGACAATAAACAGTATACATAACCAAATACAATATAAACAAAATTAATTTAAAATTATTTTAACTGTTTTAAAATGAGCTGTAATTTCTCAAAAAGCTTTTAGAAAAATTTACTTCGCAAATATCCGCGTTACAAAATAAAATGATGTGTCTTACCTAGTATGAAGAGCACCTCCCGCCCTCCCTCAATGGCGTGCACTATCCCCGTCACCACTAATCCCAGCACCGCTACTCCCAACACCACTACACTAGGCAAGACACACCACTGACGATAATACGACACGTGTTTCGCTTCTACACGTGGCATCAGTAATTAAACCGGAAATAGTTTTGTTTCATACAGAGAGAGGTATAGTTAAGAAGATCATTTGTCTCCCCGGGATGTAGACGACGTTTTTCAAAGCGATCTGCGAGTATACGCAAACAGTCAGGGGATGGGACATTTGTGAAAAGACTATCAACGGCTAAAGATAACGATATGGATTTAGGAGGAATACGAATATCTTTAATTTTGGAAATGAGATCTAAGCCATTTTTAGGCTGTAAGTGGGGTTGAATCCAGATTTCTCTCGAAGGAGGAAGTTTAATTTTTTAGCAAGGAAATAAGCTGGTGCACCAATATATGAGACAACTGGACGAATAGGAACATGTTTTTTATGTATTTTTGGTAACAAGATTGCTCCGAGACCAGTTGTGATCGGGAAAAACATATGATGACTGTTGTATACATAACTTAATATCCGAAGTAAACTTTTTGGTTGGGTCAGACTCCAATAGCTCCAAGTCATCACCTTGGATAACATCGTTAATTTTCTGGTTGTACCCACTACTCTCCATAATGAAAACAGTGTTGCCTTTATCGGCTTTAGTAACAATAAGGTCGTTTTCCCTTATTCTCTGCTTTAGGGACTTAAAAACAGGGAACTTAGGATTGAAATGGGAAGACGCGGGCACAGCCCCAATTACCATCAGCTACCAAACTTTTAACGATGTTATCTTTCTTCCCGATCACAACAGCCATCTCCGCGTCAACAGCCATAGTCTCTAACGATTTTTGGGATACTGGGTGTTAAATTATACTTTAGGCCTTGATGTAAAAGGGACAACTCATCTGGTGAAAACTGGACATCGGAAAGATTTTTATTTTGATTGAGATTTTTATTGAGATTTGGTGATATTCTGTATGTATGTCGTTATTACGATTACGGAATGAAGAGGATACAAGTCGTTGTGATTTACGGGACTGAATTTGATATTTCTCATAAACAGCCATTGAAGCAAGTTCTCTGGCTTTCCCATCCAAAATATCAAATTCAATATTATGTAATTTATATGAAAGTTCAGAGTATAATACTGTAGTGCCCTGTAGACACCCCTTTACCTCCGACAATATACATTTATGATATTAGTATTAAGTATAGAATAGCGACAGTATAATTAAAGTTCTTGTACAAGCAACACGTCTCCTTCATTCAGCACCTTCCGAGTTCCGACATTACATGGCGACCCTGCCAGGCGGTGCGCTGCTACAATGCAAGCGCACCGCCGCGGCCTACAAAATGATTAAAATTACAATATAATTTAATTATTTTAATTTACACAAATTGACACAATTATATACCCAGACTACACGGAATATATACCCGGATGTGACGAAGAAATAACTAAATATGAATACAAGAAGAGGCCTTAATAATAATTGTACAGAAGGTGACTGAAAAATTAAAAAGTATAATGTATATGAAATAGTACTATGAAGTCAACTAAGAGGAAAATAAAGTGATTTTTATTTATTGAGCAAAATTCAAGAAACAGCAGATTAATTTTAAAAGCAAAGAAACAGTTGTACTTTTGCAAGCTTCGTCCAGAAGAATATGAAAATTGAGTTAAAAAGAACAAAGAAGAAATTAAGAGGTAACTTCGCACATGTGTGATTTTAATTCCATTTAAAACTTTATCAATTTGAGATTGATTTATATTCTTTTTGCTATTATATATTTTTTTATTTTTTTTTAAGTTATGTATTAAATATTATGTATTTAATATGTTACCTATGTTTAAATTGAAAGTAATTATCAGATAGTTTACGATTCAATCGATTTTTTAATATTTTCATTATTGTATCTTAAAAAATAATCAAAACGCAATAATTATAAATTAAGTTACGTATGCACTTCTGTGGCATATTTTTATTAAGGTACAAGACGATTTTATATTCACTTTTATTCAGTTATGGTTTTATATTATTTTTATTACTGTGTCGTGCAAAAATTAACTATAGAGATTTATTTTATAGAAAGATAGATAGATTAACAATAAAGAGCTATATGTGATATATGAACAGGTGTATAAAAATAAATCATAACAACATTCTAATAAAGACGAAAATAATAACTATCAGAAAATAAATAAAAAATGATCGTTCATAGTATTAACGTAAATATGAAAATAATGAAATACAGTAAAGTAAGAAATAAAATAATTAAGAGAGGGTTTAATACTATTGTTCCTTAACAGAGTTATCAACGGCAAAAAAAATTGTACTTTTATTGTACAAAATTAGAATGTAGGTAATTAAAAGACACGAGGAATGGAAGAAAAGAATGTTCGAAAGTGTGAATACGAATGATTGAGTTGCTAAGTTTCCTCAATATTGGACTGATCACCCAATGAATGCTTAAACTCCTGGTGTGGAATTCATTATGAGCGAGAATAATGCAAGTTAGTATATGGAAGTGGAGCATGCAAGTGAATAAAAATAACCGATACACTCAAACAGATATTAAATGTTAGTAAAAAAAAAAACACGGTCATGTATAAATAAAGAAGGAAATAAGATTTATTAACAGAATAGAAATATAACATATGTTGACCTTGATAAACAAGTAAATGGAGAGATACGGGAACGTCCATCACTGGTAAAGCATATAGTCCTCGAGCAGGGTATGTTTCCATGATTGGATGATAAAATCGGGAGTAACGGGTACTAGGGAACAATACCTTTAGTACAAGTGATGTGAACGAGTTTACTCCTATTAGTACTGTTGGGGACCAGAGAAGTCTTAAATTTGTTACCCTTAATAATGGTACATAGAGGTCACATCCTGCATTGGATCATAATGTGAACTTAGTTTTCCTCCGTGACAATTGTTGGAGTCCTTTTAAAATGACTTAAACGTAGACCTCAAGGTTGTACGCACAACCCAAGGTACAGTTTTACCTTGATATAGTATGATAAGAAAATGTTTATGTACCAATTAAATGAAATGAATGTTATGAAAAAGTAATATAATACCCAAGTAAATGGGGGGCCCATATTTATAAAGTACCCGCGTGATAAATATCACAAAATAAATTATAAATGAAGTGAATTAATACTCCGATTCCCGATATCTAATAAATAAATAAATATATAAGTGAATAGAATTACGAAAACAAATTAAGCTAGCTAAAAGGTCAAAAATAATAAATTATTATGAAAGGAAAGAAAGTATGTACATACAAGATATATAAAAGAAAATTTAAATACATATATGTATAATTTAAGGCCTAATAATTTAAACAAAGTAAATAGGAGTAGTCGTACTGATATGAAAATAAGTACAATGAAATGAGAAAATTTAAAATCATAAAAGGACATGACAAAAAATAAAATGAGTTACAAACAAGGTATTAAGGGGATCCCCGACCAAATCTATAAAGTGAGATATGTAGTTATTTGCATTTCTTTACTAGGATGCTACCAAAATGCTACCTACTAGTTGCACATGTAGTACCTATAGGATCGATCCACATAACTACATGTATAATTAAATAAATACCTAATATAATCCACGTGTTATAATCATATAGCAAATAATCTATTTTATCCATAATCGCAATAATATAGAGTATAGGGCTTAAAATAAAATAAAATAATTATGTAAATTAATATTGTAATAGGTACATATTACACAAGTAATATTAATAATTACGTTATAAAAATGATGAAAAGTAATAATAAAGTTATAAAAGATTGTTTAGTAAGTAATTATATAGAATCAATTACCTAAAGTTTAAAATTCAACATAATTTAAAAAAAATAGGGAAGAAGATGTTGAAATAAATTAGAGATACGAACGTAATCAGAGAAGAGTATAAAAATATTATATTTATACAATAAATGCATGGCGCACATTTCAGCCCACTAATATTAATTAAATACAGGCGATTATTTAACACTCACAAATTAAACATGTAGTAATTATAGACACACAACCACATGTACACAAAAAGATAACTAATTAAATATGAAAAAAAAAAACATTTTCGCGTATATATTTCGCGTACATTTTATATGAATTTACAAGATTTTTTCCTTAAATTAATAATTTAACCTTAAATTTTCTATTTTATGTTATGTTTTTTTGTTTATGTTAAAGTTGAACAATTTTAAACTAAAGTTGGTTTATACATATTATATTGCTTTTTAAAATCAAGTCGAAACAGTATCGATCCGCTATTATTTAACTATTACATTAGTTTCATAATGTAATAGTTTTTTCTTTTATTGTAGACAATGAAACCTAAAATTATGTTATTATATACTAAAAATACTTAAAACAACAAATACAACATATATTGTGATATACAAACTTATATTTGTGTAATAGCCTATTTTTTCATAAATTTCTGTTTCAAATGAGATAAACATATTCCTTACGAGTCATGACATCTTAAAAAAGTAATAATGCGTTTACGACTATTAATGATAAATAACATTTATAATAATAAATACTTGATAATGTAAGTAAATTTATTATGACACAATACAATGTAAAATATTTAATACGTAAATTAAAAGCGTTTAATACTATAATTTTCAGATACATTTTAAGTGTATTCATAATAAAACATTTTAAAAGTTATGGTAAAATTATGTAATAAAGAATATCTAATAAAGAAGTAAATGTAAAAATGTAAAAATAAAAAATAAATCAAGCTAAACTATTGAACTGAGTGAGCAAAACGTGTCCTTCTCATTGACACATTTCCTATATCACATGTTTTTTTTTCTATAGGAAATTTTATTTAAATGTAAGATTCAATTTGAAAAGGGTAAAAACAATTCGGTATTATTAATAAGTGTTAGCTTTTCTTTTCTTTTATAAAAGCAGGGACATTAAAGTTATGTAATAACGTAGATACTTAAAAATTAAAAGTGTTCTTTTGAATGTTTAAATTTTTAATGTTTTGTTGTGCAAAGTTGATAGGTGTTACAGTGATTATTCAATTATTTTCTGTAAGCATAAAAAAAACTAACGCATTTTTTTGATGAATGTAAAAATTAATGTAACCATCTAAAATTATATAATAAATAATAAATTTAAAACTATCATTTTACATGTATTCATATATGTATGTAATTTTAACATTGTACAACTTATGTTAAAATAGCGTGATCATAATACGATGTAATTGTAAACGTTTCCATATACGTACTTTGGTAATTGAAACAAAGATGTCTCAAATCAATTACGCGGCTGGGAATGCAATTTGTATTTTGATCTATCTTTTGTTATGTGATTATGTTATTGTTATTGAAAATGATTACGTTGCTTAACGTTGACTTCTTTGTTCTGCTCATCTTAATATTAAATGAAATAATTAAATTTTTGGTTAAATTGAATGACCTCAGCAAATTATAAGATTTGGAAAGGAAAATATACATTAGCCATTTTCTTAATTACGTATACGCGAGCAGTGTACGTGAAAGAAAAGACGCAATTATTTGATGAATATTATTATTAATCATATTTAATGCCATGCAGTAAGATGAAAAATAAATAATAGTTACCGGAGAATAAAGTAAATATATAAAGTTAATAAAAAAAAGTAAATTAAATAAAAGAATCTTGAAATGTAAGACAAAATAAAAAAAATTTTTTAAAGTTTATAAAAAAAATGTAATCATTCCTTTTTTTTTATTTTTTTTTGTCGGTGGGAGGTGTAGTGCCCTGTAGACACCCCTTTACCTCCGACAATATACATTTATGATATTAGTATTAAGTATAGAATAGCGACAGTATAATTAAAGTTCTTGTACAAGCAACACGTCTCCTTCATTCAGCACCTTCCGAGTTCCGACATTACAATACTTTAAGGTGGATTTTAAATTATCTCTATTGGAAAACCAACGACGACACTCCTCATTAAGCCAAATGTTATGAGCTTTAGAAATAACAATACTGGCCGCTCGACTATTTGTGCCGGAACGTATTTGAATATAATTGGGAATAACATGAATTTGTTTGCACTGCTGATTGAACCAAACATTTTGGGCAGCAATAAGATGGAGTTTTGTTTCTTGTTTCTATCTACAAAAAGAAGGGTTAGCTATGAGGTCACCTCTAAGTCCCCTTATGGCGGACATTTTCATGGATAATTTCGAAAAACAACATATATTTGTCAATCAAAATATCTTATATTACTATCGATATGTAGACGACATAATTATTTGCTGGACTGGCACAAGGAGACAACTGGATGTTTTCCTCAATAACATAAATAGAGTCCATGACAAAATTAAATTTAAACTTGAATTGGAACAAGATTGTTCCCTTAATTTTCTCGACTTAACGATAACACGAAAAGAATCGTCACATGTTTTCCAAATTTATCGAAAGCCAACTCACACCGACACGGTCATCCCCGTGTCATCCTGTCATCCGTGGCAATATAAAGAAGCCGCTTTTTATTGTTACATTAACCGTTTGTTCACTGTCTTATTAAGTAAAGAAAATTATTTAAAAGAACTTAATATAATTTATCAAATAGCGGTCTCTAACGGTTTTTCAAAAAATCTCATTAACAATTTAATTAAAGAGGAACAAAAGCATGTTGTTCGCAACTCTCTGTACGCGGTTCAACCTCAAAGTGTTCATCGATATGTGAGCAGTTTGACCTACTTAGGCCCCATATCTGAAAAAGTAGCCAATACTCTTCGACAAAACGGCGTTTATGTGGCGTTCAAAACAAACAATTCTCCTAAAATATCTATAATAATAAAGATAATTTGGATATTCGTTAAAAGTCAGGTGTTTACAAACTTGTTTGTGACGAATGCCACGCCGCTTACGTGGGTCAGACTGGTCGCAATTTCGAGACACGTTATAAAGAGCATTTAGCCGCGTACAGGAATTGCAATCCCGACAAATTCCATTTTGCCAAACATCTTTTGGACACTGGACACAACCTAGCCAACGACCACTCCTTTAAAGTCTTACATACGTGTAATAAAGGGCTGCGGCTGTGTGTGCTAGAACAGTTAGAGATATTAAAAATTAATAATAATACCGTTGCATTGCTGAATGAACAAACAAATGTTACTAACTCACCTGTTTTAAATATCTTTAAGCCTGCTCTCTAATACTAGAGAACCTCGCAATATGGTCGTTTGTCACCCTCACGGTGATCGGCGATTGGTTGCGTGGTTGGAGGGAGGGCGTTGCGCGGCGGTTTGTTTTTAATTTTACAAACGGCTGCGTAAGTCCGGCGGTGATAGGTCGCATGTTTTATCGCATGACGCAGTCGCTTGCTCCTTAAGTAGAGAGCGGTTGCGTCATCGGTCTGTATAAAATGCACTTGTTTTGGCTCGCCGCTCACTTAGCGGTTAGCCACCATAGAGTCTAAATCACCTGAGGATGCCTTGTGTAGAGGCGAAACACGTGTCGTATTATCGTCAGTGGTGTGTCTTGCCTAGTGTCGTGGTGTTGGGAGTAGCGGTGCTGGGATTAGTGGTGACGGGGATAGTGCACGCAATTGAGGGAGAGCGGGAGGTGCTCTTCATACTAGGTAAGACACATCATTTTATTCTACAACGCGGATATTTGCGAAGTAAATTCTTCTTTAAGCTTTTATATAATGGATTTCCGCAAAGTAACGCCTGATTCTATTAATTATGTAATTTCTCTTACAGATAGTCTATATTATTATTCAGAGTTTAATCGAATTTTACTTAAACTGGGACATATAATTCCAGTTAGATCCAATTCCCGGCGGCGCCGGACGCCAGTACGCTAACTTGAGACTACTTATTTGAGAATAACTTCTTGAAGTGCCATGTGGTTTCATAGTATAATTCGAACTTCAGCTTCTAAGTGCAATTTCTTAGAATAATCAGTTTTAGTATTGTAATAAAATAGGTATATACTTGATATTATTTATTATTATTTTACACACAAAAATTTATAATAAACAAAGGAATAATGATAACAACTATGCTAAGTGTGTGCTAAGACCCTTTTTACTGGAAAAGAGGCATTCTATCTTAGTCCTCACGGATGACAACGCATCTGCGTTTTGATTCGCAAACGAGGATAAATGTAGATGTCTATGGGCCACAGCAACCACTTACCATCAGGTGGACTGTGTGCTCGCTTTTCACCCTTATCCTATAAAAAAAGTGTGTGGAAGACGTCTTAAAATAATTAAATGATTCCCGTACGGTAGTAAAAGTATTGATAACTCTGCTGTCTCCCTGCAAATTTACATTAAAATGACAAATATAGCAACAATTATCGCCGCTTCTTTGATTGATTAAGTGGATATACCATTTACATAAGAAATAGATTGAGCATTTGCTATACAAAATGGCAACAAATGTTACAGTTATTTCGAAATTATGAAGTTCTTAATTTTCATTTTCATTTATAATACAAAATTTTTACTTATAACATTTTTTTCATTTATTCTCTTATCATGCTTTCTTTATATTACAACATTTGCAGTATAGAGCTCATGCGACTAAATGGCCCATACATTGGAATGAAAATACCAGACATTGTGCATACCGTAAAAACATTTTGCTGTTTCATTGTAAGAAGATATTGAAATTCCAGTATTTACTGCATGCAATATTGGAATGCTAGAACTATCAGATATAAGTTACTATGCTTTGATATAACCATGTGGTGTATTTGTAAGATTATGTATTATTACATAATAATTCATTAATTCCAGATGAATTAATTATTTTGTAACACGTGTTTAATTGTTTAATTTTCGTAAAGAAGGTTTTAACAGGTAGAAAAAGATACCAATTTACTATAGTAAATGCCTAAATTTTTTATGAATATCTAACGGGAATAATGAAATCTGAAAAAAAAATGAGTTGTTTGGATATTTGTATACTGGTTAATGTATAATGGAAAATATGAATCACTGCTATGAGACTGATATAGAGTGTCTAAATTCAACAATTTTATCACTTAAAAACTTTCTACAAATTGTATCAAATAAATATACATCAGCTCAAGAAGAGATAAAAGAACACATATTGTTGTTAAAGAATGATCTGGTAAAGTCATGTAAATATAATGAGGAGCGCTTTGACTCCTTATTAAAACATCAGAGTGAGTATCAGCGCTCCATACCAGGTTCATCGGGGATAATATGTGTAAATAACAAACTAAACAGTAAGGACTCATTATTTTCACCTACACTCTATGACAATGCCATGACAAAGGATATAAACTTAAAAAGCAATGTAAATATTAAAAAAATAAAGTTATTATGTATTATGATAGCATAGGCAAAAATTTGTGCATGATGTTAAATAGCTGTTTAATAGGACATCTGATCAATAATTATTGCATGCCTGGAGCATCCTTTAGTCATATAATGAATAAAGTTTTAGCTAGTAAATTTTGTCCTAATAGCAACTTAATAATTCTTGTTGGGAGAAGAGGCAATGTAAACAAAAATAAATTATTAAAATATATTGATAATCTAATAACTTTAAATGTACATAAAATTATCTTGTTTACATTGCCTTACATCCACAGTTGTACGCAGGAAAATAAAATAAGATATGAATTAAATTTATTAATGAATTATAAATTTATTAATGACAACTTTTCATGTAATAATAATTTTAACTTGACATTTAATTGTTATAATTATAATAATAGAATTAATTTAATAGACATAAATAATTTAATTAAAAAATTTTTGTCTAGAGATAGATATTACCTACATAAATAAAATTTAAGACATATATCAAATGTGCTATCTTATTGTTTATATATTAACTCAGCCAAGGACTTGGCTAAACAGATATCTGCTTTTTTTCAGCAGTATAATGACTTAATATGTAATTTGTAGTTAGTTCCAAGTAATTTAAATTAGATAATGAGATAATAGAGGTAATCTTTAGCAGTTATAATAATTTAAATAATTTAGAATGTAGCTTGCAAATCTTTAATTGTATGACTCCACAGAGTAACAGGCAAAGAGCAAGAAATTTAGTTGTTCTTAAATAGCAACAATATTCATATTTTATGTATTACTGAACATTGGTTAAAAGCTTATAACTTAATGTTTAACTTCAGTAATCACCAGGTGGTCAGTTTTTTCAATAGATAAATGGTTTTAAGAGGTGGCTCCTTAATATTAGCTAGTAAATTATTATCATGTAAAGAACGTAAATATATTGTGAGCCTCTATGTTGAGCGAACTGTAAAAATGGCATGTGTTGAGTTTGAGCACCTCATTGTTGTGAGCGTCTAGACTCCCATGTTCTATTTACGATACTTTTAAAAAAATTATGGAGGAAGTTTTTGCTAAGCTTAATAAACAGAATAAATCTGTTTTAATATGTGGAAACTTTAATCAAACTTCCTCTATCAATATTAAATTTAGATCATTGTTTAAATCATATGGTCTTTTTAATTTATTTTTAGAACTAACGCGTATTGCTCAATATAGTGCAACATGTATAGATAACATTTTACAAATTTGAAGCCGTTGCATAAATGTATAATGCAAAAATTAAGATCTGATCACTGTGGACAAGTAGTTTCGTTACCTTATGTTCACAAAAAGCAAGTAGATGAAAAAGTTGTGTTTGTTCCAGTAAATGCACGTCACTTGGAGAAATTTAGAAGTAACATAGTGAAAAAACTTCCATCACTTTCATACCAAAATGATCCAATTTTTTTTGTATGGAACATTATTTAAGCTTATTTGCAATGAATTTAATAATACTTTTTTAAACAGTCGGAAGTCATTCAATGAATGAGCGACAGTAGTAGCAGACATAGGTTATATGATCTTTACCATGAAAGGTCATATAATCATAGCGTTGTTTTAGGGAATATGTAAAAAATATTAAAAATATTTAAAAGAGTGTGCTCTACAGCTAAGTCTTTGCATTTGAGCAACAAAATTAAGACGGCTTCTAACAAAATTAAAATAACATGGAGTATAATTATAAGCGAAACTGGCAAGATCAACTCTCGCAATTCAAACTACCTGTTTAGTGTTAGCAACAAATTAACTGAATCAGATAAGGACGTTGCAATAGTTTTGGAGAAATATTTTACTGATATTCCGATATTAACTACTAAGCCACTGAATTCTTCTCCTGCCGTCGCCGAATCATTACTTAAACAAAATGTAAATGCATGTACAAAGAATTTAACATTCCATAAAGTATCATCAAAAGGTATTGTAAAATATTTCAAAACTATTGATGCTAAGAAAACTGCGGTCTGTGGGGGGTTTCCGCTAAAGTTATTGCGTCTATAAAAGATGCAATTGCGCCTCATTTAGCTATTATTTTTAATACTAGTATCGAATCTAGTGTGTTTCCTGATTTAATGAAGCATAGTAAAGTAATACCTTTATTTAAACTGGTAGTATATTAGACCCCGCTAATTTAAGACCTATTTCAGTACTAACAACACTTAGTAAGATTTTTGAAAAAATTATTCTTGATCAAATGTAAAATTTCTTTAAGGGGCTACTCCATGCGAACGACCTTGAGCATTTGGTGTGCCGCGCCGACTCGCTACAATATATCGCGTTTATATACAATAAGACACCACCTACTGTACGAACGTAGTAGTTTTTCAACATCAATAAACTATTTTATGGAAATACACACAGCGTACAACAAACTTTTACGGATTTTTTCGCGTTTAATTTAACTTTTTACTTCCCGACGTTTCGGGTGCTTTTCAGCACTCACGGCAGGGACTGAGGTGTTTGACGTTCATAGTTAGCCCGGCTACCTTCAGTTTTTTGAATATTATTTTTTTATAGGATTGGATGACAAACGAGCACACAGTCCACCTGATGGTAAGTGGTTGCTTTGGCCCATAGATATCCACATTTAACCTCATTTGCGAATCAAAATGCAGATGCATTGTCACCCGTGAGGACAGAAATAGAAATGAGGATATCCGCAGTAAACCCAGAGTGTCCGACATAGCCCAACGGATTAGTAACCTGAAGTGGCAATAGGCCGGCCATACAGCTCAAAGAAATGGAAAACAATGGGAAAAGAAGGTTCTCGAGTGGCGGCCTCGTACCGGCGGACGAAGTGTCGATGGATGCAGGTGGCTCAGGACCATGTTTTGTGGCATTCCTTGGGGGAGGCCTATGTTCAACAGTGGAATTTGAAGGGCTGTAATGATTATGATGATGATAAGGACACCATTAGCATTTAAAATCCACTGATGAATACAGTTTTCTTTCTAACTTGTGTACGGCCTGGACCGTTGATTGTTGTAAAGTTGAATGTTTCGTAGCTTTTATTAACCAATGTTTGAACAAAAAGAAACATAATTATAATATTTATTTCAGTTTTTTCAAGCTTTTTGTGCATCGTAAGATGAGAGTTTAGGAAAATACTTCCATGAATAATATACAAATACCAAAGTTAAACTATTTTGGATATTTTCTTCTTTGAGTAAAGAAAGATATAGTACTAAGATAGTTCCATTTGCGGGGGCAAGGACGGAATATGTTGGTCTTCCACCGACTAAAATCCCATCTTTATTTCTTTCACAGCCCCATTTTAGTCTCTTTTTTCGCTTTTAGTTTTCTTAATGGCTTTATCGATGCATTCGCCAATGTTACTGCGAACGTTAAAAATTTGAAAAGCTCAGCAGACACAAATAGTATATACCCGTGTACGAAAGAAGATTGTGATATTCAAAGATTTTATAATTATTATTTTAAAACTTATATGATTCCGACAAATCAATCTGTTGAATTACCTAGAACAGTAACAAACATAATTGTTAATTATATAACCGTATTGTTCATAGATATCAAATATACTTACTGTGTAGAAGCGGAGTAAGAATATCCACTACTTATGTGATCTCGTGTGTGTAGAAAGAGGCGACAAAGTGAAACAAATCAAGAGATTGGACAGCAGCGTCTTCGTAATAATGACTAAAAATAAATATATGCGGTTGCAAACCCGCTTACCAAGCGTGGCAGCTATGGCAAATAACCTCCTTACGAGAGTTTAATAGGCTGTAACGACATTAAATATACAAGTATTGATATATATAAAAGTTTCATGTTAGTGGTGTTAATTCAATCACACAAAACATATTATACGAATTACGTATTTGTGCTGAGAAAAAGAAAGATATGGTTTGTGGTTCCTGTTATCACATTTCTCGTCAGATAGGATTATTAAAATCCTTCCCCTCGCCTAATCCATATTCACAAAGGAAGTAGCTCCGATCCCCAATATGGCTAGATACACCTGTGTACAAACATGCCCGATTCTAAGTCTGCTTTGCATTTTTGTTTTGCATTTTTAGCCAGAAAATCAACAGTATAATTGCCATCGTTGTCACTTTGGCTTGAAATCCAAGCTAAGGAAATCTAGACGAGACTAGACTAAAGAATTTAGGGTATTTTATACTTAATATGAAACTGGTTTAAAAAAACTGTTATCAACTTATATAACTTATATAGTTCTTTGTTAAAAATAAGCCAAACAGATCAGTAGTAAGCTTAAGTGATCATATAGCTCGAAGAAACGACAACTATTGGGGAAGAAAGGTTCTCGATTGCAGGTAAGGTTCTCGAGTGGCAGGTTCATTCCTATAATAGAGGGGCATTTAAGTATTATTTTGATTGTAGTGATTCAAGCTGTTCCAATACAACTATCATTTGACATTAGGCATATAATATAGTAATTAGCCAGACTTTCTATATTTTTAACAGACTTAGATAAATGGAGGAGGTTTATGTATGTTTCTTTACAAGTATGTTACACGATATCTTCGTCCATTGCGTCACTATTTAGACATTATACAGTTATTATATTCCTTAGTATATGTGATGACTAAAAATATTTTTTTATAAATTTAACAGCATATGTCAAAGAACTAAAGAGAGGTTAATATTTGAAGTCAGCTTTTAATTTTCAATACAACTTAATTTTATCTTAATTAGGATTATGTAAGTAATAATGCGTCAAGCAAGTTTTTGACAATTAAGGCTATCAATTTAGGTGCCGACCGAGCTATCCGATGGATGATGGGACGAGCGATCGGCCCAGCAACATCACGCGACAGGTTCTTATTACAGATGCTATAAGATAATTTAAAGATATTGTTACGCCCCTCTCCCCACCTCACTGTTAGCAGCTGATTTAATTCAATAGGAATAGAGAGATAATGGGGTGCCCCCCACGTTTTTAGGTAAAGGCTGCTACTGACAGTTTCTCGACATTAGAAATAAAAATATAAATATATTTTTTTTTATTAAATATATATTATGATAATGAAAGTCACTCTTATACTCATTTTACCACTGCTTCGGAAAATACCCAAGTCCCGAGAAGAACCAGCATGAAATCCAGTGCGACTTTAAAAAAAAGAACCGTTTACAAATCATTAAAATGACAAAATAATTAACAACACCAACGAATTAGAAATAGCATGGTAATAGCTCTGACCTCTTTTGCAGAGGTTGTTATCATACATAAATTCCTTAATATTATAATTAAAATACTTTCTATGCTTCCCTTTCTTTCAAAGAATCAGCTGCATACAAACAGTTATCCAGCTAAATATATAATAATACACTTCTTAGTCCCTTATAATCTGGTTTTCATCCTGGACATAGTACAACCACCGCTGTTTTTAAAGTTCTCAATGACGTACGAGAGAGAATGTAGAAGTCAAAATTAGCAGTTCTCGTATTAATTGACTTCTCTAATGCTATCTTGACATAATGTTTGCTACCTGTATAAACATGGGTTTCTCTTCATCGGTTTTGGATTGGTTATCTTCGTGGTCACCAGCAAAGAGTTAAAGTAAATCAAGAGTCCTTCTCTGATTAATCTAAATAGACTACTGGCGTTCTTTCGTGGAATTCTTTCTCCTTTATTATTTTCTATTATTATAAATCTCACAAATATAAATTTCGACCACTCCTACCATCTATAAGCTGATGGTTTACAGCTGTATACTCGAATTGATCCAGCATAGGTTAACTCTGCGATCGACATTTTAGATCTTCAGTGCATCTACAGGCCTGTTGTTATTTGACAGGCCTGTTGGTCTAGTGGTTAGTGACCCTGACTACTATGCCGGAGGTCGTGGGTTCGATTCCCACCCAGGACAAATGTTTGTGTGATGAGCACGATCATTTGTTCTGTGTCTGGGTGTAATTTATCTATAATATTTATGTATTTAGAAATATATAAGTATGTTTATCAGTTGTCTAGTACCCATAACACAAGCTCTGCTTAGCTTGGGACTAGATGGCGTTGTGTGATAGTTGTGGAATATTATTATTATTATTATTATTATTATTATTATTATTATCTACGACTGGTTCAGAATTTATGGCATTGATGTCAATCCTGCTAAATGTCAAGTTATATTTTCATTAGCCCTCGTCGTCTAGCTAAACTAAATTATAATGCACTGGAATGGATGGATACAATAACACAAATATTCCTTTAAGTCATATAGTAAAAGACCTTGGGTTAGTGTTCGATGCTAATTTAAGTTGGCAATCTCAGGTGGCTGAAAAAAGCGGGAGAGTGACAATCACCCTGTTTATTATTTCAAGAATTTCCTTGAAACGTTATTGATTATTCTGACGTTTATTACCCTGATGTAAGTCTAATACATCAGGGTAATAAACTAGTGGATCGTTTGCTAAATAATTGCATCCGTTTTACTTTCGGTCTTCGTAAACGCGATTAAGTATCCTTATATCGTTCTAAGCTTAAATGGAAATCAGGATTCTTCGCAAACTATTTTTAATCCTTTACAATCCATGCACTCCCCAATATCTGAAATGCAAGTTTCAGTATTTGGGTTTTTCTCACGTTCATAACATGCGATCCTCCGAGGGTGTCTGTTAATCTACATTATATGATTTTCCTCGCCCTACCAAATGTATGTCTCAGTTTTTCTCCGCTGAGGCCCGGCTTCGGAATAATTTACTTCCATATATTAGTAGGAACCGACATCTGTTGCCGACTTTAAGAGAATGGTGTGTGATTATTACCTTTCTTCTTCCAGCAGCTAAATTTCATATTTAGATGTTTCTGCTTATATATAGCTTGATATTATAAATTATTTAAGTTGATTTTCTATGTTATATTCGTATGTAATTATGGTTAAATGTATATATTATGTATTATTTAAAAATTGCATATGGTAGGTAGGTATATTACTTAGGTTATTTGTAGTTATATGTATGTTTTTATGTTTATTTTCACGTATACATATTTTCATGTTTTTATGGAACATGCTGTTTAGTTCGTAGTTAACGGTAGAGAATGCCTAAAAGCATTAAGTCTGCCAATCACTTATAAATCACTTATATTGAAAAAAAAAAAAGGAAATTTCTGTTCGGAAGATATTTAAACGAGCAAATTCAATTTATACGTAACCCAAAAAGGTCTAGAAATTTTAATAAAACTATATAAATACGCCAGATAATAATAATATTAGTACAGAAATTTAAAAAAAAATATTGCTTGTAATAACCCTAAACATAAACCACTATTATTAGCTTGACGTGATACGGAAGCGTCATGATAAATGAATCTCTCGTGTTCATTTATTTTCCCATTCTTTTTCCCGCGATTCCCAACATACAAACATGTGGGGGTGAAAACAGAACAGCAATTTTTCTCATGTGACAGAAAAATGTTTTTCGAGTTATAATACTTTAATAAATAGGATTAGGAGGGCTATTCTCGGAGTTTCTCTGCGTGATAAAACTCTCAATGATTATTGCCGCAGTGGAACTGGAGCAACTTACATAGTCCAACAGATCAGTTTTTTTTTTATAGAATAAGGGTAACAAACGAGCACTCAGTCCGCCTGATGGTAAGCGGATGCTGTGGTCTATAGACATCTACATTTATCTTCGTCACCCCTTAGGAACTGGACACGAGGTATTCCATCTAAGTGATGGAATACCTCGTTTCCAGTAAAAAGGGTCTCCGGTTTTCTACATTCACCATACGAAACACTGGTATTCTGTGAGAGCGTGGTCCTAACCCGGCCGAGCCGACCCATTCGTGCTACAACTAATATGGCTGCAGCGTGGCTCTACCAGTGAGCTGAAGTGGCAATGGATCAGTCATATAGCTCGAAGAACAGACAGGTGTAGGGTAGAAAGTATATTGAGAAGCAGCCTTGTACCGATACGCCAAGTGCAGGGCGGACCCCACTAGATGTAGTGATGACCTGGGAAGACATGCAGGACGTCGATGGATGCAGGAGGTTCAGGACCGTTATATGTGGCTTTCCCTGGGGGAGGCATGTGTTCAGCAGTCGATTTGTTAGGGGCTGTAACGATGATGATGATGTAATGGGTTGAAGTGTTCTATTAACAATTATCGATTAAATTGTACACAGTAGTGACACTTACTATATTGTGTGTTATTATACCTGTGTATAATTTGTTACGTTCTTATGCATATATTTTATACAAGTATCTGTGTGGCACATTTTATCTCTTGAAAATAAAAATAAATCAATATCTTGTGTAGTATCATTCATACTACAAACACGTGCAATGCGTTCGTTCAAGCTTCCATTATGGTATGTCATCGTCGCGCTTGCTGTAGCTACTCTCGAATTCTTTCTTTGTCAATTGAAATTTTCAATAAATTTTCGTTATCAAATTAATTATTTGCGTTACCAGACTAAAGGATTACAATAACGGCTTATTTAACATTGATAATATGATATTATGAATAGTTTGAAAAGCTATGCATTCCGCATTTAAATGATGAATTATTTTAGGAATAAGTATGTAAAATAAGTATAAAATTCAAGAAGACATGCTTGAACTTAATACAAACAATATAACCTCTATATTATGATAAATTCAGAAATAAATAGGATTTGACTGTACTCTATAAACAAAATAAATGAATAATTGAACCGTCTATTAATAAGATTCTCCCCGGAAGGGGATCCTTGTGGCAGAAAATTTTTCTAACCCAATAATCTAAGATTTTTTAAAGCTTTGTACCAACAAAACACAATGGGTAAAACGTAATCTATGCTTATCTAACTCGTCAAGGAAGAAATTAAAATAAAAACAATTCTTCTTCAGAGTTCTTCATTGATCTCACTACAGTACTATCACTCACAGCTATAACTGTCGGGTAAAAATCTGCCTGGCCTTAATGTAATTAATCTAGACATATATTTTATTTTATTTATTTGATAAAAAATAAAATTAAAATGTGCATAATAAGCTAAGCTCCGTGGCGCAGTGGCTTAGCAATCAGTTGTTGCGCTGGGGACCGCGGGTTCGAATCCCGCACGGAACAAGTATTTGTATGGCCTACAAATAATTGTTCCGGGTCTGGATGTTTGTCCTTGTGCAATTTATGTTTGTAAACTGCCTCCACGACACAGGAGAAAATCGTAGTGTAGGGGTAACGATTTAAAAGAAAAAGAAAAAAAGAAAGAAATGTTATATTTTATCCGAAATTGTTTATGATATTTAAAAAAAATTAAATATGATGAAATAAATATCTTTTGATTACCTCAAATCTTAATAATAAATAGATTATATCCAGGCGAAAACAGAGCGTGTCGCTAGTTGTTAATAAAAATAAACAATATATAAAGAACTAGCTTTTTTCATGACAAAATGATGGTGTCTGCATGTGTAAATGTCTGTCTTTCATAATCGTTTTCAGACACTATTTTATGTAGATGATTAAAATATACAATATTTATCATATAGTAACCGGTAACTGCATATTTTAAGTAGATGAAACAGTGACGTGAGTTTCAAAATTAAACTTTTTGACATCAAGTTTTAGTTGTGGGGAGTAAAATGGGGAGCTAATAATATACTAAGCCAGTGCCAGCTCCTTTCACTTGACCGCATCCAGGGCAAAGCGGCCCAAATCGTCGGCGAACGAGTCCTTTACGATCGGCTCGATTCACTGGCGCTGCGAAGAAATGTTTCATCTCTTTGCATTTTGAATTGTTCGGAATAATCCCAGCAGCCAAGTTTCACGAACGTACATCGCGGCAATACTCCCGATACCATCCACACCATTTGGATGCTTGGCGGTCCCCCACTGTACGTTTCACTAGGAGTTTTCTTCCGCGTACGACCTCTCTGTGGAATAATTTACCACCGGCAGTTTTTCCGGACCGATACGACTTAGGGACCTTCAAGAAAAGACCTTACTCCTTTTGAAAGGGCCGGCACCGCACCTGCGATTTCCTTGATGTTGCAGTTGCTCATGGGCGGCGGCCCCCTCCCTTATAAAAAGAATACTTTTTATTTTAAGATAATCGTTTGGGATGTCATATAAAACGAAAAGGTATCATCATCATCGGAAAAATATGTAAATCATTATTTTGTCTTCAACTTTACTATACTGCTCAGTTCAGATTTACCGAAAAAATGCTTTAAAATTGCGTTTATCGTATAACCGTCTTTCCAAAACTATCAATAAAAATCATTCATAATTTAGATGATAAGGCAAATATCAGGTTTGTATATTAATTTTTTAAAGGTTTATTTATATTTTAAAAATTATTCAATGCAGTTCTACATAAATTTATAAGAATTTGTTTTTTTATTATTTACAGTATTTTTTTCAGGCTCTTATTTTACGTATTCATGATATGTGAGCTATGAAAACAGGCCCGTCCCCGGTGCAAAATATTGCTGTCCTGGCTAGAGCATACAGTTTGGCCACGTGCAATAACATTTTCAACTCTTTTTTTTATTCGAAAGAGCCAACCACGCGGCATACCTCTTTTGGGGGTTTTCACTTGTCCACGAAATATTTTTTCGACATTACACATCCAGGTTTGCTTAGAATGTTCTTCTTCACTTCAGAGCGTGTTTTAAATCAGCCCATAAAATTTCTATTCACCATTTCATTCGTTATGGCGGGAATGAAACCCGATTTTATAGCTACGAAATTTGAGGCGTACATTAATGCTCTGCTACGCTGCTCTAATTAACAGTGTTTAAATAACATTTACAACTTGCTTGCTAACTAACTAGCTTACACCTTATTGATATTTTGAACACTCAAATATCTCGCTACTAGTGGATCTCCAAGCATCTAGATGTTGTGGATGGTAACGTAAATTTTATCGCTTTATGTGCGTTGGTGTAATTTGGCGGCTGGAATTAATCCGAACATATTTATAAATGCACATGAAAGTGCTACAGGAAACACCAGTAGTTTTTTTGTATAATTTTTACTTCTTTTTTCTTAAAATATATTTAATTTCACAAGAAAATACTTTTGCATGCCTAGCGCAAAGCGCATAGGTATGTTCTACTAGCGCCTAAAAATCAAGATTCAAACGTTTTGTCGCATAAAATTGGAAGTATAGACATATATAAAAAGAAAAGTGACAGGTGACAATTGTCCATATTTTGAAATATATTGTTTAAAATAACTATTTATTATAATACTATTTTATATATAATTATACATTTGATGCGAAAAAGGATGCTTTATACAGTGGTGTAAATTTCTATAAGCACAAATTTCACGAAAAAATTTTAGGAGTGAAAAACGGACATTTTCGTGAACACCGCCGGATTTTGATGTTTGCCGAACCAAATCAGAAAGTGGCAGATTGTGTATTATCTCATATAAGGAAAGATTCCACGCCACGCAAGCCTTGCAATTCCAACCCTGACATCAATAAATCAGGTGAGCCTAGCAATATGACTACTCGTAAGCATAAACACGACTACGACTTCTCAGAGGCTCTCAATAATTTTACCTGAGATACGTAGAACTTTACATGACTGGAAAAAGGAAATTCAAGATGAAATATCAGGAATTAAAAATAATTTAGACTTCGTATTAAAAACCGATCTTGAGAAACTAAATGCATCCTTTGCTGAGATCATGTCGGAACTAAGCAGCGTCCGTCAGGAATATCACGAGATTAAAAAGTCGGTCATATCTCTTGACCTAAAGTACAACGAGACAATGAAGCAAATCACAGTTTTAGAAAACTCTGTACAATTCAATTGCGACCAATATGACCATGTTCAAAAGAAAATGGAATTATTATCTGTTAACAAAAAAGCAATCGAATCACTAGAATCTAAAATGGACTTATTGACTAACGAAAACAGACTATTACAATTGGAAATTAACACGAATAATCAAAGAGATCGCCTTTTGAACTTAGAGATCGTCGGCGTTCCTGAATTCAAGGATGAAGACTTAACCAATTTAATTATATCCATTGCTAAGCAGTCTAATGTAACTATTTCCCCTAATGATATATTAGAAGTTAATCGTGTCACACCCAAAATCAAACAACAGGGCCGCCCGAAAAATATAATTGCAAAGCTTAAATCCCGTCTTCTAAAGGACAACATAATCTCTGGCACTCGAAAAAACCGACTGACCACCAAAGACCTTGCCATACATGGCAGCGTTCGTCCCGTATATGTCAATGAGCATCTTACACAGTGCAATAAACTTCTACTAAAGAAATGTAGGGAGACGGCGAAACTTAAGCAGTATCAATATGTGTGGACAAAAAACGGGAGGATCTACGTCAGGAAGAACGACACATCTCCGGCTTTGCATATATCACAGGAAAGAGACGTTTTAAAATTAATTTAATCTTACATTGTATATTGTTTTGTTCTCTTTTCAAGTACGTTATATTGCTTAAATTTATCAATTCCATCGTTGTAAAAGCAATTCATTGGTCTCTCTTATCTCATTTTGTCTATATTATATATCATTGTTTGACCGCACGTAAAGGGAGCTCAATTAATGAAATATTTTTGGTCTTAAGTGTATTAGTCTCACGCGCAATAATTGTGCAGCTAAGTTGCATCCATATTCTTCACGAACGTTACTTAACTATATATATATATTATGGTTTCTTTTACTATATCCTTTATATTTAATAAAATACCAATTATATTTTTTCTGGCGTCTTGTATATTATGTATTAATTTATTTTACTTTGTCAATCTATGAACTCATCTATTATATTGTTATTATTCATAATAATTACCCGTTCAATATTTATTTATTAAATCTAACAACAATACTTAAAACGTCTATATTGTTACATTCGCGATATTTATATATATATTTAATAACTGCTCTGCATATTTATAAGCTCGCACCCTTTTATGTTGACTCGACTATATTAATCAAATCGTTTAAGGATTCATTCTGTTATATCTTATTGATTAATTTTATACTCTACCACCTTATACAAAAAATCAAGTCACTATTAACTAGCAACTGCCGAAGTGATATATCATTGTTCGTACTACTTAAGTCTAACGTAAACAAATTATTAGTTCTGTTATTCTGTGTAGCTTTAAAGTACTATAAATTTAACACACTTGGGTACATATTTGATTTTGATTATTGGCTGTAAATAATTTGTACTGCTATTATCAGAATGTTCGTGGTATTAGGACTAAATGTCTTGAATTACGACTAAATATTTTGACGAACGATTACGACATTATAATTATGACAGAATCATGGCTACACAGTGGAATTTTTGATGGTGAGTTGTGCGACGATAGGTATGACGTGTTCAGGGCTGACAGAGATTTGCGTAAAAGTGGTAAAAGTACTGGTGGTGGAGTATTAATACTGACACGACGTACACTCGGTGCCATGTATCGTGACCTCGGCGTATGCGGTCTTACTGAGCTATTGTGGATTACTATTCCTTCAAGCGCGTGCGCTTCAAATTCCAACTTACATATTTGTGTGGCATATATTGCCCCTGACCCTCATCAAATGCCATCGGATCTCGTTTTTATTAAACAAAAAATTAATAGTATTATCGAGCTTTCTCCAAATGATAATTTTGTAATATTAGGAGATTTCAACTTGCCGTTCATTTCTTGGAACCCAAACGGATATACAGCTTTGAAAAAAGGGCCTACTGAGGTACAAGAAGCGAGTATCCAGCTGATGGAAACACTAACATTTCACGGGTTAAGACAATTTAATACTTTAAAAAATCATGCTGGTAACACATTAGATCTTGCATTCTCTAATCTACCTCTGAATATCATCCCTGCGGCTGCGCCGCTACTCAGGGAGGACCACGCACATCCTTCTTTTTGCTTCATAGTTTTGGGTTTAAACATTACTCCTCTACGGGAAACAGCTGCGCCGAGGCGAAATTTCAGGAGGGCTGATTATGAAAAAATTAATACATATCTTTTAGAACAGGACTGTAGGTCTCTTTTATGTACAGGCACTGTAGACGAAGCTACAAATACCTTTTATAACATACTGGATAGTTGTGTTCGTTTACATGTGCCTTTTAGTTATAACACAGGGAAGCGATCATATCCTAAATGGTACACACCTGCTTTAATAAAAATAATTAAGGAGAAAAACAATGCTCACACACGTTGGAAAAAATTCAGGAATAGATTAGATTACGATGAGTTTTCGTTACTCCGAGCAAGAGAACACCGTGTTCAGAGAGAATGCTTTAATAAATTTACGTCAAGTTGTGAAAATAGCATCAAAACACATCCTAAAACATTCTGGACTTTCGTCAAAGCCATTCGGGGTGGGTCAGGTTACCCTAAGAAAATGTCTTTGAAAGATATAGAGTACACCGATGGTATAGACATATGCAATGCTTTCAACTCATTCTTCAAGAGTGTATTTGGTATTCCTAGTAATAACTACATATATCCACATACGGAATCGTTGTGTACTGACACCGTTTCTAATGTACAGACAAACGCTGCAATAATTGAAAAAATGTTGAAAACTTTGGACACGAACAAAGGTGCCGGTAGTGATGGGTTACCTTCTTTTTTTGGTCACGATGCGCTAAATCACTTGCTCTCCCCTTGACTATTATATTTAATCGCTCTCTACGTGAAGGGATATTTCCGCATCAATGGAAGTGTGCACACATAATCCCTGTACACAAGAAGGGATCACGTACAGAAATAAATAATTATAGAGGCATTTCTATTTTGAACACCGCATCTAAAATCCTTGAACGAGTAGTATATAACGTAATTTACTCCACGCTTTCACGTGCCTTCCCTGAGCAGCAACATGGTTTTTTACAAAGGCGATCCACCACTACGAACCTGGCAAGTTTTTCTTCTTTTGTCCTTGAAAATATGGATCAAGGTGGGCAGGTTGATGTGATCTACACTGATTTTGGAAAAGCTTTCGATCGTGTGGATCACATGATCCTGCTCAACAAATTACAAATATTAGGGATTCACGGTGACTTGCTCCGATGGACTGAATCATATCTCACAAACCGCTCACAAGCAGTCGTGATAGGTGGTTTCCGTTCGAGCTACATAAACATACCTACAGGTGTTCCTCAGGGCTCTCACTTAGGTCCACTTTTTTACAATGCCTACCTATATGACATTGGTTCGTGCATTATACACACAAATTACCTCATGTATGCAGATGATAAGAAGATTTTTTGTAAAATTAACACCATACATGACTGCCTATTGATACAAAAAGACCTGGACCGTTTATTTGAATATTACAAAATAAATAATATAACTGTCAATGCAAGCAAGTGCGAATGTATTAGTTTTACACGGAAATCTAAGCCAATTCTAAATAAATATCACTTTGACGGATTAGAAATCAGCCGAAAAGTAAGTGTTAGGGATTTAGGCGTAATTTTTGATCATAAAATGATACTATCCGAACACATTGATTACGTTATCAGTAAAGCCTATAAAAATCTTGGTTTTGTTCTTCGCATCTGTAAACCATTCTCGAATATTAATACAATTAAAATGGTTTATTTTGCATATGTCAGAAGTGTTTTGGAATATGCTAGTTCAATATGGTCTCCACAGTACAATGTCTACAAAAGACGCCTTGAGCGTATTCAAAAAATATTTGTTAATCACCTTAACTTTCGCTGTCGGAATAAAATCGATACTTACACAGACAGTTGCACTGAGCACGATCTCTTATCTCTGGAACACAGGCGCATTTTGCTTGACATGGCTTTGTTATATGATATAATAAACAGTAATATTGACTGTCCATATCTTGTCTCAAGAATCACCTTTCGTACTCCAAAATTCCGTACCCGCAATACTACATTGTTAGAGACTCCCTGGCATCATTCAAACTATTGTCGAAACACTGTTCTTTCGCGGCTTGCTCGTACATATAATGAACAATTTGGACACATTGACCTCTTTGTGAAATCTAAACTTACGTTTAAAGATTACATCAAGAAAACTATTACGAAATAGAGCAGTTGAATTTAAAATCACATACAATCATATATTCTCTCATCTATTTCTTCTATATGTATTTTTGAGGCTACTAATATAAATATAAGTACTTAAGTTATTTTATTTAATATATATTATAATTAATTATTTGTATTATGTTTATATATTTAAACATTTAATATATATATATATATATATATACATAAGTAAATATATATGTATGTATATATATATATCTTATATGTTTATATATATATATATATTTATATATATATATATATATATAAAGGTAATGTAATATATCATTCTACCTGACTATCTCTCCTGATCTGTAAACTTATGACCACCTTCATTACATTGAATTGCTTATAATTTTGCTTATAATTTATCTACTAGATTGTTCTTTTTCCTTTTCTTCTAACAACAATACACCTACCATCAAACAATATAAGGGAAACCTGTTATTGGCCATACTTTTAGTTTGTTACATTAATGTTAATATTTTCTATATAGGCTGTTGGTTTTCTAAATAAATAAATAAAATAAAATAAAATAAAATAGTAATAAGGTTATTAGTGAAAACTTGTGTGTATTTAAACTACTTTAAAAATGCCCTATAATCGTGTTATCGGTAATTTTTTTAATGCGCTTACGGCATGCATAATTGGATTTACGACTAGTTTTTCAGACTTAGTAGGAATGAAAATGCACGCAGAAAACGAAGCCTTTTGGAATACTATCCTTTACTAAAGCTTAGTTCAGACATTATGTTATCAGAAAGTTAATTAAATTTAACTAACAGAAAACGAAAAGGAATCCATCATGTAATAATTATGAAATTCTGATTCTTAGTTTTTTTTTCTAGAATAAGAGTGACAAACGAGAACACCACACAGCATACCTGCTGGATGGTGAGTAAAGGATCTACTCGATTTGGTTACAAATTTTTATAAACTTAGGTAATCCGTACCTTCAGTAAGAATTATTTGTAATCTAAATCGAATAAAAAATATTCTATACTATCCTATTCTAATCTGTTCTGTTCTGTTCTTTTCTGTTCTCTCCTATTCTATTCCACTTTATTCCATGCTGTTCCATTCTATTTCATTATATTCCATTCTATTCTTTACCTTTTTGTTCCATTATTATAATGGAATACCATTATATTCCGTTCTACATCATTCAATTCCATTCTACTCCATTCTATACCATTCCATTCCATTCTAATCCATTATATTCTATTTTATTTTATTTTATTTTACTTATGATATTATGGTGCATCTTACGAAGAAGATAGATCTTTGGTAATTTAATACATTTCCTGTAAGAATCGAAATTAGTGAAACGTTATTAATGTCGATATTATAATAGCTGCTTATATTGTTTAAAAAAAGTGTTTATTATAATTTTAATGAAAAACTAATGCACAAACTAGTATTAATCTAATATAAATTGCCCTAGACATTTATTATTTTTTCGAAGTATGCTACCAATATTAATTAATTAAGTATGAGATGCAAATACTTGAGGTACACATAATACGAAGTTACCACAAAGCCAATTAAGATTTATACAGTTATTCTATTTAGTTATCATTTATGTACCTCATAGTAATCTATTATGGCCCTTATGTATGAAATTGCCGTCTTCTAATACTAGATAATTTGAAGTTTCATATCTTGAATATGACTTGGAATCCTAAATTCGTAAAATAGAGAGGGATAGGGGCAATTCGGGCTGCCGACCATATGGGTAATGGATCAGGGCAGCATTAGCCCTCTTTATCAATTTTCGATTTGTTGACTAAAAATAATTGAATGGTCTTTTTTTATAAATAATTCTTTCGCATTTACCACGGGGAGTGTTATGAGGAATTATTCGGATTAATTCAGCCGCCAAATTTCACGAACGCACATCGCGGCAGAACTCCCGATACCATCCACACCATCTGGATGATTGGCGTTCCACCACTGTGCGATTTAGAAGATGTTTTCTTTCTCGTACAACTTCCTTGTGGAATCGATTACCACCAGCGATTTTTCCGGACCGATACGACTTAGGGACCTTCAAGAAAAGGGCCTACTCTATTTTAAAAGGCCGGCAACGCATTTGCAAAACCCTTGGTTCCCCTGGAGTTGCAGTTCTTCATGGGCGGCGGTAGTCACTTACCATCAGGTGAGCCGCATGCTCGTTTGCCCCTTCTCCTATAAAAAAAACAAAGACACGATTTTTATGAAAACGCTATCAAATATCATTATGTAATTGGCAAGAAATTGGTTTGGATACGATATCATAATTTCTTCTTGAGATATGCAAGACTAAAAGTGTACGAACATACGAGTAACGCTAACTTTAGTATTTACGTAAGTTACAAACGGTGCGAAAAACATTTAAATGTACGAATACACGTTTTATATTTGAACGTTTATTGCTCATACACGTTAAACTATCCATCACAACCATCCTTTTTGAAGACAGCAGATTGAAATTTTAAGCTAGAATGAACCTTAAAAAGTAAAGATATTATGTTAAAAGGGCCTTTAAAATATCACAAAATACTTCAAAGTGGTAGATCAACTAGGTCATATTAAACCTATGTAATTGCCTTTCTTAAAACTTGTCTTTCCACCTTTCATTTTTTGTGCAAGAACACCATATTTTGTATTTTTTATATGGTTATTATAATGGATTTCCTCAAAGTAACACCTAATTCTATAAATTGTCTTATTGTGTTTATTAAAATCCATACATGTGTCTAGACCAATAGATAGAATATAGACTGTGGTGGGGCGAATATAGGATGCAAACTTTCTTTTCGATTTTATAACAACAGTTCTATCGTAGCGTTAACTCTGCACCAACGGCACGCATAATCATCAACAATATGTATCTTTTAGTTATCGCAAATGAACGCACTGTGCTTATTGCTTTAGTATATATACTGCTTTTACTTCGGAACTTTGATAGCGCGATTTAGGTTTCGATGTGTTTCTTCTGTTTTATGTATAATTTTTTACATTAACATCGAACCAAGTAAATTACTAGAGACTAAAGTCAATAATGATGTATTGAAAATGTAAAATAAGGAAGCGAATTTATCATATGTAACAAAGCGATATTGATTCATTCGCGTCAATTGGAAACGTTCCAAGTTTGCCCTAATTTGTTAAATTGGCTATTATGCGATTCAGAGTCGAATTTTCACTTGTGATAAAAGGTGGAGCCTGTCTGGTAATCAGAAACGTTTGTTGCAATGATTAAATTTAGGGGAAGCAGCCAAATCACGTTCCAAACACAAATTTAGTAAATGTTAATTGTATTGTACGATATACCTTTGCTGGCATTATTTAAATCAGGTACTTGTGTTTTATTTTTAATGTTATGTAAAAATAAAATCGCTCTCACACGAAATTTGTTCTATTCTACATGTTTTATATAATAACACTTGTCCACACACAACACTAGAGACAGACCAAAAATTATATGATCTTCATCAGGAATTCTTCCACTATTTTATATTACCCTACTCGCCATACCTCAGCAGAAAGGTCTGGAAGACTGAATTGATTTGAAATTTTGCATGGGTAATCCACTGAAAAGCTGAATAACATCCGTAACCAAGATTTCTATAGTACAGGCATTTATACAAAGGTAGTGGCCGAAATTTCTATTAAAATACCCCGATCAGTGACGACAGGTAGCAGTGTCAAAAATGTGTGACAATACGAGAAGGACACGCCAATTTCAAGCAGTGGTCTTGTGAAGGGCGGTAATGGTGCTTATGATGAATGATGAGCCGCTAAGTATTTGAAATCTATTATGGGTTTACTATTTTATTAGTTTATTATGTACAGTTATCTATTGGTAATCTTGAGATCTTCTTAGCATTTTCTATAGTCGACTCCTATGACACACACGGTAATGTAATGAGTGATGTATTCCAAACGGTAATGAGTAGTAGTTTTATATTTCGAGTTTAGATATATAATAGAATTGTTTTTTTTTTAAATTTAAAACTATTAAAAGTAAAAGTAAAATGTATAAGTGCTTCATTTTCTATTATCCCTTAGTTGTATGTATACTATTCATAATGTACATAAACTATTCCAAATGTAGGCGAAAGAGGATCATCCTCAGATGCACTCATGATGGATGGCGAAAATATGAGTGCGTTACAACATAAAATACAAGAAAATATCATAAACAGATCGTTAGCAATTCGTCACAAATATATGGTACGGTTCACGATGTTATTTTTTTCAAAAATTCTATAACCAACAACGGTTGCCACGTTACACAGATATCACGCTCCACTAGAATAAAATTTTAACTCTCGATCTAGACAATATTTTATAGATATGCCGACACGGCTAATCCTGACATACGACCGTCTTCGAGCGTGTCTTCATGAATTCCTTTAACAAACATTATTTATCACCACTTTTTCTGCTCGCCTATCCTAACATGAATAGGTTCACTGTCTCAATCTTTGAAAATTTACACACACATACGCAAGGCGATTATAAGGCGTCCATTTGACCAGCCATCATTTCATATGACAACATGTACCGGTTAACTGGCTCTTTCCACTAAGCACACACAGACACACAGCTCTTTGTACAGCTTGCTCTGCACTATTAGCATTGATAGTAGATATAAGCTTTAACAACACAACAGCTGCAAACTAGTATGTCCCTACGACCAACCGCTCGGGTCTGGCCCGGACGATAATTTTACCTGTACTTTGTTTGCCCAACCTGACTGGACCGTTCCTTTAACCACGCATGGACTGGACGGCACAATCCCTTCGACCAGTGTAACTCCGCAATTAATAAGCCTGGACCGGATGAATGTGTCTTTTCAACAAGCCCCGCGGCATGGCACGGTATGACATTGTCCCTTCGATCAGCTTTACACAAATCCAACCTTCAACATTAAACATTCGTAAGCCTGGACTCCCTTTCAACTAACCGCGCGGCATGGCTCGGTAGGAAATTGTCCCTACGACCAGCTTCACACAATCCCAACCCTCAACATCAAACACCAGTTCTGTCGACCACACAATATTCAGAGCAAAACTACTACACTCATCAACACATTAGAACACACATTCTTTCAATTCATAATATGTTAAAGTTAAACATTTCTTGGGTATATCGCCAAAAATTTCAATCTTTAAAATGTAACCCATATAAATCGTTTTTCGCATGAAGATAAAATTGAGATACCAAGTCCAGTAAGAACAAGTGACTAAAAGTATGAACGCTTGGAAATACCTCCGGAAACATTACTTATTATTACAAAATAAATTTTCCAAACGCCATAACCTTTTTGATAGTTCGTTACGCAACAAATAACAAATGTACAACTTTACATCTCAACGACAACTAAACTAGACATCTACAAACACCATACGCGCACCGCACCCACTCTTTGAGCTACGGCTGCGGTATGGCTGTTGACATAGTTAAAACACAAAATAAAATGAAGTAAGTAACTCCAAAATTTAACAGGTTCACTAATCATCCAAATCTCATACATAAAGACTCAGGTTAGTGAATTGGAATAACCTTGGCTTTCAGGCATTTCTCTCAACCAATTAAAAATTAAACGCTTGTTACTACTAAATATTTCTTTTCAAAGTAATAATTAAGAGAAATTTACTTTTCTCACGCATCAAATTCCGTTGGCAGCAGCGGAAAATAATCCGCCCGCGGTCGTTGTCGTTGTCGATATCGTCATCATCATCAACGTCGACAGCAAACTTCCATTCAAGAGCGAGTGGCACAGCACCACGCACACTATTCGAAGATTATATGTGGGCGATAACAGGAACTTTATT
Source organism: Parnassius mnemosyne (assembly GCA_963668995.1). NCBI lineage: Eukaryota > Metazoa > Arthropoda > Insecta > Lepidoptera > Papilionidae > Parnassius > Parnassius mnemosyne. Next base: position 40,682,275 of record CAVLGL010000104.1, on the reverse strand, counting down.
CCACTTCCTATGTAAGTAAAAGAGGATGATTCTCAGATGCACTCATGATGGATAGCACAAATAGGCGTGCGTTACAACATAAAATACAAGAAAACATAATAAACAGATCGTTAGCAATTCTTCGCAAATATATCGTACGCCGATGATGTTTTTCTCAAAAATTCTATTAACAACAACGGTTACGATGTTACCACAGATACGACGATTCTCTATAGTAAAACCTTTACCCTCGATCTAGTCAGTATTTTATAGACGTGTATTTAATGAACAAATAAATAAATATTCAAATAAATAAATAAATAGTAATTAAACAAATTTTTCGAATTATCAAAATTTCGTAGGTAATTTCAAATGATTATAGAAATTCCCTTCTATCGTGGAAATATTTTACGCGCACAAATATCACACGGCATGTTACGGCCTACGGCTGCTCTTCCAAAAGCTTAAATCCTCTGGGGCCTATTCAGCAGAGTTTCAACGAACAGACGTAGGTCGGACCTCAATATGGCCGCGTGGAATTTCTCTAATTACAATAAACAATAAGGGGGAGCGTTCTATACTACTGCCATTCAACAGGGAGTATATTAAACGGAGCTTACTTACCTATATCCAAGACGACTGGTCCCTCAGGATTCGGTCAGGTCGCATGTGGTTGTGTGGTGCAAGGGAAATAAGGTGCTGTGATGTGTATCTGGGTGAGACTGGTGGTGATTGACCTTATTAGACCTATGCCATCGGCAGCAGCCCGGACGCCAGCACCGCTCCAAATTGAGGTAATCTTCCGCGGCGCCGTCCACAGTCACTTTCTTCGTTCGTCACGATGACAGTCCATTAACTCTATCGTACGATTAACTAACTTACAGAAGCCACTAACACTTGTTTGTTATAAAGCTTAACACACAAAACGAACACGGAGTGTCCGGATCAAAGGTCACTACCGTTTAGCGTGGCAACAGTTATTTCTAGAATACAGAGGCCGCACTAGCTAATATTGTCGAATGCACTTATACAGATTCTGAGTCGGACCCAATAAGTCCCGGGAAAGGCTATCCAACAAGGAATGCGCGTTACAAATCCTAGACAGTATATTTACTAGACGCCTAAACTATTCCGCGGTTCCCGCATAAAAATTAACAGCGTGCTGACGTTAGCACAGCTGGCAGACGACTCCTTGCGCTCGCGCGCTCTCGCCACACACAAGCTAGCCCGAACGTCAAACCGGTATGGCACCGAGCCGCGCGCACTCTGACGTCGATTCCGAAACCAGCGTTCGGGCGTAAACACGGCACATTAACAAACACTCAGACTTAAACCTTATTTTTTACATGGGGAAATACCTACGATTACCCACTTCGTGGGGTCGGGTTATGTCGGACTCGCACCGACTAAAACCTCATGGTGTTCCGCCCTCACCTCATATTGGCAGGACTACGGGAACGCTTTCGCGACCTCATCAACGCTGTCTAAATAAAGGACTTGTCCTCCACCTTCTCTTTCTCAGGTTATGAACAAGGCTAAGCTTCCTCCGCGGTCTCCAAAGGACAAAGAAACTTTTTATTTACTTACGCAACGGACTCCTCCAAGCCCAAAGGCCATGGGGCTAGAAAAAAAACGAGCACTCGGAAGCACAAGCTTTACTGACACCAGCGGGCAGCCCCAGCGGTAAACCGAGAGAAGCGCCTCGAAATAGGGACACTCCGCTCCCCCCGCGGCCCCACCACTACCGTGGTGCGGCTTCGCCAGATTCGCGGAGGATGGGGCGAGTGACGCATCGTTATACTAACACTCCTCGACCCTTAGCAAAACTTCCTCCGGGACTCCACCACAGCTGCGTAACATACTTCTTCCGTGCGTGAATCGAACCTGCTTACCACAAGTTCATAGCCCGTTGTTTAGCCGCACGTGTCTCTACCTGGCCGTATTGATTTAAAATAAATAGGTATTTTAAAATACTTTGATGTATATGTATCAATTCATAAACATGGTTTTATTTCTGTTTTGTTCTAATATGAGATTAGTTGTATAGTATTACTTCTTTTTTTTAATAAAAGTGTTATGGCACATGTAATATTTCAAGTACGTAGGACATTCAATAAGTTTTAAGATAAACAAAAAGTAATCTAGATACTATTAATATTTATTTTACATACAAAGTTCCATTCGTCCAAACCAACTCTGAAAACACTTTTGCCAGTCTTGATCTGACAGGTCGGAAATCGCTTCTTCGTAGGCAGCCACGGCTTCTTCGGCGCTTGAAAAAAACTTACCATTAATTTTTTCTTTTACTCTTGGGAACTAAAAGAAATCACAAGGAGGTAAGTCAGGGCTGTAGGGTGGGTGACTTAGAGCTTCAACACCAGATTCCTCAATAAATGCTTTTGTTCTAAGAGAGCTTGAAAAGCTTTTGGTACGCAACTGTAGTATACCATTCAGAGTTGAGTGACCTACAACATTAAAGCATAGACGTCGACAAATGTCCGCTCCGCGAAAAAAAACTAGCCACCATTTTTTTGCCGACGTTGCGAGGTCTTTGCTGTTTTGTCAGTAACTGTCCTTCTGAGTAGACCCATACCGATGATTGTCTTTTATTTTCCGGATCATATTGACAGATCCATGTCTCGTCACCAGTAATGATTTCTGAAACACGCCTAGATGCCTCGTTTTCAAAACGTAGACGCATTTCATGGCACCAATCGACAGGTGTTTGTTTTTCGCGTTCGGAGAGCAAACGAGGGGTCCATCGACAACAAAGCTTCCTCACTCCAAGACGTTGATGAAGGATTGTATGAATGCTCCCTGAACTAATGCCTATAATCTTTTCGATGTCCGTATTTGTGATTCGTGGGTCTTCTCGCACCTAAATTTCAGTAGTCCATACATTTTCTGCTGTTACTGCTATTTGCGAGGCCCCTGTTCTTTTGTCATTTTTAAGATTAATTTTACCCCTTTGGAATTCAGCAAACCACCTTAAAATTCTTGCGCGTGATGGAATTGAGTCCCTTAATGCTGATTGTAACCATTGTAAACTTAATTGTTCCAAAACCAAATTTAAAATCATAATATATCATAGCGCGCAAATGTTCACGGTTAAGATCCATCGTTTTAAATGAAAAGCGCGGGAAGCGTTGCAGGAAAATTAATGGAACTTTGTTTTTTTTTAATATTGAGTAATTGACTTATAGATTTATATTTTTAAATAAATTTGCTTTTAGGGAACATATATCACGGGTGCGTTCCATTTTTAAATTTCGAGCATCAAAAAACTTATTGAGTGACCTACGTATTACATCACTTTACGCTTTCATGAACTTAAGATTTGCTGATGCCATGTCTGTTCCCCGCCTTAAGATTAATGGCTTGCGTGTAGCTCCTATCTTTGCAACATTTAAATGGAGTTGAATATAATGAAATCAAAATACGAGTTTCAAATATTAATTTGAATTTAGAGATGAAAGCTTTAATGATTAGGAAGCCTTAATAGTTGGTTGATGACAGTATCAAATATTTACACCATAAAATATTGTTACATTAAAATTTAAAGCCGTACTATATAACGTTACTATGTATTGTTACGTGGCAGATCATATAATATAACTGGTAAACCTTGTTCCAGTAACTACGATATGCTATCGATACTCTTCTTTGCACATGCTTTGTTGCCTAACTTAAAGAAAGTAGTTTTTTTTCATATGTATATGAGTACATGTACATATTACTAGGAAGTATATTGATTTCTCACTTTTAACATCCAACCTACATACTTAATTGTAAAAAAAATGTCGCTTGTGCAGTTATAATAAAATATAACATATTTTTGCGATACATGTTTGAAATAACGAATAACTCAATTTGAAAGTAAATATAAGCATAAGATTGTGTGAAGATCGGAATTCAGGTGTAAGAGTATCCATCAACCTAAGTAAACAATCCCTTAGGTATCGTAAAAAAGTCAACTAAGGAAAATGTAGGAAAATCTTGAGGCACCCGACAGATGATGGAATAAACACGTTATAAATTATCCGACCTTGTCCATTAAGAAATACTCCTACCTACTTGGAGAAAATACTTTCATTAAATCTTTTGTCTATTTTTTATGTTTTGTTTAGTTAAAAAACAGTTTGCAAATAAAACACATTTAATTAACATTCATATGTTCACAGTACGGACGTACAAGTAACTTTAATCTTACTTTTTTTTTAAACTTAAAATATTATCTATGTATTATTAATAATATGTACCTAATCCATACAACATAAAAATTCTATGTCAGTAGTATCGAAATAACTTCCTTTTATTGTGTTCTGGAGGTTATTTGCTAATAATAAATAAATAATCATTTTAATTTTTTTTCTGTCTGTCTGTCCGAGCTAATCTTCGGAGTGGCTGAAATAATTATGAAGAAACTACACTAAAAGATAGAAAGCAGTGCCAGGAGTGATCTAGGCTACATATTATCCAAAATACTTAGATATTTTTATCATAACGTCATTAAACATATTTATGTAAAATCTAAATTTGCTGAGAGAAAGTACTGTGCCCAATCAAGATATATTATGCATAACTACTTAAATAAAAAATTAAACTTTCACCGGCTTAATTATCGCGAATGTAAAAAAATACTTACCGGCCATCTTAAAAAATTATCTTATCACACCACAGAAAACATTATAAATAATATAAATATATTTGTTTATCAGAATAGAATAGAATTAAATAAAATTACATAAAATAATAATAATAAAAATGCTTACACATATACATACTTACTAGGAGGCTCCAATTACTTTAATATTTAGCATGCCTTGAGAAAGAAATAAATGGATTTTTAATTTTTTTAATTTAATTTTAATTTTTTAATCTTATAATTGATAAAAATAAATTATTTGAAGCAAAAGTAAGTGCGGACCGCGAACTCAAAAGGTCGTCACTCCTAACACAAGCATTTTAGGCTTAACAGGAGTCGTTAAAGAAAATAATCTTAATGTTAATAGCATTACTAGTACACGTTTCATAAAAAAATGATTTTAAATGACTATCTCAAACCTAAATTACTCAAAATTAATAGCGTACTTAGTTCAGGCGGGTGCTAGTTATTTATGTTACTTATTGGATTTTATAAAGTAAAATCGAAAGATAAGTGCAATAATATAAGTGATAACGAAAGTAATAACTTTTTTGTATTATTTGTATGAACAAGAAAAAATAAAAAGTTATTACTTATCGTTATCACAGTTTTCTAAGCATATTAAATGTTTTAGAATTAATTAAAGCGCACAAAATAATTATGAAGTGACTAAAGCAAAATATATTTTTGAGAAAATATTATTCTTTATTAAGTACTTCTTTTCTCCAAAATAATTTTATTTCGTAACGAAGGAGCTACTAATTAAACAGCCTTATTGTACAAAGATTTGTCAAATTAAATATATCCTAACTCTCAGAGAATAAATAGTACGATTAATCTTATAATATATAAAGCAAGAACATTTTCCAATACTACCTAGTTTGAAGTTCGATTTTTACATTCTACCTCTTCATCATTATCAGTTTACGGTACTTTACTGCTTGTCATAGAATTATCTCTAGTACAATTTACTGACTTACTATTTTTTAGGGGGCTACAACTAAAAACTCTGTTTTATCTACCGTACTTACTACTGTTGGCTTTTATTGGTGTTCTTTTGGAATTTGAATAATTTTTTGCAGGGTAACAACTAAAAGGACTTAAGAATTCATTGCATCCTACCCCCAGAGTTTCTATAAAAGGAACATCTATAAACTTACATTTAAATAGCAAAAGCCTTAACAATGACTGATACTTCGAATATTATTTTTTTAAAATTTAAGAAAATTTAAAAACACGCTTTGGTCATGAGTTGTGAAGATTCTAGAGAGAATTATCAGGGTGATCCTACTCGGGATAATAAGATAAGGTTATTTAATTATTGTATTAACATCGGTCCAATTTTCAAGTCATTCCGCCGCCTACAAGATGGTGAAAATTACAAAGATATATAGATATGTTTTGTCAGGTCATAAGTTCTGTTAAAAACTTTTTATAAAATTAATGATATACTTTTTGATAATTATATAGACATAATATATTAAATAAAAGGTAATTTAATTAAGAATACAATTTTATTTACGTTATTCAAAATGCCCTCACCTATTTTGAATACATGCCTTTAATCGACGCGGCCAATCATCAATCGCAGCACGCACTACATTCATATATATTTCTGCCGCTGCTTTAGCCAAACATGCTCAGACAGATTCCAAATTCTGATGAGATTTATCGCAGACTTTCTCATACAAATGTTGCCATATCTTGTAACCCAGCAAGTTTAAATCTGGACCAGAAGAGTCTTCATGTCCGATAAAATTCCACGGGCGGTCAACCAGTTTTGCGTGCTTCGTGCACTATGAGCTGGTGCAGAGTCCTGTTGGAATATCCAATGTCTGTTTTTTAACATTGTTTGAAAAAGAGGTTCCACTATGTTTATTATGACGGGATTTTGGTACACCTCGGCACTGGTTTTTACACCTTTTTCACAGAAAAACACCTCAGTTAAGCCTAAATATGAGACTCCAAGCCAAACTATGAGTGACGAAGGATAATGTCCCCGTTGAACCCTCGGGATACGCGTGCTGGCTTCTTCACTGCTTTGGAAATGCACCTTATCATTTTGTTTATTATAACTTTCTTCGATGTTAAAAAATTTTTTGTCCGAAAATAAAATTTCGCGGCATTTTTTCCCACGTACCGTCTTAAAAAAGCGCGGAATCTCTCCAGCCTAATTTTTTAAAACGCTCGTTCAAAAAATGTCCGGTATTTTTAAGATAAGGTCTTAGTCTTAATTGATCTCTTCATTGATCACTCAAGATAAATCTCATGACTTCCTTGATACGCACCCTTAGTTGAAAAAGCAAAGTTATATAGAAAAGTCAAACGTAATACTCAGCATTAAATGTAAAATTCACATCCGTTTTAAATCATTTTTCGTTTTTGGTAACGCAAATTAAAAATTAAGATGTATATATTTAAATGTGAAGGGAAAATTTTGTACCGCTCGCACAGAGTAGAGATTGCCGCCAAAGAATTTCAAAATGTGGCCAACAAAATAATTATTAACAAATTGAGTGAATGAGCTGTAAAGCGTGTATGGAGTGTAGAGAGAAGGAGGACCATCTCTGTATATATGAAAAGTGTCCCTAAAAACGTGTCCAATAAGGGTGGCGCTGCAGTAGCATAGAATAAATTAAAAAGAACGCGAAAATTAATTAGAATAAAATGGAGAAATAAACAAATATCGACCAATCCGCTTGGTTTTGTACTACGTAAATAGTTGAGGTTTTGTATACTGGCATTTTACTAACTACTCTAGTCATGAATTTTTTTTAATATTTGAATTCAGCTGACTTCACTCCGATCACAACAGCTATATTCATATCGTAGTTTTTCAGACGCCAGCGCTATTGTGTTAGGTTTTGGAATATCTATTTTCAGTAAATAGTAGGATACTTTTTCAACTTTTGCGCTTTATATGGTTCTCCTTGTACTCTACACTCCATACTTATAGGCTGTAGTTTGCCATAGTTACCACGCTTTGTAGGCGGGTGGGCAACAGCAGTTTTTTTATAATTATTTTCTGTTGTTATCAGAAAGATCCATCTCCTGTTTTAGTTTCCTTCCATTGGCTCTTTCAGCTTATTTCGGCTATTTTTTTAACTAATACATGATTAGTAGAAAGCGGGCCATACTGGACATGAGTCTGAATTAGTACTACTTACTTATTTCTTTTGTTAAACGACAGTGCATCCACTGCTTTGATCCGATTATATGATAAAGGCAAGTATTACACTATTAGTATACGTATATAAAATGTGGAATTATTTGAAACAAATCTTTAATATAAAATTATAAACTTGTAACAATAGGTACCTGAACTAAGGCAATAGAAGCGTGGCTCTACCACGTGTAGATTTGACTGCATTGAAAACGTTTTATAATAAATTATACTATTTGCATTAGTATCTGTTAGATGTTTAAACATTACCTGCGTTAAGAATATATTTTATATCTTGAGTCTTAACATTTCAATTTATACACACAGAGTTATTAGTAGTGAAACCCAGATTTCCGTATTTACGTTGCTTCAGTCGTCTGGGCACCTCCCTTAATGCGAGTAATGACGTGTAATAACTATGGCAAATCAATCTCAAATATTTCAGTGTTGATTTGGTTTCCTAATTCAAGAGCGTTGCTACAATAAAAAAGGCTTTTGCGGAAAATTTAAACGTTTTTTATTAAGATAATAAAAATTAGATACTTTAATATTATTACGTTTTGTCTGCTTTGTCAATTTCTCCTACGAGTATATAGGTGCATACAGTGACATGTTTAGTTTCAAGTTACAATAAAAAAATTTTTCGTCTTCTTCAACTTCTTTTAGTGTACAGCTGGATATAAATCTCGAGCCATCTGACATACATTTTTGAAAGATATTCCAATACTCACCACGCGGTTACCGTTTAAACGAACCTACGCATCAGTAATGTTGCCATTAGTTTCTTGGATTTGGTTTTGGTAGTTTCGAATGGATTTTTCGCCATCCACTGGTCGCCACAGCCTCATTTATCAGTCAGCATGGCGCACTGCATACACCATTTACACTGAACTTATTAACTCACTGGTCTACCTACTCAGGGTGGTATGGGCAAATATTCCACGGCTGAGCAATGAGTTGCAACGTTGAGGGCCGTGGGTTAGAATCCCGCACGGAATTCTCGATGTTTGTCCTTGTGAATTTTATGTATATCAATTGCCCCCATAATCTTAGGAGAAAATCCTAGTGTGACACTCGAGAAAAAGAAAAAAGTGCACTGCTGAATATAGGTCTTCCTCAAAGATTGCCTCATTGGAGGCTTTTTGCCACAGTCGCCCCGCTTGGCAGGCGGGCGAAACCTGCAGTTTTTATTTATACTACTAATTATGAACAAGTGATTATGAAAGTTATTAAAATTTCGTTTCATTTGGAAAATTTATAAAAATATAAGCGTCCAACTGCAAGTTTTAGCATGTAAATATTATTTTTCATATTGAACAAAAAAACAGTTTTAAGTAGTATATTTTTATTTGAGGGCAAGACGGTGAGTGAACTCTACTCTAGTGCCTGTCTGACATCTATGTACTCACGTAGTGACTAATTTGAGCTGCATTGTTCCTTGGTAGCTTCCTCGCTTTTTTGAAACATTCACAGTTAATTTTTATTGACACAAAGGACATTGCTCTGCGCCCATACATTGTTCGCCCTGGAACCAAGAGCATCGGAAAATTATCTATTTTATTGTTGATCATTAGTAAATTCCTATTTGATCTTATTTTTATAGCGGACTAGCTGCATAATAGATATATTTCAAAAAAAGTATCAGATTTTGAGGTTATAATCGAACCACGAATATTACGGTTTGTCATTGATCCGAGTGATTTTTAACAAACTGAAAAACGATGTCCTAAAACGTTTAGCTATTTCTAGTACCTATCTACATAATTAGGTATGCAATTTTTGTTCTAAAGCCTAAGTGTATGTAAGTGCAACGTATAAATACATAGAATGTAGTTAACAAACCTGCTTTCTGAGCATGGTTTTGAAATGAGAGATAATGTTTGTGTGTATTAATGTAAAAATAAAAATATATTTATATAATGGCTCTTAGCATTTAGATGTTGTCATTAGCATATACGGTACGGTAAGATACCTAGTACCTAAATGTAGGATTTAGGCTGTCAGTCACGCCGCTAGACATGCCGTCGAACAGCGAGCGTATCAACCACGGTTTCAACCAAGTTTCAACAGCGCGCGCATGAACAGCGTTAATATTATAGACTACTACTATCTAGTACATTTGCAAGCGTGTGCGTCTGGACAGCGGTGTTCAAACGCGTGACTATGAAACCAGCCCTACCGACTTAGTACATAATTGGTAGTATAAGTTGTTTTTACACGTACATTATTAACTTATTATGTTTGAATTAGAAATAAAACACAGATTAATTTCATGTTTATTGTTCATTTTCTAAATTGAAAATAAGAATATTATTTTGATGTCTCGTAAAGCTCAAGTATCAAATAATGGTCATAACATGGGCGCAGCAACCGATGGTTCTGCGTACAACGATGCAATTACAGCAATATTGCACGATTGCTTCTCTGTTCATCTTTAAACAATATTGTACCACCAGCAGAGCCGCTATTTACACAAAATACACTTTCCATTGCGTATGCGTAAGTCCGTTTATGAATGCTAGGTTATCGTTTGAGTGGTACACAGTTCCAAAAATCACAGCAAGGAAGTCGTTCTTGAAAGCAATCAGAGTCCGTTAAAATAGCCAAGTCGTAATGTTCAATATATAGTCCCGAAAGTCACCACAACACCGATACAATTATGTACAAAGACAATTACATTTGCAAACGACGCCAACCAATGTAACTTTGACAGAATTAGAGGTGACGGTACAAAGTAGGCATGTCCATTTGAAATCGTTTAATCGATTGTTTATAGTATTAGAATCGATTTTCCAGATCGATATAGATCTGAAGAATCCTTGTCCGATGTCGATACAGAAACCTCTCGAATCGGACTTATTCAAGAACTAGCTATATTTCAAACGATTCATGAAATACTTTTGCATAGTTGGAACATCTGTTCCTTGTGACAGACAGAAAAACTGTTCTGTTCTGGGTTCGATCCCAGGGTCGGGCAAATTATTATTGGGTTTTTATAACTTGAAGTTCCCAGTAGTAGCACGGAGTCTGGTTTTGTGTCCGGTGTTTGGCAATACGCGCATCCCCTATTACATGGGATGTATAACATAACAGTACTTACACACCTCTACCTACTCCTTCTGGAAAATACTGGCGTAATGTTATGTTTATTAATTTAATGATTTTTTTATACAGTTACTTGTATTTATGATAAGTTATCGTCAATAATGTTCTATGTCTATATTAGGCATGTTTGAAAATGTCGCGAATTATCAAAAATAGATCTGTTAATGCTTGATTTAATCGAGAATCGATTCTAGTATGTTCGATTTGCATCGATTTGGAGATCGTATTTTTTCATGAGAGACTGACAAGTGACCATTTAGTGACATCAAAAATAGGAGCGCCAAATACGATACGACTTATGAATATTTCCTAAGATTTATTATAGCCGTACGTTACAAACAGTATACCATCTATATAGTATATATCATCTTTTGTCATACAATAATATTAATACCATAACAATGTCCTACTTTACTTATAATAACACGTACGTCTCTACTTCTTCCATACTTGCAACAATATTAATAATAATATCTGTATCTAGTCTGCAATATTGCTCTTTTTAAAAAAACACATTTATAATTAATGCAGTAACGATAACAGTTTTTTTTAAATTAATTGTCGTAAACTCGTAAGTTATCGGTTAGTTAGACGTAAAATATACTCCTGTCTAAATGATCATTAGAAAATCCTGAATAATTATCTTTACGAATATTTTTCTTCAGCAATATTTTAACTACCTATTCAAAATCGAGTATGACATTCAATAGGTATAGTAGGTTTTTAAAATTATACTTGTAGGGAATAACATAAAAGAATATAAAGAAATGATAATATAATATTTTTATTGTAGCTTCTTTTAGCAACTTTATTCGAAATAAATTAAAATGTAATTCAGATTAAAAAATATACAACAGTTCATTAAAAATTCAATAATCAATTACAATCGATTGGGCATCCCTAATCATTTTTCGACACCACATGATGTTTGGCGAAGATGGCGGCGATTAATGTTATTAGTCGAATATAATACTTTTAATGTTCATTTTTGAATGCAGCTAGTCCGTGTTATAAAAGTATTTGCAACTAATATAATAAAATAGAAAATTAATTATCGTGTATGTCCGATACTTTTATTACACAGGGCGGTTTTGGACATTGTCCTTTATGAACTTCAAGTTAATAAAACCTAGTTTCATTGTCACATTGTATATTTTACAAATATTTAATTCAAACCAATGATAAGCCAATAAAAAGCTAAAAGTACAGGCTTTTTTGTGTGAGTTTTTGGACCAAGGAAATTATTAATAGTGCTGCCCTAATACGTTTTGATGGACTTCACTTGTCTATTGTTTCCTCACAGTTTCATTCACCACCGAGTATCTGGTAAATCAGCACTTAAAATTATTGCATTTATCATATTCTTTGGTGCTGGCGGGGAACAATCAAAGGTTGCTCGCGTTATTAAGGTCGGCGCATCCCAAGAGTTTTAGAGCCTGAGCTATATCTCACTTAATAATATCCAATGTTGACTAAAATTACTAAACGTAGTCAACTCGTCAATATATTTTAAAATAATGTCTATTTAGTTTTGTGTAGAAATCTGTTATATTTTTTATTGTTTAGAAAATTTTATGATCGTTAAAATTATCTTATGATTTAATTGGCTCAAAAGTCGCAGATCACTGTTAGACTACGAGTACATTGAAAAATCAAGGTAGTAGTTTAATTCTTCCGTTTTCTTAACTTAATTGACATTGTATTACATTACAAGACTATTGCAAGACACAGCTCTCCTGGAAAGAATATCTAAAGAACGATTTTAAACCACATCTATCCATTATTGCACCGCATGTATTTGTGTTATCTTTATCTATTTAGGGTCTTTGTTCCCGAGCAGATATGTCAGCCCCATCATACCTTAATCTTAGTTACACAATTGCGCATGCATCATTAGGCAATGCTGCTCCACTGCACTGTTCCCCGGTGCGCTTTTTGATACGAGATTGTCATTTTCGATCAATCTTTCTTACATAAACTGATTGATTCTACGAACTACATATAGTATGGCCGACTCTTTGTTACATCAGTTTACTGATGCGCTGACTGCACTGCATATATTCGTTTCTGATTTCTGTCTTACAAAAAAACTTTGTTTTTTTTATTATTTAATTACACTTCTAACTAATACTCAGAATTTATTAAAAATTACACTCACGTAACCTTGAATTGACACATTCAAATGTAGTCGAAGAACGTTACTTGATTTACTTGATTAGAGTATTTTATGAATAAAATTGTTAATTTTTAGCGTTAATAAGGATCTAACAGTAAAAAAAGAAAAATTATAATGATATCATTACGAGAGCTTCGCGACAATGGCACCCCGCGCACTAGGCAGGCCGAAATATTTGAGCAGCCACTTCTAAGCAGCCAATGGACGGCGATTTGTGACCCTTTCTTCGAGGGATATGGACGTAGAAGAACTTGTAATTTTGTGCGTATTTCGTAAAAAACGCCAAGCTAAAAGACATTCAATGCATCCTTTTTTTCTAGAACGGCACTCAAAAGGCTTATTTCATACCTGTTTTAAAGATGTTCGTGAATACCCATACCGGTTTTTTAACTACATAAGAATGTCAGTGCAATCATTTGATAACCTTTTGGAAAATATAAGAAATTCAAGCAAGGGCACTGATACTCCCATAGATATATCCCATATTGCTTTACGGTTTTCAATTTCACGAACAAATTTCTCAGTGTCAAAAGCCATTTTGTAATTTCTGAACACAAAATACGCCTGGCTGCTGCGACAAGTGCGCGGTGACTGACGGCAGCCACATACATTTGCCCTGCTCGCTCTGGCTGCGCACAGCCAACGGGCTGCCGTGCAATCGGACGCGCTTTTATGGCTGCCGCAGCCGGGAGTTCGTGGCTGCTTGTTGCGCGAGCTCCCATACACCGTCATATGTTCGACAGGCTGCCGCAGCCTGGCTGCCGCAGCCAGGCTGACTAGTGTGCGGGGGACTAAACTTAAAATACAGTCCTCGGAGACAATGAATCCTTGGGCTCGTTTCCCGGCGCGTTGCCGACTTTTTTCTCTACTCGTGGCCGCAACCCTCTACCTCCACAATCTAATTACAGCAGTAAATAACTCATTCTGTCACAGGTCCAAATATATGCACCTGGTATATTTCACATATATTTAATTGATCAATATATGTTACATTGAATAGTTAAATTAAATGTTTGTAACACAAATCATATTTATAAAAACGGCAATGTTAAAATCGAAATATATTATATGATTTGTTTAAACTATTGTGAATTGTGTAACCTTCTTCCTTACTCATATAATTTTGCCATTATGTGATAAAAGGTGTTAATCTTTTCCGTGAATGTCATACAAACATTAAGGAAATTTCCCACTAGGTCTTGTAATTTCAGAAAGATTGACGGTATCTTCAGCATCAGAAAGCACAGTCAAAGATGCGACACGAAATTGTTTTTCTTTATTTTATAGAATAAGTGTAACAAACGAGCACACAATTCACCTAATGGTAAGTGGATGCTGTAGGCCATAGACACCTACATTTGTCCTCAATTGAGAATCAAAATACATTGTATTTTGTGTATAACCTTGTCAACTCCGAAGACTGAGAAGGAATGCCTCGATTTCAGTGAAAAGGGTATCAGGTACTCTACACTTATTATACGAAACACAAGCATTAAGCTGCTATTTTACGCTGGTATTCAGTGAGAGCGTCGTTCTTCTTCGGTCGAGCGGACCCATTCGTACCATAACCATAATAGCTGCAGCGTGGCTCTACCACGTACAAAACTCCGAAAGAAAACTTACCGAAGCTGTCTGCAACCTAGATATTCAAAGATATACGAATATAACCAAGATTTTATTTTCAATAGAATATATTTTGCCACACATCCTTATCATGAATTACAATCGTTTCGATTGATTTAAATTTTTAAACCACGGATTTTTAAATTCGTTAACGAAAGTAAAATTTTAAACTTGTAATATTTTACATTAGCCATACTGGATTATTCACAAAGTAATAAATTAGATTTTATCGAGAACAAAGGCCATTAACGAACCACGTGTTCTCTTATCGTGATTCTAGTTAAATTATTGCTATCCAGAGCACTAGAGTAGAAAATACTTTGATGTATAATATGTACCCATTCATAAACATGATTTTATTTCTGTTTTGTTCTAAAATGAGATTAGTTGTATAGTATTACTTCTTTTTTTTAATAAAAGTGTTATGGCACATGTAACATTTCAAGTACGTAGGACATTCAATAAGTTTTAAGATACACAAAAAGTAATCTAGATACTATTAATATTTATTTTACATACAAAGTTCCATACGTCCAAACCAACTCTGAAAACACTTTTGCCAGTCTTGATCTGACAGGTCGGAAATCGCTTCTTCGTAGGCAGCCACGGCTTCTTCGGCGCTTGAAAAAAACTTACCTTTTATTTTTTCTTTGACTCTTGGGAACTAAAAGAAATCACAAGGAGGTAAGTCAGGGCTGTAGGGTGGGTGACTTAGAGCTTCAACACCAGATTCCTCAATAAATGCTTTTGTTCTAAGAGAGCTTGAAAAGCTTTTGGTACGCAACTGTAGTATACCATTCAGAGTTGAGTGACCTACAACATTAAAGCATAGACGTCGACAAATGTCCGCTCCGCGAAAAAAAACTAGCCACCATTTTTTTGCCGACGTTGCGAGGTCTTTGCTGTTTTGTCAGTAACTGTCCTTCTGAGTAGACCCATACCGATGATTGCCTTTTATTTTCCGGATCATATTGATAAATCTATGTCTCGTCACCAGTAATGATTTCTGAAACACGCCTAGATGCCCCGTTTTCAAAACGTAGACGCATTTCATGGCACCAATCGACAGGTATTTGTTTTTCGCGTTCGGAGAGCAAACGAGGGATCCATCGACAACAAAGCTTCCTCACTCCAAGATGTTGGTGTAGGATTGTATGAATGTTTCCTGAACTAATGCCTACAATCTTTTCGATGTCCGTATTTGTGATTCGTGGGTCTTCTCGCACCTAAATTTCAGTAGTCCATACATTTTCTGCTGTTACTGCTATTTGCGGGGCCCCTGTTCTTTGGTCATCTTTAAGATTAATTTTACCCCTTTTGAATTCAGCAAACCACCTTAAAATTCTTGCGCGTGATGGAATTGAGTTCCCTAATGCTGATTGTAACCATTGTAAACTTAATTGTTCCAAAACCAAATTTAAAATCATAATATATCATAGCACGCAAATGTTCACGGTTAAGATCCATCGTTTTAAATGAAAAGCGCGGGAAGCGTTGCAGGAAAATTAATGGAACTTTGTTTTTTTTTTAATATTGAGTAATTGGCTTATAGATTTATATTTTTAAATAAATTTACTTTTTAGGAACATATATCACAGGTGCGTTCCATTTTTAAATTTCGAGCATCTTAAAACTTATTGAGTGACCTACGTATTACATCACTTTCCTTTTTCATGAACTTAAGATTTGCTGATGCCATGTCTGTTCCCCGCCTTGAGATTAATGGCTTGCGTGTAGCTCCTATCTTTGAAACATTCAAATGGAGTTGAATATAATGAAATCAAAATACGAGTTTCAAATATTACTTTGAATTTAGAGATGAAAGCTTTAATGATTAGGAAGATTTAATAGTTGGTTGATGACAGTATTAAATATTTACACCATAAAATATTGTTACATTAAAATTTAAAGCCGTACTATATAACGTTACTATGTATTGTTACGTGGCAGATCATATAATATAACTGGTAAACCTTGTTCCAGTAACTACGATATGCTATCGATACTCTTCTTTGCACATGCTTTGTTGCCTAACTTAAAGAAAGTAGTTTTTTTTCTCATATGTATATGAGTACATGTACATATTACTAGGAAGTATATTGATTTCTCACTTTTAAAATCCAACCTATGTACTTAATTGTAAAAAAATGTCGCTAGTGCAGTTATAATAAAATATAACATATTTTTGCGATACATGTTTGAAATAACGAATAACTCAATTTGAAAGTAAATATAAGCATAAGATTGTGTGAAGAGCGGAATTCAGGTGTAAGAGTATCCATCAACCTAAGTAAACAATCCCTTAGGTATCGTAAAAAAGTCAACTAAGGAAAATGTAGGAAAATCTTGAGGCACCCGACAGATGATGGAATAAACACGTTATAAATTATCCGACCTTCTCCAATAAGAAATACTCCTAACTACTTGGAGAAAATACTTTAATTAAATCTTTTGTCTATTTTTTATGTTTTGTTTAGTTGGAAAACAGTTTGCAAATAAAACACATTTAATTATTATTCATATGTTCACAGTACGGACGTACAAGTAACTTTAATCTTACTTTTTTTTTTACTTTATAATATTATCTATGTATTTATAATAATATGTACCTAATCCATACAACATAAAAATTGTATGTCAGTAGTATCGAAATAACTTCCTTTTATTGTGCTCTGGAGGTAATTTGCTAATAATAAATAAATAATCATTTTAATTTTTTTTCTGTCTGTCTGTCCAAGCTAATCTTTGGAGTGGCTGAAATAATTATGATGAAACTGCACGAAAAAATAGAAAGCAGTGCCAGGAGTGATCTAGGCTACATATTATCCCAAATACTTAGATATTTTTATCATAACGTCATTAAACAAATTTATGTAAAATCTAAATTTGCTGCGAAACAGTACTGTGCCCAATCAAGATATACGTATAATTACTTAAATAAAAAATTAAACTTTCACCGGCTTAATTATCGCGAATGTAAAAAAATACTTACCGGTCTTTAAAAATTATCTTATCACACCACAGAAACGTTCTACGTCACGGAATTAAATAATATATTTGTATATCAGAATAGAATAGAATTAAATAAAATTACATAAAATAATAATAATAAAAATGCTTACACTTTTAAGCACCTACAATCACACGTACACACATACACTCACACACAAACACACACACACACTCACACACACACACACACACACACACACACAGACACACACACACACATACACACACCTATAATCTTAATGTTAATACCATTACTAGTACATGTTTCATAAAAAAAATGATTTTTAATGACTATCTCAAATCTAAATTACTCAAAATTAATAGCGTAGTTAGTCCAGGCGGGTGCTAGTTATTTATGTTACTTATTGGATTTTATAAAGTAAAATCGAAAGATAAGTGCAATAATATAAGTGATAACGAAAGTAATAACTTTTTTGTATTATTTGTATGAACAAGAAAAAATAAAAAGTTATTACTTATCGTTATCACAGTTTTCTAAGCATATTAAATGTTTTAGAATTAATTAAAGCGCACAAAATAATTATGAAGTGACTAAAGCAAAATATATTTTTGAGAAAATATTATTCATTATTAAGTACTTCTTTTCTCCAAATTAATTTTATTTCGTAACGAAGGAACTACTAATTAAACAGCCTTGTTGTACAAAGATTTGTCAAATTAAATATATCCTAATTCTCAGAGAATAAATAGTACGATTAATCTTATAATCTTATATCTCTCGAAGAGGGTAGGGTCAAAAGTACTCGGATACCTAGACGTGCATGTATGAAGAAGATAATAAATCTGAAAGAAGCGAAAGGGGTATGTAAGGATCGTGACACTTGGCGATCTGTTCTCTCTGGCTACCCCGTCAGGGATTGTGCGTGAAGATAAGTAAGTAAGTAATCTTATAATATATAAAGCAAGAACATTTTCCAATACTACCTAGTTTGAAGTTCGATTTTTACATTCTACCTCTTCATCATTATCAGTTTACGGTACTTCACTGCTTGTCATAGAATTATCTCTAGTACTATTTACTGACTTACTACTTTTTAGAGGGCTACGACTAAAAACTCTGTTTTATCTACTTTACTTGCTACTGATGGCTTTTATTGGTGTTCTTTTAGAATTTGAATAACTTTTTGCAGGATAAAAACTAAAAGGGCTTAAGAATTCATTGCATCCCACCCCCAGAGTTTCTATAGAAGGAACATCTATAAACTTTCATTTAAATAGCAAAAGCATTGACAACGACTGATACTTCGAATATCGATTTTTATTAAAATAATAATATTAAAATTTAAGAAAATTTAAAAACACATTTTGGTCATGAGCGGTGATGATTCTAGAGAGAATTATCAGGGTGATCCTACTCGGGATAATAAGATAAGGTTATTTAATTATTGTATTAACATCGGTCCAATCTTCAAGTCATTCCGCCGCCTACAAAATGGTGAAAATTACAAAGATATATAGATTTTTTTTTTTTTTATAGGAGAGGGGGCAAACGAGCATGCGGCTCACCTGATGGTAAGTGACTACCGCCGCCCATGAACAACCGCAACACCAGGGGAATTGCAGATGCGTTGCCGGCCTTTTAAAAAGGAGTAGGCTCTTTTCTTGAAGGTCCCTAAGTCGTATCGGTCCGGAAAAATCCCTGGTGGTAAACTATTCCACAAGGAAGTTGTGCGAGGAAGAAAACATCTTCTAAATCGCACAGTGGTGGACCGCCAATCATCCAGATGGTGTGGATGGTATCGGGAGTTCTGCCGCGATGTGCGTTCGTGAAATTTGGCGGCTGGGATTAATCCGAACAATTCCTCAGAGCACTCCCCATGGTAGATGCGAAAGAAAATGCAAAGAGATGCAACATCTCTTCGCAGTGCCAATGAATCGAGCCGATCGGAAAGGGCTCGGTCGTCGACGATTCGAGCCGCTCTGCGCTGGATGCGGTCAAGTGGAAGGAGCTGGCACTGGGGAGCCCCTGCCCAGAGATGGGAACAGTATTCCATGTGAGGCCGAACCTGCGCCTTGTAAAGTTGCAGGCGGTGTGCCGGCATAAAATACTGTCCCGCTCTGCTGAGCACGCCAAGCTTTTTAGAGGCCAATTTGGCCTTCTCTTCCAAGTGACCACGAAACTGCACGTCACTCGATATGTCGACTCCGAGGATACCGATACTGGCTGAGGCAAGAAGGGGAGTGCCTTGAAACTGAGGAGATACGACAAAGGTGTTCTTTTTAGCGGTAAACGCGCAAACTTGTGTCTTCTGAGGATTAAACTGGACTAGATTTAGTCGCCCCCAATCCGAGACTTTGTCAAATACTTTTTATAAAATTAATGATATACTTTTTGATAATTATATAGACATTAAATATTAATTAAAAGGTAATTTAATTTAGAATACAATTTTATTTACATTATTCAAAATGCCCTCACCTATTTTGAATACATGCCTTTAATCGACGCGGCCAATCATCAATCGCAGCACGCACTATATTCATATATATTTCTGCCGCTGCTTTAGCCAAATATGCCCAGACAGATTCCAAATTCTGATGAGATTTATAGCAGACTTTCTCATCCAAATGTTGCCATATCTTGTAACCCAGCGAGTTTAAATCTGGACCAGAAGAGTCTTCATGTCCGATAAAATTCCACGGGCGGTCAACCAGTTTTGCGTGCTTCGTGCACTATGAGCTGGTGCAGAATCCTGTTGGAATATCCAATGTCTGTTTTTTAACATTGTTTGAAAAAGAGGTTCCACTATGTTTATTACGACGGGATTTTGGTACACCTCGGCACTGGTTTTTACACCTTTTTCACAGAAAAACACCCCAGTTAAGCCTAAATATGAGACTCCAAGTCAAACTATGAGTGACGAAGGATAATGTCCCCGTTGAACCCTCGGGATACGCGTGCTGACTTCTTCACTGCTTTGGAAATGCACCTTATCATTTTGTTTATTATAACTTTCTTCGATGTTAAAAAATTTTTTGTCCGAAAATAAAATTTCGCGGCATTTTTTCCCACGTACCGTCTTAAAAAAGCGCGGAATCTCTCCAGCCTAATTTTTTAAAACGCTCGTTCAAAAAATGTCCGTCCTTTTTAAGATAAGGTCTTAGTCTTAATTGATCTCTTCATTGATCACTCTTTTGACCGCGGTTTTGCTTAGGCCCATCTAAAGAGCTAAGATTTTTTGTTCACTGCTTTGATGATCGCGGGTGTCCTAACTGTACGAGGTCGGTCGGTCCTCTTACGATCTTCGAAGCTTCAATATTCAGTGAATCGTTTGATAGTGCGATAAACAAATCGTAGGGTTATTTTAAATTTTTGTAGAATATTGAAAATCTCTTTTCTAACCACAGCGGTGCAAACGCGATAACCGCTACTTTATCTTCTTTCTTCGACCACTCCATATTTGAAAATGAATTAAAATTAACGTCTTTTTCATTTTCGTCAAACGATATATTTTTAAAATTGGCGAAGTTAATCCAGCCAGTATTCAAAAAATTTAAATAATAAGGTTTTGACAGAACTTATGACCCGACTTAGTATATAGGTGAAGCTAATAAAATCGTGTTAAAAAAGGCCCTGTTAAGTTAATGAAACTGTAAAACAGTGTTTTTTTAAAATGAATTGTAAAACTTGTGCATATAGTTATTTCAAAAACGTCTTCGTAAAGATTTATTAAAATACCAGCTTCTCCCTGCGACTTCTCCCGCGTGGAATTTATAACGATTTATTACGATATTTTTTTACGTGACACCCTCATTAATTTCTTAAATAAAAGTACTTTACGAGTATGTTACTTCCTATAACATCAGCTATCTGCCAGTGAAAAACCCGTCAAAATCGGTCCAGCCGTTTCAGAGATTAGCTGCAACAAACAGACAGACAGACGGACAGAGAAAACATTTTTTTAAATTGTTTTTATAAGTACCGTATCTACCTTCATATACATTTAATAAAAAGCTGTTATTTTGACATTACAAACAAACACTTCAATTTTATTTATTAATAATAAACCCACTACCCCCAGATCATTCTGTTGTTGTCGAAAAAGGCGAAGACGGGACATAAAACAAGAGATAGAGAACAGCATCTTCCTGCCAAGCGTGACAACAATGACAAATATGTTTAGGTGTAAGCTTTGATAGGCTGATGATAATTAATTAATATTAGTATATATTAGTCAAAGAGGAACTTATAATCTGAGTAAAAGTCGTTTTCTTAACATTATTAATTGTAACATAAATTATGAGGTCAGGTTTATTTAAAATGTTCGTAAATATAGGAGTCCTTACTACAGGTGAGTCTCATTCCCAGTTGCGCACTGTTTTATTCTTGCTTGTCAGTAACCATGAGGATTATGATGATAAACCAGATTATTTCACATATGTATAATGTGAATACATCTATGTCCACAAGTGAGAAAAGCTTCATGTTATAACAAAAAAGTCCAAAACATAACTGGCCCCAACAAAAACACACGTTGATGAAAAAACTTTATGAAAGAGGGTCAGAATTCAGTGTCAGGGGCAAACAAGCTCCAGGGGTAGATCATAAATTACCTTAAAATGTATCATTGATACCTACCTACCTACGCCATAATTGCTAGTTAATAAAGATTTCAATAAATTTGCATTATAATATAAATAAAGATAAATTACAGACTTTAATATAATAAAAAATTATTAACATTGTGACAAAAATTTAAACGACAAAGTAATTAAAACAATTCTTGATTAAATTTAGTCTATAATCATAATAGTTAACAGCCTTCGTAAGTCCACATAAGGATATTGATTTTTTCTTTAACTTTAAATATATTTGAGCTTTTTGTTCTTCGATATATCCTAAAATGACTAAGAAAGTACAAAACTTTAGCATAAAGTGAGGCAACATATCGAAAAAGTAAATTGAATTCTCCCCTAGTAGAACGGAGGTATATCGCGAAGATAAATCTCATGACTTCCTTGATACGCACCCTGAGTTGAAAAAGCAAAATTATATAGAAAAGTCAAACGTAATACTCAGCATTAAATGTAAAATTCACATCCGTTTTAAATCATTGGTCGTTTTTTGTAACGCAAATTAAAAAGTAATATGTATATATTTATATGTGAAGGGAAAATTTTGTACCGCTCGCACAGAGTAGAGATTGCCGCCAAAGAATTTCAAAATGTGGCCAACAAATTAATTATTAACAAATTGAGTGAATGAGCTGTGAAGTTTGATATCCAGTGTTTCTTTTTCAATAGTATTTCTTATTTTGATTATTAAATATATGTGTTAATGTGCACTGCACATTAATTTTGCTTTGCTTTTTCAACTGAAAGCATAGATTGTATATCCTGAGAGTTGAAATTGAAATACAATGTACAAACTTAAAAATTAATGAATTACGGTCAAATTTACACGGCCACTCATTGAACGCTGGTAATTATAAAACATGGTATTTTAAAGGATTCGTGACCTTATTTCGAACATCTGTTTTTATTGTAGATATCTTGGCGTGTGTTGTGCGTGTGTGTTTCAACACTCATTACTTAAAATTAACTTAGCTCACCTTTAAAATTTAACTAAAAATGCAAAATTTACCTATAATATAATATAATATAATAGCATATGCTCATTAGTAAGAGGCCTACAGGGGTAATTTTTTACTTACATCTTGCTATTATACGTAACATTAACGATAACATTATATACCGATAACGATATATACGTGGTAAAGTCAGGCTGAAACTATAATATAATGGCTGCAGCATCAATAGGTCGGGACGACCGGGGAGGCACCACGCTCATACGCAATACCAACATTACTATAGCAGCTAAACGCGACTTTGTTTCACATGGTTGTAAAGAACCGGACACCCTTTTTGATTCTAACAAGGCATTCTATCTTAGTCATCAAGGGCGACAGAGCGTCTACATTTCCATTCTTAATCAAGGATAGATGTGGGTGTCTACGAGTCACAGTATTCACTTACCATCAGGTGGACTATATGCTGATTAGTCCCTTTAATTTACAATGAAGAAGAGGGAAGAAAATTGGCTTCGATAAGCTAATATTCTAGTTTGGTAAGTATTAGTGGCTTGGAGCTGGAGAAAGGGGCATACTGTAAAAATCTCACATCAATCGAAAAAAAATTTCAACTATGTGATGGTGTATTAACGAGATAATTTACTAGGATCTTCCGTCAACTAACATCATTCTATTCTATTCTATCACGGCAAATATTTGCTATGAAAAACTGGACAATGTAATACCGTATACTATTACTAGAACGAAGTGTGAAATATGGGTAAATCAGGAATGTCTAGAACAGGTAAATGAAATTGTATACTTGGGGAGTGCTTTTAGCCGGGATTGAAGATGTGATTTAGATGTGGACAGGCGTGTCGCTGCCGGGAACAAAGTCAATGGTGCCCTGACTGCGTTAGTCAAAAGGCAAGGCTTGGTGAAGAGTGCACGCCTTGCAATACATAACGCAGTGTTGGTACCGACTTTATTATATGGCAGCGAAACCTGGGTATGCCAGAAGAAGCATAAAAGCAAGTTGAATGCAGTGGAGATGCGATCTCTTCGTAAAATGTGCGGGGTTACCATGGCCGACCGAAAGCGAAACGAAGAGATTCGCAATATGGCAGGTTTGAAAGATGACCTTATCACGAAAATTGATAAGGGCGTGCTTCGGTGGTTTGGGCACGTTGAGCGAATGAGTGAAGACCGAATGGTGAAGAAAATATATAGCGCGAAAGTTAATTTTAAAAGGTGTCGAGGTAGACCGAGACTAACTTTCGAAGACCATGTGAGCAAATTGCTCGAAGAGGGTAGGGTCAAGAGTACTCGGATACCTAGACGTGCATGTATGAAGAAGATAATGAATCTGAAAGAAGCGAAAGAGGTATGTAAGGATCGTGACACTTGGCGATCTGTTCTCTCTGGCTACCCCGTCAGGGATTGTGCGTGAAGATAAGTAAGTAAGTAAGTAAGTAAGTATTTACATGTTGATCCTACTTTGACCGTACGTAACAAGTTACTCGCAAAAAATACTTTCACTCGGCGGGGATGTCCCTCTTCGCCTAACGTTTGAGCAAAGGCGTAAAATTATTACGAGGACGTCATTACAAATGAGAAACAATTTAATTTAGTTTTCAGTTATGCATTCATAGTTAATTACAGCGTATCAACTTTCACTGCCGTACATAGGCCTCCTTCACTGATTGCCTTATAGGTATGGAGTATAGAGAGAAGGAGGACCATCTCTATATATGAAAAGTGTCCCTAAAAACATGTCCAATAAGGGTGGCGCTGCAGTAGCATAGGATAAATTTAAAAGAGCGCGAAAATTAATTAGAATAAGATGGAGAAATAAACAAAGACCGACCAATCCGCTTGGTTTTGTACTACGTAAATAGTTGAGGTTTTGTATACTGGCATTTTACTAACTACTCTAGTCATGAAATTTTTTAAATATTTGAATTCAGCTGACTTCACTCCGTTCACAACAGCTATCTTCATATCGTAGTTTTTCAGACGCCAGCGCTATTGTGTTAGGTTTTGGAATATCTATTTTCAGTAAATAGTAGGATACTTTTTCAACTTTCGCGCTTTATATGGTTCTCCTTGTACTCTATACTCCATACTTATAGGCTGTAGTTTGCCATAGTTACCACGCTATGCAGGCGGGTGGGCAACAGCAGTTTCTTTTTTTATTAATTTCTGTTGGTATCAGAAAGATCTCTTTCAGCTTATTTCGGCTATTTTTTTAACTTATACATGATTAGTAAAAAGCGGGCCATACTGGACATGAGTCTGAATTAGTACTACTTACCTATTTCTTTTGTTAAACAACAGTGCATCCACTGCTTTGATCCGATTATATGATAAAGGCAAGTATTACACTATTAGTATACGTATATAAAATGTGGAATTATTTGAAACAAATCTTTAATATAAAATTATAAACTTGTAACAATAGGTACCTGAACTAGGGCAATAGAAGCGTGGCTCTACCACGTGTAAATTTGACTGCATTGAAAACGTTTTATAATAAATTATACTATTTGCATTGGTATCTGTTAGATGTTTAAACATTACCTGCGTTAAGAATATATTTTATATCTTGAGTCTTAACATTTCAATTTAAACACACAGAGTTATTAGTAGTGAAACTCAGATTTCCGTATTTACGTTGCTTCAGTCGTCTGGGCACCTCTCTTAATGCGAGTAACGACGCATAATAACTATGGCAAAGCGATCTCGAATATTTCAGTGTTGATTTGGTTTCATAATTCAAGAGCGTTGCTACAATAAAAAAGGCTTTTGCGGAAAATTTAAACGTTTTTTATAAAGATAATAAAAATTAGATACTTTAATTTTATTACGTTTTGTCTGCTTAGTCAATTTCTCCTACATAGGTACATACAGCGACATGTTTAGTTTCAAGTTCCAATAAAAAATTTTTTCGTCTTCTTCAACTTCTTTTAGTGTACAGCTGGATATAAATCTCGAGAGAATGACATAAATTTTTGAAAGATATTCCAATGGTGAGTATTTACGCGGTTACCGTTTAAACGAACCTACGCTTCAGTAATGTTGCCATTAGTTTCTAGGATTTGGTTTTGGTAGTTCCGAATGGATTTTTCGCCATCCACTGGTTGCCACAGCCTCATTTATCAGTCAGCATGGTGCACTGCATACAGCATTTACACTGAACTTATTAACTCACTGGTCTACCTACTCAGGGTGGTATGGGCAAATATTCCACGGCTGAGCAATGAGTTGCAACGTTGAGGGCCGTGGGTTAGAATTCCGCACGGAATTTTCGATGTTTGTCCTTGTGAATTTTATGTATATCAGTTGCCCCATAATCCTAGGAGAAAATCCTAGTGTGACACTCGAGAAAAAGAAAAAAGTGCACTGCTGAATATAGGCCTTCCTCAAAGATTGCCTCATTGGAGGCTTTTTGCCACAGTCGCCCCGCTTGGCAGGCGGGCACCTGCAGTTTCAAATTTACGTCGAAATCTTACTTTGTTCCGTTCAATAGACAAAAAATGTTAACTTTCATTTAAATGAAATAAATATTACTTTGTGTGTTGTTAGTAATAGAGAATCTAAAAACTTCAAAATATTTATATTATCCCTATATACAAAAGCCAATTGTTGTCCGTTAGTCTCGAAAAAACTTGATAATGGCTGGACCTATTTTGATGAAATTATTGTATGTGTTTGAGTGGGTTCTGGATAGTTTAGATTCATAATTGGACCCGGTAGGTGGCGCTGTTGTTGAGATACAGAAATCAGGCCCTGGCGGATTGCTGGTTTTAAATGAATAAGGATCTATATTATGCCAAGATATAACATAAATGAAGGAACACCTTACTTTCAAAGTCTAAATACGGTTATGAACTTCAATAAAGTTTTCTTCGTTGTACCACCTAAGAATTTAAAGTAGCAATAGATTAGTTACCCGACACCACTTAAAATTCCGGCAAAATTCCGGTAATTTATGAAGTAACCCTGATAAAAGAAATTATTTATTAAACTCTGAAAACCCTAATTTACGGTGTTGAAAAGGTAACGCAAAAACATTTATTTCGTTAATTTGTTTCATTGGCTTATCGTCGTATAAATATCTTTATATCTGGCCAGGCAGACTTTGTTCTGCAATTTCTGACGAACCTTCGTCCTTTAAAATGAATTTAAATTCGTAATAAAAATATTGAGGGTCACTTATCGGGATGAAACTATCCTATCAATCAAGTTGGAGCAAGCAATACATATTTACAAAATTTAATTAAAATCGGTTAATTGGTTTTGGAGTTTATCGTGGGCAAACAATGTTACAGGTAATTTTTATATATTATAAAGATTAGTACCGCAAACAATTGACGCTTCTTTGGCACTTGACCCAAACTAATAGCAGTAACTTTTACTTCTTTTATATAAAACTAACTGTGCCCGTGACTTCGTTCGTATATAACGTTTGTTAGTAACTCGTTTATTTTGTTGATTATATTATTTTATTTTTACTTTGGGCATTATTGATTATATTTTATACTACACTACAGTTCTAACTCAAGCAGTGTTAGAGTAGTTTTTTTTTATACTTACAAAAAGTAATTTCTTCTTAAAACCGATCAAGTTCATATTAAACACCTAGAGTATAACATTTACTTTTATGATAATATTTTATTAAAAATAAAAGTAAGTAACGCAGATTTAGGTATTGCATTGTAAACTTCAATGATAAACAGGGAACGATAATTTGTTTGCCGTGTAGTGGCGGCGTAAATTAATCCATTACCCCGTTACAGGGTGACGTTATATTCTCGAAACTCTTTACCGCTGCATTGGAAGACATTTTCAAGCTTCTAGACTGGAAAGGATACGGTATCAACATCAATGGCGAGTACATCACTCACTTTCGATTTGCCGACGATATAGTCCTTATGGCAGATTCGCTGGAGGATCTAAGCACTATGCTCAATGACCTCAATAGTGTTTCACAACGGATAGGTCTTAAGATGAACATGGACAAAACAAAGATCATGTGTACGACAGTACAATAACAGTACAGTATGTACAGACATCCGCAATTTACATTATTATTATTTGTAAAAATAGATAGATAAAATATATATGACACTTGCTGATTATCTGAATTTTAGTTCTTCAATAATTTGTTCAATAATTATTAATGTGGACGTGTGGTAACAGCGTAAGATATTCTATCACCTCATTTCGTACCGTGAGTATCGTTAGGGGCGACAGTAGGAAATCCCAGAGATATTGTATGGTTATCGATATAATACCATCATCAGATATGTTACCTCAGACGAGCGGCAGGCAGCAGTGTCACATCACAAGACGTCTGGTACTGCGATAGCCAATTAAGGCAAATTCAAAATTGAAGGAACCAATAACAACAGCTCCTGTAGCTCAATAGTAAAATTTACGGATGTTCTAAGGTAAGACTAACGCATTTGAATCACGTAATTAGGGATATAATATTCTTGTATAGCTGACCTTACTCGTATGTTTGTGTATGTACTTAAAGTTCATCCCTTTTAGATTAAGACGATACAAAAAAAGTTCTAATGTGTAATTTAACACACCGTGATGCAAAATATAGCCATAAATTTATCATTAAATCAGTTGGTGATTAGTAAAACATTAATAAAAAAAAGAAAATGTAGATTTAATTATTTTGTAAACCACGGATTTTAAAATTCGTTAACGAAAGTAAAATTTTAAACTTGTAATATTTTACATTAGCCATACTGGATTATTCACAAAGTAATAAATTAGATTTTATCGAGAACAAAGGCCATTAACGAACCACGTGTTCTCTTATCGTGATTCTAGTTAAATTATTGCTATCCAAAGCACTATATGCTTTTGGTAAAACTACATATTTATTGAATTTATTATATTTTAGAATTTCGTTTTTCACTGCAATATAAAATCTGTTTGCTAACTTAATGCTCTTAGCATTTCTTCAAGTTCAGTGAATATTTTCTTTGATTTATTTCACGAGAACCTCTTTATCAAAATAATGTTAGTCTTGTCTGTTTGTATTTTGAATAAAAAAAATTTACCAGATTTAATGGTGTTTTATTTCGAATTCTCTATATTTGTTAAGAAATCATGAATAGTTAATCTGAAAATTGAGATTCTGCAATGGTAGAGCAGCAAGCCTGAAAAAGCTTTCTAAAAAAATAGTTTTTATTTTCTTAACTTATTTTATACACAGTTTTCTAAACTATTTGCAATCATTACTATCATGTGTAGTTTAAGCATAGCAAATTAATTTTCTTTTCCTGCAAAAATGCAATGCACATTTTAGAAGAATGCAAAGTTGTGCGCCTTTTCTAAACTAATATATATCAATCCATTTAATATCATATAATATATAATATCCATGAAGTAGGTTATTCTCGTTGCGGTTAAACGTGATGTTGATTAATGAAGTGAATTACTTGTAGTTGAGTAAGCCAACATTTCGTACCAGACCTATTTATTTCTCATTTGATATATTTTTGCGCAATGGCTAGTAGAAATAAAAAAATCAATCGAAATGATTGTAATTCATGATTGCATGCATGTATGGCAAAAAATATTCCATTGAAAATAAAATCTTGGTTATATTCGTATATCTTTGAATATCTATGGTTGCAGACAGCTTCGGTAAGTTTTCTTTCGGAGTTTTGTACGTGGTAGAGCCACGCTGCAGCTATTATGGTTATGGTACGAATGGGTCGGCTCGACCGGAGAAGAACGACGCTCTCCCAGAATACCAGCGTAAAATAGCAGCTTAATGCTTGTGTTTCGTATAGTTAGTATAGAGTACCTGATACCCTTTTCACTGAAATCGAGGCATTCCATCTCAGTCCTCGGAGTTGACAAGGGTATACACAAAATACAATGTATTTTTGATTCTTAATTGAGGACAAATGTAGGTGTTTATGGCCTACAGCATCCACTTACCATTAGGTGAATTGCGTGCTCGTTTGTTACACTTATTCTATAAAATAAAGAAAAACAATTTCGTGTCGCATCTTTGACTGTGCTTTCTGATGCTGAAGATACCGTCAATCTTTCGGAAATTACAAAACCTAGTAGGAAATTTCCTTAATGTTTTTATGACATTCACGGAAAAGGTTAACACCTTTTATCACATAATGTCAAAATTATATGAGTAAAAAAGAAGGTTACACAAGTCACAATAGTTTAAACAAATTATATAAAGTATGTATAGATATATTTAGATTTTAAAATTGCCGTTTTTAAAAATATGATTTATGTGTTACAAACATTTAATTTAACTATTCAATGTAATATATGTATATTGATCAATTAAATATATGTGAAATATACCAGGTGCATGAATTTGGACCTGTGACAGAATGAGTTATATACTGCTGTAATTAGATTGTGGAGGTAGAGGGTTGCGGCCACGAGTAGAGGAAAAAAGTCGGCAACGCGCCGGGAAACGAGCCCAAGGATTCATTGTCTCCGAGGACTGTATTTTAAGTTTAATTGTCGCGAAGCTCTCGTAATGAGATCATTATATATTTTTTTTTACTGTTAGATCCTTATTTACGCTAAAAATTAACAATTTTATTCATAAAATACTCTAAAGTATATCAAGTAACGTTCATCGACTACATTTGAATGTGTCAATTCTGTGAAGGTTACGTAAGTGTGATTTTTAATAAATTCTGAGTATTAGTTAGAAGTGCAATTAAATAAAAAAAAAACAAAGTTTTTTTGTAAGACAGAAATCAGAAACGAATATATGCAGTGAAATCAGCGCATCAGTAAACTGAAGTAACAAAGAGTCGGCCATACTATATGTAGTTCGTAGAATCAATCAGTTTATGAAAGAAAGATTGATCGAAAATAACAATCTCGTATCAAAAAGCGCACCGAGGAGCAGTGCAGTGGAGCAGCATTGTCTAATGATGAATGCGCAATTGTGTCAGTAAGATTAAGGTATGATGGGGCTGATATATCTGCTCGGGAACAAAGACCCTAAATAGATATAGAGAACACAAATACATGCGGTGAAATAATGCATAGATGTGGTTTTAAATCGTTCTTTAGATATTCTTTCCAGGAGAGCTGTGTCTAGCAATAGTCTTGTAACGTAATACAATGTCAATTATGTTAAGAAAACGGAATACTACTTTGATTTTTCATTGTACTCGTAGTCAAACAGTGATCTGCGACTTTTGAGCCAATTAAATCATAAGATAATTTTACCGATCATAAAATTTTCTAAACAATAAAAAATATAACAGATTTCTACACAAAACTAAATAGACATTATTTTTAAATATATTGACGAGTTGACTACGTTTAGTAATTTTAGTCAACATTGGATATTATTAAGTGAGATATAGCTCAGGCTCTGAAACTCTGGGGATGCGCCTACCTTAATAACGCGAGCAACCTTAGATTGTTCCCCGCCAGCACCAAAGAATATGATAAATGCAATAATTTTAAGTGCTGATTTACCAGATACTCGATGGTGAATGAAACCGTGAGGAAACAATAGACAAGTGAAGTCCATCAAATCGTATTAGGGCATCACTATTAATAATTTCCTTAGTCCAAAAAACCACACAAAAAAAGGCCTGTGTCTTTAGCTTTTTATTGGCTTATCATTGGTTTGCATTAAATATTGGTAAAATATACAATGTGACAATGAAACTAGGTTTTATTAACTTTAAGTTCATAAATTTGTGTCAATAAAAATTAACTGTGAATGTTTCAAAAAAGCGAGGAAGCTACCAAGGAACAATGCAGCTCAAATTAGTCACTACGTGAGTACATAGATGTCAGACAGGTACTAGAGTAGAGTTCACTCACCGTCTTGCCCTCAAATAAAAATATACTACTTAAAACTGTTTTTTTGTTCAATATGAAAAATAATATTTACATGCTAAAACTTGCAGTTGGACGCTTATATTTTTATAAATTTTCCAAATGTAAGGAAATTTTAATAACGTTCATAATCACTTGTTCATAATTATTAGTAGTATAAATAAAAATTATGTGATGCAGGGTTTGCCGTAATCGTTGCGTTTAGCAGGCGGATAAATAATAACAGGATCTCTTGTATTACAGTGCTCCTTAGGCTTATGGTTTGTATATTAATCGCACATATTATCATCGTTAACAACTTAAAATCTACTATTGCCATGAGGATTTATGGAAAATTGGTTGATTTGTCAATTTTCCATAATTGCCACGCATGACAGACGAATTGACGATTGCAGTCCTAGACTTTTATTACTTTTGACACAGTCAAAGGTCTGGGTTTTTAAGTCTAAATAATTATTTACCCTTTGAAATGATGTTCCTTTGATTCACTTTTAGCCACAACGCCAATTCCAGAATAACCAGTAGTTATCAATTGCATGATAGATTTAGATATGAGTGTACAAGCAAATATAAAGAGCCCTTTAACTAGCCAGTTGCACTCTACTACTATGCTCTAATGTAACAAAATCAAATAATAAATATTCTTCTTCTTCTTTTTATATTTTTAAGGGCCACTGCTGCCATAGCGTAAATTACCAGAATGATTACCAGACGGCTCCGTGGCGCAGTGGCTTAGCAATCAGTTGTTGCGCTGGGGGCCGCGGGTTCGAATCCCGTACGGAACAAGTATTTGTATGGCCTACAAATAATTGTTCCGGGTCTGGATGTTTGTCCTTGTGCAATTTATGTTTGTAAACTGCCTCCACGACACAGGAGGAAATCCTAGTGTGGGGTAACGTTTTTTTTAAAAATAAATAAAAAATAAATAAAGATTTGCAAGATTAAATTTGGAGAAAGTTTTGAAATATTCCCCCTTACTCTATTTGACTCTAATTTAATACTTGAATAAGAAGAGGAAAAACATTTTTTAAATACAATCATTTTATTTTATATACAAATATGAAATAAGAAAATTATAGTTTTTTTTTTTTATAGGAGAGGGGGCAAACGTGCATGCGGCTCACCTGATGGTAAGTGACTACCGCCGCCCATGAACAACCGCAACACCAGGGGAATTGCAGATGCGTTGCCGGCCTTTTAAAAAGGAGTGGGCTCTTTTCTTGAAGGTCCCTAATTCGTATCGGTCCGGAAAATCGCTGGTGGTAAACTATTCCACAAGGAAGTTGTGCGAGGAAGAAAACATCTTCTAAATCGCACAGTGGTGGACCGCCAATCATCCAGATGGTGTGGATGGTATCGGGAGTTCTGCCGCGATGTGCGTTCGTGAAATTTGGCGGCTGGGATTAATCCGAACAATTCCTCAGAGCACTCCCCATGGTAAATGCGAAAGAAAATGCTAAGAGATGCAACATCTCTTCGCAGTGCCAATGAGTCGAGCCGATCGGAAAGGACTCGGTCGTCGACGATTCGAGCCGCTCTGCGCTGGATGCGGTCAAGTGGAAGAAGCTGGCACTGGGGAGCCCCAGCCCAGAGATGGGAACAGTATTCCATGTGAGGCCGAACCTGCGCCTTGTAAAGTTGCAGGCGTTGAGCCGGCATGAAATACTGTCCCGCTCTGCTGAGCACGCCAAGCTTTTTAGAGGCCAATTTGGCTTTCTCTTCCAAGTGACCACGAAACTGCACGCTACTCGATATGTCGACGCCGAGGATTCCGATACTGGCTGAGGCAACAAGGGGAGTACCTTGAAACTGAGGAGATACGACAAAGGGGTTCTTTTTAGCGGTAAACGCGCAAACTTGTGTCTTCTGAGGATTAAACTGGACTAGATTTAGTCGCCCCCAATCCGAGACTTTGTCCAGCAAAGACTCGACTTCAGACACAAGTTTGTTCCGGTACTCGGTGACGTTTTCCCGAGAAATATTGGCACGGCCGGTGTATAGAGCATCACCAGTGCTGTCATCCGCATAGCAATGAATGCTACCAGCTTGCAACATATCATTGATATGCAGAAGAAACAGCGTTGGTGATAGCACGCAGCCTTGTGGAACACCAGCGTTAATAGGCTTGTAGTCGGAGCATGCACCGTCTACAACGACCTTGATGCTCCGATCTGCAAGAAAGCTGGTGATCCAATTGCATAATTTCTCAGGAAGCCCATAGGAAGGGAGCTTCGAAAGAAGCGCTTTGTGCCAAACCCGATCGAAGGCCTTCGCAATGTCCAAACTAACGGCCAATGCCTCACCCTTGGACTCCACTGCCAACGCCCATCTATGAGTTAAGTAGACCAGAAGATCACCAGCTGATTGACCCCGACGAAAACCGTACTGGCGGTCACTAATCAGCTGGTGATCCTCAAGGTACCGCATGAGGTGGCAGTTGTGCATAGTTGCATGTCCTACTGCTGGGCCTTCCATTTCTGAGAAAGGTTCAAGGGCGACAAAGCTTCTATTGCGCTGCCCTCGGGCGTGCTGGTGGGCTTTAAAACATGCAAATTATTTCTCAGACATGGAGGTAAAGAGATTTTTTCATTCATTACAATATATTACAATTGAAAACGAGCAAAACGATATTGTTAGAGAGAACTATTTCTCTTTGATTAACAAAATAATGTCTCACGTTGTATTCAATTGGCTAATCTTTTAATTAAATTACTGCATTTTACTTTAAAATTAGGCAATCAATAAAGCAAAACCTGATCTACAAATATCTTGCTGAATATTGTAAAAAAGACTAAAACTAAGTGCATATTACTTATCACTAGCCTTTTTTATTTATCAAAATTAGCAGGCAATTCAGTAAATTTTTCACAAAAGTAACAAATTACTGTCCAGACGTCCAATCAGCCTCACCGAATATTTTTTTCGCTTGTTTAATAATTTCCCATTTTATTCCTTACCTTTTTTCGTGTAACAATACCCGCTTCTTCAATTAATGATCTCTTTGCAAATTAAACAACGTTGGTTGCTTTTAACTCAATTAAACTCATTAAGTGCTGTCGATACTCACATAATACGTTTTATTTATTTAACCTTCATTATACACCTTACAATAAAGGATATAGAGTACGAACTTAATGCATTATAGCATTATCTACCAGTCAACCCTGGATGATTTGAAAAACTGTGGCAGGCTTAAACATTCACTTCTATATTAAATAAAAAAGTAATAGCTCGGGGAAAAAGTTTCTTCGTATTTTGTTTGATTAAAGAAAAATATCTTTGGTTGTGCTGTTTGTATCTGGCTGGTCTTAATATCAATACATTAAAGACATTAAGAAAAAGAAAAAAAAGTAAAATACACTTTCCCGCCACTTTTAACTGTTTTTCTGTCCGCCAAAATGAGTGAATCTAACGAAGAAATTGTTATATCACATAATATTATCCCTTAGTATAACCTTAATGGTATTTGGGTTGTATACTCACAATAAATCAATACATGTAAAAGTAGTATTCATTTTTTTATAGGATAAGTATGACAAACGAGCACACAGTCCACCTGATGGTAAGTGGTTGCTGCGGCCCATAGACATCTACATCTATCCTCTATAACAAATCAAAATGCACATGCGTTGTCACCCGTGAGGACTAAGATGGAATGCCTCATTTCCAGTAAAAAGGGCCCCGGCCACCTGCACTCACCAAGCGAAATGCAGAGGAAAACTTCTACTTCACGCTGGTATTCGTGAGGCATTTGTGCACAGACAGGCAATATATTTGACCGGAACTACGAAAAGGATTTTCCATTGATCTTAAAGTACCTATAAATGCTGAATGTATCTGCAACTTTGTTTTATTGTATTAATTATTCAACAGTGCACTATTTTAACTTATAATAGCGGAGAAAACTACTAGATAATCGCTTTTAGTTTGTTTTTAGGTTATTGTAAGATTCATGTTTAAATAGTATAGTTCTCAGTATTCCCGTTAAGATGCGGTAAAACTAATATTACTATTGTAATCCATAGATCATTTGGAATAAATCGACATGCATTTCATTATTAGTCGTTAAAATTTGTGGTGGGCCTATTCTCCATACGAAAAGAAATTGTCTCCTTTAAGTCGTTGGTCCTGTTCCTTTGACCTGATCTCTCTCCATATGTGTCGAATTGCCATCTCATCGGACTATGGGAGTTAGGAAACAGTTCATCTATGCCAGCGCATACACTCGTGCACTATTCTTCCTGCGCCATTGAAGTATGAGGTATTTCTATTGTTGTGTTTCTGGTACTTAGGTAAGTACCAAATAACTCAAAAAGTCAATAAAATGTATACACTTGTCAGGAAACATATTTAAAATGTTATAATATGCTCTTTGGTGACATGAGTAAAAAACCAAATCCTCTTTTAATTCGACGCCAACGCCATCTAATTGCAAAAGTAATAATACAAAACTATCATCATCATTACAGCCTATCAAAAGTTCACAACTGATCCAAGCATAGATTCCCTCGGGGGGGGGGGGGGCTGACATGTCTACCATAGTCACTACGCTTGGCAATCGGGTAGGCAAACGCTGATTATTGTTATTTTGTGTTGTTATCAGGAAGATGTTGCTACCCGTTTCCTGTTTCATTTCCCTTTTTCGCTTCTTTCAAGACCCACAGGATGATATGGGGTAGTGGATATTGTTCACCGCCACTATACGGGTAATACTAAAATATAAACAATAGTAAATATATCAACTTTACTGTATTGTGTAACAATTTCCATCTTTTAAGATAAATCAAGGCAGATTTTTCTATAGTTCTAAAACGATATATAAAAGTTCTAAGCGATAAAATCCGTAAAAACTAGCTTTATGTTAAATATAAAATATGTATTATTCATAATTATCATAATTTTGTCTTAAATGTAGTGTAAAACCACTTTGTAAGTTAATAAAAAAACCTTTTATCCACGCAAACTTTGTACCCTTTCGATTAACATTTTTATGAAGATTTTAGGAAAATTAAAAGAAATAACCTATTTCTTTACTTAAATCCATAACTGTTGTACAAATTTTCAAATTATACAATGATTAAATAATTGTTTTCCATATAAATTTGCTTTTTATACGTGGTAGAGCCATGCTGCAGCTATATTATGGTTGTAGCACGAATGGGTCGGCTCGACCGGGGAAGGACCACGCTCTCACAGAAAACCAGCGTAAAATAGCAGCTTATCGCTGCTGTGTTTCGTATGGTGAGTGTAGAGAACCGGAGACCCTTTTTACTGGCAAAGAGGCATTCCATCTTAGTCCTCACGGGTGACAACGCATCTGCATCTTGAGTCTTTATTGAGGATAGATGTAGATGTCTATGGGTCACAGTAACCACTTACCATCAGGTGGACTGTGTGCTCGTTTGTCACCCGATCCTATAAAAAAAAATTGCCCCGTAAAATAAAAAGTGTCCTAAAAACTGGAACTCTTCATTTTACCCTATAAGGGTTTTGATTTTTGCAATTTTCTTTTAGTGGACGCCTACGTAATTTACAGAAGCTATTAAAACTTTTCACATTCCTTGTAAAATCGTAAAGTTACAGCCTATATTAGTCCCACTGCTGGGCACAGGCCTTTTCTCATTTCTGAGAGAGTTTCAGGGCAGGAAATGTCCGCCGTGCTACCCCAATGCATGTTGGCGAACTTCACATGTCTTCGAAGTATTTTTAGGGTATCGTTGTTACATAGAGTTTCACCATGTTCATCCGTCCGTCCGTCCGTTCGATGTTTTAGTCAGACACTCAAGGTGCTTCAAATCTGTAATTTGATATAGATATAGGTATTAATCACGCCTACAAAACTGTGTATTAAAATCTTAAAAACATTTTTGTTTTGGGTACCTTCCATAAAGGTAAAAGGAGGATGATTTCTTTTACCCGACTCTTTTATCGCGTGGGGTATCGTTAAATAGTTCTTTCAAAATCAATGAGGGTGTGGAACAACATCTTTTCGATTTAGTGGTCTGTTTGCGAAATATTTAGCTTTAAAGTGGTATTTTTCATTAGCCACATGTGTCCCCTTCTCCGCCAACTAAACCACTATTTCTGGAAATGTAAAAAGTGTACGCAATAGTAGTATATACAATGAAGTTAAAAGGAAAACTATCACAGTCAAGTAGAATTAACAAGTTAGCGAGTAATAGTTGACCAACTCATAAAATGCACTTGGATTAGTAAAAATTTCGTTACAACTACATAGAAAATGACCTAAAACTTTATAATGTTACTGAAAACTGTACGAAATAAGCGTTTTATGAAGAAAACGACTTTTATGCATTACTACTATGGCTTTACTTTTTCATTTGCGGGATAGGCAGGAAGGATCATTCTTACTTACTTACTATTTGTTGACAGTTATTGTAGGCCTCTATCAAAGTATGCATACAATCATATAGACTCATACAGTTTCATTCGTCATACTCTAGGATTACGCGGGCTAGCCTAAGGATAATTTAGGGCAGTGGTGGTTGACGGGAAAGTTCTTTACGATCATATATATTTTAGGGTTGCACTGCTGGGAGTACATAGATAAATAGTCAACTATAATCATCTTTGTAATTACTTGGCACGTGAATGATTTGATGTAAATTGTATTATTTTCAAAATCAAAAAGATTTATTAATCTTTTTTGAATACCACTTATAATTCTGATTTAAAAATAAATCTTTCGGTTGCCATCTACCTATTTGAGCCCATTTTTAGTTGTTATAACGGGTAAGCCAAACCGCGAACTCACTTATTATACTCATTCTCAAGAAAGCCCACGTATTGTGACGGGCAACTACAAAACCTTACCTCTACACTGTGCGTAGCCCGATACGCACTTGTCACTTAAAATTTCAATTAACTATTTCATTGGTGCCGGTAGGGGTCGAACCCGGGATGCTCGTTGTAACTTTAAAAGCATTTTTTTTAAATAAAAATTTAATATTTTATTATTTTGTTTAAAGAGAATATTTAATTCAACTTAATATTAACAAAATATTATGTACATAAGTTATCTAACAAAATATTTTTATATTAACACAGTCGGTTGTATCATCTGATACAAGATTTCCCAAACTGCAGGGCAGTTTGTGACAAATGCATTGTTCACTTACATACATCCTATTTATCTCTACTATAACATTGCTATTCGAATCTTAAAATAAGATAGTGGGTGAACATTAAATTTAAATAAACTTATGCCCGTAATAAGCTTTATACTTGTTACAGTTTAATAATTATATTGTATTTGGTAAACACTAGAAGTTTTAGAATGCTTTCATTTATCTTATAATATTTTCTTATTATTAGATTCGTCTTCTAGAAATATCTTTTTAAAAGTTAGTGATACTGATATTTTCGTTCGTTAATCAAAATAAACAAGCAGATTATATTCCATACCCGAGCGTGTTGTTGCTCTCTTGTAGTTTGCCCAGTGTGCAACGAAATATTAAACAGATGACCAATTAGTTGTACCTATTTAGTTCATATTTTTGGTATTTGGTAAATATAAAATTTTACTACTTGTTCTGATGGCGCAATTTTTATTAAAATCATATCAAAGTGTAATATGATTTTAATAAATATTGCGCCATCAGCAATGAAAAGTGTTCATTGCTTAAACTACATATAGGTACTTATTCATTTATATTATCTATATTGACATAAAACCCAATAAATAACCTTTGGGGATCGGAATTGTATAAGTGAGCATAAGAACAATATAAATACACTGAATGCTGTTAGATCGATGCTCAGGGCTCTAGAAAACTAATAGTTCTTATGAATAAACAATAATAATAATGTGTGCGTGCGTGCGTGCGTGTGTCTGTGTCTGTACATAGTTATGGAGTTATACCATATACGAAACGTTTTTATTTTGTAGTAGATTCTTTGAACATTTATTGCAATGAATCGTATATAAAAGTGATCCAACAAATGCTTGGAAGTCGATCTAAAGATCGCTCCCTAGCCATGTACGTGGCTCTATCTTTCTACCTTACATTGAAATGTTGAAAATTCCGTTTATGGACCACGCCTAAGCTCGACACATTTAATTGTGTCGGTGAGGTAAGATCAATTAAAATGTTTATTGCAACGTGAAAACTTAGTATTGTAGAAAAATAATATGTGTTTCTCGTATAAATATAATATAGGCTATTCAAAATATTATGAACTAACTGGCATGAACAATTTGAAAAGTTCATCCATACTTCCCTTGAGGAATACTTACTGAAATGCTACCACACCAGTGTGTAAGTTTCAGTCGCATTTTTGGAATTAATTTGCGGCCGTCCAGTCGCCTGGATGTCATATCCTTCTTACATTCACAGTAGTTAACTATATCAATGGCATAATTAAACAACATTTTATTTGTTAGTAAGCTATGAAAATACTAGATATTTTATTGATTTATATGATAGTGTATATTTCTTATTTTTCGAAAGATGTTCCAGTTGTCTGGCAATAAAAACCAAAAAAAAGTATAGGAAAAATAGGAATTCGAAGCTTTGAAACTACTAAATCAGCTGCGCTCATTGGTGTCCTTTTCGATCAATAGTTCAAGCCATTTACTCCGCGTGCGTGTGTTCGTATGAATCTTGGCAGTATATATGAGTCTCCATTTTTAATATTGCTGATTGCATATTTCAATTCAGAAAAACAGAAAATGTTATGTGACTTATGATGTTTGAAGTCCTCTACAATTATGTTATATCAATCTTTTAAAATTATATTAAATTCCTGTAATTACTATAACAACTTGCAATGTAATACTACTATAGTCAAAAGTGTTATATAAAACATAATAAAACTTTAAAAAGTAAAAAAAAATTGATACATATAATTGCTTCTGAAGTCGGTACTGAAAAGATTTAACTTTATATTTTCCTGAAACTTTACATTTAAACCAATTTCTTAATAAACGTAACGCTATTGACTGAACATTAGCAGTTGAAGATGTTTATGAACCCAACATAGTCCCTGTTGTATTATACTAGCGATCCGCTTCGGTGTCGCCCGAATAGAATTTAATAATGTGGCGTAATTAAGATTAGGATAATCATCAAAGATAATTTATTTTATAAATTTTTAGATTTCTCAAAAAAAATTAAATAAACAATTAATATTTAAATATTTTTAGATGAAAATAAATATAGCTTATATCACTCCTGGAATTGCTTCCTATTTGTTCGCTAAGATATATTAAAATTAAGTCAGCCATTTTGAAGTTTAGCCCAGACAGACAGACAAACAACCAAAAATGAAAAATGACTGAGTTTAACAGAAGCCACTTATTCCGATATTACAGACCTTTCAATTTTATTTATACTTAAAGATTATTATCTTAAACGAATACGCGATAAGGTAACTATTAATATACTTTTAGTTTTAATAAATAAACTATTATAGCCTTAACCGTGTAGTGGCGGTTAAGAATATCCACTACCCCATATCTTCCCGTGGGTATCGTAAAAGGCGACAAAGGGAAACAAGCAGGAGAAGGGCAGCAGCATCTTCCTGATAACAACAAACTTACAATAAAAAACTGCGGTTGCCAACCCGCTCACCAAGCGTGGCAACTATGGCAAATACCTCCCTATGAATGATACTAACAAAGAAACGGCCCCAAGTTCCCGGCGGCCTCGCTATTCCTGGCTACGGTGGCGACCATGGTAACGGCGGGGCAGGGGGTGCTAAGAATCTCCGGTGGAGGTTCGGTTGCCACATTAGACGACTCGACCTGGCAACATACAACGCACGCACACTGAGGACTGACGAGAAGATTGTGGAGCTGGAAGAAGAGATAGACAAGTTAAGCTGGCATATTATAGGATTATCCGAAATGCGAAGAGAGGGGGACGACACGGTAATCCTCGAATCCGGCAACTTGCTCTATCGCCGGGAGGGCGACCAGGTCTACCAAGGAGGTGTCGGATTTATCGTCCACAAGTCTCTCGTTAACAACGTTGTAAAGATTGAGAATGTGTCGACGAGGGTTGCGTACCTTATACTCAGAATCACCAAACGGTATTCGCTGAAGGTCATACAGGTTTACGCACCAACCTTGGCAAACCCCGATGAGGAGGTGGAGAAAATGTATGAGGATATCTCTAGAGCCATGCATTCCTCCAAAACCCAATATACGGTGTTAATGGGAGACTTCAATGCAAATCCAGGCATAAGAGAGAATGGTGAACTGAAAGTAGGGAAATTTGGAATAGGGCAACGAAATCCAAGGGGCCAGCAGCTGGCCGACTTCATGGAGAAAGAGGGACTCTTTATGATGAACTCTTTCTTCCAGAAGCGGCCCCACAGGAAGTGGACCTAGTCGAGCCCCGATGGTTCGACAAAAAATGAGATTGACTTTATTATGACGCCCAGACGACAACTTTTCAGTGACGTCACAGTGATTGCGAGGGTGAAAACCGGCAGTGATCACCGAATGGTTAGAGGCACACTGAACCTAAACGTTAAGTTTGAGAGGTCTCGTCTAATAAAGTCAACGCTCCGTCCCCCTCGTGCTCTGTTCCAAAGTCCCGAAACCTTTCAGCTCGAGTTACAAAACCGTTTTCAGTGCCTAGAAGACTGCATTGAAGTGGACGATATGAATGACAAGCTCGTGGAAACTGTCCATGCGGTCGGAGCTAAGTTCTGCAAGACCCGCCGCAGAAGAACACAAAAACTCTCCGATCACACTCTCAATCTCATGGCTGTTAGACGGAAGATGAAGCTACATTCTTCAACAGATTTGATAGCATACAGGCAACTGAACAGACAGATCTCCAAATGCATGCGGCGGGACTTATGCAACTTCAGTACAGCTTGTATTGAAGAAGCGATCGAGCGGAACCAAGGCTCTAAAGCCTTTGCTAGAGATCTGTCTGCCAGAAAGAGCCAACTGTCAAAGCTGAAGACCGAATGTGGCAGCATCGTTTCTGGGGCACCTCAGATTTTGAGTGAGATTGAGAGGTTCTATGGGCAGCTTTACACGTCATCGTTGGAGCCACACGCAAGTGTAAGTAACGATCCAAGAGCCAGTCTTATTCGACACTATTCCGAAGATATTCCGGACGTCAGTCTGAGCGAGATTAGAATGGCTCTCCAGCACATTAAAAATGGCAAGGCCCCAGGCGAGGATGCAATTACAGCGGAGCTTCTGAAA
Organism: Parnassius mnemosyne; assembly: GCA_963668995.1. NCBI lineage: Eukaryota > Metazoa > Arthropoda > Insecta > Lepidoptera > Papilionidae > Parnassius > Parnassius mnemosyne. Next base: position 40,638,979 of record CAVLGL010000104.1, on the reverse strand, counting down.
GCGGGTGAAAGACCGGTACTTCAAGTCCTTCAGAAGCTCTTTAATTACATCCTCCGTGGTGGCATTACACCGGAGGCGTGGAGCAGAAGTGCGGTGGTCTTGTTCTTAAAGAAAGGTGACAACGCTCTCTTGAAGAACTACAGACCGATTTCCCTTCTGAGCCGCGTCTACGTGCTGTTTCCGAGAGTCATTACGAATCGTCTCGCGCGCAGACTTGACAACTTCCAGCCTCCCAAACAAGCCAGTGTCCGAAAGGGCTTTAGCACGATAGACCACATACATACCCTTCGGCAAATTGTACAGAAGTCCGAAGAGTACAATTTGCCACTATGTCTGGCGTATGTGGACTATGAGAAAACCTTTGATTCCATCGAAATTTGGGCGGTGCTGCAGTCCCTACAGCGGTGCCAAGTTGACTATCGGTACATCGACGTGCTGAAGTGTTTGTACAGTAGAGCTACGATGGCTATCTGAGTACAGAACCAGAGTAGGAAACCTAGCCAATTGCAGAGAGGTGTAAGACAGGGTGACGTTATATCCCCGAAACTCTTCACCGCTGCATTGGAAGACGTTTTCAATCTTCTGGACTGGAAAGGATACGGTATTAACAACAATGGCGAGTACATCACTCACCTTCGATTTGCCGACGATATAGTCCTTATGGCAGAATCGCTGTAGGACCAATGACCTCAATAGTGTCTCCCAACGAATAGGTCTTAGGATGAACATGAACAAAACAAAGATCATGTTAATGTCCATGTCACACCTATGCCGGTAGTTGTTGGGAGCACTCAGCTCGAAGTTGTTGACGAGTATGTTTACCTGGGACAAATAGTCCGACTAGGTTGGTCCAACTTCGACCGAGAGGTCAATCGACGGATTCAACTCGGCTGCGCAGCGTTCGGGAAACTACGACACATCCTCTCGTCAGACATACCTCAAAACCTTAAATCAAAATTGTACAACGTGTGCGTGTTGCCAGTGATGACTTACGGATCTGAGACGTGGTCCTTCACGGCTGGCCGTATGAGGAAGCTCAAGGTCGCTCAGCGAGCTATGGAGAGGGCTATGCTCGGGGTGTCTCTGCGTGATAAACTTAGAAATGAGTATATCCTCAGTAGAACCAGAGTAACCGACATAGCCCAACGGATTAGTAAGCTGAAGTGGCAGTGGGCCGGCCATATAGCTCGAAGATCCGACGACCGATGGGGAAGAAAGTTTCTTGAGTAGCAGCCTCGTACCGGTAGGCGAAGTGTTGGGCGACCCCCAACGAGATGGAGTGACGACCTGGTAAGACATGCAGGAAGTCGATGGATGCAGGTGGCTTAGAACCGTGCTTTGTGGCATTCCTTGGGGGAGGCCTATGGTCAGCAGTGGACTTATGAAAGGCTGTAATGATGATGATGATGATATAGCCTTTTGGGCAAGCTCAAGGTCGCTCAGCGAGCTATGGAGAGGGCTATGCTCGGGGTGTCTCTGCGTGATAAACTTAGAAATGAGTATATCCTCAGTAGAACCAGAGTAACCGACATAGCCCAACGGATTAGTAAGCTGAAGTGGCAGTGGGCCGGCCATATAGCTCGAAGATCCGACGACCGATGGGGAAGAAAGTTTCTTGAGTAGCAGCCTCGTACCGGTAGGCGAAGTGTTGGGCGACCCCCAACGAGATGGAGTGACGACCTGGTAAGACATGCAGGAAGTCGATGGATGCAGGTGGCTTAGAACCGTGCTTTGTGGCATTCCTTGGGGGAGGCCTATGGTCAGCAGTGGACTTATGAAAGGCTGTAATGATGATGATGATGATATAGCCTTTTGGGCAAGCTTCAAACGTACGGCTTATCTCTTAGAAGAAGTACAGTCTAAGCCAGTAAAAATGACACTGGGTTTGCCACAAGGGAGTATTTTGGGCCCTCTGTTATTCTTAATTTATGTGAATGACTTGCCAAATGTCACTGACAATAGATGTGTTATGTTTGCTGATGATGCAGTTATCTTTATACCCGATACTCAAATGAATTTTGAAAATAACATAAATAAAACCTTAAAAATAGCAGTCGAATGGCTTAATGAAATTAATCTAGCAAAAACTAAAATTATTCAATTCAGAAAAACAAAACAAAATCATTAAATTTAAATATTGCAGGTAAAGCCACACAAATAGAAACAGTTGATAACATTAATTTTCTTGGAGTCACTATAGACTGTCATTTAAACTGGAAATCCCACATTGAAAAAATAAACCAAAAAATATCTAGCTACATTTACGCATTATCCATATTAGCAGAAACAACTTCCGTTGTTGTATCAAGGGCTGCTTATTTCGGCCAGATATACCCTCTATTAGTTAACGGCATTATTTTCTGGGGTAATTCTACAAACGTGCAGTCAACATTTATTTTATAAAAGCGATGTCTACGGATCATTTATAATATGTACTCAGACGAAACTCTAAGAAATGTATTCAAAGAAAAAGGCTATCTCACTCTTACTAATATTTACATTTTAGAAATTTCAATTTTTATCAAAAAGAAAAACAATTATTTTTAGATTAAATCTAACTTGAATTCACGTCCAATACGCAGTCAATATAAGAACAATTTATTTACACCTAAAATTAATAATTACATGTATTATAAGAGCATTTTTGTACAGGTATTAAAGTATTTAATCATCTGCTACCTGATATAAAAGCTTTGGACTTGCCAAGATTTAAAATACACCTCAAGAAGTGGTTGATATATAATGTGTTTTATAATTTAAATGAATATTTTAATACCAAACATTAATTTATATAAGGTTTTATTTCTTAATTATTGCATATCCGATATGGGTAAACTGTGTAACATTTAATTGCAATGTCACCCGCAAATTGTACATACACAGCTTATTGGCAATAAATATTCTGATTCTGATTCTGATTCTTAGAATGAACGGTCTTTCAGAGTTGTCGTAGATGACTCTTCGTCTGTGTCCGCTCTCTCCGCAAATCTCTTCCTACTACTTATTAACTATCTGCTTATTTCCGGTATCTATGGGAATGCAGATGACAGCGCAGTTGTAGAGGGGTACCAAAATGCTCGCGCCGGTCGGAATCAAATCCAATCCAAAAGAGGAGCGATTGCTGAGCCTACGAATCTCTCACCGCAGGCTGTCTCAGATTGGTGTGATGCCGATCCCGTGAGATTCGACAAAACTCAAACGCGCTTACCCTGTGCGTGGGTGCGTGCGTGCGTGTTTGCGTGTGTGCGTGCGTGCGTGTGTACGCGTGTGCGTGCGTGCGTGTGTGCGTGTATGCATGTGTGTGCGTGAATGCATTTGTGCGTGTGTGCGTGTGCGTGTGTGCGTGCGTGTGTGCGTGCGTGCGTGCGTCCGTAAGTGCGTGCGTGCGTGAATGCGTGCGTGCGTGTGTGCGGGCGTGCGTGCGTCCGTGCGTGCGAGCGTGCGCGCGTGCGTGCGAGCGTGCGCGCGTGCGTGCGAGCGTGCGCGCGAACGTGTGTTCGTTAGTGGGTGCGTGCGTGCGTGTGTGCGTGCGTCCGTGAGTACGTGCGTGCGTGCCTGCTGCGTGCGTGCGTATGTGCTTGCGTGCGTGCGTGCGTGCGTGCGTGCGTGCGTGCGTGCGTGCGTGTGCGTGTGTGTGTGTGTGTGTATGCATTTGTGCGTGTGTGCGTGTGCGTGTGTGCGTGCGTGTGTGCGTGTGCGTGTGTGCGTGCGTGTGTGCGTGCGTGCGTGCGTCCTTACGTGCGTGCGTGCGTGAATGCGTGCGTGCGTGTGTGCGAGCGTGCGTGCGTCCGTGCGTGCGAGCGTGCGCGCGAACGTGTGTCCGTTAGTGCGTGCGTGCGTGCGTGTGTGCGTGCGTCCGTGAGTACGTGCGTGCGTGCCTGCTGCGTGCGTGCGTACGTGATTGCGTGCGTGCGTGCGTGCGTGCGTGCGTGCGTGCGTGCGTGCGTGCGTGCGTGCTTGCGTGCGTGTGTGTGTGTGTGTGTGTGTGTGTGTGTGTGTGTGTGTGTGTCACCGTGTATGTGACTCTAGCTTTCTACCTGACACTGAAATGTTGAAAATTGCCTTTATAGGCCACCTCTACTGTCTAGAATGTTTTTTTTATAGCACACAGGCATCTTCAGTTGTGAGGGGTTGCAATTTCTCCGAATTTTAACTATGGGCGATTAACATATATTCAGTCTAGTGCCATAGCAGCCGCAGTGAAACTAAATGTCTAGGACAAGGTTGCGTTGGTATTTCACGCTGGAGCAGCTTTTTACCTTATACAAAGTGCAAGTACGGTCGCGAATAGAGTACTGCTGTCACATACGGGCTGGTGCTGCAAGCTATCGATTATTATAACATTGATTTGGTTCAAACCTATCTTGTCAGCCTCGAGCACAGGCATGCATTTTGAAGAGATGGTACTCGTACCATTGCACATTCCGCGGATTCAAACCAAATGATTTGCTTTATCTTTCATGATTTGTAGAGTAAACTAGTAGAATTTTATAATTTTACGGCTTGGTGGTGCACGGGCGTGGTGAGAGTCCATTTCCACTTGTCGGATGTCGGGCCTGGTAGAAAATCGGCTGATCTAGTGGCAGAACAAGTAATATGAAGCTGTTCACACTTATCCGACACCGTATTTTGTCGGGTGTTTTGCCAGCCCTCTACGTCCGTAAAATAATCGGATCGCATCTCGTTCAGCTAGGAGTAAGTATGACGCTGTTCACATTATGTCAGATGTCGGGCCCGGCAACCCTCTATATCGCGGTGCGTTCGCAGAGTTGTTGCATTTATATTGTGCCCATCATATTGTACGCACGTTTGCTGTTTTGTAATCATCACCAATCAACAGTTCAGAAAAGAGGTGTTCTTTGGGACAAAATATTTTATTTTCTTGGTTTTTTTCCTTTTTTATAGCTCTCGGACTAAAGCCCGCGAGCTATAAAAAAAGGGGAGGCGAGATTATTCATTTTTTTCGCGCAGGCACGTCCGAAATTTCGCTTCCGCAACGTTGCACTAAAATCGATAATCTTGGAGGAATGGGATAATATTGTGTTCAATTCAGTGATCATCATAATATGGATGATTCTGACGACTAACTTGTATCGTTCGATGTTCTGGGCGGTGAAAATCACCCAAGAACGCGGATGTACGGTGTGTACGCGGTATGGAGGGGTGTGCGAAGCGCCCGTTTGCGGACTCGTTGCGTCCAATCCGTTGTTGTCCTAACAGTATTTGTGGCACTAGGAATTGTGTAGTGTTGGAGTGTAACTGGCCTACGACATATCAGTCGTCGGAATGTAGTGGAACCGGGGTTCGATTAGAATGTTGCGGGGCCTCCGGAGAATTGGCGTAACGTTCGGAGTCGGAGTGTAGGTTTTGTTTGTTGCAGTATGAAATTACAGCATCTTAAAGTCTTGCAGTTGTATGCTTTGGTTGGGATTTAACTTTATTAATTACTAGCTGTGCCCCGCGGTTTCACCCGCGTCATCACGTGTCCGAGGTGCGCTACATAACCTAGTTCAAGTATTTTATAACAGCTAGCGTTTAAGCGTCGTTCGCGCGCCTAGCCAAGTATTGAATTATTTTAATTTTACATTATCTCTTAAACTATGCGTCCAAATAACATGGTATAAAGAACAAACTTTATCTTCATAAAATTGTCTTGATGATGAAGTAACTTTCGTTCGTAAGGATAAATAGGCCATGCCTTATAATAACGCTCATAAATCACTTTTAAATTTTCAATATTTTTTTGTCACAAAATACCCAATTATGGCTTATGTATAAGAAATAGACATATGGTATCCCGGACTTTTTTTTAGACGGAGTAAAGGTCTATATTTTTCTCGAACATTGTATTTACGTATCTCTAACGATAACACCAGCGTATGAGGAAAAACATTTCGGGAGTGTTTTTTCTTCTGACTTGCTTAACAAATATCCATATTTAAGGCTAGCTAAGTAATATAGCTTAATGTTTGAAAGCCTATTCCACATGAATATGGCTATAATATACAAAAAGAATTTTTCAAATCGGACTGGTAGTTCCAGAGATAAGCGCGTTTAAACAAACAAAAAAACTCTTCCGCTTTATTATATTATAAATAATATCAGTATAGATGGGATCCCAAGCAAATGGTAGCACCCTGCCATTGCATTGTCTCTATTGAAATTAAAATGTTTTTTGATTTCAATAGCCTCGCGAATCATCATTGGAAGGAATAAATGTATTTTAGCGAGGATTTGTGGTCTATTAAATCTAATATAGTGTCGGGACGATCCTGTAGTTGTTCACAGACTGCAGAATTTCTGGAGCGTCGATTTTTCACATCAGCTATGTGTTCTTTGACATATTATTATAGTAAAATATCAAAAAATAATGACCAAATTAAATGTCAAACATCTGTGTCGACGCGAGATCGAAATGCAACTGTTGACTACAAACGCGGATCATAGATAAAACGCAGTCTATAATCTGTCAAAACAAACTCTAGATCTTAGATTATTAATAGGTCATCGCGCGATCTGACTAGATACCGCGCTACCTGAAAATAACAGCTCCGTGAATGCCGCAACTCAATATTGTAGTGTATAAGACAATTGCAAGGATGCTAGTGTGCGTGAAAAATTGCCAGCAGCTTAACTATTACCTGATTAACGGGAAAATTTATTTTATTCTGGCTTAGTAGTTAAGTACATAGAAAAGTAGAAATGAATGTAGACTAGAAATGAATAATTTATTAATAGCAAATGTATCAATATATTTGTGTATATTATGTATAAGTTTTTCTTCTAAATAAATGGCATATAAATGATAAGGCCTCATTCTTATCAGTTTAATTTTTATATTTAAATGTCTCAATAATATTCACAAATTATTTAAAAAAAATAGTTATATATTATATGGTGTAACCAAAATAGTGCTTTCTATTTCTATTCTACGCGTCAATATGAACAACTTTTACTATAGATCTATCATCGAAATAGGAAGAAAAATCAGGTATTCCATACAATTTGAACAAGTTTGTACGAAATTTTGTATGGAATAATTGATTTTCAGATTTTTTTACAGTATCAGGGTGACAAATGAGCACAGAGTCCATCTAATGGTAAGTGGTTGCTGAAGCTCATAGACATCTACATATATCTTCGGTTAAGAATCAAAATACAGATGCGTTGCAACCCCTGAGGACTAAGATGGAATGCCTCGTTTCCAGTAAAAAGGGTCTCCGGTTCTCTACACTCACCATACGAAACACAGTAGCGGTAAGTTGCTATTTTATGCTAGTATTCTGTGAGAGCGTGGTCCTTCCCCGGTCGAGCCGACCCATTCGTGCTACAACTATACCAGTAATATTTTTTTTTATTGGATAGGGTGAGGAACGAGCACACAGACCACCTCATGGTAAGTGGTTGTTGTGACCCATAGACATCCACATTTATCCTCAATAATAAATCAAAATGCAGATGCGTCGTCACCCGTGAGGACTAAGATAGATATGCCTCTTTTCTAGTAAAATGGGTCTCCGGTTCTCTACACACACCATACGAAACACAGCAGTGCCATTTTAAGCTGGTATTCTGTGAGAGCGTGGTTTTTCCCCGGACGAGCCAACCTATTCGTGCTACAACTAAACTACGAATATAGCTGCAGTATGGCTCTACCACGTTTAAATTGAAAATTTTGAAGATGATCCCATGAAAAAAATTTATTCATGTTGACGGGTAGAATAATTCCTTAAGTTATTGAGTTACTTAGTATATAAGGTCGGGGAAAAGTTGCTTCGTATTTTATATACAAATTCAAGACATTTCTGTTTTAAAGTTTTATTACATTTAATTACATATATGAGTCCATTTTGTTCGATAACTTGTTGCGATCTTGTAGGTAGTGACATAATCGCGTTGCTGTAGAAATCTTGGGATTTTTGATCAAAAAAATGCGACAAGTATTTTTATTAGATATATTCAATACCAGCGATTTGAACTAACATGGATTTAGTCATCGCATTTATAATGGAAATAAAAATAATATTATTAATTATTTAGAACATGCGAAACAATATATTATAAACTTAAATAGTAAAACCTCCAGAAAGCTTTCTTTTGAAGAACACAAGCAACAAAAGAAAATAATGATTAAAAGTTTTAAACCAGTTTTAAGTACTCCAGCAAATACTGGATTTTTAGGAATATTAGTGTGCATTGAAAGTCCCAAACAGATAAATCTTGTGGTCTGGTGTTATCATGATGAATGACCACTCCTTTTCTGATGATCAATGCCGGCCGTTATTATTTTCTATTTCTTGCTTGAGTCTCATTATTTATTGGCAGTAGAGATCAGAATCGATGGTTTTAACATGCGGTTAAAGCTCATGATTAACGATACGCTTCCAATCCTACCATAAACACAGCATCATCTTATTGCGTGTTAATCCAGGTTTCGCTACAGTCTGTAAACAAAACTTATATCAATACAGAAAAAAATCACGTTTTTTCTATGGGCTTCATACAAGAAACCTGATTTAGGTGTCCTTTAATATTTTATTTTATTTTTATTATATGTTGTTATAGCAGCAATACAATTAGCCAATACACATTCTGGGAAAATTTCAAGTATCTACATATTACGGTTCATAAAATACAGCCTGCTGGCAGACAGACGGAACGATAGTGGAAACTTAGGTCCCGTTGACATTCTTTGAGTAGGGAACCCTAATAAACGGAAATAATGTATTAACAATAAAAATAACGATTAATAACACAACATATACATATTAGTTAATTTGAGCAATACTACAAAAATCAACATTAAATAATATAGAATAAGGTTATATTGCCGTGTAGTGGCGGTTAAGAATATCCACTACCCCATATCTTCCCGTGGGTGTCGTAAAAGGCGACAAAGGGAAACAGGCAGGAGATGGGCAGCAGCATCTTCCTGATAATAGCCAAAATAACAATAAAAAACTGCGGTTGCCAACCCGCTCGCCAAGCGTGGCAACTATGGCAATATACCCCCCATGAGCAATGACAATAATAAACGGCCCCCAGTCCCCGGCGGCCCCGCTATTCCTGGCTACGGTGGCGACCATGGTAACGGCGGGGCAGGGGGTGCTAAGAATCTCCGGTGGAGGTTCGGTTGCCACCTACGACGACTCGACCTGGCAACATACAACGCACGCACCCTGAGGACTGACGAGAAGATTGTGGAGCTGGAAGAAGAGATAGACAAGTTACGCTGGCATATTATAGGATTATCCGAAGTCCGAAGAGAGGGGGAGGACACGGTAATCCTCGAATCCGGCAACTTGCTCTATTACCGAGAGGGCGACCATCTGTCCCAAGGAGGTGTCGGATTTATCGTCCACAAGTCTCTCGTTAACAACGTTGTAAAGATTGAGAGTGTGTCGACGAGGGTTGCGTACCTTATACTCAGAATCACCAAACGGTATTCGCTGAAGGTCATACAGGCTTACGCACCAACCTCGGCACACCCCGATCAGGAGGTGGAGGAAATGTATGAGGATATCTCTAGAGCCATGCATTCCTCCAAAACCCAATATACGGTGTTAATGGGAGACTTCAATGCAAAACTAGGCACAAGAGAGAACGGTGAGCTGAAAGTAGGGAAATTTGGAATAGGGCAACGGAACCCAAGGGGCCAGCAGCTGGCCGACTTCATGGAGAAAGAGGGACTCTTTATGATGAACTCTTTCTTCCAGAAGCGGCCCCACAGGAAGTGGACCTGGTCGAGCCCCGACGGTTCGACAAAAAATGAGATTGACTTCATTATGATGACCAGACGACAACTGTTCAGTGATGTCTCAGTGATCGCGAGGGTGAAAACCGGCAGCGATCACCGAATGGTTAGAGGCACACTGAACCTAAACGTTAAGTTGGAGAGGTCTCGTCTAATGAAGTCAACGCTCCGTCCCCCTCGTGCTCTAATCCAAAGTCCCGAAACCTTTCAGCTCGAGTTACAAAACCGTTTTCAGTGCCTAGAAGACTGCAATGAAGTGGACGATTTGAATGACAAGCTCGTGGAAACTGTCCATGCGGTCGGAGCTAAGTTCTGCAAGACCCGCCGCAGAAGAACACAAAAACTCTCCGATCACACTCTTAATCTCATGGCTGTTAGACGGGAGGTGAAGCTACATTCTTCAACAGATTTAACAGCATACAGGCAACTGAACAGACAGATCTCCAAATGCATGCGGCGGGACTTACGCAAATTCAATACAGCTCGTATTGAAGAAGCGATCGAGCGGAACCGAGGCTCCAAAGTCTTTGCCAGAGATCTGTCTGCCAGAAAGCGCCAACTGTCAAAGCTGAAGACAGAATGTGGCAGCATCGTTTCCGGGGCACCTGAGATTTTGAGTGAGATTGAGAGGTTCTATGGGCAGCTGTACACGTCATCGTTGGAGCCGCACGCAAGTGTGAGTAACGATCCAAGAGCGACTCTTATCCGACATTATTCCGATGATATCCCGGACGTCAGTCTGAGCGAGATTAGAATGAATCTCAAGCACTGGAGTATAAAGTGGTATTACACCGGAGGCGTGGAGCAGAAGTGCGATGGTCTTGTTCTTCAAGAAAGGCGACAACGCTCTCTTGAAGAACTGCAGACCGATCTCCCTTCTGAGCCGCGTCTACGTGCTGTTTTCGAGAGTCATTACGAATCGTCTCGCGCGCAGACTTGACGACTTCCAGCCTCCCGAACAAGCCGGTTTCCGAAAAGGCCTTAGCACCATAGACCACATACATACCCTTCGGCAAATTGTACAGAAGTCCGAGGAGTACAATTTGCCACTATGTCTGGCGTATGTGGACTATGAGAAAGCCTTTGATTCCGTCGAAATTTGGGCGGTGCTGCAGTCCCTTCAGCGATGCCAAGTTGACTGTCGGTATATCGAAGTGTTGAAGTGCTTGCATAGTAGGGCTACGATGGCTATCCGAGTACAGAACCAGAGTACGAAACCTATCCAATTGCAGAGAGGTGTAAGACAGGGTGACGTCATATCCCCGAAACTCTTTACCGCTGCATTGGAAGATGTTTTCAAGCTTCTGGACTGGAAAGGATACATCACTCACCTTCGATTTGCCGACGATATAGTCCTTATGGCAGAATCGCTGGAGGACCTAAGCACTATGCTCAATGACCTCAATAGTGTTTCCCAACGGATAGGTCTTAAGATGAACATGGACAAAACAAAGATCATGTTTAATGTCCATGTCACACCTATGCCGGTAGTTGTTGGGAACACTAAGCTCGAAGTTGTTGACCAGTATGTTTACCTGGGACAAATAGTCCGACTAGGTAAGTCCAACTTCGACCGAGAGGTCAATCGACGGATTCAACTCGGTTGGGCAGCGTTCGGGAAATTACGGCACATCTTCTCGTCAGGTATACCTCAAAACTTGAAAACGAGACTGTACACCAAGTGCGTGTTACCAGTGATGACATACGGAACTGAGACGTGGTCCTTCACTGCTGGACGGATGAGGAAGCTCAAGGTCGCTCAGCGAGCTATGGAGAGGGCTATGCTCGGAGTTTCTCTGCGTGATAAACTCAGAAATGAGGATATCCGTAGTAGAACTAGAGTGACCGACATAGCCCAACGGATTAATAAGCTGAAGTGGCAATGGGCCGGCCATATAGCTCGAAGAACCGACAACCGATGGGGAAGAAAGGTTCTCGAGTGGCAGCCTCGTACCGGCAGGCGAAGTGTAGGGCGTCCCCCCACTAGATGGAGTGACGACCTGGTAAGATATGCAGGAAGTCGATGGATGCAGGTGGCTCAGGACCGTGCTTTGTGGCATTCTTTGGGGGAGGCCTATGTTCAGCAGTGGACTTGTGAAGGGCTGTAATGATGAAGGTTATATTATAATAAGTTAAATATATTATATTTTAAAATATAGTAACAATAAATTCACATATAAAAATCTCAGCTACGGGTAACTTTATTGTTGTATACGCGGCAACACAGAATGGCGTCTCTCATATTTTGTAACTTATTTGTGGCTCGTGTTATTTTATGTAGAAATTTCGAAATTGTATGATACTTACTGATAGTGTGTGATCCCAGGGTATTTCTTATTTCTTGTAGTATTATTTTTACACAGTTTCACTACGCAAACTGGTATTTTACTTCGGATTATGATCAAAATTTTATAAAACATTCGGTACGTCCACAACAAATGTCGCCTGCAACGCGACTGGCTCGGGTACGCCGGTTTTGGCGTAGTATATGTTGCCGCATTTTACAAGAGCGCCGGCGGTATCTAGTCTGAGCGCGCGAAGACTTATCAATAACCTAAACTTTAGATGATGCATCAGTTAGAATATTATCGAAAGGCCTTAATTTCTCTATAACACCGTAATAATTACCGTTTTAATAAATTATCTGCAGTGTCGAAGACTGTTGATTTAAAAAAACTAAAGGAAAATTTGGAAATTCAAGACATATCGTCTATGTTACATCGAAGTTCAGCGCCAAAACCGAAATACCTAAAGACGAATTTAAAGCCTTGAATAACCTACGTAATAAACCAGAACTCACGATTCTCCGCGCAGATAAAGGAAATGCCACGGTAGTGATGGATACGTCGGATTATGATTCTTAAATACAAGAACTTTTGTAGGATGCAAACACTTATAAAAAGATTAAAAACCTCATAAAGAAACACTCCGAAAAATTAAATCTAGACGTAAAATCGATAATACCTACGTGTGCTAAACCACCGAAGTTGTATGGGTTACCAAAAATACACAAGACAAATGCTAAACTACGTCCTATAGTGAGCCAAACCGTTTCACCATCTTACAGGTTGGCTCAACACTTAGCGAAAATACTCTCACCGCTCAAGGGACATACAAGAGCACATACAAAGGATCCTACCATTATTTCAGCGAGATTAAATCCTACATCTGGCATACAATGAAACTATGGTTAGTTTTGATGTGCAGTCTCTGTTCACATGCTTACCTGTTGAAGACTGTATCTCCATTGTTACTAGAAGGCTGGAGGAAAGCAATATGCCCGTAGAATATGCAGTATTACTCAGATACTGCCTTACATCTGGCTACCTATTGTAGAAGGAAGAGTTCTACAAGCAAGTGGATGGCGTGGCAATGGGCTCACTTGTATCTCCCATTGTCGCCGATATTTTGTTTATAGTAAAGGGTGACAAACGAGCACACATTCCACCTGATGGTAAGTGGTTGCTGCAGCCCATAGAAATCTACATCATCCTCTATTACAAATCAAAATGCAGATGCGTTGTCACCCATGAGGACTAAGATGGAATGCCTCATTTCCAGTAAAAAGGGTCTCCGGTTCTTTACACTCACCATACAAAACACAGCAAGCGTCAAGCGGATATTTCACGCTGGTATTCTGTGAGAGCGTGGTCCTTCCCCGGTCGAGTCGACCCTTTCGTGCTACAACCATAATGTAGCTGCAGCATGGCTCTCCCACGTATAAAAATCCTTAAATTCGCAATAAAATTTCATTTATTGGTCATTTAGGTATATGGTCATTTAGCGGCATAAAAAAAATCCTATCTCTCAAGTTGGACCAAAATGCACACGAATGGCGTGATACAACTATACGACTAATATAGCTGCATCATTTGGGATGGTACACGCCCTCGGGCTGTAAAGCTAGGGTCCCACGGCCTGCTTTGTCACAGGTCAGCCCGCCCCAGGCCAGACCAACAGACCGTGGGAACTGGAGGTGGGCAAAGTGTATCATTTTTGCGATTGGAACATTTGCATCTCGATCACTGAAATGTTCCGAAACACTGATATGTTTCATTTGGCTCATTTGGATCATCGACTCAAAAGATATAAAATACAGAAAGTTCCGAATACATTAAGTTGTGTCGCGGGCGTTTATTACTGACTGATCCGTGAAATATTGTGGCAACAATGCTGAATAATATAAGTGCTTAAATTATTTTTATTGTGTACCGTAATAAGATTGTATATAAAATCGATTCTCCTTCAAACTTTAAGAAAAATGTCACTATGTTAATTCATTATTTACAAAAATGTCCATTTACACAAAACAGCAATGTCTATGCATACAGAATTTTCTCGTAAAGTCTCATAACTCTAACTTTATGATGAAAAGGAAGAAAGTAAAGTCAAAATAATCACTACGCAAAGAAATCCTAAACAGAACTCAGTATGTTTTCGTAAACAGGCGCTGATGAATATAAATAATTTGACAAGTGCCGCATCAACGTAAAATGACAACTTGTTATTGCAAACATTACATACAAAAAACGACTGTATAGTATTTGACACGTAAGCGACTTAGTGGTAATTTTTACGTGCATGAATAACGTCAGCGAAAATCCGTACGAGTTGAGTGATACACTTCTTATTTGTTATCTCTATCTGACTTGTGTGTATTATAATTAATTCGCCCGTTCACTAGCCACTCGTGAGTCAATAGTTAAGTTAATCATTGTCTCAGTCTGTCTCTCTCGTGGCTCAGTCGCCTCGCAAGTGACGCGTCGCGCGAAATGAGCATAGAGCAAAGTAAGGTACGTTGGGGTAAGATCGGTGATGGGGCAAGACCGTGGGATTCAAATTCCCGGCGAATTATGCTATATTTTGAAAAGCTAACAATATGCTACACGACGCCATTTCATCCTGCCCCGACCCTCAGTTCGCGCCAGTCACTCCGGCAAGTGGGACCTGTGCTGCGTGGCATTTTATAAAACAATGTAATTTTTGTATTATTTTTGTCCATCCGATCTTTCCCTATCACTTTTATTTACGATTTTTAGCGAGAATATGGCTTCTTTTGTTATTATTTTGTGTGGATACTAATTTTTATGAAGTTATAGCTAAATAAAGCTGGTCCATGCAAGGGTAAGATCGCTGTAGGCCGAGATCCGATGTTTCCCCTCGTGAGTGAAGATCGGATGAATATTATCCGATCTTTGCCTGTTACAAATATGGCAGTGGTTGTTAAACTTTCATTGGTCGTGTATATTTTTTCGTTGATTACTCAAGTGACTATGGGACTCGGTCTCGTTAGCAAGTCTGTATATTTAAAAGTAATAAAACAATACGATGGTTTTATTACTTTTAAGTACACATTAAAATACATTTTTTTTATAGGATAAGGGTGACAAAGGAGCACACAGTCCACCTGATGTTAAGTAATTGCTGCGGCCCATAGACATCTATATCTATCCTCTATTACAAATCAAAATGTAATTTATAATAATTATTTAAAAAATAATTTATAATAATAAATGCCGCTTTGTTAAAATATTTATATCTTCCTTAACTCCTGCATTATCCCAGGGCATTTCGCCAGTCCTTACTGTTATTTTTTTCCCATATAAAATCAAATTCATCCGATCTTTCTCTTATATTGAGTAATTCCATCTTATGTCATAACAAAGTTTGAGAAACATAAAATTACAATTTCTTTATATCAGGGATAAGATCGGATGGCAAGAAACAAAAAAAGAGAAAATCGTTTGGAACATTTATGTTTCTAGTAATTTATAGATCATATTGAAATATGTTTTTTAGCGTTAAAGATAGGACAAATCTCTTTTATAAACTTTTTTCTCTAAGCAGTAGAAGTGGTTTTAAATTTAAGTCCGGTCTTACCCCTTAATGGCCAATTTTTCATTATGCATATAAAAAAGTATGTCTAGTTTTCGCACACCTTTAAAGCAGAAACCGTTGAGTTTACACAAACAAAAGATTCTCAGAGCTAAACTACGTTTAACGATTAACGGTTTGCTCCATGTTCCATAAATCTCACGTATACGAATGTCGAGAAATTAAAGTTTTTGGCAGACTCTTCCAACTATTCGAAAATCCGTCCGGTATTACCCCAACGTACCTTAATGTTTCACTGTTCCAGATCCAAATGATACATTTGAAACGTTGTTACTGAACCAATCTTTTGTATCACTTCAGTGATTCCGATCAGTGAGTCGTTTCCGTAAAGATATACACACGCCTAGTGGGAACAATTGCATCCGATGAGGCCCGCAGTGACCTGTTGTCGCCCGTCCGATCCATCGGGAGTCAGTAAGTTCATAGGCGCGACGCGGCGCAGCGCGACGGTGCCTGTCGCGGCCTGTACGGGCGCGCCTGCGTCGGTTACAATCGTTCATTTCAACTGTGGTGGCGCCTGCGCGTTTACGCTGATTATGGAGTGGACGAAAGAGCTCATATTCGAGTTTTTAACTCTTTATGAAAATGAACCAGTGCTTTGGAATAGTCCGTCGCCTCAACATAAAAACAAGAACGGCTTTTGTTGAATGACGACACCCACCAGCGTCGTTTCTTCTGCTTTCTTTTTACTTGGTTTATCAAACGTTCACCACTGAATAAAACCACAGCGGCTGCACACGCAGACTTGCGCTCCGTATCACTTAGCATGTTGGAATGTCAGTCGACAGGCCGCACCAGGCCAGCACACGCCGTAGAAATGATCATTACGGGCCGTGACAGGCCCATTCAGGCGGGGCAACGCCTGGCGCGGCCTGTCGCCTGGCAGGCCATGGGACCCTAACTTAAGACCTCACCTCCCGCACATACCGACACGTTGTCGTACCCACTCAATACAAGATCATGCTACCTACCACTGCAGTTTTGGACCGCATTACAGTGAACAAGTTTAGAGACGGCCACAGAGTATTCATACAAATTAAACACATACTACATGAAAACAAATTAAAATCTCCTACTATTACAACATTGTTTTTATATTCAATAATTATTTTTTCTTTCAGATTGAACAATAATATACAATCATTATCGGCAGTCTGTGACGGAATATAATATACTACACAATAAGTAAATAAAACAAGGTTTCGAATGTAAATAGTACCACAAATTAATATCTATATTTATAGCGCCGGACATCGGTACTTCTCTTATCTCGAACTGCTGTACAGCAACTAGAAGTACTGCAAGTTGCTTACGTCCATCGGCGCGATCACATCGCAGTATGGAATAGTCGGGTGGTATAATCTCCGCATTATGAATCGATTCGTTGGAACCGGTATCCGTGATGGCGAATAAATCCGAACCAGAGGATTCGAGTAAAGATAACAGAAACTTACATTTTGATATAAAATATTTACACTCTTAATTCGTTGATTGCTGCCCTGTGAGTTGTGCGTTCTTGCTTGATCTACGAAACTAAATCCATTCGCTGTATTTGGCGTCAACTGGCCAAATGACAGGATTACATAATTTGTTATCCTTTAGATACACCTTTATGTAGCTATTATATTCTAACAAATTATCTTCTGTAGTATTTTCCACATATGTTAGTATTTCTTCCGTTCCACACAAATTAGAAATTGCTTGGTAGCGATCACCTCATTCCAAGAGTTATTATCATCCTTAAATTCCTCAATATTATAATTTATTTACTTATTTATATTCATATTTATTTTAAAACAGTGTACATCAGTTTTTACCATCAGTCAAGTGTAATGTCCCTCTGCAAGATGCAGGAGTGTACAAGCTTGATTGTGAATGTGGTCTCTGTTATAAAAGACAAAATAAAAGATCCAAAAAAACCCGCGTTAAAGAACACATAGCTGATGTGATGTTTTTACGTGGTAGAGCCATGCTGCAGCTATATTAGTTGTAGCACTAATAGGTCGGCTCGACCGGGGAAGGACCACGCTCTCACAGAAAACCAGCGTAAAATAGCAGCTTAACGCTGCTGTGTTTCGTATGGTGAGTGTAGAGAACCAAAAACCCTTTTTACTTGCAAAGAGGCATTCCATCTTAGTCCTCACGGGTGACAACGCATCTGTATCTTGAGTCTTTATTGAGGATAGATGTAGATGTCTAT
Organism: Parnassius mnemosyne; assembly: GCA_963668995.1. Lineage (NCBI taxonomy): Eukaryota > Metazoa > Arthropoda > Insecta > Lepidoptera > Papilionidae > Parnassius > Parnassius mnemosyne. The sequence continues at coordinate 40,621,130 of CAVLGL010000104.1, read as the reverse complement.
GGGTCACAGTAACCACTTACCATCAGGTGGACTGTGTGCTCGTTTGTCACCCTATCCTATAAAAAAAAGAAGAATCGACGCTCCGGGAAATCTGCAGTATGTGAACATGTACAGGATCATTCCGTCTTTACATTAGATTTGATAGGCCACAAATCCTCGCTTAAGAACACCGATTCCTTCCAAGGATGATTCGCGAGGCTATTAAAATCAAAAAAACATCCTAATTAGCGAGGTAGCCGTGGTTAACTATGACAATGGGACGTCATACACCTCAGTCCCCCCCCCCCCGTGACCATAGTGCTGTAAAGTTGTCGAAACGTCGGAAATATAAAAGTAAAAATACGCGATAAAAAAAATTTAAATGAGTAGTGTTCGCGTAAATATAAGAAATCATTAAATCTCAACATGTCTTTTTATAGTATGCCAGAGTCAAGAAGTCGGTGTTGTTACACCCTTGTGAAACCCTCGGAAAGCACATAAAACCGTTGGTCCTGCGCCTGACCTCTTCCGATCATGTTAGATTATCGTCCCATTGGAATATAAGAGTGAAGCAATAGAGAGTGCACTTGTGCGTGCACACACTCGGGTATTATTACTCCGTTGATACTGGCCGTCGTAATAGAAATTTGATCCGGACAACATGATTATTTATTACAATACGGTATTATAATTGCTATTGATAAGCCCGTTTGCAAAAAGAAAGATAGTTTACTTCAGCCTAGAAAAACATTTATAACGTTTTTCGAATAAGCTACTTAGTCTTTTAGTAACAAATAGGGATTGGTAGTGCCATTAAATGTACAGGCTATTCCATATCTCACAGTAATCAGTTGCCTTGTTTGAACATTAGGTTTTATCTGCATCAATTCCTTTTATTGGGAACCTGTCTTCGTGTCACAGCTGTATCATTATCCTTTATCGCTTTAATGTAATGGTTGACACATGACTCTCACATATTAACCATAATGAAACGTTTATTTTTAAATTGGTTAACGTTCCATTTTAAGTTTTAATTTTTTTAAGCATACTTAAATTTCACTAGCACTTATTCCTCAAAAAGGCTATTGCTATCTTTGTTGTTATTTTTTTTCTCATTCCTTCATGCACTCATTATAAACTATCTAAGATCACTGCTGGATATGGCCCTCTCCATACAATGCCTCAAAGGGCCGATATTTGCCATAGTTGCTATGCCTGGCAGGCGGGTCTGTAACCGCAGTTTCTTTTCCTAGTTGTTATTAGGATGACGCTGCTTCTCATCTTTTAGTTTGTTGATCACTCCCGGCATTGCTTTCTATCTGTTCGTGAAATTTCATCACAAGCGGTTTAGCCATTCCAAAGATTAGCCTGGACAGAGAGAAAAACATACAGATAAACAAAAAAATATATAAAAAGGTCTTAATATTAAACATCCAAATGATCCCATAAGTCCAATAAAAGCCGTTATTTCGATATTATAGACAGGCACTTCAATTTTAATATAACTAGCGATCCGCCCCGACTTCGCACAGTTGATTTCTGGATATCGACAAAAGCGTCACCTACCAGGTCCAATTATGAATCGTTTAGATCATTCAGGAACCCACCCAAACACAAAAATCGGTCCGGCCATTTCCGAGTTTTAGCGAGACTAACGGACAGTAATTGATTTTTATATACAGAGTATTTAAATGTATAACATACTTGCGAAAATGGAGGGAGCGGTATATTTAGCTATATCGGCCCCGGGCGGCAGCATGTTATACTTTAAAAGATATAAAATCTGAAATTTAAATAAATCAATACGATAAATACACATAAAAATGTAATCAGTAATGCTAACATGATATAAATAAAATTGATGGACTTGGTAGCTCAGTGGCTAAGCATTTTCTTGCGGCATTGCGGAGCGCATTCGGTTTCCGCACTGAACAAGTATGGGGTACAAATTATTCCCGGTCTGAATGTTTGTCCATGTAGAATTTACATATTATATTATAATACGTCTGCACGATACAGAAGAAATTACTAATGTGGAGTGACGTTTATTCCGAACAAAACTTAACTTAGTAAAAAAGAAAATATAGTATCATATAAATGAAAACACCTTTCTGACATTTTTACACGGCTAGCTTGCAATCAGTTCCTACCCGGTTGCTTTCCGCTTTTTATTTTGTCATTTTTTCATGAACTAACAAATTGCAGAGTGAATGTACTAAACAGATGGAGTTTACTTTTAATTTGTGTGTATATTATTTGGCTTTAATATAAATTGAGATACTCATGTATTTATTGTTTACTTGGCTTCAAAAAATTTTTGTAAAAGGAAAATATCGCGATAACAAATTTTCCTTTAGACAACATCTATACAAAATATATTAATTTAAAAAAATATAAGACACGATGGCTTCTTATTAGTTTTATTAGTTATTAGTTACTTATAAGTTTGAATTGAATTATATGCGCTCCCAATAGTTGATCTGTTTTACAAAATAGGAAAATTGGTGTACTTGAAATAGTATCCAAGCAAAAGTTCACACGCCTGATCAGGATATGGTGTTATTTATAATTATTATACTTCGTGCTTCGCCCTCTATATTAGTAACTGGAACTTATTAAACACAGGAAGTATCACGTCTAGAATTCACCACTCACAATATAGTTGGGAATCTTAAAATTAAAAACTAGAGGTGGGGTTCCGTAGTTACCCGTCACCATAGTTGGACGTTCGACCGGTATAACGACTAAAATGGGCTCATATGGAAAGATGGTAACTGAAGGACTTATTGTCAAATCAGACTTGAAAATAACACAATTTACATCAAATCATTCACATGCCAAGTAAGTAGAAAGAGAACCCTAAGATATACATATATGACCGTTACTAACCTTTACGTAAACTACCACTGCCCTAAATTATCCTGAGGTCGCCCGCGTAAACCAAGAGTATGACGAATGAAACTATATGAAGCTATATGATTATATGAATACTTTGAATGAGGCCTACAATAACTACCAACTAAAAAATAAGTGAAAGTAGTAAGTAAGAAAGGTCCTCCCTGCCTATCCTGCAAATGAAAAAGTAAATCTATATTAGTACTGCATATAAGTCGTTTTCACCATAAAATGTTAATTTTTTACAGTTTACAATAATATTGTAAAGTTATAATGCAGCTAGTTTTACGTTATTTTCAATGGATTTGTAACGAAATTTTTACTAATCCACGTGCATTTTATACGTTAACTTCTTTATTCTAAGTAGAATTAAGAACTTAACGAGTTGTGATCGTTTTCCTTTGAATTTCATTATATATACTACTATAGTGTTCTCTTTACACATTTCCGAAAACAGACATACACATGACTCTAATGAAAAATACCACTAAAGCTGTCCGTTAGTCTCGATAAAACTCAAAAACAGCTCGACCGATTTTTTGCGTGTAATGCGTAATGAGTTTAGACTTTCAATTATTTCGATAGATGGCGCTTTTGTCGAGATCACCCGTGCGAAACCGGGAAAGATCGCTAGTGTAATAATAAATATGAAAAACATTGTACGACACATCGATAAAATTATTATAAAAATTCCCGACCTAATTAATATCTCTGGTGTTTAAAGAAATCAACCCACATTATTCATAATTCATTTCGATGAAAAATCCGTAAATTGTCCAGCTCAAACTCTAAATACATATTTAGAAAAAATTTCTCAGTTTACTAAATATAATTTTTGACGTTTAAGAAACCAAACCGGCCAGCCTCTACGCAAATGCTAAGTCATTGGATCAGAGATAAACTAAAATATTTAGGTTTTGATATGTCCATATTTACCACATATCGCATACCATCATACCGCAGGTCAGAACCAACGATCTTGGTTCAGATTCAGTTCACAGATAAAAGACTCATTACCTAAGGCGTATCGTACGTTTGCCATTCAAAATAATCCGGCAACTGTAGCTCCTTTCAAAAATTATTTTTATTAAACTGCTATTGTAATGAAATCATTCATCATCATCATCATCATCATTACAGCACTTCACAAGTCCACTGCTGAACATAGGCCTCCCCCAACGAATGCCAAAAAGCACGGTCCAGAGCCACCTGCATCCATCGACTTCCTGCATATCTTAGCAGGTAATCACTCCATCTAGTAGGGGGACCCCCTACACTTCGCCTGCCGGTACGAGGCTGCCACTCGAGAACCTTCTTTTCCCCATCGGTTGTCGGTTCTTCGAGCTATGTGGCCGGCCCATTGCCACTTCAGTTTACTAAACCGTTGGGCTATATCAGTCGCTCTGGTTCTACTGCGGATATCCACATTTCTAAGTTTATCACGCAGAGAAACTCCGAGCATAGCCCTCTCCATAGCTCGCTGAGCGACCTTGAGCTTCCTTATCCGGCCAGCAGTGAAAGACCACGTCTCAGTTCCATAGGTCATCTCTGGCAACACGCACGCACTGGTTGTACAGTGTCGTTTTCAAGTTTTGAGGTATACCTGAAGAGAATATGTGCCGTAATTTCCCGAACGCTGCCCGACCGAGTTGAATCCGTCGATTGACCTCTCGGTCGAAGTTGGACTTACCTAGTCGGACTATTTGTCCCAGGTAAACATAGTCGTCAACAACTTCGAGCTTAGTGCTCCCAACAACTACCGGCATAGGTGTGACATGGACATGATCTTTGTTTTGTCCATGTTCATTTTAAGACCTATCCGTTGGGTAACACTATTGAGCTCATTGAGCATAGTGCTTAGGTCCTCCAGCGATTCTGCCATAAGGACTATATCGTTGGCAAATCGAAGGTGAGTGATGTACTCGCAATTGATGTTAATACCGCATCCTTTCTAGTCCAGTAGCTTGAAAACGTCTTCCAATGCAGCGGCGAAGAGTTTCGGGGATATGACGTCGTCACCTTGTCTTATACCTCTCTGAAAATGGATAGGTCTCGTACTCTGGTTCTGTACTCGGATAGCCATCGTAGCCCTACTGTACAAGCACTTCAACACTTAGATATACCGACAGTCAATTTGGCATCGCTGAAGGGACTGCAGCACCGCTCGAATTTCGACGAAATCAAAGGCTTTCTCATAGTCCACATACGCCAGACATAGAGGCAAATTGTACTCCTCGGACTTCTGTGCACTTTGCCGAAAGGTATGTATGTGGTCTATGGTGCTAAATCATTTTCGGAAACCGGCTTGTTCGGGAGGCAGGAAGTCGTCAAGTGTGCGCGCGAGACGATTCGTAATGACTCTCGAAAACAGCACATAGACGCGGCTCAGAAGGGAAATCCGTCTGTAGTTCTTCAAGAGAGCGTTGTCGCCTTTCTTGAAGAACAAGACCACCGCACTTCTGCTCCACACCTCCGGTGTAATACCACTTTAACTCCGGTGCTGGAGAGTCATTCTAATCTCGCTCAGACTGACGTCCGGGATATCATCGGAATAATGTCGGATAAGAGTCGCTCTTGGATCGTTACTCACACTTGCGTGTGGCTCCAACGATGTTGTGTACAGCTGCCTATAGAACCTCTCAATCTCACTCAAAATCTCAGGTGTCCCGGAAATGATGCTGCCACACTCGGTCTTCAGCATCGATAGTTGGCTCTTTCTGGCAGACAGATCTCTAGCAAAGTCTTTGGAGCCCTGGTTCTGCTCGATTGCTTCTTCAATACGGGCAGTATTGAAGTTGTGTAAGTCCTGCCGCATGTATTTGGAGATCTGTTCTTTCAGTTGCCTGTATGCTGTTAAATCCACTGAAGACTGCTGCTTCATATCCCGTCTAACAGACATGAGATTAAGAGTGTAATCGGAGAGTTTTTGTGTTCTTCTACGGCGGGTCTTGCAAAACTTAGCTCCGACCGCATGGACAGTTTCCACGAGCTTGTCATTCATATCGTCTACTGCATTGCAATATTCTAGGCACTGAAAACGGTTTCGTAGCTCGAGCTGAAAGATTTCGGGCTTTCGGATTAGAGCACGAAGGGGACGGAGCGTTAACGTCATTAGACGTGACCTCTCCAACTTAACGTTTAGGTTCAGTGTGCCTCTCACCATTCGGTGATCTCTGCCGGTTTTCACACTCGCGATCACTGAGACATCACTGATCAGTTGTCGTGTGGGTGTCATAATGAAGTCAATCTCATTTTTAAATAAAACTAATTTTACGGATTTTATCGCGTATATTAACTTATATTTATTTATTTTTTATTTTTATATTGCCGACGTTAAAAAAAAATAAGTTAATATACACGATAAAATCCGTAAAATTAGTTTTATTTAAAAATGTGTAGTGTTCGCGTAAATATAAGAAATCAATCTCATTTTTTGTCGAACCGCCGGGGCTCGACTAGGTCCACTTCCTTTGAGGCCGCTTCTGGAAGAAAGAGTTCATCATAAAGAGTTCCTCTTTCTCCATGAAGTCGGCCAGTTACTAGCCCCTTGGGTTCTGTTGCCCTATTCCGAATTTTGCTACTTTCAGCTCACCGTTCTCTCTTGTGTCTAGTTTTGCGTTGAAGTCTCCCATTAACACCGTATAGTGGTTTTTGGAGGAATGCATGGCTCTAGAGATATCCTCATACATTTTCTCCACCTCCTCATCGGGTTGTGCCGAGGTTGGTACGTAAACCTGTATGACCTTAAGCGAATACCGTTTGGTGATTCTGAGTATAAGGTACGCAACCCTCAATCTTTACAACGTTGTTAACGAGACTGAGAACTGAGACTTGTGGACGATAAATCCGACACCTCCTTGAGACAGATGGTCGCCCTCCCGGTGATAGAACAAGTTGCCGGATTCAAGGATTACCGTGTCCTCCCCCTCTCTTTGGACCTCGGATAATCCTATGATATTCCAGCGCAACTTGTCTATCACTTCTTCCAGCTCCAGGATCTTCTCGCCAGTCCTCAGGGTGCGTGCGTTATAAGGTGCCAGGTCGAGTCGTCGTAGGTGGCAACCGAACCTCCACCGGAGATTCTTTGCACCCCCTGCCCCGCCGTTACCAAGGTCGCCACCATAGCCAGGAATAATGGGAACGCCGGGGAGTGGGGGCCGTCTCTTCGTTACTCTCATGAGGGATATATTGCCATAGTTGCCACGCTTGGCGAGCTGGTTGGCAACCGCAGTTTTTTTATTGCTGTTTTGCTATTATCAGAAAGATGTTGCTGCCCATCCTCTGCCTCAGATTCCCTCTGTCGCCTCTTACGACACCAACGGGAAGACATGGGTTAATGAGTATTCTTTCCTGCCACTACACGGGGGGAATGAAATCATTAATTTACGTCTATTTTACTTTTTAATGTATCTGTATAATTATCACATAATATATAAGAGATAATTATAATTAAAATATTAGTAAATTGAATATTTCAATTGTAAGTAGTATACTTTTATTCCTTATATAATTATTATGACGCTTGCTTAGAATGTAGTACCAGCTTTCTCTACAATGCTAATTAGTAGACTAGGTCCTAGAAATCGATAATTAATATTCCTTAGAAAATATCGAAGCCAATCTCACAGACAGGAGACAGGAAGCAGTATTATCGTTGCAGTGTTAAGCGATTGGCCAGGGTCTCGACCGGAAAATTACGACGCTCGCACAGAATACCAGTGTGAAATAGCAGGGTAATATTGCTTTTCTTATGATGAGTAAATAGGTCGAATACCCTTTTTTATTGTTAAAGAATTATTCCATCTTAGATGACTAAGATGCCTCTCTATACAAGAAAGCTCCATATTCGAGAATACTTGAAGAGACACTAATTATAGAAGAAGAACCAATGATTTTTTATCATTCATAATTCCCTGGCTGATTTTGACTACCAGCGTAGTCAGAATCAGCCAACAAACTTACATTCAACAACAGTCGATTGGTTACCCAGAACTATTAATTGCGCAGGACACAGGATATAGTTATTATGATGCCATAATTAAACGAAATGACACGGATACTAACTTACTGTTGACTAGCTGTTCAATCTTATTCTTGCCAGATTAAACGCTTATTATGACAAGATAGGAAGTGTAACTCAGAGTTAATTCGATGTGACATATAAGGACACTACGAAACATAACTAGAACTTTCAGCTCCTTTTATATTAGTTTGCTTGGGACGGAGATAAGGCTCAGGACTTCTAAGCTGCGCGTTTATTACGAATCTGGAAGACGAACATTATAACATATATATTTTTATAAATTTAATACATTTAATATTTAAATATTACTTTTTATATAGAACTATTTTCAGGGTGCATTTTCTATTCATAAAGTAATAGAAAGTAAATGATAAAAGTTACAATATTAGGCTCAATATTCCGTATCCCTTCGCTTAACGACCGGAAAGTGTAGATAAGTCTGAGCTTTCACACCTAAAATATAGCTTTTACTATATTTGACGAAATCTATAAAAGTAGTTCATGCAGGATATGGTTATAATTTAAAGGACTATATTATTTTCTATTAGAATTAAGTTGTTAAATTAAATAATTTTATTTTTTATTGCGAATACTATTATATTATATTTATATAATAAATATATACTATTATATTTACTGAAAAAGAAATAGATTTATTGGAATTAATAAGGATCATAATTATTATTAGCTATTGAAAGTCATTATTATGTTTAATTTACCACTGGTTTAGTAAATACCTTTGTACCGGTGTAAACCAGCAAGAAACCCAGCTTGAAATTTAAAAAGAACAGTTTACAGTCAAATATTTATTTATTTATTTATTTTATATCAACTTACTACTATCATTTCAGGATTGCCTTAGCCCTTAAAATGACACTGTACGTCACAATATACACAATATTCAATAAAATCTATGTTCATATATACAACTTTTTTTAGAGTTTTCTGCAATTATCTCGGTAACAACAATATTTAAAATTTGGTAAAAAAATAATTCATTAACTTGGCAAAATTTTTGGCATTATAAAATAAAAAAATTCGATGATAAAGAAACAAGTGACACTCAGCAAGATAAGAATCCTTTGTTTTCTTTTTATGTTGACTGCGTTTTATGTGTGTTACAGTGTTATTTTGTGCTTCAAATGTCAATAAATAGTGAGGTATGCTAATTTTCACTAAATTAACAATATAGCTTATTTTTAATATACACTGCCAATTTCATAGAAATTTATCGCTAAACTTACTTGTACGAGTATTTCACGTTATATATTGCTAATTTGAGGCTATGTTTTTTTGTTAATTTATATTTTTGGTTGTGTGGCATGCATGTGATTTGCTTAGGTGATTTGTTTTTCTTTGCCATCAGCAAAAGCTAGTAACACATAGTGATAGAGTTATTGCACTTGTGCCTCCTAAAAAAGCTCCTTCCGAGTGTTACAGAAAGTCTGATGCCGAAGAACTCATAAAGAATGCCTCATATTATTCTTCTTCGCCACCTCCCTCTATTGATTGCTATCTAGAATGATGCATAGCATATACTGAAGAGAAATGCGACAGTTATCAAAACCAAAGCATTTGTCAAACAACTATAATTAGTGAAATTTGTCCTAGCTATCAAGAATAAACCAGCTATTACTGACTAGTTTTTTTCTAGCCCCGAACTATTTATATTGAGAGAAAGTTACGGGGTATATGGATTTGGGGACAATACGGAGCAATAGATTTAGAGACGCAGAGATAATTTTTACCTTCGGAACATTAAAAAAAAAAGCATTGGGGCAGTTAAAGTGAAAAGTTTGCAACAAAAACTGTATATCTGTTGTCGGTGATAGCAAACCCTTATAAATCTACATCGCTGACTAACCAGTTCATAAAATTAAAAGATAATGCAAGGAATGACGTAGTAAATAAGATGTAGACTGTCCGCAGATATTGAAGGAATATAATAAGCATATGGGAGGGGTGGACCTTGCGGATATGCTTTACTCTTTATACAAGACCTTTGAAAAACCCGGCGCTGTTACATTGGAATCTTCGCTCGTTTGATAGATATTTATGTCAACAATGATTGACTTTTAAACACGCAGGACCAGGCCAAAATATCCTCCCAGGATCAACGCCATTGAAAAATTTCCGGTTTGATATTTATGAAGGTTACCAAAAAACAGGTAGATCTGAGACTTCAGTAGAAAACGGAGAAGGTAAAGAAAAGACGACAGCTTACGCAAGTTGCACTGATCCAGGATGTGAGATAATATGCCAATGTAGGCCATTTCATTGAAATGACTACTCAGGGTCGATGCCGTCTTTATTCAAAGTTGACCTAAGTTATTTGTATCGAGTGTCAGGTATGGTTGTGTTTTGTTACTGGCAAGAACTTTGCCAGTAACAAAACAACCATAAAATTGCCAACTATATTTTCATACAAAAATTGATAATATTTTCATTATTCCTTAAATAAAATATGATTTTTTCTTAATTTACAGTTTTATTTTAACTTACTAGTCAGTCCCGTATATTGGCGAAGTATGCCGCAAGCTACATCAAAATGATTAGTTATGTTTTCACGTAGTTGGCAGTGTATACCAGGTCGTACGTGGTTTTTTTTAAAGTAATAAATACAGATTTTTTTAAATATTTTTTTAGTACTCATTTATCCATCTTAATTCCAGTCCTATTCAAGGAATTCATATTTTTAAGTTTTTTTTTTGTCTGCCAATTTACGGGCTAATCGATAGATAAGTCAGACTTTAGTTATGTTAGATATTATAAGTCTATAAACTAAAACATAGAAATAACAAGGTAGGCTTTGTGAAGTCTTTCAGAGAACATCCGAATAAATGAATCCGATCAGCCATTACTTAAAGTTAAAAATATGAATTCCTTGAATAGGACTGGAATTAAGATGGATAAATGAATTCATATTTTTAAGTTTTTTTTTTGTCTGCCAATTTACGGGCTAATCGATAGATAAGTCAGACTTTAGTTATGTTAGATATTATAAGTCTATAAACTAAAACATAGAAATAACAAGGTAGGCTTTGTGAAGTCTTTCAGAGAACATCCGAATAAATGAATCCGATCAGCCATTACATTGAGCATACATACGAGTACGTAGTGCGCGGGTGAGCGGCGCCTCGCGTTATTACGCGTTATTGCTAACCTATTGGTTGATTATCACGTGCGGCAGTTCCTGCAGTCGCACTCGTCCTAGCCGTTCGGTACTTCGATCATGTACGCACAACTTCATCTCCTACATGATAGATGGGTTGTTAACTACACGCCGTAACACCTTTAACAAGTATGTGGCCAGCGATACTTCCCTTCTTCCTTCCAGTGTACTGTATCCTACCATACCGAGGAAAAACAGTGTAGCATATAGTAACGGATAACCCGGAGACACCACACCCATAAAATTTGTGGTAAAAAATCTAGCAAACTTGTTTTGAATACTTTTGAACATTGATTTATACTGATCTTTATTTGGAGCCCAAATCACAGAGTTGCACTCCAAATGACTTTTTACCATCTCTTCATACAACAATTCTTTATTACGGTAATGTTAAATCACTTGTGAAGTAAACACCCAGATCTTTCACTTTCATGACGCGCTGAAGCTGCTCTCCCTCCTTGTGGTACGGGTGATGGCGCGGAACATGAGGTCGGCTAAATGACAACGTGCTCCACGTTGCTTTTCTTAAACCAAACTTTATTGTCTCGATGCCACTTCCCGCTGGTCCCAAAAAATGTCCCGCTGGGTTTCTTGCTGGTTCTTCCCAGGACAGAGGTATTTTCCGAACCAGTGGTAAATAAAAATTACTTTCAATAAGAATTATGTAATAATCAATATCGAATAAAAAATTATTCTATTCTATTCTATTGTTCATGACCCCTAAACTAGATAGAGCTAAAAATCGAGCAAAAAAGATCTAAACGTGGTAGAGCCATGCTGCAACTATATTAGTGGTATAGTTGTAGCACGAATGGGTCGGCTCGACCGGGGAAGGACCACGCTCTTACAGAATACCAGCGTAAAATAGCAGCTTAACGCTGTTGTGTTTCGTATGGTGAGTGTAGAGAACCGGAGACCCTATTTACTGGAACCGAGGCATTCCAACTTAGTCCTCACGGGTGACGACAAATCTGCATTTTGATTTGTAATTGAGGATAGATGTAGATATCTATGGGCTACAGAAACCACTGAACATCAGGTGGATTGCAGGCTCGTTTGTCATTATCCATATAAAAATATAAAAAAAAATCCCATTTATATCCCGCTGCAGTCAAGCATGGTCTAAGGTATATTTTATTTCGATAACTAATTTTAGGTCACCAGCAAACAAAACTCACCTTGATTTCTTGATCATTTACGGTAAGTCGTTTATCATAATGATAAAAAGAGGGGACCCAAATTTCTTCCTAGACTGACCCCTTGTAAAGTACTGCTGAGAGTAGTGCCTGCCATACTCAACGTACTGACGTCTGTCTTGCAATTATCTGGTGAAGAACTGCGATATGTGTAGTGTGCAGCCTACTCCGGCCAACTTCGCCATCAGGATATCATTATGAACCGTGTCAAATGCTTTCCAAAAATCGAAATAGGCCACATCAACGTGTATCCCTGCATCAACTGCTGGGACTACTTGTGACATTAAATGCAGCAAGTTCCTCGTTGTACTCTGACAAGAGCTGAACACAGCAGAGTTTTTACCCGCATATACAAGCAGCGGTGAATGGCTGATTCAAATACCTTGGCTGGTCAGCACAATATTGCTACAGATCTGTAGTCATTAGGTTCCGGACTTCTACGACCTTTCAGCACTGCAGTAAGCTTCCACATATTAATAGAGGTCGCGGTTACGTTGCAGGTATTAAACAAATGTAGAAACAGTTCCACCAGAACAAAACGATAATCCCTAAAAATTAACGGTGGTATACCGTCCGGTCCTGCTGAGTGCTTCGGCATTAGTTGAGTAGAGCTAAAAATGCTTGAAATTAATTTGAGATCATGTTCTATATATATTTCACTCCAGTCTATATTCATTATTAAATAATATAACTAATTAAAGTCAGATTTATTGAAATTCCATTGCTTATACGGTACCTGAGTCGGGATACGGTGATCGTCGGTCTGTCTGCAGCATGCTGGCCTCATGGTGATAGTGACGGCCACGACGCATTTGGAATGGTACACGCCCACGGGCTGTAAGACCTCACCTCCCGCACATACCGACACGTTGTAGTCCCCGCTCAACACAAGATCAAGCTACCTACCACTACAGTTTTGGACCGCATTACAGTGAACATGTTTACAGAAGGTCACAGAGTATTCATACAAATTAAGCACATAGTACCTACATGAAAACAAATTAAAATCTCCTACTATTACAACATTGTTTTTATATTCAATAAATATTTCTTTTATCAGATTTAACATTAATATTAACATTACTCATTATCTGCAGTCTGTGATTGAATATATACTACAGAATGAGTAAATAAAAAACGGTTTTGAATGAAACTAATTAAAATCTATATTTATAGCGCCGGACAACGGTACTTCTCTTATCTCGAACTTCTGTACAGCAACTAGAAGTACTGCAAGTTGCTTACTTCTATCGGCGCGATCGCAGTATGGAATAGTCGGGTGGTATAATCTCTGCATTATGAATCGATTCGTTGCAGCCGGTCTCCGTGCTGGCGAATAAATCCAAACAAGAGGATTCGAGTAAAGATAACAGAAACTTACATTTTGGATTAAAATATTTACACTCTTAATTCGTCGATTGCTGCAAACAATGTACAAAACAGTGTACATTCTGACTTACAGTATGCTCAAAACGCAGGCATGCTAATTTACAAATGACAGTTTGAAATAATAAGTAATAGTACAAGATACATGTCAAAAAGGTCAAATAAATTAAAAATACATTTCTAAATAAATAAAAAAAATAAAAAATACATGCCAAGTAGATTACATGTCAAATAGAGTAAGCAAAATGTCATTGTCAAATTAACTAACCTAAAATTAAATTATTATATTACAATATGTAAAAATTGGTTGTAAAAACTAGTAGGGCTTTATTACATCGTAGCCTAAAGCTATCTATCAGCAAATAAGTCAGTCTCGTAATCATGTGCGAGCATATCTCCAATAAGCCGTATAGCGCGTGTAGTGGTCGCGTTAGCTCCGCACCTGCTGCGCGCCGGCGGCCGCCACAGAAGGCGCGACCGCCGCCGCGGTGCCACCTCCACATCATAGCCCAGACGCTTCGGAGCCAATAACCCCACTCTGCTTAGTATCTTTGGGGTATCTATTTTATTATGGATGATTGCTAAGTAGAATTTTATCAACTGCATAGTCCGCATAAGTTTAAGAGTGTCCAAACCCACCATACCAGTAACAAATAAGGACAGATATAGATAGGGGTAATAACCGTAATTCTGCTTTATATATATTGCAACTTGATGGAGCTCAAATTTTGAAACATTTTGGTTATTGTTAAAGCCCCTAGAATGAATTAGTGACTCTATGAAGTCGAATAACTGGTACTACTTGCTTCTGTCTTCTACTAGTATTTACAGAGTGAATATTACTATTTTTTTAAAACTACTTTTATTTTTGTGTTAAAGTCAAAAGGTAAAGTTACAGCCTATATACGTCACACTGATGGGCACAGGCCTCCTATCATTTTTGAGAGGGTTTTAGGACAAAGAAATGTCCACCGCGCAGCCCCAATGTCTTCAAATGTCTTCGAAATATTTTTTTCTTATTTCTCAGACATGGAGGTCTCCTCACGATGTTTACCTTCACGCCGAGCACGTGGTGATTCAGCACTCAAAATTACAATTAACAATTTTATTGGTGCCGGCGGGGATCGTACAGTGAAAAGTTACAGCGAGCGCTAACCATCGGAGCTACCACGGCTATTTCATTTTTGTGTGCTTACATTATATTTTCGTAAATGTATAAAAAAGCCAAAGTAACAAACATATATAAAATTCCTTTGCAACGATTTATTCAAGTCAGATCTAACGAAATATAAATATTATTTATAAATAAATTTATTTTTAGTGTTGTATATTTTTTTTATTTTATATATTTTTATGTTTAGAAATGAATACAATAGAACTTCTATAAGAGGTTATTCCAATTCTTTATTACAAAAATTGTGCAATTAGGGTTAACTGTCTTACAACTTTGACAATTAAATGTAGTTCAAAGCTGTTTGGAGAGGCAAGATAAGACGTGACGGCCTGCCTTTGTGGAGTACTTTCGATATTATACTATGCCGCATGCCCGGGATTACTAAAATTGCCTCAGAGAAGTAAGATTAGATATTATGCTTTTGACTCTGAGTATCTCAGTAGGTTTCAAACCGTAATCTTAAACTTATAAGTTTTCTTTGCTGTTATTTGGATTGATCGTTTAATTTTTCTTTGCAAATTTTGCACGATTTAAAAAAAGTAAAAAATATTACGCCTCACCCAAAAAGTTGCACTTTTCTAGTGCTCTCTGAAGTTCGAAAGCCACTTTAAAAAAAATGTTGTTTCGCTGCCTGATTTTTGTTAAGCTGTGTGATCATGGTAATAAAAAAACGCAATATTTTTGAACATGAGTTCTGTTATGGTATACTTGCCACACAGACACCACGCAATATTGACTACACGCATGAATCAGGTATCTCAAATGATGCAAAGTGCGCATTTGGTTTGATCTTGAAAATATTGTCGATTGGTTTGATTAGCGCAAGTTAATTCGCCAAGGGGAAACATCACCTTTGTTTTATATGCATTTTCCTACAAAGGAGGATAATAATTTAATTTAAAAATTTCATAAGGCAAAATTATTTTTCTAACATATTACAAATTAGAAAATGTTGTTAAATAATAATATTTAAAATTTATAATTTAAAGAATTATTAAAAGATATAATGTATGAAATAAATAAACAGGAATGTATTAAGACTAATCTAGAAGATAATTTTAAGGTAACTGAAGGTTGGAAGATGTTGTGATGTGGTGTATAAAATTTACAAGCCCAAATGTTAAAAATTTAAACACCTAAATTCTAAATGGGGAATAATAATTGAGTCTTCTCGGTTCTACTGTTATACACTAGCACAATCTAGCAAGCAGAGAAAGAACTGCTTATGTCGTAAAAAAGATTAGAGAAGTCTTACTAGTGTGGAGACAGCTAGATTAGTTTATTTCAGTTAATCCCATAGCATTGTACCTAGGCTGATTCAAAAAAAAATCGGCATTTTCTTTTAAAGCCCGCATTGAAATATCTTGAGAGTATTAAAAAAGTAACTAATCCATCTCTACATAATATTTTATAGGTTACGGACTACCAACATCCTATTAAAGCTCATAGAAAAAACAACGTTGAGGTAAATAAAACTCGATTTATATATTTTTATTATAATGTACCAAACTAAACCTAAAATAAAATACTTGTTATTTAAATAATAAAATAAGTAAATATATTAATATTTTCAAAGTCATTATAAATATTTTGCGTCAATATTCTTTGTTCTGTTTTCGCTAATGAAATTTCAATATTTATATTGAGTGTCAAACAACGAAAATGGGGAGTAAAAGATGTGGATAACCACTCAGAGGCGCCGTCCTCGCGTCTCTTTAGTATTGGTGACCTATTTTTTTATAAAATTTCTTTGAGCAATATAATAGTGTTGTTATTTTAGGTATCAAACTTAAAAACTTTTTTTTTTAATTATAATTTACAGACAATGGCTTTTGATAACACGATAATAATTTCTCGCTTATTTATTTAAAGGAAAAATTTTAATAAATTCTGACATTCTTTAAAATGAAATCCTAGATAGATAAGTAAAAATGGGAGCTAGTTTTTCAACCACCACTTTGTGAATTAAAAGAACAAATTAATACCGCTATCTATCGAGCTAGAGGTTATACATGCACTTTTGATGTTTCACTTAGTCACTTCTTACGATAATAATGGTACAAAATAGGGTGATGGATTACTTATGTCGTCACCACACAGTGTCTTTTAATATAATAAGGGTAACAAATGAGCTCACAGTCCACCTGGTGGTAAGTGGATGCAGCGGCTAATATACATCAATTAAGAATCAAAATGCAGATGTATTGACCAAGGGATACCCCTGATCACTAAGATGGATTGCCTCGTTATCAGTAAAAGGTTTTCCGATTCTCTGCATACAACATACGAAACACAACAGTATTAAAGTTGTTTATAAAAATTAATTTGCTTGGATCCGCGTATCCAAAATAAAATTGAGGTGTCTTATGTAGTTTGAGTAGCACCTCCCGCCTTCCCTCCATTGCGTACACTATCCTCGTCACTATTAATCCCAGCACAACTATTACCAACACCACTACACTAGGAAAGACCTACCACCGTTGACATTACGACATGTGTTTCATCTCTACACGCGGCATCTTCAGGTGAAGTAAACTCTGTGATGACTGACCGCTTAAAGTAAGACACATCAGCAACGCAGATTTCATCGATTAAGTTACTCTAATAATAATTCCAGACTCTGATATCACTTTCCTTTTTAATAAAAGTTAAAAATAATATGGAAGAATATATTGAAATATAAAGAAAATGTGAATGAATGCGCGATAATATTATACATTGACTCTTTTCTTAATTGAGTCTGAAAAGTACTTTTTACTTGTCCTACTCAACGATATTACGTATAGACAAAGATTAATGATACTCGTGTCTTCATTTATTTTTCGTAGATAATCTCGTTGTCTCCAGCTTAAGAATATGTGCGTTCGAATTATGACTGAATATTATCCCGACCCATAGAAAAACGACCACCGTTTAACGTCACGCACGGCTGTCCATATGGAAGTTGAGAATGTATTCCGCTCGTTAATAATGAGTATTACTACTTTTAGATATAAAAATAAGAAAACTTGGTAAAGTGTACAAGAAAAGGGCTTGAATCGCTTAAAACCATAGCTTGTATGTTGGAATCTTCAAATTTAGGAAATACCCCAATTTATATATTTTGACCTCACAACAAGGCACAGTGTCCAAGGTAAGTGTGTTGTAAATACAATCACCAATCTGCTTAACAAGTTTACAGTAAAACTACTAATAGTTTTACTGTAAACTACTAATAGTATTACTGTTTACATTAAAACTACTAATAGTTTAATCTTAAGGTGTGAGATCAGGTGATCGCGCTGTTCAGTTGGTCGATCCACCACGGCCAATCCATCTTTCACCGAATTCAGTATCCAAAATATTCTTATAAAACGGAAAAAATGCATTGGTGTGCCATCGTGTTGAAACCACATGCGACAAACTAGGTCTAGATTTATTTCGTCAAGTTCATCGCTTAGTTCTTCTCACAAAAAGCGTCCGTAGTTTATACTGCTCATTGTGTGGTCAAGAAAATACGGACCAATAATTTTGTCACCTATAATCCCTGTGCACACATTATTTTTCCATCGGTGTTGAAAGTGGCTTGGTTTATAAGAATGCGGTTTTGTCGTTGACTATACGTGTTCATTATGAGCGTTAAATACACACCTGTTCTCACGAAAGAGAATTCATCCGTGAAAAGTACGCGATTCAAAATCTCAGGATCTCCTTCAACCTTATCGAGTAACTATCCACAGTAATCCATTATCAGCTCGTAGTCGTTGGGTAAAAGACATTGAACTCTTGGTATTGGTACTGGTAATGATACGGGTGCTGATCATTATTTTTAAGGGCTCTCCAAACACGCATATCGTTCACACATAGTTCACGTGCCACCGAGCATGTGTTCCGCGTCAAATCTTCCCCAAAGATGTCGAGAATGTGCTCGTCAATGTCGCCGTCGTACATTCTCGGTCTTCATGAATCTGTGCGTTGTAGATCACGGCCATGCACACTGCCAGTATTGTACATACGAATGTGAAGCCGTTGGAACGTCACCGACGACGGCACTTGTAAATTTGTAGAGTAGCAAAGCGCTCCTCGTAAAGTCTTCGTACTTCTGCATAATTAAAGTCACATTTTCCGAGACTGATGTGTCTCATATTAATATATTCTTCTTTTGAGTAAGACAAGTCACTCACGGCGGATATTTAATTTCACCATGTGATGCGAAAAACAGATCCATCCGAAAGTAATTTACACGGGTGGTAACAGCTATCAATATTAACACAAACGGTTACCGCCATTTAGAACAAATTACATAATGAAACAGGGTGCAATCGAAATTTAAGAAATCCTAGCATCATCTTGTTTAATGACACGAACGCCTATTCGGATTTTTTTTTCATATTTCAACAATGACTTAGTGTTTTTTTTTTGTAAATATTTCTTTTATCAATACATTAAATCTATTTACTATAATAAATATAATATTAGGCGTTAATTGTTTTCATGCATAAAGAAGTTGCCTAAGATATTTAAATCTAAGTAACTTGTGGCTGTACTCTAAAAAGCAGATAATGGTCTAACTCTACAGAGCCTAAATCAACCAATAGTTTTTATGTTTTTCTACCCCAAACCCTTGCTGCTTGGCTTGGGTTTGAATTTTGAATGAAACTCGCGATACCATCCACACTATCAGGATGACTGGCGATCCACCACTGTGCGATTTAAAATAATTTTTCTTCCTTCGCACTTCGCACAAGTTCCTTGTGGAATCGACTACCACCAGATATTTTTTCCGGACCGAGCGACTAGGGACCTTCAAGAAAAGAGCGTACTCCTTTTTAAAAGACCGGCAACGCATCTGCAATTCCACTATTGTTGCAGTTGTTCATGGGCGGCGGTAATCACTTACCATCAGGTGAACCGTATGCTCGTTTGCCCCCTCTTGTATAAAAAATATTTTGGCTTTGAACGCCATAAAATATCTTTCATACAAAGATAAATCTACACGGTAACAGAGTAGTACTGAGAATTGTTTTAAACGTGTAGTATAATATTTAAACCAATTCAGTATATTAAATAGGTGCTAAATATTTATTACTCCCGCTCATTAGTATTTCAATTTGATCCTAATAATCAACTTTGCTCTTGATATCTCTTGGGCTTTAGGGAAGTTTCCCAACAACGCTTGTAGAAGAAAATCTAATTATCTTCGGTTATTGTGTTCATAAATACTATGAAATTTGATTATGGATCAATGTGTAGATATGACAAAATGGAAATGCAATCAGTTTATCTGAATTTTATATTCATATTAAAATTATTTTGACTATAATTTGAAATACTATGTCGACCTTATGAGGCGCAGTACCTTCAAGGAATTATTATAAATATCTTGTATGAATTTATTATTATTCTGCAGTCGGATTGGTGTATTTATATTATATTGCACATGTTTTGTTTCATTTTATCATTAAGTAGAGAGAATGCACATACTTGTTATTGTAAGAAACACATAGGTAAATCAAATCCATATTTTCATATGCACATACACACGCATACTTGTTTATTATAGAGGTAGAAATATACAATAATTCTATTAATTATCATTGAACCCACGCTGGAGTGTTTTAAAGCTGAAGCACACATCGATCGGCTCGACTGGGGAGACATCATCGCACGGAATACTAGCTTGAAAAAGCAGTGAGTGAAACTGCTGGACATAATATGTGTTGACAACCGGATAGCCGTTTTACTTTCAAAGAAGTGTTTTAATTTATTAGATATAACAATGCATCTGCAATTTGATTCTTAATTGAAGATATAATAAAAGGTCGGGGAAAAAGGTTATTCGTATTTTGTTTCTATAAACTCGAAGAAAAATATATTTGGTTGTACTGTTTGTATCTGGCTGGTTTTACTATCAATACATATAGGAGATTAAGAAAAAGAAAAATAAAAACTAAAAATACTTTCCCGGCATTTTCAATTGTTTTTCTGTCCGCCTAAATGAGTGAATATGGCGAAAAATTTCGATACATTCTGAAGTTTTTTTTACAAAAAGAAGAAAAATGCAATTACAGTCGCAAAAAAAAAACGCCTTACTTATGAAGTTTATGGACCTAAAGGCCTCTACACACCAAACCCGCCGGCCCGCCAGATTATCTCAACGGGTTAGGCCGCCGGGCTTGTTTTGGGGTAATCGTATCGGCGGGTTACGCCCACGCGTGCTCCCCGGCGGAACATGCCGGCTCTTCATGTTCGCTCGATCAGTTGGCCGCCGGCTTTCATAACGTAGTGATGTGCAGTGAAGTGTTTTTTTTTTGTTTACGTATCGAATGTGGATATAGAGTGATATAGTGAATAAGTTGAAAATTTAATAAACCTATATCGCTCGTATATATATAATAATATCGTATATATATATATATATATATATAAACCTAGTCGGCTCAATCGCGGAAGGACCACGGTCTCACAGAATATCAGCGTAAAATAGCAGCGTAACACTGCTGTTTCGTATGGTGAGTGTAGAGCACCGGAGACCCTTTTACTGGAACAGAGGCACTCTACCTTAGTCCTCACGGCTGACAATGCAGCTGCATTTTAATTCGCAAACGATGATAGATGTAGATGTCTATGGGCCACAGTAACTACTTACCATCAGATGGACTGTGTGCTCGTTTGTCACCCGTATTTTATATATATAAAAAAATTATTAAACTTTCAAACAAACTATCGTTATGGATCACATTTTTAGCGTTTTATACAAAAATCACTTAAATAAGGTCTAATAATGCAGTCAATTGCGAAATTTAATTTATAATTACGCTGGTCTAACAAAAATACACACAGCCACTCCGTAAGCTCGGTAATCACTAACTACTGAATGGTACAGGCCGCAGATGTTGTGGCCCTCGTGCCGCCGACCTAACTCGCCGGCACCAACCCGCCGGGCAAAGCCGACGGGGCTGTTTTGGTGTGTCCTAATGCATGTGAGGCCTTAATGCATTGTTAGTTAGTAAGAGTATCACAAATGTGCTTCAAGCGTTTGCAGTCCAGGAATTTTGATATCGAAGATGCAGCTCGCTCTGGTCACCCTCATACGGATAAAGTCAATGCCAGTTTTGATAAAGTTGAGCAAGATCGGAATATTAGTAAACGACAAAGCTAAGAATTATAATAGGATAAGGATTGACCACAAAACAGTTTTGACCCATATGAAAAAGTCTGGCTACATAAAAAGCTCGAAGTTTGGGTACCATATGAGCTCACTGAAAGAATCCTTATGAATCGTGTACTTATTTGCGGTTCTCTATTGAAACGTAATGAAACTATGGCCGTGGAAGGAAAAGAAAAGATCTCCCGCCAGGGATGGTATTCTGCCCGGGGATGCGGCCAGCGCTCCGAGTGATACTTTGGAGCTACTCTATATATACTGCTTTGACTTCGGAACTTTTGATAGTGCGAATTAAACTTTGATGTATTTTCGCTTGTGGCGCAACGACAGTGCCGCCAAAAAATAGAACCAGTTTTGAAAAGATTGATCACTGGTGAAGAAAAGTGGATCACCTATGACAAGAACGTGCGAAAAACCTGCTTTTCCACAGACTGCAAATACCTGGATTAACACGCAATAAGGTGATGTTGTGTGTATGGTGGGATTGGAATGGCATCGTTAATTTTGTGCTTTTACCGTCGGGCAAAAACATCGATTCGGATTTCTACTGCCAACAACTAATGAGACTCGAGCAATAAATTGAGAAAAAACGGCCGGAATCGATCAACAGAAAAGGAATGGTCTTTCGTCATGATAATGCCAGACCATACACATCTTTGGCGTATTAATGCATGCACAATA
Organism: Parnassius mnemosyne; assembly: GCA_963668995.1. Classification (NCBI taxonomy): domain Eukaryota; kingdom Metazoa; phylum Arthropoda; class Insecta; order Lepidoptera; family Papilionidae; genus Parnassius; species Parnassius mnemosyne. The sequence goes on along the minus strand of CAVLGL010000104.1, from coordinate 40,598,477 downwards.
ATTATAGTCCTGAACTTGCACCCTCAGATTTTCATCTGTTTCGTTCTCTTCAGAATACTGTGGGTAGTGTTAGGTTTTTTTTTATAGAAGAGGGGACAAACGAGCATACGGCTCACCTGATGGTAAGTGACTACCGCCGCCCATGAACAACCGCAACACCAGGGGAATTGCAGATGTGTTGCCGGCCTTTTAAAAAGGTGTGGGCCCTTTTATTAAAGGTCCCTAAGTCGTATCGGTCCGGAAAAATCGCTGGTGGTGAACTATTCCACATGGAAGTTGTGCGAGGAAGAAAACATCTTCTAAAGCGCACAGTGGGGGACCGCCAATCATCCAGATGGTGTGAATGGTATTAGGAGTTCTGCCGCAATGTGCGTTCGTGAAATTTGGCGGCTGGGATTAATCCGAACAACTCCTCAGAGCACTCCCCGTGGTAAATGCGAAAAAAAATGCAAAGGAATGCAACATCTCTTCGCAGCGCCAATGAGTCGAGCCGATCGAAAGGGACTCGGTTGTCGACAATTCAAACCGCTCTGCGCTGGATGCGGTCAAGTGGAAGGAGCTGGCACTGGGGAGCCCCAGCCCAGAAACGGGAACAGTATTCCATGTCAGGCCGAACCTGCGCCTTGTAAAGTTGCAAGCGTTGTGCTGACATGAAATACTGTCCCGCTCTGCTGAGCACGCCAAGCTTTTTAGAAGCCAATTTGGCCTTTTCTTCCAAGTGACCACGAAACTGCACGTCAGTAGATATGTCGACGCCAAGGATTCCAATACTGGCTGAGGCAACAAGGGGAGTACCTTGATTCTGAGGAGATATGACAAAGGGGTTCTTTTGGTAAACTTTTGGTAAACGCGCAAACTTGTGTCTTATGAGGATTAAACTGGACTAGATTTAGTCGCCCCCAAACCGTATATATAGTGTTCAGCAAAGACTCGACTTCAGACACAAGTTTGTTTCGGTACTCGGCGACATTTTCCCGAGAAATATTGGCACGGCCGGTGTATAGAGCATCACCAGTTTTTTTAGTTTTTTAATTAACATTAAGAGAGGAATGTCAAAACTACTTGTCGTTTTTTTGATGAAAAATCTTAGATTTCTACAGCAACGGGATTATGTCACTACCAATAACATTTCAACAAGTTATCGAACAAAATAAGACATATATATTATAATTAAATATAGATAAACTTTGAAAACAAATGTTTCGAATTTGTATATAAAATAAAAACTTTTTCCCCGGCCTTTTATATAAGGTGTCTATGAGCTACACCATCCACGGTGATCTTTGTAATCGATTGTCAAACTTAATTCTGAAAAATTACCAACCTTTAAGGTGCAAGCTGTTGCGAAGCCTCTGTTATATGCACAAACATTTACTAAATGCCGCCAATGCATCTGAGATTGAGATTCGGCATTTCGGATATATTTTCCATTATCAAGAGTTGAAGCCTCATGCATCAGTTACCACAGTGCACGATCGCGCACTAAAATATCGTTACCGTTCCAGCCTATCAAATTCTACTGCTGAACATAAGCCTCCCAGCCTCCCCAATAGATTTCCTTATAGCGGGGATATTAGCCATATTTGCCACGCTTGGCTGACCGTTTTGCAACCAATTTTTTCTTACACCCCCACTACACGGTTAGTGTGCACTAAATTTAATACATTTACTGCGAAGCTCAAAAAACACAATTTTCCACTGGTGCGGTACAAGACAATATTGCCATGTACTGTTAATTTTTATAGTGCGAAACAAGGCTATTCTGACCGGTACACAATTTTTTTTAAAATTATATTTCTCATAATTTTTTTCTTTCTGGCAATTCTTTGACTTTTATCAGTATCTAAAAACAACTGAACTGTATACATTTCTCTTGGTTGTAGAATTGGACAAATATTTTTTGGCTTATAGATATAAACATCTTACCGGACTTATATGTCATGTAGCGCACCTAAAGTGGTGAAAATGTTCAAATAGTCGATGAATAGTAGTGATGTTAATAAGAAAACAAATATTTATCGATATTATTTTTATTTATAAAGTAAATTAAGTAACAATATTTTCATGAGCTTTATTGAAACAAGCAAGACAAAAAGCTTTCTTACATTCAACACACATCAATTTAACTTTTGGCACCTTTTTGTCAGCTTCCCGGCTAGTCATTGTTTTTCGTAATTCCTGATAGCAAAATGTGCACTGTTTTCTTTTAGTATGTTTTTCTGTTTATTCTTATTGTTCCACACAGTTCAGTTTTTTTCTTCAATAAATCTTCTGCTAAGCCCACAGAGGTATAGTAATTATCGGCTATAACAGTTCTACCGCTTCAACCTAAGTCTTTTATTAATTTTAGGACGATATCATGGCCATGTGGCTGGTTCCTAGGTTGGTCATTTTTACCTGTGTAAACAATTACGGATCATGTATACCCTTCAGGTGTACACAATTTAAATAATTTTATCCCATATTCATGGCTTTTGTTTTTGATATACTGTCGAAATTTCAGTCGTCCTCGCCACAGAATCACAGATTCGTCAATCACTAAATATTGACCGGGTGTTAAAACTTCACTAAATTTGCTCAAAATCATACTCAAAACATCACGAACTTTGCATAATTTATTCGTTGGATCAATTGTATCATTACTGAAATGCCAACATTTTAACAGCAATATGAATCTATCTCGCGTCATTAATGATTGAATGTATAGGTTTTTATAACGTGTCTTTTTCGACCAATAATTACTTAAGCTTGGTAGTTTGACAACTCCCATTCTCATCAAGATACCCAAAAAAGTGCACATTTCCTCAAAATTGGTGTCCTGCCACTTTCTCAGCCTAGACTTATTTTTGACACTTTCATTACGACAACAATTATTTGCGTAATTATTTGTTTCGGCTACCATTTTATGCATAATGTCATCAGTAACAAATAACTTATAGATTTGAAATGGCGATGTCACATCGGGTGGAATGTTTATTACAGTATTATTTTTAAAATAAGCAATATTAGGCATAGAAGAAGTGATATCTACCCATTCGCTATCATGTGACGTAATAAAAGGACTCTGAATACATAATGTATCTTCATCATCAACCCTCGATACCGTCTCCGTATCACTTGAAGAACTTTTTGAACTAGAAGGTTTATAAGTGCTGTCGCTGTCCGTACTTATGTTGCTATAATAATGTGGGTCTTCGTTTACAAGCTGATTGGTCTCTGGGTGATGAGATATTGTATCCGTCGCGCAATGATTTGAACTAGTAGCCGGTAGTGATAAATCTATTGCTTGCGAGGTATTTGCTGCATTATTACTTTCTATAATCAAATGTTCTTTAGAGTTACTATTTTTATGATGATTGTGATGGGTGTCTAAAGTTTTCTGTTTATTTGACTTTGGTGTAGATAATAATTCGTTTATAGATTCTGGTGTCAGGTTGCAATCGATGTTTAATAAATTATTATACGATAAGTCGCTAAGTGAGCCAGCTTCACTCGAACATCCAGGAAAAGAGACATTGTGTAATACTGCATATGTGTTGCTAGTAGAAGGCCTTTCATATGTATTTTTTCCTGGATTAATTATTTTGCTTGTAGTTGACTGGTGAAATGTATGTGGCCCAGGTGATGTAGCTTTAACTGAACCTGATGGAATCTTTATATCTTTCAAAACTTTGATTTGCTTATCAGGAGGGAAAATCTTTCGATTTTTACTTGTGCCGTTGGATGTAATATCATTATTTTCCATTTTTCCTTCGAAAACACGCGCCAACATTTTTCGGGAGCGCTTCATTATGAAATTAAAAGTCGTAACTATTACGTAAATAAAGGGTGAGAAAATGAAAGAAATGTCGACAAACGTCTAAACGGTAATGAGGTCAGATCCTCACTAAACGCATACGCCCTCGCCACCAGTGCGATACCGAACATGCACATACAAGTCGTATTCGTCCGGTATCGCACTGAATGCAAATTATTTTCGTTCTGTGCGTACAGGGCAAATATGCTATGCATCTTTTTTCTATTGTAATAATACCGTCTTAAAGTCAGAAGCAATAATATATATTTGTCTCACTTTAATTCACAGAATATCGTACCTAAAATGACGCCGCACGAGCGAGCAAAACTAGTTTTTGGCGTTCGCACTGCGGGTAAGTTCATTACCGGCTATATATGTCCGGTAACGCACTTAACGTGTTAATATGAAAAATATAAAACAAATTGTAGATAACGCGTTAAAAGCTTCTTGGGACTTAATAATGGAGTTTCAATATATTGACGCCATAAGAAAGAAAAACATTATTATATACACTGTCAAGACATTTTGCGTCATTTACATTTTTATAAAGTAAATCGTGAATATTTTAATTATTATTTTTGGTAATATGCATATACATCTAATATAACAGTTAATAGCTCGCATAATTTTAATGATAGTATTAAAAATATTGCCTGTGAACTATTTATACGAAGTTTTTTTTTTCATTATTGATCATTATTCGTTATTTGGAATGGAAATAACAATATGAAGCTTTATGAGCCATATTACTAATAATGCTGCTTGGTGACAAAGAGTAGTTTTAGCAAGTGATTTTTATTATAATATCTGTGATTTATGATTTAGTTACCTTCTTTATCTTAAAAAAAATTATTATCAACAAATACGTGTATAGTGTTATAGCCCGATCTCATGCTTCAAGGTCCTATTATTAACCGCTCTGAACAAGCTGTCGCTCCATTTAGCCAGGGGATCCTTACTTTTGCCTGAACGTGCTTTTCACTTTTCGTTATAGTTCAAAGGGCTATATTAACGATATATTATTAGTCAAAAATCGTTATTAAATCGCACCGCCGGGGACCCGTCCTGTCAAATACCCGCTAAGGGAATGACGGCCCATTGAATAATTATCATTTTAGTTAATTTCAATATAGCGTCTCACGAGTTTTAAATTTAAGAGATTAGACAAGACAGAATGTTTGAGATTTTATAATTAATTTTCCTTCACGTTTTGCCTACATTACCTACTCTGAACCTTTTTTGCAAATTTGGACGGTTATTGCAAAATAATCCCGTATTTATGAAAAAAATATTGACTGGTACCTTATAATTTATATTTCTTCATCATCATCCTTAGATTATGAATTTTACATAATAAAGATTTGTCTGTAATTGTTAGACTTCACAGGTGCATTTTTGGATTCAACATAAAAAATCGACTACAGAAACTCTGGTTTATTATCTACTTGTATGTATACTTACTTTGTGTGGCGTGAAGGCTGCCTACTACCAATCGTATAATTTGATCCTTGGATTTGACCTGAGAATTTGCCAGATCATAATATACCCAGCCTCTCTGATCCTTGGACAAATTATCATAATACTAATATAAAGTCATCCGTAGCCCAGGCTTAATATTAAATGGTGGCTTACATAGCTATGTCTAGATAATCTGGACTATTGGCTGTCTATGGCTTGTTATGACTACAAAATATGATGTAGCAACAGAAAACTTTTAATAACAGTCAAAATTTAATTTGTTTTTATGAATACTTATTTACACGTTTACACTGATGACTCATGAACCTTCTTTGTTAGGTTGTGATGACGGAGTGTTAGGTTTTCAACCGATTTAAAAAAGGAGGAGGTACTTAATTCGATTATATGTTTTTTTAATGTGTGTTATACCTCATAACTTTTTTTTCGGTGAACCGATTTCAATATTTTTTTTTATTTGAAAGTTGTAGCTTCTCTTGTAGTCCCATATAAATTTGATCAAAGCCTGCCCAGTAATTTTTGAGTTATCCTTTATAATTTATATTGTGAAGTCGGTTGTACAAAATTTTTAATTTTACTACTTGTTGAGAACACCGCACGCGTAGTCAAAGACAATAATTCTATGTATTCAAGAATGGTTACAATTTTCTTGCGTGTGTGGCAAATACCCTGTTTCACCCCGTCAGGGGTAGAATTTTCCAAAGTCCTTTCTTGGTAGGTGCCTACGTCAAAAAAGAAGTATATATGCCAAATTGCAAGCCATCGGGCGTTTAGTTTTGGAGATCTCGTGAAGAGTGAGCGATTCAGTGGTATTTCGCTTGTATATGTATATTTATATATAAGTATAATGGATAAAGTTGGACCTAAAACTACTTGGATTTGGCTAATGTTAGTTCTGGTAGGAATTCAAGCCCGTAGATGCTAAACTTATTGGGAAATATTATATTTTACCCAAAAACGCATATATATAATATTATAATAGATATGGTAGCTCAGGGTCTAAGTGCTCGCTGTAAATTTCACAGTACGCCAGCAACCCAATTTCGATCCTCGCCAGTACCAATGGTGAAGGTAACATCATTAGGAAACCTGCATGTCTGAGGAGTAAAAAATTTCAAGGTCACGTGAAGTCAACGCCAACGCATACTAGACAAGCGTGGTAGACTGATTGCCCATAATCCACTCAGAAATAAGAGATGACGTATAATATAGGCCGTAACTCTACTTTTACTTTACGTTGCAATATCTTTAAAAGCGCTCTTGAAGAACCAGACTTAGATTTTGTTTTAAATTGTAATAATATAAGAAACCTTCATTTAGATATCGTATTTGAATGTATTTTTTATCACGTCGAATACGTTCGTCTTCGAATGAATTTTGCTTGTAATGGATGCAAGCTACTCGGAACGTGCAATGTTTTATAATTTCTACCCTTAGCTTTTTATTCCATCGAAAAAATTATTCGTTTAGGTATGAAAATGTCGCTAGGTAGGTTTTTGAGGATAAAAACAATTACCTGTCATTCGTCAATGTCGCAAAGTTTCACGACTTTGAAGGGGCATTCCTAATGTCATAGTAATAACAACAGTCTCTTGTGTAGGCGAATAAAGTAAGAAAGTTTGAAGTACTGCGCAGGCATTAAAATTTTGAGCACAGTTTGGTATTATTAGAATCATAAATAAAAGATTTGAGAAGAAAGAAATCAAGTTAAAATAAAAGTTTACTTTATAATATTGTATGTAATAAGTAAAAATCATTATCCATCTAAATTCATACTATCACAGTCCACTGCTGAACATACATCAACTCCGTAGATTGCGTTATAGGGGTGATATGTGATTATGAATGTTGGTTTAATAACAAAATTTCAAATGTCAATAAATTTAGAATAAGTAATAATAATAATAATAATTTATTTTTTCTGCTGGTGATAAGAGGGCTGGTTCTTTTTTCGCTCAAAGGCTAAGTATAGCCATTCAGCGGGGAAACGCAGCCAGCGTTCTTCGCACGATACCGCGGGGATATAATTATACTATATAACTTATAGTTTTTATATTAAAGTTTGTGTTGTAATATAATATGCTTTTGTGGAATTATTTTTTGCAGTAATTTGCAGTTAAAATAATATATTAAGAGATAAAAACATTTTCCAGTCAAACATTTCAATATTTTCTTTTGAAAAAAATATTTCTTTTTTATTTAGTCGGGTAAATTATTACCTAAATCATAATGCTATATCAAACGTAATACACTGGTTTGACGTCAACAATTTGCTTTTAAACAGTAATGAAATATTAAACAGATGAATAGTGAATACCAGTGTGCTTTTAAATTGGAAAAAGCTGAGTCTTGTTGAAACCACAGTTTGTCTCGGAATTAAAGTTTACGCAAAGCTTCATTGGTGCTCCATATTATATCTAAACTAGCTAGCAATCTTAGTTCCGCAGCATATGCTGTAAACATGATTAGAGGCCTTACGTGTGTCAGTCACATTATCCAATAGTAAAATTTCAAAGGATATTATGCTATGGAAATAACTAAAATAAACTAATCTAGCTGTTTTTTTAGTTTATTTTAGTTATTTCTATAGCATAATATCATTTGAAATTTTATCACACGAGTAATAAAACCCTTACATGCAGAAGCAAAGCTTCATATAACAGCTGATTTCGTTAATAAAATTAATAACTTGTTTGATTTATTAAACTCAAGTACACTGCTATCTCCTAATAATTAGAAAACGACTTTTCGGTGCGATAAATATCAAATTGAATTTTTAGAAGGAATGCTAACATTCTTCGGGAGCTTAAAATTAATAAGAAGTGATAGGCGGAAAGACTTTACAAACAGCATTTCATTCACGAATTTCAAGTGTATATAAAATTTTTAATAAAACTTCATGAAGAAATAAGCTCAGAAGAAATTAAATTAATTTACATTTACGAGACACCTCTATCAAGATTGTCTCGGAAATTTTCTTTAGCAAAGTCAGACAGGCATGTGGTAACTGTCAGTAAAGGTATCGTGCTTTGTGGAGATTTCTGGGGCGATCCTTATGCGCAGTGCTGCAGTGCTGGCTTTTTATACTAAAAATGTAGGGTCACAATACATAATACATACTCATGTTTAATGTCCATGTCACACCTATGCCGGTAGTTGTTGGGAACACTAAGCTCGAAGTTGTTGACGAGTATGTTTACCTGGGACAAATAGTCCGACTAGGTAAGTCCAACTTCGACCGAGAGGTCAATCGACGGATTCAACTCGGTTGGGCAGCGTTCGGGAAATTACGGCACATCTTCTCGTCAGGTATACCTCAAAACTTGAAAACGAGACTGTACACCCAGTGCGTGTTGCCAGTGATGACATACGGAACTGAGACGTGGTCCTTCACTGCTGGCCGGATGAGGAAGCTCAAGGTCGCTCAGCGAGCTATGGAGAGGGCTATGCTCGGAGTTTCTCTGCGTGATAAACTCAGAAATGAGGATATCCGCAGTAGAACTAGAGTGACCGACATAGCCCAACGGATTAGTAAGCTGAAGTGGCAATGGGCCGGCCATATAGCTCGAAGAACCGACAACCGATGGGGAAGAAAGGTTCTCGAGTGGCAGCCTCGTACCGGCAGGCGAAGTGTAGGGCATCCCCCCACTAGATGGAGTGACGACCTGGTAAGATATGCAGGAAGTCGATGGATGCAGGTGGCTCAGGACCGTGCTTTGTGGCATTCTTTGGGGGAGGCCTATGTTCAGCAGTGGACTTGTGAAGGGCTGTAATGATGACAATACATATATATATATATATATATATATATATATATATATATATATATATATATATATATGTATATATATATATATATATATATATATATATATATCATAGATTTAGTATATACTTAGACTGGCAATGTAAAAGAGAAAGGCCATAGCATATGCTTACGTTAGAACGAGATAGAATGGCTAGACCATACACGTACACGCTATCAGCCTGTATCAGCCTGACGTCAATGGTTAACGAAACAAATCCCGCTTACTTTCGCGATATTTTTGATTTTGAAGGATTACGAAGTATTTAAAAGGTGTGATTAAATATAGTGACGTGTACCGTACCTGAATGCACTTCATCGATAAAAGAAAATCCACAAAATTACATTTTTTACATGTAAGTACAAATAATATATTTAGCACCCTAAATTCAATATTTCATAACTAGTACAAATGTTTTATACACAAATGGATAGGGAAAAATATCGCATTTTATTACGATAATGCCCTAAATGCGTGAGAATTATATTAAAAATAATAACAAGTACATACGTGTATTCCCGCTATTTCTGATCAAATTTTTGTAGGGATTGTCACTATCAATATCATCTTATCGATAATATGTTTATAACAGGTAAAGGCATATCCTTGGATGCAGCCTCTTGTGACTTCTTTTTTTTTTAATTTTCTATTTTTCCGTTCTAGTGTATCGTAATAGTAAATACTTACGCATTATTTCCAAAAAATATTCAGATTAAACAAAAATGGTTAAAAATGATAAATAGAGAAGGATGAGGTCCAAAAAAAAATTCGTGTCAAATGCCTTCCAAAAATCGAAATAGGCCACATCAACCTGTATCGTCGTGGTTACGTTGCGGGTATTAAACAAATGTAGAAACAGTTCCACCAGAACAAAACGATAATCTTTAAAAATGAACGGTGGTATACCGTCCGGTCCCGCTGAGTGCTTCGGCATTAGTCAGGGAGAGCAAAAACATGCTTAAAATTAACTTAAAATTAATTTGTGATCAGTCTACATTCATTATTAAATAATATAAATAATTAATATATCATAAATCTTAATAATAAATCAGCTTTAGAAATTCCATTGCTTATACGGTACCTGAGTCGGGATACGATGATCGTCGGTCTGTCTGCAGCATGCTGGCCTCATGGTGACTGTGACGACCACGACGCATTTGGGATGGTACACGCCCACGGGCTGTAAGACCTAACCTCCCGCACATACCGACACGTTGTCGTCCCCGCTCAACACAAGATCAAGCTACCTACCACTACAGTTTTGGACCGCATTACAGTGAACATGTTTACAGAAGGCCACAGAGTATTCATACAAATTAAGTACATAGTACATGAAAACAAATTAAAAACTCCGACGGTTACAACATTGTTTTTATATTCAATAAATATTTCTTTTATCAGATTTAACATTAATATTAACATTATTAACATTACTAATTATCTGCAGTCTGTGATGGAATATATACTACACAATAAGTAAATAAAAAACGGTTTTGAATATAAATAGTAGCACAAATTAATATCTATATTTATAACGCCGGACATCGGTACTTCTCTTATCTCGAACTTCTGTAAAGCAACTAGAAGTACTGCAAGTTGCTTACGTCCATTGGCTTGATCATATCGCAGTACGAAATAGTCGGGTATTATAATCTCCGCATTATGAATCGATTCGTTGCAGCTGGTCTCCGTGATGGCGAATAAATCCGAACCAGAGAATTCGAGTAAAGATAACAGAAACTTACATTTTGATATAAAATATTTACACTCTTAATTCGTCGATTGCTGCCCTGTGAGTTGTGCGTTCTTGCTTGATCTACGAAATTAAATCCATTCGCTGTATTTGGCGCCTATTGGCCAAATGTCAGGATTACATTATTTCTCATCCTTTAGATACACCTTTATATAGCCTTCTTCTCCCAATACTTCACGTTTATATTCTAATAAATTATTCTCTGTAGTTTCTGTGAGTATTTTCCACATATACATGTATTTCTTTCGTTCCACACAAATTAGAAATAGCTTGGTAGTAATCACCTCATCCCAAGGGTTATTATCATGCTTAAATTCCTCAATATTATAATTTATTTACTTATTTATATTTATTTAAAAACAGTGTACATTCTGGCTAACAGTATGTCCAAAACGCCAGCATGCTAATTTACAAATTACAGTTTTAAATAATAAGTAATAGTACAAGATACATATCAAGAAGGTCTAATAAATTAAAAATACATCTCCAAATAAATTAAAAATTTAAAAAGTACATGCAAAATAGATTAAAAAATACATGCCCAATAGAGTACATGTCAAATACAGTAAGCAAAATGTCATTGTCAAATTAACTAAGCTAAGATTAAATTATTATATTCCAATATGTCAAATTGGTTGTCAAAAATAGTAGGGCTTTATTACATCGTAGCCTAATCAGCAAATAAGTCAGTCTCGTAATCATGTGCGAACATATCTCCAATAAGCCGTATAGCGCGAGTAGTGGGCGCGTTAGCTCCGCAACTGCTGCGTGTCGGCGGCCGCCACAGAAGGCGCGACCGCCGCCGCGGTGTCACCGTCCCCTTCACATCATAGCCCAGACGCTTCAGAGCCAATAACCCCACTCTGCTTAATATCGCCGGGCTATCTATTTTAATAACCCTTTTTATACAATCTTTGTTTAATAAACTTGACGGAGCTCAAATTTTCAAATATTTCAGTTATTGTTAATGCCCCTAGAAGGAACTAGTGACTCTATGAAGTCGAATCACTGTTTCTATTTGCTTGTGTCTTCTACTAGTATTTACAGAGTGAATATCACAATTTTTTCAAAACCACTTTTATTTATGTGTTAAGGTCAAAAGGTAAAGTTACAGCCGATATACGTCTCACTGCTGGGCACAGGACTCCTACCATTTTTGAGAGGGTTGTAAGGCAAAGAAATGTCCACCACGCAGCCCCAATGTCTTCACATTACTTCAAAATAATTTTTTTCTCATTTCTCAGACATGCAGGTTTGCTCACGATGTTTACCTTCACGCCGAGCACGTGGTGATTCAGCACTTAAAATTGCAATTAACAATTTTATCATTGCCGGCGGGGCTCGTACTGTGAAAAGTTACAGCGAGCGTTAACCATCGGAGCTATCACTTCTATTTCATTTTTGTGTGCTTACATTATATTTTCGTAAATGTATTGAGACGCCAAAGTTAATACGTATATAAAATTCCTTTGGAAAGATTTATTCAAGTCAGATCTAACGAAATATAATTATTATATATAAATAAATAATTTTTTAGAGTTGTATATATTTTTTAATTTTTATTCTATATATATTTTATGTTTAGAATTTAAAACAATAGAACTTCTAAAAGAGGTTATTCCAATTTTTATTACAAAAAATGTGCAATTAGGGTTAACTGTCTTACAACTTTGACAATTAAATGTAGCTCAAAGCTGTTCGGAGAGGCAAGATAAGACGTGACGGCGTCCCTTTGTGAAGTACTTTCGATATTATACTATGCCGCATGCCCGGGATTACTAAAATTGCCCCAGAGAAGTAAGATTAGATATTATGCTTTTGAATCTGAGTATCTCAGTAGGTTTCAAAACGTAATCTTAAGCTTATAAGTTTTCTTTGCCGATATTTGGATTGATCGTTTAATTTTTCTTTGCAAATTTTGTACGATTTAAATAAAATCAAAAATATTAGGCCTCACCCAACAAGTTGCACTTTTCTAGTGCTCTGAAGTACGAATTCATAGCTATGATGCCACTTTAAAAAAATGTTGTTTTGCTGCCTGATTTTTGTTAAGATGTATGATCATGGTAATAAAAAGACGCAATATTTTTGGATATGAGTTCTGTTATGGTATACTTGCCACATAGACACCACGCAATATTGACTACACGCATGAATCAGGTATCTCAAATGACACAAAGTGCGCTTTTGGTTCGATCTTGAAAATATTGTCGATTGGTTTGATTAGCGAAAGTTAATTCGCCAAGGGGAAACATCACCTTTGTTTTATATGCATTTTCCTACAAAGGAGGATAATAATTTAATTTAAAAATTTCATAAGGCAAAATTATTTTTCTAACATATTACAAATTAGAAAATGTTGTTAACTAATATTATTTCAAATTTATAATTTACAGAATTATTAAAAGATATAATGTATGAAATAAATAAACAGAAATCTTTTAAGCAGCATGTATGCAAAACTTTAAATTATTCGTTATGATTTTAAGGTAACTGAAGGTTGAAAGATGTTGTGATGTGGTGTATAAAATTTACAAGCCCAAATGTTAAAAATTTAAACACCTAAATTCTAAACGGGGAATAATAATTGAGTCTTCTCGGTTCTACTGTTACACACTAGCACAATCTAGCAAGCAGAGAAGGAACTGCTTATGTCGTAAAAAAGATTAGAGAAGTCTTACTAGTGTGGAGACAGCTAGATTAGTTTATTTCAGTTAATTCCATAGCATTGTACCTAGGCTGATTCAAAAAAAAATCGGCATTTTCTTTTAAAGCCCGCATTGAAATATCTTGAGAGTATTAAAAAAGTAACTAATCCATCTCTACATAATATTTTATAGGTTACGGACTACCAACATCCTATTAAAGCTCATAGAAAAAAAACAACGTTGAGGTCAATAAAACTCGATTTATATATTTTTATTATAATGTACCAAACTAAACCTAAAATAAAATACTTGTTATTTAAATAATAAAATAAATAAATATATTAATATTTTCAAAGTCATTATAAATATTTTGCGTCAATATTCTTTGTTCTGTTTTCGCTAATGAAATTTCAATATTTATATTGAGTGTCAAACAACGAAAATGGGGAGTAAAAGATGTGGATAACCACTCAGAGGCGCCGTCCTCGCGTCTCTTTAGTATTGGTGACCTATTTTTTTATAAAATTTCTTTGAGCAATATAATAGTGTTGTTATTTTAGGTATCAAACTTAAAAACTTTTTTTTTTATTATAATTTACAGACAATGGCTTTTGATAACACGATAATAATTTCTCGCTTATTTATTTAAAGGAAAAATTTTAATAAATTAGAGTAACTTGCTGACATTCTTTAAAATGAAATCCTAGATAGATAAGTAAAAATGGGAGCTAGTTTTCAACCACCACTTTGTGAATTAAAAGAACAAATTAATACCGCTATCTATCGAGCTAGAGGTTATACATGCACTTTTGATGTTTCACTTAGTCACTTCTTACGATAATAATGGTACAAAATAGGGTGATGGATTACTTATGTCGTCACCACACAGTGTCTTTTAATATAATAAGGGTAACAAATAAGCTCACAGTCCACCTGATGGTAAGTGGATGCAGCGGCTAATATACATCAATTAAGAATCAAAATGCAGATGTATTGACCAAGGGATACCCCTGATCACTAAGATGGATTGCCTCGTTATCAGTAAAAGGTTTTCCGATTCTCTGCATACAACATACGAAACACAACAGTATTAAAGTTGTTTATAAAAATTAATTTGCTTGGATCCGCGTATCCAAAATAAAATGAGGTGTCTTATGTAGTTTGAGTAGCACCTCCCGCCTTCCCTCCATTGCGTACACTATCCTCGTCACTATTAATCCCAGCACAACTATTACCAACACCACTACACTAGGAAAGACCTACCACCGTTGACATTACGACATGTGTTTCATCTCTACACGCGGCATCTTCAGGTGAAGTAAACTCTGTGATGACTGACCGCTTAAAGTAAGACACATCAGCAACGCAGATTTCATCGATTAAGTTACTCTAATAATAATTCCAGACTCTGATATCACTTTCCTTTTTAATAAAAGTTAAAAATAATATGGAAGAATATATTGAAATATAAAGAAAATGTGAATGAATGCGCGATAATATTATACATTGACTCTTTTCTTAATTGAGTCTGAAAAGTACTTTTTACTTGTCCTACTCAACGATATTACGTATAGACAAAGATTAATGATACTCGTGTCTTCATTTATTTTTCGTAGATAATCTCGTTGTCTCCAGCTTAAGAATATGTGCGTTCGAATTATGACTGAATATTATCCCGACCCATAGAAAAACGACCACCGTTTAACGTCACGCACGGCTGTCCATATGGAAGTTGAGAATGTATTCCGCTCGTTAATAATGAGTATTACTACTTTTAGATATAAAAATAAGAAAACTTGGTAAAGTGTACAAGAAAAGGGCTTGAATCGCTTAAAACCATAGCTTGTATGTTGGAATCTTCAAATTTAGGAAATACCCCAATTTATATATTTTGACCTCACAACAAGGCACAGTGTCCAAGGTAAGTGTGTTGTAAATACAATCACCAATCTGCTTAACAAGTTTACAGTAAAACTACTAATAGTTTTACTGTAAACTACTAATAGTATTACTGTTTACATTAAAACTACTAATAGTTTAATCTTAAGGTGTGAGATCAGGTGATCGCGCTGTTCAGTTGGTCGATCCACCACGGCCAATCCATCTTTCACCGAATTCAGTATCCAAAATATTCTTATAAAACGGAAAAAATGCATTGGTGTGCCATCGTGTTGAAACCACATGCGACAAACTAGGTCTAGATTTATTTCGTCAAGTTCATCGCTTAGTTCTTCTCACAAAAAGCGTCCGTAGTTTATACTGCTCATTGTGTGGTCAAGAAAATACGGACCAATAATTTTGTCACCTATAATCCCTGTGCACACATTATTTTTCCATCGGTGTTGAAAGTGGCTTGGTTTATAAGAATGCGGTTTTGTCGTTGACTATACGTGTTCATTATGAGCGTTAAATACACACCTGTTCTCACGAAAGAGAATTCATCCGTGAAAAGTACGCGATTCAAAATCTCAGGATCTCCTTCAACCTTATCGAGTAACTATCCACAGTAATCCATTATCAGCTCGTAGTCGTTGGGTAAAAGACATTGAACTCTTGGTATTGGTACTGGTAATGATACGGGTGCTGATCATTATTTTTAAGGGCTCTCCAAACACGCATATCGTTCACACATAGTTCACGTGCCACCGAGCATGTGTTCCGCGTCAAATCTTCCCCAAAGATGTCGAGAATGTGCTCGTCAATGTCGCCGTCGTACATTCTCGGTCTTCATGAATCTGTGCGTTGTAGATCACGGCCATGCACACTGCCAGTATTGTACATACGAATGTGAAGCCGTTGGAACGTCACCGACGACGGCACTTGTAAATTTGTAGAGTAGCAAAGCGCTCCTCGTAAAGTCTTCGTACTTCTGCATAATTAAAGTCACATTTTCCGAGACTGATGTGTCTCATATTAATATATTCTTCTTTTGAGTAAGACAAGTCACTCACGGCGGATATTTAATTTCACCATGTGATGCGAAAAACAGATCCATCCGAAAGTAATTTACACGGGTGGTAACAGCTATCAATATTAACACAAACGGTTACCGCCATTTAGAACAAATTACATAATGAAACAGGGTGCAATCGAAATTTAAGAAATCCTAGCATCATCTTGTTTAATGACACGAACGCCTATTCGGATTTTTTTTTCATATTTCAACAATGACTTAGTGTTTTTTTTTTGTAAATATTTCTTTTATCAATACATTAAATCTATTTACTATAATAAATATAATATTAGGCGTTAATTGTTTTCATGCATAAAGAAGTTGCCTAAGATATTTAAATCTAAGTAACTTGTGGCTGTACTCTAAAAAGCAGATAATGGTCTAACTCTACAGAGCCTAAATCAACCAATAGTTTTTATGTTTTTCTACCCCAAACCCTTGCTGCTTGGCTTGGGTTTGAATTTTGAATGAAACTCGCGATACCATCCACACTATCAGGATGACTGGCGATCCACCACTGTGCGATTTAAAATAATTTTTCTTCCTTCGCACTTCGCACAAGTTCCTTGTGGAATCGACTACCACCAGATATTTTTTCCGGACCGAGCGACTAGGGACCTTCAAGAAAAGAGCGTACTCCTTTTTAAAAGACCGGCAACGCATCTGCAATTCCACTATTGTTGCAGTTGTTCATGGGCGGCGGTAATCACTTACCATCAGGTGAACCGTATGCTCGTTTGCCCCCTCTTGTATAAAAAATATTTTGGCTTTGAACGCCATAAAATATCTTTCATACAAAGATAAATCTACACGGTAACAGAGTAGTACTGAGAATTGTTTTAAACGTGTAGTATAATATTTAAACCAATTCAGTATATTAAATAGGTGCTAAATATTTATTACTCCCGCTCATTAGTATTTCAATTTGATCCTAATAATCAACTTTGCTCTTGATATCTCTTGGGCTTTAGGGAAGTTTCCCAACAACGCTTGTAGAAGACAATCTAATTATCTTCGGTTATTGTGTTCATAAATACTATGAAATTTGATTATGGATCAATGTGTAGATATGACAAAATGGAAATGCAATCAGTTTATCTGAATTTTATATTCATATTAAAATTATTTTGACTATAATTTGAAATACTATGTCGACCTTATGAGGCGCAGTACCTTCAAGGAATTATTATAAATATCTTGTATGAATTTATTATTATTCTGCAGTCGGATTGGTGTATTTATATTATATTGCACATGTTTTGTTTCATTTTATCATTAAGTAGAGAGAATGCACATACTTGTTATTGTAAGAAACACATAGGTAAATCAAATCCATATTTTCATATGCACATACACACGCATACTTGTTTATTATAGAGGTAGAAATATACAATAATTCTATTAATTATCATTGAACCCACGCTGGAGTGTTTTAAAGCTGAAGCACACATCGATCGGCTCGACTGGGGAGACATCATCGCACGGAATACTAGCTTGAAAAAGCAGTGAGTGAAACTGCTGGACATAATATGTGTTGACAACCGGATAGCCGTTTTACTTTCAAAGAAGTGTTTTAATTTATTAGATATAACAATGCATCTGCAATTTGATTCTTAATTGAAGATATAATAAAAGGTCGGGGAAAAAGGTTATTCGTATTTTGTTTCTATAAACTCGAAGAAAAATATATTTGGTTGTACTGTTTGTATCTGGCTGGTTTTACTATCAATACATATAGGAGATTAAGAAAAAGAAAAATAAAAACTAAAAATACTTTCCCGGCATTTTCAATTGTTTTTCTGTCCGCCTAAATGAGTGAATATGGCGAAAAATTTCGATACATTCTGAAGTTTTTTTTACAAAAAGAAGAAAAATGCAATTACAGTCGCAAAAAAAAAACGCCTTACTTATGAAGTTTATGGACCTAAAGGCCTCTACACACCAAACCCGCCGGCCCGCCAGATTATCTCAACGGGTTAGGCCGCCGGGCTTGTTTTGGGGTAATCGTATCGGCGGGTTACGCCCACGCGTGCTCCCCGGCGGAACATGCCGGCTCTTCATGTTCGCTCGATCAGTTGGCCGCCGGCTTTCATAACGTAGTGATGTGCAGTGAAGTGTTTTTTTTTTGTTTACGTATCGAATGTGGATATAGAGTGATATAGTGAATAAGTTGAAAATTTAATAAACCTATATCGCTCGTATATATATAATAATATCGTATATATATATATATATATATATAAACCTAGTCGGCTCAATCGCGGAAGGACCACGGTCTCACAGAATATCAGCGTAAAATAGCAGCGTAACACTGCTGTTTCGTATGGTGAGTGTAGAGCACCGGAGACCCTTTTACTGGAACAGAGGCACTCTACCTTAGTCCTCACGGCTGACAATGCAGCTGCATTTTAATTCGCAAACGATGATAGATGTAGATGTCTATGGGCCACAGTAACTACTTACCATCAGATGGACTGTGTGCTCGTTTGTCACCCGTATTTTATATATATAAAAAAATTATTAAACTTTCAAACAAACTATCGTTATGGATCACATTTTTAGCGTTTTATACAAAAATCACTTAAATAAGGTCTAATAATGCAGTCAATTGCGAAATTTAATTTATAATTACGCTGGTCTAACAAAAATACACACAGCCACTCCGTAAGCTCGGTAATCACTAACTACTGAATGGTACAGGCCGCAGATGTTGTGGCCCTCGTGCCGCCGACCTAACTCGCCGGCACCAACCCGCCGGGCAAAGCCGACGGGGCTGTTTTGGTGTGTCCTAATGCATGTGAGGCCTTAATGCATTGTTAGTTAGTAAGAGTATCACAAATGTGCTTCAAGCGTTTGCAGTCCAGGAATTTTGATATCGAAGATGCAGCTCGCTCTGGTCACCCTCATACGGATAAAGTCAATGCCAGTTTTGATAAAGTTGAGCAAGATCGGAATATTAGTAAACGACAAAGCTAAGAATTATAATAGGATAAGGATTGACCACAAAACAGTTTTGACCCATATGAAAAAGTCTGGCTACATAAAAAGCTCGAAGTTTGGGTACCATATGAGCTCACTGAAAGAATCCTTATGAATCGTGTACTTATTTGCGGTTCTCTATTGAAACGTAATGAAACTATGGCCGTGGAAGGAAAAGAAAAGATCTCCCGCCAGGGATGGTATTCTGCCCGGGGATGCGGCCAGCGCTCCGAGTGATACTTTGGAGCTACTCTATATATACTGCTTTGACTTCGGAACTTTTGATAGTGCGAATTAAACTTTGATGTATTTTCGCTTGTGGCGCAACGACAGTGCCGCCAAAAAATAGAACCAGTTTTGAAAAGATTGATCACTGGTGAAGAAAAGTGGATCACCTATGACAAGAACGTGCGAAAAACCTGCTTTTCCACAGACTGCAAATACCTGGATTAACACGCAATAAGGTGATGTTGTGTGTATGGTGGGATTGGAATGGCATCGTTAATTTTGTGCTTTTACCGTCGGGCAAAAACATCGATTCGGATTTCTACTGCCAACAACTAATGAGACTCGAGCAATAAATTGAGAAAAAACGGCCGGAATCGATCAACAGAAAAGGAATGGTCTTTCGTCATGATAATGCCAGACCATACACATCTTTGGCGTATTAATGCATGCACAATAATTATAGTCCTGAACTTGCACCCTCAGATTTTCATCTGTTTCGTTCTCTTCAGAATACTGTGGGTAGTGTTAGGTTTTTTTTTATAGAAGAGGGGACAAACGAGCATACGGCTCACCTGATGGTAAGTGACTACCGCCGCCCATGAACAACCGCAACACCAGGGGAATTGCAGATGTGTTGCCGGCCTTTTAAAAAGGTGTGGGCCCTTTTATTAAAGGTCCCTAAGTCGTATCGGTCCGGAAAAATCGCTGGTGGTGAACTATTCCACATGGAAGTTGTGCGAGGAAGAAAACATCTTCTAAAGCGCACA
This sequence comes from Parnassius mnemosyne, assembly GCA_963668995.1. Taxonomy (NCBI): domain Eukaryota; kingdom Metazoa; phylum Arthropoda; class Insecta; order Lepidoptera; family Papilionidae; genus Parnassius; species Parnassius mnemosyne. Next base: position 40,578,071 of record CAVLGL010000104.1, on the reverse strand, counting down.
GTGGGGGACCGCCAATCATCCAGATGGTGTGAATGGTATTAGGAGTTCTGCCGCAATGTGCGTTCGTGAAATTTGGCGGCTGGGATTAATCCGAACAACTCCTCAGAGCACTCCCCGTGGTAAATGCGAAAAAAAATGCAAAGGAATGCAACATCTCTTCGCAGCGCCAATGAGTCGAGCCGATCGAAAGGGACTCGGTTGTCGACAATTCAAACCGCTCTGCGCTGGATGCGGTCAAGTGGAAGGAGCTGGCACTGGGGAGCCCCAGCCCAGAAACGGGAACAGTATTCCATGTCAGGCCGAACCTGCGCCTTGTAAAGTTGCAAGCGTTGTGCTGACATGAAATACTGTCCCGCTCTGCTGAGCACGCCAAGCTTTTTAGAAGCCAATTTGGCCTTTTCTTCCAAGTGACCACGAAACTGCACGTCAGTAGATATGTCGACGCCAAGGATTCCAATACTGGCTGAGGCAACAAGGGGAGTACCTTGATTCTGAGGAGATATGACAAAGGGGTTCTTTTGGTAAACTTTTGGTAAACGCGCAAACTTGTGTCTTATGAGGATTAAACTGGACTAGATTTAGTCGCCCCCAAACCGTATATATAGTGTTCAGCAAAGACTCGACTTCAGACACAAGTTTGTTTCGGTACTCGGCGACATTTTCCCGAGAAATATTGGCACGGCCGGTGTATAGAGCATCACCAGTTTTTTTAGTTTTTTAATTAACATTAAGAGAGGAATGTCAAAACTACTTGTCGTTTTTTTGATGAAAAATCTTAGATTTCTACAGCAACGGGATTATGTCACTACCAATAACATTTCAACAAGTTATCGAACAAAATAAGACATATATATTATAATTAAATATAGATAAACTTTGAAAACAAATGTTTCGAATTTGTATATAAAATAAAAACTTTTTCCCCGGCCTTTTATATAAGGTGTCTATGAGCTACACCATCCACGGTGATCTTTGTAATCGATTGTCAAACTTAATTCTGAAAAATTACCAACCTTTAAGGTGCAAGCTGTTGCGAAGCCTCTGTTATATGCACAAACATTTACTAAATGCCGCCAATGCATCTGAGATTGAGATTCGGCATTTCGGATATATTTTCCATTATCAAGAGTTGAAGCCTCATGCATCAGTTACCACAGTGCACGATCGCGCACTAAAATATCGTTACCGTTCCAGCCTATCAAATTCTACTGCTGAACATAAGCCTCCCAGCCTCCCCAATAGATTTCCTTATAGCGGGGATATTAGCCATATTTGCCACGCTTGGCTGACCGTTTTGCAACCAATTTTTTCTTACACCCCCACTACACGGTTAGTGTGCACTAAATTTAATACATTTACTGCGAAGCTCAAAAAACACAATTTTCCACTGGTGCGGTACAAGACAATATTGCCATGTACTGTTAATTTTTATAGTGCGAAACAAGGCTATTCTGACCGGTACACAATTTTTTTTAAAATTATATTTCTCATAATTTTTTTCTTTCTGGCAATTCTTTGACTTTTATCAGTATCTAAAAACAACTGAACTGTATACATTTCTCTTGGTTGTAGAATTGGACAAATATTTTTTGGCTTATAGATATAAACATCTTACCGGACTTATATGTCATGTAGCGCACCTAAAGTGGTGAAAATGTTCAAATAGTCGATGAATAGTAGTGATGTTAATAAGAAAACAAATATTTATCGATATTATTTTTATTTATAAAGTAAATTAAGTAACAATATTTTCATGAGCTTTATTGAAACAAGCAAGACAAAAAGCTTTCTTACATTCAACACACATCAATTTAACTTTTGGCACCTTTTTGTCAGCTTCCCGGCTAGTCATTGTTTTTCGTAATTCCTGATAGCAAAATGTGCACTGTTTTCTTTTAGTATGTTTTTCTGTTTATTCTTATTGTTCCACACAGTTCAGTTTTTTTCTTCAATAAATCTTCTGCTAAGCCCACAGAGGTATAGTAATTATCGGCTATAACAGTTCTACCGCTTCAACCTAAGTCTTTTATTAATTTTAGGACGATATCATGGCCATGTGGCTGGTTCCTAGGTTGGTCATTTTTACCTGTGTAAACAATTACGGATCATGTATACCCTTCAGGTGTACACAATTTAAATAATTTTATCCCATATTCATGGCTTTTGTTTTTGATATACTGTCGAAATTTCAGTCGTCCTCGCCACAGAATCACAGATTCGTCAATCACTAAATATTGACCGGGTGTTAAAACTTCACTAAATTTGCTCAAAATCATACTCAAAACATCACGAACTTTGCATAATTTATTCGTTGGATCAATTGTATCATTACTGAAATGCCAACATTTTAACAGCAATATGAATCTATCTCGCGTCATTAATGATTGAATGTATAGGTTTTTATAACGTGTCTTTTTCGACCAATAATTACTTAAGCTTGGTAGTTTGACAACTCCCATTCTCATCAAGATACCCAAAAAAGTGCACATTTCCTCAAAATTGGTGTCCTGCCACTTTCTCAGCCTAGACTTATTTTTGACACTTTCATTACGACAACAATTATTTGCGTAATTATTTGTTTCGGCTACCATTTTATGCATAATGTCATCAGTAACAAATAACTTATAGATTTGAAATGGCGATGTCACATCGGGTGGAATGTTTATTACAGTATTATTTTTAAAATAAGCAATATTAGGCATAGAAGAAGTGATATCTACCCATTCGCTATCATGTGACGTAATAAAAGGACTCTGAATACATAATGTATCTTCATCATCAACCCTCGATACCGTCTCCGTATCACTTGAAGAACTTTTTGAACTAGAAGGTTTATAAGTGCTGTCGCTGTCCGTACTTATGTTGCTATAATAATGTGGGTCTTCGTTTACAAGCTGATTGGTCTCTGGGTGATGAGATATTGTATCCGTCGCGCAATGATTTGAACTAGTAGCCGGTAGTGATAAATCTATTGCTTGCGAGGTATTTGCTGCATTATTACTTTCTATAATCAAATGTTCTTTAGAGTTACTATTTTTATGATGATTGTGATGGGTGTCTAAAGTTTTCTGTTTATTTGACTTTGGTGTAGATAATAATTCGTTTATAGATTCTGGTGTCAGGTTGCAATCGATGTTTAATAAATTATTATACGATAAGTCGCTAAGTGAGCCAGCTTCACTCGAACATCCAGGAAAAGAGACATTGTGTAATACTGCATATGTGTTGCTAGTAGAAGGCCTTTCATATGTATTTTTTCCTGGATTAATTATTTTGCTTGTAGTTGACTGGTGAAATGTATGTGGCCCAGGTGATGTAGCTTTAACTGAACCTGATGGAATCTTTATATCTTTCAAAACTTTGATTTGCTTATCAGGAGGGAAAATCTTTCGATTTTTACTTGTGCCGTTGGATGTAATATCATTATTTTCCATTTTTCCTTCGAAAACACGCGCCAACATTTTTCGGGAGCGCTTCATTATGAAATTAAAAGTCGTAACTATTACGTAAATAAAGGGTGAGAAAATGAAAGAAATGTCGACAAACGTCTAAACGGTAATGAGGTCAGATCCTCACTAAACGCATACGCCCTCGCCACCAGTGCGATACCGAACATGCACATACAAGTCGTATTCGTCCGGTATCGCACTGAATGCAAATTATTTTCGTTCTGTGCGTACAGGGCAAATATGCTATGCATCTTTTTTCTATTGTAATAATACCGTCTTAAAGTCAGAAGCAATAATATATATTTGTCTCACTTTAATTCACAGAATATCGTACCTAAAATGACGCCGCACGAGCGAGCAAAACTAGTTTTTGGCGTTCGCACTGCGGGTAAGTTCATTACCGGCTATATATGTCCGGTAACGCACTTAACGTGTTAATATGAAAAATATAAAACAAATTGTAGATAACGCGTTAAAAGCTTCTTGGGACTTAATAATGGAGTTTCAATATATTGACGCCATAAGAAAGAAAAACATTATTATATACACTGTCAAGACATTTTGCGTCATTTACATTTTTATAAAGTAAATCGTGAATATTTTAATTATTATTTTTGGTAATATGCATATACATCTAATATAACAGTTAATAGCTCGCATAATTTTAATGATAGTATTAAAAATATTGCCTGTGAACTATTTATACGAAGTTTTTTTTTTCATTATTGATCATTATTCGTTATTTGGAATGGAAATAACAATATGAAGCTTTATGAGCCATATTACTAATAATGCTGCTTGGTGACAAAGAGTAGTTTTAGCAAGTGATTTTTATTATAATATCTGTGATTTATGATTTAGTTACCTTCTTTATCTTAAAAAAAATTATTATCAACAAATACGTGTATAGTGTTATAGCCCGATCTCATGCTTCAAGGTCCTATTATTAACCGCTCTGAACAAGCTGTCGCTCCATTTAGCCAGGGGATCCTTACTTTTGCCTGAACGTGCTTTTCACTTTTCGTTATAGTTCAAAGGGCTATATTAACGATATATTATTAGTCAAAAATCGTTATTAAATCGCACCGCCGGGGACCCGTCCTGTCAAATACCCGCTAAGGGAATGACGGCCCATTGAATAATTATCATTTTAGTTAATTTCAATATAGCGTCTCACGAGTTTTAAATTTAAGAGATTAGACAAGACAGAATGTTTGAGATTTTATAATTAATTTTCCTTCACGTTTTGCCTACATTACCTACTCTGAACCTTTTTTGCAAATTTGGACGGTTATTGCAAAATAATCCCGTATTTATGAAAAAAATATTGACTGGTACCTTATAATTTATATTTCTTCATCATCATCCTTAGATTATGAATTTTACATAATAAAGATTTGTCTGTAATTGTTAGACTTCACAGGTGCATTTTTGGATTCAACATAAAAAATCGACTACAGAAACTCTGGTTTATTATCTACTTGTATGTATACTTACTTTGTGTGGCGTGAAGGCTGCCTACTACCAATCGTATAATTTGATCCTTGGATTTGACCTGAGAATTTGCCAGATCATAATATACCCAGCCTCTCTGATCCTTGGACAAATTATCATAATACTAATATAAAGTCATCCGTAGCCCAGGCTTAATATTAAATGGTGGCTTACATAGCTATGTCTAGATAATCTGGACTATTGGCTGTCTATGGCTTGTTATGACTACAAAATATGATGTAGCAACAGAAAACTTTTAATAACAGTCAAAATTTAATTTGTTTTTATGAATACTTATTTACACGTTTACACTGATGACTCATGAACCTTCTTTGTTAGGTTGTGATGACGGAGTGTTAGGTTTTCAACCGATTTAAAAAAGGAGGAGGTACTTAATTCGATTATATGTTTTTTTAATGTGTGTTATACCTCATAACTTTTTTTTCGGTGAACCGATTTCAATATTTTTTTTTATTTGAAAGTTGTAGCTTCTCTTGTAGTCCCATATAAATTTGATCAAAGCCTGCCCAGTAATTTTTGAGTTATCCTTTATAATTTATATTGTGAAGTCGGTGGTACAAAATTTTTAATTTTACTACTTGTTGAGAACACCGCACGCGTAGTCAAAGACAATAATTCTATGTATTCAAGAATGGTTACAATTTTCTTGCGTGTGTGGCAAATACCCTGTTTCACCCCGTCAGGGGTAGAATTTTCCAAAGTCCTTTCTTGGTAGGTGCCTACGTCAAAAAAGAAGTATATATGCCAAATTGCAAGCCATCGGGCGTTTAGTTTTGGAGATCTCGTGAAGAGTGAGCGATTCAGTGGTATTTCGCTTGTATATGTATATTTATATATAAGTATAATGGATAAAGTTGGACCTAAAACTACTTGGATTTGGCTAATGTTAGTTCTGGTAGGAATTCAAGCCCGTAGATGCTAAACTTATTGGGAAATATTATATTTTACCCAAAAACGCATATATATAATATTATAATAGATATGGTAGCTCAGGGTCTAAGTGCTCGCTGTAAATTTCACAGTACGCCAGCAACCCAATTTCGATCCTCGCCAGTACCAATGGTGAAGGTAACATCATTAGGAAACCTGCATGTCTGAGGAGTAAAAAATTTCAAGGTCACGTGAAGTCAACGCCAACGCATACTAGACAAGCGTGGTAGACTGATTGCCCATAATCCACTCAGAAATAAGAGATGACGTATATTATAGGCCGTAACTCTACTTTTACTTTACGTTGCAATATCTTTAAAAGCGCTCTTGAAGAACCAGACTTAGATTTTGTTTTAAATTGTAATAATATAAGAAACCTTCATTTAGATATCGTATTTGAATGTATTTTTTATCACGTCGAATACGTTCGTCTTCGAATGAATTTTGCTTGTAATGGATGCAAGCTACTCGGAACGTGCAATGTTTTATAATTTCTACCCTTAGCTTTTTATTCCATCGAAAAAATTATTCGTTTAGGTATGAAAATGTCGCTAGGTAGGTTTTTGAGGATAAAAACAATTACCTGTCATTCGTCAATGTCGCAAAGTTTCACGACTTTGAAGGGGCATTCCTAATGTCATAGTAATAACAACAGTCTCTTGTGTAGGCGAATAAAGTAAGAAAGTTTGAAGTACTGCGCAGGCATTAAAATTTTGAGCACAGTTTGGTATTATTAGAATCATAAATAAAAGATTTGAGAAGAAAGAAATCAAGTTAAAATAAAAGTTTACTTTATAATATTGTATGTAATAAGTAAAAATCATTATCCATCTAAATTCATACTATCACAGTCCACTGCTGAACATACATCAACTCCGTAGATTGCGTTATAGGGGTGATATGTGATTATGAATGTTGGTTTAATAACAAAATTTCAAATGTCAATAAATTTAGAATAAGTAATAATAATAATAATAATTTATTTTTTCTGCTGGTGATAAGAGGGCTGGTTCTTTTTTCGCTCAAAGGCTAAGTATAGCCATTCAGCGGGGAAACGCAGCCAGCGTTCTTCGCACGATACCGCGGGGATATAATTATACTATATAACTTATAGTTTTTATATTAAAGTTTGTGTTGTAATATAATATGCTTTTGTGGAATTATTTTTTGCAGTAATTTGCAGTTAAAATAATATATTAAGAGATAAAAACATTTTCCAGTCAAACATTTCAATATTTTCTTTTGAAAAAAATATTTCTTTTTTATTTAGTCGGGTAAATTATTACCTAAATCATAATGCTATATCAAACGTAATACACTGGTTTGACGTCAACAATTTGCTTTTAAACAGTAATGAAATATTAAACAGATGAATAGTGAATACCAGTGTGCTTTTAAATTGGAAAAAGCTGAGTCTTGTTGAAACCACAGTTTGTCTCGGAATTAAAGTTTACGCAAAGCTTCATTGGTGCTCCATATTGTATCTAAACTAGCTAGCAATCTTAGTTCCGCAGCATATGCTGTAAACATGATTAGAGGCCTTACGTGTGTCAGTCACATTATCCAATAGTAAAATTTCAAAGGATATTATGCTATGGAAATAACTAAAATAAACTAATCTAGCTGTTTTTTTAGTTTATTTTAGTTATTTCTATAGCATAATATCATTTGAAATTTTATCACACGAGTAATAAAACCCTTACATGCAGAAGCAAAGCTTCATATAACAGCTGATTTCGTTAATAAAATTAATAACTTGTTTGATTTATTAAACTCAAGTACACTGCTATCTCCTAATAATTAGAAAACGACTTTTCGGTGCGATAAATATCAAATTGAATTTTTAGAAGGAATGCTAACATTCTTCGGGAGCTTAAAATTAATAAGAAGTGATAGGCGGAAAGACTTTACAAACAGCATTTCATTCACGAATTTCAAGTGTATATAAAATTTTTAATAAAACTTCATGAAGAAATAAGCTCAGAAGAAATTAAATTAATTTACATTTACGAGACACCTCTATCAAGATTGTCTCGGAAATTTTCTTTAGCAAAGTCAGACAGGCATGTGGTAACTGTCAGTAAAGGTATCGTGCTTTGTGGAGATTTCTGGGGCGATCCTTATGCGCAGTGCTGCAGTGCTGGCTTTTTATACTAAAAATGTAGGGTCACAATACATAATACATACTCATGTTTAATGTCCATGTCACACCTATGCCGGTAGTTGTTGGGAACACTAAGCTCGAAGTTGTTGACGAGTATGTTTACCTGGGACAAATAGTCCGACTAGGTAAGTCCAACTTCGACCGAGAGGTCAATCGACGGATTCAACTCGGTTGGGCAGCGTTCGGGAAATTACGGCACATCTTCTCGTCAGGTATACCTCAAAACTTGAAAACGAGACTGTACACCCAGTGCGTGTTGCCAGTGATGACATACGGAACTGAGACGTGGTCCTTCACTGCTGGCCGGATGAGGAAGCTCAAGGTCGCTCAGCGAGCTATGGAGAGGGCTATGCTCGGAGTTTCTCTGCGTGATAAACTCAGAAATGAGGATATCCGCAGTAGAACTAGAGTGACCGACATAGCCCAACGGATTAGTAAGCTGAAGTGGCAATGGGCCGGCCATATAGCTCGAAGAACCGACAACCGATGGGGAAGAAAGGTTCTCGAGTGGCAGCCTCGTACCGGCAGGCGAAGTGTAGGGCATCCCCCCACTAGATGGAGTGACGACCTGGTAAGATATGCAGGAAGTCGATGGATGCAGGTGGCTCAGGAGCGTGCTTTGTGGCATTCTTTGGGGGAGGCCTATGTTCAGCAGTGGACTTGTGAAGGGCTGTAATGATGACAATACATATATATATATATATATATATATATATATATATATATATATATGTATATATATATATATATATATATATATATATATATATATATATATATATATATATATATCATAGATTTAGTATATACTTAGACTGGCAATGTAAAAGAGAAAGGCCATAGCATATGCTTACGTTAGAACGAGATAGAATGGCTAGACCATACACGTACACGCTATCAGCCTGTATCAGCCTGACGTCAATGGTTAACGAAACAAATCCCGCTTACTTTCGCGATATTTTTGATTTTGAAGGATTACGAAGTATTTAAAAGGTGTGATTAAATATAGTGACGTGTACCGTACCTGAATGCACTTCATCGATAAAAGAAAATCCACAAAATTACATTTTTTACATGTAAGTACAAATAATATATTTAGCACCCTAAATTCAATATTTCATAACTAGTACAAATGTTTTATACACAAATGGATAGGGAAAAATATCGCATTTTATTACGATAATGCCCTAAATGCGTGAGAATTATATTAAAAATAATAACAAGTACATACGTGTATTCCCGCTATTTCTGATCAAATTTTTGTAGGGATTGTCACTATCAATATCATCTTATCGATAATATGTTTATAACAGGTAAAGGCATATCCTTGGATGCAGCCTCTTGTGACTTCTTTTTTTTTTAATTTTCTATTTTTCCGTTCTAGTGTATCGTAATAGTAAATACTTACGCATTATTTCCAAAAAATATTCAGATTAAACAAAAATGGTTAAAAATGATAAATAGAGAAGGATGAGGTCCAAAAAAAAATTCGTGTCAAATGCCTTCCAAAAATCGAAATAGGCCACATCAACCTGTATCGTCGTGGTTACGTTGCGGGTATTAAACAAATGTAGAAACAGTTCCACCAGAACAAAACGATAATCTTTAAAAATGAACGGTGGTATACCGTCCGGTCCCGCTGAGTGCTTCGGCATTAGTCAGGGAGAGCAAAAACATGCTTAAAATTAACTTAAAATTAATTTGTGATCAGTCTACATTCATTATTAAATAATATAAATAATTAATATATCATAAATCTTAATAATAAATCAGCTTTAGAAATTCCATTGCTTATACGGTACCTGAGTCGGGATACGATGATCGTCGGTCTGTCTGCAGCATGCTGGCCTCATGGTGACTGTGACGACCACGACGCATTTGGGATGGTACACGCCCACGGGCTGTAAGACCTAACCTCCCGCACATACCGACACGTTGTCGTCCCCGCTCAACACAAGATCAAGCTACCTACCACTACAGTTTTGGACCGCATTACAGTGAACATGTTTACAGAAGGCCACAGAGTATTCATACAAATTAAGTACATAGTACATGAAAACAAATTAAAAACTCCGACGGTTACAACATTGTTTTTATATTCAATAAATATTTCTTTTATCAGATTTAACATTAATATTAACATTATTAACATTACTAATTATCTGCAGTCTGTGATGGAATATATACTACACAATAAGTAAATAAAAAACGGTTTTGAATATAAATAGTAGCACAAATTAATATCTATATTTATAACGCCGGACATCGGTACTTCTCTTATCTCGAACTTCTGTAAAGCAACTAGAAGTACTGCAAGTTGCTTACGTCCATTGGCTTGATCATATCGCAGTACGAAATAGTCGGGTATTATAATCTCCGCATTATGAATCGATTCGTTGCAGCTGGTCTCCGTGATGGCGAATAAATCCGAACCAGAGAATTCGAGTAAAGATAACAGAAACTTACATTTTGATATAAAATATTTACACTCTTAATTCGTCGATTGCTGCCCTGTGAGTTGTGCGTTCTTGCTTGATCTACGAAATTAAATCCATTCGCTGTATTTGGCGCCTATTGGCCAAATGTCAGGATTACATTATTTCTCATCCTTTAGATACACCTTTATATAGCCTTCTTCTCCCAATACTTCACGTTTATATTCTAATAAATTATTCTCTGTAGTTTCTGTGAGTATTTTCCACATATACATGTATTTCTTTCGTTCCACACAAATTAGAAATAGCTTGGTAGTAATCACCTCATCCCAAGGGTTATTATCATGCTTAAATTCCTCAATATTATAATTTATTTACTTATTTATATTTATTTAAAAACAGTGTACATTCTGGCTAACAGTATGTCCAAAACGCCAGCATGCTAATTTACAAATTACAGTTTTAAATAATAAGTAATAGTACAAGATACATATCAAGAAGGTCTAATAAATTAAAAATACATCTCCAAATAAATTAAAAATTTAAAAAGTACATGCAAAATAGATTAAAAAATACATGCCCAATAGAGTACATGTCAAATACAGTAAGCAAAATGTCATTGTCAAATTAACTAAGCTAAGATTAAATTATTATATTCCAATATGTCAAATTGGTTGTCAAAAATAGTAGGGCTTTATTACATCGTAGCCTAATCAGCAAATAAGTCAGTCTCGTAATCATGTGCGAACATATCTCCAATAAGCCGTATAGCGCGAGTAGTGGGCGCGTTAGCTCCGCAACTGCTGCGTGTCGGCGGCCGCCACAGAAGGCGCGACCGCCGCCGCGGTGTCACCGTCCCCTTCACATCATAGCCCAGACGCTTCAGAGCCAATAACCCCACTCTGCTTAATATCGCCGGGCTATCTATTTTAATAACCCTTTTTATACAATCTTTGTTTAATAAACTTGACGGAGCTCAAATTTTCAAATATTTCAGTTATTGTTAATGCCCCTAGAAGGAACTAGTGACTCTATGAAGTCGAATAACTGTTTCTATTTGCTTGTGTCTTCTACTAGTATTTACAGAGTGAATATCACAATTTTTTCAAAACCACTTTTATTTATGTGTTAAGGTCAAAAGGTAAAGTTACAGCCGATATACGTCTCACTGCTGGGCACAGGACTCCTACCATTTTTGAGAGGGTTGTAAGGCAAAGAAATGTCCACCACGCAGCCCCAATGTCTTCACATTACTTCAAAATAATTTTTTTCTCATTTCTCAGACATGCAGGTTTGCTCACGATGTTTACCTTCACGCCGAGCACGTGGTGATTCAGCACTTAAAATTGCAATTAACAATTTTATCATTGCCGGCGGGGCTCGTACTGTGAAAAGTTACAGCGAGCGTTAACCATCGGAGCTATCACTTCTATTTCATTTTTGTGTGCTTACATTATATTTTCGTAAATGTATTGAGACGCCAAAGTTAATACGTATATAAAATTCCTTTGGAAAGATTTATTCAAGTCAGATCTAACGAAATATAATTATTATATATAAATAAATAATTTTTTAGAGTTGTATATATTTTTTAATTTTTATTCTATATATATTTTATGTTTAGAATTTAAAACAATAGAACTTCTAAAAGAGGTTATTCCAATTTTTATTACAAAAAATGTGCAATTAGGGTTAACTGTCTTACAACTTTGACAATTAAATGTAGCTCAAAGCTGTTCGGAGAGGCAAGATAAGACGTGACGGCGTCCCTTTGTGAAGTACTTTCGATATTATACTATGCCGCATGCCCGGGATTACTAAAATTGCCCCAGAGAAGTAAGATTAGATATTATGCTTTTGAATCTGAGTATCTCAGTAGGTTTCAAAACGTAATCTTAAGCTTATAAGTTTTCTTTGCCGATATTTGGATTGATCGTTTAATTTTTCTTTGCAAATTTTGTACGATTTAAATAAAATCAAAAATATTAGGCCTCACCCAACAAGTTGCACTTTTCTAGTGCTCTGAAGTACGAATTCATAGCTATGATGCCACTTTAAAAAAATGTTGTTTTGCTGCCTGATTTTTGTTAAGATGTATGATCATGGTAATAAAAAGACGCAATATTTTTGGATATGAGTTCTGTTATGGTATACTTGCCACATAGACACCACGCAATATTGACTACACGCATGAATCAGGTATCTCAAATGACGCAAAGTGCGCTTTTGGTTCGATCTTGAAAATATTGTCGATTGGTTTGATTAGCGAAAGTTAATTCGCCAAGGGGAAACATCACCTTTGTTTTATATGCATTTTCCTACAAAGGAGGATAATAATTTAATTTAAAAATTTCATAAGGCAAAATTATTTTTCTAACATATTACAAATTAGAAAATGTTGTTAACTAATATTATTTCAAATTTATAATTTACAGAATTATTAAAAGATATAATGTATGAAATAAATAAACAGAAATCTTTTAAGCAGCATGTATGCAAAACTTTAAATTATTCGTTATGATTTTAAGGTAACTGAAGGTTGAAAGATGTTGTGATGTGGTGTATAAAATTTACAAGCCCAAATGTTAAAAATTTAAACACCTAAATTCTAAACGGGGAATAATAATTGAGTCTTCTCGGTTCTACTGTTACACACTAGCACAATCTAGCAAGCAGAGAAGGAACTGCTTATGTCGTAAAAAAGATTAGAGAAGTCTTACTAGTGTGGAGACAGCTAGATTAGTTTATTTCAGTTAATTCCATAGCATTGTACCTAGGCTGATTCAAAAAAAAATCGGCATTTTCTTTTAAAGCCCGCATTGAAATATCTTGAGAGTATTAAAAAAGTAACTAATCCATCTCTACATAATATTTTATAGGTTACGGACTACCAACATCCTATTAAAGCTCATAGAAAAAAAACAACGTTGAGGCCAATAAAACTCGATTTATATATTTTTATTATAATGTACCAAACTAAACCTAAAATAAAATACTTGTTATTTAAATAATAAAATAAATAAATATATTAATATTTTCAAAGTCATTATAAATATTTTGCGTCAATATTCTTTGTTCTGTTTTCGCTAATGAAATTTCAATATTTATATTGAGTGTCAAACAACGAAAATGGGGAGTAAAAGATGTGGATAACCACTCAGAGGCGCCGTCCTCGCGTCTCTTTAGTATTGGTGACCTATTTTTTTATAAAATTTCTTTGAGCAATATAATAGTGTTGTTATTTTAGGTATCAAACTTAAAAACTTTTTTTTTTATTATATTTTACAGACAATGGCTTTTGATAACACGATAATAATTTCTCGCTTATTTATTTAAAGGAAAAATTTTAATAAATTAGAGTAACTTGCTGACATTCTTTAAAATGAAATCCTAGATAGATAAGTAAAAATGGGAGCTAGTTTTCAACCACCACTTTGTGAATTAAAAGAACAAATTAATACCGCTATCTATCGAGCTAGAGGTTATACATGCACTTTTGATGTTTCACTTAGTCACTTCTTACGATAATAATGGTACAAAATAGGGTGATGGATTACTTATGTCGTCACCACACAGTGTCTTTTAATATAATAAGGGTAACAAATAAGCTCACAGTCCACCTGATGGTAAGTGGATGCAGCGGCTAATATACATCAATTAAGAATCAAAATGCAGATGTATTGACCAAGGGATACCCCTGATCACTAAGATGGATTGCCTCGTTATCAGTAAAAGGTTTTCCGATTCTCTGCATACAACATACGAAACACAACAGTACTAAAGTTGTTAATAAAAATTAATTTGCTTGGATCCGCGTATCCAAAATAAAATGAGGTGTCTTATGTAGTTTGAGTAGCACCTCCCGCCTTCCCTCAATTGCGTACACTGTCCTCGTCACTACTAATCCCAGCACAACTATTACCAACACCACTACACTAGGAAAGACCTACCACCGTCGATAATACGACATGTGTTTCATCTCTACACGCGGCATCCTCAGGTGAAGTGAACTCTGTGGTGACTGACCGCTAAAAGGAAGACACATCAGCAACACAGCTTTCATCGATTATGTTACTCTAATAATAATTCCAGACTCTGATATCACTTTCCTTTTTAATAAAAGTTAATAATTATATGGAAGGATATATAAAGGAAATGTGAATGAATGCGCGATAATATTATACATTTACTCTTTTCTGAAATAAGTCTGAAAAGTACTTTTTACTTGTCCCACTCAACGATATTACGTATAGACAAAGATTAATGATACTCGTGTCTTCATTTATTTTTCGTAGATAATGTCGTTGTCTCCAGCTAAAGAATATGTGCGTTCGAATTATGACTGAATTTTATCCCGACCCATAGAAAAACGACCACCGTTTAACGTCACGCACGGCTGTCCATATGGAAGTTGAGAAAGTATTACGCTCGTTAATAATGAGTATACTACTTTTAGATATAAAAATAAGAAAACACAAAGAAAATTGTTTGATTTGCTTAAAACCATTGCTTGTATGTTGGAATCTTCAAATTTTAGGAAATTCACCAATTTATATATTTTGACCTCACAACAAGGCACAGTGTCCAAGGTAAGTGTGTTGTAAATACAATCACCAATCTGCTTAACAAGTTTACAGTAAAACTACTAATAGTTTTACTGTAAACTACTAATAGTTTAATCTTAAGGTGTGAGATCAGGTGATCGCGCCGGCCAGTTGGTCGGTCCACCATCGCCAATCCATCTTTCACCGAATTCAGTATCCAAAAATTTCTTATACAACGGAAAATATGCATTGGTGTGCCATCGTGTTGAAACCACATGCGACGAACGAGGTCTAGATTTATTTCGTCAAGTTCATCGCTTAGTTCTTCTCACAAAAAGCGTCCGTAGTTTATGCCGCTCATTGTGTAGTCAAGAAAATACGGACCAATAATTTTCTCACCTATAATCCCCGTGCACACATTATTTTTCCATCGGTGTTGAAAGTGGCTTGGTTTATAAGAATGCGGATTTGTCGTTAACTATACGTGTTCATTATGAGCATTAAATACACACCTGTTCTACCGAAAGAGAATTCATCCGTGAAAAATATGCGATTCAAAATCTCAGGATCTCCTTCAACCTTATCGAGTAACTATCTACAGTAATAAATTATCGGCTCGTAGTCGTTGGGAAGAAGACATTGAACTCGACGGTAATGATGATCGTCCACAACTATTTCACGTGCCATCGAGCGTGTGTTCCGCGTCGAATCTTCCCCAAACATGTCGACAATGTGCTCCTCGATGTCGTCATCGTACATTCTCGGTCTTTATGAATCTGTACGTTGTTGATCACGGCCATGCACACTGCCAGTATTATACATTCGAATGTGAAGCCGTTGAAACGTCATCGACGACGGCACTTGTAAATTTGTAGAATTGCAAAGCGCTTCTCGTAAAGTCTTCGTGCTTCTGCATAATTACAGTCACATTTCCCGAGACTGATGTGTCTCATATTAATATATTCTTCTTTTGAGTAAGACAAGTCACTCACGGCGGATATTTAATTTCACCATGTGATGCGAAAAACAGATCCATCCGAAAGTAATTTACACGGGTGGTAACAGCTATCAATATTAACACAAACGGTTACCGCCATTTAGAACAAATTACATAATGAAACAGGGTGCAATCGAAATTTAAGAAATCCTAGCATCATCTTGTTTAATGACACGAACGCCTATTCGGATTTTTTTTTCATATTTCAACAATGACTTAGTGTTTTTTTTTTTGTAAATATTTCTTTTATCAATACATTAAATCTATTTACTATAATAAATATAATATTAGGCGTTAATTGTTTTCATGCATAAAGAAGTTGCCTAAGATATTTAAATCTAAGTAACTTGTGGCTGTACTCTAAAAAGCAGATAATGGTCTAACTCTACAGAGCCTAAATCAACCAATAGTTTTTATGTTTTTCTACCCCAAACCCTTGCTGCTTGGCTTGGGTTTGAATTTTGAATGAAACTCGCGATACCATCCACACTATCAGGATGACTGGCGATCCACCACTGTGCGATTTAAAATAATTTTTCTTCCTTCGCACTTCGCACAAGTTCCTTGTGGAATCGACTACCACCAGATATTTTTTCCGGACCGAGCGACTAGGGACCTTCAAGAAAAGAGCGTACTCCTTTTTAAAAGACCGGCAACGCATCTGCAATTCCACTATTGTTGCAGTTGTTCATGGGCGGCGGTAATCACTTACCATCAGGTGAACCGTATGCTCGTTTGCCCCCTCTTGTATAAAAAATATTTTGGCTTTGAACGCCATAAAATATCTTTCATACAAAGATAAATCTACACGGTAACAGAGTAGTACTGAGAATTGTTTTAAACGTGTAGTATAATATTTAAACCAATTCAGTATATTAAATAGGTGCTAAATATTTATTACTCCCGCTCATTAGTATTTCAATTTGATCCTAATAATCAACTTTGCTCTTGATATCTCTTGGGCTTTAGGGAAGTTTCCCAACAACGCTTGTAGAAGACAATCTAATTATCTTCGGTTATTGTGTTCATAAATACTATGAAATTTGATTATGGATCAATGTGTAGATACGACAAAATGAAAATGCAATCAGTTTATCTGAATTTTATATTCATATTAAAATTATTTTGACTATAATTTGAAATACTATGTCGACTTTATGAGGCGCAGTACCTTCTAGGAATTATTATAAATATCTTGTATGAATTTATTATTATTCTGCAGTCGGATTGGTGTATTTATATTATATTGCACATGTTTTGTTTCATTTTATCATTAAGTAGAGAGAATGCACATACTTGTTATTGTAAGAAACACATAGGTAAATCAAATCCATATTTTCATATGCACATACACACGCATACTTGTTTATTATAGAGGTAGAAATATACAATAATTCTATTCATTATCATTGAACCCACGCTGGAGTGTTTTAAGGCTGAAGTACGCTTGAAAAAGCAGTGAGTGAAACTGCTGAGCATATGTGTTGACAACCGGATAGCCGTTTTACTTTCAAAGAAGTGTTTTAATTTATTAGATATAACAATGCATCTGAAATTTGATTCTTAATTGAAGATATAATAAAAGGTCGGGGAAAAAGGTTATTCGTACTTTGTTTCTATAAACTCGAAGAAAAATATATTTGGTTGTACTGTTTGTATCTGGCTGGTTTTACTATCAATACATATAGGAGATTAAGAAAAAGAAAAATAAAAACTAAAAATACTTTCCCGCCATTTTCAATTGCTTTTCTGTCTACCTAAATGAGTTAATATGGCGAAAAAATTCGATACATTCTGAAGTTTTATTACAAAAAGAGGTAAAATATGATTAAAGTCGCAAAAAAAAACGCCTTGTTTATGAAGTTTACGGACCTAAAGGCCCCTACACACCAAACCCGCCGGCCCGCCTGTTTATCTTGGCGGGTTAGGCCGCCGGGCTTGTTTTGGGATAATCGTGTCGGCGGGTTACGCCCACGCGTGCTCCCCGGCGGGACATGCCGGCACTTCATGTTCGCTCGCTCAGTTGGCAGCTGGCTTTCATAACGTAGTGATGTGCAGTGAAGTGTGTTTTTTTTGTTTACGTATCGAATGTAGATATAGAGTGAGATAATGAAAAAGTTGAAAATTTAATAAACCTATATCGCTCTAGAGAAATATTATGGAACCCAAAGCACATCGACCACAAAAAGCGACCGAAGCGTTACGGAGCTTTCAAAAAAAAAAAAAACTTAACAAGCTACTATTTCCGGGAGAAAAAACTAGATATTTACCATAGCAAATGATTTGCTTACAAATTATTAAACTTTCAAACAAACGATCGTTATCGATCATATTTTTAGCGTTTTATACAAATATCATTTAAATAAAGTCTAATAATGAAAGCAATTGCGAAATTAATTTTAATTTATAATTACGCTGGTCTATCAAAAATACACACAGCCCCTCCATAAGCTCGGTAATCACTAACTGCTGAACGGTACAATGTCGCGGCTCTCGTGCCGCCGGCAAAGGTCCTTCCGGCTTACAATGCTCTAATGCCGCAGACCTAACCCGCCGGCATCAACCCGCCGGGCAAAACCGGCGGGCCGGCGGGTTTGGTGTGTAAAGGCCTTAATGCATTGTTAGTAAGACAAATGTGCTTCAAGCATTTGCAGCCAAGGAATTTTGATATCGAAGATGTAGCACGCTCTGGTCGCTCTCATACGGATATAGACAATGCCAGTTTTGAAAAAGTTGAGCAAGATCGGCATATTAGTAATTACGACATAGCCGAGAATAATAATAGTATAAGGATTGATCACAAAACAGTTTTGAACCAAATGAAAAAGTCTGGCTACACAAAAAGCTCGATATTTGGGTACCATATGAGCTCACTGAAAGAAGTCTTATGAATCGTGTACTCATTTGCGGTTCTCTATTGAAACGTAATAAAACTGTGGCCGTGGAAGGAAAAGAGAAGAAAAAAAGAGAAACCGGTACGTACTTTAAAATATTAGTACGAGCAACTGGTAGGTTCAGCAACCCTACCCTGAGTAAGAAAAGTTTTACAATCAATTATCTTATAAGCCTTGTGATAGAAAGCTTCTCGGGCTACATCATAAATTATATCAGCTGTGTACAATTCCAGATAATGATACCGCGAACGGTTAGCCTTAGGTATTCTGGGTTACCTAATTCATAGATAGGCGGAGGCAGTATAGTCCCAGGTGGATGCGCTGGGTTTTAGTTTGGATATTTCCAAACTATATAAAGCGAATGAGCCATTTGTGCAGAACAGAATTACAGTGCACGAATATGGGCCTAATGATAGCTGCACTCTCTATTCCTTTATTCTTACAGACCGATGGGCGATACGTTTACATTTTAGGATGACAGTCAAAAATATTCCTTTTTTAAAAATGGTAGATATTACAATTCTCTTGTCAATTTTTTTTACAAGCAGATAAAATTTGGAAGGTTTTACTGTTTTTCAATCACATTGTATTTTTTTAGACACACGTAATATCTTATTTCCTTTTCTACGATATTTTATTTCTGAAGTATCTATGACAAAGTCATAGACGTATAAATAAGGCGGACTGAATCTCGCTATACAACTCAGCGAGGCACCCATAATAAGTCAGCTCGCTTGTACGTACATAAAGTCACGCACACATTGACACTAATAATAAGTCTAGCGCCCGCCATTACGCAAAAAACGGCGTCCCCGAGAAGTAGTTGTCGTAAGTGAAAACAAAAATCAATATGTGCCGTCTTGCGTCATTAAATTTTGTAAAAATCAGAGTGGTTTTATCAAAAAACATCAAGAAATCACCTTTCATAGGTGAGTCAGTAATTATAATCACTTATTTAATAATTTTATGTCTTAAATTAAAATGCTATTTTTGGAACACAAAACATGAGTCACGTGATCATTGTTGTTAATTATTTATAGGGAAAATTACCCGTTATTTGGGAAATTGCTATTTTTACCCACGTTGGCACGGATACGGTATATATGTTTGCCCAACAACCTCTTAAGGTTGTATATGTGCACTGTTTTGCTACAATTTTCCTGAAAAATTACCCGATCGATTATAATGCGGTTTTATGCATTTTTTGGCCATAGTCCATTATGTTGCACTGTAATCGTGATTTTTATTTTTTACTATGTTGCCATTTTCTGAAAATTGGACCGATTATAATACGGTTAAGAAGGTTTTTAAATGTGTTTTATGATCATAGTCCACTACAAAGTGCTGCAATCGTGATTTAATTTTTTTTAATGCCATGTTGAACTAAGTTTATAAATCTCCTTATTTTCTAAAATTAATGTACCTGCCAACCTACAAACTAAGTCAGGATTATTTAGAAATATTGTTTTCTTGTATTCGAATGCAAGGTAGCTTTAATGACAACCCTAATGTCAGACAGTTCAAAAGTTGCTACAGAAAACTGCTGGCACATCTAGAAATTAGGCGCTTAACTACAGGAAATTGTGTTCCTTTGAAACAAGTAGCTGTGCTTAATTGCACTTCGGCTACTCAAATAATAAATTCCACCACACCATCATACCGTCACGAAGAAGATGATGATAGTATTTGTGATTCATTATCATTTTTGAATGAAGTTACTGAAGAAGATGATGAGCTAGCTAAGCGACTAGGAGTAGAATCACATAATGACTATCGTAAATTAATAATAGGATATCTGGCGTGTAGCATTGCTCATTATGCAACAAAAAAAAATTAAATGCCAAAAATGCACCGCAAGTTTGCATACTGTAGAAAGGCATTTCTTTCATAAATTGATAAATTTGAAAACTTTAGGTTTACGTTTTACACCTAACGATTTATTTAATATTTGTTATACTTGTGTGAAATTGTTGTACGAAAGATTATTAAGGAAAACATTACAATGTACAACGAAAGCCAACAAAAGTATATACTTACAAAAATATTAGAAAAGTTTATTGCCAAAGACAGGATTTTTGTAAGCTTGGAATGTGAGCACACATTCGCAGGGATAGAGCACAAGATAAGTCTTATTACATATATAGCAGAAAATATTTGGCGATTCAATTTCACCATATTTCTAAATTAGAGGGGATTTCACGAACCTTCGAAAGTAAAAGACAGTTGTTTAAAAAAATTATTCAACAAAAAGGTTTTTAACATTATTGTTTGTCATGAAAATGAGTAAATTATGGTAATTATCTATGACTTATTGTCAAAAATAATGACCATAATTTACTATTGCAGAAAATGTAAAGAAATAAATATATTAACTTTGGCTTCTCAGTATATTTACGAAAATTTTATGTATGTATTTGTATTTAGTGATGTACATTGTGTAAATACTAGGAACAAGCACAAGTTAGTTATACCAGTTAATCGACTCAAAAGAGTCAGTAATTCCTTCATGTATACGTTTTCACAACAAAGTCCCTGAAAATATGCAGGCCTTATCTATCAAAGTTTAAAAATTTTACCAAGCAAAAATTCCAGTAAGTATTCTTGTAATCTATATTGAATTAAAATGATTCTATTCTATTCTAATAATTTTTAGTTTTCCTACTAATGGTAAAAAATATAGCTCATCATCTTCTTCGGTAATTTCATATTAATGTTAAGACCTTTAGTTTTAAGATACCGTAATTAATTATCATCATCACGTCTTACATATTATTAACATTCATATTATGTAAACCATTTTCGGTTCCCTAACAAAGATTCGATTACACACATATATTTTGGTTACCTACTTAAAATATTTTATTTAAAATAGTGATTTACATTCTATAAATACTAGGAATAAGAACAAGTTAGTTTTACCAGTTACTCGACTCAGAAGAGTCACTAATTCCTTCATGAGGCAATGTATACGCTTTCACAACAAAGTCCCAGAAAATATGCGGGCCTTATTTATCAAATTTTTAAAATTTTCCAAGTTAAATTGTTTACTAAGTATTATTAGTGTATACTACTAAAGAGTACATAATTGATACTGTTTCTAAATGTTTTCATACTAATTCTAAAATAATATATTGTAAATTAATTTTATATTAATTTTTTGGTTACCTAAATATGTTTATTTGTTATATATTTCGTTAATAAATATTTATAATATATTATGTCCAATAATGTAATAAAATTTTTGTATAATATTATGTTTGTAATTAAATTAATTTAAATCGAAATTGATTGAAATAAAATAATTCGATTTCAATCAAAATCTAAATCTTAAATTCTTAGATTTTTTAATCGTCAAATGTGTTATTTATATTAGTTACGTAATAATAAATAAGTGTTTCATCAAAGTTATGTTACATTTTGAGAGATTGTTTTAAAAAAATATGGGGAAATTTTGTTTCACATGACAACCCTTTATAACACTCAAACATACTTGCACTGCCGCCATTACAGTGCATCAGTCCTTTCTTAACAAAATTCTGTCCGCCTTATTTATACGTCCATGGATAAAGTACAATAATAGTTGAATTTTATAAACTATATATAATTACATTAAAGAATATATTTACATCCCTGTGGAGATTTTATGGTTGTGTAATAAAAAAGGAAGTTGTCAAAATTGATTGAAGTCCGACATGTTATAAAAATATATTCTTTAATACGCAAATGAAAAGTTTCATAATAAGCTATATTTACGATATATTATTAGTCAAAAATCGTTATTAAGTCGCACCGCTGGGCACCCGTCCTGTCAAATACCCGCTAAGGGAATGACGGCCCATTGAATAATTACCATTTTAGTTAATTTCAATATGGCGTCTTACGAAATTTAAATTTAAGAGATTAGACAAGACAGAATGTTTGAGATTTTTTTAATTAATTTCCTTCACATTTAGCTTACATTACTCTTATATATTATATACATTATACTTACTACATACAATATTATAATGTAAAATTTTAATTTATTTTGATTTCTTTCTTCTCAAATCTTTTATTTATGATTCTAATAATACCAAATTGTGCTCAAAAATTAAATGCTTGTGCAGTACTTCAAACTTACTCACTTTATTCGCCTACACAAGAGACTGTTGTTATTATTATGAAATTAGGAATCCCCCTTCAAAGTCGTGAAACTTTGCGACATTGACGAATGACACGTAATTATTTTCATCGTCAAAAACCTACCTAGCGACTTTTTCATAGATGGAATAAAAAGCTAAGGGCAGAATATATAAAACATTGCACGTTTCGAGTAGCTTGCATCCATTATAAGCAAAATTCATTCGAAGACGAACGTATTCGAGGTGATAAAAAATACATTCATGTACGATATCTAAATGAAGGTTTCTTATATCATTACAATATAAAACAAAATCTAAGTCTGGTTCTTCAAGAGCGCTTCTAAAGATATTTCAACATAAAGTAAGAGTAGAGTTACGGTCCATATTTTACGTCATCTGTCATCTTATTTCTGAGAGGGTTATGGGCAATCAGACCACCACGCTTCTCTAGTACGTGTTGGTGTTGACTTAACGTAACCTTGAAATATTTTATTCCTCAGGCAGGGAGGTTTCCTAACAATGTTACTTTCACCATTGGTGCTGGCGAGGATCGAAGCTGGGTTGCTCGCGTACTTTGAAATTTATAGGTTGGCTCGACCGGGGAAGGACCACGCTCTCACAGAATACTAGCGTAAAATAGCAGCTGAACGCCGCTGTGTTTTGTATGGTGAGTATAAAGAACCGGAGACCCTTTTTACTGGAAACGAGGCATTCCATCTTAGTCCTTACAAATGACAACGCATCTGCATTTTGAGGACAGATGTAGATGTCTCTGGGACACAGCAACCACTTACCGCCAGGTGGACTGTGTGCTCGTTTGTCACCTTTATTATATAAAAAAGCTGGCCAAGTGCGAATGGTACCCGCACATGAAGGGTTCCGTGCAATTGTAAAACACGTTTCTAGTAGGGGAAGTCCCTTTGATTTTAATTTATTTTTATTTTTATTATTTGTTGTTATGGCGGCAATAGAAATACACATTTAGTGAATATTTCAACTGTCTGCCCATTACGGATCATAAGATACAGCCCGCTGACAGACTGACGAACGGACAGCGAAGGCTTAGTAATAGGGTTCCGTTGGTTACCTTTTGGGTACAGAAGCCTAAAAGGCACGTATGGCAATTCAATTGCTGTTTTATGTATGGCCTACTTTAATGTATCGGTCATTAAGGAGAACGTCAGGGCTGAATCTGAAGGACAGGGTGGGGTAATGTGTGATAAGATAAAAATTTTTGTAAGATGATGTTTTTGTTACCTGGATTAAGAAAGCAATGCTTTGGTGGTTTAGACTTATAAAAAGAATGAGCCAGGAAAGAGAGACAAAATAAATTTATGTGGCTGAAGTGAACGGCAGAGTCAGGAAGGGACGCCCCACGCGAAAGCTTATCCAAATAATTTGCGATATATTCAAGGTGAGCCAGATTAAGAGTACCTTTAAGCGACGAGGTATATGAATATAAATGTGTGTCAGGATCATGGCAAATGGAAGTCCGTAGTATCTGCCTACTCCTTTGGGTGATAGGCAAGATTGATTATGTATGTTTATGTATGTAAGTAGAAACAAATAGGTAATAATGGCAATAATATCGAAATATACAAAGATGATTTGAAACTGACTCTTGGTAATGAGTTGGTCCAATCCGCTTCATTGATAGTTTTGTACAAAAACGATTGTCAAAAAGATCAATCTAAGGAGCTCTTCTACAATCAATTTCTCGAAAACCATAATTTTAGAGCTACATTTTCAAATATTGAAATTACGTTGAAAAAGTACTTGGTGTTGGTATATTGGTTTGATGTTGGTGTGATGGTGTCGAACTGCACGGGGAGCGCTCATTTTCGAAAATAAAAATTATAAAAAATGACTTCGAACTACATTGACACACAACCGTCTATAAAAGTTATACCTACTGAGTATTGAAAGTGATTTACTCCGAGAATTGGATTTCATCGAAATTATTAATGATTTTTCGACGAAAAAAGATCGCCAGGCTCGCTTAACATTTATCTTTCTCTTCTGTATATTTTATGTATAATATCTATAGTACAAGATCCAAACAATAATTATATACTTTTTGGATCCAAATTAACATCGATTTCCTCTTGTTCGATGAAAATTATTTTAACAATCATATCATAACAAAAATATCGCGCATGTTGTGTGGCCTAATGAAATGCCATAGACATCATATAAACAAGCCTATTTATATGATTTGTGTGAAATAGATAATGTTAGGTTATTCGGAGAGTAATTTAGTGACTGCAGTGACTAAATTACTTTCTAATACATTTAGATTTTCTTTAAAAAATACTTTTCTGTACAATTTTAATAAAAAAATATATTTTATCTGTTAAGCAGATGCGTGAAGTTTAGTAGTTCACAGTATAGTAAATTATGAAATTAATAGTCTTTATATGTATTTAGTTTGTCCCTATGATACATGAGTGCATAAAAATTATAATTAACTCGTGATTATTTCAATAAGCTACAGTTTTTAAATTTAGTTTACATAAGGTAAAAAAACCCTCTTAATCTGAACTCTTCATATTTAATGAACGCTTCTTAAGATCTGGATACTGAATCTCTTTATTATTCAGACCAGAACGCAGCAGTTCAAGCACTTCTATTTGATGAAAGAAATAGGTAAGATGGTGTTACCTACCCAGACGAGTCGTCAGTTCCTTGATAGAAAAAGAGTCCTATGACCTAGTTAAGATTTTGTTTTCTGGTTCTAAACTCGGATAGCTATCATAGCCTTACTGCACAAACACTTCAACACTTTAATATAATGACAATCAATTTGGCATTGTTGAAGAGACTGTAGCCCCGTCTTAATTACGATAGATGGTTTTCCAATAGATGGCGCCAGTAACCATCTTGATTACACAATACATAAGTCCCCCAAAAATAAAATACCCAGTTCGATGACGGGCAGCAGCGACAAAGCTGTGATATGCGATTTATTTATTATCGTTGATTAATGATAGTTATGATCGAATGAATGAATCCTCATTTATTATGATTATATAATCAATTCTTATTAAGAAGTAGAGACTAAACGAATTTATATTTTACAATATTTTATAAACTTAACTAATTGCGTTCAAGAGCTATAATAAAATATGCTAACACAAGTAACGATCTACCCTAGGCTTCAGCAACTGCAGTAAACAATCCTCTGTCGTTGTAAGATTGTAACGAAGCATCTGGAACGTTGCCAAATTGCCAGTCGTCTACCTTTGAACTATCTTTTATATAATACTAAGTAATAATATTGTATGTTTTTTATTATTTTATGTATTTTATAAATTAAGACTATCATAGCGAGCTTGTTTAAATTTAAGTTATATAATGTAATTATCGTGACTAAACGTGCATGTTTGATAAGTTAAAAATATTTTGAGGATACTGGAAAGATGCCAACATGCATAAGCTCATTATGTTGATTCCTGTCTTGGTCTAAAATGCTTTCAGAAATTAGGGGAGGCCTGTTTCTTGCATCAGTACGTTGATTATTTGTTATTTCTTTATATAATAACCTAATAATATTTTAACATTCGCCATCACGATCACTAGACCAATGAATGACTCATTAGTCTCATGGTCATGAGCGCGATTGCTGATCATGAGGTCCCGAGATGGTTCGAGTCACTGATGATAAAGAAATAATGTGATAGGTGCCAAAAATAAAAAAATATCTTTGTAACAAAATGAACATTATATGTAAGCATTTTTCCTAAGTTACCACGCTATATATAGAACAGCTCCGAAATAACACATGAAGTGGCTGCTCCCCGGGCTGTACACCTTGCTTGGCCATCTCCCCTTTTCCTTTCACGGCTAAATTGGTGACCTACCGACGTAATGTGAACACACAACCAAAAATCTTCGGAAACTACAGCTTCAATCCTTCGTCAATATCCTCAAGAATAGATCCCCTACCGTTCACTAAATAGAATAGTCTTCTGCAATATTCAGATCCTGCATGCCATCTAGTTTTACAAGTTTCATTTAAGCATTGGAATAACGCTTCCTGTTCCTTCAAGCTACTCTCTGCGCAACAGTGTTTAGCAAGGCTCAGAGCCTTATTGCTCGCCTCTGCTTTACGGCACTGTCGCAGATTACTTGCATTCTTCTCGACTCACCGACGACTATCCGTTTGCTTGCTTCTGGCAATGATAGTTTCCAATACGAAAAACTCGAACTTTGCTCTTGGCAAAACGTTAATAAATCATAGTTTAATAGATTATCTAAAATCTGGGCGTAAGATTGCAATATCATACAACGAAATTTTTGTACAAATATGAAGTGAAGTTTGAAGTCGTCGTTTTATGATTATTTGTGCTCATCGTCATTGTGTCGTCTGTTGTGCTCCACGGAAAAATGCCTTAAGTACTCAAATTTATTGGTTTTTACTAATGTTAATGTACCAAATGAAGCTAGAAAACCTGTTTTACGATATTTCAGTATTTTATTCATGATACACTAAGTAAAATGTGCTAAAATCGAAAGAGTCAAACGCGTCTACGTTAAAGTTGTATGTTTACTTATTTTAAAGTGGAAATTTATCGTAATCACTTACAAGTGCGTGCAATTATTTGTGAAATAATAAAGTTAGACATAATTTTAATCATAAAAAGTAAAATGGTTATATAATTTCCTTAAGATGTGCTTGGAATAAATGAATATGCCAACAAGTACTTTACGTACTTACGTTGTCACGAAATATTGCTCCTGAAACGATCGTTTCCAGAGAGCAAAGTAAGTTTCATCGCAAAGGGTTGGCACAAATAGCGTGCGGCTTTTTTCACGTTTGTTCATTTTATTATTATTTTTTAATTATTTTACATTTTTTGGAACGAAGTTCTTTTAATTTTTTTTGGGAAAAAATTAACAACATGATTTCAATTTAAAAAAAATATCTATTTATTGCATATTGTAATATAAATTGTATTTTATTTGTATATTATATGCTACAGTAGTCTTTGTATTATCCCTATTTTTCATGGTAATGAAAAAGTATGTGGTGGAAGTGGTGCTTTAGCTTATACAAGGGGGAGGGGCCAAAAATAAGAGGGGGTGGGTGAGTTAGAGGGGTAGCGGAAATGGAAAAATTTTGTGAATAAACAGGTTTTAATGTTTTATTAAAGGAAATTGTACAAAAAGGGTTTTTTTTATGTACGAACAGCTATGCAGGTCTAGATAGACCAGTATCACTGCGACCTAAAAGATATATTGTGATCGCTTCTATGTCTACAGTTCATTGCTAAGCCCTACGTCCTCAATGAATAGAAGGAGTTGCTTAGCTGTGAGTAATTTCACTTCTTCTAGGCGAATTATTTAGTTTCCCAGATGAATACTTCGTTTGGGCATTAATGGCCCGCAATTTGTCAGGATGTATAAAGGCGTTTACTCCTCTAGGGAGCAAAACCGGCACATCCTTAAGTTGCTTAGTTCCAGGATGGACATGTGTTTTTTAAGACAACAGTGTCCAATCAGGGCTCCTACCATAATGCTCAATTTATTTTTACCTAATACCTGGGCTTCCGAAGCGAATTTACAATCGCAAGTCCGGATTAAGGTTTTTGAATGTTTTAAGCCTGGTATACCAGACCAGATTTTAAGTGATTTGTTGTGGTAAAGAGTTTCCAGGGTTAATCGGGCAAGGCTTTTTGAGATTACACAAAATGGCTCGGGTCCAAATTGTGTCTCTTTGAGCCGACCTGTGCTTGCTTGTCGGCAGTTTCATTGCCTACAATACCCGCACGACCCGGAAACCATCTTAAAACGCACTTGTTATTACCTCCCAAGGCGTTTAGGCAGCTCAGACAGTCTCAAACTAGCTTCGAGTTCACTAAGCTTGATCTCAGCGCCAGCAATGCAGCTTAATTATCAGAGTTAATATAGATTATATGGTTAACGTAGTGTTTTTGCAGATTGATTTCCGCACAGTGAAGTATGGCGAAAATTTCTGCCTGGAAGATAGATGTGAATCTACCCAAATTCAGACAAAGTTTTAATTTGGGTTTCGTTCCATAAATTCCAAAGCCTACGTTGAGGCCCATTTTTGACCCATCGGTATACCATATAAGGCTACCGACCTGACAGATGATCAGTTCATTCATACAGTCATCTCTGGACGGTAGTTCCACTGTATACTTTTATTAAGTATATAGTGGACGCATCGAAATCATGCATAAGACCAGTGTTTCCTTGATTGAGTCGAGCATGGATCTCAATCTATAAGAAAGCAAGCTCAAACTGCCCTGGCGTTAATCCTATACAAGCTAGCTTTTGACTGCTTGTCTAAGTAAAGATCAAGGGGCGTTTGGCCTATAATTGCATTAAGAGCCGCTCCAGGTGATGGTCGCATCGCTCAGTTTGCCACTAAGCCTTTGTCCTATTTAGTCTGTCCGCATTCGTCTTTTTGTTGGCCTTATTACACCAGATAGTGGAAGCGTAGTTACGAATTGGTCTCAATATCCTGCTGTACAGCCACAGGATCATATTGGGACGCCAGCTCAAGTTGTTCCCGACCATGCTACTGCACGTACCGAAAGCTATATTTGCCTTATGACATACATTGCTATGGTGAGAGTTCCACGTTAGTTCTTGGTCGATTGTTACGCCCAAGTACTTTACTTCAGTGGAGAATGGTACTTCTTTACCATTAAGTTTTGATGTGACTAATTTGTCCAACCGTCTATTTTTGGTAAAGGGTATTATAACAGTTTTATCAGCATTAACCGATTAACTGTTATCCTTATACCAGTTGTTTATGGTGTTTAGAGCTATTGGTATGATTGATGATAAAGTACTTTGGCCAAAACCCCCCGCAATGATCACAAGGTCATCAGCATAACCCAATATGTTAATGCGAAGGTCTGCCATCTTGTACAATAATTGATCAACCGCAAGACTACAAAGGAGGGGTGACAAAACACCACCTTGTGTACAGCCTCTTGTAGTTGCAATCTCAATCAAAATTTGAAACAGCTCCATTTTTGCCTTTCTGTTTGAGTGCATTGACTTCACCCACCTGGTGATTGTGGGGTCAACATTTTAGACGTCAGGCCTCCAACCAGCAGTGAAGTAGGGCTACTGTCGAAGGCGCCCACAATGTCTAGAAATGCACAAAGTGCTATCTTTTTATCCTCTAGCGCTTTTTCGACCCTGTCAATAACACTGATCAGGGTTGTTTCCGTAGATTTTCCTCTGCGGTAAGCATGCTGGTTGTAGTGTATAGGTCTCGTAGCTAGAGCTACATCCCTAATATATCTCTCTATAACTTTTCCAATGTCTTCAGAAGAAAGGAAGAAAGGCTTGTAGGTCTAAAGGACTTTAGTAAAGCGTAGTCTTTTATACCAGCCTTAGGTATAAATAGAACTTTGACAATTGTCCATCGTTCTGGAATATATCCCCATGCAAAACTTGCTGTGAAGATTTTTACCAGATAAGGAAGAAGGATGTCGATACCTCCTTCTAGATGGATGGGCATTATTCCATCCTGCCCACTTGTCTTATATGGTTTAAAGGAGTCAACAGCCCACTGCACCAGGTTTGGCCTTATTATTTTTATAACCCTACACAAGTCCTCATTACAAGGCCTTCGTAGGGCTCTGAAATAGTTCGAGGCCAGAGTCATATGTGACCATGGGAAATGGTTTGACGCTAGTAGCTCCAGTGTTTCCGTTTCACTATTAGTGAAGTTATCATCAAGCTTTTTAAGAAGCCCGATCTGATTAGGTTTAGCTTTCGATAGCATTTTGTGTAGTCTTGCACTGCGAGGCAAAGACTCAACTTCTACGCATAGATTCCTCCATGATGCTCTCTTAGCTTTTCTAATTTCTTTATTATAATCGGTTAGAACTGCACTACAAATATTCCATTCCTTGTTCTTTTAGTCATATTGAATAGTTTCCTGGTGTTTTCCCTAAGCTACTTTAGCTTAGTGTTCCACCAAGGAACTTTTCGTGTTGAGATCTTGTTTTTGACGGGATATCTGTCTTCAAACGCTTCACTGATACCTACGGTTACCGTCTTCACCGCTAACTCCAGGCATTCATTCGCTTTTATGCTTTTAGGAAACATTTTCAAATTCCTCCTTAGGTTATCTCTGTAGACTGTAGTGTCCTTCAAAGTAATAGTTTTATAAGTTAGTGATGCCCCAATCACAAACTTAATATGTTGGTGATCAGACATCGAGTTTACACTATTAACATGCCAGTCATTTATCCGCCTGGATTAATGACTGAATGATGAATGATTATTGGTAGCAAAGGTTATATCTAAATTTCCTGGCTAGCACGCGTTACCAAGGTTGGTGTACATGAGAAATTCAAAAAGTAACTCACCTCCTTCGTTGATGTTAGTAGTTCCCCATGCTGTGTGGTGAGCATTAGCATCATATCCCACCACAAGTTCGGCGTTGTGATTATAGTCAAACTCCGCCACTCGCTCTAACTCGATGGCAGGATCCGGGTTTATATCTATCTATCCGGGAAGATAGGCTGAACAAATAGATTACTCTGGCCACTGTGCCTGCCATTATATGACAGGCTATTTATAAAGACTGTAACCAGGTCGTCATTGCAATACTCTGGAACAGCTAATAGTTCAATATTTTTATTGTAGATTATACAAGCTCTGGGTACTAAATGCACCGACAGCCGATAATCACAGAACTTGACCGTTGGCCACCCAAGGCTCTTGTATGAGGGCGAGGTCGATGTAGTCCTCTGCGAAACAAACCTACACCACGGCAGAAGTAGCTGATGCATAGTTTTAAGAATTTTCCAGAGCTCAGTATGGAGCTCTTCATATATGTGCCCTATACACCATAACCACCTGCTCTGGAGAGTCAGCTTTGCTGCGGGGCAGAAAGTTAATGCCCAGTTGAGGCTAAGGCAGCTTGCTCTCGGGTATTATCGAGAGTTCTGCCACCAGTCAGGCTTTCAGTTTTACGATTTCACCTACAATCCAGTCCTGGCTTGCCTTATTGAGGCACGTTACCAGAATCCAACCTGGCTTGTGGGTAAAACCCGAAAATTTTGGTCCCATTCCCGGCTGCGCTCTACAGGCCGTCTTAGCAATAGCCTGTTTTAGTGCCTGGTGGAACAGTTGCATCTGCTCCACGCTCATAGGACGCGCGTGTAGGAATTCGAGTTGCGAATTCTTACACGCGCCGAGCCAGCTCCGGCACTGAGGCTGAGCGTCTTTTCAGCTTCACAGATTGTGGGAGGGGGGAGTCCAGGTGCTGTTTGCAACTGGACTCCCCCCCAGCCACGCATCCATCGGCACGGTACGCTTATTACCTTGGATTGGGTTAAGATATGAAAAAGGGGGTGGGATAAAAATAAATAGAATGAGGATCATCTGAGTGTTTCTCTTCTGTCTGTTTCCTATTGAACCAGACCAAATAACAGGTGGCAACCACGTGAAGGATGAACACCTCAGACTTGCCCTGGGGATCAACACGACCTGCGCTTTCCCCCAGAGCCATTCGCCAAACTGCTTGCTGGACAGGAGAGCACAATAGGCGTTAATCTAGTCCTACTGATAATGTAAAAATGTGAGTATTAGGAGTAGATTAACCCCCGCCCTTACAAGAAGGGTTATTATAATATCAAAAAATACAGAAATGGAAATAACCCCTGGGTATGAGGTGATCGCCACCATGCTGGTTGTATTAAAATTCATTTAAATATTGCACTAACAAAATTATTGTAAAGTGAAATATGTTTAAAAAAATCCCGCTGGGTCTCTTGCTGGTTATTCCAGGTCAGAGGTATTTTCCAAACCAGTGGTTAATAAAAATGACTTTCAATAAGTATTATGTATAATTATCTATATTGAATAAAAAATATTTTATTATATTCTATTATATCAATAAACAATAATTAAGAATTGCTGAGCTCTACAAGAGTAAATTTAAATTACGTTATATTAGTAATAAATATTTTTCAATATTTTTTGAAGTTTTATTCTAACCCTGTATGAAAAATAAATTATTTGGTCAGGCGCAACCCTAGCTTCTACAACCGCCATCTTCTGAGTTTTGGGGCTCGTTGTAAGTCGTTGCTCGTTAAAGTTTTTACATTGAAAGTCGTCGGAAGCATTAGTTTTTATTTTAATATAATATAAATCTAGCAATGTTTAGTCATTTTTAGCTATAAAAATAAACAACGGTATTAGATCTATTCACTACATGATTGAAACTGATTAAATGTGCGCATAGTGTCGTTGTAATTTTATTTTGAAATCTTTTTCTTTAAAATTAAATATACCTTTGGGTTTTGTCACATATCTCAGGAGTTTGTACACCTATGGAAACATTTTCATATTTTTATTAAACGTTATAAACTGGCCTGGTATATTTTTGTTCTAGGTTTTAAATTTCTTGTATAAATCGGCTATGATTGTGAGTCTAGTTTAAGTGGTAAATTGTGCAACGGCGTATAGATTCTTTTTTTAATGTAAATTTTCTACACTTTTAAATGAAACTAATTTTACGGATTTTATCGCGTATATTAACTTATTTTACATTCCCGACGTTTCAAGCACTTTACAGCACCCATGGTCACGGGGGGGACTGAGGTGTATGACGTCCCAATGTCATAGTTAACCACGGCTATCTCCAGATTAAAAATTATTAATTTTTGTTCCGATCTACGCAGTATGAACTTACAGTATCATGAAGTCTTGCAGTTGTATGCTTGGGTTGGGATTTAATTTTATTAATTATGGGATCCCAAGCAGATGGTAGCACTCAGCCATCTTCTCTATTGAAATTAGGATGTTTTTTGATTTCAATAGCCTCGCGAATCATCCTTGGAAGGAATCGGTGTTCTTTAGCGAAGATTTGTGGTCTATCAAATCTAATGTAGTGACGGGGGCGATCCTGTACATGTTCACAGACTGCAAACTTCCCGGAGCGTCTATTCTTCACATCAGCTATGTGTTCTTTAACGCGGGTTTTTATGGATCTTTTAGTTTGTCCTATATAAGAGAGACCACATTCACAATCCAGCTTGTACACTCCTGCATCTTGCAGAGGAATATTACACTTGACTGATGGTAAAAACTGACTAATCTTCTTCGGCGGCTTGAAATATGTTTTAATGGAAGCACGCTTCAAGATGTAGCCAATCTTGTCAGTGACACCTCTGACATATGGCAGTACAGCAGGCACTCGCTCGACTGTGGCCGGCTTCACTCGTTCACTGTGACGTAGGCGCGGGACCCGAAGCTTATTGTCGTGCAAAACTTGCTTGACGTGTTGGAGCTCGGCGGCCAGGTGTTTACTGTCACAGATCCCTCGTGCTCTCTGAAACAAAGATTTACCCACGGTAGCTAACTGTGAAGGATGGTGGTGAGAATCACCGTTTAAATATCTATCTGTATGGGTCTTTTTTCTATACACAGTGTGGCTCAAGGTGTTATCAGGATTCCGAATTACTAATACATCTAGAAAAGCTAAAGAA
The DNA here is from genome assembly GCA_963668995.1 of Parnassius mnemosyne. NCBI lineage: Eukaryota > Metazoa > Arthropoda > Insecta > Lepidoptera > Papilionidae > Parnassius > Parnassius mnemosyne. Next base: position 40,543,536 of record CAVLGL010000104.1, on the reverse strand, counting down.
TTGTTTGCCTCTAACTCCATTGTGAACTGAACTTTAGAATTTAAGGAGTTAAGATGGTCTAAAAATGCAGTTACTTTATCTAAAGGTAGAATTGTGAAAGTGTCGTCTACGTACCGCTTGTAGAATCGTGGGTTTATGGGAGAAGTAAGCAGGGCTTTCTCCTCAAAGTCCTCCATGAATATATCGGCGACAATGGGAGATACAGGTGAGCCCATCGCCACTCCATCTACTTGCTTGTAGAACTCCTCCTTCCACAATAGGTAGCCAGATGTAAGGCAGTGTCTGAGTAATACTGCATATTCTACGGGCATGTTGTTTTCCTCTAGCCTTCTAGTAACAATCGAGATGCAGTCTTCAACAGGTAGGCATGTGAATAGAGACTGCACATCAAAACTCACCATAGTTTCATTGTCTGCCAGATTTAGGTCTTTAATCTCGCTGACAAAATGGTAGGAATCTTTTGTGTGTGCTCTTGTATGTCCCTTGAGCGGTGAGAGTATATTCGCTAAGTATTGAGCCAATCTGTAAGTTGGTGAATCGATTTGGCTCACTATAGGAAGTAGTGGAGCATTGGGCTTGTGTATTTTTGGTAACCCATACAACTTCGGTGGTTTAGCACACGTAGGTATTATCGATTTTACAAAGTGTTGTAAAATAAGTTAATATACGCGATAAAATCCGTAAAATTAGTTTCATTTAAATGTGTAGTGTTCGCGTAAATATAAGAAAAAAAAATTTTCTACACTTGTTATTAATTCTAGTTCAATAGTTCAAATAACTATTCTAGTTTATGAAAATAATGAAAAACTATATAGCTATCTCGCAATTTTTTTCACAATTTCAAGTTGTGTATCTGAAACCGCCAAAATATGCTCGACCTTAACTTTAGTCTCATATAAAATGTTATACACACAACTTTTATCAAAATAACAAACGTTACATTGTTGCTTATCTTATCGCCTACACAAAACAGCAAACGAAATTAAGCTAGGCTAGTCGGATCGATTGTAAACCAAGTTATACGAGTTATGAGGGCGGCCACGCCGAATATATAATGTCAATGTTTATTGTCGTGAGCAAAGTTCGATGGTATTCTTGTAATCGAAAGAAAGCGAGCGGCTACAAAGCAATCCCTGGCACTTGCACATTTTTCGACAACTAGACTGCACAATCGACCTCCAGTCTGAGCAGTGGAGTAATGTGGTAGCATCGTAGTAACGCCATAAGCGAAACGCACCGAAGCCTAATCGCGCTATCAAATTTTTGTATCTACCGCGCTATATATAGAATAGTTCTGAAATAATACATGGAGTGTTGGCCGCTCCCCGGGCTGAAAACCTTACCCGGCGGGAGATCTCCACTTTTCCTTTCACTTCTTCCTCCCAAGAAACCTTATTAACTAAATATGTAGTCCGACAGTTTTTGTTACAATAAAAATAAAAAATAAATATTAAAAAAGTAATTTAGTATTCATTGAAAAAGTTTATGACTGACCTTGAATTAAATAATACTAGTGTAAATACACTAGTTTGACGCGTAATGATGGCATACAGCAATAATTATTGCATACCATTCCGTGGGTGATATGGCATTTTTATTATTTTATACAGTAGATAAAATAATTATAAAATAACCTAAAGTTGAAGGGTATTTAATAATAGAATCACCATCAGCCTGCGGCAGTCCACTGCTGGACATAGGTCTCTCCTAAGGCGCGCCACTTAGCCCGTTCTTTGTCATCATACATCCATATGGTTCCATGTGGCCAGGAGACGTCGAACACTGCGTTTACCTCTAAACACGATCTCCACTCTATGAAACACCTACTCTAAAGGTTATCACTTCTGCGACATATATGATCAGCCTGCCAGGTTTACCTGGTAGGTTACATCGGTGACCTAGGTTCGCGGCAGATTTCTTTGTTAGGAATCTTTTCAATCAGAGAAACTCCAAGCATAGCTCTTTCCATTACCCGCAGGGCAAATTTTAGTCTGTGGAGTAAATGTACGGTTAGGGTCCAAGTTTCGGCCCCATGTGTAGGCAGGATGCACTGGTCGAGGACTTTTGTCTTTGTGGTATGGGCGACGAGAACCGCACAGGAAAGCTTGCCACTTCTATAAAATACCGGATGGATTGAGAGTGAGCGAGAGATTGTATCGCTCTAGCCGAGTATGATATCGACAGTGGTGTGTTATATTTGAGGGTATATCGGGAAAACCTCCACTCGTTTGTGTACTATAAAGTTTACTGTAGGCGCCGTGCGTGGGACATTCCGTATTAATCGTGATACTCGTACGAGTGTCAAGACTCGTAGAAGGACAGTATTGTAGTCCTGTCCGTTGTAGTAATTCTTTTAGTGTAGTCAATTTTTTTACGTGGTAGAGCTATGCTGCAGCTATATTAGTAGTATAGTTGTAGCACGAATGGGTCGACTCGACCGGGGAAGGACCACGCTCTCACAGAATACCAGCGTAAAAAAGGCAGCTTAACACTGCTGTGTTTCCTATGGTGAGTGTAGAGAACCGGAGACCCTTTTTACTGGAAAAGAGGCATTCGATCTTAGTCCTCACGAGTGACAACGCATCTCCATTTTGATTCTTCATTGAGGATAAATGTAGATGTCTATGGGCCACAGCAACCACTTACCATCAGGTGGACTGTGTGCTCGTTTGTCACTCGATCCTATAAAAAAATAGTCAAGGAAGATCGTTTTGCTGAGAGGCTACTCTTGTGATACATAGAGATGGTTAGTGTTGCTGTTTGTTTGCATACTTTTGTACTGTCATGTAATTACATCCCTCCCGGTACACTACTGCGTAATTGTGAGGGATTGTATTACGGTATGGTCAAACTGTAATTACTCTATACTGAATAAATAAAGCAGTACGCTGTTTTATTGCTGATAATGATTATTTCATACGCAGGAGGACAAGTTGAACATCCGTATTGTTATTTTCAAGTACTAATCTTCTAGTGTATTTCCGAGAAATGAATTATAGCGACTGAATTTGTAAATAATCTAAATCACTTATCTGTTTGCTAATTTGATATTATAACTTAATTCGTAAAGTTATAATATCACGTTCAAGATTTTTATTGCCATTATGAGCAATTAGGTCAACTATCACTAATACAATATTGTAAGTAAAAAGCAGGATATACACAGACTGCGCGTAACTACACAGTGATACAAGATTTATTACACAAAACCGGAAATGAAATGTCTATTTTAATATGCGTTGTGGTTTCCTAAGTTTTGCAAATTTCTTGAATCAAAGTAAATTCAGCGTGAGTTGTGTGAACCAGACAAGCGAGAAATTTTCAATTTAATATTAAATTCAAAACATGAGTGGGTTGGTGAAAGTTATACAGAATAAGAGATGAATTGAACCTTCAAATAAATTTTCTGAGAAGAGTTGCATAAGGAGGAGGGTGGTTCATAGTAATTTGGCAACCTGAGTTCGATTCATTACCTCATGACCAATAGTAAAAGCAAACCCTTGTCTAAGTTTTTATGGCCTAAGATGATAATATTGAAGGACCTAATTTATAACTTAAGGAATTAAGCTTTCTTTTTAGATATGAATTTTGGTGATCCTGTTTTTAATTTGCATACTAACTTCCATTTATTTGAGCATTTGTACTTGGAGATTCTTTCAATTAATCTGATAATAAAAATATTTCGTAGGGATGAATTTATTTATCTGATGATAAGATTCGATAAAAAATATACGTCGGTGACAAAAAATATTGTTGCCCAATTAGATTGATATCCTTGGAAAAAAACCGAGTGTTGATAAGTATATAGAAAGGATAGGTGTAAGTTACCTGACATCGATGAAATATATTAAATTTTATTCAAGTAAATAATATTGATTATGTCTGTCGCATCACGTTAACCACCAAGAACAAAACGGAACCACCCATAGCTATATCCTAATAGACTAGTACAAAAAAACCTACAATGTGGTATATTACAAACCCTAAATATTTCTATTTTATTTCATAACGATGAAAATTTTGATAAGTACATTGCGGAGACGTTGTGTGTTTTCTTGTTGACATAATTTTTTTACTGAGAGTTATATACAAACAGAACCGTGGCATATTAGAAGGTTTCAAATGCTTTGTATGACTTGTTTCTTTTTTTTATGAATCATGGTAAAACTCAGTAGAAACATAATTAGAATAGAATAGAATGATTTTTATTCAATATGGATTATTACATAATACTTATTGAAAGTCATTATTTTATTTACCACTGGTTCGGAAAATACCTCCTGTCCTGGGAAGAACCAGCAAGAAACCCAGCGGGACTTTTTTTTTGAAACATAATTTCACTTAACAATAATTTTGATTATACAATTTTAAATGAATTTTCATAGAACCAGCATGGTGGCGATCACCTTATTCCCAGGGGTTATTTTCACTCATGTATTCCTTGATATTATAATAACCCTTTTTGTACAGTTTTTCTTTAATAAAACTTTTAAACTTGTTTATTGACAAACTTTGAACATGTTCTGGGATTCTGTTGTAAAAGCGTATACATTGCCCCATAAATGAATTACTAATTCTGTGGAGTCTTGTAAGTGGCATTACAAGCTTATGTTTGTTCCTAGTGTTTAAGGTATGAACATCCTTATTCTTATTAAAGCTATTTATGTTTTTATGTACATACATTACATTTTCATAAATATATTGCGATGCCAAAGTTAATATGTTTATTTCTTTAAATTTTTCTCTAAGGGACTCTTTACAATTTAGATTATAAATCGCCCGTACGGCTCTCTTTTGCAAAACAAATATAGCTTCAATATCAGTCGCATTACCCCATAGCAAAATTCCATAAGACATTACGCTATGAAAGTAACTAAAATACACTAACCTAGCTGTCTCAACATCTGTGAGACTTCTAATCTTTCTTACAGCATATGCTGCAGAACTAAGTCTGCTTGCTAATTTAGATATATGGGGGCCCCATTGAAGTTTCGCGTCAATAGTAATACCGAGAAAAACAGTGGTATCCACAAGACTCAACTCCTCCCCATTTAAGAGCACATTGGTTTTCGAATGTTTTACATTAGGTATTGTAAATTTAATACATTTTGTCTTGTTGCCGTTTAAGAGCAAATTGTTGGCGTTAAACCAATGTACTAGTTTCGATAGAGCATTATTTACATCGTCATATTTAATTGACTGCCGTTTCAGTTTGAAAATTAAAGAGGTATCGTCAGCAAATAATACTATATCGTGATTGTCCCCTACAAGATAAGGTAAGTCATTAATATAGATTAAGAACAGGAATGGGCCAAGAATCGAGCCCTGAGGAACGCCCATTGATACTACCGATCCGGAGGAACATTTACCATTAATGACGACTTTTTGAGTTCTGTTACTTAAATATGAAGTAATAAGTTTAAGCGCCAAATTTTTTACACCGTAATGTTGTAGTTTCCTGATTAATGTATCATGATGAACACAATCGAAAGCCTTGGAAAGATCACAGAAAATACCTAAGGCATCTTGTGAATTCTCCCAGGCATTAAAAATATATTTCATAAGCTCAACACCGGCGTCAGACGTCGAGCGACCCCTTGTAAAACCAAATTGATTTTTATGAAGTAATTTATTTGTATTAAAAAAAATTAACAATTGATCCAAAATTATTTTTTCAAAAATTTTACTGAGAGTTGGTAGTACAGAAATAGGTCTATAATTAGCGGGGTCCAATGTACTACCAGATTTAAATAAAGGTATTACTTTACTATACTTCATTAAATCAGGAAACACACCAGAATCGATACAAGTATTAAAAATAATAGCAAGATGAGGTGCAATTAAATCTATTATGGACGTAATCACTGTAACGGAAATCCCCCACAAATCCGCGGTTTTCTTTACATCAATGGTTTTGAAGTATTTTACAATATTATGCGGTAATACTTTTACAAATCTAAATTCTTTTAAACAGGTATTAACATTCTGTTTAAGTAATGATTCGGCGACAGTTGGAGAAGCATTCAATGACTCTGTTGTCAAGATAGGAACATCAGTGAAATATTTCTCAAACACCGCTGCAACTTCTTGATTTGATTTAGTCAATTCATTATTAATTTTTAATTGATAGTTTGAATTACGAGGTTTCTCATTACCGGTTTCGCTGTTAATTATACTCCACGTCATTTTAATTTTATTCTTAGCTGTCTTAATTTTGTTACTAATATGTAATGATTTGGCTGTGGAGCAAACTCTTTTAAACATTTTAGAATAATTTTTTACATATTCTTTAAAAGCATCGGAAAGATTATACGATCTTTCATGGTAAAGGTCATATAACCTTCGTCTGCTTTTATGAATTCCTACTGTCGCCCACTCATTAAATGCCTTGCGACTGTTTCTGGAGAATGTTTTAGAAGTGAATGTTTTATTAAATTCATTGTTTATAAAGGTAAATAATTCTCTATATAAATAGTCTGCATTGTTCTTATAAGAAAGGGATGGAAGGATTTTTAACATATTACTTCTAAATCTCTCCAGGCGTTTTTCATTAATAGGAACAAACACAATTTTCTCATTTACCTGTTTTTTGTGCATATAAGGTAACGAAACCAGTTGTCCACAGTGATCTGAACTAAGTTTTTGAATTATTGATTTGTTGATTGGTACAACACCTGTAAAAATATTATCAATACAAGTTGCACTACACCCTGCAATACGTGTAGCTTCAAAGAATAAATTATTAAGATTATAGGATTTGAACAAAGAACAGAATTTAATACTGATGGAAGAAGTTTCCAGGAGATTGATATTAAAGTCTCCACACACTACAAGAGATTTATTCTGTTTATTAAGCTTAACTAAAACTTCTTCCATAATTTTTTCAAAAGTATCATAACTTGAACATGGGGGTCTGTAAACACTGACAACAATAAGGTGCTCAAGCTCAACACATGCCATTTCTACAGTACGCTCAACAGAGAGGCTCACAATGTCTTTACGTTCTTTACATGATAAGGACTTATTAGCTAATATTAAGGAGCCACCACGTAATTTAGTATCTCTATTGAACGAACTGACCACCTGGTGATTACTGAAATTAAATATGGAGTTGTATTCTTTCAACCAATGTTCTGTAATACATAAAATATGTATACTGTTACTATGTATTTAAAAATAATTCAATTTCTAATTCTTTGCCTAACATACCTTGTATATTTTGATGCACCAGGTTGATACAGTTTTTATTATTTTTATTTTGTAAAATTGCATAATTATGTATTGGTAAGTTGCATTCTAAGCTATTTAAATTATCTTTGCTAGAGATTACCTCTATTGTCTTATTATCTAATTTAAATTATGTGGGACTGGTTCCAAATCAAATGTAAAATTATTTTGTTGCTCAAAAGAAGCAGGTGTCAAGGTAGCCAAATCATTGGCTGAGTTAAAATATAAATAATAAGATAGCGTATCTGCTACCAGTCTTAAACTATACTTTGATAGGTAATACCTATCTCTTGTCAAAAACTTCTTAGTTAAATTATTAATATCAATTAAATGAAATTTATCATTATTATTCTTACAATTAAATGTCAAATTTAAGTTATTGTTACATGTCAAGTTATGCATCATTAAATTTAAATTATGTCTTAGTTTATTTTCCTGTGGCCACCCCTCTATATAAGGCAATGTAAACAAGATAACTTTAACCACATTTATGTTATTGAGATATTCAATATATTTTAATAATTGATTCTTGTTCATATTGCCTCTTCTCCCAACAAAAATTATTAATATACTATTAGGGTTAAATTTACTAGTTAAAATTTTATTCATAATATCACTGAATGATGCTCCAGGCATGCAGTAATTACTTATCTGTTGCCTTTTTAAACAGTTATTCAATGATATACCCAAGTTTTTGCCTATGTCATCACTATACACAATTATATTATTTTTTAATTATATGAATTACTTTTTAAATTTATCTGCTTTGTTATGGTACTATCATAGAGTGTAGGTAAAGAAAATGAAGTATTACTGCTTGTCATATTATTAACACACACTGTCCCTAAAGAACCTGGCAGTGAGCGCTGATATTCAGTTTGATATTTTAATAAGGAGTCAAAACGTTCCTCGTTATATTTGCAGGACTTTACCAGATTATCCATGGCCAGTATGTGTTCTTTTATCTCATTCCCTGCAGATTGATATTTATTTGACATAATTTGTAATGAGGTTTGAAGTGATAAAATTTCTGAATTAAGACACTCTATTTCAGTCTCATAACAATTTTTCATGTTTTCCACCTCAATTGAATATAATTTAATTTTACTAATTAACTCTTGCTTTTCCTTACATACATTTGTATAATTTTTAATATTAATTTTAGTTTTAACTAATTTTTGCACTTTCCTAATATATTTATTAATTTTTATATATTTTTTTAATTTCCTTCTGCTGCTTGTAATCCTTTCTGCTGTTCTTGATGTGGTAGAATCATCAGTCAAATCTATTGTTGTGGAGGGTTGCAACGTTTTATGAAATTTACATTCTACGAGCTCCTCGAACAGACTCTGAGTTTTAAGTGCATGCAAGTTATCAATGTTTTGTTTAAATTCTGAAATTTGCTCATTAGCTTCAGTTAATTGTAATTTCAATGCAGCAATTAATCTGAGGGATTCCTCATATTCTTTGCTGCATCGGTCAAACTCATCGACTGTCCTCTGGAGCTGATCCCTTTCCTTTAAAATATCTGTATAGTCTCTATGTAACTTAACCATATCACTTTTCAATTGAGTATTTTTCGAAATTATACTTATTATTTCCTTTTCGTTGTCATCCCTTTCTTTAAGTAACAGCTCACACTGCTCCCTGGACGCCCTCAGTTCTTGGAGCGCAAGATGGAGTTGGTTCTCCATCTGGCGCGTTTTGGCGTTACGAGTATTCATTTTACTATGTATTTTAAATAGTAAAAGAAAACAAAGATGGAAAATCAAGGGAACAGAGTAAGCAAATATCCAATTATAGGACTCTAATTACAGATCTCAAATTAAATTATCAAGAAAACAATTCAAAATGAAATCCGAAAACAACAACACTTAAGAGATATATCGTAAATATTAAAAGGGATAACAAGAATTACAGTAACTTTTAAACGATGTTCGTTACCTGCTGTCACTTTAAGTTGAGAGGCACTAAAAATTTATTTATTTAAATATTTACCACTTTTATTTATTACACAATAAAATTTGTTCGTAATTAACAACTATAACTTAAATTTGAGGTGGAAATGACCAATTACAATAATTATTTTTACGAAATTATTTGGGAGCCCAATTTTTTAACTATTTGTCACCGGGGTTGCCACAGAGAAAAAAAAATTAAAATTGAAGGTTAACAAAATTACCGAAAAAGTTCGATCGTTTAAAGTGTTCATATGACTGCGGTCGTTAATTGTAATTTAAAGTGATGGTTTACCTTTTTCTCACAAAAAAAGCATGTGACGAAATTGATGAATTAAGCTAAAAATCTGAAAGATAGCAAATATCGTATACAAGTACAAGAGTAGCGCGTCAATCTTTTCCCGGTCCATTTTTCAAGACGGAACAAGTGATTCTTAATTGATATAGCACGTAAAGGAAATGTTCTTTATTCAAATGGCTTAACGAAGAGGGCAATAAGTTATTGTGAGGTTCGTTTTCGCTTAAATTTAATGACTTTATTTACACAATCCAATGCCTCCGAGGTTATTTTTATTTTTAAACCTAACCAATACACTTGTACAATTCTTGTTAATCATAATGTTAACCAGGTCCCGAACAAATGTTATAAATTATTGTGGAGAAATGTTTCTGAACTTATACGGAAATGGATACGGATATTTATAACATATACAAACTTATTTACACTGAAGAAATATTTGCTTTACCTTTAGAAACAAGTACGTATTTTTGTATAGTATAGTTGTGGCACGAATGGGTCGGCTCGACCGGTTAAGGACCACGCTCTCACAGAATACCAGCGTAAAATAGCAGCGTTTAGCTGTGTTTCGTATGGTCAGTGTAGAGAACCGGAGACCCTTTTTACTGGAAAAGAGGCATTCCATATTAGTCCACACGGGTGACAACGCATCTGCATTTTGATTCGCAAATGAGGATAAATGTAGATGTCTATGGGCCACAGCAACCACTTACCATCAGGTGGACTGTGTGCTCGTTTGTCACCCTATCCTATATAAAAAAAAAACGTAGGTTGACTATTTCATCAATTCAGCCGATTACTCCTTAAGTAATTTACTCTTACGTACTTATTTACTATTGCGAAAAATTTCGTTAAAGTTCCGAATATGGCGTTCACAAAGATAAATTGATTTCACAAATTAATATTAATTTATGAAATTAATATTAATTTATGAAATTAATTTATCTTTGTGGACGCCATATTCGGAACTTATAATTATTAACATTATTATTCACGTCACAAATATATAAGATCTTCTATAATATAAAAATGAATCGCTGAATGTGTTGCTAAGTGCAAATCTCGAGAGCACTGAAACGATTTTGCTAATTCTTTTTTTATAATATTCCTCGAAGTACGAAGATGGTTCTTACGGAAAGAAAAATTTGCCTGAAAAAGTCTAAAAACAACATTTTTCTATATTTCCATACAAAAGATTCGTAATAATACTTAAAAGTCAATTTGAACTTTAATACCATACCATAAAGTTTAAGTGTTAGTAGAGGGGTTCCGGGAAGGCAAAATAATTGAGTGACGTTAGTATCGTATAAATATTAATATCAATATTTATACACACGGGCTAATAGCTGATGTTATAAGGAGTAACTTGGGCTATTTTAGGGTTCCGCGAAAAATAACTCCACGCGGGCGAAGTCGCGGGGATCAGCTAGTACTGAATAATTGTAGTAATTGCGGTACAAGTAGTAGGTGGTAGGTCTCTTTTTTGCCTAAGAGTCCGTATGGATAGGTATCACACTGTTACCTATTTCTGCCGCCAAATAGCAGCACTTGCATTGCTGTGTTTTGATCTGAAGGGAATAGAGGGTCTGTATACTTTTATTTATTTTTTTATTACTGGCTTACTCTTGAACTCCATCTAACCCGAGGGCAAAGATGAGGTCTACGATGTAGCTAGGTTGCCCAGGAGAAGCCTGTTAACACGCACCTTGAAGAGGTCTAGGTTATGAGTACTCGGAAAAACAGACGCTGGTAGGGCATTCCAGTTCTTGTAGAAGACCGACAAAGGAGCAACTAGCAAGCGGCGGTGAATGAGGTTGTGAAGCTTAGTTCTACCAGCTTTTTGTCGCCGTTAAACCTCTTGGCTCTGTATTCCACTGAGTCGAGTGCGGTTGACATTTTGCTGAGCCATCGCAAAGGTGACTACAATACTCCATGCATGTTCGGATTTGAGCTTTATAAAGTTAGAAGCTGTCCAGGCGTGAAGGATCGCTTCAATTTATTAAGAATACCCAGATTTTGGTCACGGTTTGTGCTTTTGACTCAATGTTAGCGCCAAAGTTGAGGTTACCACTCAACTGTAAGCCGAGAAGCTCGATATGATCAGTAACCTTTTTTAACAGTGGTAGAGCCAGGCGGCAGCTCAGCTCCTGCTTCTGTCGCACGGATGGGCCGGCTCGAACCGGGGTGGTACCACAACCTCACAGAATACCAGCGTGAAGTAGAGGTTTACCTCTGCGTTTTGCTTGGTGAGTGCAGGTGGCCGGAGGCCTTTTTTACTGGAAATGAGGCATTCCATCCTAGACCTCACGCGTGAAAACGCATCTGCATTTTGATTTGTAATAGAGGACAGATGTAGATGTCTATGGGCCTCAGCAACCACTTACCATCAGGTGGACTGTGTGGTCGTTTTTCACCCTTATCCTATAAAAAAAAATATTAGATTTAGAATGACGTCACTTAGCTAGCCAGCATTAATATGATTTTTTCTTCTTTATTTTTTTTCTTTTATTGATTTTTTTGCATTAGGTATCGAGTGAAACTGCTAGATCTTCACCATTCTTATCGATGGGCTCGCTCCATTATTTTTACAGACGATGAGGCATTACAATATCTTAGTACTCAGAGGTCACAAGGCATATGTAGCCTTTTTTGTTTAATATTGCCTGCATGTGTCCATGGACTGCAGTGGTAACTTACCATCAGGTGGACCGTGAGTTTGTTTGTCACTTCAGTTTTATGGTGCCAGTGTTTTATCTACATATTTCTGTCTCCAAACAGCTTGCGTTGCTATGTTACGATCTAAAGGGCACAGTAATATTACATACAGGCTGTAATCTTTTTAGTCCTCAACGGTCACAATATTTCTGTAGCCTTTTTTGGTTGACGTTGGTGTTCATGGACTGCAGTACCAACCTACCATCAGGTGGACTATAAGTTCGTTTCTCACCTCGGTTTTATAAAATAGATAAATAAAAACACTAATTTAAGCCATATTTCTGTCTGACTCTAAACGTTCCGTGTTTCAATGACGATATGTTACGTTATGTTTATGACCATGCTTTATTGTTCTGAAATATGTAAGTCCTTTTTAGTCATTTATCATAAAACCTACATCGTAGGTCGCATATATAATATATTATGACCCGAAAAAAGCCGAGATTAGGAACGGATCGACACGAGCATATATTAAAAGAAGTAGAGTACGATCCATCGACAAGTACAAAAGCAATTACATGCCGCTCACATTTTATATTATGATTGATTATATGATCGTGTAAATAACTTTTTATGATGAAAGTATATACCCTTACTACTTTTGAAAGAGCTAGATTTATTATCTTCCTACTGTCAACGATGGCTAGGTTCCTTCAAGCAAAGACAAACAAGGGTATAAAAAATTTATTCACGACATCATTTGGAATAATGAAATTTCCCAACATGAGTAATTACTTTACTCGTAATTTGTATTAAGGCCATTAAACCTCACATGAAGTTTGTCGCTGAAGAAACGTGAAACTTAAATGAAGTTTCTACAAGACAACTTACCTACACGTTTGATAGACGTTTACTTAGAACTACGCAGACGGATAAATTTTTTATGCGATCGACCAATTTGTCATTTCGCACAATTACAAAAATATATTGAGATAATTTAATAATTTAGATAATAAAACTGTTTTTATTAGTGACAAAGGCAAAATAATTTATTATTTTCAACGTGGTAGAGTCATGCTGCAACTATATTATTGGTAAAGTTGCCGCACGTATGCGTCGACCCTACCGGGGAAGGACCACGCTCTCACAGAATACCAGCGTAAAATAGCAGCTTAACGCTGCCGTGTTTCGTATGGTGAGTGTAGAAAACCGGAGACACTTTTTACTGTAAACGAGGCACTCCATCTTAGTACTCATGGGTGACAACGCATCTGCATTTTGATTCGTAATCGAGGATATATGTAGATGTCTATGGGCTACAGCAACCACTTAACATCAGGTGGACTGTGTGCTTCTTTGTCACCCATATCCTATAAAAAAATTTCAACGTGATACTGTATCACTAGAGTGAATTTTGCAGTGTTTACCTATACAAATAAATAAAATTGAAGTGTCTGTTTGTAATGTCAAAATAACAGCTTTTTACTAAAAACATATGAAATTATATACGATACTTATAACAAATATAAAATTTTAAAATGTTTTGTCTGTCTCTCTGTCTGTTTGTGCCGGCTCTTCTCCGAAATGACTGGACCTATTTTGAAGGGATTTTCACTGGCAGGTAGCTGATGCTATAAGGAGTAACTTAGGCTACTTTTATTTTAGAAAAATAATTAGGGTCCCACGCAAAAAAATTAATACCTATGAAATCCAATCATAATAAATAAAACGCCGGTGAAGTCGCAGGGAACAGCTAGTCTAATATATAAAAATTAATGTTTGTTTTTTTTTTCTATTTTATACGCTGCATACCGTTCATTATATTGCGGTAAAGCTTTGTCAACATATTGCCGGCACTTGCGCAAAGGTTATAGGCATAGTACAATTAACTTACAGTAGGTGTTGCGCGTATCGCACCGACAAAATTATTTGATAGTTATATCATTCAAATTTAATAAATGTATTATCATTCCTAATTTAACAATATAACTCTTCTAAATTTAAAACTATATTTCCGCAATTGTTTCATCTGCGGCTGCATCGCGTCTGTTACCAGCTAGTTATTTAAAAAAAATGTGAGCAATTTTGAATATAAACTGTAGAAAAAAGGAACCAAGAGTCGTTATTAGTGTGTGAAATAGTCTGTGCAGTTTTAGTTTGGTATATTTGTATACCCCCATAAATATATTGGATGTCGGAAACTCGTTTATTTAGTTGACGATTAACCTAGGATATAAAATAATCTAAGCAGCACACAAGCGTTATGAACATCATCAACACCAGCCCACATAAAACTTAGAGTTCTTCTAAATGCGTATAAGAGTGTTGAATAGATGTTATATCCTTATAAGAGTGGTTTATGAGTTATTATACAGCTCAAGCTGTATAAAGTATGTATTATGAGATCTATGGAAGCTTAGGGTTCTTAAACAGAATATGAAATCTCTAATATACAACTTTAAGTATTTTGTAACACTTCAATCTGATTTTATCATTAAAGCTGTGTAGAAGCTGTTTTTTGCATGCTGTCCCTTGCTTATACAACTCTAAGTATCACTATAATTTTATTTCTGGACAATGGTGTATGCAAACTCTCTTCTAAAACTTATTCTTATGGTGTCATTGTACACTGTAAATACAGTAGTTTTATGACTTCTGTCTATGAGAGTGATATAAAACTAGAAAAATAAATAACAGCCATAGTACAACTTATATCTGTATAAGTGACAGAATATCGGCATTTTGCGTTCGCTGCGTGTTTATATTATGCTAGTGAATATAATTAATTTGTTATCAATATATGGCAATAAAAGAAAAAAAATTGGTGCAGTAAGAAGACCATGTTAAATCTAAATTAAATTTTACGAACACTATTTCCAAGACAAGATTTTTCAACTCTTATACGGATATCTAAAGAGAGTTAAATGTTATGTTAAAAAACTGCTATACAGCGTAAGTAATAAAAATATCGTATTATAGAACTGATTAAAAACCAATAGCTGCCTGATATAATCAATCACATACATAGTACAGCTACTTAAACTATAAGACCCTCGAAATAGCATTTAGACTGTTTAGCAAATTGTCGCCATTTTAAGACACATAAAAACAAAATTAAACATATAAATTTGAGAATATTAGACATTAGTCTTAGCGTATACCATTATTTCAGTTTGACTAATGATCACTGTGCCCCAATGTGCCACCATATCCATTATTTTTTTTATTCTAACATATACAACTTATATTTAGTTACCGTATTTAGTATTTTGTCCTTATATTGTTTTGTTATTTTGTTGGCGCGGTAATTTTTCGTTAAAATACATATACAAGTTTACCGTAAATATAATTAGGCAGTGGGCCGGCCATTTAGCTCGAAGAACCGACAACCGATAGGGAAGAAAGGTTATCGAGGGGCAGCCTCGTACCGGTAGGCGAAGTGTAGGGCGACCCCCCACTAAATGGAGTGATGACCTGGTGAGACATGCAGGAAATCAATGGATGCAGGTGGCTCAGGACCGTGCTTTGTGGCATTCCTTGTGGGAGGCCTATGATCAGCAGTGTCCTTGTGAAGGGCTGTAATGATGATGATGATGATGATGAATTCACCAATTATTATCGTTAAACTCAACTCGAATTCGAATATAATATTAATATGTTAAATATTTTTAAGGCGACATTTAATGTACATAGGTACATTAAATGTCGCCATCATTCAATAAACGTTTTTTTTTATTTTATATTCATTTGTAACCCAATTCAAAAACTAATTTAGAACGTTTGCCTTTATAAGTTACTTATAAGACAATATGTGTAGTGTAATATTTCCTTGCACACCAAATAACAGCTGTAATACAGCAGTTATACAGCCTCTTTTATCCTTGTACAGCTACTGTACAGCGCTACTAACGCATAAAGATGCATAATTTGTGCCAATCTTTTACTTATAAGAAATGTATAAGTGCTTATACAGCTTTTATATAAGCAGAAAATACAGCTTCTGGTATAAAAAATAACTTTAATACAGCTCGTATACAGCTTGCATGCTGCTTGGAAAGTTGTTATTATCAAACTTCTACCCCACTGAATACTAATATATTTTACTAACTACGTTAAGAATATGAATAATACCGACTGTTCTGTTCTTTGATTATCGAAAGGCATTGAGTTATATGTACTACGTACTAGAGAAGCCATTCCGAACATTGACTATGTTCAACTGAACTGTAGTGCAATCCATACAAACCAAATATTGCGTAAATTGAAGATTTGTGAATTCCATAAAATAATTATTATTACATTTTATTTATAAATATATGTTTGTTTAGATTAAGTTAAGATATTTTATATTAAATAATATGTTAAATAATATGCTTCGGTGGTTTGGTCATGTAGAAAGAATGAACGAGGAAAGAGTGACAAAGCAAATTTATGTTGCAGAAGTGAACAGCAGGGTCGGGAAGGGACGCTCTAGCCGAAGGTTTATCGACCAAATCGGCGATACATTAAAAATAGGCCAGATTAGGAGTACCCTTAACCGACGAGCGTGTATGCGTAGATATATGGATGTAAAAGATGCGAGAGAGGTGTGTCAGGATCGCGCCAAATGTAAGTCCGTAGTCTCTGCCTACCCCTCTGGGTGATAGGCGTGAGTGTTAGTGTGTTTATTTTATATTAATATCTTATTTTATATTAAATTAAAGTCTTCGCGCATGCACGACTACTACTCCCGCGCATGCGCGAAGACATAGAGTAGGACACAATTTTTGTTTGGAATACTAACTCAATGTCGAAAAGTTTGATTGATTCAAATTAAACATTTCTTATTGGTTATCTATACTAATAAATAAAATTGAAGTACTTGTCTGTAATAACTAAATGACTGCCTTCTAGCTCAGGGGAATCTTTTAATGCTAATATGACACAAATCACCATTTTGAAACTCCTACTGTCTGTATGTCTGTCCAGACTAATCGCCGAAATGGATGAAACGATGATTGTGTTGAAACTTCACGAACAAATAGAGAGCAATGCCAGGACATTAATCATATTAGCATTGATGTTGATATGACATCTAGATTTGACAATCTAGATATCAATAGTTGGTCCCACCAAGAAAGCATAATCAATGCAGGTTGTCGCATATCTTGCCAAATATAATAAAAATTTTTTACCACCTGTATGGTGTCTGCATTCTTTGAGATTGTTGTAAAGGAATGCTTTAAAGTACATAATGTTACTACGTTTATTTTATATAAAAACAAAATTTTGGTTTTGAAAATTTTAATAATAATTTAATACTCGTATTAAATATTTTGTACAGTCGACTTCAATATAAGTTATTAAGATTATTAAGTTATTAGGAATTACTCAATACCTATTGGTCTGACCTTGATCAAGGTTCTTGTGCGAGGTAGCTAGGCAGTGCAAGGATGCGTAGTGAGGCTGTGGAGCGGTGTGAGCGTTTCCACCAGAAATGGGCTAGGCCGCTGAGCGGTGCGAGGATGCGTAGCTACGCTGTGAAACGGTGCGCAGATAAGCGGTACAGAATGTGTAAATAAAGGAATAAAATAAAAAATAAGAAAAGCCTTCATTCCGTCTTTTAACAACTTTAATTATGGTTGTGTGTGTGTGTGTGTGTGTGTGTGTGTGTGTGTGTGTGTGTGTGTGTGTGTGTGCGCGCGTGTGTGTGTGCATGTGCATGTGCATGTGCATGTGTGTGCGTATGTGTGCATGTGTGTGCGTTTGTGTGCATGTGGGTGCGTGTGTGTGCGCGTGTGTGCGCGTTTGTGCGCGTGTGCGCACGTGTGTGCGCGTGTATGCGCGTGTGTACGTGTGTGTGCTTGTGTATGTGCGGGTGTATGTGAGTGCGTGTACGCGCGCGCGCGCGCGCGTGTGTGTGTGTGTGTGTTTGTGTGGATATGTTAGTATTTGTGTATTAGTACAATTTTTAATTACCATCTTCTATTCAGGGACCATACATCGTTGGATGAAGGCCTCTTCCATCTCGTGCCATTTGTCTCTATCTCTTACAGTACGTGTCCAGTAGCTTTGTCGCTACTGCCTC
Organism: Parnassius mnemosyne; assembly: GCA_963668995.1. NCBI lineage: Eukaryota > Metazoa > Arthropoda > Insecta > Lepidoptera > Papilionidae > Parnassius > Parnassius mnemosyne. Next base: position 40,525,331 of record CAVLGL010000104.1, on the reverse strand, counting down.
TATATCATCCTCCCATCTTCTAAGAGGTCGACCACAGTCTCTTTTGCTGTCACTAAATCTTATGACATGTCCCGCTCATTTCCATTTAAGCCTCGCTATCGTCGTAAAGGCATCTGTGATTTTTGTTTCCCCTCTAATTTTGCTGCTTTTGATTCGTTTTTGTAGTTAGATTTTTAACATACTTCTTTCTGTAGCTCTTTGAAATGATCTTATTTTTCTTTTCATTTCTGCATTGCAGGCTCAAGTTTGACAGCCATAGGTTAGAGTTGGTAGTACGTTCGAGTCCATAGCCTTCTTTTTTATTTGTAATGGGAAGTTTTCTTTGAATATTTCTTTTAACGACCAGTACGTTTTCCATGCCAATGCTAATCTTCTTTCTACTTCTTTTGTTGTCCTGTTCACGAAACTGATATTTTGACTTATATATATATATATATATATATATATGTATATATTCATCCACATATTCAATAGTCTTATTTTCTAGAAACACACATATTTTTTCCCTATAAGTCATGATTTTCATTTTATCTAGATTAATTATTTAGCCACATTTAGATCATAAATATTTTTTTGTAAATGTTCTTGACTCTCAGAGATGATTACAATATCGTCCGTAAAACGAAGGTTTCACAGGTACTCCCTATTAATATTTATGCCTTTTTGTTCCACTTCAGTTTTCTGAAAATGTGCTCAAGTACAGCTATTGTGTTTGTTACAGTTTTGGTGAGATTGTGTCTCCTAGGCTTTGGATTGTGTGTTCATACAGATATGTGTCCATATCTGTATGAAAAATTCTTCTCCTGGCTTTTCTAATTTCACCATCGCTTTTCAGTTAGTATATATATATATATCTTTGAGAGATTCTATATATGTTGTTTGAATTCCTTGCTCGACCAAGGCTTTCCACGGTTTATTATGTTTCACGGAATTAAGTACCTTGCTATAACGTATAGTATATTGTTTTATTTAATTCTATAAATCTTTCTATTATCTGTGTAATTGTATTTATATAATCGATAGCCGAGAAGTTTTTCCTGAAACTAGCCTGTTCTTTAGCTTGGTTCTCTTCTATGTATCTAAATATTCTATTTAAAAGTACGGATGTAAAAAGCTTGTATAGAACCAAAAGCAAACTTATGGGTCTATAGTTACTTATATCTTTTGGATCTCCGTTTTTATACAGAAGAGTGATTACGCAGCTTTTCCATTTATCGGGGACTTTTCTTTAAAACAATACTTGGTAAAATAAGGCTGTTAATAAAGGAATAATTGAATCATCAAATGCTTTAATTACATCACATATTATGCCATCTTCACCGGGACTTTTGTTTATCTTCATCTAGGAACCACCATTTCTTAATTCCGATTGTAGGAATGGGAGAACTTTCTCACTTTGATTTTAAATTATTGTTTTATTTGGACTATTTTGTATAGTGTCTTTATGTTCTTTGTATAATTCTTTAACAAAGTCGGTTGCTAATTTTAACAAACATCTTCTAGATAACACTATTTTGTTATTGCTTTCTTTTAAATTCATAATCCAATTTTTCGTATTATTTATTTTATTTTAAGCTCTTTTACTAGACCATGATAGCTCTAACTCGTGTTGTTTGATCTTAAGCCTATGAGTTTTTCGTTTACCTTCAACTTTTTGTCTTAATAGTCGCTTCCTATGCTTAAATATTATATGTTTGATTTTTTTGTTGTTCCCTTTCCTCTATAACTTTCATAGTATCGTTTTCTTTACTAATATCTACATATTTCTTTTTAATTTTATAAAATTTTTTAGAATAACGAGATTGATGTTACTTTGATAATTAAGCAGCTACCATTTTGTGATATTTCCGTGATCGCTAGAATTAAAACTGGCACTGTATCTTTATATTAAACAAAAGAGTCTAGACGGACTATCCTGTCTGTATAAAAACTAAAGTTGTAAATACATTTTTTTAAGTGATTTTGTACTTAGAAACCGACACCATTTCTTCCGCTTTGTTCGCCACAGTAAAGGAGTACATAGTTTTCATGTTCTTCTATCTGTTGACCAGCTTTTCTGCCGACTTCCAAAAAGGAGACTGTACTCAATTCAACACGTATGTTTTTTTTATGTGTGTTACCTCATAACTTTTTACTGGGTGGACTGATTTCGATGATTCTTTTTTATATGAAAACTGATACTTCTCGTGTGGTCTCGTATGAATTTGATCAAGGTCAGACTAATAGTTTTTGAGTTATTTGAGTTATTCTTAATAACTTATATTGAAGTCGGCTGTACAAAATTTTTAATTTTTAATTATCTTATCTCTGATAGTCCTAGAATATCCAATTTTATATTTCTTAAACTAAGTTCTAGTTGTGGTAGCCTCATGCTGTCCACAAGTGATCTTACATTGTATGTGAGGAGGTGCAGATTAATGTATTTTTGATATTGAGATGGAGGGTTTTTGTCTAACTTCCTCGCGGCGACCAACTGTACTGAGGGAGTGTTTAAACTATTTAAGTTATTATTATTATTTTCTTCAATTTCAACTATGTTCATTGTTGGCGCCTCTGTAGTACAAGTAACGTTTTTGGGGGACATATAGATAATTAACTTTTGTTATTAATGGTATTTTTATATTTTTCCTTAAAATCGTATTTAATGTATGCTATATTGCCTTTTTCTTTTTGTTGTTGAATTTTCAAATCCTCTCTCATTTTCAAAATGTTATTGGTAACGGTTTTTGTTAGGTTATGATCAAATTTAATTCTACTGTTACCACTTTGTCTAGAGTTATACTTATTTATATTCTTACATCTTTTATAAAATAAACATTTTGATTTGCACCGATTAAAGACTAATTATCGAAATTAACTGTAAATTGTTGTTGCACATGCGATGCATTTATTCATTATTTTTTTAATATTATCAGTCCAGATGTATCATTGTCCACAATATATCTTGGGAAACAATTTGATAAACTATTGCTTTTTAATATTATTACTATATTTCACACACATTATCATTATTTATTTAATATAATGTACGAACTCGATCCATACCGTGGCACCGTATCAAGGATGTGTAGTAGGCTAAAAAAGCCTCTGACACATCCCTCGCAACAAATTCCTCGTTAAATTCCTCGCAACACTTCCCTTGCACACATACTTCCCTTGTTTTGTATGTACAAAAACCTCTATCCACTGAGCCGTTCCCACTAGAGCTAAATGAGGTGGTTCTATTGATTCATAACAAACACATCCCTCACTACGAATTCTCGCACATCTCTGGTGGAAACGCAGCCTAAACGAGGCATTCCATCTTAGTTTTATGAAGTGAAAATGCATCTGCGTTTTGATTCTTAATTGAAGATAGATGTTTTATCATCATAATTCTATAAAATTACAATTCGATGAATTCTTGGAGAGCGAAGGCTCTGAATTTTTTTTATCAGAAGCGGCCTTATAATAGTGGACTTGGATAGTCCCGACTGTTTTATGAATAAGGAGATTGATGTCACTCTGATAACTAAGCGGCTATCATTTAATGTTTCCGTGATTGCCGGAATCAAAACTGGCACATAGTCTATATTAAAAAAAAAGTTCCCGTCCATGTTCCGACCTACTCGTGGCCTAATCCAACATCCCTTTCTTCCAGTGCCTAGAAGATTGCGATACGGTATACCATATCAACAGTAAGCTCGTGGAAACCGTGCATGCAGTCGAAGCAATATATTGCAATATCCACGGTGACAGGAGTAACAAACATTCATACCACACTTAAATCTAATAGCTGCTAGATGGGAAATGATATTGCAGTCTTCAATTTATATAATCTTTTGTATATCGTCATCTCTTCATATATACTAGCAAACACTAAATAGTATCAGTAAACTACAACATTAAGGTGTAAAAAATTGGGCGCTGAGACTTATTACTTCATATTTAAGTAACAGAACTCAAAAAGTCGTGGTAAATGGTAAATGTTCCTCCGAATCAGCAGTATCAATAAGTGTTCCTCAGGGCTCGATTCTTGGCCGAATTCTGTTTTTAATCTATATTAATGACTTACCTTATCTTATAGGGGACAATCACGATATAGCATTGTTTGCTGACGATACCTCTTTAATTTTCAAACTCAAACGGCAGTCAATTAATTATGACGATGTAAATAATGCTCCATTGAAATTAGTAAATTGGTTTAATGCCAAAAATATGCTCTTAAATCGCAATAAGTCAAAGTGTATTAAATTTACAATACCTAATGTAAAACATTCGAATACCAATGTGCTGTTAAATGGGGAATATATATATATAATAGAATAATTTTTATTCAATAAACATTACATGTGTAATTCTTATTGAAAGTAATTTTTTACTTTACCACTGGTTCGAAACAAACCCTCTGTCCTGGGAAGAACCAGCAAGAAAGCTAGCGGGACTTTTTTTTTAAATAAATTTTACAATATAAATGATTACGAACTATTTACAAAATTTATTTTAGAAACTGCTTGGAAGCGACCACCTCATTCCCAGGGGTTATTATCAACCATATATTCATTTATACTATAATAACCCTTTTTATACAATTTCAGCTTAAAGCATTTAAACTTGGTAATAGAGAGAATATGAACACTTTCCGGGACCTTGTTGTAATAGCGTATACATTGCCCCAAGAATGAATTATTGACTCTGTGGAGTCGAGAAACTGGCATCACTATCTTGTGTTTGTTCCTAGTGTTAACAGAATGTATATCACTTTTTTTACTAAAACTAATCTTTGTTTTTGTGAACATACATTAAATTTTCGTAAATATACTCAGAGGCTAAAGATAATATATTTATTTTTTTTAATTTATCTCTAAGAGACTCCCTCGGTTTTAGATTGTAAATAGCTCTAATGGCCCTCTTCTGTAAAACAAAAATAGTTTCTGAAACAGCCGCATTTCCCCATGGCAAAATCCCATTAGACATTATGCTATGGAAATAACTGAAATAAACTAATCTAGCTATCTCGACACTAGTGAGACCTCTAATCTTTTTTACAGCATAGGCTGCAGAACTTAGTCTGCTTGCTAATTTGGATATATGGTGGCCCTACTGAAGCTTTGCGTCGAGAGTGATGCCAAGAAAAACAGTGGATACAACAGGGCTCAATTCCTCCCCATTTCAATACACATTGGTATTCAGATTTTTAACATTCGTTGTTGTGAATTTAACACAATTAGTTTTATTTCCGTTCAAATGCAGATTATTAACGTTAAACCAATGCACTAATTTAGATATAGCATTTTTCACTTCGTCACATTAAATGACGTTTAAGTTTCAAAATCAAGGAAGTATCATCAGCAAATAATACTATATCATGACTATCCCCTACAAGGTGAGGTAAGTCATTAATATACACCAGAAACAGGAATGGGCCAAGAATCGAGCCCTAAGGGACACCCGTTAGTACAGGTGACCCGGAAGAACTTTTAACATTGATAATAACCTTTTGCTTTCTATTACTTAAATATGAAATAATAAGTTTACGTGCTGTGTTCTTGACACCATAGTACTGTAGCTTCCTGATTAATGTCTCATGGTGAACACAGTCGAAGGCCTTGGAAAGGTCACAAAATATACCCAAAGCATCCTCTGAATTCTACCATGCACAAAAAATATGTTTAATAAGCTCAACTCCAGCGTCAGTTGTCGAGCGACCTCTTGTAAAACCGATTTGATTTTTATGTACCTAGCAATTTATTAATATTAAAGAAACTTAACATCTGATCTAAATTTTTGTATTGTCAGTTACTAGACTCCACAGAATCAGTAATTAATTTATGGGGCAATATTTACGCTTTTACAACAAAATCTCAGGTCAATCTTTAATCGGGTAGGTGCTCGTAAATTGTAAGAATCGATTATCTCAAGAAAGCAATGTCATAATTAGAAATTTAACAAAATATCTCCATTTATTACGCTTAATAAAGGAAAAAGATTTAGTTCCACTGGGTGGCACGTAGGTACTGACTCCATTTATCAAAATAAACTTTTTTGAATACCTATATTGCATGTTCGTAAAATATAGCTAAACCCATATTGTAACTGATGAACTAGTTATGTAGGAGGTTCTATTTGTTTAATATGCAGATTTTTGTCAAAAATTGCTGCTGTACAGGACTGGAGTGACATGGTCAAACATGCAGGAAGTCGTAGGTTTGCAGATGGCTCCAGGCCGTATTTTGTGGCATGCCTTGGGGGAAATCTACATTCAACCGTAGACTTATGGAGTTCTATAAAGAAGATGATGATTGTATTACTTACGATCACCAAAACTATTAGCTTAACGAAATTAGAGCAAGTAATAATAATAATAAACAGTGTGTTTTACTTAAATTGAAATAATGCACCCAACAATATAACATAGTTAGAAGAGTAATGAGGGCAATATAATTACAGATTGTAGTTTATTTTATTACATTCTTTAGGAGTGTAAATGCAAGAAACACAGGGATAAAAAGGAGCAAGAGTGTCCATGTCAATTACATAATATAAAATTTTATAAGAATCAAAACCCATGCCTAGAACAGGAGACTGTTGGTGTTATAGATATCAATGATAATTTCAAACATAAAAACACATTCAAAAGTTCGATAAAAAATATTTGAGTGTAAAAATATTTTTGAGTAAAATATAATGAAATAATGTGAAAAAATAAAAATAAAATTTTTATTAATTATTATTATTGTTGCATAAAGTTTGCTTAAATTAAAATTTGGAAGAAAAGAAAATAAAAAAGGTATATAAATAATTAAATTATTAGGACACAAATTAATTGTTCGTACTAAGTAATAATAGAAAATGGTTAAATAACAACGAGACAAACGTACGTATTTCTCTACTACATTCATTCAAAGACGAAATGCCCTATTTATTATTTTTCGTGCCTAAAGGCTTAATATATAAGAAATTAAATTGCACTATACAAGGGAATATAATTTACATACTATACTTATTCTACAATTTGGCATTAATTAATTTCTATATTCTAAATCTATGTTAACTCTCGCCATTTGTTCGGTGCCTTTATTGCGAGAGTTATTACATAGTTACAATACTATTTATTTAAAAATAAAAGCTATATTTCTCAATATTATTGCTACGGCTTTTCCCTCGTTGCTGTGTGCAACCACCGCTAGTTGTGGAACCGTGAGCGCACCCCGAAGATCATAACATTCTCATGGCTCCGCCCACCGCCCTTAGGTTGTTCAACTAGCGATGGTTACGACAAGCAATCCGTAAGTCATTTCGTTCGACGTATTACTATGTTTGCGTCGTGCACATTTATTAAATACTAAGCAAAGTAAAAACGACTACTTCAGAAACTATGGAAAGCTTCACGAACAGCGTAATGTCACTAATTACAGTTGAGCTCTTTATTATTTAATTAAAACCATTATGATTTATCATTTCTAATAAACGTTAAAATATTAAAAAAAGTTTATGTAAACTTTACAATGAGGTAAGATTCCTCTTTCGACTAGAATTTTCTTTAGACTCGTTTTAAGCAGTTAACCTTATGATCACTGGCATAGTAGCCTTCAAACGCTTATGTTCTTGTTGTCTGTAGCTTATCTGTCATACTAGTAATATATTTAAAAAAATACTTTGATGTATGTAATGATAATCTAAGGTTTTTGACATTTTGTCACATAAGTACAATTTTTTTAAATGCGTATGCATTTTTACCAAAGCTTTAAAGGAACCATCTCCGATATCAACAATACCTGTTAAAAAGGGATGAATATGTATAAAATCGACCAAGGTACTATTTTAAGCATTGATTTTGTGTAAGGTATTTTGAATATTGGATTTGTGTTTGATAGAAAAAGAGAGCTTTGAGATTCATTCCATTCATTCAATCACGATACCGAATAGTTCATCAGACTGGAAATTCAATTTAGCTTCATTTTAAAAGCGTCTTAGTTTTTTTTTTTAATTCCATCGTATAATTATTTTCAGAACAATAATAAACGTCAGTAAAATAGGTTGTGACTTTTAATAAATTTAATTTAATTTAATTTAATTTTTACTAATTGCTTACTTTTAATAAGCTCTATAGCTTTTCTAAAATTAATAAATTAAGCTTTTCCTGAAAGACTTGAATATATATTTCTTAAATATTATATATTTGAAGTAACAAACGAACTGGCAACTGCAGCTAATGTACATCTGCAATCAACGTTAAACAAAGAAGGAAACAGAGGTGTTGTCCTCTGAGGGCTAAGGTGAAATGGCTCACAACCTGTCTTTATAATGGCTTTATATGTACATTCTGATCGAAACAAAGCAATGCACGAACTACTATTTGGTGGCAAAATCGGTAATGGGCTGATTCCTAAGGCAAGAAAGGATTCCCATCACCTAATCTGTAAATAATGACTATTATTACTTTAAAATATTTATTCACTCTCACTAGTTTGAGCACTTCAGGTTGGTCATAATATTTGGATGACTTTTCACACCATCGGTCCACCACTCCTTAAGCAGAATGCCTACCCCACATCAATTAGCATATTATTATATAATTGTAATATGTATAAAGGCAAAAGGAGCTTATCGTTAAGAAATTTTACAGAATCAATATTCTTGGGATCCCTAAGGCAGCCAACGAATTAAAGTTTTAATTGACTTGTGATAATTGTCTTGATTGATATGAAGCAATTGTGTTAAGTTTAATTCAAATATAATATAATCTCTCCATAATATTCTATAATCTATGCTTAAAACTTTAGCTAAAACGTAGGTAATAAATGAAAAGCAGGGCTGAAATACTCTTATTTAAAAAATCAATTGATTTTTATTAGTATTTAGTATTTCATGCACAGTTTCCTATTCTTATTCTTACCTTTTTCTTCTTTTTAAGCCTGTAAGAGGAGAACACAATACACTGCTAGACTTTAATGTTGTAAATAACTATAATTTACTTATTGTACTAATATTTTGTATTTCAATTCTGTGTTTTAATGTGACTTTTTATTTCAAATTTAAATATTATTGGTTTAAATAATTCATTTTCAAGCCAGTGATTAACTACTGCTACACATGATAGTAAGTGGTGATGCAGCCAAATATGGTAAAGCCCAAAAGCCTATTCTTTCTTACCTAGAAGATAGCCACACTTTAGTCGGATGGCGGGTAGCTGCTGTCATGCCAAAATCAATCTATGTTATTTATAAAATTTAAAAATAGTCCAACTTGTTGAAATTCGGTAATGTGTTGTGAATGTGAAGAAAAGTTTACAATAAATGAACAAAAGTGTTATCTAACAGAAATATTGAACATATCTTGTGCTATCAATACTTGAGTGAATAGTGTATAAAACAATAAATACTAGGAACTGTTTTTCTTAACTGTTATTTTATAACATGCCGTTCTCGTTAAAATAATGTGTAAACAAACTCCTCACTGGTTCAAATTAGTGCAAAAGAACTAAAATTTTGTGTAAATAATCTAAAGTGAACGTTTATCATTTCAAACTTTGACATTTATAATATAAACACCAATCAGCTGATGATAAATTCCGTTACTATTCACTAGATGTCATAACTTTATATTGAAAAAATTTACAGTGAAAGTGACATCTAGTAAAAAAGATTAGAACCACGCAACAACTTTTGTTTAGAGAGAACAAGAACATAAATTGATATTTGACTAATAGTACTTGTCTATTATACAAGATGTCTCTGACCTGTATAAAATGCACTAAAGAAATTATAAATAAGCAAATTTTGGTGTGCATTTCGTGTGAAAAAACATTTCACTTAGATTGTACTAGCATATCATTTCAAAGATTTAGAATAATGTCAACATCTTCCAAAAAAGCATTCAAATGCGATACATGTCTCAGAGTATCAACCAGTAAATTACTTAACCAGCAAATATGTGATAAAGTCAGGATTGAAAATGAAAATATAACAAAACGCAAGAAAATTAACAAAAATATTTCGTTACAAAGCATTTCTGGCCATCTTTCTGAAGGAGAAGAAACTGATTATTCCTATGTCAATTCAACACCAAATCATGAATTAAACCGAAGTTTCTCTCTGCCTATGCATTGTTGTGATGAAATTAATGAACTTAAACAAAAAATACTGAAGCTGGAGGAAAATCTTGAGATAGCAGAAAATGAAATAATGAATTTATCTTCAGAAAACCATACCTTAAAAAAGAAAGTTGCGGAATATGAGCTAAAGGTCAATCAGTTGAAACATATATGTAAATCTACCCCATCAAGTTCAAGTAAGTCCACGAAAAAGAAAAACAAGAAAGTAAAGAAAATGGACTTTAATAATTCCCTAAAGGAATGAGAAATCCAAAATCCTCCTCACATAGATCTTGCACCGAGTAATTTCCCCTTGACGCAACTAGATGGCAGCATGTTAACAGATAGCCATAACATTAACACCTGCGTTACCGCTGGGACCTCACAAGAAAGTGCAACACCAAAAAAACAAGAAGTCGTCAACTTAAATCGCAAAAAGAATCGCATTTTCATTCTTGGTGATGACCAACTACGTGGATTGTCTTCAGCTCTAACAATGTCAAGATGTGGAAATTGGAATGACACCTATAAAATCTATGGTCATATTATGACCGGAGCAACCAGTGCAGAAATATTATTAAACTATGATCACTCTTTGTTAAATGACCTAACGGAAAACGACTTTGTAATAGTTGGTTTCGGTAGTAATAATAAAGATTTACATAGGCTACATTCTGACATATGTATCTTAATCAACAAATTATGTAAGGCGACTGTACTTTTATTACCAGTCTTTTATAATCCATATATGAATGAAAAAACATTAAATTACAATTTAAGATTATGGACAAAGCATTTTGAAAATGTTAAATATATTGACATTTTTAAGAATTTTAATTATTTTAATTATTACAAAAATAGTTATTTGACAATTATATGTGACAAAATTAATTCATTAATTCATTATAATGACTATAAAAAGCGATTTTTATGTTATGAAAACATAAGATTGTATATAAAACGTCCTGTTCTAGCCTCTAACAAAACAGTTCAACGGCTCCCAAAAAAAGGCACTATACCATTCTATTTTCAAAAAATAGAGAAAAAAATTAACAACTTTGAAAATCAAGTAGAACAAACTTTAAATGATAGTGCAATAATTAATAAATCCACTGATATGTTATTTCGTGACAAAATATAATGATTCTAATCTTAGAATATTGCACCAAAACATACAGAGTTTTTCGAGTAAAAAGGAGATTCTTGAAATAACGTTTACTGAGCTGCATAGCAAAAATATAGGTCCTGATGTATTATGCCTGAGTGAAACTTTTGTCGAAGCAGGTAGCGAAAAAATTCTTCGATTACATGGTTTTGATCTTGCTGCCTCTTATTGTAGAAAAAACAAAAAGAAAAGGGGTGGTGTGTGCATATTGGTCAAAAAGGGTTTATGCGTTAAGGTACTTCAGGAAGTTAATAGTATAGGTCAGGATCATTATCTTGAATGTTGTGGTATTCTGATTGTTAAATACAATATTAAAGTCATTTGTATATATAGAGTTCCAAGAAGGAACATACATGATCTAGACGTGTTCTTTAGAAATTTAGAATATCTCTTTTTCAAAACCTTAAATAAAAGTACAAAGACTAAGTTCGTATTTGTTGGTGATTTTAATATTAATATTATGGAAAATAATAAAATCACTGAAAAGTTACATAATCTCTTAAAAAATTTTAATCTAACGTCACATATTAATCAACCAACTAGGTTGAACTCCTGTCTTGATCTTATATTTAGTAATGTGAATGATGCTACTGCAGAGTTATTACCACTTGCTCTATCGGATCATGACATGGCCCAAATGCTACACGTTCCTGTATTTAACAAAGAAATGCCACTCCTAAAGTACTATATTATAAAACGAGACTATTGCAAAGAAAATGTTAATAAATTTAAATATTGTATATCGAAATTAACGTTTTCTGATGTTTTCTATGAATCAAATCTGGATAAGGCTTTCCACAAATTCTTTGATACTTTTATGTTATTTTATCAGTTATGCTTTCTTAAAATTAGGATATGTATTAATAATAGAGTACGTCGACCGAAGTGGATATCAAAAGGTCTGAGAAAAAGCTGTACAATGAAGAGGAAGCTTAGGTTTAACTACTATAAAGTAAAATCGAACCAGAATAAAATAAGGTATAGGATTTATTCCACTTTACTAAGACGTTGTATAAATCAAGCGCAAAAACTTAATAATGATAAATATATTGTGCAATCAAAAAATAGATGTCGTGCTTCTTGGAATATAATAAAAAATCAGACTTGTTGCATAAATAATAATTTAATTGAAAAAGTTTGTATAAGTGATAATTCTTTGACAGACCCTCAACAAATTGCTGAAGCTTTCAACAACCACTTTATTCAATCAACAAATATCAATAATAATAGTAATCAGTGCCAAAACACTAATAGTCTAAGAGTATGTAATAGTATGTATTTAGAAATGTATACTGTTGATGAAGTATTGAAATTAATACAAACATTAAATAATACGAAGTCGGAAGGTTTTGATGGCATTTCAACGGATGTTATTAAAAGTTGTTGTACAGTTTTAAGTAGAGTATTAACTTACCTAATAAATCTGTCATTTAAAAAAGCTACTTTTCCTAGTGTCTTAAAAAGTCAGTTGTCAAGCCGATACATAAAAAGGGTGACTCTAAAAATTTAAATAATTATAGACCTATTAGTATAGTCTCAGTTTTATCTAAAATATTTGAAAAGGCAATGGCTAAACGCATTATAGACTTTACGACGAAATATAATTTAATTAAAAGTGAGCAATATGGCTTTCAAAATAATAAATCGACAAGCCTTGCTGGATATGATCTTGTTGACTCAATTGTTAAAGCTATCAATAATAAGCTAAGAGTAACAGCAATCTTTTTTGATATGTCGAAGGCCTTTGACTTTGTATCCCACAAAATACTTTTACAAAAACTCGATAATTTAGGGTTTCGAGGTTTGTCCTGGACTGGATTGCTAGCTATTTAAGAAACAGGATACAATTTGTGGAAGTAACAAATATTGATAGTTCACAGACATTAACTTCTTACAAATCCAGTGATAGATTAAATTCATTTGGAGTTCCACAAGGTTCTGTATTAGGGCCAACTCTTTTCATTTTATACATAAATGACTTACCTGACTCAACTTTATATAAATGTATTTTATTTGCCGATGATATTTCAGTTATTGTGACATCTAAAAGAGACATTGACATAGACATTTATGAATCTAATATTAATAATACTATTGACAATATTTCAAAGTGGGCGACATATAATAATTTATGTATTAACGTAGAAAAGACATGTTATATTCAATTTAGTAATTATGGACCATTGAATAATAATCTTAATATATATTGCAATGGACAATCTGTTAATGAAATGACTGAAACAAAATTTCTGGGAATATTATTGGACAAACGTGTGAACTGGAAAGCCCAAGTTGAAAAGGTCTGTTCTAAAATAAACAGTTACATTTTTCTACTTAGCAGACTGAGAAGAATTACATCTCATGAAACTATAATAACGGCGTACTATGCATACATTTACTCTGCACTTGATTATGGTCTTTTACTTTGGGGTAACAGTACAGATGCTGTTAAGGCCTTTACAGCCCAAAAGAAATGTATTCGAGCTATGCATGGTTTGGCACCAGATTCATCGTGTAAACCGTACTTTAAAAAATTACACATTTTGACGCTGCCATGTATGTACATCTTAAATTTGGTATGTTTTGTTAAAAATAATATACTTTTGTTCACAAAGATAAGAGATACTGTACAGAGGAACTTGAGGCATACTGAAAGACTGACTCATAGTGTAATGCCAAGCACTAGCCTCTATAGGAAAAATTGTTCAGCTATGTGTATAAAAATATTCAATGCACTGCCTACAGAGTTTCAATCACTCCCAAAAGGACGTTTTCGCAGGATTGTTAAACAATGGCTTGAGGAGCAATGCTTCTACTCTGTTGAAGAATATTTAAATTTTATGGTTAGGATTAGGCAACGGTATTAAAATGAATTAAGTAATTACGATTATATTATTTTAATTAAATTAAATGTAATAAAATGTTTATGATGAATTTGAAAATATGTTATTTATTATATTAGTTATGAAAATGTAATTTAGGTATTCTATAAATATTTGTATGTCATCATTATGACAAAACATGCTGGTCTAAAAAAATCTACCAACCTGTAATGTACCATGTTTTCTCCAAATAAATTATGATTATGATTATGATTATGATTATGGAAATAGAGACGTTAGTAACTTATGCTCTTCATTTGATGTATGCATGACAAAAGATGATGCAAACTATTTGGTTCGAATGCGTAGAGAGTCGAAAACAAACGGGTGAAGAATGTTTCCTGCGCACACTCGCCGAAATGTATCTTATAAAAAACCGAAAGGCTGGCTACTTTGCATCTGTGTTCAAGACGAGTGTTGGACGGTTGGTTTTAAGCAGATTCGTGTCACCAATAAGCCTCTTAGCACGCTTTTCTATTGAGTCCAAAGATGGTGGTGGCATTTTGAATTTAATGCTTTTCATAAAACAGTCCATAGATTTTTAACTCAAGATGTTATGCCAAAAAAAAATACTACAACCATAGCAATGACAACAATAATGATGTTTTTATAAATTTCAACTACGGTGACAATTTTTGGGTTGAGAGTTACTAGATTTCAACTGCGTTAAATTATTATATTCAACATCAGAGCATGAAAAATCTACAAAATTAGCAGGCGGATTATTAATCACAGCCTCTATTGTCTCGGTAACTTTGACACTGCTTACTGTCGCTGATATATTAAATATAATTCATAAAACCGTATTATGTATTGAATGTCTCAAAATTTTCTAGGCCCTTTCCCTAAATTGTCTCTCATAACACCCATGGGCACACATATGGGATGTAATGAAATAAATAATGATCAGGTAAATGTCTGCATGGACCCAAAAATACATCAGAAAGCCTAAATAATACGACGAGTTAAGCATTTAGCTTCTATATTTAATGGAGCATCATTATACAAATACCTGATAACCGATTGTTCGCGTGTTAGACAAATATCAGCTCTGTCTGAAATTCAAATGAAGGACATTTAAAGAGCTCCGGGGCTGTTAGTACGTCGAACCGACTTGACACTGTCGTGTTTCAATGGTAAATCGAATGATACTGGGTGATAATACAATTTCGATATATTTGAAGAAGTAGTTTTGACCACATATTTATTAAGTCACATTCTTGCCTGTCTGTCTGTCCGTCGTTCTGGGTGAAATCTTGCAAGTCAAATTTCGAGCACTTCCCGATTAGCTAAAACTTGACACATAGGAAATATAGCTCAGAATGCTACATTACCAATATATAGGTCTCCAGGAAATATAATAGTTACGGTACATTTTACAATGATACATATCATATATGTACAAATAATAGTTACTAAATATGACGTAAGAACATCTTACCGCATTTTATTTTATAATTACAATTAAAAATGATACAGAAATTCTTGCTAAGAAAACGTAGCTTCTTAGAGATAAGCCAACTAACCGTTTCATTCGTCGCCAATACTACAATATTAAGATAAGAGCTGAGCAGTGTTAAATTTACAAAACGCTTATATTTTACTGTTAGTTCTCACTAAGGTTATTGACAATTGATCTTTAGGGTCGTCCTTATATAAAAAAATACAATAAAACAGGTGTAACAAGTACGTAAAATATAATTAGGAAATAACTCTCCCAGAAAAGAGGAGAACGTATTGGACGAATAATATAGGTTGTAAACTTAACACTATTTTAACGTCAAGAAATGAAATAGTATAATAGTTCAAATAATTGTAATATCTTCACGGAAAAATTAAAATAAATTATTTTGTTCATATAATGTAATTTAAGTTCATATTTTTTTTTATAGAATAGGGGGCAAACGAGATTGCGGCTCACCTGATGGTAAGTGACTACCGCCGCCCATGAACAACCGCAACACCAGGGGAATTGCAGATGCGTTGCCGGCCTTTTAGAAAGGTGTAAGCTCTTTTCTTGAAGGTTCCTAAGTCGTATCGGTTCGGAAAATTCGCTGGTGGTAATTGATTCCACAAAGAAGTTGTGCGAGGGAGAAAACTTCTTCTAAATCGCACAGTGGTGGACCGCCAATCATCCAGATGGTACGGATGGTAACGCGAGTTTTGTCGCGACGTGCGGTGGTGAAATTGAGCGGCTGGAATTAGTCCGAACAATTCCTCAGAGCACTCCCCGTGATAGATGCGATAAAATACGCAAAGAGATGCAACATCTCTACGCAGTGCCAGTGTATCGAGCTGATCGGAAAGAACTCGGTCGTCGACGATTCGAATCGCTCTGCGCTGGATGCGGTCAAGTGGAAGGAGCTGGCACTGGGGTGCCCCGGCCCAGAGATGAGAACAGTATTCCATGTGGGGCCGAACTTGCGCTTTGTAAAGTTGCAAGCGATCATATTATATTTTATGCATAATATATGCATAAACACATTTCTTTGTGATGGTAAATATCACTTACAGGATGATATAATATAATATGTAATATATAACTATTACATGATAATTAAGTCGAAGATACACAAGGAAAACCTTTCTGCATTGATTCCGAGAGCACTTCCACATTTTCAGTAAGAGTATTTCATGTATTGCTTTTTATTTAAACTAACTTTACATAATAAATGGCTTTTCTTTACATGTAATAAAGTAGTAAAAAGTAAAATGAAATTAATCAATACAATGGAATGGGGTGGCGCGTATATATATATATATATGTATATATATATATATATATGTATATATATATATATGTGTGTATATATATATATATATATATATATATATATATATATATATATATGTATAAATATATATATGTGTGTATATATATATATATATATATATATATATATATATATATATATATATATATATATATACGCTCCCTTCTGATATGGCCCATTCATACTACGATTGTTCGCGCCAACCGCTAATTTAAAGAATCGACGCCAGGGGGCGCGCAGAGCGGTGATTTCCTACCGTTTGACGTTCGCGCGAAATCGGATTGGTTGATTGTGGGGCGGGCCGGAAGTGATTGAATGCAGTGCAGTCACTAGCACGGCGTGTTCTCCCCCGGTATAACCTCTATATCGTGTCGGGTTTTGCTAGCAAGTTTTTATGCACCGGCGAGGATTTTTGTTGAGTTTAGAAAAGTAGGTTGACGGCGCGGATCAGTTAATTGTTTAGGAAGTTAACATTGATTGTGATCAACGTCTGAATTTGTGTGTTGTGCGCGCCTAATTTCATCATCATCATTACAGCCCTTCACAAGTCCACTGCTGAACATAGGCCTCCCCCAAAGAATGCCACAAAGCACGGTCCTGAGCCACCTGCATCCATCGACTTCCTGCATATCTTACCAGGTCGTCACTCCATCTAGTGGGGGGACGCCCTACACTTCGCCTGCCGGTACGAGGCTGCCACTCGAGAACCTTTCTTCCCCATCGGTTGTCGGTTCTTCGAGATATATGGCCGGCCCATTGCCACTTCAGCTTACTAATCCGTTGGGCTATGTCGGTCACTCTAGTTCTACTGCGGATATCCTCATTTCTGAGTTTATCACGCAGGGAAACTCCGAGCATAGCCCTCTCCATAGCTCGCTGAGCGACCTTGAGCTTCCTCATCCGGCCAGCAGTGAAGGACCACGTCTCAGTTCCGTATGTCATCACTGGCAACACGCACTGGTTATACAGTCTCGTTTTCAAGTTTTGAGGTATACCTGACGAGAAGATGTGTCGTAGCTTCCCGAACGCTGCCCAGCCGAGTTGAATCCGTCGATTGACCTCTCGGTCGAAGTTGGACTTACCTAGTCGGACTATTTGTCCCAGGTAAACATACTCGTCAACAACTTCGAGCTTAGTGTTCCCATCAAATACCGGCATAGGTGTGACATGGACATTAAACATGATCTTTGTTTTGTCCATGTTCATCTTAAGACCTATCCGTTGGGAAACACTATTGAGGTCATTGAGCATAGTGCTTAGGTCCTGCAGCGATTCTGCCATAAGGACTATATCGTCGGCAAATCGAAGGTGAGTGATGTACTCGCCATTGATGTTTATACCGTATCCTTTCCAGTCCAGAAGCTTGAAAACATCTTCCAATGCAGCGGTAAAGAGTTTCGGAGATATGACGTCACCCTGTCTTACACCTCTCTGCAATTGGATAGGTTTCGTACTCTGGTTCTGTACTCGGATAGCCATCGTAGCCCTACTGTACAAGCACTTCAACACTTCGATATACCGACAGTCAACTTGGCATCGCTGAAGGGACTGCAGCACCGCCCAAATTTCGACGGAATCAAAGGCTTTCTCATAGTCCACATACGCCAGACATAGTGGCAAATTGTACTCCTCGGACTTCTGTATAATTTGCCGAAGGGTATGTATGTGGTCTATGGTGCTAAAGCCTTTTCGGAAACCGGCTTGTTCGGGAGGCTGGAAGTCGTCAAGTCTGCGCGCGAGACGATTCGTAATGACTCTCGAAAACAGCACGTAGACGCGGCTCTGAAGGGATATGGGTCTGTAGTTCTTCAAGAGAGCGTTGTCGCCTTTCTTGAAGAACAAGACCACCGCACTTCTGCTCCACGCCTCCGGTGTAATGCCACCATGGAGGACGGAATTAAAGAGCTTCTGAAGGACTTCAAGTACCGGTTTTCCACCCGCTTTCAGAAGCTCCGCTGTAATTCCATCCTCGCCTGGGGCCTTGCCGTTTTTAAGGTGCTGGAGAGCCATTCTAATCTCGCTCAGACTGACGTCCGGGATATCAACGGAATAATGTCGGATAAGACTCGCTCTTGGATCGTTACTCACACTTGCGTGCGGCTCCAACGATGACGTGTACAGCTGCCCATAGAACCTCTCAATCTCACTCAAAATCTCAGGTGCCCCGGAAACGATGCTGCCACATTCTGTCTTCAGCTTTGACAGTTGGCGCTTTCTGGCAGACAGATCTCTGGCAAAGACTTTGGAGCCTTGGTTCCGCTCGATCGCTTCTTCAATACGAGCTGTATTGAAGTTGCGTAAGTCCCGCCGCATGCATTTGGAGATCTGTCTGTTCAGTTGCCTGTATGCTGTTAAATCTGTTGAAGAATGTAGCTTCATCTCCCGTCTAACAGCCATGAGATTAAGAGTGTGATCGGAGAGTTTTTGTGTTCTTCTACGGCGGGTCTTGCAGAACTTAGCTCCGACCGCATGGACAGTTTCCACGAGCTTGTCATTCAAATCGTCCACTTCATTGCAGTCTTCTAGGCACTGAAAACGGTTTTGTAACTCGAGCTGAAAGGTTTCGGGACTTTGGATTAGAGCACGAGGGGGACGGAGCGTTGACTTCATTAGACGAGACCTCTCCAACTTAACGTTTAGGTTCAGTGTGCCTCTAACCATTCGGTGATCGCTGCCGGTTTTCACCCTCGCGATCACTGAGACATCACTGATCAGTTGTCGTCTGGTCGTCATAATGAAGTCAATATCATTTTTTGTCGAACCGTCGGGGCTCGACCAGGTCCACTTTCTGTGGGGCCGCTTCTGGAAGAAAGAGTTCATCATAAAGAGTCCCTCTTTCTCCATAAAGTCAGCCAACTGCTGGCCCCTTGGGTTCCGTTGCCCTATTCCAAATTTCCCTACTTTCAGCTCACCGTTCTCTCTTGTGCCTAGTTTTGCATTGAAGTCTCCCATTAACACCGTATATTGGGTTTTGGAGGAATGCATGGCTCTAGAGATATCCTCATACATTTCCTCCACCTCCTGATCGGGATGTGCCGAGGTTGGTGCGTAAACCTGTATGACCTTCAGCGAATACCGTTTGGTGATTCTGAGTATAAGGTACGCAACCCTCGTCGACACACTCTCAATCTTTACAACGTTGTTAACGAGAGACTTGTGGACGATAAATCCGACACCTCCTTGGGACAGATGGTCGCCCTCCCGGTAATAGAGCAAGTTGCCGGATTCGAGGATTACCGTGTCCTCCCCCTCTCTTCGGACTTCGGATAATCCTATAATATGCCAGCGTAACTTGTCTATCTCTTCTTCCAGCTCCACAATCTTCTCGTCAGTCCTCAGGGTGCGTGCGTTGTATGTTGCCAGGTCGAGTCGTCGTAGGTGGCAACCGAACCTCCACCGGAGATTCTTAGCACCCCCTGCCCCGCCGTTACCATGGTCGCCACCGTAGCCAGGAATAGCGGGGCCGCCGGGGACTGGGGGCCGTTTATTATTGTCATTGCTCATGGGGGGTATATTGCCATAGTTGCCACGCTTGGCGAGCGGGTTGGCAACCGCAGTTTTTTTATTGTTATTTTGGCTATTATCAGGAAGATGCTGCTGCCCATCTCCTGCCTGTTTCCCTTTGTCGCCTTTTACGACACCCACGGGAAGATATGGGGTAGTGGATATTCTTAACCGCCACTACACGGCAATTTACTATTGAATATTTGGTTTTCGTGTAGACCGCCGAGAATTTGGTTATTCTAATTTGATTGCGTATATAAGTGCATTTGAAAATATTAATTTGCTCGTGTGGCATTTGATATAGTTCGGAGACATTTTCCGTTGTCTGATAAACGCTGAACTTTGTGACTCTAGAGAAGGTCGCGTTCGGTTCTCGAAATAATTTGTTGCTGAGTGAACGGAAGTGAACTTTGACCCACCGTTCATCAGTCGTGCCGCGTGTTACGTTTTTGATTATAATTAACGGGATTAAGTTGAGTTTTGAAGTTAGTTAAATGTACAATAAAGTTGATAGACTGACATAGTGAATTCAAGAAAAAAATTGTCCATTGGTGACGCCGCTGGAGATTACCACACCGTTGGGCGGTGCCGGAGTCAGGGTTGCTGCCGACTAAAAGTGTTAAGTCAGGCCCCACATTTTAACACACTAACAAACACCACTTACATGCATTACACCTATCGCCTGATCGAGCCTTGTGACCAGTCTCCGCTTCTGAACCAGGTAAGTCGTATTAAATTTCCTAGCCTTATCTCAATCGTGTAGGTCAATAATCCATAGGCCATCGGGCCCGAACTCTCTGGTTGCTCGTCGAGTGTATTACTGATGGGCCCTAATACAGTCGACTTCTCTCCGGTTAACTGAGAGCCGTAGCACCTACTTGATCATAATATTGTCACGTTGATGCCATAGATATATCTTTTCTAGTATACGGCATTATTACAAAAATTAGGTTATATTTAGTCACAGTTTAAGTTCCAGTCTGTTTTAATAAAGAAGGCCCATGGAAAATGAATCAATCAAAATTTAAAGTATATAATTTGACAGTAAATGTCTAAATTTGCGCCGTGAATAAGGGACTACATTCATGTCAAAGTCTCTTCTTTAAACCGAGTATCGACTAACAATAAGCCATGTTAAAACCTATAATTATTTTCTCTTTTGAAAACCTGCAGTTTATTAGTTAATGTTTCGTAAGTGATAACGGCCCGAAAAATATATGGCGCCAGTTTCTCATTTAATTTCTCATTATTTGATCTTTTTTAAAAAACGTTACCCCCACACTAGGATTTTCTCCTGTGTTGTGGAGGCAGTTTATAAACATAAATTGCACGAGGACAAACATCCAGATCTGGAACAATTATTTGTAGGCCATACAAATACTTGTTCCGTGCGGGATTTGAACCCGCGGCCCCCAGCGCAACAAGTCATTGCTAAGCCACTATTCTACGGAGCCGTATTTTGATTATATTGAAAATATGTACCCTTCAAAAAAAAAACTTTACGAATCCTAACGAGTTTATTTATATTTTTTTTAATTTGCAACGCTTTTTGCGCTATAAAGCACCTATGGTCACGAGGGAAACTGGAGTGTTTGGCGTCAGTAGTTAACAAAGGCTACTTTCAATTTTCAAAATATAATTTTTCGTCCGATCTATGCACAACAAATATATAGCGCATTTCTTGATAACTTTTTACAGAGTTTAAAATGCAAGGAACTTTTATATTCGATTCGTTGAGTGTTTTTTGTATGTTAACTAATTTACCGGATACGGTTAAACTGGTTTTATTGACTATGATTTTATTAAATATTATATACTTCTTCATTTACAATTATACGTTATATTTCAAGGATGATCTAATATAAAGTTTAAGGATCAATTTTTACCCTAAGTGTTGTACCTCTTAGGACGGCATTGTGGTTTCTAACTTGAAATACTGATATTCCTTAGAACACTCAAAGTAGTAAAATCTTAACATTTCAATAAAAAGTAATCATAGCGTAGAAAATAATTTCCACTCCAAAAACTGTACTTCATACCGCAGAGATTTCTAGAAAATGTCTAAAGAATCATAATATTATTAATGAATGTAAAAAAATTTGTTATTTAAAATAAATGTTTTTTTTTATCTGGCAACACAACGGTGGCGACGGTATTTTTGAACGAGTAGCGGTATCGTTACCCGACGGGCGGTATGTATTGCAATGAAAGGGGTAACCGTTTTATTAAATTTGGTTTTATTTTTCTTGGGATATTTTTCATATATTCTCTGAAAAAGATTATATGATTAGTATTATATCACGGTACCTAAAAGCACCCTCTCAGATCGGATAGCTTGTTTCGATAGGCTGTTGGTTTCTCTTGCGGTGCTACCACACGTAAATGCTTTGTGCTAATCTAAATGGCTTAAGTAGTGTCGTCTGAAATTACCAAACATAAAAGATATTAACTAGGTACGAAGAAAAATCCACGCTATAGCTGTATTAGTAACTTATTTTTATGATAACAAAGTATTCCATCTTACTTCTTAGGAGTCAGGAATGATAACTCATCAGTATTTTGAATTTAGGCAGCTCCATAGCGCAGTGGCTTAGCATTTAGATGCAGCGCTGAGGACAGCGGGTTTGAATCTTGCACGAAACAAATATTTTTATGACCTACAAATAATTTTTCTGGGTCTGGATATTTGTCCTTGTGCAATTTATGTATGTAAACTGCCTCCATGATACGAAAGAAAATACGAGTGTAACCCTTTTTAAAAACTAAAAATAGCTTAATCGAACACATAATATGTTGATTCTGTAGGCAACTGTGACAGACGTGTGCTGTTTTACCATCGCAAATAACTGTTTAATTTTTCACACCAATAATTATTTAAACACAAGTTACCTATTCATGATTGGCTTATAGAATTGCACTCCTTACGTACAATAAAAGTGTTACTACAAATTTAGACTTGCTCAGGGTTAGAGTAACTTTTTAATGGTAAAGGAATTTTCAGAATCGGCATTAGTTCACGTGAATAAAGTTGCAAGTGGGTCATCTAGTTCATTAATAAAGTCATGTTTAATTTTTTTTATTAGTAATGTCATTGCGGTACTAATTAATTATTTTCAGTTTTTGGAACTCAGTAGTAACGTTTTATTAAAGAGTTATTTTTTTTTCCTTTTAGTGTTATAAGGAATATCACCAGGTCAAGGTTACAACTAGGATGCCATCCTAATAGTTAGAACACTTAGAGTTAAAGCCGTTTCTTAAAATGTATATTGAAAAGTGTATATAAAATGTAAAGGTGATCCACCTTTGAATTTCAAAGAATTCGATATATAAAGAATCTGAATCCAATATAAATAGGTCATCTGTCTAATAAAACATACCGGCCAAGTGCGAGTTGGACTCGTGCATGAAGGGTTCCGTGCCATCGTAGAACACGTTTCTGGTAGAGGAGCCCCCTTTACTTTTTAATTTTTTTTGGTGTTATAGCGGCAAAAAAATACACATTCTGTGAAAATTTCAACTGTCTACCTATTACGGATCATGAGATACAGCCCACTGACAGACGGACGGACGGACAGCGGAGGCCTAGTAATAGGGTCCAGTCGGGGAAAGTTATTATTTTCATTTACATTTTTAAATTTTGAAAATAGAATAGAAGAGGTTTCAATCTGCATAGTGTATATAAACTTTTTATGAAAACTAAAAAAAAATAAACTATAAAGTCGTAAATAATTTAGAATTAAGGTATCCCTAGACTCTGTTGATGTGTGTATAATGATAATTAACTAAAGTACGGAGTTGACTAAAATATCCTTCTTGTCATAAACCACCAGAACATCTCGTATGTGCCGCAAGCTGTCATCACAGTAGGATTTATGATAATATCTTACACATGCAGACACAAAACACTCTTGTTAAGTTAAGGATTAAGTAATATAATGTGCAGTTTCAAATATGAAGCAGAGTTAGGTAAATGAAAAAGATGGAAATATCTTGTTCAAAAATATGCTTAGCATTATACAGGTTGTAGAGCCATGAATTTCTTATGTAAGACCTAGCCACATATAATAAATATTATATTAAAATAAATCACGTCGTTAAACATGAAAATGATCGTCCCAGTGTGAAATATTCAGCGGTTAAATGCTTTTATTCGTGTGGATAATTGTTTGGGCTCAATGGTAATCACCATTTTCCGGACTAGAGAAGATTAATGTTAAGTCAAGATGATCCAATGAAATAGCTATAAGGAGATATTAAAATGTCTAAACTGAGAAACTATATTGATAAAAACTAAAATGTTATATATATAGTTGTATGTTATAGAAGTTTTGCATAAATCTTGGACAATAATTCTGAGAAATTTTTCTGATCTAGAACACTTTGAAGAAAAAGGCATTGAAAGAAGATATGGGTCGATTGCAGAAGAAAAAAGCTAAACATTAAGATCAAGTTAAATTAGTTAAAAGTTATTTCTACGAATCCAATCTTCCGTCCTTCATTAATCTACATCTATTTGAATTGAGAAATGAGCTGCCTACTTTAGGAAATATGCAGTCAAAAACTTTGAGATAACCCTTTAAAATTTTGTATTGGTTCACAGTAATCATTGTGGGATTTTTACTATGATTACTGTGAACCAACCTACTGCAAAGAAATATTTAGACCAGGTGCAACAAATAGGATTTTTATGGAAATCCACATCATGTTTGCCAGTATATAAAACCACGCCTGTGTTTCTAATTGCTATTTTCGGTCATAACATCCCCATCAATATCATTTTGCGCGTGGTCGCTCTCTTACAAGAACAATAATTTAGCATTTCTATTAATTTTAAAGACAAAATTCGCGCAAGATACATACACACAATCGATAATAAATTTTTTGTGTAGAACATTCCCTTGTCATTGCGAGTGTATCTGACCCTTCTTAATGGCTCATCGATTACAGTAAAGACAGTAAACTGGGTGCCATTGTTACCCGAATGGTTGCAGTACAAAAATACATCTGGTGCCTATACCAGTTTATGATAACAGGTATAATATATCATCCATTCAACAATGAAATCTGTAGCAAAGACGTGTAAATGATGGATCCGAATATTGTGTTTTCTATTACACATTCAATGGAAAAAGTATTATTAAACGAGAAAAAAAGTTGATGACATAAAATTTCTGAGATCACTTTCTAATATTCTTTTAAAGCCTACAAAGAATAAAGCATTGTGTTTTCTTTTGTAATTTACACATTACTTCAAGTTTATAAACAGATTTGAAATTAAGAACCGTATTTATATTAAAATTAACGTAAGCATTTTGTTTTACTATATTTTCATAACAAGAATAAAAAGCACGTTTACAGTTCACTTAACAGTAAATAGCTTTCATAGCTTACGAATACTTGTGACCAATTGCAAATAAATAGGGCTACAGGTGTGCAGTTCGCACACTAGAACTAAAATGTAATGCCTCACAGATTATCAAGATCCAGTTCAGTTAACAGCTTCAGTTTGTTGTGCCGAAAGATGTCGCAATGATTGCATATATGTATGTATATATCTCGCCTTCAATAGATGGCTTTATGGTATAAATATATGGCTTAATAGATAGCTTTATGCCATTTCGTATATGTAATAGTACAATGTCCTCCATACCGAATTTTGATCGCGGCGGCCATTGTGAATGGAGACAAGCGTAGAACAGAATTATACCACACATATATGTTTGTGCACACATTCGTACATCTTCTATTTCCTGACTTTCATAGTCCGATGGGGTGGCAAACCGACATACTCGGAGAGAAGTCAGGCCGCCAACGGGCTTACTGCTCTCCGTGACACGGAGGTAAAAGACAACTTTTCCACTTCCAGATGCTACTAAGATTTTCTTAATAGAAAATCCCAATAACTCATTTTGGTTTTACCAGGGGTTCGAACCTGGGACGCTATGATTAGCAGGCACTTGCGACAACTAAAACAACGAGGCAGATGTAAAATACCCAGGTAACCATTAAATGTGGAATACAATTGCTGTGGCGTGGCCATTACGACAAATCTGTCCTACAATGACGGGAGAGGTACTTGCCCAGCCGCGGACTATCACAAACTGATTAATAAGTAACAAAGTCTTAAAACTAAAAGTTGGCCGTGTAGTGTCGATGTAAGATCATCCATAACATCATAATTCGCGTCCTTAATTGTTTTATCATACCTATAACTGTAATCATCTTGTGTTTTTATATTTTTTTTCTTTTTACTTATTGTCTATTTTATGTATACCTTTCCCTATTCGCAATTTATTGCAAACAACAGTTCTTCGTACAAAAATCTGAAATAAATCGCTTCCAAAGCGATAAGACCGCCTATTGCACCTTCTTTTTGATTAATTAAGAATATACATTATCCTATAACGTCCCATGGGGGTCGTGAGAGGCGACAGAGGGAAACAAACCAGCAGATGGGCGGCAGCTTCTTCCTTATAACAGCTAAAATATTTACAAACTACGGTTACAAGGCCGTCTGCCAAGCGCTATGGCTTATGGCAAATATCTCCCCCATAGTTTGCCTCATGGGGAAGATATTTATATAAGATATAGATATAGATGTTCAGCAGTGGACTTTTAATTTTCTGAACTATATACAAAGTTTTAGATGATTATTGCCCGTGCACATAATATGTTTGAATAGTATGTGCATAGTGCTATATTATAAACTATAACTTTTAGACAGTGAGATGTCTATATAATTGGAAGTAAAGACTAGAAATGAGCCTGGGAGGTGACTTGAACTTTAAGCCTGGTCAGTTTGAATAGCCTATCATGTAGAGTATGTCATGGGGGTCATGGTTGAATAGGGGCAAAAAGTTCTCATTACACTCCCAGGGGTCGAAATGGCCAAAAACCAAAAAAATCAAAAATTATTATTTCGGCTATAACACTGCCTCCTTCGGAGGTTCTTACACAGTCTTTACTTTCCACATTCCACTAGTTAATGACTAAACGACCATACGTACCATAAGGGAAGTTCTATCATAAATATACGAGGTCCTTTTTATTAACTTTTCTCTAGGTGAATCGATTTTGTTGATTCTGTGCGCACTGTGTCCCATTTTCACATTACATATAGCAAGAGAACGACTAATTTTCAGGAATTGAATTCTTAAATTAATTATTTTAATTATTTGTATAAAGCTCCGTCAGATTTCTTAGGTTAGTCACGTCGCATAGCCTTTACAGAGCTATCTGCCAACGATAGTGCCATTATTTCTGCTGCGGTTTTTCTAAGTATCCCGTCTGCTGGAATGAAGGACTCCCGTCTGCTGGAAGAAAAGCGGACTAGGTATTTCAAAATGTTACTTTTGTTAAAACAGACAATTAAGGCCGAGTAAGCCGCATGAGTACAACAACAATGGCTTGGTCTGATGTATTTTTCTAATCGTTGTCTGTATCACCGAAAATGGAGAAAATGCATGGGAGTAATAATCTAGTAGATTTTGAAAGCATCATAACTTAACATAACAAAACACGATAGCTGCCGAAAAAATAGACGTATGGAAACCGTTTTTTTTTTATTAGCATCATAAGTACATACTGTCCTCTCGGATCATGCGGACAGTTATCTAATGCCCTCACCACCAGTGAAAGTCACCTTGAAGGGTTTGAGGAATCGTCATATTTTTATCAAGTCATGACCTCATGATTGAAAATATTTGTATATAAAGTAAAGACACGCTGAAAGCAACTACCCGACAGGCTCCGCGAGTTGATTTATTTTACACCTTTTATAAATGTTGCAATTTATCAGATTCAATATTGAACCGGAAAAATTTGTAATACTTATGCGCTTTTATCAAAATTTATTTTGAAACCAAGCTACGTTAACAGTTTAAATGTAATAATATTATTTTCTTTACGCTCATAGTAATTTCGATATACGAGATATCAGTCATCTAGGTATACGGTGAACATGTAACTAGATGTCCTGAGTAACTTTGTTACGGATTTCATTGTTTTGGTTATTTATACGATTATAAAAAAAAACCAAAGGTAAATTCGAATAAAGTTTGGAAAATCCAAAAGTGCACGCCTCATAAGCGTTTCATTTAATTTAGGTGAAAAAAATTGTATTCCTGACTTATAAAATATATTATTTAGGTGTTTTAAATTAAGCGCTCTATAATTTAACAGGTAAAATCACCTACAGGGAAAAAATAACAATTTTCAACAAAATAAATCAATTACACAAAGTATAAAATCGATATAGGCTGTATGGTTCTTTTGTAGTTTGTTTTGGAAAGGCTAAAAAAATACGATAGTGCGTGTAAGTTTTTAATAGTAATAAACTTGAAAATCACTTTATTTAGAAGACGCGTAATGGGCTATTGAAATGAAATAAAGAACAAGTTGATGTACTTCATTATTCAAAGAGGAAGCCACTAGAGGCGTATCAGGTACTTTGGCAGCGTTCGTGGCATCTCGTTTCGGAGATAGAGCGTTGTTTACGGCTGCTGTTGTAGTTTGGGCTATTTCGTAACTTCGGCTTTAATACACTGGTAATGTTATTTTTAAAGTGATAACTTTTTTTTATATTTTTATAAATTAATACTGTACTCTACTTGATATTTAAGACCATTTCTCTAATTTCTCCGTGCAAAAGTATTAACTGTTTTATGCCTTTGTCAAAAAACTTATGATATCTTGTGAATTTTTTGTAGTGACCTAAATTTTTGTAGTTTTCTATAATTTTTCATTTTATATATTGTAATTTTTACTAATTTCATTAATACTAGTTCTTGGCGAGCGGGTTGGCAACCGCAGTTTTTTTATTGTTATTTTGCTGTTATCAGAAAGATGCTGCTGTCCGTCTTCTGCCTCAGCTTTCCTCTGTCGCCTCTTACGACACCCACGGGAAGATATGGGGTAGTGGGTATTCTTAGTAGGGTAATATTGGGGCTGCTGCATCACTCACGTCCGTTCGCGATGCAGTTCGCCCCAATATTACACTAAGCAGCTCTACATTTCCATTTTTTTAACTAAGCAAATATCTTCTCAATTCTGTATCACTTTTAACTCACAGCGATTTTCAATTATTTAAATTTTTTTTAACTAAGCAGATGTCTTCTCAATTCTGTGTTACTCTTTTTAACTCACAGCGATTTACCATACTCTTTCAAACATTTATTTATATAATCTAACCCTTTCACGGCGTTCACATAAAAACATTGAGGATAATGTAATGTGTGTTGCATCCACGGATCATCGTAAATCTCCCAATCTCTAATAACTCCTCCACAGGAAAAACAAGCAGCGGTATCATTTATGCTATCGCCAAAATAAAAGAATACCGCATCAGCCATTTCTTTCACCACTGCTTCTCTTAAATCACTCGTTGCCGAATAATGACTAAATGAAAATAAGCGTGTTTTATATGGATCATATAAACTATATCGGGGTCTGTATTCGTTTTGAGATATGTCCCTCATGCTTTGTGAAGGTTTGATCTTGCTGGTTGCAAGAGTATAATGAAGCTGCAAAGCTGCGCTGATTCTTTATAAACATTTTTAAAAAGTTGCTGGTGGAGAGTTTTTTTATGAAATAAAATAAAGAATATTTCAAATGTTATTATCAGAGCACCATTTATCTAAACAAAAAACATTTTTCAAAGCACATACTAAGTCAGGATTAATACAACTATACAAATCTTTGCAGTCTTTATATCGATCATACAGGTTTAACAAACTAGGACATCCTTTATCTTCTAAATTAATTATATTATCATTTTGTAAAATGGATTTTAAACATAAAACTTTTTCTAAACCTTTGACGTATATACATTTATCCTTTATATTATCTGCAAAAAAATTCTGATAATTTAAATAAGGTGTTACTCCCTCACACCAATATATCTTTCTATTACGTTGAATCCAATTTACATGTTTCTTTTCTTTTACAGTAAATTTGTAAAAAGGAAATGGTGGTTTAATTAAAATTCGTTGTATTTTATTGTTACACAATATTGAAATTTCTTTCACTATGAATTCATTTCTTTCTGTTTTGAAACCTTGGACATCTACGATAGCAGTCATGTCAACTTGCGCACTATGTTACTTAAAGGCTTATATTCCACAAGTTGATGGTTAATGATTAAACAATATCCAGTTGTCTTCTCTGGTATTGCCGTTGTACATTTAATCTCCAAACGAACATCTACGGGTCCCGTTTTTAGACTGTCGTTTTGTCTTGAACAATCTGTCACAAATAGCGGAGCCTTCTCCTTAAAGCTACTTAAATCAAGCAATGGGTTGTAGTGTTATGCTTACATACTTACATATCATTTTACACTATTTTAAATTCATTTTTCCATTCTGTTTTGATTTTCTGCATTCACCTCAAAACTGGATATTTTGTATCACCTTTATTTTCATAGGATCCTGTAACGTTTTTAAACCATAAGAACACAATAACAAATCATTTTCACTTCGTATTTTTCACGCTATCAGCATTTTTTAATTTGGTGTCGATGGAGTCTACCTTTTTCGATCTTTTATTTAGTTCTCCGTAACTCTGCAATTTCGGGCTTTGTGCGCGCTGGTGCGCTACCTTTTTCCCTATAGCAATAATATCTCATTTTTCACTTAAATCTTGCCGTTTCTCTATTACGAGCCTAAAACCAAAATTTGACATGTTTTGACATCGTTGTTTATCTGGTTGTCATGGCAATTTTTATTCAAATTCGCTACCGGTTTGCTGTTTCTACTTCGATAATTCCACATAAATACTCTTTCCTCTTAGCCATTTACAAAAAATTTGCTTTTAATTTAAATAATTTTCCGTTCTCTCTATAAAAGCCGAACAATCGGTCAAGAATCTCAGTCTCGCTTCGGTTCTTAAACTCAAAGCATCTCCTAAAGGCCTTATCCCGGGGCCGCTCTGCCCCGGGATCCTGCAAGCCTCTGTCCTGCCTGAAGTCGCCAGATCCTACAAGCTTCTGTCCTGCCTGAAGTCGCCGGATCCTGCAGGCCTCTGACCTGCCTGAAGTTGCTGGGATCCTGCAAGCCTCTGTCTTGCCTGAAGTCGCCGGATCTTGCAAACCTCTGCTTTCACCTGAAGTCATCGCCTAGACACGCCCACGCCTTCACCTACGCTGTGCGTGCTTGCTCCAGGCGCTACGAGTGCTTATTCCAGGCGCTGTGGGCCTACCACCAGCACAGCCTGTGTATAATCTGTGGGCAGCGAATACCACCACCAAAAGCGGTGTACCACTTGAATTTTCGGCCTCAGCTTCAATACTCATCATTTTTATTTTTTTTTTTAGAAATAATTGTAAATCACGTCACCCATCTTCACCCTCATACATCATTTTTTTTATATAAATCTGTAAACATCTTTTTTTTATGTTTTAAATAGATTATTTGTTTTGCCCTATTTTTGTTGTTTTGTTGTTGCTAGGTTAGGTTCTTTTTTTGTTTTTAACTGTCGCTTCACGACAGGGTCTGCGGGACAGTTGTAGTAAGACTGGCGAAATTTCACATTCATTTCGTATAATATATTAAATTTGTTTTCGGAAAACTTTAAACATAAGGGCTCGTATGGGTAATATTGTGAATTCAAAAACAATATCACATTTCTCACTCCACAGTGATCAAATACTGAACAGTCTTTCATTTTTTGATTTTTACTGTTTGTTTGTAAACAAAAAATTACATATCGAGGTTTCTCTAATTGTGACGCAGTCTTAATAGACCAGGAATGCTTAGTTGCTGTAGGAAGTAAAGAGTATTCATATAAATCCCAATTTCTAAATGCCATCTGTATAGGTTTATCTCTTTCTAAATGTTTAAGAAGTTTCAGTCGTTCAAGATCTGATACTTTCACATGTGGCACTCGCCATTGTATTCTTTGTATGTTCATTTGAAAATGTGCAACATCTTCAGTTCCTATAATACTATTTATGTTAGAATTACTTCTATTCAGTATAAGTTCATGTTTACAATTTATTACAATTTTAGCATAATCTTCTGCAAACCCTAAAATCTTATTTAAAGCTCCAGTAGCACTAAAATCACCGTTTTCACTTTTAAATCCATCCATATCCCAACCCCACAAAGCTGCTACTTTATTTTATGCTTCATTCATTGAAATGTATGATTTAATTGTTGACGTTACACCAGCATTTTAATACGATCTATTTCGATTCCATTTATCTCATACCTTATGTCTTGAAACAAGAACATAATAGGATTATTACTGAACGTAACAGGTTTTTTTAATCTGGTTTCCATCTTTGCTGAAGAGCTTTGCACGAACTTCGATGTAAATTGAACTGGCTGATGGTAATACATATATGTCTTGCTGATGTATGGGAATTCTTATTTCATCGTTTTCTCTAAAGCTATTATTATATGGATTATAAGAATGGACTTCATAACTTTCAATAGAAGTATCGAAGTTTGGTAAGTCATTAATCTGTAGAATATTCATACTTTAAATCCTAAGGACTTTAGAAAATCTTTATTATTTTTACTCAAGGTCTTAAATTTTTTCTCACGTCTTCGCACCTTAGTGAGTGTAGAAGTAATAGGGCGCTTTAAGTAGACTGTAGGGTTTTTATAGTGCAATATTATTTTACTTTCCTCCAATGGAGGCGAATTTCAATATATTGTTCTTTGAAATTAATTATGTAGCCAAATTGATCTAAAACTTTAATAGTTATAGATGTAATTTTTTTTATTCACTTGGAAGTAAATAACGTTCTGAGGTATTTCTATGTATTGATTATCTGCAGCAGTTTTAGATACAAATTCGTGAATAATATGAGTAGGTAACCCGTTGCAATATGAGCCGTATATGAGATCACATGCTATCAACATAAGAATATTTTTTTGTTGAGTTTATTACTGAAAAATATAGTAAACCGCACTCGTATTGACCTGATAAACTTAGAGGCGTTTGAAAGTAGGAATCCAATTCTAATTAATTTCCTGAGATAGTAACTGTTATAGACATGCTTGTATATTGAGCAATTTATGAAGTTCTTGTTTATTTTATGTCTTGATTGCGCCAAAAATTCTCCAAAAAAATCAAACAAAGATGTCCACAATTAAAATGATGATCACGCTGTATGTTATCATAATTATAGTAGACTTTAGGACCTAAATATTTTATCAATTCCATTGGAGGTTTAAGATTTCCATAACTGTCGAAATATTCAACATAATTATTAAATTTTACATAGGCTACCCAATGAGATCCCGGATTTGAGGAAATATCTAAACTTATAACTCCACATTCTTTTTTAAAAGGGTGTGTTGGGAGCTCATCTCTCATAAAGACACCTCGAAAATAGGGAATATTTTTTCCATACTTTAAAATGTCAATGTTAGTTAACGCGCGTTTGGGTAGCCTATATTCTAGTATTTTATTTCTTTAGATACAAAAATGCTAAATCCATTTTTATGAGGCTTAAACTGTAACCAATTTCTGATACAAAGAGCTTCCATTTTTTCATTGTGCCTCTTCAATTCAGCAAATTGTTTTTTAGCCATTTTGATTTCTTTTATAGTTTGCCGTGTAGTGGCGGTTAAGAATATCCACTACCCCATATCTTCCCGTGGGTGTCGTAAAAGGCGACAAAGGAAAACAGGCAGGAGAAGGGCAGCAGCATCTTCCTGGTAACGGCAAAAATACAATAAAAAACTACAGTTGCGAACCCGCTCACCAAGCGTGGCAACTATGGCAATATAGATGAAAGTTACGAAGAGATGGCCCCCAGTCCCCGGCGGCCCCGCTATTCCTGGCTACGGTGGCGACCATGGTAACGGCGGGGCAGGGGGTGCTAAGAATCTCCGGTGGAGGTTTGGTTGCCACCTACGACGACTCGACCTGGCAACATACAACGCACGCACCCTGAGGACTGACGAGAAGATTGTGGAGCTGGAAGAAGAGATAGACAAGTTACGCTGGCATATTATAGGATTATCCGAAGTCCGAAGAGAGGGGGAGGACACGGTAATCCTCGAATCCGGCAACTTGCTCTATTACCGGGAGGGCGACCATCTGTACCAAGGAGGTGTCGGATTTATCGTCCACAAGTCTCTCGATAACAACGTTGTAAAGATTGAGAGTGTGTCGACGAGGGTTGCGTACCTTATACTCAGAATCACCAAACGGTATTCGCTGAAGGTCATACAGGTTTACGCACCAACCTCGGCACACCCCGACCAGGAGGTGGAGGAAATGTTATGAGGATATCTCTAGAGCCATGCATTCCTCCAAAACCCAATATACGGTGTTAATAAATCTGGCATAATTATGTCATTGAATCTGGATTTACTCTATAACTTGCAATCCTATTCTTGTGAAAGTAGTAGCTATTAACTGAACATTTTCAAAGTCAGTTCTAAGTAAACAATTAATTTTATGTATATTACTCTTCTTATGTGATGAATGATTTTTTTTTATAGAATAGGGGGCAAACGAGCATGCGGCTCACCGGATGGTAAGTGACTACGGCCGCCCATGAACAACCGCAACACCAGGGGAATTGCAGATGCGTTGCCGGCCTTTTAGTAAGGTGTAAGCTCTTTTCTTGAAGGTTCCTAAGTCGTATCGGTTCGGAAAATTCGCTGGTGGTAATTGATTCCACAAAGAAGTTGTGCGAGGAAGAAAACTTCTTCTAAATCGCACAGTGGTGGACCGCCAATCATCCAGATGGTATGGATGGTAACGCTAGTTTTGTCGCGACGTGCGATGGTGAAATTGAGCGGCTGGAATTAGTCCGAACAATTCCTCAGAGCACTCCCCGTGATAGATGCGATAAAATACGCAAAGAGATGCAACATCTCTACGCAGTGCCAGTGTATCGAGCCGATCGGAAAGAACTCGGTCGTCGACGATTCGAATCGCTCTGCGCTGGATGCGGTCAAGTGGAAGGAGCTGGCACTGGGGTGCCCCGGCCCAGAGATGAGAACAGTATTCCATGTGGGGCCGAACTTGCGCTTTGTAAAGTTGCAAGCGATGTGCCGGCATGAAATACTGTCTCGCTCTGCTGAGCACGCCAAGCTTTTTAGAGGCCAATTTGGCCTTCCCTTCCAAGTGACCACGAAACTGCACGCTATTCGATATGTCGACGCCAAGGATTCCGATACTGGCTTAGGCAGCAAGGGGAGTGCCTTGAAACTGAGGAGATACGACAAATGGGTTCTTTTTAGCGGTAAATCAAATAAAATCCTAAATATATATATATATATATATG
Organism: Parnassius mnemosyne; assembly: GCA_963668995.1. Lineage (NCBI taxonomy): Eukaryota > Metazoa > Arthropoda > Insecta > Lepidoptera > Papilionidae > Parnassius > Parnassius mnemosyne. The sequence continues at coordinate 40,489,684 of CAVLGL010000104.1, read as the reverse complement.
GGATTACAAAGTTATTTATGCAGTTGGTGTATCTCGAAAACTGGACCGAAATTTCAAAATATTTTAATTTTTCCTTTATTTATATATTAAACAATAATTTTATTCCAAATTTGAAGTTTCTATGTCTACTAGAAGTGCCTTAGAGTTTTGATGATCGGTCAGTCAGTGAGTGACAAAATCAAGAAATTTTGACTAGTTATAATTCTTAAACTAATGGTCCAAATTGAATAAAATTTGAAATATACTTAAGTTATAGGGTTTCGAAAATGGCCTAAACTGCTTCGAGAAAAGGATGGTACGGCCGTGCTGCTTTTTTGCTCGAGTTGGCGGGGGCACTGCTGTGCCCCCAGATATTCAGTATTACAAGCCTGAGTATTTCAATATTTTTTATATTCGTCATGTTGCGTAATGTGTGTTCTGAGCGCAAGTGACACAGCTCTACCGTTCGAAAGTCGAAGCTAGACTGAGCGGAGGTGTCGCGCGGGCGGCCGGGAACAAATTTCAAGACGCCGATAGCTACTATGTGGTAGAGCCATGCTGCAGCTATAGTAGTAGTATAGTTGTAGCACAAATGGGTGGGCTCGACCGGAGAAGGACCGCGCTCTCACAGAATACCAGCGTAAAATAGCAGCTTAAAACTGCTGTGTTACGTATGGTGAGTGTAGAGAACCGGAGGCCCTTTTTACTGCAAAAGAGGCATTTCATCTTAGTCCTCACGGGTGACAACGCATCTGCACTTTGATTTGCAAACGAGGATACATATAGATGTTTATGGGCCACAGCAACCACTTACCATCAGGTGGACTGCATGCTCGTCTGTCACCCTATCCTATAAAAAAACTTAGGTAATTTCTTCCTACGAACTGATTTTTAGTTAGTTCAGTTAGTATGCAACGTTTCTTGATGTAATTAAACGTATTTTTGAACACCAGCGGTTTATTATTTGGTTTTGAGGTAACTTTGGCATTTTTCTATTGAGAAAATTTTATAGAATCGTGTTTTCGTCAAACTTGGTACTTAATATTAATCCTCAACTTTACCATAATAAATTTGTTTCAAAATTAATACTGCAGTATTTTCGACATAACGTAGAATCGTGCTAAGCCATTTACAATAGTATAGTCCCTTTATAGGTTTCCGTACCTCAATAGGAAAAAACGGAACCCTTATAGGATCACTTTGTTGTCCTTCTATCTGTCTGTCTGTCAAGACGCTTTTTCTCAGGAACGCGTGGAGGTATCAAGCTGAAATTCATAGCAAATACTCAGCAGTCTACTGTCCCTTGTAGCTGTGAAAAAATCAAGCTTCTAAGCCAACGCAATCAAAAGATACAGCCGTTTATGCCGCAAATTTTCGACATTCGCAAGGGAATCAAAACGTACAGGGTATTTCCCGTGAACTCAGAATCTTAAAATTTGGTACGAAGCAACGTATTATAGCACAGATAAAGTTAAAATTGCGAAAAGCATAAAATTTTAGTTACATCATATATTAAAAATATTTTTAATAATTATAAACTTATATACCTACGGATTTGTTCGGAACCCTCGGTGCACGAGTCTGACTCGCACTTGGCCGGTTTTTGTTCATAGCAGAGGAGGCTTAACGACATGATTACCTTTATTATGATTACGAGTGTTATATTTCATGTATATTTTTTACCTACTAGACTACCGTTAATGATTTGCACCATGTTAAATATTATAACGTAAATTTGAATATAAAATTAGATTGAATTAAAATTTCAGATTGGATTATGTCAAATATAAAATAAATACAACATAAAAATTCACTAAAAAGAGTGTGGTTGTCATATACAACTTTATTATAATACTGTTGTTCTACATCTGTTCCCCGCGACTCCGCCTGCGTGTTATTTGGGGTTTTAATTTTTTTGAGAGGAACCCTAATACTTTTTCTAAAATAAAAGCAGCCTAAGTTACTCCTTGTAACATCAGTTATCTGCCAGTGAAAATCCCGTCAAAATCGGTCCAGCCGTTTCGGAGATTAGCCGGAACAAATAGACAGACAGACAGACAGACAAAAACTTTAAAAATTGTATTTTTGTTATTAGTACCGTTTATACTCTTATATTCATTTAGTAAAAAGACTCGACCTGGCAACTCATAACGCACGTACCCTGAGGACTGACAAAAAAATCCTGGAGCTGGAAGAAGAGATAGACAAGTTGCGCTGGAATATCATAGGATTATCCGAGGTACGCAGTAGCAGAGTCCGGTAGGGCAATGCAACCCAAGGGGCCAGCAGCTGGCCGACTTCATGGAGAAAGAGGGACTCTTCATGATGAACTCTTTCTTCCATAAGCGGCCCCATAGAAAGTGGACCTGGTCGAACCCCGACGGTTCGACAAAAAATGAGATTGACTTCATTATGACGACCAGACGACAACTGTTCAGTGATGTCTCAGTGATCGCGAGGGTGAAAACCGACAGCGATCACCGAATGGTGAGAGGCACACTGAACCTAAACGTTAAGTTGGAGAGGTCTCTTCTATTGAAGTCAACGCGCCGTCCCCCTCGTGCTCTAATACAAAGTCCCGAAACCTTTCAGCTCGAGCTACGAAACTGTTTTCAGTGCCTAGAAGATTGCAATGCCGTGGACGATATGACCGACAAGCTCGTGGAAACTGTCCATGCGGTCGGAGCTAAATTTTGCAGGACGCGCCGTAAAAGAACCCAAAAACTCTCCGATCACACTCTTAATCTCATGGCTGTTAGACGGAATATGAAGCTGCAGTCTTCAGTAGATTTCAAAGCATACAGGCAACTGAACAGACAGATCTCCAAATGCATGCGGCGGCACTTACGCAACTTTAATACTACTCGTATTGAAGAAGCGATTGAGCGGAACTAGGGCTCTAAAGTCTTTGCTACAGATCTATCTGCCAGAACGAGCCAACTATTGAAGCTGAAGACCGAGTGTGGCAGCGTCGTTTCTGGGACACCTGAGATTTTGAGTGAGATTGAGAGGTTCTATGGGCAGCTGTACACATCATCGTTGGAGCCACACGCAAGTGTGAGTAACGATCCAAGAGCGAGTCTTATCCGACACTATTCCGATGATATCCCGGACGTCAGTCTGAGCGAAATTAGAATGGTTCTCCAGAATCTAAAAACGGCAAGACCCCAGCCGAGGATGGAATTACAGCGGAGCTTCTGAAAGCGGGTGGAAAACCGGTACTTTAAGTCCTTCAGAAGCTCTTTAAATCCGTCCACCATGGTGGAATTACACCGGAGGCGTGGAGCAGAAGTGCGGTGGTCTTGTTCTTCAAGAAAGGCGACAACGCTCTCTCGAGGAAATACAGACCGATTTCCCTTCTGAGCCGCGTCTACGTGCTGTCATTACGAATCGTCTCGCAAGCAGACTTGACGACTTCCAACTTCCTGAACAAGCCGGTTTCCAAAAAGCCTTTAGTACCATGGACAACGTACATACCCTACGGCAAATTGTACAGAAGACAGACGAGTACAATCTGCCACTTTGCCTTACGTATGTAGACTATGAGAAAGCCTTTGATTCCGTCGAAATTTGCGCGGTGCTGCAGTCCCTTCAGCGGTGCCAAGTTGACTGTCGGTATATCGAAGTGTTGAAGTGCTTGTACAGTAGGGCTACGATGGCTATCCGAGTACAGAACCAGAGTACGAAACCTATCCAATTGCAGAGAGGTGTAAGACAGGGTGACGTCATATCCCCGAAACTCTTCACCGCTGCATTGGAAGACGTTTTCAAGCTTCTGGACTGGAAAGGATACGGTATCAACATCAATGGCGAGTACATCACTCACCTTCGATTTGCCGACGATATAGTCCTTATGGCAGAATCGCTGGAGGACCTAAGCACTATGCTCAATGACCTCAATAGTGTTTCCCAACGGATAGGTCTTAAGATGAACATGGACAAAACTAAGATCATGTTTAATGTCCATGTCACACCTATGCCGATAGTTGTTGGGAACACAAAGCTCGAAGTTGTTGACGAGTATGTTTACCTGGGACAAATAGTCCGACTGGGTAAGTCCAACTTCGACCGAGAGGTCAATCGACGGATTCAACTCGGCTAGGCAGCGTTCGGGAAGCTACGACACATCTTCTCGTCAGACATACCTCAAAACCTTAAAACGAAATTGTACAACCAGTGCGTGTTACCAGTGATGACTTACGGAACTGAGACGTGGTCATTCACTGCTGGCCGTATGAAGAAGCTCAAGGTCGCTCAGCGAGCTATGGAGAGGGCTATGCTCGGAGTTTCTCTGCGTGATAAACTTAGGAATGAGGATATCCGCAGTAGAACCAGAGTGACCGACATAGCCCAACGGATTAGTAAGCTGAAGTGGCAGTGGGCCGGCCATATAGCTCGAAGAACCGACAACCGATGGGGAAGAAAGGTTCTCGAGTGGCAGCCTCGTACCGGTAGGCGAAGTGTAGGGCGTCCCCCCACGAGATGGAGTGACGACCTGGTAAGACATGCAGGAAGTCGATGGATGTAGGTGGCTCAGGACCGTGTTTTGTGGCATTCTTTGGGGGAGGCCTATGTTCAGCAGTGGACTTGTGAAGGGCTGTAATGATGATGATGATGATAATGAAATAATGAATTGCTATCGGTTGCAACGGGTGGATACGATGGAGAACATTAGCGGTTATTATGTAATCAATTATTCTAGAAACAGAACTAACAGACTGAAATTACTGCTTCAATATCATTCGATGTAAAAACATAGAAAAATATTCTATATTGTAATGACATCATTAATTATGGTGACTGTGGATATACGGAAACTCATTATATTGTATAATTTATAATTTAACTTGTCTTGTGTAATTAAACTTACCCTTTTTATTCTGTAATAGTCATTTATAACAGTTTTTATAGTAGTTTATAGTAAAATTAGATTATAATTTATAATTTAACTATTTCTAATTTTAAATATTTATATTTTATGTATTAAAATTAGACGTAGCAGTGTTGTCACATACAAAACCAAAATTATTCCACTACTACACTCTCACCAAGCTGTGCATTTTCTAACGGCGACAAATGGAACTTTTTATTCTACTAAACGTATAGAAAAATTTGGAAGGGTTTCTATTAAAAAATCGATGAAAAAGTGGAAAAACAAGCAGAACAGATAACGTACTCGATGACCCAGATCATAATGGAAGCGCTCGATGAGAAAATGAAATCAATCATCGAAACTCAAATCAATGGAAAAAGAGAACAGAAAATGTAACTTGATTTGCTTTGCAGTCGATAAAAAGGGCAAATCAGGGCCGGAATTAGTTGATTATATTAAAGAAAGAGTCGTGGATATGGGTCTAAAAAGAAATTAGTAATGTGTATAGAATCAGTCGCTCAACTGACAACAATAGCCGACCAGGTGTCGTTGCTATGACAACCCTATGGAAAAACACCTTATACTTAGAAACAAACAAAATCTCCCGAAAGACATCTATGTGAATGAAGAATATTCTAAAGACATACTAGAAAAACGCAAAGTACTAAATTCCCAAGTGCAATAAGAGAAAAAGAAAGGAAACATTGCCTACTTAAAGTATGATAAACTTATGGTAAAAAAATTAAAAGAAAGGAACAGAGAGAAAAGAAAAAGGGGAAGCTCCGGCTCATCTAAATCATCAACACAGAAGAAAATTAACAAGAGCACAAACCAAAGTAACTATGAACTAAATTTAACACGAACGATTTTATTAAACCTAACATACTTAATTCATAGATCAAGCTTAGACCCTCAGCCAAACATTTCAAAAAACTAAGTTTTGCCACGGAACACAGTAAAAAATCCTAAAACTAAGCTAACAAACAAAAACAAACCAACAGCTCAAAATTTTTTCCCACTATGGCTGGTCACCGCGGGAGATCAAAACCACCACCCTCTAATAAATTAAAACAAAACACTAAAAATTGCAACTTTAAATGTGAGAATCCTCACAACAGACGAATGTCTACAAGAATTAGAACATGCGTTGGAAGAAATAAATTGGGCTATCCTAGCTATTTGCGAGGTGCAAAGATTTGATGAATGAAATTGAGGATCCTACAGAGTATAATATATTATTTCATAAAGGAAAGACAACTGGAGAAAAAAGTATGGATTTCCTGATCAAACAGTCAATGAAATAATAAGTCCAAAGAGCTCATTGTTATCTCAGCTGTACTCAATATCAACACCGGGTTATCAAAAATATGGACGATCATTCGAATCTACGCCCCGATAGAAAAAGATACAAAAATGAAACAAAATCATTTTTGGATCTACTAGCTCAAACTGCTCTGCAAAGTGTTTGAGCTAGTACAACTATATCATTCTAATTGGCGATTTTAAGTTTCAAGTCGGGGAAAAATTAAGCAAAGAAGAATATGTTTTGGTAACTTTGGTCATGGAAAAAGAAGCCATAATGGAGAACTCTCATAAGAACTAGCATTGGAACATAATTTGACAATTCTCAACAGCTTCTTAAAGAAAAACAAAAACAATAAATGCACTTGGTTATCTTCGGACGGAAGATACGAAAACGAAATTGACTACATAACCACAAACTAACGAAAAGCATTCACAAATAACTTAGTAATCTCGCAATTTAACTTTAACACAAACCATCGCATGGTAAGATGCCACTTAAGAATAATGCCACGAAGGAAATTTAGAAAATATTTGGCTTCTCAGAAAACTAAAAATATAGTAACGAAACTTCATGCACAAAAATTAACAAGGAGATGAGTGAATCAACCAGTGAGTTTCACCAGTGGTAGAGCCACGCGGCAGCTTTTGCTATCGCACGGATGGGCCGGCTCAAACCGGGGTGGTACCACGACCTCACAGAAAACCAGCGTGAGGTCGAGGTTTACCTCTGCGTTTCGCTTGGTAGGTGCAGGTGGCCGGAGGCCCTTTTTACTGGAAATGAGGCATTCCATCTTAGTCTTCACGGGTGACACATTTTGATTTGTAATAGAGGATTGATGTAGATGTCTATGGGCCGCAGCAACCACTTACCATCAGGAGGACTGTGTGCTCATTTGTCACCTTTATCCTATAAAAAACACTTTACTTGTAACTTGTAAAGTATAGCAAATTAGAAAAACCACTAACTGCAGTAAACCTTAAAACTGAGACAATAAATATAAACTAAGTGATACAACCCTACAATTTATTAAAAATGAATAGACATACTTTTAAATCATCCAAAGAAAGAAAACTCTAAGCTTATTGCTAAGATAAGCAAAGAGATCCAAGAGTACATCAGAAAAGATAGGAAAAACAATAGTTAAAAACATTAGAAAAACATATTATTACAAATGGAAGGGTTAAGAAAGCACTAAAATATCTTAGAGAAGTAAACAAAGAATGTATTTAAAAAACAGCTACTGAATTCTACCAAAATCTGTACTCTAACAACAACAGAAATCAGGAACGGAAACAACAAAATAAGACGGACCATCAGCTTAAGGAAGGACACGAACCAGACATATTTCCTTTCGAAGTAGAAAAAGGTATTCAAATTCAGAAGATGGAAAAAGCTCTGGTCCGGACAAAATAACGAATGAGCTTCTTAAAGGAACCTTAGAATCATTATTACCTATACCTATATCAATATTTAATAAAGTAATGGAAACTGGTGTAATACCTCTGAAATGGAAAATTTCACATATTATTCTTATTTATAAGAAAGGGAAAAAAAGACATCAGAAAATCATCTTGGACAGAATAAGTAAAATCTCGACGAAAACCAACTACGAGAACAAGCTGGCTTCAGACAAAAATTTTCCAGTCTGGATCATATATACACAGTGAAACAAGTTGTAGAAAAATATAATAAGAATTTATATATGGCATTAATCGAGTAGTTTCAAGCTTTGATACATTCATATTCATACATACAGTGTGTGGGAAATTACGAAACGTTCTCTCATAATGTATTGTAATATTGAATATAAAACAGTATAAGCAGTGCCTGTTGCCAGTAATGACATACGGATCTGAGAAGTGGTCCTTCACTATTGGCATTACACTCAAATTCTATGCTTGGTATTTCTTTGTATGATAGACTTCGAAATACCGATATCTGTAGTAGAAATAGAGTAAGCAACTGAAGTGACAATAGGCTGGCCATATATCTCGACTATCGACAATTGATGGGGATGGAAGTTTCTTGAGTGGTAACCTCGTCACCGGTAAGCGAAGTGTAGGGCATCCCTCCTCTATATGGAGTAACGACCTGGTAAGAGAAGATAATGCAGTTGTTGAAACTGGAACCTGCTGTAAGTCGTTGGATGCAGATCGTGATGTTCAGCAGTGGAGTGTAGGTGTGAAGGGCTGTAATTATAATAATGATTATTGTTATATCTCGTTTTTTTAACGCTGTATAAACAAATTCAGACAGTACATTTAAATGTAATAAACAAAAATAAACGTAGTAATTTATTATAGGAAACTCTTTTTGTTGCTTTAAATAAATACATATTATTTTGTACAAACATTGCTGTAATAAGGACTGGTGCACAAAGTTGACTTGCATGTTAATAATAATAATTCTCGTCCGCAAATGAATTTGTGGTAAATCGTTTAGCTTAATAGCTGTTTTACTGCCCCAGCTTTAACCACTTTATATTTATTATGGCCGTCGTTTATTTACTCTGCAATATTTGTTATGACAACGCGGGTTTCCTGACCACCAATTATTTTGTATCCCACATTTCTAACGAGAAGTTGAAAATGTAGTGAATAGTTGTTAATCTGTTTTCATTTACCTTTTGAGAATCATTTTGCATACGTCGATACTCGTTATTTAGATAATCAAAGTTAATATTTTAATGCTATAAATGTTTACTTCTAAAATCAAAATCTGCTACAACATAAAGCTCAAGAAATACAGCTGTATTTCTAAATTTCTGCAAAATTCCGTGATTTGGAGCTCCAAGTCACGGAATTTTGCAGAAATTTGATGAATGCTGGTGACGTGCTTTGTGGCATTCCTTGGAGGAGGCCTATGTTCAGCAGGGCGTTTGTGAAGGTCTGTAATAATTGTAATACCTCAGTCATTTGTATCAATTATTATAAAGGTCGTATTAATAGAAAATGGGCATAAATTAATTGTTACGATAAATAAAAAAAATCGCTGGTAGTAGTCGTTTTAACAAGAAAGATGTGCGCGGAAGAAAACTTTTTAAATCACATAGTGGTGGACCGCCAATCATCCACAATTTGTTGCGATGTACGTTGATGAAATTGAGCGGTTGGAATTAGTCCGAACAAGTCCTCAGAGCACTCGCCGTGGTAGATGCGATAAAATCCCTTTTTACCGAGGCATTCCATGTTAGTCCTTACGGGTAACGACGCATTTGCATTTTGATTTGTAATCGAGGATAGATGTATGATGGATGTTGTCTATGGATTACAGCAACCATTTACCATCAGGTGGATTGTATTTTCGTTTGTCACCCTATTCATACAAAAAATACGCATAGAGGCGCAACATCTCTGCGCATATTCAGTGAGTCAAGCCAATCGCAAGACATATTTGTGGAATTTCATTCCGTTAATTGATATATTTCGCAGCTTAAAAAAGTAGTTAAAACATTTATTGATACTTTGTTTTCAATAATTATGTCGGTAAATTCAAAAAATTAAAAAAGTAAATTGTCTGCTGTATGCTGATGATGCAGTGCTTATTGCACCATCAGAGGCAGAACTGCAGGCATTAGTCACGTGTATGAAAGAGGAATGTGAAATTAAAGGTCTCCGTTTGAATGCTAATAAAACTAAGGTTCTGGTATTTAAAAAGGACGAAGAGAGAACGAAGTGTGAAATATGGGTAAATCAGGAATGTCTAGAACAGGTAAATGAAATTGTATACTTGGGGAGTGCTTTTAGCCGGGATGGAAGATTGGATTTAGATGTGGACAGGCGTGTCGCTGCCGGGAACAAAGTCAATGGTGCCCTGACTGCGTTAGTCAAAAGGCAAGGCGTAGCGAAGTGTGCACGCCTTGCAATATATAACGCAGTGTTGGTACCGACTTTGTTATATGGCAGCGAAACCCGGGTATACTAGAAGAAGCATAAAAGTAAGTTGAATGCAGTGGAGATGCGATCTCTTCGTAAAATGTGCGGCGTTACCTTGGCCGACCGAAAGCGAAACGAAGAGATTCGCAATATGGCAGGTTTGAAAGATGACCTTATCACAAAAATTGATAAGGGCGTGCTTCGGTGGTTTGGGCACTGAGGCGAATGAGTGAACACCGAATGGTGAAGAAAATATATAGCCCGAAAGTTAATATTAAAAGGTGTCGAGGTAGACCGAGACTAACTTTCGAAGACCATGTGAGCAAATTGCTCGAAGAGGGTAGGGTCAAGAGTACTCGGATACCTAGACGTGCATGCATGAAGAAGATAATGAATCTGAAAGAAGCGAAAGAGGTTTGTAAGGATCGTGACACTTGGCCATCTGTTCTCTCTGGCTACCCCGTCAGGGATTGTGCGTGAAGATAAGTAAGTAAGTAAATTCAAAAAATCTAAAAGTAAAGTTTGCACCTAGCCCCTATTTTAATAGTTTACTCTTATTGCGATAGATGATCATACACCCATCATATAATAAATATAAAATGATCAGAGTGACAGCAGAAAGCACTATCAAAGACATTCAGCGATATACTTAATATTAAATTCACGAATCTGGCACACAATCGTAGTGAATACGACAAACTAATGTCAGTGGAATCGTCTCTGACTGATGTTAAGATGCAAAGACCAACGTTTTAAGTTTTCTTTTTACGTCCAACTTAACTCCGTAGAGTGGAAGAAAATACCACCGATCATCCCGTAGTTTGAATGCTCCATTCAGGACATTCGCTTTCTGTAGAGCTCGGTGCGTAAAGCACTACATCGTCAAAACGAGACTGTTAAGATTGCCTTTAATCAGATTGAGGTCATCAATGAGCCTCCTAGCACACCTTTTCGTTGAATCTAGAGCTGCTAGGAGGCATTTTGTACCATTAGTCCTGCCTATCATAAGTACAATGCTGAAAATAGGTCTACCCCATAGGATACCAAAAAGGGTAAATATTGGCCGTAGTCCCGATCCGTGGCATGCGATCGTAATTTTTTATTTTTCTAAAATCTATTGTCAGAAAGATGCTGCTGCCAACGTCCTGTTTTAACTAACCTTTGTCACCTCTTTTAACACCATGGCATGATACTGGGTAGTGGATATCGTACCGTGTAGCCCATATTATTGCAGGCATAATCAACTTACGACCAGACGCTTAATATAGAGTAAGCTAAATCCTGGCGTGAAATACTACCGCACCTTTGCAAGAACATATGGCTTCCTTGCAGCTGTCCCACCTTAAACTCTATGTATCAGACTCGCTTAAAATGCAGGTTTGAGGAAATCTCAACCCCCAATAACTCAAAGTGGTCGGTGTATAACAATAATAGATCTCTGAAAGATGGAATCATGAGCTGACTCATTTTTGTGGTATAATACGTTGCCTTTTCACGGTCGAGCCGACCCATTATGCTGTTACCATAATATAGTTGCATGGTATTACCACGTATAACCTTATTCAGTGGTAACGAAGTATACTATCTTAGTCCTCATTAGGGGCTACAACTGATCTGCATTTTGATCGCTGAAAGATGTAGTCATCTATGGACCACATAATTCACTTACCTTCAGATAGACCGTGTGTTCGTTTATCACTCTTGCTTTATAGAAAATAATTCATTAGTATTATTTTTTTATAATTCATCTAATCATGCTTCTCTTTCATTACTTTATTTTGCGCAATGTAGTTTTTTATGACTGAAGCATAAACAGGTTCATTCGACCGGAGAATAACACCACTCTTACAAAATAGTAGCGCTAAAACCTGCATAATGCTGCTTTGTTTCGTATGTTTTCTGGCAGCAAGGAATTTCACCTTAGCCCTCTGAAGAAACAAAGTATTTGCATTTAGAAAGGTGACAACGCTCTCTTGAAGAACTACAGACCGATTTCCTTTCTGAGTCGCGTCTACGTGCTGTTTTCGAGAGTCATTACGAATCGTCTCGCGCGTAGACTTGACGACTTCCAGCCTCCCGAACAAGCCGGTTTCCGAAAAGGCTTTAGCACCATAGACCACATACATACCCTTCTTTCAAATTATACAGAAGTCCGAGGAGTACAATTTGATACTATGTCTGGCGTATGTGGACTATGAGAAAGCCTTTGATTTCATCGAAATTTGGGCGGTGCTGCAGTCCCTTCAGCTATGCCAATTTGACTGTCGGTATATGGAAGTGCTGAAGTGCTTGCACAGTAGGGCTACGATGGCTATCAGAGTACGAAACCTATCCAATTGCAGAGAGGTGTAAGACAGGGTGACGTGATATTCCCGAAACTCTTCACCGCTGCATTGGAAGACGTTTTCAAGCTTCTGGACTGGAAAGGATACGGTATTAACATCAATGGCGAGTACATCACTCACCTTCGATTTGCCGACGATATAGTCCTTATGGCAGAATCGCTGGAGGACCTAAGCACTATGCTTAATGACCTCAATAGTGTTTCCCAACGGATAGGTCTTAAGATGAACATGGACAAAACAAAAATTATGTTTATTACGTTAATGTCTATGTCACACCTACTCGTATGCCGGTAGTTGTTGGGAGCACTAAGCTCGAAGTTGTAGACGAGTATGTTTACCTGGAACAAATAGTCCGACTAGGTAACGACTAGTCCAACTTCTACCGAGAGGTCAATCGACGGATTCAACTCGTTTGGGCAGCGTTCGGGAAATTACGGCACATCTTCTCGTCAGGTATACCTCAAAACTTGAAAACAAGACTGTGCAACCAGTGCGTGTTGCCAGTGATGATCTATGGTACTGAGACGTGGTCCTTCACTGCTGGCCGGATGAGGAAGCTCGGAGTTTCTCTGCGTGATAAACTTAGAAATGAGGATATCCGCAGTAGAACCAGAGTGACCTGCATAGCCCAATGGATTAGTAAGCTGCAGTGGCAATGTGCCGGCCATATAGTTTGAAGAACCGACAACCGTTAGGGAAAAAAGGTTCTCGAGTGGCGTAGAAGTGTAGGGCGTGCCCCCACTAGATGGAGTGACGACCTGGTAAGATATGCAGGAAGTCGATGGATGCAGGTGGCTCAGGACCGTGCTTTGTGGCATTCTTTGGGGGAGGCCTATGTTCAGCAGTGTACTTGTGAAGAGCTGTAATGATGATAATGATGACTATTTGGAAATATCTTCTAAAATCATGATATTAAAATTATATTCTTATGCCTAGTGGTGCATGAAGCCGATGGATGCAGGTGACTGAAGACCGCGGGATGCTCTCTCTTGGGGGAGATCTATGTTCAGCAGTAGACTTTCAAAAGTCTGTAATGATGATGATGATGATGATATTTAAAAAAATAGACTTGAAACTATAAGACTATATTAGGCACATATTAGATTAAAATAAAAATATTCCGCTTTTCGCTTTGAATTTAAAATGAGACGCCGCAAATCGTTCGATCGCAAGATCAAAAAAATTAAGGGCAGACTATCCATATTCAAACAAAATATAAAAAATTCAGAGGTGGCTTTAGTCTTTTATTCTGCTTTTCCATAAAATCAAAAAGTAACTTAGTATAAAAAACTAGTGTTGCCAAAATCATTACTAAATTTTAAATCTTGTTTAAACTTTAAATTTTAAGTGTATTGATTTTCTTTATAGGAGAGGAAGTAAACGAGCATGCGGCTCAACTGATGGTAAGTGACTACCGCCGCGCATGAACAACAAAGAAGTAGGCTCTTTTCTTGAAGGTACCTAAGTCGTATCGGTCCGGGAAAATAGCTGGTGGTAAACTATTCCACAACGAAGTTGTGCGAGGAAGAAAACATAAAGAAAACTTATTCGCACAGAGGTGGACCGCCAATCATCCAGATCATGTGGATGGTATCGGGAGTTCTGCAGCGATGTGCGTTCGTGAAATTTGGCAGCTGGGATTAATCCGAACAATTTCTCAGAGCACTCCCGTGAAATATTCGAAAGAAAAAGAGATGTAACATCTCTTCGCAGCGCCAATGAATCGAGCCGATCGGAAAGGACTCGTTCTTCGACGATTCGAGCTGCTCAGCGCTAGATGCGGTCAAGTGGAAGGAGCTGGCACTGGGGAGCCCCTGCCCAGAGATGGGAACAGTATTCCATGTGAGGCCGAAACTGAGCCTTTTAAAGTTGCATGCGTTGTGCCGGCATGAAATACTGTCCCACTCTGCTTAGCACGCCAATCTTTTTCGAGGCCAATTTGGCCTTCTTTTCCAAGTGACCACGAAAATGCACGTCACTCAATATGTCGACGCCGAGGATTCCGATACTGGCCGAGGCAACAAGGGGAGTGCCTTGAAACCGAGGAGATATCACAAAGGGGTTCTTTTTAGCGGTAAACGCGCAAACTTGTGTCTTCTGAGGATTAAACTGGACTAGATTTAGTCGCCCCCAATCCTAGACTTTGTTCAACAACGACTCGACTTCAGGCACAAGTTTGTTATGGTACTAGGCTACGTTTTCCCGAGAAATATTGGCACGGCCGGTGTATAGAGCATCACCATTGCTCTCATCCGCATAGCAATGAATGCCACCGGTTTGCAATATATCATTGATATGCAGAAGAAACAGCGTTGGTGATAGCACGCATCCTTGTGGAACACCAGCGTTTATAAGCTTTTAGTCAGAGCATGCACTGTCCACAACGACCTTGATGCTCCATTCGGTAAGAAAGCTGGTGATCCAATTGCACAATTTCTCGGAAAGGGAGTTTCGAAAGAAGCGCTTTGTGCCAAACCCGATCTAAGGCCTTCACAATGTCCAAACTAACAGGAAATGCCTCCCCCTTGGACTCTACTGCCTCTATCTATGGGTCAAATAGACCAGAAGATCACCAGCTGATCGACCCCGACGAAACCCGTATTGGCGGTCACTAATCAGCTGGTGATCCTCAAGGTACCGCATGAGGTGGCAGTTATTTTTAACGGATTCCATATATTGTATAATATGAAAAATAAATTCTGGTTGGCTGATTGCCATTCAGTCACATGGAACTTGGAATAATTAATTTTTTAATTAAACGATTAAATCATTTTCAATGATTTTCGTTAAGTATAAAAGGTTTAATAATTTTATAATAAACATTAAGTATGTCTCCACACTGAGCGAAGTACTTTGGTTTTCACTGAGTCAATACCACGGAAGCAAAGGCCATAGTTTTTTTATAAAACTGTTGTAAAAAGCAAGCTTACAGTGAACTGTAGTCCACGTGATGGTAAGTGTCTACTGCAGTCCATGGACACCTGCAGCCACCTTCAAACAAAGAACACATGCGTTGTCACCTTTCAGGACTAAGATGAAATGCCTTACAACCTGTCATTATAGTGGCTGTCTATACCCTTCTTACCGAAAAGAACCTTCTGACAGAAACAGGTAAGAGGGTAGTACCTACTCATACGGACTTATAGGCAGAAAAGGAGGCCTACCATCTAGTAAAGCGAGTGTAGGCGAAACCAGTGAGTTTATTACAATGATTTAAATTACGTATAATAATTGACCAGATTTTTTGACCAAAGTTTTCTACTCAGATATTATAAATGTACGTTTTAACTTGTGATCTACGACAGATATAATTATTTTTTTATTGTTAATATATTAGAGTTTTATTGAGAATGATAATTTCTAGTCCTTAAAGTTGCACGTGTTTTTGAATAAGTATACAAAAATTCACATAATTATATTTTATATTTAGGCAAATACTGCACATTGAATAAAAATAATTTGTTACATTTGCTTTTAACATATTCACGAAGTTTACATTCTATGAATATATTCACGATCGTCCTCGACTGATGCTATGTCATTACTGACAAATTGTCGCAACATTACACTGTTTCATACCTAAAATGATTCGTGAGGCTATTGAAAAAAGAAAAACTTTTTAATTTATAAATCAATAAAGAAGATGGCTGAGCTGCTTGGAATTACATAGTTAATAAATAAATTCAAGCCCTAGCATATCATTGCAAGACTTCAAGTCACTGTAAGCTGATTCCGCGTTACCGTTACCGTTATAGCCCATCAAAAGTCCACTGCTGAACATAGACTTCCCACATATATTGTTTTAGACAACTATTTGCCATAGTTGCCACGCTTGGTAGGTGGGTTGGCAATCTCATTCAAAAAAAGTGAATATGCTGCTGCCCATCTCCTGGTTTGTTTCCCTCAGTTGCCACTTACGTCACCAACGGTATGTCATGGGGTGGTGAATATTGCTACACCGGACACTACACGGTCGTTCTGCGTATATCGGACAAAAATTAAAAAAAAAAAGCTAAAGGTAGCCCGGGTTGACATCAGGATATCAAACACATCAGTCCTTCTTTGATTAGATTAGATCAGATTTAAAAACAAGTTAAAATAATTATTTACGAGAGAAAATCCGTAGAGTAAGTTTTATTATACAATGTGTTAATTTTACACTTGATCAAACGAAATGTGCGGATACTAGATAAAAAATTATCGGTAAAAAATCGAAAAAAATTTTTTTTATGTAAACTGTTTAAAAAATAAAAGCATTTGAATTTTGTTTTTGTTAAAATTCCCATCCTTCGGTTTTAAATTATTTTCTCTTTAAGTAAACGGTGTATTTTTTTCAAAGTAGTTTTATTTGAAAGTTAGAAAGATTAACTAGCAATAAAAATTAAAAAAACCTACGATATCAAGCAGGAAATTTGTCAAAAAAATAATAAGATAATTTTTTTTTGTTAAAAAAATACTTTTCTTTTTAATTTTTGGTCTGTAACTTCAAAACTAGTACGTTGAGATAACCTTTTTAGCATGTTTTATTAAACTACGTAGCTTACTGTATAAGTTCTCTAAAATAACATGCGTTCTATCTTTTTTCGTTGTTAAGATAATCACTAAAAATAAGGTAGGTAATCTGAGCACAAAATTCAAAAGTGATTTAATAATGATTTAATTGTCAAAATTATGGAATAAAACAAAAGAAACCGTAGAAAAATGATTTAATTTATTAAATTTTCAAAATGACCACCATTTTCATCCATACATACAGTTGTACGTAATGCCACACTGCGTACTGTTTTTTTTTTAATACAGTACGATTTTCTTTTATTTGACTAGCCACAGCCATTACTTTTTGTAACAATTCTTCTCTTGTACTAATTGGAGTACTGTACACAATCTGTTTCATGTGGCCCCACAAAAAAAAATCTAGGGGGGTCATATCAGGGCTTCGTGCCGGCCACGCTACTGGTCCGCCTCGTCCAATCCATCTGTCTCCGTATAGTTCGTTTAAATAATCACGCACGATGGTGCTGAAGTGAGCTGGAGTGCCGTCATGCTGAAACCACATCTTCCTCTTTGTTTGTAGATCCACATCACTCATCAGGTCAGGTAACTCTTCTTGTAGAAATGTTAGGTAAGCTGGGCCTGTCAACCTTGACGGAAGAATAAATGGTCCGATTAAGTAATCACTTATCATTCCAGCCCAAACATTAATCGAAAATTCGATTTGAAAGGACGCTGGCCGAACTGCCAAGGGATTTTTTTCCTCCGGCATCCACAAGTGAAGGTTTCGAAAATTTGTGATTCCAGTTCTGTTAAAATTTGCCTCATCGGTCCACAAAATACGGTCACAGAATTTCGGGACTAATCGTCTTTGCCGCAATAGCCACGAACAGAAAACACTTCTTCCGACGTAATCTGGCTCGTGCAAATTCTGCACTCTTCGAAAATGAAAAGGGTACAAACATTCCTTTTTCAAAATTTTCCACACTTGGACGTGATTAATCCCCAATTGGAGTGCTATTCGTCGAGTACTAATTGTGGGGTCTTGGTACACCAAACGCAACACTTGTTCATCCACATCCACCGGTACAGTAGAAGCACGTTCACGATGTGGGCGATGCAGTCCATTTTCACTTAATTCTCGATGTACTGCTAAGAAAATCCTGTAGTCAACGGCAGGTCTTGTCGGGAATCGCTGATGATACTCTCGAGAGGCGGCGCGAGCGTTGCCATCACAAAACCCGTAAATGTAATGAATGTCAGCTACTTCACGAGCAGACAATGAGTCTATCGTAGAAGGCATAACGACGAAAAAAATGGTGAGCGTATTCAACGTGCAAATTAGGTAACGTTACAAGATGAACTGTTTAAAATAGCTAAAGCTGCCTGCATGCCTTACGAGAACGAGACCCAAATTTCATTCAAACGACAATTCACTCTCTCACTCACTTGTTTCGCCTTTCATTGATCTATCTCTTTTTATCTTTACCTGCTATTGTTCGACCAGGGGTGTTCAAATTAGAGGTAGGTGGGGCGCATAAGCGCAAATCAACATACCGATGGCATTCTTTGATGATTATTATTTTAAAAATGAAAAGAGATAGAACGCATATTATTTTGGAGAACTTGTACAATAAGCTACGTAGTTTAATAAAACATGCTAAAAAGGTTATCTCAATGTACTAGTTTTGAAGTTACAGACCAAAAATTAAAAAGAAAAGTATTTTTTTAACAAAAAAAATTATATTATTATTTTTTTGACAAATTTCCTGCTTGATATCGTAGGTTTTTTTTTAATTTTTGTTGCTAGTTAATCTTTCTAACTTCCAAATAAAACTACTTTGAAAAAAATACACCGTTTACTTAAAGAGAAAATAATTTAAAACCGAAGGATGGGAATTTTAACAAAAAAAAAATTCAAATGCTTTTATTTTTTACACAGTTTACATAAAAAAAAAATTTTTTCGATTTTTTACCGATAATTTTTTATCTAGTATCCGCACATTTCGTTTGATCAAGTGTAAAATTAACACATTGTATATAAAACTTCATTTATTTATTTATTCTTTTTTGCACCAAATATTTGTACAAAAGGCGAGCTTAATGCTATATGGCATACTTTTTCACGCTTTTATTCATTCTTCATCTGATTGTATCTGAGCTACCGTTAGTGTTATTTAAGTTTTAAGAAGAGAAGTTACGAATATATGAATTTCGATAAAATTTATGAACTCTTATTGTATAAACTACATAATTTTCTATTGAGTAACATCTTTAAGTTATTTACGCTGTATGAAGATATAACACAAGGAAAGACTATATTAAAGACTATTTAAGGGAAGTTAGGATAGCATTTTCATGTAACGGTCACTTAGCTGCATAAGCCTGGGTTGCGGCATGACGCTCAAGGCTTATCGATGACCTGCGATGGCTGTAATGGCTGAAGCATCTCTAGGGGATCTGTGAACATTGGCTGAACTGGACGGATGCTGACCGCAGCACTATGGCTAGGCGTCTTGTCGTCGTGTTACTCGTACATGCTTTCTTATAAGTTATAAGTATTGAATTACTTTAATTTATATATTACAATATTAAAAATACAAGCTGGATTTAGAAAGGGGATGGGGTGTACGGATCAAGTCTCTTCCATGCGCATGATAGCGGAGAAGTTTTTGACCAAAAACTAGAAAGCTTTTTGTGCGTTCATGGACTTGGAAAGGGCTTATGACAGAGTGGACAGGAATGTGTTATGGCAAACACTGAACTCATTTGGGTTGAGCGCTGGCTTAATACAGGCATTAAGGTCTCTTTATAGGGACTTTAGTGCTTGTGTCAGTATCAACGGGGTCTACTCGGACTGATATGGCATCCATAAAGGTGTCAGATAGGGCTGTGTGACTTCCTCGTGGCTGTTCAACCTATTTATGGACAGTTGTTTGGAAAATTTGAAAGTAGAAGAATGCGGTTTAAGAATGTTGTGAGTTAACCGTCAAATGCCTTTTGTACGCCGATGATCAAGTCATACTTGCATCGTCGGCGGCCGAATTGCAAATTATGGTTACATTAATGAACAGGACATTAAAAGAAAAGGGAATGAAAGTGAACGCAAGTAAGACGAAAGTTATAGTTTTTGAAAGAGAAGCAAGTATAACGATATGTGAAATAAATATAGAAGGAGAGTTGGTCGAGCAAGTAGATGAGTTTGTGTGTTTGGGATGTGTATTTAGCAGGGATGGTAGACATGATAAGGATATAGAACGACGAGTGAATGCAGGAAATAAAGTGAATGGGGCTCTACACCCTATTGTGAGAAGTCAGAATGTATCCAAAAAGGCACGTATGGCAATTCACAATGCTGTGTTAGTCCCTACTTTAATGTATGGTAATGAAAGTTGGATGTGGCAGAAGAAGCACGAGAGTAGAATAAATACTGTAGAAATGCGGTCATTAAGGAGTATGTTAGGGATGAATCTGAATGACAGAGTGAGAAATTGTGTGATAAGAAAAGAGTGTAGTTTGCAAGATGATATTGAGACCAGGATTAAGAAAGGAATGCTTCGATGGTTTGGTCATTTAGAAAGAATGAATGAGGAAAGAGTGACAAAGCAAATTTGTTGCAGAGGTGAACGGCAGAGTCGGTAAGGGACGCCCTAGGCGAAAGTTTATCGACCAAATTTGCGATATATTGAAAATGGGCCAAATCAAGAGTAGGACCTTTAACCGACGAGCGTGTATGCGTAGGTATATGGATGTGGAGGAAGCGAGAGAGGTGTATCAGGATCGTGCCAAATGGAAGTCCATAGTCTCTGCCTACCCCTCTGGGTGACAGACGTGAGTGTTTATATATTTATATTATATAATAAAAATACAATATAGGTGTTAGGCGTGAATGTTTTGTTTTTGTTTTATTTTATTTATTTATATTTTCTTTAGCATGCAGTTTCTTCTCGGCCTGTAATTATATAACAAAAGTTTAAAAAAAATGCAGTCGTGAGCAGTAAAAATATTTATTTAGGTGATAAAAGCAGTAAAGATAAAGATATAAGATTTTGTTAAATAAAGTACTTAAACCAGGTAAGAGTAACATATAGAATAGTCATAAAAATTGTTATAGAAAACCATGTACATGAATAAAAATACGAAAAAAGTGTAATCTTTAATAATGGATAATGTATGGATTTGGCATAAACGAATAGAAAGTAAAAAATGAAACAAAAATAGGTAATAACATATACCTGGAAAGCAAGCTTTAGGTTTTAAATATGTAAAATAAATAATCCAAATCTCTTTTGTCTTTATAAGAAAACAAAGTAAATGAACTGAATATAAATAATTAAAGTCTTAAACAAAATGACTGCTCAAAATATCTATGTAATCCGTTAAAGTTTTCATTCAGATACGATGTTTATATGTTACAGTCACAATACATAGGCTTTTCACAAGGAATGCCGCAATAAACGTCCTGAACCAAAGGTGATCACTTCGTCTCGTGGGGGCCGCTCTACATTTCACCTACAGGTACACTGGTGCCACTCTAACAAAGTCTAAGTCAAAGTCAAAATTTTTAAACAAAATTGGTTTTTAATAGGGTTTCTATTTGAAAGTTAACATTTGACTTCTGGTCTAACATCTGGTCTACTTGACCCATAGATAGAGGCAGTAGAGTCCAAGGGGGAGGCATTTCCCGTTAGTTTGGACATTGTGAAGGCCTTAGATCGGGTTTGGCACAAAGCGCTTCTTTCGAAGCTCCCTTTCCGAGAAATTGTGCAATTGGATCACCAGCTTTCTTACCGAATGGAGCATCAAGGTCGTTGTGGATGGTGCATGCTCTGACTAAAAGCTTATAAACGCTGGTGTTCCACAAGGATGCGTGCTATCACCAACGCTGTTTCTTCTGCATATCAATGATATGTTGCAAACCGCAAAAGAAAGGGATGTAAGATAACAAAATGTTATCAATTATTTATCTGTTTTCATTATAGATGTGTGCATTTAGAAGCTGTTAGCGAGCTATCGAAATATGCCTTTTTGTTGACTCATAAAAGATTCATTCCTCTCAGAGGACTGCCAAAGACTATTTTTTTTATAATAATTTCTTATATTTACGCGAACACTACACATTGAATAAAACTACTTTTACGGATTTTATCGCGTTTAATTAACCTATTTAATATTTCCGACGTTTCGGTTGCTTTCCAGCAACCGTGGTCACGGGGAATGAGGTGGTTGTCAGAGTTAACCCGGAGTACCTTCAGCTTTTTTAATTAATAATTTTGGTCCGATCTACGCAGAATGAACTAACTGTGTCTTGAAGTCTTGTAGTAGTATGCTTGGGTTTAGTTTTAATTTTATGAATTACAGGATCCCAAGCAGGTGGTAGTACCCAGCCTTCCTCTCTATTGAAATTAGGATGTTTTTTAATTTCAAAAGAAAACTTGCCACCTCTCTGCTGCGGCATCTCGGGCGAATCAGCAAAATATTTCCTGGTTCAGATGGTGTTCAGCTTCTAATGGAACGATTAGAAGAGCTATTAATCTGCTATGTATTCTGCTCACATACAACGCAAGTACTACTTGAAATCAATTTCAATTTAGCTCAGATTTCAAGGGCCCGGGACGAAGTTCGTGTCGCTTCGTCTTAGCGTTTTAATTATTTATTATTTAAGTAGATGTAATTTAACTTGCATAACAATTATCATGTCTTATGGGTTGGTAAGTTCGATTTGTTAAGTCAATAGTACTAAGTTTTATCATAATTGTTGACGTTTAAGGTCTATATCGGTTTTTTAACAAATTATTTGTACCTACCAATAGCATAATTATCGTTACGTTTACATCCGTAGTAATTGCAATAGCGAACGACTGTTCAACTCAATTTATCTTTACCTTCCCAAATCTTAGTCGGTTAACACTTCCTATTAAATATTTAAAACATAATTGTGTACAAGTTAAATAATAAATGAAAATAGATTACTGATACTCCTTAGAAGTTTCATTTCTTTGTACCATATTGTACACTACCCATTCCCCACTTTTAATACCTTTGCTCCAGCCATGACAGAAACCTGCGTTCGTCGAATAACCTTTTACTCAAGGGTCCCTTTTATAGATCTGCCTTTCTGCACCCAAACTCTAACGTACAGTATGTTCTCCTCTGAAACGCACACCGTCTTGAAATAACAACGGCTAACAATCGTTACGGATTTAATTGAAGATAGTTCGCGAATTTTATTTGAATAAACTAACAGAATTATCTCATTTGTATTTATATAAATATATAATTTATGTAATTTATTCATTTTCATATGTATATAGTTTATATATAATACTATGCATATATTAAAAATGTATATGCAGGTTTATGTATGGATATTTGAATATTATTTTGTTTTATATTTATTTACTTTAATTCATATTTCTCTTTTAACATTTGACACACTTACTTCATATTTTTATCTTTTCATCGGCCAAAATTTAACTGGTAGAGAATGCTTGAGGCATTAAGTCCGCCTATACATCATGTTATATAAAGTTAAATAAATAAATAAATACAAATACAGTGTAAACTTTATATAGCGACACTGAAGGGATTGCGCATTTTATGGCGTTATTGACATTTGTCGTTAAATGGAGAGAAGAACTATGAATTTTTTTTTACTATTTTAATATTATTTATTAATAAAGTATAAAACATACAAACAAGAAACATTAATATTGGTACAAATAACAACGTTTATTGCGTATGGCCTGTTATCTTCGTCTAACGTTTTGGCTGCACCAGTATTTTAATCGTATTTTTATGCATTTTATTCATATCTGCGATCAACTTGGTTATAAAAAAAATTATTTTTCTAATAATTTCACTGCATCGTGTGCTTACTTGGTTATGACTCAAGACCATCCTTTATCGTTATTTATCCCGTTTCACTTTCATGATCGGCCCCGACAAAGGCATATTGCTTTTGGCTGTCTGTGAAACCATGATAGGCAAGCTTGATCCAAATCTTCGTATTTAGATTTCTTTAATTTTTTTATAAAATAGGGTGACAAACAAGCACACGTTCCACCTGAAGGTAAGTGGTTGCTGCGACCCATAGGCATCCACATCTATGGACTGCCTTTTTTCCAGTACAAAGGGTCTCCGGTTCTCTACACTCACCATACAAAACACAGAAGTGTTAAGCTGCTATTTTACACTGGTATTCTGTGGGAGCGTGGTCCTTCCCCGGTCGAGCCAACCCATTTGTGCTACAACTATACTACTAATAAAGCTGCAGCATGTCTCAACCACGTAAAAAATTAAACATTTTCTTAGATTTTACATCTTCCTCTGCTCATAGAATTTTTTCTTTGCTTTTCCATATCGTAAACACGGTAGAGCAATCCAAGACGCATTCCAACATCACTTACCTTTCTCTCGCGTCCATTGCGCGTACAAATAAAGTTTTTTCGTCAATACACAAGACTTTCTCTTACTCGTCATTTTCATAGTTTGAAGGTTTGTGAGCAACTAAAAATATGACAACGTATAGATAATGCATAAGAACATTACGACAGTCTAGCAGCCGAGGTAAACACGTGCAAGGTAATCCCAGCAAATAAGAAAACGAATTACTTAGAATCTTCGTTACCTACGTATGATGCTGACAGTCGAGGTAACTACGGATTAGACAATAAAGCAACAAAATGACAAATAAAATATTGTACACAGCTGCAGTTTTTATTAATTTCGGAAACTTAGAAAGTACTGTTTATTGCTTTGTAATGACGATTTGTTGTAGTTATTTAGAGTGAGTGTGATGCTACATATCATTGTGTGCATATCAAGATGTGCACACAATGATACACTATATACAATGATATAATATAAAACCACTACCGACCACGAACTACCCGGTAATTAATTGCCTCATTTAATTTCGTAAGTGTCGTAAGAGACAGCATAACCATATCGTTTACGTCAGAGAAAAAATGACTAGACCGGCGAAGGGCAGCAGTGTTAAAGGTGAGAGATGGTTGGCATTGCAGTTTTCAATCCACCTGCCAACCATAATTATTAAGACAAATCCTACTAAAATCCGATAAGGAAAAAATTTACTTACAAGAAAAGTTAATGTGCCGTGTATATAAACAGGGTCTAGTAAAATTTTTGCATGTTCCGATGTATGAAACACCGCTCGAGTAGAAAATTGTACTCGTTTGTCGAGCGCAACATTTACGACTTTTTTAAGACCCTCGATCACTCGCAATATTAAACCGGGCGTGTAATACTTTTAAGATACCCATGCATATGTAGCGGTAAATTATAAAACATGTTTTCTGTATCCTATCGTTTGTTCGTATCGTAGGTTTTAACTCATATTTATTTGTCATTCAAATTATTCTCACTAAGAATTTTTCCTGAATCATAAAGTTATTTTTTATAACAAAATATCAACAAACACACAGACCTACAATTATTATAAGGTAATACCAATTCTGGTTCCGAGCTTACTCACTGTTCTATTGATAAGAATGTCTTTCACAATTATATAAGATTTCCTAAGTTATTCTGTGAAAGAGTTTGCCTCTTCAATAAAAAAAACAGCTATTATATGACAGACTTACCACACGCGGAAAGTAACATCTATGTTCTGATTCATCTATAAAACGTCTGAATAAGATTTTTTTCGAAAACAGTTCCAAACTACACACATAAATAAAGGAAGGTAGTAAATCCGTAGTGCCCAGCCTACATGAAAGACTATACATTTTATATAAATGGGTATGGTAAATGGGTATGTAAATATTTTCAGGAATTATTATTTTAACTCTCTTCGATAAGGAGGAGGTTTTCAATTAGAGTGTATGTTTTTTTTGTATGTATGTTACGCGATTTCTTCGCAGATTGTGAACCAATTCTGATGATTAGTCTTTATTAAATAGGCTATACTTCGAGGGTGGTCCCACATTAATTTGGAGAAAAAATTTTTCCTCTCAAGGGTCACTACCTGATAATAAATGACTCAATATATGTATCAATAAATGACTTAATTATAGCAATTTTAGTCAGTTTTATATATATGTCGAAAGTTATATTAATATTACAAATAGTTTAATGTGACTAACACAGAACTTTCAACCATAAAAGGAGAATAACTATATAAAATAAAATACAATTTAATTAAGATTCCAAGACTACATCATCATCTTTACCGTTCCACGTCCACGACTGAATTTAGGCCTGCACCAAGTAACTGCAGCACAGCACGGTCATAAGCCTCCTGCATTCATGGACATACTGCTCGCCTCTTATTAGTTGGCCACTCCATTTAGAAGAGTCCGCCCTGAACTCCGCTTGCCGTATGAGGCTGCAACTCAAAAACCTTTCTTCCCCATCGGTTGTCAGTTCTTCGATTCATATTGCTAGCTCATTGCCACTTCATCTAACTGATCTGATGGGCTATGTAAGTAACTCTGTTTCTGCTATGGATAACACTATTATGTCTATCACTTGAAGAAAATCTGATCATAGCCCTCTCCATAGTCCAAGACTAGATTTTTTTTTAAATTTTCTTGCCACGTTTTCCGGTGCAATTCAGTGGCACCGACATGCATCAAAGTCGGATCGCGCCCTATAATCTTAAAAAAAAAAACGATATGAACTTCAATTTATATGTTACTAGTTTACCCCGCGACTTCGCCCGCGTGGAACTATTTTGCGCGGAACCCTAAAATAAAAGTAATCAGATCAGTAACGCAGATAGCTGATATTATAAGAATAACCTATTCTTATAATATCAGCTATCTGCCACTGAAAGTACCATCCAAATCAGTTCACAGGTTTTTGCGTGATGCGTGTTCAGACAAACGCCGTGTTTTTTTCCGACTTCCTTTACATTTATCGTTATATTTTGGCCAATTTGCCTAATATATTTATTGATTATAACTTATGTCTTATTCTGACGTGTGACTTATATAATTGTAAAGTTTTATTAAAATTCATTTAGTAGTTTTTGCGTGAAACAGTAACAAACATCCATTCATCCTCATATTTTTTCATATATAATATTATAATAATATAATATTAGTAGGATGTGCGTACTCCTTTTACAATATATGTTATTAATATTTAGAGAAATTTATAGATCACAAAAAAAAAAAACTCTGAAATCAACTGTATATATTGAGACATTGTCTTTTGAAGTTATTATACTGAAATATTAGAAAGCAAATTAATGCTCTTTTAAATTTTGAAATATGAGCTTATACAATGAAGATTTTAAAAGGAATAGGAAAATACTGGATTATATGATTTTAAAAATTTTACTTTATTAATATGCGCGTGGGACGCTTTTATCTTGTCTAGGTCAGATCATATACATTTTGCGACTCAATGTTGGTGAAATAAAAACTGCTACATTGCAGATAATCAACGGAACATGTAAACATGAAAAGACAAGTGATGTTTACAGAAATTTATAATCAAAAACATTATCGCCATTTATTCGTTAGTAACTGGAATTCTACACGAATTTTTCATTTACCGACGGGGAAAAATTAACGACCCTCGAAAAGGCAAAACTTTCACGTTTTCGCTTTATTTTAAATTTTTCATACGCTTAATTTCTCACAGCAGTATAAATGCCATAAAATGTACAAACTGTGAATTCATTTTTCAAACAAACCGGTTTAATTTTATATCTTTGCATTGATACTTCACTATATATTTTAGACTTTACATTTAGTGTAAGTTATTGGAAAATTAACTAGTTATTGGAAAACAAACTTCTCAAATCCAATGCTTCTGAAACACAAGCTTTTCTCATTACAAGGACAGATAATAAGGCAAATAGTTTGTTGAGCTGACGCAATACATTGACAGATTTCACACTTGTGCTCTTCTTGGACACGCAAGCTTTTTCTGTTTTTATTATCTTAAAATCGTAGTTCCAGGACCCACCGTCGTTGCTTTTATCTATTTACATGAATATTCGTGGTCACAGGTGCTGGCTTACATTTCAAACTCCAAACATAGAAACAGAAATGTTGGCTTTTTTATAGGAGAGGGGGCAAACTAGCATGCGGCTCACCTGATGGTAAGTGACTACCGCCGCCCATGAACAACCGCAACAGCAGAGGAACGGTCCCTAAGTCGTATCGGTCCGGAAAAGTCGTTGGTGGTAAACTATTCCACAAGGAAGTTGTACGAGGAAGAAAACATCTTCTAAGTCGCACAGTGGTGGACTGCCAATCATCCAGATGGTGTGGATGGTATCGAGAGTTCTGCCGTGATGTGCGTTCATGAAATTTGGCGGCTGGGATTAATCCGAACAATTCCTCAGAGCACTTCCCGTGGTAAATGCGAAAGAAAATCAAAGGGATGCAACATCTCTTTGCAGTGCCAATGAGTTGAGCCGATCGGAAACGACTCGGTCGTCGACGATTCGAGCCGCTCTGCGCTAGATGCGGTCAAGTGGAAGGAGCTGGCACTGGGGAGCCCCTGCCCAGAGATGGGAACAGTATTCCATGTGAGGCCAAACCTGCGCCTTGTAAAGTTGCAGGCGGTGTGCCGGCATGCAATACTGTCCCGCTCTGCTGAGCACGCCAAGCTTTTTAGAGACCAATTTGGCCTTCCCTTCCAAGTGACCACGAAACTGCACGTCACTCGATATGTCGACTCCGAGGATTCCGAAACTTGCTGAGGCAACAAGGGGTGTGCCTTGAAACTGACGAGTTACGACAATGAGGTACTTTTTAGCGGTAAATGTATAAACTTTAATTCTAAATTGTTTTAGAGAGTGTAAAAAGTTCAGGAGATACCAAAACAAAGCCACAAATTAGACTCTTGCAAATTTTATGAATCCCCAGCTGGTTGTTAGTTAGTATTTAGCTGCTCCGGGTCATAATTTGCAGCACTACTTCACAGCCAACGGGACTTTCACAACTTTGTACAAAAACGGAAATTAATTTCATCTCCCCGTTGCCAGTCTGTGTGATTTACATCTATCATTAACGAGACAATATACCACCATCTATCAGAGGTCACGAGGCCGATTCCTGGCCTTTCCCGTAATCAACTTTTAAAACACTTACGGGACGAATACATACACACATCACATATCAACGTGTTAGATTAGGATTTAGTATAGTTGTAGCACGAATGGGTCGGCTTGAACGGGGAAGTAACACGCTCTAACAAAATACCAGCGTAAAATGGCAGCTTAATGCTGCTGTGTTTCGTGTGGTGAGTGTAGAGAACCGGAGACCCTTTTTACTGACGGAGATAGATGTAGGTGTCTATGTGCCACAGCAACCATTTACCATCAGATGGACTGTTTTCTCGTTTGTCACCCTTTGTTACTGTTTGAGAGATTCTGGATAACTCGATATTTTAATAATAAAACACGGTGTGACTTCATAGCATGTATTGAGCGACTCGCTGGGGAAGACGCGCGGTGGCGCCTACCTACATAATACAATAATAATTTATACCTACATATATCACACCTCCCTTCTTAATATATGGTATTATCAGATATTATTAAGTAAGGTACATAAATTATGTAATCACAAATGTACTTATAATAATACCTTAACTATATAATACATTATCTATAAATCTAATAAACTAAACTAAACTTAGTTACTACATCTAATAAACTAATAAACTAACTTAAACTAACTTAAACCTAACTTTACTTATAATAATACCTTAACTATATAATACATTATCTATAAATGTAATAAACTAAACTAAACTTAATTACTAAATCTAATAAACTAATAAACTACGCTAAACTTGAAACCTAACAACAGGTTTACGAACTCGCCCGGATCGGGCTCGAGGCGGTTCAGGCGACGGTGCACTAGGTGACGTTGGCGGTGTACTATATTCGATTCCAGGACTTTTAATGCGTTCACTCGAAACCCGTTTCCTCTCCTTTCCCGAATCACCCACAACCGTAGTCGGAGATGTGTCCGGGCCGTCGTCCTCCTTCGACATTCCGTCTCTCGCCGAGCCACTACTATCAGGTATTTGTACCCTCATTGACTCGCTTTGCTCCTCAGGGAATGGTATGTCGTACAACCCTGATCTGCGCTTGATTTGATCAACGTGCTTAACTACTTGTCGACTGCCCCCTTGTCCACAGAATATCTCCTCGAACCTTCGCCATGAACTATCGTTCCCTTCACCCACCTATCCTTGTGGCCGTACTCTCGCACCCACACAGGTTCTCCCGGTGCAAACGAGCGCTGCACCCCGCCCGTGTACTCCACTTGCTTACTTTGAGCCTGATTTACCTTATTTATGAGCGCGCGATCGCTTCGTAATAAGTCTAGCCGTGATCGTAACGTTCGTTTTTGTAACAGCATTGAAGGGCTTTCACCTGTGCTGCTGTGTATACTGTTACGATAAGTAAGTAAAAATGTTTGCAACGCGGCGTCAACATTTTGTTTTTTTATGAAAAAAAATGAAATTTTCATTTTGTTTTTCTATGAAGTATGAACTAACTATAAATTATAAATAAAGTTTTATTGGCATTTTACTGCTATTTTACGAAAGGATGTTTATTGTTTTATAGCTTATATATTTCGACGGGACGTTTTCTTTCGCTTTAGTGTATTTTGTATAAAAATTTTAGTTTTAAAATGTATTTTTAAGTGTTTCATTCCCAATTGTGCAAGTAACAGAGAAGAGTCTGACGAAGGCCAAAGAAACAAGTGGTTGGACTTTATAAACTGTGACAAACTTAAAAGTATGCTGCATTCCAGTAACCATTTCAAGAAGCCTGCTTGGTCACAAAATTTTTGAATAAAGGGTTTCATACTGCTAAATCTGACATTAATATGGCTAAAAAAGGTTGAATAAACTCAACACTAATCTTTGGAGTAAATTGAGTTAGGTTTATCATCAAAGATGACAAAGGTATGTACATTTAATTATTCCTTAATAAATGTAACTGCTCAGTATATTCAGTATTCATATAAAATTTAAAAAATTATAATAAAGATGTACGGGAGTACTGTACTTAAATAAAACTACTTAATTCCTGGCGTTTCAAGTGATCTCTTTGATAACAACTTAGTAATAATAATAAACTGGTTGCCAACTTGTCTGCCAAGTGTTACAACTATGGGAAATGGACACCTTATATGATAACCTATGAAGGCCTATGTTTACCAGTAGCTTTATGATAGTCTGCAATGAATGAATGATGAATGAAGCAATATAAATTCTTTTTATAATAATTTATTAAAATTTTAAGTTAATGGCTGAAGTAAATGAGGAATTCTATTATTTTAAATAACTAATTGTCAACATTATTTTATGCACAATCGCACACCTCTAGTCTTAATAATTACAAAATCAAGGATGTCTGAATGACAATGACAAACAATCTTTTATGTTTTTATTTCAGATGATACAGTTCAAATTAATTTAGTGTGATATTTGATCAGCCATCATAAAAAAAGGTATGAGGAATAATTTTGCTGTCAAAACACATAATAACTGATGGAAATGTATCAAAATGGCAAGATGATGTGTACTAAACAGGACTGCAAGCATACTCAATTGCGCTTGTTAGATAAACTAAATGATGACCATGTGATTCCCAACGAAGTAAAAAATTTAAGGTAATAATCATGTAAAATTGAAATCGCAAAACAATCGCCATTCTAAAACTTTAATTCAGATAATATTTTTATTAGGATTAGTAATATGTTTATATTTTTGAGCAAATTTGATCTCTGTCTACACCCTGAAATAAATGAATTAATGTTAATTCCAATTTTAAGTGCTAATTTATCATGTTATGGAACATTGTGACGAAATCTGTGTGTCTAAGGAATAAAAATATTTTAAAGATGTAGTCTACCAATAAGCACCTTGCCCAACTCATTGTTTCATACCCCTCTGAGAAATGAGAGTCTGTGCCCAGCAGTAGAACATGAACATAGACTCCAATAGATAATTGGCTACTTTACAAAATATACTTTTATCTTCCCAACCTTCTATCAAAAATTGCTACAGTGTACTTAATTATCTTAGGTATCAATGATAATTATGTTCAAAAATTATTGGAAATTTCTGAATTGTGAAAGCTTCTTAGATTTATGTGAAAGTAACTTTATCTGATTACAATGGCCTCTTCTTGTCTTGACATTTTCTATGCAAACATTTATAAACTACAACAATTACAATGAGCAACAAGTTTAATATGTGCATATTAAACTTGTAATTTATATATTTAAATATTCCTTTTTCCAGCTCAATACACTGGATATCGAATGTATTGAAGAGAACCTTTTCACTGAAAATATTCAAGTGCAAGCAGCAAAGGAGGAATTATATGTTTACTCTATAGCATGTACCACACATGGGTTTCTGAAAGGCACGGACATCATTAGAATCGAAAAGTGTACATTGCCACCAATCCAAAAAAAACCTTGAACAAGTTTAAAAAAGTTAAAAAAATAAATCATATAATAAATAATATATACAATGCATTTTATTTCTACGAATCCTTCATAATAAAATAATAATAATAATAAAAATAGTAATTAAAATTATGAATATAAAAATATTATATAGGTACCTATATATAATATATAAAATATATATATATATATTTATATATATATATATATATATATATATATATATATATATATATATATATATATATATATATTTATATATAATTATACTGGGCTGAAATAAAATTATTCCCTTGCCTATATCCAATTCATATTTAAAAAAAAACGAAATGTCATGTTCTGATTTGCTCTACGGTCCAAACTAAATGTACCAGAGACGTCCGTCTGAACGCGTAGTGTTTCTATATAGTTTGTGATTAGGCCACCATACGTAACTTCGAGCTATGGACTTAGTTTTAACAATGCCCATGTGACCAGTATGTAATTGCATAAGTATTTTTTTTCTTAAAGTGCGCGGTATCACCAAGCGGTAACCCCACATAATACAACCCCTATCTATGTATAGTTCATTACGTTTAATATAATATTGCTGCAACACTTCTTTTAGGCAGGACGCGGGCCATCCGGACTGAAAATAGGTTAAAATTCTACTTAATTCCGGATCGCTTGCTGTTGCCGTTCTGACGTCATCATTTGTGACCGGGAGAAAATTTTCTACGAAATTAATGTAATTCATTCCCTCCGACTTCGGAAGCCGTTTATGTACCGGTTGCGGCAAACGAGATAACGCATCTGCACAATTTTTGTGTGAACTTACATATTCTATGTCATAATTGTATCCCGACAATAATACTGCCCAACGCTGTAATCTCGAAGCGGCCATAACTGGAATGCCCACTTTAGTGCCGAAAATATACGTCAAGGGTTTGTGATCAGTCCTTAAAACGAATTTTCTACCATATAAGTACTGATGAAACTTTTTAATACCGAATATTATTGCTAAGGCCTCTCGATCTATCTGCGCATAGGCCCGCTCGGCCGCGCTGAGAGTACGCGACGCATATGCGATCGGCCGCTCTCCCTCCTCAGTGATATGCGATATCACGGCGCCGACTCCGACCCCGCTGGCGTCCGCCGTCAGTACCACGGGTAAGTCTAACGTATAATGAGCAAGCACTTCGCTCGAACTTAATATTCGCAAGTAGATGGCAGCATCCATTTACCTTTTCTATTGAAATTACGATTTTTTTTAATTTCCATGTCTCGCGTATCAGCTTTGGTAGGAATCGATGTTCATTTGCGAAAATATGTAGTCTACTAAATCTAATGTAATAGCGGGGGCGATCTTGAACATGTTCACAGACTGCAGACTTCCCGGAGCGTCGGTAATTCACATAAGTTATATGTTCTTTTGTGCGAGTTTAATGGATATTTTTGTTTGTCTTATGATAGAAAGACTACATTCACAATCCAGCTTATACACTTCTGCATCTTGTAGAGAGATTTTACACTTGACGGATAGTAAAAATTTAATAATCTTCTTCAGCGGCTTGTAGGTTTTAATGCAAGCTCGCTTCAAGATGTAGCCAATCTTATCGATGACTCCTCTGACGTATGGTAATACAGCAGGCACGACGGGAAATAAAACGCGATAAAAACTGTAATATTGGTTTCATTAAATGAATAGTGTGTGTATCATTATTAAACAATAGTTCCAATTGCGATACAATACAACAACCCATGCAAAAATTTATACGTGGTGGAGTCACACTGCGGTTACATTATGGTTGTAGAACGAATGGGTCGGCTCAACCGGCAAAGAACCACGCTCTCACAGAATACCAGCGTAAAATAATCCCTTAATGTTGCTGTGTTTCGTATGGTGAGTGTAGAGAACCGAAGACCCTATTTACTCGTTACGAGGCATTCAATCTTTGTACTAAGGGGTGACAACACTTCTGCATTTTTATTATTAACTGAGGATAGATGTATATGGGCAACAGAAACAATTTACCATCTGGTGGACTGTTGGCTTGTCATATTTATTCTACAAAAATCCATCTTATTACTTAAAACGTGGTTTATTAAAAGTCTTTCTTTCGAAGGAAGTCCCTCAGCCGTAGCGCCACAGTCATCACGAAATTTGAAATTTGCTGGTAAATTGCATTCTTTAAATTTTAATCTGGGGGCACGGCAGAGTCCCCGCCAAGTCGAGCAAAAAAGCGGCACGGCCGTATCATCCTTTTCTCGAAGCAGTTCAGGCCATTTTCGAAAGCCTGTAAACTTCGTTGTGGATAAAACTAGAAGCCTGAATTGCCAATTATAGATTGTTTAAACTCGATATATTTCAAATTTCATTAAATTTGAACCAGTTGTTTAAGAACAATTCTTTACAAAATTAAGAAACTTTGACTAGTTATAATTATTATAACTAGTCAATGTTTCTTAATTTTGTCACTCGCTGACTGACCGATCATCAAAACTTTAAGGCACTTTAAGCAGACAAAGGGGCTTGATAATGAATTTGGAATACAATTATTGTTAAGTATACAAATCAAGGAAAAATTAAAATATTTTGCAATTTCGGTCCAGTTTTAGAGATACACCAACTACATAAATAACTTTGTAATCCCATTGGGCCCTAGTCCAGTCTACCTTGGTTGGGGCAGCTCAGGGCGTGTACACCCATATAAATATATAGGATTACAAAGTTACATTTGCACTGAATGAATCAGTGTACCTGTGTATGTATAATATAATGGAATAAAAGGTGTAGATAGGTACCTAGATATAACTATCTACAAAAAGAAATGAGATGCCATTAAAAACATAACTTGTAAAAAAAAAACCAAGTCTCGCAACTCAGTACTTTTACCGTAAAAAGTTTTGAGATCTATGTAATACCAAGTCGGTTAATTAATTTAGTCCCTACTTAAGGGCCCTTCTGTCTTAAGTTATTACGTAATTAGCTAACCTAACAACATCTTATAGTGACCACATCAATACTAAAAATCTTTTATATTTTAAATAAATAGATTGACTTGGCCATCGCACTAAACAATCTACTTTAATATAATATGTTATACTTGTGAGATACATTGTATTTTCATGCGATGACCAAGTCAATCTATACACCTACAAATAAAGCAACAGAATAAAATTTCATAAACAGGGTTAATAATTTCATTAAAAAAAATAGATGGCTAATGATTTTTTTAGCGAATTGTTTTTAAACGGGTTTATATTAATCATAAAAATCCTCGATACACTTGGGCTTTGTTGCTCTACAAATTAATTTTTATTGGTGATTGTGCTTATCTTCTTACAACTTATAACAGTTAAAGTAATAAGAAAAATTATTCATAAAATATGACGTTTGGACTGTATGTGTAAATGCTCTTCTAAAAGTCCAATTAGTGCAATGCGGATTGCGCACTTCTATGAGTCGATGGGCATTCGATGTCTAGTACAATTAAAAAGGAATACGTTTAATGCACTTTAGACGAAAGGCATGTTGTGCCTGTTTTAATTAAATTGCATAGACTATATATGTTTGTTACGGCTTCGTTGTTTGGTTAGATACTGAATTTGAGATCAAGGTAGTTTTGTAGTTCTTTAGATGTAGTGAAAACGGTTAACTGCAAAAATCAAAACGATTTCATCCAATTTTCGAATAATAACCAACTTATTTTAGATGTAATTTGATACATCGGACTCTTACCTGTAAGCTTAGCCTACTATTCCTGACGGCCCCAAAAATAATAGAATAGAAAAAAAGAAAGTGGAAAAGATTATTGCTATTTACAGCTGTTTAGATTGGTAATATTAATCACGGAAGCCGTATTATTAATATTATATAATCAATATTTTATAAAATAATTCAATAATTTATTTGTCCCTTTAATTATATTCATAATATTAAGAATTTTATCTCCTCGTCAAATTTTCGTCTCGTTATCTGTAGAATTTTATTCCACATTTAAAAGTTATTGAGTCATCAGAACTGACGATCCACCTCAGACTTGATAAGTCAATTATTTTTGCCTTCTAAAATTTCTTTATTACAGAAATAATATAAAACGAACTAATGAGAGTTTCGTCTCAAGTGCAAATGATATTTTTTAGAAGAAGTTTCGATCATTGATTACTCTTTGTTATAAAGGCTATTTACTAGTCTACAGTTATAAATATAAAATAAGTCACAACGACAAGTACAAATAAATGTTATGTTTGTAGCTAATACTTTGGAAAAACCAGTAGTCGGGATAACATAAGTGACATATACATTACCTACATACGTATCGTAAGTAAATAAGTGCTCGCGACATTTCTAGTAAAAGTGACTTAAGAGCCAGTT
Source organism: Parnassius mnemosyne (assembly GCA_963668995.1). Taxonomy (NCBI): domain Eukaryota; kingdom Metazoa; phylum Arthropoda; class Insecta; order Lepidoptera; family Papilionidae; genus Parnassius; species Parnassius mnemosyne. The sequence continues at coordinate 40,453,036 of CAVLGL010000104.1, read as the reverse complement.
GTGGAAATTAGCCGTGGTAGTTCAGGGACTAAGCATTTGCCGTAAATTTCACAGAGCGCATGCAACCCAGGCTCGATATCCAAATTGATTGCCATTACCTATATATCCGAATTTCGATATCATATCATTTTTTTTAATTTGTCTAAACCAAATAAAGCCAAATGAAACGAAAGGATAGATTCTGGAGACAATCAAGATTGTTCAATAACTCAATTGAAATATTAGTGTAACTTTAAAAATCCAAGCCTAAATAGCTAGGCAATATACTATTAGGTCAGTAAAACCTATGAAATTGCCGCTTAGTGCCAAACTTTATCAAAACATTTTCTTAAAATACTAACTTAAATTTTAACATTTCCTGACAGATGTGACTGTTCACTTTTAATAAATATCTTCAAAATCTTTACGTGAAAAGAACGTGGCAGCCACACATCCCGCCACTGATTATGATGTTTTTATAAGTCCCAATGCTGGACACAGACCTCTCATTTATGAGAAGGTTTAAGGACAATGGTCTATCCGCCGCGTTGCCCCAATGTGTGTTGGCGGACTTTATATGTGATCAGTTTTTTTTTTTAATTTATAAGACAAAAAGGTTTTCTCACGATGTTTTCTTTCAGCGCCAAGCACGTGGTAAATCAGCATTTAAATTGAAGTTAACAATTTCTTTGACGCCGGCGAGGATCGAACCCAAGTTCCTCGCGTACTGTGAAATTTACAACGATCGCTTAGCCCCTGAGCTACAACAGATCATGTTCATGAGAGGATTTTATTATTCGAATTTGCTTAAAAGCAAAAACCTAAAGCTTTGTAATGACAATTTATAACGTGACTTGCAGGAACGGATCAAAAGTTTGGAGAAGGTCCGAGACTGTACCCTTTTGTCATATTACTTTATCCAAAATTGTCAAAAGAATTATTTGTGTCTGAGTGATTTGCCATAGATGTCACTATTGGCAGGTAGATTGACAAACGCAATACAAGACGTCCCGTAGATAAACTACTAACAAAGATTATATGCAAAAAACGTTGGAGGCACAGCTAGTATTAAATAAATTACAACAACGACAAACGTACATCAAACTAGACTGAAACAATTGTTAGTATGGGCTATATAAAAAATCTGTTCGAAACTCGGACTCGCTTCTGAGCCATTAAAACATTGACTATCTACAGCCATGATAACATTATGTATATGACCTTTTTAACTAGGATTGTTATTATGGCACCGAATGAAAAATTATGTGTAATTATATTTTAGATTCGGCGGGATATTTCGCAAAAGCGGTTAACTTAATTTTATTTTCATCTTTATTAATCATTTAGTTTATTAAAAACTATAATAATTAATTCACCTTTTAATTTTTTATTAATTCTAATGTGATCTATACCTAAGAAACAAATCCTTTTAAGTATTCCATACATTCCTCTGGATCTCTGCCTGCCTGCCAGATCTGTCTGCCGGAAAGAGCCAACTGTCAAAGCTGAAGACCAAATGTGGCAGCGTCGTTTCCGAAACACCTGTGATTTTGATTGAGATTGAGAGGTTCTATGGGCAGCTGTAAACATCATGGTTGGAGCCATACGCAAGTGTGGGTAACAATCCAAGAGCAAGTCTTATCCGGTACCATTCCGATGATATTTCGAACGTCAGTCTAAGCGAGATTGGAATGGCTCTTCAGCACCCTAAAAACGGCAAGGCAACAGGCGAGGATGGAATTACAGCGTAGCTTCTGAAAATGGATGGAAAACCGGTACTTGAAGTCCTTCAGAAGCTCTTTCATTCCGTCCTCCATGGTGGCACAATACACCGGAGGCGTCGAGCAGACTTCTTGCGTTGGTCTTGTTCTTCAAGAAAGGCGACAACGCGTTCTTGAAGAACTACAGACCGAATTCCCTTCTGAGGTGCGTCTACGTGCCGTCTTCGCGAGTCATTACGAATGCAGACTCTACCACTTTCAGCTTCCCGAACAAGCCGGTTTCCGAAAAGGCTTTAGCACCATAGACCGTAGAACATACATATCCTTCTGCAAATTGTACAGAAATCCGAGGAGTACAATTTGCCACTATGTCTGGCGTGTGTGGGCTAGGAGAACGCCGTTGATACCGTTTTGAAGACGTTTTCAAGCTACTGAACTGGAAAGGATACAGTATTAACATCAATGACGAGTACATTACTCACCTTCAATTTGACGACGATATAGGTTTACCTCAAAACTTGAAAACGAGACTGTATTATGTATAATCAGTACGTATTGCCAGTGATGACCTATGGAACTGAGACCTGGTCCTTCACAGCTGGCCGTATGGAGGAACTCAAGGTCGCTCAGAAAGCTATGGAGAGGTCTATGCTTGAGTTTTTTCTGCATGATAAACTTAGAAATAAGGATATTCTACATTATATAGCCCAACGGATTAGTTAGCTGAAGAATAGAATAGAATAGAATAATTTTTTATTTAATATTATTATTACATAATACTTATTGAAAGTCATTTTTATTTACCACTGGTTCGGAAACACCCCAGTCCTGGGAAGAACCAGCAAGAAACCCAGCGGGACTTTTTTTCAAACATATTTTACTTAACAATAACTTCGTTTATACAATTTTTAAATGATTTTTCATAGAACTAGCATGGTGGCGATCACCTTATTCCCAGGAGTTATTTTCGTTCATGTATTCCTTGACATTATAATAACCCTTTTTGTACAGTTTTTCTTTAATAAAAGTTTTAAACTTGTTTATTGACAAACTTTGAATATGTTCTGGGATTTTGTTGTAAAAGCGTATACATTGCCCCACAAATGAATTACTGATTCTGTGGAGTCTAGTAACTGGCATTACAAGCTTTAGTTTGTTCATAGTGTTTAAAGTATCCACATCCTTATTCTTATTAAAGCTATTTATGTTTTTATGCACATACATTACATTCTTATAAATGTATTGCGATGCCAAAGTTAATATGTTTATTTCTTTAAAATTTTCTCTGAGGGACTCTTTACAATTTAGGTTATAAATCGCCCGTACAGCTCTCTTTTGCAAAACAAATATAGCTTCAATATCATTCGCATTACCCCATAGTAATTTAAAAAAAATCCATAAGATATTACGCTATGAAAGTAACTAAAATACACTAATCTAGCTGTCTCAACATCTCTGAGACTTCTAATCTTTCTTACAGCATATGTTGCAGAACTAAGTCTGCCTGCTAATTTAATACCAAAAATAACAGTGGTATCCACAAGACTCAACTCCTCCCCATTTAACAGCACACTGGTATTCGAATGTTTTACATTAGGTATTGTAAATTCAATACACTTTGTCTTATTGCCGTTTAAGAGCATATTGTTGGCATTAAACCAATGTACCAATTTCGATATAGCATTATTTACATCGTCATAATTAATTAACTGCCGTTTGAGTTTGAAAATTAAAGAAGTGACAAGAGGCCGGCCATATAGCTCGAAGAACCGACAACCAATGGGGAAGAAAGGTTCTCGAGTGGTTGCCTCGTACCTGCGGACGAAGTGTGGGGCCTCCCCTCACTAGATGAAGATGACCTGGTAAAACATGTAGAAAGTCGATGGATGCAGGTCGCTCAGGACCGTTCTTTGTGCCATTCCTTGGGGGAGGCCTATGTTCAGTAATGGACCTGTGAAGGGCTGTAGTTATGACGTGAACAGGAACAATAATTAGGGCGTTCGTTTTATCATTTATTGAATTGGAAGATTTACAATAGTGTGTTTGATTTTATTGAAATCCATTCATTAATCAGTTTAAAGGCTCTTATTCGCCCCCATTATTTCCAGATCTAACGTACAATAAATTGTGACGTGATCCCGAGTGAAGGATTGCTTTATTTAGAAAGACCTATGCGCTCAATGCTTTGTAATGATTTATCGTTATACAATGGAACCTTAAAATCAGCTACTAAAACACTGAAAGCAATGTGCATGCAGTATGATAGAGCAATAGCACGGATTCATAAATGAAAAATCGGTCAATTAGGTATTATATTATATACATTTACTTACGTTGACAGATTGATTAGCGCTTTTATGAAGAACATTTATATTATTATTTCTCTCTCATTGCTGTTATTTTTGACGCCTTATAATTTTAGTTCACGTTGACCAATTCATCAGACCGAGAAGCGATTTTTGCTGCATGAAAGCGACATAAAAAAGCCTTACCTTATATCCCGTTAGTGTCACAAAAGCCACCTATGGAAACTACCAGTAAGTACCAAAATTAGCAAAATAGAACACTAATGTTAATGGAAACTTAAGTGTCTCTACGCCTCTCTGCTTTTTACTGTAAGTCTTAGACAGTTTTCTTATTAGGTAGCTATTTTAGTCTTGGAGTTTCTCTGGGTAGGTACGACCCTCTTACGTGTATTTGCTGTCAAATAGCAGTCCTTGCACCTTTTTTGTTTCGATCTGAAGAATATACAGAGCCAGTAAAATTACAGAAAATAGTTCATATTTAATAAATTTAACATTAATTTTGTTTGCTTGCAAAGGCTATCGTAATTAGTTATAAAATTAGTTTGATCAAAATATGCATTTCAATTTACTGTTTTAGAGAAATAGTTGAAATAGTGCTCCGTGTTATAGTTATTTTTAATATATCAACTAAGTCAAAGATTTGTTAAAATAGGAAAACATGCTTTTTCTCATTTTTAGATTTATAAAATATTAAAATGCGCGAACACAGTGAATTATTTTACAAAAAAAAAGTATTTAAGAGTTAAGGCAAAAACTCCCTACAACAGTCATGGGGGACAGTCCTGCCGTGACCATGAGTGCTGAAAAGTTGCCGAAACTTAAGAAATTAAAAAAAAGTTAATAATTAACGCGATAAAATGTGTAAAATTACTTAGCGGTGCTGGGATTAGTGGTGACGGGGATAGTGCACGCAATTGAGGGAGGGCGGGAGGTGCTCTTCATACTAGATAAGACACATCATTTTATTTTATAACGCGGATATTTGCGAAGTAAATTTTTCTAAAAGCTTTTATGGAATTAAAAAATAAAGTCAAGATAAATATTTGCCGTGTTTACTTAAACTTTCCTGTTTACATTACGAGCTTTTATATAAAATTATTCACTCGAGCGAGTAGGCAAGTAAACCCGAACGTCTAAACGCGCCACATCGTACGATCCGTGACGTCACAGTGGCGTGATCTATGACGATTACTCACTGCCGCGATGTACCGCTATGCACTGCCCACCGGTACGTTTGTCCCCGCCTTCGCAAGATTGACGCATACCCATCTTTTGTTCGTACGACGTGCGACGAAGACAAGCTACTACACACCGTTCACACGATTTATTGTTTACGTTAGGCAGCCATAATTTTTGTTTTGATTAGATTGCGCGTATAGTAGGAGCGTAATGTTTTTGTACATAAAGCAATGTAATTTTATTTTATTTTTGTTAACGCGAATTAATATTTAAAATAGTTTGTCATCTCAACGTTCGTTTTAATTAGTATATCTGCTGTATCTAGTCAGTTTAAATAGTTCACTTCGGTTGGACCCGGGCTTGATTCCCGACCGAACATTAGAAGCTAGTAATCGATCCTGGTTGTCCTAGCCCAGGTCATTTCACTGGTGACCCCGAGAAGTTTACGTCCCATCGGAGTGTGCAGCAGCCAGTTAAGGTGATGGCAGAAGGAAACAGTGCCAGGGACAACGTAAGATTGCCGAAAGCCCAGCACTAGTGGAAACCTGCCGTGTTGGAGTGAGAGCCCCCATGTTTAACCCAGACGACCCGAAACTTTGGTTTGCACATATCGAAGGTCATTTTATACTGTTTGGTATCTTGGCCGACGCCACGAAGTTCTACTTCGTACTTGCTAAGCTAGAACCACAACATACAGCAGAGGTAAGATATTTGGTCGTGTTCCCGCCAGCAACAGACAAGTACGAGAAGCTAAAGTCCGAGTTGATCAAACGACTGTCTGCCTTACAGGAGCGTAATATCAAACAACTCCTTATGCACGAAGAATTGGGCGATAGAAAACCAATACAATTTCTTCGGCATTTACGAAATTTAGCTGGAGTCAATGTTCCTACAGGTTTCATCCGGACTATCTGGGCAAGTCGTCTACCTACGCACCTCCAAACTTGGAGAAGTACAGGCGATTAAGATGAAACTTGAAGATTTAGCCGAATACGTCGACTGGATTAATGATATCGTTCCAGCAACTGTACAAGTAAGCGGGCAAATAGCTAGTACATCAGCAATATCTCACACTTGACCAACTGCGGCTACTGATACGACCTTAGACATACTAACGAACTTAGTCGACGAGTTGAGACTATGATCATGGAGCTAAGACAATCTCGTTCACAAACAAGATATCCCGGACGACGCTCTCGCAACCACTCTTGTTCAGTCAAATGTTGTGGCGGTAAACGACTGCCTCTACATTTCTAGCCGCCTGTTCCTTATAGATCATAAAATGAAGGTACGGGTTCAGAACCTAGCATAAACAACAAAAGTCCTCTGCGTTTTTCCACGATCTGCTATTCGGGAGACGAATCAAAACCGGCTATGGGTTATTTGATGCAAAGGGAACTATTATTCATACATATAGATACGTGCCTTTGACTGTCTTTGATGTCTTCAAGCCTATCATCGGCGTCGATTTTCTAGGTTACTAAAACCTACTTGTTGATTTCCCCAATTAACGATTGGTGAACGTTACTACTACACTGACAACCTCAGCTGTAAGTCAATATTCTTCGGAAGTCTTTTCATCTGTACGCACAGTTACTAACGATTAGGTCTTCCATCGTCTATTGAAGAAGTATCCTGTTTTCATCCGACCCACTAGTAAGCCATATATTGTCAAATATTCTACGGTACATCACATTCGTAGTACTGACGGCCCACCAGTATCCAGTCGCCCCCGTCGACTAGATCAAGAGAGACTTAAAATAGCTAAGCAGGAGTTCGAAGAAATGTTGCAGAATAGAACAGTGAGGATATCTGAAAGCCCTTGGTCTTCACCACTACATCTGGTACGCAAGAAAACGGACAGCTGACGCGCCTGTCAACGTTATAGATATTTACTCACGATAATTGATAAGAGGACTAGGTGGGCCGAAGCTTTTCTGTTACGCGAAATTACGACAGAAACTGTTGCCAAAGATTTATATGAGGGTTGGATTTGTTGTTACGGTTGCCCAGTGAAGTTAACTAGCGACCAAAGTCGTCAGTTTGAGAGTAGTCTTTTGAACCAGCTGTTAAAATGTTGGGGATTAATAGAATTCGAACTACTCCTTATCACCCACAAAGAAATGGCGCAGTCGAACGTTGGCATCGTTCTTTAAAGACAGCACTTTCGGCTCGCCTGTCACATGGATCTTGGGTGGAAGAGCTACCCACGGAATTACTGGGCCTTCACGCGGCCGGCTGCAGCGACTTAGGGGTTAGCGCCGCCGAGTTAACTTTCGGAAGAAACTTAAGTCTACCAGGAGACTTTTATGACAGCTCTTCGAACAACTGTAACGTCAACGACTATTGTTTAGTAGATAAGATTAGAGATATTATTAGTAGTTATAAGCCTACATCTGATAATTCGCGTAACTGTCTAAGTTTTTTTTGTGCACAAAGACTTACGTAACTGTGAATATGTCTTTGTTCGGGACGATTCAATATGTAAACCTTTGAAACCACCCTATGACGGTCCATATCGCGTGATAAAAAGGGCTTCAAAAGTTTACCTAATTCAATTACCCGATGGACAGGTAGATATTTCTGTTGACAGATTAAAGCCCGCATATGTGTTAAAGGAATGCGATGGTAACATAACAACGCCAAGCAGCAGTAACGCTGACAACGCAGCGGATGTGGTGCCTGCGCATGTACGGTTCGCGTTACCGCCGCCGACGCCGGTGACGTCGTCGTCGCCCGGCCCTAGCAACGCGATAAACGTGAAAGCAACGCGGAGTGGTCGCATTGTTAAGTCACCTTCACAATTTAATATAAGTTAGTGTTAACATAAAATGTATTATACAATTACATGTATAAATAATAATCAGGTTAGTGACTATGGATGGAAGTTATTATTTGCATTGTTAGGTGCAGAATATTTTCATTCAGAATATTCAAGTTACATTACTTAAGTTGAATGTAATTTTAGATGTATTGTGTTTTATATTTTGCGTGTACTGCAGTTTCATTTAGGTTTAGGAAGTTTGTTTAATTATAATGTATTTCGTTTCATTTGAAATATTTCCTTTGCATTATAGTACTCGTATAAATAAGCATTAGTGCGAAAAGTTTTACGATTTTTACTATGGGTAATTATCAAGAAAAACCAGTTATTGTTTCTCAGGCTCAGAATACTGTAGAGTATAAAGTGGATAATTTTCAAATATGGTTATATGTAAAAGCCAGTTTTATGGGAGCAATAATATTGTATACTATTTGGGTGAAGTTTAATAAGAAGTTCAAAAACTGGCTTCGCCATCAAGTGTTTATGGCCAGCGTTCCAATGTCGGGCCAGAATATGGGTCAGATGATAGGCGCCTCTAGCGCCAGTCTGCAGCACGCGCCCGGACCTGCCGCGGCGGCCGCTCCCTTCGCGGGGGTCTCCGTACAGCCCTGCGCCTCAGCGCATTAACAAGTGTTTATATAGTTTAAGTTATTTTTTGTATTTTTTTATAAGGGGAAAGTGTTGTAGGTATGCTGCGCACACACTAATGTATACTTAGTAATGTTGTACCTATCTACCACATATATGTATACGTAGTAATGTTGTACCTCACTACTTATTACTAAGAATTTCAGCCAGTAGCTAGTTGCCCACCAACTGTATTACACGCTCCTCTATAATAAATATGTCATAAAGTTATGCAATCTTTCATTAAGTTCACCCGTAGGGACCCGTATGCAGTCAGCTCCTAAAGTATATTATAAACCTTTATTTTAAATGCTCTTCAATCTCTTAATTTCTATATACATATAATATTAATAATGTTTTCCAGACCGAATTTCGGTCTCGGCGGCCAGTCTCAACGGACTAGTCTAGGCTAGACTGGCTAGTCAACCACCGGTACAGGACAGGATTTTAGTGCCCAAGTGTATACGCAAACACAGGTGCACTCTCTATTCCATAACATAAACACTCACGCCTGTCACCCAGAGGGGTAGGCAGAGACTATGGACTTCCATTTGGCATGATCCTTACACACCTCTCTCGCTTCCTTCATATCCATATAACTATGCATACACGCTCGTCAGTTAAAGGTACTCTTGATTTGGCCCATTATCAATCTATCGCCAATATGGTTAATAAACTTTCGCCTAGGGCGACCCTTCCCGACTCTGCCGTTCACCTCTGCAACATAAATTTGCTTTGTCACTCTTTCCACATTCATTCTTTCTACATGACTCTCTATTCCCTCAGTCTCATAGTCCGATGGGACGGTAAACCGACACGACCGGAGAGAGATCAGGTGCAGGACCAATGGCTTTACGTGCTTTCCGAGGCACGGGGGTGAGACACCGCCCACTTCCTGACTCCGGGCAGCTTCTGAGAATTTATTGATGGAAAAACTCAATAACTAATTTTTGGCCCAACCCGGGATTCGAACCTGGGACCTCATGATTAGCATTCGCACTACTACCACCACAAGACCAACGAGGCAGTCCACCTCGTAACACAAAAAATATTGTTATATATTAATAATTCCCAATACCTATCTTTAAAAAAAAGGGAAGTAATGCAGTGTTGATTCTTACGAACCTCATGCATTCAGTACGCAAAAAAGTGTAAAGACCCGCGACGCATTTGGCATGCATTTCTCGCAAATAAATGAACTAAATTAATGTATCGCTTTGAAGTCATAAAATATGTTGCTCGCTGTGTAATCGTGTAACGGAGATTAAAAAAAAACTCACCCGCAAGAAATTTCAGAAAAGCTGCAAGAAAAAATTAATAATCTCACGAGGTACGCGATCCTTTCTTGTATACGAAGCGCAACTTAATCCTATGTTATATCACATTATAATTACATATTCCTATGTAACGCATCGTGGAAATCAACCTCATATGTGACAGCAGTACTCCATGCACGACCAGACTTGCGCTTTATATAGATTCAGAAACTGTCCCGACGTGAAGTACCGCCTAACCCTTGCAGGATACCTATATATCCTTGCGGCTTCTTTGGCCCTGCACTCAAAGGACCGTCCAAAGTTGAGGTTTGGAGAAATCTTGACCACTAACAAGTGACAGAATAATTTGAATATAATGTCATCATTCATCATTGTAGTCCTACACAAGTTTAATAGAATATAGGCCTCCTCCACGTGTTGATAAAAATTACGGACCGAGTCCGTACATGTACCACGGAGTCAGTGGGTCTCGTGGAGCCACATTAAACTTTACTTATTGGCTGCGATTTGAGAACCTTTCAACTCCATTGGTTTTTGTTACTGTGAATTTCGAGTACAGTCCTATGAAGTTGGTAATTGCATTTTGGGTGGCATTAATGCAAATTTACCAAGTGCTTAACGGTGAGTGAGTATATATCACTCACCACTATGATAGGATATCACTTTTTTTTAAAAAACGTTACCCCCACAATTAGTTTACAAACATAGATGGCACGAGGACAAACACCCAGACCCGGAACAATTATTTGTAGGCCATACAAATACTTTTTCCGTGCGGGATTCAAACCCACGGACCCCAGCGCAACAACTCATTGCTAAGCCACTGCGCCACAGAGCCGTCGTGCTTAACGGTGAGTGATATCAATCACTATGATAGGATATTACTCACCGTTAAGCATGTGGCAAGTTACAGTGATACCATTATCACGCATTGATTCTGTTACTCGATAATGCCAAAGTTCATTTTAACTCTCATTACATGTCACTATAGACACCACACAGACGATTTTACCTGATGATGTCTCGTTTTGAGGCGAAACGCGTGTTGTATTATCGACGGTGGCGTGTCTTTCCTAGTGCAGTGTTGTTGGGATTACTGGTGACGGGAACTACTCCCGCCCTTCTTCAATTGCGGGTACTAATTGAGTGAGAGCGGTAGGTGATCTTTCAACAAGTTAACCTATAATAATATTTAATAGGTAACAAATAATAATAGCAAATTAATTTTTAAAACTATTATCAGCGTTACTTGCGATCGATATCTGGTCGCAGTTAACCACTGGCTTAATACCAGAGCCCCTGCGGCAATTCCGGACGATCTTCGTGCCGAAGATGGACGATCCTGCTGGGCCGGGCGACTATCGACCGATTTCGATCGCCACGATACCGCTTAGGCACATGCACTCGGTTCTGGCGAGAAGACTTCTGGATTGCTGCCCCCCCGATGCACGACAGCGTGGATTCATCCGCGCCGAGGGTACGTTGGAGAATTCCGCCGTGCTGGACGCGGTGCTAGGGGATAGCAGGAAAAAGCTAAGAAAGTGTTATGTGGATTCTCGATTCTGCGAAGGCGTTCGATACAGTGTCTCATAGAGCGCTGGTCGGGCTTCTTCGGGCTCGAGGGTTGCCCGAAGCATTCTGTGATTACATCCACCGGCTGTACGACGCGGCGACCACAAAGTTGGACGTCGGTGGGGAGTCGGGTGAACCTGTTAAATTAGGCCGAGGTGTGCGTCAGGGAGACTCGTTGTCACCCATCCTGTTCAATATGGCGATGGACGTAATTCTTGCTGCTCTACCGAAAGAGGTAGGATGGGTGACGTTAGAGCATGATATCAAAGTTGCCTTGACCAACATCTCAAAGGCACCCCTTAAGCCGCAACAGCGGCTCGACATCGTGAGGGGACACCTTATTGCGAGATTTTTGCACGGCCTTGTGCTGGGTAATATCTCAGATGATAGGTTGTGCATGCTCGACGTCCAGATCCATGGTGCGTTTAGGATTTGGCTGAGGCTCACGAAGGACGTGCCTGTCGGGTACTTCTATGCCGACATCAAGGACGGCAGCCTAGCGATCCCATCGCTTCGGGTGACCGTCCCAGACCTCATACTTAAGATGTTCGGGCGGCTCGACTCGTTGAGTTGGTCAGTGGAAAAGACCGCCGCCAGATCCATAAGAAGTTGAGCTGGGCCGACAAGCAATTCCGAAAGTTCACCAGAGAAGATCCGGTTATGGGCCTTAGGTCCGTCTCATGGTTTTGGCGCGAGAGACTGTGGAGCTCAGTGGACGGGTTCGAGTTACGCGAATCCGCCCGCACCCCCGCGTCCACGAAATGGATTCGGGAGGAGTCTTCACATGTCTCTGGTCGGGACTTCGTGCAGTTCGTCCACACACATATCAATGCCCTACCGTCAAGGGTTCGGACATCTCTTGGGCGCAGGATTGGTCGTGAGGCGGAATTGAACTGCCGCACCGGGTGCGTGGTTAGGGAGACGACGGCTCACACCATCCAGCAATGTTGGCTGGTGCACGGGGGCCCGATCTTGCGCCATGATCGTGTTGTGAAGTTAGTAGCAGACGCGATGGCTTCAGACCAATGGTTGACAGAGCCTCATGTCAAGACCTCGAAAGGTCTTCGGAAACCCGACATAGTAGCCGCTAAAGGGAGCGTCGGAGTGATCGTGGACGTGCTACCTGCACGTCCACGATCTCTCCGTCTCGGGCCGGTCTCGGGCCAGCGGCCCCTCGATGATGCTCACCGAGAGAAACGTAGTAAATACGGGACTCACGAAGAGCTAGTCGATAAGGTTGCAGGTATACTAGGACTACCCAGCAAGGATTGTGTCCGCGCAACCTCTTGTACGATCTCCTGGCGAGGTGTTTGGAGTCACTCCTCCTATAAGGAGTTGAAGAGACTCCTTAGGCTGAAAGAGAGTCTGTTCCGAGCTATACCAGTGGTGGTATTGCGCGGTTTGCATATGAACGGGATTGGGTTGGGAGACCCAGTGTGAGTGTCCAGAGTCCTGTGGGACTTCTGGGCTACTACCGAGCCCAAGGTGGTCCCGGCCATGTGCCTAGTTGCAAAAGACCAATTTCCCCCAATATCTAGCGACCACCAGTGCAACAGCTATCGGCAAAATGCTGATCTGCCAGCTTCTGTAGACGGGAGATTGGGGACTAGTGGCGTCTCTCGTGGCATCCATAATGATAAGTGAATACGTTCACTAAGACAATGGTATGATGATCGGTGGAAATAACATCTAGAATGTCGTCCAAATAGGTACATAAAAACTCCATTTTTTCCACCCTTAGAAGTGGAATTTATTTATTCAAATTTCAATGAGACTACTCTTCAGTTATGGCTTATTTAATAACAACAGAACTATTAATAAGAAGAGGATTCTCATATTGACAAAAAAGTATTTTCGAACCGGCGCTCTCATGTTGTGTTATATCTTCAGTCGAATTTTCCGCATTCGTGATCGCGTGTTTTACTGAACATATAAAATTTTATGACCTATCTGTTTTGAGCACTTAAAAGGTAATAGAAGCCCTTGTTATTTTAAGCCTACTGCATTTTATGTGATAATTTTACCGCACAGCAAATAAAGAAATATATATTACAATACAATAGAATGATCCTATGAAGTAAGGTCTTAAGGAATATTAGCTGTATTAGCGTGTAGACTATTTGCAGTTTTACTATTTAGTAAGAAAAGGAAATCTATCAACCGATATTTCTAGGACATATTATTAAGCAGTTTGCGAACACACACTAGAGAAGCGCAGGGTATGGTTGGGCCGTTACTCCATAACCCTATTAGAAATGTGTATAGTATGAGTAGAATGAGATCTGTGCCCAGCTGTGATATACCTATATTTAGTTTGTCTCTTTCATGTTATTTAATTATAGATGTAAGTTTGCTTTTATAGGTCAAGTACTTGAGTAAATTTTGTTAATAATACTCCAGTTTGTACTACTTCTTATAGTATTAAGGGGTATATACGAGCATACAGTTGACCTGGTTAGTTAGTGGGTGTCCTTGATTTTGATTTAAAATGCTGTTGCGTTGTTTCCTTTAAGCCTAAGATGAAATGCCTCGTTACCAATAAAACGGTAATTGATTCTCTTCACTAACTTTTAAAGACACTAACTTTATGCTGTTATTTTACGCTGGTATTCTGTACTCTCTGATCTGCTTGTATTTGAAAAAAAAAACTTTATGGTGGCAACGGCTTCGTCAGTCTTTGTCAATAACTTGGTGTCGTAAGAGGCTACTATGGGAAATGCCCGAAAGTCTTGTGGCTTCCGATAGATGGCAGTATACCATCCCGTTTATGCCAGAAGTAAAATATACAGACACGCTACGGGCAATAGCGGCAAAGGCAAATTTTCCCTACGACAGTAATATATACTAGATGGTAATACTTTATTTGCCTTACAAGATGTCTTGTATACGTGTACCACGCTCCTACCAATTTTTACCGCCAATTAGCAGTGCGTGCACTAATAACATATTCCGTTCTGAAGGATGTAAAGAGCCAATATAATTACAGGCAGTGAGGAATTTCTATTTTGTCCATGTAAGAGGTGACAACCTATCTGCAGCCTTTTTTATTTGAAGTTGGTTACAATCTATGGGCTGCAGTAACCACTTACCGTCAGGTGGACTGTAAGTACCCTTGTTACTTCATTTTAATAAAAAATGTTCAGCAGTAGACTTGTTCATTGTACAGGCTGATGATGAAGAAGAGAATGTGAGAACGCACCGTTATATTATATATTTTGCAAATTAGGAAAGCTATAGTACTTGAGGGTGTATTTCAATCATATTCATGCGTCATATTGATAATATATGCTTCATAATATCTTTATGCTTTTCTATGTTTTTAGTATGAGAAGTAGAATGTATTATACATAAAATAGAAAGGGCTCTTTTTCACTAAAGATGAGCCAGTCAATAAAAGTACCTCTTGTGATATTGGAAATTGTATTCTCAGCATTTTTATAAAATTCTACTTCGTTTAATCAATTTAAAAAGTAGGTTATATAAAATGAAAGCTCCGTGGCAAAGTGGCATGCATCGAATTGCGGTGCTGAGGGCTACGGTTTCGAATACCACTCGAAACAAGTATATGTATGGCCTACAAATAATTGTTCCGGGTCTTTATGTATATCCTTGTGCAGTTTATGTTTGTAAACTGTCTCCACGATATAGGAGAAAATCTTAGAGTGAGGGTGACGTTTTCATTAAAAAATATAAAAAAGGAGAAATTAAAAGCACTCAGTTTTCTCATAGTATATTTTGTTTGCAAAACTGAGAAAACATAAAAGTGTTATATTACCATGTGGCCTACCGGGAAGAGTAACCTGGCTATTACGTCAAGTAAATAATTTTCGTGTCATATACGAGTATTTTATACACAATACTATGTATATAAAATTGTATACTAGAAAATAGTTCGTTGCTTTTAATAGTAAAGATATTAATGCACATGAGTTTGCACAAAAACATATAATAAAAGGGTATATTCTGTGCTTCTTTAATTGGGAGAACCTGAAAGATTTGTCGCTTATTGCGAATAAAATAAAATTAAAATATTTTTTTAGATCATTTTCGTGGTTTTGATCAAAAGTTGTCTTTATTATCTTTTGATCAAAACCACGAAAAAGATATCATCTGCCTAATAATTAGCATAACAGCAGCTTAATGCTGACATTTGGATGAGAAAGCTCAAGGTCGCTTAGCGTGCTATGGAGAGGGCTATGCTCAGGGTTTCTCTGCTTGATCAACTTAGAAATGAGGATATCCGCAGTAGAACTAGAGTGACGGATATCACCAATTGACTTCTGCCTTCATTTCACTATTTCAGTTTATCAACTTTATTGCCCACTATTTCAATCTTTCAACTTTAATGTATAATTAATTAACTTGAAACTCAACTAAATCCCCGTTAATCGTAATCAAACACGTGACACACGGTACAACTAATGAACGGTCGGTCAAAGGTCAATATTCAATGTTCCGGGTTCACGTAGCACAAATTTACAAACACGGGAACGAACGCGGCCTCTTCTCGAGTCTAAAAGTTCAGCGTTCCCCACGACAAGCTAAAATTCTTTCGTACAATATTAAAATACCACGCCCGCAATAAGAACCCAAAATTAGCCTCGCTGACACGCAAAACTAACTAAATAGTCAACACACAAAAGGCACTTAACGCGGCGTTACAATTCAACATTAACTTCCAAAAACAATTAACCGGGCCACGCCCTCGAAATGGAATGTGAGCATCACATTCCAGGCCGTCTATCCACTCGTCGTGCGCGCAAGGTTCCACGTCACACAAGCAAGTTATATTGCAAAATGCACTTCAAGATGCAATCACTATACAAATTGACGTAAATTACTTGCAAACGAAGTTACTTTAATCTTTCAAATTCAATATAATCCTCTTGTCACGAAACGTACAAATTAGACAAACCAATTCGAGGCGGTCTACACGAAATCCAAATATTCAATAGTGAATTAGACGCGCACAAGTACTCAAATTCTAGACCACCAAAAGCAAAAAACTGGCCGCGCGAACCGATCCAGCGGTCACAAATAATACACTAGTCGCCAGACTGTTCTAGCCCACAGCCGGAATCACGGGAAGCCGGCACACGCCCCCCCCCCCCCCCCCATGGCGGCGCCTACCTCACCTCGATACCATCGGGTGACGCACCGGCGCGTGTTATTGGATGCAAATTTCAAATGCCCATTTTTGGGCCTAAGCAGTTAGTTATACTTGGGAATGAGGTGATCGCCAGGAAGATGTTTTTAAATGGTTTGATACTTAATTTTATAAAATAATAAATTGTAAATTTATGTGTAAGAGAGAGAGAGTCCCGCTGGGATTCTTTCTGGTTCTTTCTAGGACAGAGGTTTTTCCGAAACAGTGGTATAATTTAAATGACTTGCAATAAGTATTCTTATTATCTACATTAAATAAAAATTATTCTATTGTATTCTATTATTGCGTTTCATATTGTGGCCTCTTAAGTCACCCAAGGGACGATACGTGACGATAGATTCTCTCACGCCATTATCTCTCCGCAAAGATTACGTAATAGAAAGGTATTAAATTATTAAGGAATAGGTACTTGGTATCTTTCTTTTTTTTAAAAGGAAACGTATTGACACTTGATTTTTCTCCTGTATTCTGGGGGTAACTTTGATGAGGATATTAATCTGCTATAAATAAGGATATCATTACTTAGCTATTTCTGATATGATCTACTTAATTAATTTACATTTTATATGATCTTAACAGTTTTTAAGGCTTCATGGGCCTCTTACAGGTTTTTTCATAATACATATTAAATACTTTTAATGTGTTACGATGTTATACTCAAATATCAGAATTTTTGCATTGACTATAAATAAAATAAAACTATTTTTGTTTTTCCATAAAGCTATTGTGTTAACGAGAATTATTATAGCACTATAATATTTGCCATGCAGTTGATAGCTTCTAAATATTTGTAGTGATCAGTAATCGAATTAAAACAGGAGCACTTAAAATATTTTTACAGACGCCGGTATACTTTTTTCAAAGCCTATCCGATTACAAAAAATATTGCAAAAGTTATTTACAATACTTTCTGACGAGGATCTTTATGGCAAAACTAATTCAACCATACAACTTAAGTTATAAAACAACAAACCAAAAGTTGGAGTATTAATTAATATTTCAATGGCCACAAAGTTTTATGCATGAATCTAGCTGGGGCACCACAAAGGTAAATATTTTACCAATTTGCCTATAGTTTCATAAAAGTTTGAGGCCAGTGGATTTGTAAAGAATCAAGTCCTGTGATTTGTTTGAAGGACTATTACCAAAGTTTTTTTAAACATTATTAATAAATAAATTTTTAGTGGCGGTAAGTGTTCTTAATGTTGCTTATCCGTACTAATAGTATAGAATTTTAACGAATCTTATATTATATTAAAGATGTGGTACCTTTTTGATTAAAACTAAGACTTCCCTTTTGTAGTATTTTGCGTTCGGCGTAACGTCATGCTGTTGTAATAGCGTGCCCGGAGTGAAATCCGCTGGATTTGTATGAAAAACGCACCAACACTCCACACCAACACTCCCCGTGTAGTTAGGGGTAAGAATACTCACTACCTCATAACTTCCTGTGGGTGTCGTATAGCAGCATTTTTCTGACAACAGCAAAAAGCAATAAGAAAGCTGCGGTTGCCGACCCGCTCGCCAAGCTTGGCAACTATGGCAATATACCCCCCATGAGCAATAACATTAATAAATGGCCCCCAGTCCCCGGTCGCCGCGCTATTTCTGGCTACGGCGGCAACCATGATAACAGAGAGGCAGGAGGTGATAAGAATCTCCGGTGGAGGTTTGGTTGCCACCTACGACAACTCGACCTGGCAACATATAACGCACGCACCCTTAGGACTGAAGAGAAGTTCCTGGAACTGGAAGTAGAGATAGGCAAGTTGCGCTGGAATATTATAGGAATATTCGATGTCCGAGGATAGGGGGAGGACACGGTAATCCTCGAATCCGGCAACTTGTTCTATCACCGGGAGGGCGACGATCTGTCCCAAAGAGGTGTCGGATTTATCGTCCACAAGTCTCTCGTTAACAACATTAACGACATATCTTCTCGTTAGAGGTACCTCAGAACCTCAAAACTAGATTGCTCAACCATAGCGTGTTACCAGTTATGACCTATAGATCTGAGACGTGGTCCTTCACTGCTGGCTGTATGAGGAAGCTCAAAGCCCCTCAGCGAGCTATGAAAAGGGCAATGCTCGGCGTTTCTCTGCATGATAGACTTAAAAACGAGGATATCCGCAGTAGAACCAGAGTAACTGACATAGCTCTAATAATTAGTATGCTGAAGTTGCAATTGATCGGCCATATAGCTCGAAGGACCGACAACCGATGGGGAAGAAAGGTTCTTGAGTGGCAGCTTCGTACCGGCAGGCGAAGTGTAGGGCATCCCCCCACTAGATGGAGTGTCGACCTGGTAAGACATGCAGGAAGTCGACGGATGCAAGTGGCTTAGGACCGTGCTTTTTTGTGTCATTCCTTGGGGAGGCCTATGTTCAGCAGTGGACTTGTGTAGGGCTGTAATGATGATGATGACTACACACCCATTCTACTGAACTATTATAATAGCTCAATATTTTTCGATAAACTGTTTTTAAAAATAAATTCTTTGTTCTTAAGCCATGTTCGTTCGAAGGCTGGCTGCGCGGCTTATATTTAGTAGACAAGCGATATAAGTAAAATCCTGTCCGGTTCTAACAATAATAAAACTTATTACTTATACTTAATTGATACTTTTTTTATGACTTAACTTATACTTTTATTATTTGACATTTTAATTTTAAGTGCTCATTAACCATAATATTCTCTATGATTTAGGAAAACAACGTACGAAAACCTAAACTTATTAAAAATTCAAAATCGCGGCGATCTATTCGTGAAATTTCGTGAAAAACGTGTAAAAGTCATGATATTTAGTAGCGGAGATGACTTGTATTTTAATGTTATATATATACATATATAGTTATTATAATTGTCTCGCCATTGGATATTATTGACTTATTGTTGCAATAATCATGAAAATAACACAACTTTTATAAGGTGTTTCAAACACCTTTTATACACACTTTACTCAGAAGTTTCAAACAATATCTTTCAGACCTAACTTCGGTATGACGGCCAGTTTCTACGGACACTAGCCATCTCGTGTAACACTCGTTTATTACTACTGAACGGATTGAACACTGAACAATTAGGTGACTGAATACATCTTATTCTTCCACACCTAATTTTTGCAACCCGTTAACATACATTTTTATAAACCTTTTTTCAAATTATTGGTTGACAATAATGTACACGGTAGGTAAAACAAGATTCTTAGGAAAATTAATAACTTTTACCAAAAATGTTTTTATAAACAACTCTTTCTCTAGTACCTTTTAAATGTGTGTAGCAATGCTGAAGGCACACGACATCTCGTGTACTCTTGCTCACATTGCACAATCTCAATGGCGCCATTCCTCCTCATCACCCTTATCCCCATTACAGGTTATCCACCGTCTGTTTAACATCATATTGCGCATGAACTGCTGGTGGCACAAGCCGTGGCGAAGGAAGAACTATATTTGCATATCTATATTTTATAATTTGATCGTGCCTAGTAAAAAAAAATGTTTAAATTATTCTATGTCTTAAGAATGTAAACGCAGACGAGTAATCACCTCATATGACCAAGACGGAATGCCTTTATTCCACTAAAAATTATCTGCAGTTCTCTACATTCACCATACGAAACACTGCAGCATTACTCTTATTTCGCTGGTATTCTGTGAGAGCGTTGTTTTTTCCAATTCAAGTCACCCCATTTATGTTACAACCACAATATAGGTGTAGCATGGCTTTACCACTTATGAAAGTGTCTTGCACCATACCATCGAGTCGAAACGGTATCCCCAAGTATTTATGGTCCAAGAAGATGCGTCTTATCAATGTAACAACAAAAATATTGCGTCTATTCAAACACGTCTATTTTGGTTTTATTTATGGTATTTATTACAAAAGGACATTTCAATTGAATAAATAATTGAATGCCAGAGTGAATAAAATATTTAGGGTAAAAGCAGGTTAGCCATTGTCTGAGAACATTTACGGATTAAATTTATGAACGCCATAAATTACTCCATTTCTCGATTTTCTTTGTATGTTTAAAAAGGTTCTCATAAATTCTGTCCATCGTGCTATATGATATATTTGTTTATTTATGCTTCATTTGTACACCAAGTACAAAAAGGCCTACTTAATGCAACAGGGCATTCTCTACTAGTCTACCTCCAGGTTAAGCAAAGAAGACATTGTGGTTGCAAATTGCAACTTGCTAAGTTGAAAATATCTACATAATATTAACCATAAATATTATATGTATACTAAGATACATATTATAAATATAATTACTCAAATATATTATATAGATATACATACTATATATATATATATATATATATATATATATATATATATATATATATATATATATATAACAATATGTAACAAAAACCGTATTCAATATATATAAATTGAATACGGTTATATCCTATAAAAAATAACTTTTTTTAAAAAAAACTCGACTATATTTTTTTTTAATTTTATTAAAAAAATATTTTTAACTTTATGTAGTCTAGCCGATGCTGAAACTAAGTAAAGGCGGGGTTTTTGATAATCCTCTTACTCCCTAGACGATGCAGAGGTAATAAAACCTCATACAATTTGCATACAATTTTTTTAATAAATTTAATAAAATATTGTTCGAGTTTAAAAGAATATTTCTATACGTTTGAATAATGATCCTGATAACGTACTTAACGGGAACCACAGGGTTTTTGTTACATATTGTATACATACATGATACATACATAACTATATATAGCAGTTTCTATTAGAAGAATTTCTGTAGAACATTACAGTGAAAGAATTTCTCTGTTTCCTTTGTAGGATCTTTGATACGCCTTAGTAAAGGTATCTAATATCAATTTGTAACAAAAAGTTGACGTAAGACGATTTGACACGAGAGTTTAATATCAAAACAAAGCATGTAATAATCAATTTTACCTTTTATATTACTTTTGAAAATGTGTTGAAGTTTTTTCTTTAATTGAAGTAACCTAAGAATTAGAGATTTATTAAGACTTATGAAAGGCTGTCATGATGAACCTAAGAATTAATTTGATATTAAAAATAATAATGATAACTCCATCGCCCGCTGACATAACAGTTACAGTGAAGTTACAGTGACAAAACTGCTACGTCGGCGTAGTCAGTAAGCGCCCTGCAAAGAGGTGTACGCGCCGTGCCTCGGAAAAATTGAGGGTCAAAGGTCAGTTTTATGCACGCGGCCAAACCATGAAACGCTTCCGGGCATGGGTTCTCCCGTTTATTGATGACAATAAAATGTATTATTGCACAAAGAGAAACGCGCATAGGGCCGCTGCCTGGAGATCGCCAGGGCACGTCTGAAGCTGGCGCTGTTACAGAGCAACCCGCATACATCGATACCTTGTGGTTGACTCAGACGATGATAAAATAGTCGCCCAGGAACAACACCAAATGATGAGCATATTGTAAGAGCCGATCAGGGAAATTCGCAGTAATCCTCACGAGAATCGACCGCGATTTCCCTGCATACTCCTGAGCAAGCGGAATCCGGATATCGTGAGGGCTCTCAACCCAATGCTGGTGACCTATTTGGAAGCCAGCTGGGACCTTTGCGAGACGTACTCAATTCTATTCTAAAATATACTTAAATTGTTGAAATTATTATTTTATTTATTTAAATAGCATCAGCATTTATAGGATATGTTTTACCTTGGTGTGAAAAATATCATTTTGAGGGGCAACCGTTACTGATCTTTTATTTGCTATTTCTTACTTAGGAACAATTTTAATAAATTATATTTGAGAAGGAATTTGCTGATGATAATGCTACTTTCATTCGTTTTTATTCATTTTACTTTTAATTTGCATTTATTATTTTAATATTAACTATAATTCATTTATTTTTCTTACATTAAAGAGGTTCTAATTATCCTTTAGGAATTAAAAAAGCCTTCATCAGCAGACTGACAAGCTTCAAATCGGGAAACAACAGGCCAAGAATTGTGGCGTTTGCTGGGACTAATGTCAGTTTATCCCAGCCGGATATTACGCAAACACTAACGGAATGTGTCGATGATCTAAAGCAGAGAATCACTGCTTGGGGGAAGCGGATTTGGGATATACTGAGAGGTCAACACGGTTCTACCAAAATCGTCTCTTTCAGAGTGATCAGAAGAGGCTCTATAAATCATTGGAACGACCAATGGTACGTGGAACGGGCCAAGTAGCGAATCAGGCCGATACTGTCGCATTCTGGCGTGGCCTGTGGTCAGAGCCCGTAAACCATAGCTACGGCCCTTGGACGGAAGTTGTGGCGAGTCAGTGTACTAATATTACGCCCATAAACCCCGTCATCATAATGCCGGACAATGTAGCTGAGGCGGTCCGAATGGCTCCGAACTGGAAAAGTCCGGAGCTCCACGGACTGTATCACTACTGGATGAAGGGGTTCGTGGTGTGTCACGCTGTGCTCCCCCGACAGGTTCAAGAGGTTCTCGACCAGAAGTTTCTCTCGAGTTTTTTCATTATTGGGATCACTCATTTGGTTCCTAAAACCCAGGATTCAATAGACCTTAGCAAATACCGCCCCCTTACGTAATCTACCTACCATATACAAGAAAATAACATCTATTTTGAGCGCAAGAACCACTCGTCACCTGAACTCAAATCAGGTGATGTCGCGTGCTCAAAATGGATGTAAAGGTGGTTATCGTGCAAACAAGGAATTACTCCTCATTGACGCGGTCTTTGGCAATGTGGTTAAACGCAACTTTTGGAACTTCTTCGCGACTTGCATATGCTACAGAAAGGCGACTCGGTGCGTCAAACATGGCTGAAGAGGGTCGTCAAGCTGTACAAGGTTGATTGTACAATTAGAGAATTTCTAGTGCCATGTATGGGGCAGTGAAGTACGATCCATTGTCATCTGGGTGAACGAATGATGGCTGCGGAGAACCTCATAAAGACATTCTCCAGGGCGGACGTTTGAGTCCAATTTGGTTTTGCCTTCCTCTAAACCATCTCAGTACCTTACTGGAGGGCTCCGAAAGGAGATTTTAGCTTCGGAAAAGAATTACAAATATGACCCACCTATTTTATATGAATTATCTCAAATTATTCGCCTCCGGTTGCTCCAATATTACGGAATTGCTAAACATTATTTGTGATTTTAGCAATTCTATAAGAATGGAGCTGGGGATGGATAAGTGTGCGGTTCTCCATGTTTGACAGGGGTATAGTTAATTCTGAGGGCTTAGATTTATCTATGTGCATCAACATAAGGACCCTTTGTGAGGCTGAAACATACCAATACCTGGGTATGTCACAAAATATAGGTATTGACGAGGCGGACATGAAACAATCAATTCGCGATCTGCTTTATGCATGCTTGACCAAAGTGCTTAACAGCCTTTTGTCGGGCGTGGCGTCAAGGTCAAAATTCACTCAAATTAAATCTGTTTTTTTTTTATACCGCCACTTATTATATGATTATGTACGCCTTATCATAGGCTGTAAAGGTAATAGTATAAGAATATGTCGTGTGGCGGCGGAGTAAGATATTTACCCAACACTTATCCGTGGGTGTTATTAGAATGCTAGAAAGATCTTATAGTCCCCGTTAAGTAGCAGTATAATTTTCTCTTATAATATAACAGATGTAAAATACACAGATCGGCGGCGGCGTAGTGTAAAATATTTTTTTTTAATTATAACCTAAACATGTCACAATAAGTATAAATTTTTTACAATACACTGTGAGAAAGAATATCAGAACATGCTCAGTAAGTCGAAATCTAACGCACATCATAATTTAAAAGATAAGAAGAATAGTACTTAGTATACCATACTGCATTACCATATACAGTTCTATCTCGTTCTATGCTCAGCAGTAAATAAGTTGCTTTGCTTAAATTATGTTGTCTGCCACAGTACAATTTCTGATTGAACTAAAGCTCCAGGTGTTTTGAAAAGAAAAAAAATTTGTGCAGTATACACGCGATAAAAGTGAAACCTTCAGAAAAAGAGACCGAGATAATAGGAAACACTGTTTACTGTATTGTATATCATTTTCTCGCAGGCTAAATCCTATACTCGTAAATAATATGTTTGTCTGCTTTTAGTGTCGCTTTTGCTTTCCATCGAGTCTCAAATCACAACGATTGGAAAAAAGTTTTCACATCAAAAATTGTTAAAAAAACTGTATAAGTCTTATAATAGCTATAAATAAAACCTCATAATAATTGAAAAGCTATGTTTTATAAAACTTAAGTGGCAAACTAACTTACAGTCCACCTGATGATAAAAGGCTACTACAGCCCATGGACAGCTGCAACCAACTTTAAACAAACAAGGTTAAGACACGTCGTCATCTCTGAGGAATTAGATGGAATTCCTCACAGAATATATATATTGGTACTCTATACCTTTCCGAGTGGAACATAGCAGTGCAAGCACAGCTACTGCTACGCTCAGACAGACTCCTATTCCAAAAAGGCCACCTACAAATTTCTACACGTTATAATATCTAGTACGATAGAGTTCTATTTGGTTTCATCATCATCATCGTCTTGACAGCCCTTCACAAGTCCACTGCTGAACATAGGCCTCCCCAAAGAATGCCACAAAGCACGGTCCTGAGCCACCTGCATCCTTCGACTTCCTGCATGTTTTATCACATCGTCACTCCATCAAGAGGGGGGAGGGGGTCGCCCTACACTTCGCCTACAGGTACGAGGCTGCCACTCGAGAACCTTTTTTCGCCATCGGTCGTCGGTTCTTCGCGCTATATGGCAGGCCCATTGCCACTTTAGCTTTTAATAACAGTTAATAACAAAGATATAAGGTGGTAGAATTTTTACAAGTTTATCATGGTTGGCTTTAATTATTTTGTCCGCAACGGCATAACTATAACCATTTCAGTTACAGCTGTAATCGATATTGGCTAGGGATAGAAAAATATTACTTACTGTTAAAAATCGTACAAGTCTTATAATTCTTAAAATACAAGGGCATTAATTAAAGCATAGTAATAAATTACAAATATTCTTCAGTTATTGATAAACGTACAGTATACATAGGTAAGTACTGCTAGAATTAATTCAAAGTAAGGTAGTGAAACTGAGTATTCAAGTTGTTTTCACACAAATTGACCGGCAAAACTTCAAACTGAGCAAAAACCATTTAAAACTTCGTTTATTTGAAAAAAAAATTGTGGGGTTGTTCCCTTTTCACTTTTGTTAATTTTATTACAAATTAAAGTATATTATATGATTCTTTATATATTTTGAAAAAAATTCTTCTTTAACTGAGTTTGTAAATTAATAAATTTTGCAACGTTATCCTTATTTTCTCACTGTGTACGTTGTCTGTTATTTGTCGAGGCTTCGCACTTTTGATGCTGCTTCCTATCTACAGTTAGGATATTTAAAACATGATGTAAACGAGGTAGTTTACTGCTTTCTTTTGAAAGCCCTGAAATGTTTTTCTCTCCAAAGTTATTGCACATGAAAACAACCTATCGTGTATTCATATCATGCTAGACTAAGCGACTTGTTTTAAATAGGTAACAAGTAATGGATTGCGCAGTCATCGATTAGCATCTTATTGATAACATCTCAAAATAATAAAAAACTGTGGTTGCTCGCCCACCCACTTGCCAAACGTGAAACTATGGCAAATGGCAACCCTATGAGGCAATCTATGGGAAAGATCTATGTTCAGTTCAGTACAGTGGACTTTTGATAGACGGTTAGGAATTAATGAATGAACGAATTATCATACGTATAAACATCGATAACAATTTTTGTTACTGAATATGCTGCGCTAGATTTGTATGCAGTCACGTCACGTTCAAAGCAAATAAGAGATCGTTGTAAGGCGACCTCGGTGTTCACCAAATAATAGCTAATTAACGTAAAGCTATAACTTAAAAGCGAATATACGTATGTCTCTTTATTATATTATAATGCTGACAAAAATATTTGTATAAGTCTTTATATCTTACTAATATTATATTGTATGCAGACGGTAATTCACTTAGTTTTATAAGTTAGAATACTTTACTGAGGTCAACCATATTGAAGTATGTGGTACTCTGTATAAGATTTTAGATTAGTTCCGCACAAATAATTTGGCATTAAATATTGAAAACCAAAATGTGTAAGTTTTGTGATACCAAATGATAAATAAAATTATAAGAGTTTTATATATAAAAATTTGGAATATTTGGTTAACATGGATTTTTTTTTAAAAATCGGCATTAGCATTTGCACTGGGTCGTGCACGCTACCAGCATTCCTTTTGCTATGTATTGCTTATCTTTTATATATCAATATTGTATTTTGTGGAATAAATCATAAATAAATTACATTTTAACATACTCGTACATTATAAAAATGCAAAATGAATGAAAAATCTGTTAGATGCAAAGAAATATACAAAAGATTCTGGTTTAGACGGTGCAAGATTTTACAAAATGTAGTGGACACACAAAGCTTTACCAAGATAATGGATATTGCATTTCTTGACAGTTTCCAAGAAGCCTTCTTTGGTAGCTCTCATAATCCGAGTATAGCTCAGCCGAGTAGTAGGTTACCGTGTTGTAGTTAAAATAATATTTTTACATATCAGTACAGAAATTCTATGTGATATTAAGAATTTAGGCACTTGTGTGTCTTATAGTATTCTTTCTTTATTTATTTTTTATTCTTTATTTTACACACTGTAAGTTGGTAACAATTATTAAATATTCAAATAAGATGTACAAAGGCGAGCTTAACCCTAATAAAAGTTCTCTTCTAGCAAACCTATTGGGAAAGCGAAATAGTTTTATATATTATAAATCAAGTAGATAACAGCGGGCGTACTTAGTAATTAACATAACGCTACTTAATACAAATTGGCTATAAGTTGCAGTTAACAATTAACATATAAGTTTATTTTTTTAATTTTTTTTATAGGATAAGGGTGACAAACGAGCACACAATCCGCTTGATGGTAAGTGGTTGCTGCGTCCCATAGACATCTACATCTATCCTCCATTCAACACAAATCCACAAATCAAAATGTAGATGCGTTGTCACCCGTGAGGACCAAGATGGAATCCAGTAAAAAGGGCCTCCGGCCACCTGCACTCACCAAGCGAAACGCAAAGGTAAACCTCTACTTCACGCTGGTTTTCTGTGAGTTCGTGATACCACCCCGGTTCGAGCCGGCCCAACCGTGCGACAGCAAAAGCTGCCGCGTGGCTCTACCACTGTGAATAAAATATAAGTATAATTCATTCTTATTTCTATTCATTTACATACATATTTAAATGAAGATAATATATATATATATATATCTAGTAACACTAGAGTAGCGCTGCAGACTAACTGCTTCATAGCTCCAGGAATTTACTTTAGGTTAGAGCCACAAAGTACTCACGCAAACTTCTTTAGTCCCCGCCGAAACCTATAAGTTGTAAAGGGCAATTCTCGGCGGTATATGTAACATCCAATTTAAAACATGTGTTTAAGATATTTAAACAAAATATTGCAAAGACAGAAAGAAATACGTAAGAATTAACAATTGAATTAAATGTACAACGTGCCCTTTAGTTCTATGTAATAATATATTCTCATTTATGTAATAGTAAAGCTCTACATAAATATAAACGTACTTGCTTAACCGTTTCTAAAATGCAAATGGAAGTGCTATATCGGTAAAACGGTAGGCCGCAAAAACACAAAGGTATGCAAGAGCCGCATTACGGTGCTCGAGGTCTAATCTTGTAGAATTATTTTAGATCGAGCATTTGCTTGCATTGCGAGTAATTTCACATTAAGTCTTAGACTTAATGTGGCTCCACCACATTAAGTATAAGACTTAATGTGGTAGAGCCACGCTGCTGCTATATTGTGGTTGTAGCATGAGTGGCTCGGTTCGACCAAGGTAGAACCACGCTCACACAGAATACCAGCGTAAAATAGCAGCTTAATGCTGCTGTATTTCGTATAGTCAGTGTCTACCTTCTCTAGAACCAGAGATTCATATTACTGGAAACGAGGCAATCCATCTCAGTCCTCAGGAGTGACAATACATCTGCATTTGGATTATTAATTGAGGATAAATGTAGATGTCTATGAACTAAAGCTTCCACTTACCATTAGATGGAAATACTGCAAGGGGAAAGCGGACTCGGCGATATACCGAGAGGTCGACATAGCTCAACCAGAAACGTCTCTTTCAGAGTAATCAGAAGACGCTCTATAAATTAATGGACCAACCAATGGTACGTGGAACGGGCTCAGCACCATATCAGGCCAACATTGTCGCATTCTGGCGCGGCCTGTGGTCAGAGCCCGTAAACCACAACAAGGACCCTTGGACGGAAGTTGTGACGAGTCAATGTGCTAATATTATGCCCATAAACCCCGTCATCATAATGCCGGACAATTTAGCTGAGGTGAACCGAAGGGAACCGAACTGAAAAAGTCCGGAGATCGACGGACTGCGTCACTACTGGCTGAAGAGGTTCGTGGTGTGTCACGCTATGCTCGCCGGACAGTTGCATGAGGCTCTTGACCAGAAGTCGCTCCCGAGCCTCTTCACTTCTGGGGTCACTCATTTCATTCCAAAAGACCAGTATACCACAGACCTAAGCAAATACCGCCCTATCACATCATGTCTACCTACCATAAACAAGACACTAACATCCATTTTGAGCACGAGAATCACTCGTCAACTGAACTTAAATGACGTTATGTCGCGCGCACAAAATGGACGTCAGGGCGGTGGTCGTGGAACCAAGGGATCACTCCTTGTTGACACGGTCATTGGCAAGGTGGTTAAACGTTACCAGCGGAACTTCTCCTCCGCCTGGATGTACTACAAAAAGGCATTCGACTCCGTGTCATGTTTGAATGTCCATACCTGAAGAGGGCCCTCGAGCTGTACAAAGTTGACTGTACAGTTAAAGACTTCCTTGGACATTGTATGAGGTAGTGGAGTACGATCCTTTATCATGTAGGTGAGCGGATGACGGCTGCGGAGAACCACATAAGGATAAGTAGGGGTATATTCCAGGGTGATTGTTTTAGTCCTATCTGGTTCTGCCTCTCTCTGAACCCTTAACTGGAGGGTATTTCAGCCTAGGAAAGGAGGCACAAAAGTGACCTAACTTTTCTATATGGATGAACTCAAGATATTCGCCTCCAGTCGCTCCCATCTTATGGAATTGCTGAACATCACTCGTGATTTTAGAAATTCTATTATAATGGAGCTGGGAATGGATAAATGTGCGGCCCGCCATGTCGAAAGGGGTAGGGTTGCTAGCTCTGAGGGCATATAGTTGCCTATGCCCATCAACATAAGACCCTTTCCGAGGCTGAAACATACCGATACTTGGGTATGTCACAGAACATAGGTATCGATGAGGCGGACATAAAACAATAAGTTTGCAATCTGTTTTTTGCGCGCTTGACCAATGTGCTTAACAGCCTTTTGTCGGGCGTGAATAAAACACAGGCGTGTGTATAACGGTTGGGTCATGCTTGTCCTCTTGTATACCTTTGGCTTACTCTGGTAGACTCGGACCGAACTGAACGCTATGGATAGAAAAGTCTGCACTGTTATAACGTCCTATGAGATGCACCACCCGAGATCGTCAGTGATAAAGCATGCCATGGAATCATGGTGGGTGTGGCTTTTTAAGCGTGCTCACCATGCATAATCGCGAAGTGTGCAGCTTCCGTAATTACTTCCTGGCGAGATCATTTCTGTAAGGACGTCATTTCTTGTGATAAAAAGCGCACCCCTCTATCCTTAGCCAACGAGCAATGGCAAGATCCGACAGTACAGAGAATTTCCGACCATGGGACCAAATAGAAGGAGAAGAAGATCCATGGGAGGTTCTACAAGGCTTTACATGAGCCTTTTGTAGCCACAGTCGCCTCCCTACACTGGTTAAGTTTCGGGGACCTCTTTGGGGAAACCGAGGGTTTTGTCTGTGCGTTACAGGATCAAGTTATTAAGACCAACAATTATCAGAAATACATACTAAAGGATGGCGCGTAGATATCATCTATCGAGTTTGTCTCCATCCCGGTGAATCACTTAGGCATGTCATCTCCGGTTGTCCGGCGCTTTCTGACCCTGAGTACTTGCACAGACACAATGTAATAGCCAGGATTCTACACCAGTAGCTCGCTCTGAAATATGTTGTATGTACGGCCATTTTGTTTTCCGCCACTTTGAGATTCTTCACCACCGCTAGAATTTGCCCACGGTACCATACCATACCAATATTAGTTAATATGCGAACCTTCTATGTCTTATTACTTAGTCTAGTATTAGTAAGTACACCATCTCCTTGAAGAGTTGAACCTGGACATTATTTTATTTATATTATATTGCATTCAGATCGAAGTCATTTTATTTTCGTATTTTTCTCAGCAAACCCTTTCATTTGATACCCATGTCATGGTAGTCCATAGAAAATAACAAGACAGCCATCTTGAGCCGTCCGCAATATTGGATTTAGTATGACGTCACTTAGCTAACCATGCATTGTCATCCAAACTAAACATATATATTAAACTGCTGTATATTAAGCAATAAAAAGCCACTAGTATCGACCAACCCAATATAATATGTTTTTTTTTATAGGATAAGGGTGACAAACGAGCACACAGTCCACCTGATGGTAAGTGGTTGCTACGGCTCATAGACAACTACATCTATTCTCGATTACGAATCAAAATGCAGATGCATTTGAGATGTAACGCCACGTTTCCAGTAAAAGAATCTCCGGTTCTTTACACTCAACATACGACGAAACTCAGCAGAGTTAAATTCCTATTTTACGCTGGTATTCTGTGAGAGTGTGGTCCTTCCCTGGTCGAGCCAACCCATTCGTGCTACAACTATACCACTACTAATATAGCTGCAGCATGGTTCACCACGTAATACTATAATATTAACTACTTAATTAGTATTCCATATTTTATTAAGGCCACAATAAAACTCAACTCAAAGTAGATTGTCTACGTTAATAAATAAGTAACTAGTTAAGATAACCTTATTCGATGTTTCAAATTACAAGGAAAACGTATAGTATGTGTTTCGAATATTGATTAGATACTATTCACTTAAGTTTTCATGACGCACAAATGTAATGAAGAATATGACGTTAATTTCGTTAGCTACTTTCAGTTACGTAGAATATCTTACAAAAATGCAGTAATTTGTTACCTGATTTTTTAAATAATATTTTAAATGTACATCTATTAGTAATATAATGTTTGCGTAGTTATGATTATCGATGTTTGGGTAGCACTAGACCTTTTTTAACGTAAAGGAGTTACGCAACAGCTATATTACAGTTTTAGTAGGTATAAGTCATCTCGACCGGGGAAAAACCACGCTGTCTAGGAATATCAACGTAATATAGCTGCTGCGTTTCGTATGGTGAGTGTAGATAACCAGAAATCCTTTTTATTGAAGCATTCTATAGGCAACATATCTACATTTTTATTCTTATATAGGAAGGTGATGAGATGTGTCACAGCATTCACTTACTGTGTAATGTGTTATTCACATCTGGTGGATATGCAGGATTGTCACTTCAGTTTCATAGAAAAAAAAACATGTACAATGTAAAATTCTAAATTTGAAGTATTTCTAATAATGAAAGGAAAAATAACTATGAAATAAAAATAAAGCTTAAATGCTAAAAACAATCTGTATATATTTATAATGTTTACTACATTGAAATCGATATTAATACCCAAATGATACGCTTTTTTACTTAAATTTAGCTAGTTCTTGATTCTTGATCCTAGCTGGTGTTGACGCCAAAATGATAAAGGACACTGTTTTACCGCAAAAAAGCCTATTAAGGATGACCTTGAAGTTATGATGATCTAACCCATTAGGCCAGATTAAGAATAAATTTATGAGGGTTAATGACAGCTAGGGTTGCCAAATGCACTACAAAATATAGTAAGAGAATGTAATTTCAGAATATTCTACTATATTTGGGATCCGAATACTCAAATTTTAAAAGAATTATAGTAAGCGTAACTTATATATTTTAATAATGTCTGCTGTCTAATAATTAAAGCAGCAAAATATACCTTAAAATGTTTGTTTAAGAACACCTTCATCTTCTTCATCAGTCTGAAATATTTTCCTGCTGAACGTTGGCCTATACGGTTGTAGGGATGGCTTGCTAAAACCATTGACTGGATTGAAAATTGTACCAAATTACAATTTGAATATAATAGATTTATTTATTTCATGAACTATATTTTTACAGGTCATAGTGACATCATCATTATTGTCATTACAGACAACCACAACGTCCACTGCTGAACCTAGAACAAAAGGCCAACTAAAAGAAATGCCACAAAGCACGGTCCCAGGCCATCTGTATATATTGACTTTTGTCATATGTTATCAGGTCATCTTTCCATCAGTAGAGACAGCCTTACACTACACTTGCTGTTACAAGGTAATTTGAAAACATTTCATTGGTAGAATGGTGATTTGAGCTATATATAAAAGATAATAGTCTCAAAATACTAGATTTGATTTAAAAAAGTTTGCAACCCTAATGACAGGAGTGCCCAAAAAATAATTTAGCTCTGCATTTATAAAACGTTGGGGTATTTTACACACCTAACCATATTTATATAAAAATTTAAAAGCAAGCGCTGGGGAGAGATTTACTGGCTTATGAATATTCAAAAGTAATTAACTGCCGCTACGATATTGAGAGGATCAATTTTAAACCACGTTGAGTTTTGTTAATCCCCGTACGGATAGATACTGAAAATGCACTTATAATGTAGAATTATTTTAAAGATTTTAATGGATACTTTTATACCTAAGAGTTGCTTTCATGTATTTACTAAAGTGTTTCGGTTTGAATGGTATTTAAATCCAATATAATTACATTCCATGAGGCATTTCAGCGATGACACTCCAATATATACTACAAAATAAATTATTTTTCAAATGAAAATGGATAACGCAATTGTATATTGTCAGTTTATGAATTAAATTTAATTTAATTTATTTAAATTAAATTGATTTATCATCAGTGACAACTTACCATCAGGTAGCGGTTTTAGTCAAGTACTTGATAATAGTTAAGAAAGAGATTTATGTGGTGACAAACGAGTACACAGTCAACCTTGTGGTAAGAGGATGCTGTGGCCCATAGACTAGAATTATCTTCAATTAAGGATAATTAATAGAATCAGGCGTTACTTTGCGGAAGTCCATTATATTAAAGTTGGCAAAAAATTACTTTGCGTACATCCGCTCGATAAAATAAAGTGATGTGTCTTACCTAGTTTGAAGAGCACCTCCCGCCCTCCCTCAATTGCGTGCACTATCCCCGTCACCACTACTCCTAACACCACTACACTAGGAAAGACACACCACTGACGACACTACGACACGTGTTTCGCCTCTACACGAGGCATCCTCAGGTGATATAGACTCTACGGTGGCTAACCGCTAAGTGAGCGGCGAGCCAAAACAACTGCTATTTATACAGACCGCTGACGAAAACGCTCCCTACTTAAGGAGCGAGCGACTGCGTCATACGATAAAACACGCCACCAATCACCGCCGGACTTACGCAGCCGTTTGTAAAATTAAAAATAAACCGCCGCGCAACGCCTGCCTACCCTCCAACCACGTAACCACCGATCACCGTGAGGGTGATAAACGACCATATTGCGAGGCTCTCTATTATTAGAGAGCAGGCTTAAAGATATTTAAGAGAGGTGAGTTAGTAACATTTGTTTGTTCATTCAGCAGTGCAACGTTACTATTATTACTTTTTAATATCTCTAACTGTGCCAGCACATACAGCCGTAGCCCTTTATTACACGTATGTAAGACTTTAAAGGAGTGGTCTTTGGCTAGGTTGTGTGCAGTGTCCAAAAGATGTTTGGCAAAATGTGATTTATCGGGATTGCAATTCATGTACGTGGCTAAGTGCTCTTTATAACGTGTCTCGAAATTGCGACCAGTCTGACCCACGTCAACGCACGCCGTTTTTCGTCGTCGTTCGGCAATCGTCGGAAACAAGTTTGTAAACACCTGACTTTTGACGAATATCCAACTTATCTTTATCGTATTGTCGTCAGTGGTGTGTCTTTCCTAGTGTAGTAGTGTTGGGAGTAGTGGTGCTGAGATTAGTGGTGACGGGGATAGTGCACGCAATTGAAGGAGGGTAGGAGGTGCTCTTCAAACTAGGTAAGACACATCATTTTATTTTATCGAGCAGATGTACGCAAAGTAATTTTTTACCAACTTTAATTCAATTAAGGATTAAAATACAGATGCGCCGTCAGCCTTAAGCACTAACATGAAATGCCTCATCATTCACAGCCCGAAGTATAATGCTGCAATTAATGTTAATTTTATTCTAAGTGAGATTTTTCGATTGAACCGACCCAGTCGTGATGCAGCCAGGATACGCTGCAGCATGGATATTTCATGAACAGAAAATATTTATTGCTCTGCTGCTTATATTATAAAACACCGGACCAGTTACAGTATCCGTATCAGTAACGGCGTAGTGGCGGTGTAAGAATATACATTACTCTATATTGTCCCGTGTCTACTAAGAGGCAACAGAGGTAAACTAAAAAAAGAAGATAGGAGCATCATTCTGATTACAACTAAAAATAAATAAAAACTGCGGTTGCCAACACACCTGACAACCGTTGTAACTATGTTAAAATTCTCACAATGAAGAAATCTATTGGGAGGCCTATAATAGAATTGAATAGAATTATTTTTACTCAATATTGATTATTACATAATACTTATTGAAAGTCATTTTTTTATTTATTTTACTTCGGGACTTTATTTTAAACATATTTCACTTAACAATAACTTTGTTTATACAATTTTTAAATAAATTTTCATAGAACCAGCATGGTGGCGATCATCTTATTCCCAGGGGTTATTTTCATGCATGTATTCCTTGATATTATAATAACCCTTTTTGTACAGTTTTTCTTCAATAAAACTTTGAAAGTTGTTTATTGACAAACTTTAACATATTCTGGGATTTTTTTTGTAAAAGCGTATACATTGCCCCATAAATGAATTACTGACTCTGTGGAGTCTAGTAACTGGCATTACAAGCTTATGTTTGTTCCTAGTTTTTAAAGTATGAACATCCATATTCTTATTAAAGCTATTTATGTTTTTATGTACATAAACTACATTTTGATAAATATATTGCGATGCCAAAGTTAATATGTTTATTTCTTTAACTTTTTCTCTCAGGAGCTCTTTACAATTTAGGTTATAAATCACCCGTACGGCTCTCTTTTGCAAAACAAATATAGCTGCAAATAACAAATTGTTGGCGTTTAACCAATTTACTAATTTTGATAGAGCATTATTTACATCGCCATAATTAATTGACTGCCGTTTGTGTTTGAAAATTAAAGAGGTATCGTCAGCAAAAATTACTATATCGTGATTGTCCCCTACAAGATAAGGTAAGTCATTAATATATATTTAGAACAAGAATGGGCCAAGAATCGAGCTCTGAGGAACGCCCATTGATACTACCGGTCCGGAGGAACCTTTAGCATTGATCACGACTTTTTGAGTTCTGTTGTTGTTATATGAAGTAATAAGTTTAAGCGCCAACTTTTTACATCGTAATGTTGTAGTTTCCTGATTAATGTATCATGATGAACACAATCGAAAGCCTTGGAAAGGTCACAGAAAATACCTAAGGCATCGTGTGAATTCTCCCAGGCACTAAAAATATATTTCATAAGCTCAACACCAGCGTCAGGCGTCGAGCGACCCCTTGTAAAACCAAATTGGTTTTTGATGAAGTAATTAATTTGTATTAAAAAAAAATTGATTCAAAATTATTTTTTCAAAAATTTTACTGGGCGTTGGTAGTACAGAAATAGGACTAAAATTGGCGGGGTCCAATGTACTAGAAACACTAGTGTGTTATTATTGAATCGATACAAGTATTAAAAATAATAGCAAGACGCTAGCATGGTGCAACTAAATCTATTATGGACGCAATAACTGTAACAAATCTGCGGTTTTCTTCACATCAATTGTTTTGAAGTATTTTACAATATCTTGCGATAGTAATTTTTCAAATCGAAATTATTTTAAACAGGTATTAACATTTTGTTGTCAAGATAGATATAACATAAGTGAAATATTTCTCAAACACCGCTGCAACTTTTTGATTTGATTAAGTCGATTCATTCATAATTTTAATTGAGTTTGATTTACGAGGTTTGTCTTTACCGGTTTCGCTTTTAATTATACTCCACGTCGTTTTAATTTTATTCTAAGCCGTATTAATTTTGTTGCTAATAAGTAACGATTTGGCTTTGGAGCAAATACTTTTAAAATTTTTAGAATAATTTTTGACTTATACTTTAAAAGAATCGGAAAAATTATTTGATATATCATGGTCATATAATCTTCGTCTGCTTTTATGAAATCCTCCTGTCTCCCACTTATTAAATGCCTTGCGACTGTTGCTAGAGAATATTTTAGAGGTAAATGTTTTATTAAATTCATTGCTTATAAGGGTAAATAATTCTCTGTATAAATATTCTGCATTGTTCTTATAGTAAGCCATGGAAGGTATTTTTACCATATTACTTCTAAATCTCTCCAGGCATTTAGCATTAATAAGAACAAACACAGTTATCTAAATTACCTTTTTTAAAGTGCATATGAGGTAATGAAACCAGTTGTCCACAGTGATCTGAGCTAAGTTTTTGAATTATTGATTTGTTGATTGGTATATGGATTATATATGGATTATAGTATATGGATTGCACTACACCCTGCAATACGCGTAGCTTCAAAGAATAAATTATCACGATTATAGGATTTTAACAATGAGCAAAAATTTAATACTGATGGAAGAAGTTTCCAGGAAATTGATATTAAAGTCTCCATACACTACAAGAGATTTATTCTGTTTGTTAAACTTAACTAAAACTTCTTTCATAATTTTCTCAAAGGTATCACAACTTGAACATGCGGGTCTGTAAACACTGACAACAGTAAAGTGCTCAATCTCAGCACATGCCTTTTCTACACTACGCTCAATAGAGAGGCTCTTAATGTCTTGTAGTTCTTTACATGATAAGGATTTATTAGCTAATATTAAGGAGCCACCACGTAATTTAGTATCTCTATTGAACGAACTGACCACCTGGTGATTACCAAATTTGTATTAAGTAATCAAATAAGAATTGTATTTTAAAACCAATGTTCAGTAATACATAAAATATGTATATTGTTACTTTTTAAAAATAATTCAATTTCTAAATCTTTGCCTAACATATATACGTGGTAGAGCCATGCTGCAGCTATATTAGTAGTATAGTTGTAGCACGAATGGATCGGCTCGACCGGGGAAGGACCACGCTCTCACAGAATTCCAGCGTAAAATGGCAGCTTGACACTGCTGCGTTTCGTATGGTGAGTGTAGAGAACCGGAAACCCATTTTACTGGAAAAGAGGCGTTTCATCTTAGTTCTCACGGGTAACGACGCATCTGCATTTTAATTCTTTATTGAGGATAAATGTAAATGTCTATGGGTCACATCAACTACTTACCATCAGGTGGACTGTGTGCTCGTTTGTTACCCTTATTCTATAAAAAAACATACCTTGTTTATTTTGATGCACTAGGCTCATACAGTTTTTATTATTGCTATTTTGTGAAATTACGCAATAATGTGTTGGTAAGTTATATTCTAAGCTACTCAAATTATCTTTGCTAGAGATTACCTCTATTGTCTTATTATCTAATTTAAATTACTTGGAACTGGTTCCAAATCAAATGTAAAATTATTTTGTTGCTCAAAGAAGCAGGTGTCAAGGTAGCCAAATGATTGGGTGATTTGAAATATAAATAATAACATAGCGTATTTGCTACAAATCTTAAACTATACTTTGATAGGTAATACCTATATTTTGTCAAAAACTTCTTCCTTAAGTCATTTAAGTCAATTAAATAAAATTTATAATTACTAAAATTATATTTCAGTTTAAGTTTATTATTGCATATTAAATTATTCATTTAGATATTTAAGTCATGTCTTGATTTATTTTCTTGTGGCAGACCTCATAAGTAAGGCAATGTAAACAAAACAATCTTGTGAACATTTAAATTATTTAGAATTTCAATATAATCCAATAATTGTTTTTTTTTATTCATATTGCCCCTTCTCCCAATAAGATGTATCAATATACATGATTATGATTACTTATTAGAATTTTATTTATAATTTGTTTCAATGTTGCTCCAGGCATACAATAAATTGTAATTTGGTGTTTCTTTAGACCGTTATTTAACACTAAACCTAATTTTTTACCTATATCATCACTGTACACAACAATATTATTTGTGCTAACATTTAAGTTATTCAAATTATTTATTTTTCTCAAACTGTCATGGAGTTAACGTCGGTCATTCAATAAGTTTTGAGATGTTAAAAATTTCAAAATGGAACGCACCCGTGTTATATGTTTTTTTTATTTAAAAATAGAACTTCATAAGCCAATTGGTCAATATTAAAAAAAAACTAAGTTCTATTAATTTTCCTGCAACGCTTCCCGCGCTTTTCATTTAAAACGATGGATCTTAACCGTGAACATTTGCGTGCTATGATATATTATGATTTTTAACTTGGTTCAACCGAACATTTAAGTTTACAACGGTTACAGTCAGCATTATGGGACTCAGTTCCATCACGTGCAATAATTTTTAGGTACTTTGCTAAATTCAAAAGGGGTTCAATTAATCTTAAAGGTGACCAAAGAACCCACGAATCACATATACGGACATCGAAAAGGTTGTAGGCATTAGTTCCGGGAGCATTCACACCATCCTCCATTAACATCTTGGAGTGAGGAAACTTTGTTGTCGATGGACCCCTCGTTTGCTCTCTGAAACCGAAAAACAGACTTGTGTGGATTGATGCTATGAAATGCGTCTGCGTTTTGAAAACGGGGCATCTAGGCGTGTTTCAGAAATCGTTCCTGGTGAAGAGACATGGATTTATCAACATGATCTGGAAAATAAAAGGCAATCATCGGTATGCGTCAACTCAGAAGGACAGTTACTGACAAAACTGCAAAGTTGGCAAAAAAATGTTGGCTAGTTTTTTTTTCTTGGAGCGGACATTTATCGACGCCAATGCTGGAAAATTGTAAGTCAATTAATTCTGAATAGTATACCCCAGTTGCATTACCCAAAGCTTTTCAAGCTGTGCGGAAGAGAAGACCAAAGACCGGGGACCGGGCTTCAGAGAATCATGCTGCATCACGATAACGCATCTTCACACACTCCCCTTAGAACAAAAACATTTATTAAGGAATCTGGTGTTGAAACTCTAAGTCACCCACCCTCCAGCCCTGACTTAACTCCTTGTGATTTACTTTTGTTCCCAGGAGTCGAAGAAAAAATAAAAGGCAAGTTTTTTTTCAAGCGCCAAAGAAGCTGTGGCTGCCTACGAAGAAGCGATTTCCGACCTGTCAGATCAAGACTGGCAAAAGTGTTTTCAGAGTTGGTTCAGGCGAATGGAACGTTGTAAAGAGAATGATGGAGAATATTTTGAAAAGATGTTAAATAAATATAAATAGTATATAGAATACTTTTTGTATATCTCAAAACTTATTGAGTGATCTACGTATAAGTAGGAGGGGGGTTCTTTTTGTCCATATTATTAACACATACTGTCCCTGAAGTAACCGGTAATGAGCGCTGACACTCACAGTATTGTTTTGCTATTGACACAAAAGGTTTCTCATTATATTTACATAGTATCATCAATTCGTCCATGGTCAGAATATGCTCCTTTATTTAGTTTTGAGCTGATTTATATTAATTTGTCATAATTTGTAGTACGTTATGAAGTGATGAAATTTCCGAATTTAAAATATATGTTAACCTATGTTCAGCAGTGGACTTTTATCATCATGCCGTGATCATGTAGTAAGGTACACAACGACAACCTGTTATGATACAGGCATTAGGGATAGTCAAATATTTAAGGTTTAAGTGCAAAAACAATTCAACAAAGAAGTTTCATCCACATTACAATATAAACACCATTTTTGGCATTGTTTTGTTTTGATCAAAGAAGATATTGCACAGCAATTTTGTTTGCTTATCCGTTTGATGTTCCAATTTCGTACAGTTATTGAATTCTCCCTGTAGGATTTCTGCAATGACATATCTTTCAGCTTTGTGATGGTTAGACGGGAATTAACCATATCCACCCTGTATTAAACAAAGCTGAACAGGGTATAACATCCCCTCGCATGCAGCGCTTTAGTTCCCATAATAAAGGTGAAATACAACGAGGCATTGTAATATTTAACTAACGCAAAATTAAAAATGTATTTCACGAAAATCCTAACATATCAGTTTAATTATAAATTGCAATGTACTCAAATGTACACCGTGATTTTCAAAGGAATTTACCTTTATTAAAATTTTAGGTATTTCCACCCGTTTTAAACTTTAAAGTACGCAAGCAACCTAAGATCGATCTATTGCAATGCCAATTTACTTCGGTGATCGGTGGTGAAGGAAAATATACTTGCATGTCTGAGAAATAAAATATATAATATAATGGAAATGTAAATACCGCCAATCCATAATCTCCGTGGACTAAATATTCCTTATCTCTCTCAAAAATTAAAGAAAACCTGTGGCCAGCTGTTGGGCTATAGGTTGTATCGCGTTTTTTACTTTATGATGTTGTTTGTCAATATATTAAATAAAATCAAAATTATTACCTTTAAATGAGACAAAGATACCCCTTGGATTTATTGTAAATCGTTATAATTCTTTAAGCGTGTTAGCTCAACACTGTGTGTGTAAATAAAGCTGAGAACGATATTAATCGTTTAGGTGGAAACACATTCAAAGAAGCTTTAGTTAAGTTTAGTATCACAATTTACTTTGAATGCATCTCATTGATTAAAAAGTTTATTTTTATCATAACACAAATGGTATCACTAAACATTTTGTACAAACGACTTCAATATAAATAAAATGAGAAGTCAATATGTCAATTTAAAACAGATTATTAAGGATAAATAAAAAAAAACTATTGGTCAGATCTTGATCAAATTAATATGGGACCAAATGGAAAGCACCAGCTTCTAAATAAAAACGAGTCACCTAGAAAAATGTTCTGAGGTAACACACACTAAAAATACAGTCTAATTGAGTACCTCCTCCTTTTTTGAAGTCGTTTAAAAATAAACTGGGATGGTACTCTCTCTCTTATCTATATTTCAATGTAGCCAATTGGTTATTTAATTTAAAAATAACAAAGTTCACTAAGGAAGTGTTCCTACAAGAGCACAATCACTTAACTTTATTTATCATTCGTTATCACAAAACCTCCTTTCTAAATTACCAATTATTATCAGAAGACTAAAGAAAGAACTAGCTGATACCCGCTCGTTTCGCTGTGCGCACGTATGCAAAAGGTCAAGAACTTTTTTTATTGGAGTATGGTAAATTCCGTTCTTAGTAAGCGTCTAAATTGCAAAACGAGTAAATATACTAAATTTCAAGGAAGCGGGTGTATACTTTTAGAGATCTCGTGATGAGTCAGTCAGTGGTGTTTCGCTTTAATGTGTATGTATAAATACCTAGTCAGGTCATAAATTCTGTCACATGTTTAATATAATATAATTGAAACAAGTTTATCCATTATGTAACCATTTATATACCAAAATGGACTTAATAAAACATAGATTCTTATGACACTAAAGTTTATTCAAAATGACCTCCGTGATTTTGAATACAGGCCTTCAATCTGCGCGGCCAGTCGTCTATCGCAGCACGAACGAGGTCCATGTCAATATCGGCGGCTGCCTTAATCAAGGATGTCTTGAGTGACTCCAAATTGATGATTTGAGCACGCCTTTTCATCCAAGTGTTGCCATATCTTTTAATCTAATGGATTCAAATATAGACTGGACGAGGGCCAGTCTTCGTGCCGGATGAAGTTGATTTCACGCGCCGCCAGCCAGTCT
The DNA here is from genome assembly GCA_963668995.1 of Parnassius mnemosyne. Classification (NCBI taxonomy): domain Eukaryota; kingdom Metazoa; phylum Arthropoda; class Insecta; order Lepidoptera; family Papilionidae; genus Parnassius; species Parnassius mnemosyne. The sequence goes on along the minus strand of CAVLGL010000104.1, from coordinate 40,410,332 downwards.
TGTGTGCTCTTCGCTCTATGAGCTGGCGCCGAATCTTGTTGGAATACCCAGTGCCTGTTATTGAACATGGTATGAGAAACAGGTTCCACAAGGTTCGTCAGGACTGTATTTTGATACACAACTGCATTCGTTTTACACCTTTCTCACTAAAATGTACTCTGTTAAGCCCCAATAAGAAACTCCCAACCATACCATGAGCGAGGATGGAAAATGACCTCGTTGGACACGCGGAATACGGTTGCTCGCTTCTTCACTACTGTGTGCGTACACCTTATCATTTTGTTTGTTGCAGCTCTCTTCTACGGTAAATATTTCTTCATCCGAAAAAAGAATTTCCCGATATTTTTTTCCCGCGTACCGCTTCAACAAAGCGCGGCATCTCTTCAGTCTCAGGTCCATTAGACGAGCATTCAAACGATGTCCTGTTTTTCTTCGATATGCCCGAAGCCCTAAGTCTTCATTTTACATCCTTTTCACCGTGGTTCTGCTTAACCCCATCTGAAGGGCCAACAGTTTCTGCTTACGTTTGGGATTTCTTTGAATTCGCGCCTTTACAGCTTTTATCACTGCTGGAGTCCTAACAGACCGAGGGCGACCATTTCTTGACCTGTCATCTACACTAGAGTCTTCATTGTATAGTTTGATGGTACGACAAACGAATCTTTTGGTTATATTCAAATTTTTCAGTATGTCAAAAATTTGAATTGGCGCGTAACCGCAACGCAATAACTGCAACACTGTCTTCTTTAAGCGTCCAGTCCATATTTAAAAATGAGTAAAATTCTAAAAAGTATACAGTTTTATTTCCATGAACAATTCGAAATTCGAATTCAATGAACTTTTTTGTGGCCAGCATTCTAAAAGAAAAGTTTTTACTGTGTGACAATACTTATGACCTGACTAGGTATATATATATTTATATGTGTGTGTGTAGGTTATAGTGTATTCAGTGATGCAAAAACGCTACGGGTGAAACAAAAACAATAAACATTTTAAAGAAAATAAACATTTTTCTTCATCGGTACTTGAATATAGATTAGAATTTGGATAGATAATTAATTATCGCTTATGGATATCTGTTTACCAAGGCATTTCAAATATATCGTTTTATTTTTCAACGGGAACATCTTTAAGGTATTTATTATTTTGTAATTGATTCTTTATTGTTACACTTTTAAACAACTTTGGTAACAATGCGGTAGGTGGACTTAATACCTGTCAGCATTTTCTGCCAATCAACCCAGTCAATTAATTGTTGCAAATGTAAAACTTGCTGTACTCGTATAATCACTAAAATAAATAATCAAGCATTTATCATTTATCTATTTTATATTATCACATACATACATATTTTAAATCTATAAATATAAATAATACGAAGATTTTTACTGATATTGAAATAACTGCATTATACTGAGCTGAGGGGTTATTTTCATGCCACTACGACATGGTTATACATTTTGAAAATGTTGGCCAGTTTGCCTGTCCAGGCTAATTTTCGGAATTGCTGAACTAATCGATAAGAAAATTCACGAAGATATAAAGAGCAATATATATATATATATAGATATAGATATACTAGCTGACCAGGCAGATGTTGTTCTGCCCTTTCCAACGACCATTTGCTTACCTAAAAAAAACTCTTTAAATTAGCAATAAAAAAATTGAGGGTCACTTATCGGGGTAAATACTTTCCTACCTTTCAAGTTGGACCAAATTGCACAGTGTGCAAAATTTGATTGAAATCAGTTCAGTAGTTTAGGAGTTCATCGCGGACAAACAATGTGACACGAATTTTTATATACATATATAATATATTTATGTTAGCATTTGTAAAAATTAAACGAGAAATAATGATTTCTTTTTATCTGTGCCTGAAAAATCTAAAACGCTAACCGCCATATTAGATTTCGTCGTGACGTCAGTGGTTAAGTAAATTAGCTATTGTGCCACAGCACACACATGCTATTTTTAAAATATTCAATTTGTTATTACGATTGTTGAGCTTTATTCCGAATTTTATTGAAAATGCATTACGTAAGATGGATTCGTAAAAGCAGAAAGTACAAGTCTATCAAGGCTAAATACATGGTGGCAATTTATTTTGCATGCAATCCAAATTTTTGTTCTGCTGAGTTGAGGAATGTTAAAATATCAATGTAAGTACCTATTACCAACTTTTGTGAGATGGTTTTGGTCATTGGTTCTGTTCTCGTCGAGGGGTTCCTAGTCACGTATATAGCGATAATGGAACAAACTTTGTAGGTGCCAACAGAGTTTTGAAGCGAGAATATCGGGATATCATGGAAACTATCAACAAGGACTTTTTTGATAACATTACAAACATGGATATTAGCTGGCATTTTAACGCTCCAGCCTATCCAAACGCTGGAAGATTATAGGAGGTCGCCGTGAAGAGCCTCAAGTACCATACCAAAAAAGATCATAGGAGATCAAAAATTGACCTTCGAAGAATGTAGTATCCTATTAGATCAGGTGGAAGCATGTCTTATTTATCGGCATCTTTGTTGTTTAACCGAAAATCCCGACGACCCCGTACTCACACCAGGACACTTCCTAATAGGCGGTTCATTATTATCAAGGCAACAACTGGAGCCAGAAAATATCGGTTTATCAAGAAGATGGCAACTTTTCCAGTCAATGAATAAACAGTTTTGGAAGCGATGGGTACAATGGTACAACAGCTCCAGGCCAGATCGAAATGGAGATTACCAGATAAGAGCATAGGCATTATTGACGAAGTTATATTAAAAGAGTATAATTTGCCTCCAAACGGGGCGAGTACAAGAACTACACCCCGGACAAGACGGACTAATATCATCAAAAGGTCCGTTAACAAATTGGTTCGTTTATTTGCTTTGGAAAACCTGTCACCACCAACTGCGGACGATATGCCCTGCACTGCCGACATTAATGCCCCACGTCAGCGTCGTAGTGCGAGTAAAGTAAAGAATATCCTTCAGAATGCATTCGTATACATTTTTATGTTCTTATTATTTTTAATCACTTCAAAAACATCCAGGCTTTAATATCGCTGAAATAAGTAATAATCAAGGCTTATACTTCGATAAAATATCACAGTTTCAGTGTATACGGAATGAATGAAAACTTATATTTTATTTTAATATGAGTACCTACTGGCAGAGTGTACAAAACATACAAAACTACATATTATATATGAAGAAAACGTATAAATCCGAAACAGACACCCACTTTGAGAGCTTACAGCTGGAACATGAACTCGATGAGCTTAATCTCATGATTAAGCTCATCGAGCTCATCATAACACTATTTTATCAAATAATAAGAATATCAGAAGACAGAAGAGAGGATTAGTAAATGGCGTTGGATATATTGCGAATACTTTATTCGGTGTTTTAGATGAGAGGTTTGCTGAGCAATATTAAAAGGACATAGAAACTATCAGATTCAATGAAAATCATTTACATAAACTGATTCATTTTATTTACATCATGGAAGCTGAATCAAACATATTACAGAGACATGAATATATCATGAATAATAGCTTCGCTCTCATTGAAAAACACATTAATAGCTAGAAATTAGACACGGATAGAATTTGTATAGACACAAACAATCTTTATATATAAAAATTAAGTATCACATTGTTTGTCCGCGATGAACTCTTAAACTACTGAACTGATTGCAATGAAATTTTGCACAATGTGTGCAGTTTGGTTCAACTTGAGAGATAGGATAGTTCTTATTCCGTTAAGTGACCCTCAATATTTTTTATTGGTAATTTAAGGATTTTTATAGGACAAAGTTAGAGAAGGCAGCACGACGTCTGCCTGGCCAGGTAGTAGTATATACTTTTTACTATCGGCTCTAACATCCCACATTATTAATACTAAAATAAAAAGCATACAACAAACGTTAATTTACACAGTGACTGACATTTATCAAGAGCATATAAGTACCCATATATTGCTGCCGGAGCAATTGCAGAAGCAAATGGATATCATATCTGGGCAACTACACGGCGATCTCGTACTTCCAGTAGACAGATCCAATATTAAACAATTATATAAACTACTACGCGCTTCAGCGAGAATCACTGGCAAATATTTAATTATAGAAGTAAAGACACTCTTATTAGAGGGTGATATCTATGAATTAGACAAAATTATCGGTGTACCACAAAAACGGAACAATCATTATTACAATATTATTTCTAACTTTCCTTATATTGGCTTCAATATCAGGAGAGATTCAGTTATATTTTAATCAGAATTCGAACTTTCATCTTGCCGTCATTTGTCTGAAGAAAAATTATTATGCTTCCTAGATAAGCCTGTGTACGATATATACATTAAACAATCCATATGCGACATTAAGTTAATTAACAGTGGCACGAGCATATCACCTTATTCGTCAGAAGTGTCGAGTTGCCGAGAGAGCTGGGTTAAGTTACATGCCGATAACAGCTGGTTGTTCCGTGTTGTGAAGAATGCGCAGTGCGCATTATCTGCCCAGACAGTGTGTCGTCACATTAACTGAGAGGCGATGGAATCCTACATCTTCGCACTATGCGTAACATGAAAGGAACGGACTTTACAATTTTTGCACACAATAGTTTCATAAATCTCGGGTATATCATCACCGGCTCATTGTTGGTTGTGAGCGGTGTCTTCGCGTTTCAGCGGTTCAGAGCGAGGTGTTGCCTACGCGCTGCGGCACAGGCGGGACCCTCTATAGGTTCGTCGCACGACCAGCGGCAGCCTGGGGAGGGTGCAAACCCAGTGGGTAGTGACAGTGCTAGTGAAGTGGTGGTGAATGTGCGTCACATACAAAGTGTTCCGATAGATATACGGGAATCAGTGATAAGTGTCGATAAGGCTACCTCTCCTATGACTAATAGTTCAATTAAGTTTGAGGTACCTTGTGAATGAATATTTCGTGCACTGTAACACGTGAACTATATATAGAATTTAAATAAAACTAATTTTACGGATTTTATCGCGTATATTAACTTATTTTACATTCCCGACGTTTCAAGCACTTTACAGCACCCATGGTCACGGGGGGGACTGAGGTGGGGTGTAGTATTGGAGCTGTAAAGTGCTTGAAACGTCGGGAATGTAAAATAAGTTATTATACGCGATAAAATCCGTAAAATTAGTTTTATTTAAATGTGTAGTGTTCGCGTAAATATAAGAAATCATTATATATATATAGGATTATTGTTATATATAAGTATCACATTGTCACATCTCATTAAACATTGTATCATCTATCAGTCATTTGCACTAGCCGTAACTATTAAATAGTTGTTACTATAAAAATCCTGATGACATACGGAACTGAGACGTGGTCCTTCACTGCTGGCCGGATGAGGAAGCTAAAGGTCGCTCAGCGAGCTATGGAGAGGGCTATGCTCGGAGTTTCTCTGCGTGATAAACTCAGAAATGAGGATATCCGCATTAGAACTAGAGTGACCGACATAGCCCAACAGATTAGTAAGCTGAAGTGGCAATGGGCCGGCCATATAGCTCGAAGAACCGACAACCGATGGGGAAGAAAGGTTCTCGAGTGGCAGCCTCGTACCGGCAGGCGAAGTGTAGGGCGTCCCCCCACTAGATGGAGTGACGACCTGGTAAGATATGCAGGAAGTCGATGGATGCAGGTGGCTCAGGACCGTGCTTTGTGGCATTCTTTGGGGGAGGCCTATGTTCAGCAGTGGACTTGTGAAGGGCTGTAATGATGATGATGATGATGATAAAAATCCTATCGATTGCTGCCATAAAATCATTTAATTATTAGTTAGTTGTTGTTTTCTTATTTGACAATTTAATATTACAATTTATAGTATTTCTCATTAGGATAATTTATCATATATTTATTGTTAAAAATTCTACCTACTTTAATTGTTTAAATTAAGTAAGTTACACTGTTATTAAGCAGTAATCTTCACCCCTCGTTATTTTTCTCAAGAGGTCCAAGATGAAAGGTGAAACGTAATTATTTCACAATGACCTAAATGTATTTAATTTGTTAACTTAGCAGTCTTAATAACACAGCACTTTAACGCCCAGTACTCGGCAAGCAGTGCACTTCAAGCATTCATATTTTCATATATTCAGTCGTTATCATTTTATCTATTATTATTGATATCATATTAAATTATCGTTTTAAATAATAAAAGTATAGACGAACCCTACAAATATAAAATAACAATGAATAAATGCAAGAAAAATAATGATAGCAGCACAAAAAAGTTATCAATCCCTCCGGCTAACCTAGCAGAACACATAATATTATTAAATTTAATAAAATGTACATCTAATATATTAAATAAATAATTTTTGTTTGTTCGTATTTTATGCGCTGCCATACCGTTCATCAGATTGCGCTAAAACTTTGTCAACTTTTTGCTTTCACTTCTGCAAAGGTTATAGGCGTAGTACTATTAACTTACAATAGGCGGCGCGCGTATCATACCAACAAATTTATGTGAAAATTATAAATTATTCAACTTAATGAATGTATCCATAATTATCATTTATATTAAACAATATACACTCTTCCAAATTTAAAACCATATTTCGACAAAATTTTTTTCTGAGGCAGCTACGTGCCGGGTACCAGCTAGTATATTATAATAACAACAGTTTATTGACAAAAGTTATACAATTTAGACTATACATTATTTAAATCTTACATGTTTATTTATTAATTGCAGTTTTTTGTATTATATACATATCTATCATAAGTCAAAAATAGCAACCCTAAATACATTTCGAACTCGAACTCGAACGAATCGAACATTGCCTTAAAATGAAAAAAAAAAAACAAAATTGAAGGGAAAGAAATTCGACTGACCAAAAGCTAAGAGTCATGGCCAGACCACAATGAGTTAAGATTAAAAAAATAATGGATTAAAACATTGTGGTTTGTTGCTATAGCTTATATTTATTTCTAGTGTAGTTGTAAACATTTACTTACTCTAAAGCCCCTTGGTCTTTATTTAGACAAGAAGGCGAGGACTCGTTTGTGAAGGATTAACGCCCAGGCGGTCTGAGCTTGCTTTAATATGGATTGAGATCCATGCTCGATTCAATTAAGAAAACACCGGTTTTATGCACGATCTCAGATGTCATGCGTCCCCTATACACTTTTTATAAAAAGTATATAGTGAAACTACCCACCAGAGTAGACTGGCTGAATGAACAGGTTATCTTTGAGGTCGGTAGCCTTATATGGTATACCGATGGGCCAAATATTGACCTCGACGCAGGCTTTGGAATTTACGGGGAATGCACAAAATTCAAACTTAGTATCAATTTGGGTAGATTCAGCTCTATATCCCTGGCAGAAATTTTTGCCATAATTCAGTGTACGTAAATCAACCTGCAGAAACACTACGTCAACCATATATTCTATATAAACTCTGACCGCCTCGTTTGTCTAGTGGTCCCGGGTTTGAATCCCAGGTCGGGCCAAAAAATCAGTTATTGAGCTTTTTCATCAAGAAGTTCACAGTAGCAGATACATAAATATATAAAATACCAACCAGATGGAAGCCCTCGGCAGGGGAGACCAAACGGCCGAGGGTTAGGGGAAAGGGAAAGAAACCGGCGGAAGAAGCGGGCGGTATCGAGGAGCACCGTCTTCTGCATTTGAGCTTGGAGCGGTCCGTCACGGAGTCCCGTTGCCTCAGGTGACCCGAGAGGCTGACTGGGATTAACCCGTTTGCAGAAACAACCACAGGAATAATTTCGATCGGCAGACCACCCAACATGTCAGTCACCTCGTGAGCCAGGTCCAGATATTTTGTCAGCTTATCTGCTTCGGCTTTCACGAGGTTCTCGTCATACGGAATGGTAATGTCAACCAAAAATATCCTTGACTGTGCCCGGTCCATCAGCACAATATCAGGCTTATTCGCAAGAATAGTCCTGTCTGTGATGATGGCCCGGTCCCAGTAGAGCCTAGCGCGATCATTTTCGAGCACGGCTTCCAAGTACTTATAATATGGCAGTTTCCGATCCACGAGACCGTACTTTAGAGCGAGCTGCTGGTGTAGAATCCTGGCTACTAGGTTGTCTGTGCAAATACTCAGGGTTACGCCCAACATGCTTCCGCGGCAAATACAGCCTCATTACTGACGATCTCGGATGATGCATCCTGTGAGACGTCATTATGGTGCGGACTTTTCTGTCCAGAGCGTTCAGTTCAGTCTGAGTCCACTTGAGTATGCCAAAGGTATACATGAAAACAGGCATGATCTAACCGTTATATGCGTGCGTCTTATAAACACCGGACAAAAGGCTATTAAGCACTTTGGTCAAGCATGCATAAAACACATCGCAAACTGACCGTTTCATACCCGCCTCATCTACACCGATGTTCTGTGACATACCCAAGTATCGGTATGTTTCAGCCTCGGAAAGGGTTCTTATGCTGACGGGCATAGATAAGTCTATGCCCTTCGAGTTAGCAACCCTTCCCCTTTCGACATGGAGGATCGCACATTTAACCGTCCCCAGCTCCATTCCAATAGAATTGCTAAAATCACAAGTGATGTTTAGCAATTCCATAAGATGAGAGCGACTGGAGGCAAATAACTTGATATCATTCATATAGAAAAGGTGGGTCACTTTTGTACCTCTTTTCCGAAGCTGAAATCCCCTCCCGGAATTCTCCAGTAAGGTACTGAGAGGGTTCAGAGAGAGGCAGAACCAGATTGGACTCAAACAATCTCCCTGGAAGATACCCCTTCTTATCCTTATGCGATTCTCCACAGCCGTAATCTGCTGGCCTAGATGACAAAGGATCGTACTCCACTGCCCCATACACTGGCCAAGGAAGTCTCGAGCTGTACAGTCAACCATGTACAGCTCGAGGACCCTCTTAAGCTATGTATGAGGCACCGAGTTGAATGCCTTTTTGTTGTCTATCCAGGCGGCGGAGAGGTTCCAACGGTTGCGTTTAACCACCTTGCCAATGACCGCGTCAATGAGGAGTGGTTCCTTGGTTCCACGACCACCACCCCGACATCCATTTTGAGCGCGCGACATTACCTGATTTGAGTTTGGGTGACGAGTGATTCTCGCGCTCAAAATGGATGTTAGTGTCTTGTATATGGCAGGTGATGGTGATGGGGCGGTATTTGCTCGGGTCTGTGGAATTCCGGTCTTTAGGAACCAAATCAATGATCCCAGTAGTAAAGAGGCTCGGAAGCGACTTTTGGTCGAGAGCCTATTGAAACTGTCGGGCGAGCACAGCGTAACACACCATGAAACCCATCAGCCAGTAGTGATGTAGTCCGTCGGGACCCGGAGTTTTCCAGTTCGGGGCCCTACGGACCACTCCAGCTACGTCATCCGGCGTTATGGTGACGGGGTCCATGGGCGTAATATTCGCACACTGACTCGCCACAACTTTGGTCCAGAGGCTCTCGCTGTTGATTACGGGCTCTGACCGCAGGCCGCGCCAGAATGCGATAGTGTCGGCCTGATTCGGTGCTGGGCCCATTTCATGGACCATTGGTCGCTCCAATGATTCATAGAGCCTCTTCTGATCACTCTGGAAGAGACGATTTTGGTTGAACAGTGTCGACCTCTCGGTATAACGCCGAATCCGCTTCCCCCAAGCAGCGATTTTCTGCTTCAGGTCGTCTATGCGCTCCGTCAGTTTTTGCGTTATATCCGGCTGGGACAAACTGATATTTGTCCCAGCAAATGCCATCCTGACGGTGCGCACAATTCTCGGCCTATTATTGCCCAACCTGAAGCTGCCAATCAGTCTGCCGATGAGGGCCCTTGCCTTTACGATACGGTCCTCAATCATTTTTCTCCAGGCGCTACTTTATCTAGTAGCGCGTCCAGCCGAGGGAAGTTTGGCGCCAATAATACGGCAAACCGCCAGTGCGGCGCCAAAAAAAATTGATTCCGTCTTGCAAAGGTCCCGGCTGGCTTCCAAATGGGTCACCAGCATTGGGTTAAGAGCCCTCACGACAGTCCAATTCCGATTGCTAAGGGGTATGCGCGGGAGTCGCGGTCGATTTTCGAGAGGCATACTGCGCGTTTCCACAATTGCCTCCTACAATTTACTCCTCATCTGCTCTAGTTCTTGGGTGACCATTTCATCATTGCCTGAATCAACCAGAGCGGGAAGATCCGTGGCGCCCTCTACATGTGGCTGCTGGTCTGTGGCCTGAGGAGCCGCATCCCCAGCTATAGCCGGTTCATTCGACGAGAGAATAGCCTCACGTCGTAATCTTTCGAGTTCGGTATCATCAAATATTTTCGAGCGCATGATGTACCGAACTCGGTCTGCCAGGTTTTGCTTAGTGTCGGGAACAGGCTGCTCCAGCTCAGCAAAAAAGCGATGCATCCGAGCCAACATTACAACGCATGCGGCGCTCTCCACCAGCGCCGGTTGCCGCTTGCCGGGTCCGAGAGGACCCTGCCGACACCAAGCCATCTGGTGGGATTGATGGATGCGAGGGGCTGCTAGTTGATTGTGCAGCACCTCGCGCTCGGCTGGCGGCCCGCATGCTGTCGCGTCCAGCGCCAGCTCCAGACGCGCCCCGTCAAACCCCAGGCAGCGGCCCTATACGCGTTCCTTTTTGTGGCATCATCCATTTTACGAGCGACAGTAACGGGAAACGCCCAGACCCGGCGCCGTTTCATGATGGAGCCATTTGCACAAACGGGCCTTTGCACCCTCAATTTTGCCGAGGCACGGCGCTAACACCACTTGGCAATGTGCTGTTTTAAGATGGGTCCCGTGTCACGCGGTTGTTGTAGACAATGAACTTGCTAACAAGCTTACACGGGAGGGCTCAAAGAGTACACAATTTGGTCCCAAGCCATTTTGAGGAATATCAAAAAGCCTAGCCCGATTGACCCTTAAAACTCTTTATCACAATAAATCATTTAAGATCTGGTCTGTACACCAGGCTTAAACCATTCTAAAATCTTAATCTGGACTTTTGATCGTAAATTCGCTTCAGAAGCCTCGGAATTAGGTTAAAATAAATTAAGCATTCTGGCAAGAGCCCTAACTGGATGCTGTTGTCTTAAAAAACACATGTCCATCCTGTGACTAATTAACTTAAGAATGTGCCGGTTTTGTTCCTTAACGGAAGACACGTAGCTGTACATCCTAACTGATTGTCGACCCTTAATGCACAAACGTAACACTGCACTGGGATACTATATACTCCGCCCAGAAGAAGTGAAATTACTCATAGCTAACCACCTCCTTCTATTTATTGAAGACTTAGCAGTGAACTATAGCCATAGCAGTGATCACAATAGATCTTTTAGGTCTCAATGATACTAATCTCTCTCTCTAGACTTGCATAGCTGCTTGCACTTAATAAAAAAATATTGCATCACAATTCATTTTGAACAATATTATTTATGTAAGGGACTGTTTTAATATTATAAAATAGGTTATGCCCACAATTTTAACGTGCATATGAAATCTAATTTTGCTGTTCCAACGTACAGATTCTATAAAACTAGCGGCTCTTTTTTGGGTAATATTACTGACTTGCCTTTAAATACAATCTAGGTGGATGTCAGACAAAAGGGTATAATTATACATACATACATAAACACTCACGCCTGTCACCCAGAGGGGTAGGCAGAGACTACGGACTTCCATTTGGCGCGATCCTGACACACCTCTCTCGCCTCTTTTACATCCATATATCTACGCATACACGCTCGTCAGTTAAGGGTACTCCTAATCTGGCCCATTTTTAGTATATCGCCGATTTGGTCGATAAACCTTCGTCTAGGGCGTCCCTTTCCGACCCTGCTGTTCACTTCTGCCACATAAATTTGCTTTGTCATTCTTTCCTCGTTCATTCTTTCTACATGACCAAACCACCGAAGCATTCCTTTCTTAATCCTTGTCACAACGTCATCTTGCAAACCACACTTTTCCCTTATCACACTATTTCTCACCCTGTCATTCAGATTCAACCCTAGCATACTCCTTAAGGAACGCATTTCTACAGCATTTATTCTACTCTCATGCTTCTTCTGCCAGATCCAACTTTCACTACCATACATTAAAGTATGGACTAACACAGCATTATGAATTGCCATACGTGCCTTAGTTGACACATTCTGACTTCTCATAATAGCGTGTAGAGCCCCATTCACTCTATTTCCTGCGTTCACTCGTCGTTCTATATCCTTATCATATCTACCATCCCTGCTAAATAAACATCCCAAATATACAAACTCATCCACTTGCTCAATCAACTCCCCTTCTATTCTTATTTCACATAAAGTTTTACTTTCTTCTCTTTCAAAAACCATCACTTTCGTCTTACTTGCGTTCACTTTCATACCCCTTTCTTTCAATGACCAATTCATTAAAGTAACCATCATTTGCAACTCGGCCGCCGACGATGCAAATATGACTTGATCATCGGCGTACAAAAGGAATTTGACGGTTGACTCACCCATTCTCAACCCACATTCTTCAACTTTCAAAGTTTGCAAAAAACTGTCCATAAATAGGTTAAACAGCCACGGGGAAGCCACACATCACTGTCTGACACCTTTATGAATGCCAAACCAGTCCGAGTAGACCCCGTTGATCCTGACACAAGCACTAGAGTCCCTATAAAGAGACCTTAATACATGTATCAAGCCAGCGCTCAACCCAAATGAGTTCAGTGTTTGCCATAACACATTCCTGTCCACTCTGTCATAAGCCTTTTCCAAGTCCATGAACGCACAAAAAACTTTCTGGTTTTTAGCCAAAAACTTCTCCGCTATCATGCGCATGGACAAGACTTGATCCGTACACCCCATCCCCTTTCTAAATCCAGCTTGCAAATCCCAAATTTTTCCATCAGTTTCTTCCATTACTCTTTCAATTAACACCTTAGCATACAGTTTACCCACAATGCTAAGCAAGCTGATACCACGGTAGTTTTTACAGTCCTTAATTAGATGAAAATTCAAAAGATAAGAATGCGTGGGCATAATTAGATTGCTAAGACTGTTTTTACATATATCTTTATATTCTATATGGTTTACCTGTAATTGTTGTAACCTGTTGTTAAACCTGAAGACAAATAGTCTACTTGTAAGTTACTTGCCGTTTCCTCTCACAATGTCTTCCCGCAGTAGGAACTTATTGAAGCGATGGCATAGTTTTTGGCTTTGAGTGCTTTGTAAATGCCAATTTTGAATAAAAATATTCGACTTTGACTTTCGAGACAGTTACCTTCGACGGACTGAGAAAATGGGTGCGTTTTATTTGTCAAGACTTTTTTAATTTCGTAGACTTGACTTTAGTTTATTCCTATTCTGAGCGGAACATCTTTCCTTGGCAGATTGATTCTGCTATTTATCAGACGACGAGAAAATATTTATTATGGTTTTGGTAAAACCCAAACAAAAATATTTAAAATATAATAAAATATAACCGTTTTGCTACAGGAATGCTTTTTTATAACACTTAATGTTAGTGCAGGTTACAGATAATATTCAGTTCAGTGAAGCTTGCAGTTGACGCGTGAACTGAACAGGTGATATTTTTACACGTACAACAATAAAAGTGTAAAACTTTCTATCAAATGAATATTGTGGATGTTCAACTGCAACGCTGTAGAAAAAGGTTAAAAATATATGAATTTATATTTTTATTAAATGAAATAACAATTAGTAAGCAATTTTTATATTAAAAAGCAGTGTGTTTTGAAATAATAACAGTATGTCGGAAATATATTAAGAGGTTATTGTTAAAAGTAACATAGTAGTAAAGCGAATATTCAACTTCCTTTTATGCTGCAGTTATTCAATTTTAGCAATAAAACTTCACTACTAATATTTCTCTACAATCCTTTTAACACTTAAAACTTAACGTTTACTACTTACTAGACAGTATGACGATTTTCCTGCCTAGAAGTATATCTAGGTAGGTACCACACTTTTACCTATTTTCATCGCCAACATATCAGTGTTGGCATTGGCATGTTCCGTTCTGAAGGATATAGAGAGCCAGTATGCTGTGAGGCTTTTCATATAAGTCCTTGTGGTGGGAACACATCTCTAGCCTTCTTTTATATAGTTGGCTCCGATTGCAGTAACCACTTGCCTTCAGGTGGCCAGTAAGTCATTTGAGTCATATAAAATAACAAAATAAAATAAAAAAATAAGTTTCAAAATTAAAATAAAACTAAAATCTACAATGAAATTCCTTGGTTCATGTTAAAAGAAAATTAATATGATAATCACACACACGTTATTGAAAATATCACCAATTTTATATGCGTCTGTGTATATGTGTGCTTCACTTATCCTATTTATTGAATTATAACGAAAAGTGAAGAGCAGACGTAAGGATCTTATGACTAAATAGAGCGACAGCTTTTTCAATGCGGTTTGCAATAGAACCCCTGAATAACACTGATATAGGGCTATAACACTATATTTTTTGTTCATTGTTTTATTTTTTCTAAAGGTCTAGAAGGAACTAAAACCATAACTCACAGATGTAATATAATAAACATCACGTGCTAGATCTACTTTTTGTCACCAAGCAGCAGTATTATTGTGTATCTAAAGGATAATGGAGCCAGTATATTATATAACAATAAAGCTTCATAATGTTATTTCCAAACAAAAGTAATCAATTCCAAATAAAAAATATAGCTTTGTTAGTGTTGTACACAATTTTCGCAGGCAGTACTTGTAAAAATGTCATTAAAATGTTACGAGCTATTAACTTATGCTACATACGTGTGTGCGGATTGCCAAAATATCATTAAAAAAATTTACAATATACTTTATTAAAATGTAAGTCACGCAAAATATCTTGACAGTGTATTTAATTGATGTTTTTCTTTGTTTTGGTAATCTCCATTATTGAGCCCCAAAACGCTTTTAACGCGGTATCTTTTTGTTTTATATTTTTCATATTTGTCGTAGTGCACACTGTGTAGTGGCGGTGTAAGAAAACTTCGTTTGGAATCCCGCCTGCCAAGCGTGGTAACTATATGGCTAATATTCCCGCTGTAATGCAGCGGCCACATGCCTCGGCCACACACATCGCGAAGGAGTTATCGCGATAAAACTTCGCCTTCGGCCTAGCGCAAAGGTGCCTGACCACACTGCGCGTTGTAAATTTTAAAAACATGCTAAAAACAAAATGGACGCCACGGTCGCTCTGTATTATATGGCTGCGACTAATTATTTTTTATTATTGTGTCAATTTTTAAAAAATAAGAAAAGGGCAAGGAAAAGGCGACATTGGATGATAACCATTCATAAATCAAGAACTACGTAAGCGTTTATTGTTTACTTTAATATGCATTATGCATGTTGAGTTTTAAATAATAAGACATAAAAACATATTAAGTATGTATCTACTTATTTCATGTTTTTAACTTTGTTACAGAGACTTTTTAAACAATATGTTTTCTGATTTAACTGCTGAACCTGCCCAATTTTTTAGTTTTCTGCGGATGTCTACGTCAGATTTTGAAATAATCCTGCAGAAATTGTCACCTTTGATACAAAAGAATGATACAAGTTTTAGGAAAGCAATTCCAGCAAAAGTACGATTAGCTTTAACACTACGTTATTTAGCAACAGGGGACAGCTTTAGAAGCCTGCATTATCTATTCAAAATGTCTCATCAAATAATTTCCAAAATAATTCACGAGACATGCACTGCCATTCTAATGGTTTTAAAGGACGAAGTTAAGGTACGTAAATTAAACTTTTAGGCTTAAATAATCATATTTATTTAAAGTTTTATTAGAAACAAAAAAAGAGAAAAATTTAATCGTAATCATCTTAATCAGTTCAATTTAGGCTCCGTGCCGCAGTGGCTTAGCAATGAGTTGCGGCGCTGACGGCCACGGGTTCGAATCCCGTACGAAATAAATATTTGTATGGCCTACAAATAATTGTTCCAGTTATGAATGTTTGTTCTTGTGAAATTTATGTATGTAAACTGCCCCTACGATACAGGAGATAATCCTAGTGTGGAAGTAACGTGTTTTAAAAAACTTATCCATACAAATAAATAAAATTGAGGTGTCTGTTTGTAATGTCAAAATAACAGCTTTTTACTAAATACATATGAAAGTAAATACGCTACTTATAGCTAAAATACAATTTTTGAAATTTTTGTCTGTCTGTTTGTTCCGGGTAATCTCCGAAATGGCTGAACCGATTTTGACGGGGTTTTCACTGGCAGATAGCTGATTTCATTAGGAGTAACTTAGGCTACTTTTATTTTATAAAAAGAATTAGGGTTCCGCGCAAAAACATAAAAACTCTAACACGCGAACGAAGTCGCGGGGAACAGCTAGTTATTATTAAGAATCAGGTGAAATAATGGTTATTTCACCTGATTCTGATATCTTAATTTGTGAGGGTATTGCTGGTGGTAGAGTTCTGGTGGTGATGTTCTGAACGGATAGTGAGTTGTGGTCAGAGTGGTATGACGTCGATGGTATTGGATCTGTAGACTGGAGTAATTGGTATGGCGTATTGTACGGTGATTGGGACAATTGGTAGGGCTGATTGTATGGTGGCTAGGTAGATTGATTTGGCACTCTGAATAATGGATGGGTCGATTGATGTGTCTGTCTGTATTGTGACTGGGGCGATATGTGTGTCTGTCTGTATGGTGACTGGGGCGATATGTGTGGCTGACTGTATGGTGACTGGGGCGATATGTGTGGCTGACTGTATGCTGACTGGGGAGATGTTTGTGGCTGATTGTATGGTGACTGGGGAGATGTTTGTGGCTGACTGTATGGTGACGGGGGCGATTGGTAAGGCTGATTGAATGGTGACTGGGGCACTTGATGTGGCTGACTATATGGTGGTGACTGAGGCGATTGATGTGGCTGACTGTGTGGTGACTGGGGCGATCGGTGTGGCTGACTGTGTGATATCTTTGGTGACTGGTATGGATCTTGTGGTGAATTAGTTGAGGATGAACAATGGACGAAAGACTGAGGTAATTTCGCAGTCGGTTCATTTAGTCTATCCACCATGCACTCTTCAAATATAATATTTTGAATATCGTTCATAACAATTTCTTTAAGATTTGTGTTGCTAATTTTTCTTAATTTACTAGCTATTAGTCTTCCAAAAATTTCATATTCGTCATTATATAGGTTATTTTGAACAATGTTGAAAGCTTCAGTCATTTGCTTCCTAGCAATATTTATCTCTGAAGTTAAATCATAACGCGCCCGTTTTGCTCGATGAGGGATTTCGTCACCGGACCTATTTTTTCCTTCTTCTGCTGCAGTCATTTCCTGTTCTTCTTTTTCGATCTGATGAAAAAAAATTTTTTCAGATGCCTTCAAATGAGCAAGACTGGTTGGAAAAAGAAACCGATTTCCATAATATCTTTCCACATTGCGTAACAGCTATGGATGGAAAACATATTGTTATACAGTCACCGTATCACAGTGTAACTGAATTTTATAACTACAAGCATACATACAGCATTGTTCTGTTAGCATTAGTTGACAGAACCTACAAATTCATATTTGCAGATGTTGGATGCCAGGGAAGATTTAGTGATGGAGGTGTATTTACAAATAGTTTACGATTCCAGAAACTAAGTCGAGGTGATCTTAATTTACCAGCTCCTTCCCCACTTCCTGGTTGTGACAATGCAATTCCTTATGTATTTGTAGCAGATAATGCATTCCCACTACAAACAAACATTATGAAACCTTACCCCGGCGAACACCCAGAAGGAAGTTTGAAAAGAAATTTCAATAGAAAATTATCACAAGCTAGAATTATTGTGGAAAATGTGTTTGGAGTAATGTCTAGCATTTTCAGGGTACTAAGAAAACCAATACCACTTCAACCGGATCGTGCTTCTAATATTATGATGTCATGCGTTTTACTTCATCACTTCCTAAGGAATAGTAAAACATATAATAATTTGTACATCCCGCCTGGCTTCTTGGATAGGATTGAAAGTGATGAGGTGATTCCTGGCACTCGGAGGAATGAACAACCAGTTGTCAGTGCCTTGCGTTCACTGCCAGCTGTAGCCAGGAGAAATGCTTCTACACCATCAAACATACGGGATAAATTTGCTCAAGTTTTCGTCTCATACAACACACTTAATTAAACAAACATTTAATGTAAATGGAGATAGGTTTGGGTATTCTGTCGATATAATCTGTCTTTTATCTCTAAATAAATTATTTGAGCTAGCAATAAGTAATTTTTTATTTAAAACTTCATATACACATTATTCCTTACCTGTGTATTTATAGTTTTCCTACAATCATATACAGGCTGTAAAAAGCTGTTTAGGGCGTTAAAAGCAAACCAATTGATATTATGAATTTCTGCTGCCCCAGCACCAGATTTGATCGACTTTTTGTCTTATTTAAATGCTCCCTATAATAAGCCATAATAAGCCTTTTTTAAATCGTCGATTGTACATTCCCAACTTAGTTTATTTTTTATTCTTCATCATATTTTAAATCTTTTCTTTTGTGGTCAATATTTTTCGGGTTCCACAATATCGGCTCGGACTCGTAATAATTAATAAATTCAAAATTTTTTTCATTAGACCAATCCATGTCGGTAATACGTCACAAACTCTAATTTATTTTGATACATCCGCTACGCACGACGTCTGTGGGAAGACTGAAGTGTGGCCGCAGATGGACCGCGATGGACTTCGCGTGTGCGGCCACACTCCTCGTCATCAGACATCGTGCGTAGCGGATGTGTCAAAGTAAATTAGGGTTTGCGACGTATTTCCGACATGGATTGGTGTATAGAAAAAAAATTGGAATTTATAAGTAATTACGAGTCCGAGCCGATATTATTTATTTATTTTGCTTATTTTTTAAAAATTGACACAATAATAAAAAATTATTATTCACTATCATATAATACAGAGCGACCGTGGCATCCATTTTGTTTTTAGCGTGTGTAAAATTTACAACGCGCAGTGTGACCAGGCACCATCGCGCTAGGCCGAAGGCGAAGTTTTATCGTTATAATTCTATCGCGATGTGTGTAGCCGAGGAATAAGGCAATCTATGGGGGAGGCCTATGTACAGAAGTGGGATTTTATAGACTGAAAAGGTAACGGTATTTCAGTGCACGACTGTCCAGGGCGGTGACTGATCAATGAGGATGCCGAATCTTAATCCCAGACATATTGGCGGCATTAAGTAAGTGTTTGTCCATATAACAGATGATTCGCACCAGCTTGCACCTTAAGGGTTGGTATTTTTTTTAGAATTAAAGTACAACTGATCACAAAGCCCACTTAATTGTGAGCGGATTGTAGCTCATAGACACCTTCATCTATCTTCAATTAAGAATCAAATTGCACATGCGTTGCCACGTCTAAGAACTTACACAGAATACCTACCTGTTTAGAAGTAAAAAGTAAGTAAAAAGGGTTTCCGGTTATCAACACATATGAAACATAGCAGATTCACACACTGCTTTTTCAAGCTGGTATACAGTGAGATGGTGTCTTCCCCAGTCGAGTCAAACCAAGTGCTGAAACGATAAAGCACTCCAGCGTGGCTTTAATGATAATTAATAAAAATATTGTATAATTGATTATTTTTTTATATTTTCGCGAACACTACACATTGAACAAAACTGTGGGGATAGTCGCCCCCGTGACCAAGGGTTACTATAAAGCACTCAAAACGTCTCGTCATATATATTTCAAATTATTATCAAAAGCATTTGAGGATCCTAACAGACAAGATATGATTTTAAGCAATTCAAACCATTTTCTTTTACATTTTACCCAGTTCCCTTATTTAAATATCTAAAAATAGTAATGCTTATTAATAACGGGCGGCATAAATTCTCAACTATTATATAAGCAGCCGTGCGTGATGTTAAATAGTGCTCATTTTTCTACGGGTCGGGAGAAAATTCAGTCGTAATTCCAACGCACATATTCTTTAGCTGGAGACAACGAGATTATCTACGGAAAAATAAATGGAGACACGAGTATCATCAATCTATGTCTATACGTAATAACCTTGAGTAGGACAAATAAAAAGTACATTTCATACTTATTGCAGAAAAATTCAATGTATATTAATCCGTATCCATTTGCATTTTATTTGATATAAATTTACTCTCTTAGATTCGATTTATACTTAAATAAAAGTTTTTGCTTTTGCTTAATTATTGGTAAAGGAACTTAATCGATGAAAGCTAATATATATATATTATTAAAAATATTTATGAGCATTCTTAAGCTTAAAGATTTAAATGCCAATTAAATTTTAGAGGATTAAGAGAGTGAGTCTCCACGTTTGATTTGATATAAATACAGTCAAGAGCTTTAGAATAAATTTATAATACGAGGAATAGTCGTGCAGTAGCTAAATTACGGTTGTAGCATGAATAGGTCGGCTCAACCGGGGAAGGACCACACGCTGTCACAGAATTGAAGCGTAAAATATCAGCTTATTATTGTTTTAATAGATTCAGGCGTAACTTTGCGGAAATCCGTTATATTAAAATTGTTAAAAAAAATTGCTTAGATCCGCGTTATAGATTAAAATTATGTGTCTTACTTTAAACTGTCTGCTACCGCGGATCCAAGCAAATTCAACTTAAATACTGTAGTGTTTCGTATGATATAGGCAGAGAACCGGAAACCCTTTTTTAAGATAACAGGAACTTTTAACTGATAACCTTTTTTATAGATCAGGGTTGACAATGCATCTTAATCATGACATTTTCAATCTTAATCGATGCCTATTAGCCACTGCATACACTTACCATCAGATGTACTGTGGGCACGTTTCTCAACTTAATTATATAAAAATCACGACACTGTGTGGCAACGGCAAAAAAATTCCATCAATCTATTTTGTACGACGATTATCGTAAGAGGTGACCATGTGAAATGCCAAAAGTGTATGTATGACCTCTATATGAGGTTCGACCGATAGCGGTATTAATTTGTTGTCTTCTTTTCATTCTCAAATGGCGTTAGATAAACTAGCCATTAACCTATTCCATTTAACTGCCTAGTATTCCGTGAAAATTTATATAGATAAAATAGCAGAGCCAAAGAGTAGCAGAATCAATTTCATTCATAAATGATATTCATAAAAAAATATTTTCATCTTCTGATATAAATATTTTAAAGAATGTATTTTTACCGTAGAAGAGAGCTACAACAAACAAAATGATAAGGTGTACGCACACAGTAGTGAAGAAGCGAGCAACCGTATTCCGCGTGTCCAACGAGGTCATTTTCCATCCTCGCTCATGGTATGGTTGGGAGTTTCTTATTGGGGCTTAACAGAGGTACATTTTTGTGAGAAAGGTGTAAAAACGAATGCAGTTGTGTATCAAAATACAGTCCTGACGAACCTTGTGGAACCTGTTTCTCATACCATGTTCAATAACAGGCACTGGGTATTCCAACAAGATTTGGCGCCAGCTCATAGAGCGAAGAGCACACAAGACTGGCTGGCGGCGCGTGAAATCGACTTCGTCCGGCACGAAGACTGGCCCTCCTCCAGTCCAGATTTGAATCCGTTATATTACAAGATATGGCAACACTTGGAGGAAAAGGCGTGCTCAAAGCCCCATCCCAATTTGGAGTCACTCAAGACATCCTTGATTACACCAGCCGCCGATATTGACATGGACCTCGTTCGTGCTGCGATAGACGACTGGCCGCGCAGATTGAAGGCCTGTATTCAAAATCACGGAGGTCATTTTTAATAAACTTTAGTGTCATAAGAATCTATGTTTTGTTAAGTTCATTTTGGTATATAAATGGTTACATAATGAATAAACTTGTTTCAATTATTTTATATTAAACATGTGACAGAATTTATGACCTGACTAGGTATAAAATAACTACAAAATTATATTGCTCAAAGAATTTTTATAATAAAAGTAGGATACTAAAACGAAAAAGACGTGAGGACGGCGCCTTTGAGTGGTCATCTACATCTTTCACCCTCCATTTTCATTGTTTGATAGTCAATATAAATATTGAAATTCCATTAGCAGACACAACAAGAATATTGACGAAAAATATTTATGGTGACTTTGAAAATATTGATATAATTACTTATTTTAAATTTTAAACAATAAGTATTGTGTTTTTCTTTTAGTTTTATTTTGGAATACATACATAAACACTCACGCCTGTCACCCAGAGGGGTAGGCAGAGATTATGGACTTCCATTTGGCACGATCCTGACACACCTCTCTCGCTTCCTCCACATCCACATACCTACGCATACACGCTCGTCGGTTAAAGGTTTTTTTTTTATAGGATAAGGGTGACAAACGAGCACACAGTCCACCTGATGGTAAGTGGTTGCTGCGGCCCATAGACATCTACATCTATCCTCTGTTACAAATCAAAATGTAGATGCGTTGTCACCCGTGAGGACTAAGATGGAATGCCTCATTTCCAATAAAAAGGGCCTCCGGCCACCTGCACTCAACAAGCGAAACGCAGAGGTAAACCTCTACTTCACGCTGGTTTTCTGTGAGGTCGTGGTACCACCCCAGTTCGAGCTGGCCCTTCCGTGCGACCGCAAAAGCTGCCACGTGGCTCTACCACTGTTAAAGGTAAAGGAGCTGCTCTTGATATGGCCCATTTTTAATATATCGCCAATTTGGTCGATAAACTTTCGCCTAGGGCGACCCTTCCCGACTATGCCGTTCACCTCTGCAACATAGATTTGCTTTGTCACTCTTTCCTCATTCATTCTTTATACATGGCCAAACCACCGAAGCATTCCTTTTTTAATCCTGGTCACAACATCATCTTGCAAACCACACTCTTCTCTTATTAAACAATTTCTTACTCTGTCATTCAGCTTCATCCCTAACATACTCCTTAATGACCGCATTTCTACAGCATTTATTCTACTCTCATGCTTCTTCTGCCACACCCAACTTTCACTACCATACATTAAAATAGGTACTAACACAGCATTGTGAATTGCCATACGTGCCTTTTTGGACACATTCTGACTTTTCACAATAGAGTGTAGAGCCCCATTCACTCTATTTCCTGCATTCACTCGTCGTTCTATATCCTTATCATATCTACCATCCCTGCTAATCACACATCCCAAATATACAAACTCATCTACTTGCTCTACCAACTCCCCTTCTATTCTTTTTTCACATATCGTTTGGAATTTTGGAATATTATAATTAAAATATAGAAGTCAAAAGTTCAGATATCTATCAACCAATTTGACCAACCACGACGATGTTTTTCTATTAACTGTAATAGTATGTTGGTAGTCCGTGAACTATAAAAATAATATGCAGAGATGGGTAAGTTATATATATACTTTCTAAAATTTATAACCTATACAGAGTATAATTTCTTATTATTATTTTCTTTGTGCGTTATGTTCTTACTATTTAGCAAACACGCTAGTAGCCTCCGCGTCGTTGATTTGAAGAGAGTCGTTAACATTGAGAGGTCGTAAAAATGAATTAATGATGAAGAATTATTGAATATTTATATAACATTATTAGTATATATAAAAATTATTGAATTATTATATATATCATTATAATAGCTAATTATACATATATATATATATATATATACATATATATATATATATATATATATATATATATGTATATATATATATATATATATATATAATTCGCTATTATAAGTATATATATTCCCGATGCTTCGAGCACTTTACAGCGCCCATGGTCAGGGGGGGGGGGGGGTGTTTGACGTCTCAATGTCATTGTTAACCACGCCTACCTAAATTCAGATTAAAATTATTGATTTTTATTCCGATCACATACTGCAGACTTCCCGGAATGTCGATTCTTCACATCAATGTGTTCTTTAACTCGGGTTTAATGGATCTTTTAGTTTGTCATATATAAGAGAGACCACATTCACAATCAAGCTTGTTTACTCCTACATCTTGCAGAGGGACATTAAACTAGACTGATGGTGAAAACTGACTAATCTTCTTCGGCGGCTTGAAGTATGTTTTAATGGAAGCACGCTTCAAGATATAGACAATCATGTCAGTGAAACCTCTGAAATACGGCATTACAGCAGCCACTCGCTTGACTGTGGCCGGCTTCACTCGTTCACTGTGACCCACAGCTTATTGTCGTGCGAAACTTGCTTGACGTGTTGGAACTCGGCGGCCAGATGTTTACCGTCACAGATCTCTTGTGATCTCTGAAATAAAGATTAACCCACGGTAGCTAGCTATGAAGGATGGCGGTGCGAATCACCGTTTAAATATCTATCTGTTAATATTATCCGGCCTGGGATTCAAACCCGGGACCTCATTATCACCAGATGCCTTTATGACCACTCAGACCAACGAGATAGTTAATATACTAAGGGTTTCATGTTAATATATTTATTTATTTAATTTTTTTTATGAAAAACTCTTTTAGTTCTAGGTTAGAAATAGCTCTAATGGCCCTCTTATGTAAAATAAAAATAATTTCTCAGTGTTGGATTTCCTTGTAGCAAAATTCTGAAGATTCCTATGGAACTAAATAAAATAAACTAATTTATCTGTCACTTCACTAGTAAGACTTCTAGACTTTTTGGCAGCATACTACATTTTCTTACTGGTACTACCTCTCTGTGAGATTGTTTAACACCTGTGATCTTTCTCTCTTGATATATTGAAAGCATATAAATTTTATGATAATTTTACTAACATATTTATGTAGATTTAGATTACTTTTGGAAAGTTAAGATGAAAAATAAGCTTTCAAAAAAGGTACATTGCTTGAATTTGACACATAGGTTGAACTTTTAGAGTGGTAAATATCCGTTATGTGCCTCAAGTGCACATAGCAATTTTGTAACGCATAGATTTTATAAAAATCATGATTGTTAACATCACATATCCATTCAATAAAACAAGGCTTATATAAAAGTTTTATAACAATTTATCGCATAAAAATATCCATGTGACTTATTAACTTAAACCGAAAAAATATGAAAACTAAAATGAATTTTATTGTATTGACGAATCCAAACATAATAGGTAGATACTCGGTATAATAACTTAGTCTGACAGTATTGATATTTGAAGTAATAATAAGAGCTAGAATTCTAAATTCAGTTAAAAATAAAACAATAAGTATTCAAATGAAATAAGTAGGTACTGTACTTTGGTAATGAGATCTAATCAATTGTTTAAATTATCATAAAATGGGTGACAATCACGGTGCAAGTAGCGTTTCATTGATGTACGATTTCTTTGCATCCCATGTTGGAAACTGAATAAAATATCGAAAAGTATCCTGCCGCGTTTCATTATTTATACGTGAATAGCTTCAGCCTGACATTTTAGCCGCTCTATGATTACAAGGCTTATTCTTCATGTTTCTACTTGTTTTCGTATTTTCTTCTAATATAAAACTCTCGTCAACTTTGACGATCTTATGCCCTATATAATTTTTTGCTAACTATAGTCTCAAATTCTGATTTCTCTTTCTTTTTAGGTCTCTGTTATACAACCTCGTCTCCCTCGTAGATATAATTGGAAATATTTTCCTTTTCAGGAATTACAGGCTCAAATTGACAACTTTGTTCGTTTATTATACGTAGTGATATTATTGAGTGGTGGGGAATTGTATCATCTTTCTAAGCAAGAGTGAAAACCAATACTAGCAGCTATGGTATAAGTTAATATTTGACTTGTTGCTGTGAAAATAAAGTTATTTCCTTGCCAGTTGGTGTGATTTTCCTCGTTATTTCAACAATAGTACCCATGGCGATTTCTGTCTGTTGGTATTCACTCTCCGGTTGTGTAGCTGTAGCCTAAGGAAATAGAAAAAAAGATTCTTCTTCAAGCTCTGTAGCAAATCGACTTATCGAGAGATGTTGATCTTCTGTGCATAATGATACAAGCTGTATGCTTCTCCAAAATCTTGACATGACTAATGATATTTTAAAAGGATAGCAAAATATAAAGCGTTAGTTTAAAGCATTGACTGACATACCAAGTTAGTTGTGCATAGTATACTGAAGCGTATCATAGTTTCTCACAAGCTATACACATCACTGTCCACCTGCGTTGAAATCATAATATTAAAAATACACTCTACCTTGTTAGTCTAGTGGTTGTAGTATTGCGACTCCTTATCATGAGGTCCCGAGTTCGAATCCCGGGTTGGGCCAAAAAATCAGTTATTGAGTTTTTCCATCAAGAAATTTTCAGTAGCTGCCCAGAGCTGGCTAGTCTCCGTTGAGACTGGCCGCCGTGACGTCTGGAGGACATTATTATTATTATTAAAAATACAAAATTGATTTTGGTACCTATAGGTAAAAAAGGCAGTCAATATATTTAAATTATACAATTTCTATCTTTTTGTTCGCACCAAACGCTAATTTCAAGAATTGAGGCCAGAGGGCGCTCAGCGCGGTGATTTCCTACCGGTAATGACGTTCGCGCGAGATCGGGTTAGTGGCGAGCAGGGCGCGTCGGAAGTATCAATGCAGCGCAGTCACTAGAACGTCGTGGTCGTGTACCGTATAACCTCTAAATAGTGTCGGTTTTGTTAGCAAATTTATGTAACGACGAGGAGTTTTGTTGAGTCTAGGAAAATAGGTTTTCTGCGCGGATGCCGGGTCGGTTAATTGTTTTGGAAGTTAACATTTATTGCGATCAAAATCCGAATATGAGTATGGTGCGCGCCTAATTACTATCGAAGATTTGGGTATATTTAATACCGCCTCGAATGGAGGGTCGGTTCGAGCGTTACATGACACTAGGCCTAATTTGAGTTTTGAGTGATTAAAGTAACTGGTTACCAATATTTGTTGCGCGACGGACGGCTTGTATCGAGTTTGAATTATTAACTTAACTTGATTGACTTTAATTTGATTCGACGATTTGCTTTGTGGCATTTTGATATCGTGCGAGTGAACCCGGAACATTGAATATTGAACTTTGAACGACAGTTCGTTACTTGTGTCGTGTTGCTCCGTTGAACTGTGAAGTCGCGCGTAAAAGGGAAGTTATTAGAACCGCGTGTGCTCGATTATAATCTATTGTTGGGTGAAAATGGAAGTTGAACTTTGATCGCCCGTTCATTAGTTGTGCCGTGTGTCACGTGTTTGATTTCGATGAACGTTGAATTGGATGACTTTGAAGTTACTTATATGTACGATAAGGTTGATGAATTGAAATAGTGAAGTGACGTCAGGCTTGAGTTCAGATAAAGTGAACTATCACTGGAGGACCGCACATTTGAAGAAACGCAGCGCCTGCGTATCGGCGGTTCGACTTCCACGGTTAAATCAGGTGACACATGTCCACACTACTCCACACTACTTACATGCACATACTTAACGCCTGACCGCGCCTTGGAGTCGGTTCTCCATTCGGAACCAGGTAAGTTCTTATTAATTACCTAGCCTTACATCTATTGTGTAGGATAATTGTCCATCAGGCATTTTGAGCCCCACCCTTAGTTCTCCGTCGAATCTACAGCTGTATAGGCCCCTGTATGGTCGACCTTTGTCGGGGCAACTAGGGGAGTGTACCCTTTTGACTTCGATAACACAAACTTTTACAGTTTTACAGCTATTCAGGAAATCAAGATTTTAAAGCACGATATTCAAAAACTCTGTGATCACACTCTTAATCTCATGGTTGTTAGACGGGAAATGAAGCTGCAGTCTTCAGTAGATTAGATTGAATACAGGCAACTGAACAAATAGATCACCAAACGCATGCGGCGGGACTTACGCAACTTTAATGCTGCTCGTATTGAAGAAGGAATCGAGTAAAACCAGGGCTCCAAAGTCTTTGCCAGAGATTTGTCTGCCGGAAAGTGCCAACTCTCGAAGCTGAAGACCTATGGTGCAGCGACATCGTTTCCGAGACACCTGAGATTTTGAGTGAGATTGAGAGGTTCTATGGGCAGCTTTACACGTCATCGTTGGAGCCACACGCAAGTGCGAGTAACAATCCAAGAGGAAGTCTTATCCGACACTATTCCGATAATATCCCGGGCTTCAGTCTCAGCGAGATTAGAATGGCTCTCCAACACCTTAAAACGGCAAGTCCCCGGACGAGGATGGAATTACAGCAGAGCTTCTGAAAGCGGGTGGAAAACCAGTACTTAAAATCCTTCAGAAGCTCTTTAATTCCGTCCTTCATGGAGGTACTACTCCGAAGGCGTGGAGAAGAAGTGCGGTGGTCTTGTTCTTCAAGAAAGGTGACAACGCTCTCTTGAAAAACTACAAACCTCCCGAACAAGCCAGTTTCCGAAAAGGCTTTAGCACCATAGACCACATACACACCCTTTAGCAAATTGTACAGAAGACCGAAAAGTACAATCTGCCACTTTGTCTTGCGTATGTGGACTATGAGAAAGCCTTTGTTCCGTCGAAATTTAGGGGGTGCTGTAGTCCCTCTAGCGGTGCTAAGTAGACTGTCGGTATATCGAATTGCTGAAGTGCTTGTACAGTAGGGCTACGATGGCATAATGGTGTAAGAAAGGGAGACATAATATCCTCTAAACTCTCCACCACTGCATTGGAAGACGTTTTCACGCTACTGGACTGGAAAGGATATTATTCACGTCCATGGCGAGTACATCACTCACCTTCGATTTGCCGACAACGACAGATTTTCTGGAGGACCTAAACACTTTGTTCAATGACCTCAATAGTGTCTCCTAACGGATAGGTCTTAAGATGAACATTGACAAAACAAAAATAATGTTTAAAGTCCATGTCACACCTATGCCGGTAGTTGTTGGGAGTACTAACCTCGAAGTTGTTGACGAATATGTTTACCTGAGACAAATAGTCAGACTAGTTAGTTCAACTTCGATCGAGAGGTCAATCGGCGGATGTAACTTGACTGGGTAGCGTTCAGAATATTACGACAAACCTTCTCCATAGACATACCTCAAAACTAGATTTTTTAAACAAGTGCGTGTTGCCAGTGATAACCTATGGAACTGAGACGTGGTCCTTCACTGCTGGCCGTATGAGGAAGCTCAAAGCGCTCAGCGAGCTATGGAGAGGGCTATGCTTGGCATTTCGCTGCGTGATAGACTTAAAAACGAGGATATCCGTAGTAGAACCAGAGTAACCGACATAGCCCAAAAAATTAGTATGCTGAAGTGGCAATAGCCCGGGCATATAGCTCGAAGAACCGACCATCGATGGGGAAGAAAGTTTCTCGAGTGGCAGCCTCTTACCGGCAGGTGAAGTGTATGGCGTCCCCCGGCTCGATGGAGTGAGAATCTGATAAGACATGGAGGAAGTCAATGGGTGTAGGTGGCTCGGGAACGTAGTTTGTGGCATTCCTTGGGGGAGGCCTATGTTCAGCAGTGGACTTGTGAAGAGCTGTAATGATGATGAAATGAATGATTACGGATTTTATCGCGTATATTAAATTATTTTATATTCCCAACGTTTCTAGCACATTAAACACTGTGTTCACCGTAGTATAGTATCCCTTTATATATTTGTGACGGGCGAAATAGAGTTTGTATTTCTTTGTCACTAAATTGTTACCACGCTTAAAATAAAATGGGATTGTGCCTCCTTTGTAGTGGTTAGATTTAACGTCAGATCTATCTTTGCTTGATTTATTACCCCTTTTATTTTCTTAAGTTTACAAATATTTAAATATTTATATATATATATTCAATAAGGTAAATTTTTTTTAGAAATGTCAATTTTTATACATAATTACAATCCACGCAATGGCTATATGATAAATTTATTTAATCTATTAACATTAACATTACTATTTTTTAAAACATTAATTTAATACAATTATATTGTTTTTATGAAATTTTTCTTATAATTTTCTTAAGGCTTTAACTAGCCTGAATGACCTTGACGACACGGCGATCGCAGAGATTTTAGCCGATGTCA